>CP139762.1:8750000-10000000 GCA_034370585.1 Fragaria x ananassa | reverse complement strand
TTATTAGGTAGGTGGTTGTGGCTAATTATGAAGGCTACTGGCCATTCAATGATTTTCAATGCTGATTTTTCTTTCTAAAATCGAAACATGAGCAGAAATAGATTAATAATATGAATTTGGCGGTTCATGAATCAAATGAAATTTTCCATATACGACACAAATTAATAAGCATATATATATATATATATATATATATATATACAAATTTCGAATGGATAAACGAAATATGGTTTATGCTTCATGGTGTAGGTTTTCATATAATCATGGCTTGAAGAAATGAATTAGAATTAAGATTTGGAAAACTTTACTCAATACGGAGCGAGAAGGATCTTCATCTCAGTTGAAGTGCAAAGCTTGTCAGCCAATCCAATTGCTTCTTTATGATGATCTTGAACGAGGTTAAATGATTTTCCTTTGTTTGGTTGATTAACAATTTCAGAGCTTTTCGTGCAACAACAAATTAAACTCAACGTTAGAACTATTCGTGCTGATAACGTGTTGTAAAACATAAAATACAAGAAATTGAGAGAGAAGAGGAACGACACTTGGAATGAGAATGAGGGAATATGTTATCTCATATTGAGTACGGAAGCATCTTTTATATAGAGATGTAATCAGTATGTAAATTACATGAATATCCCTATTAAGCTAATTACAATAATACTCATTAAATAAACTATTTACAACATTGAGAATCCTAATTAGTTCACATATATAAACCTTAACAAGTTCGAAGGCCAAAACACTAATTAGTTCAAAGTTCTTCGTCATGACAGCAACGATTATTATCTTTTTTCTTTTTGACAGGGTGCATCGATTTTCATTCGCTTCAATCAACTACTTATTGAAAATGAAAAAGTAGTTATTCAAACAATGTTAACTATATATCGGGTCCCCAATGAAGGCTCCCGTTACGTGTGAAATTTCCCAAGGTTTAGTCACTACCAGAAAATGGGTCTTGGGCGACGAAACAAAAAAAACCGAGCGACGATTTTTTTTTTCGTCGCCTAAGGAAAAAAAATCGTCGCCTAAGTTTACTCTTAGGTGACGAATAAAAAAATCGTCGCCTAAAAATAAATTTCGTCGGCCAAAATATAAACTAGGGCAACGAAAGAGTATTTCGTCGCCTAAGATATTTATATCGTCGCCTAAGTTTTTTATCCTTAGGCGACGAAACTCAAATATTTCGTCGCCCAAGATTTTTTAATTCTTAGGCGACGAAACTCAAATATTTCGTCGCCCAAGATTCTTTTATATATTGGAAGGCCGGGATAGAAGAATGAAAACTTTGAAAATTTGAAACATAAATTTCTCTAGTTCTTCAAATCGTTCGGTGTTGTGGAAATCTGTCCATACATAGTTTGTGGAGCTACTCCCAGGTACGTACATATGCATATGCACATATATATATATGCATATGTATATATTGATTTTCAGTTTCATTTGAGTTGAATTAATGATATATATATATGCATAGAGTTTGTTCCAAGCTGAGTAAGGGGCCGTTCTGTCATAGATATGGTTCACAGGTTTGTTTAACTGGATCTCAAGATCACAAACTGACCACTCTTCTCGGTGAAGGGGTCGATAGGGGTTTGCCTCCGTGATCACAAACGAGTCCTGCCTGGTTCCTGTAGGGGGTTCGCCCTCCGTGACATTGACACTTGCCTTCTGAAACCACGGAATCCGCTCGAACTAGATATATATAATTAATAATTATATATGTTGTATTACATTAATATATATATATATATATAAAAGATATGTTCATTAAATATTGATATATATATGTGCTATTTTCAGGGTATGGATAAGAGTTGGATTTCTCTTCCAATATATCACATAAAATATGCTGAAGGAGTTTGGGATTTTATGCAATATGCGCAGGCCAATGCTGACGGGAGTGGCATGTTCTATTGCCCGTGCAAGATGTGTAAGTGTCGCAGTGATATGCATCGATTTCCGTTTGATACAGTATGGGACCACCTGAAGAGTAATGGATTCTGGGAACATTACACATGTTGGATATATCACGGTGAAACCTCATCACGCCCGCATGATCATGGACAGTTTTATCAGACGGGCAGTACATCCAACGATCCAACAACGGCCTTCATCAACGACATGTTTCCTCATGACAGCGGTGTATGCCCTGAACGACAGGACATTCCGCAGGCGCCGATGCAGGCCGTCCCTAGAGGTGTCAACAATGCCGGTATAGACAAGTACAACAGACTTATTGCTTTCAAACAGACCCCTCTGTGCCCAGGTCATGAGAAGACCGTTCTTCAGTGTGTGATAGAGGTGATGCATATCAAGGTTGACACAAAATCGACCGTGACGGCTGTTGATAGGTATCTACAGTACGCTGCTTCGCTCCTGCCCGACGGTCATCGTCATCCCACCACGCATCATAAGGTCCGTCGTATCTTGAGAGATCTCGGGCTTTCCTACATCAAGATCCATGCATGCAGATATGACTGCGTTCTATTCTGGGGTAAAGATGCAGACGGTAATGACCTTGAAGGCCTTCATCGTTGTCCGGTATGTGGGACCGACAGGTATAAGCGGACTCCCGCAGGTAACAGGAAACCTGTTAAGGTACTTCGCTATTTCCTGTTGAGGGATAGGCTGGAGCGGTTGTACATGTCTTCAAAGACGGCCGAAGCTATGAGATGGCACGCTGTGAGGGAGGTGCATGACGAAGACCTCATGGTACACCCTGCTGACGGGGAGGCGTGGAAGCATATAGACAGGGAGTTTCCTCATTTTGCTTCAGAGGTGAGGAATGTGAGGCTCGGGCTGTCATCCGACGGGTTCAACCCTTTTGGGACCATGAGTCTTTCGTACAGTATATGGCCGGTCATTTTGGTGCCTTACAACCTTCCTCCATGGATGTGCATGAAGAAGGAATACAACATGTTGACCTTGTTGATTCCGGGGCCCGGTTATCCAGGTATCTACTTTCCCTTCATATTGTATATATTGCTGTTGGTTCAATTTTTTCTCCATTTATTGTTTTTGTTCTATATTGTTGGTCATATATAGCCATGATCTGAATTTGTTGTGGTTGTTGTTGTTGTTGTTATCCAGGGAAGTGTCTCGATGTGTATATGAGACCGCTGATTGAAGAGTGTAAATTGCTTTGGGAGGTTGGTCATCCCACTTATGACTCCCACAAAAATGAGATGTTCCAGATGCATGCCATGATTGTTGGTACCATCAGTGATTTTCCTGCACGTGGGATGTTGTCTGGCAACGTTGTTAGGGGATACAAGGCTTGTCCTGAGTGTCTTAGCTCCCAGGGGTGCAGCAATCATTGCAACAAGATAGTCCGGATGGGTCACCGTGCTTACCTACCACATGATCACCCCTGGCGGATAGATATCGGGGCATTTGATGGGACCGAAGAGAGAGGTGTGGAGCCGCATAGATGGTCGGGGGAAGAGATTTTAGCAGTGCTGGATGAGTATGATTTTAGGCAGCTCAGCAATCATCCCGATATTGTGGCCAGAATACCTGAAAGACCAGACAGGTACAAATTCTGGACACATAAGAGCATATTTTGGGAACTCCCGTACTGGAGTACGCTGTTGATCAGGCACTACCTAGATGTGATGCACATAGAGAAGAATGTCTGCGACAGTGTGGTTGGTACAGTGCTCAACTTGGAGGGGAAGACGAAAGACGGTCCTAAGGCACGCGTTGATCTTAAGAAAATGGGAATCAGAAAACATCTTTGGCTGAAAGAGGGGAAGAAAAAGATGCCTTGGGCTCCTTACACCGTGAAGCCTGATCAGAAGACCCAGATCTTAAGGTGGATGAGTTGTGTGACGTATCCCTCAGGCGTTGCAGGAAATATAGCCCGGTGTGTGAACTTGCGGGAGAATAAGATATACGGCTTGAAGAGTCATGACTGTCATATTCTGCTACAACGTCTCTTCCCTGTTTTCATTCGACCGTTCCTTCACCGTCAGGTAAATTTGTGGTTAAAATTACGGTTAACCTGCCGTTGTTGGATTTTATATTAAATTTGTGATGTGTGGTTGGCCAGGTTGTGGAGCCGTTAGTAGCGCTGTCAAGATTCTTCATGAAGTTATGCACAAGGGAAGTGAGAAAATCCGATCTCCGGGAAATGCAGGCAGACATCATATACATCATGTGTAAATTCGAGAGGATCTTTCCGCCAAATTTTTTCGATATCATGCCTCACCTGATGATCCATCTTCCCCAGCAATTGTTGCTTACCGGTCCAGTACACTTCACTTGGATGTATCCCATGGAAAGGTATGTTTTATTCACTTACATCTCCAGAATACATATATGTACGTACATGTTCAATAACCATAACGTATAGTTTGCAATCTTATATTTACAGGCAACTTGGTGAGTACAAAGATTATGTCACTAATAAATCCGCGCCTGAAGGGTGTATAGCTGAAGCATATATTGCGCATGAATGCGTCACCTACATGAAGTTGTATTTAGGAGTGTCGTTGGGAGCTCCGCAAGCCATGGAGGAACATGCGCCGCGGTTCAATCTCTCTATAGTTTCCAGTGATGTCGAAGTTGGTGGAGCACGACTGTCCGCCGAGTATGCATTGTCGGATGAAGAGATAGCCATAGCGCACTGGTGGGTACTAATCAATCGTGAAGAAGTTAAATATTGGAAAGAGTTACACCTATCTTTTCCGGAAGTTGATGGTGATCTCGAGTACCACAACATGACGTTCGCAAATTATTTTCGCACCTGGGTACGTAATTTACTGTTATATATATATATATATATCTAATTATTTTCTATTGCATAGATTTTCAGATATTTACAGTTCAATATCCGTTACAGATGGACATGATTAAATCTGATGATAATCCAAACTGGTCGCACGAACTATTACTTCTTGCGATGCAACCGCAACGGGCTAGAGTTTATCCCACTTGCACAGTGAATGGCGTCAAATTTGTATCTGAAGAGAGAGACAACAGACGAAGAACACAGAATTCTGGGGTGATGGCGAAAGGTCATGGCCTTGACTATTACGGTGTTCTCCATTCAGTGGTCGAACTGGTTTATGCGGAAGGCATGAAAGTGCATCTGTTCAAGTGTAGATGGTTTGATACAGGCGCACAGAGCATGAAGATGGATCAGTACGGCAATTTATCGGTCAACACTGCTACAAGCGCCTACGAAGATGACCTGTTTGTTTTTGCGACATCGGTAAAACAAATGTTTTATCTTGATAACCTTGCCAAGGGTGACGCGTGGAAAATAGCGAACATTGTGCATCCTCGAAACATTTACCGGGCGGCTACACTTGGAGTGACCATTCCAGGGCCAGAGGCTGATGCGTATCAGGAGCCGAACGCAGTAGGTATTCATAATGTAGCTACTGTTCGCGATAATAATGTTAAACATGGTCGAGTGCTCAGAATTCGTGACGAAGATTCAACCTTTATTGATGTTGATCCAAATGAAGAAACAAACGACGACTCTGACGACGAATTAAGGCATAGATTACCAGATATTAATTCCGATACCGAAGAAGACTCATCGGATGACTCAGATTACGAGCCTTAATTAGCTTAGTTATAATTGAGCCTTAGCTTTGTAATTGTTGTCCAAATTAATATAAAGATATGCGGTCAAATTGTTGTCCAAACCCCTTAAAAGAATATATGTTTGTACTAAAATAATATGTTTGTACTAAAATAAATAAAGCACATTTAAATTTCATTGTAGATGATTTTTAATTTTACTCTTGGGCGACGAATTTAATAAAAATCGTGGCCCAAGTACAATCTTGGCCGACGAATTGCCCTGTTTTCGTCGGCCAAGATAATCCGAATAATTAAAATAAAATAAAACACATTTAAATTTCTTATAATTTTTAATCTTGGGCGACGAATTGAATAAAAATCGTCGCCCAAGTATTATCTTGGCCGACGAAGACAGGCCAATTCGTCGGCCAAGATAATCCGAATAATTAAAATAAAATAACTAACATTTAATGATTTTTTATTTTTAATCTTGGGCGACGAATTGAATAAAAATCGTCGCCCAAGTATTATCTTGGCCGACGAATTACCCTGTTTTCGTCGGCCAATATAATCCGAATAACTAAAATAAAATAAAACACATTTAAATTTCTTTTGAATAATTAAAATAAATATCCCGGGTATTTATTTTTTACCAAAATTTTAGGGTCCCGTAAAAGTCTCGTCGATCGGAAACTATTCTCAGTTGAAGGTCCGGCCAGATTACGTGATTTGGAGGGTCGAATCACCGTTTCCGTTTGTTTAGGGGTTTGACCGCGCCGATTGACCGGACGGATCGAGCCCTTATCTTTGTCAGATGGAGCTGAATTTTTTCCCACCCACGTAATTCGTTATGCTGGTCATATCTGACGGTAGGTTTTCAGTTCCTCTTCTCCGATCACCAAACTCACGTTATATGTACTAATGTTGTATAACTTTTTTATTTAAGTGTTGAGTTTAAGTGTCGTTTTGAAGACAATGTATACGTAGATGCCTCAAACGCAAAAAATTCGTGAAATAAGATATGACCGGAACGGTGAAATACGTCAACCCGTGAAAAATGAAGATATTCCGGTAAAATTTCACGAAAATAATGTTTCGGTGAACGAAATTCTCTTATTTCTACCTAGTGGTAGCCCTATCCCGGGTATTTATTTTTTACCAAATTTTTAGGGTCCCGTAAAAGTCTCGTTGATCGAAAACTATTCTCAGTTGAAGGTCCGGCCAGATTACGTGATTTGGAGGGTCGAATCGCCGTTTCCGTTTGTTTAGGGGTTTGACCGCGCCGATTGACCGGACGGATCGAGCCCTTATCGTTGTCAGATGGAGCTGAATTTTTTCCCACCCACGTAATTTGTTATGGTGGTCATATCTGACGGTGGGTTTTCAGTTCCTCTTCTCCGATCACCAAAATCACTATATTCTGAATTTTATGATAGAAATCTTGGCCGACGATTTTCTCCATCTTGGGCGACGACATTTATAGTGAAGAACATCGTCGCCCAAGTAGACTATCTTGGGCGACGAGATTTATAGTGAAGAACATCGTCGCCCAAGTAGACTCTTGGCCGACGATTTTCTTCATCTTGAGCGACGAGATTTATAGTGAAGAACATCGTCGCCTAAGTAGACTATCTTGGCCGACGATTTTAAAAAAACAGGGCGACAATTTTTGAATTCATCGGCCAAGATACTCTTGGCCGACGATTTTAAAAAAAACAAGGCGACGATTTTTACATAATCGTCGCCCAAGAACGCCACTATAAAAGGCAAAAATTCGGAACTCTAACCATTTCTTCAGCCGCCAAGCCCTCTCTCTCTCTCTCTCCGAAAATCCTCTCTCTGCCTCTGCCCTCTCTCTCTCCCTCTCTCCGACCCCGACCCCGACCCCAATTCGGAACCCCGACCCCGACGCCGACCCACAATTTAAGGTATAACCCTAAAACCCTAAATTGGTTTTAATTGTTGTTGTTGTGATAATTAATGTAAATTGTTGTTGTGATAATTGTAAATTGTTGTTGTTGTTATTGTGATAATTGTAAATTGTGATGTAAATTATGATAAATTGTGATGTAAATAATAATTGTAAAATATTAGGGTTTACGGTTTAGGGTTTAGGGTTTAGGATTTGTGGAAATAATTTGTAAATATATTGTAAATGATTAAATAATTTTTGATTAAATAATTAAATAATATAAATTATAATTGTAAATATATTGTGGGCATTTTGTAAAAAATAATGGATTATTTTTGAGTAAGGATGTAAATATTCGTAAATTAATTTTTATAATGTAATAATTGCGAATTAATGTAAATAATTTGTTATGTGAATAAAAAAATAATAAATCCTATAATAACTATTAATTTTTATTTGTGCTATTATCGTTGATAAATTTTTCAAAATTTATGATTATTTTTTGTGAACTTAATTATAAGACGGTAAAATATTTTTAATAAATTTATGGTTATTTTAAACAGGATGGCCATGAGGAGAACTTCTGGACAACGTTCGGGTGCGAGGAGCTAAGACGACTCGGACGGTACCTCAAACAACCCGTCAGAATCACAGTCGATCGGGTTTCCGTGGCAGTTGACGTCCCGATATGCGGGGCTTAGGGGTGGCGTGAGCGGCTCGGGTTCTGCTGGGCAGTCGGGTCCCGCAGCGACGGCTCCTCGTCATCCAGAGATACGACGCCGGTCGCGATCCCGCAGCGACGCCCCCACACAGTCTTCCCCGACCGACGGTGATGGCGGGTCATCCGGGGTCCCTACGGTGCCGTCCGGCCTCTTCCTTCCTCCGACGATACCGGCGATACCTCGCGTCGATGAGGAGGGTCGACCGATTCGGGAGCAGCTCCCGCATGTGGCACCGCACGAGGCCTATATCTACCGGGAGTTTCCCACGCCTCTTCATCCCGTGAGGGTCTCCGAGCAGGCGGACGAAGACGAATCCGTCGGCTCAGCCTCATCCTCAGGTAATTTATTATTACTTTTTTATCATTTTTAATTTTTTTAATGTAAAAATATAATATTAATATTAAATTTGATTCACAATGTCACAGCCGCCGGAACGAGAAGGCGGAACAGGAGAGGCACCGTCAGCAACAAGGGACTCGATAGGGCGGTCGAGTCCGCTGGACGGATCGCCATCCCGTTTTCCAACGGCAAACCGGTGGACGCCGCGTTGGGAAACCGGTACACGAGCGCCGCGGGAGGCACCATCCGCTCCAGACTCCCAATGTTGTGGGGAGTCTGGAGCCAGGTTCCTGATGGAGTGAAGGAGATGCTCCATCAGTCGATGTCGGTGAGTTTACTCGATCAATTACTATTTTTTTAACTAATAAATTATTTAATTATCGAAAAAAATACTAACAAGTGGTAATGCAGCAATGGTTTGTGGTTCCCGAGGAGGGACATGATTGGGCGGACAAGGCCCATAGGGAGAGGTACCTCTATTTAATAATTTATTAAATTTTATTTTTTTAATAATATATTTAATTTTTTTTTTTGTATATGTAGGTTCAAGGAGTGGAAGCACGACCTCCGGGAACACTGGAAGAAGTACGGGAGCGACCGTTCGGGTACCCCGAAGGAGTTCGAGTATCGGGAGTACGAGTGGCGGTGGCTTCTTGTCACGCAGTTCAACGACCCTCACAAACAGGTAATTCGTAAACAAATTTGAATATTTAATTAGTGAATTAATTATAATTGTATGTTTTTAAATATTTACTAACGATAATTTTTTTTTGAAGCACCTCGCCCGGGTGAACGCTGAGAACCGGCAACAGAACACAACCAACCATCGTGCCGGTTCGAGGCCGTTTTAGGCCATCATGGACGACGTGCGGCGAGAGCGGCCAGAGGAGAACCCCTATGTGGGGACCTTTCAGAGGGCATATCCTCATTCTGAGGAGGATCTTGTAAGTTCATTATATTTTCTAATTTTTAATTTTAATTACATTTTATTAAATGTATATTAATATATTTTTATAATATATCCAATTAGGCGAGGGTGAGGGAGGCGGAGCAAGAGGTCATGAGAGGCATGGTGAACGACACATTTCCGGGCACGGCAGAGGATGACATGTCAGAGGCCATGTCCAGGATCGACACTTCAGATCCTACCGTTGGGGCGCGGATTATGGCCACTGCCTTCGCGCAGCGTTCCAACACCTACTACTGCCGGGGTATGGGAGACGCTGGAAAAGGGATCCTGAAGACGACTCCAGGATTTCAGCGCAAGGGAGCCGCCGAAGCCTCAAGCAGCAACAGCCAGACCACTCGGCTACAGGATCAGTTCGCAAGTCTATAGTCTGAGCTGGAAGCCCAAAGAGCGAGGGAGTCTGAGTTGGAAGCCCAAAGAGCAAGGGAGATGGCGGCGATGGCGGAATCATATGCGGCTTCCACGGCTGCGCATATGGAGCGGGTGAATGAAGTCACCAATGTCAACCAGGCGGCTATGGGACAGTGGATGGCTGCCTACATCGCTGCACATGCGGCCGGACAGCCGTTTCCGCCCATGCCTACGCCTATACCATTACCTCAGTGGCCCCACCCTCAGTGGCCCCAGCCTCAGCAGCAGCCTCCTCAGCCTGACCAGCCGCCGCCTCAGCCTCAGGACCCTCCGAACGGGAATGATGAGTTAGATTTCGGGTTTCTCGATCTATAGGCAGATGGACTGAATTTTTGTAATAAATTATTTATAAATTTATAAATTTGTGTTATTTTTAATTAAATTTTAGTATTACAAAAATTTAAAGAAATGCCGAAAAAAAAATTCTAGCAAAAATTAAAAAAACATGATTTATATATTTTAAAAAATTATTTAATTATTTTAAAAATAATTTTAAATATATCTTAGGCGACGAAATTTCTAAATCGTCGGTCAAGGACTTACCATCTTAGGCGACGAAAAAAAAATATCGTCGCCTAAGATGTTGTGATCTTAGGCGACGAAATATTTATTTTCGTCGCCCAAGATTATAAGATATTAAGCGACGAAAAATGTTTTCGTCGGCCAAGGTGTTAAATCTTGGGCGACGACTATTTTTTGGGCGACGAGAAGTATATTTTAGGCGACGAAATTCGTATCGTCGCCTAAGAATTACTCTTGGGTGACGACGGCATCAATTTTCGTCGCCCAAGTTCTTGACTGACGCGGTTCTGGCGACGACGTTTTGGCCGACGACATGTCGTCGCCTAAGTTCTTAGGCGACGAAATTTTTTAACAGGGCGACGATTTTTTTTCGTCGCCCAAGATCTTTTTTCTGGTAGTGAGTGTCATAAGTTTATAAGTTTCATCACGTTCGAATGATTTAAAGCATGATATCTGAACTTGCCAAACACTGATAACTAGTTTTGTTGCTGTTTTGCAGAATTACTCAAACAAAGGATGTGAATTCTACACACCTTAAATTGAAATCCATATACTCTTTTTTCTTTTTTAGTAACTTAAATTTTATCTTTTATTAACTTAAACTTTTAAACTTTGTTTTTTTTTTTGTGAATTTGTTAACCAAAAAAAGAAAAAAAAAAGGATTTCGACTTAGGATGTATGAATTTCACATCCCCTAAAACAATATCTCGAAAGCGAAGGCTTGTTACAATGACTTGCTTAAAATTGATAGCACGTTAAAGACTAGCAAACCTGCAGGTCAACATTTATAGACGCAAAGAAAAAATAAATAAATAAATAAATAAAGAAGATAAAAAGAAAACCCAGTGAATACCTTTTTGATTGTGCTTGAGAACTCCGGCCGGTAACTGTTGAGCGTGTTTCATACCAAGAGATAAATTAAATTAGGGTGCGTATTACTTTTCCTTATCAAATCAAACTCCAGACTTCTATGATTTTGTTAAGCAAAATGCTCTACAACTTGATGACTACATCTGATGTCAATATGAGGTACGAGATAAGAAAAAGTTCTTCAAGATCAACAAATTAAGAAGTTACTTTCGAATTGGAAATCTGAAAACATATATTTCCAACAATATAGCAGCCTAACAAACTTTAGATAGTCCTAGGACTTGAACGAAGAAGGTAGGAAAGGTAATCAGAACGGATGGATGTAAAATCTATTAGCTAATCAGGAATCTAGCTAAAATAGAAAAGAAAAGCATGAAACCAAACTTATGGTTTAATTATATATACGATGGTGGTTACAACACGAAAATGCCCATGTATAGTGGTTGGCAATTCACTATAAGCACTAAGCAGGCATATATAGTTGCAACAATTTAACTATTCATTGAAGTGCACCTTGGCAAATCATTTCAACCAATCTTATGTGCATTTTCATCTAATAATATTTACTTGAACGTTTTGTGAGATCTATATACAGCAAGTGCTTAATTTAGATCATAGATTTCTGCTGATTAGCGTAATTGTCATTAATTAACTGAATGCTCTTCTACTGAGTACTTAAAGATTCATGATTTCCTACAAATTCACACGCATTCTTCAAGTGTTTCCGGACACCAGAACGTGTAACCTTTCAAAAAATCAGGACTGGTTCTCTTACTTGATCAAAAGGAAAAAAAGTTATTTATGGTCTAGTGTGACACGAAATCATGTTTATCGATCACAATATACAAGTCATATTGTAGAGCCAGCAAAACTGAAAAACGGTCAGTGTCATTTAACTGACTCATTTGATTGATTCTGAATCAATATGTTGAAAACATGAAGTCGATCGAGCAGGAAATTAATAGAAAAGTTACACTAATTAACAATCTGATCGAAAACACGAAATCAAAGCCTGAGAGACAAATCAAGGTGGCTGATCTCCTCCTCAACATCTTCTGCACGCCTATATCCACAGTTCATGATATAATGAGCTCGAAACCTACCAGCATGTGCTAGCCCGCCAAGAGGTGGCGGGGTGCTTGACCCTGGCCGTTGGTTCAAGCTACTACCACCGTGACGAGGTCCACGGACGGCGGAGCTTAGGTGCTCTCTGCTTTTCTTGGCTAACGTCCGCTCCAGCTTGTGAGCATTTTGGTGGCCTCCGAGTGCCTGCGAACTGTAGAACTTTCTCTGGCAATAGTTGCAAGAGAACACGCGCGCGGTTATTTGATCCGCTACAGGAGGAACACCGAGAGTTGATGAAAACGATGAGGAAGAGGAAGATGATGATAAATGGTCAAGAACAAGATCCAAGTTCAGCTGATGATGATGATGATGGTTGTTGGGTAGGCTTAGATTAAGACTAGTATTTGGGGGATGGAAATCCATGGAAAGAGATATAGAGAGAGAGACAGAGGTATATATCAAAGTATGAGCACAGTTTCTGTAACCAGAAATGTGAAGTGGTATACTTTGGGGGGAGAGGGTTTGTCTGGAATTATATATACGAAGAGGCCGGGTCTCAAAGTATACAAGCACAGTTGCTGCAACAAGCTAGAGATGTCAGTGTCTCTGTGAGTGAGGGTAGAGAGAGGTGAAGAAAGAGATAGAATGAGCGAGAGACAGTTTAGCTGCAAAGATCAGTGGGGAATCGAAGGGTTGTCGCCTCCAGTAATGGCAGCATTACAATCACTTGTCGGTCCATGCAAATTAAGAATTAGATTAGCATTCCTCTCTATTATATAAAAATCCCCATACTCATCGAAATTATATATACGGATCGTATAGTTAATTCGTTTCTTCTTGTGATAACAATAGTAGTCGTATTCAGATACCATGAGTTTGTGACATATATTGTGTACGTATTATATATTTTGGTTTGGAATTAAGATTTTCTCATCCTAGCTAGATGAAAGATCGATGAAATTGGTCGCGTACTCGCGGGTCGCCGATGTTGAAAAATTATTTTGTATGCATGTTGTTTGATACACAATAATTAGGGGGACTATAATTAAACACGAAAATATCACCACATTTACTATTGCTTTTGAAGTTAAACTTTTAGGGCTACAATAAATCATTACTTTATTCATTTCTCAACTCTTTTTGTCACTTGATTGATATTTTTTTTTTCTCGATCTGACGATTGAATGAACAATCACCAAAATAAATTTAGCAGTATTAATTATTAGGGTTAATATTATATTTTTACCTGAAAATGAAATAATATAATTTAATAAATTAATGATGTGTTTAGGTGAGATAACATGCCACGTAAGATGAAAGTCATAAATCTTAAGTCTGATTAAGGTCCTATAACAGTACTACCCTTAATAGAATACCATACATCATATCTAACGATTAAAAAACATGATGTTAAATTATGTACTAGTGTATATTAAAGGTCTTGTCGATCAATGAAAAAGCCGATCGATCAACGATGTGAGTACGTAACCTTTATTATCCTCGCGTAGTCTTTTGTTAACGATGTCCACAATTAATTTTATACATCTAATCATGGGTCCAATCGCACTTGATCACTCCTTATCTTCACCTTGTAGAGATCAGGTAGCACATCTTGTCCAGATTCTATAAATGGTAATAAGCGGCAAGTGAGATTAACCATCTTAACTAGACTAATAAGAAACATGATAATACATCAGTATCATTTTTCCAGGGATACATTGAATCACGAGTATGTACCGTCTTAATAATCCCAACTGGAGTCTCATTACAGTGAATCATTTCTCTAAACACAGAGACACTACTCCTAGTACTTTCATGGCTCTTTCCTTCAAACTTTGAATGTTCAAACATCCGTTACTTATAAAACTGATCTGTTCAATTGCATGCACCACCTGCAAATTATCATTACAAAATTAGGAGATTGAAAGAATGAAGAAAAAATGACATGTTCTCTCATCTTCTCTATAACGCTCTTGATAATTCAATTGGGACTTCCTATTATAATGTGATATATGCGACCTATATTTCTGAGAAAATTGCTGTGATGATGTAGTGCTCGTTTGTACGAATATATCGTTACCAATTGTTAATCAACTCGATCGATCTCCTATATGTAAATTAACACAGAAAACTATAAGGCGTCGATTATATGAAAAGTATCAAGTTGTTATTACCTTATATATAGACTTGGGACATGGCTATATAAAATCCTGAGCTCTGTGAGCCGAGCACATGGCTTTAATCCTTCAGAGGTTATAATACTGAACTACTGAAGGATAGGAGACTATGTGCGCCCTGATTGATAGTATAGTAATTCATGAATCAAGGCAGACATAATCTACAAAATTAAAATCGAATTGAGAATCGGGTATATGTTTTTGATACTACAGAACCATGCATGATTGGGGGATCAAAATCTTGCAGGTCGGCAATGATTGCGGTCGAGTTTGTCTTTTGAATCACAGACACAACAGAAACCCAGAAACTACGTAGTCTTTCTCATCTCTGCGTGTCATCTACTAACCGATCCAAGAGCCGTAAGATTATTCCGATGCTTGCGCCAAGGAACATTAATTCCTTCTAATAATCAGTTCCAGTACTCTTATTAGGAAGCTCATCAGCTAATCAGTCAAAGAGAGAGAGAGAGATGTGTCGACCCTCCGTACTTCAACAATAACAGAGTGTCTTAACTAATCATCACCTTAAATAAATACACAAGAAAAGGGATGAAGATTTGTATAGAAACCTACTAAACCCGTCTGAAAATTTGTAATTTTGCATTTTCTTTTGAAAATACAAAAAACAAATGCATGCCTCTTTCATCTCTTGAATTCAATCGTTCAACAATGGTACCGCCATTGTTGAAAGATGTATCGAGATAAATATACATTGAAGAAATGAAAACGAATGAACAATTGGGTGTTTCTTATTTCAGAGAGATAACTAAAAATATATATGTATTAAACTTGAATTTTACTAGAAAAATAAATACTGATCACTAAAGTTCCATACAAAAGAATATTTGAATTAGAATGATCGATAATTGAGAGAGAGAGAGAGAGAGCTCATGATCACACATGGGAAGATGCATGTCAATTTGGAACAAGAGTAGTTGAGATGAAGAGTCTCCAATTCTAATTCTGCGTTTGGATACGGCACATCCTATGAAGGAACTGAACTGAGAATGGTAGTGGACATGTTTGTGTTCTGTCGGCTCCACCTGGACAATGACTACCATTGTGCTATTTGCTCATCAACTATGAACTTATTACATGCATCCTTCATTTCATTGTGTTCTTGTGGATATAGATTTCAATCGATCATCAGCTTTAGCTAGCTTTTGTACGTTCATAATTGATAGACGTATGGTTGAAATTAAACTCGGGAGCTCTGAGGGATAGAATAGACCTCATAGTCAGCTTGATTTGTGGATCGATCGGTTTCCCGCATTCTCCATTTTAGTGGGTGTTTGGCTCACAACAGTGACAATAGCATGATTAGTACTGCAGAAAGTAGAATCCTGCTTCAACCCACTTTCTGATGTACAAACTTTTCTTATTTCTGTTTAGGGTACCAAATCATCCGGTTAATTACCAAATTTCAGATAAGTGAACACCAAAATTATAAATATATGTATCTGTGTGTCTATATATCTACAGTTCTTATCCAGAGCGGGACACCGCTTTAAAATTAAAGTTTGTGACTCCTTATTTGGTCCACCTTTATATATGTCACATTTTCACATTTTCACTATTTAGTGTCTAGAACATAGAGTGTAGATAATTCGTGCAAAGTTTCATCCAATTTAAATGTTATTTGGATACCAAATTAGATTGAATGAATTGACAGAGCAAACAGTTCCTTTTTTGACTGATTTTGCTCAGTTCAGTTTCTTATTTACATATTTTTGCCAATGTAACTCATAATCTCAATCAAATGGACGATTAATCATGAGACTGTTAACTTTCATTAGAACTGTATATTTGTTTAATACAATTGACTAAGCAAACGAGTTTTAGTTACATTGATTTTTGCAGAAATGATTTTTATCGGTTAATGCAAAAATATGTAAACAAGAGAAAGTTTGAACGTATACATGTATACTAGTGTGGACGCAAGTATTTTCCGTATAGAGATCATAATTTATCATAACAACATCATTCAAATGCATCCCGTTAGAAGGCGGGAGCAGGATTAGTGAATTTGTGAGCCACATAATTGGCTACTGACAGTAAATATTGGTACAGTAAAGTACCTGTGATCGATCTGCTGCATCTAAAAATAACACACATATACATGCACGTCCTAAAAAAGATATCAGATATGTATGGATCCGGAGGATGACGTTACATATGCGTTTAAATCATTTTTATTTTTTTACAGGTTCTAAATTTTGGAATTCTGATCGATGAGACTCGGTACATTATTGCTGATACATTTGGGTTTACAAGTTAATCATCTAACTAATTAGTGTTGAATCAATATACGATAAGTCCATATCATAATCAATCATTTCACTATTTATTGAGAGTACGTACGATAATGATGTTAGTATTATGAGTGTTATGAGTGATCGACTTTCATGGATCTAACTAAAGAGCACAACAGATCATAGGTTTAATTATCAGATTCCCTCTTGCTATAACCAGAATCATTACCCAATAAGCAAAAGCCTCAGCTTATCTCAGTCATCCCTATGTTTTATATATAGTACCTCTGTGATAACACTAGGCCATATACTTCATCAGACGACAGTCCAAGTCTGCCGTCTGATGTTTTTTTTTATGTCGTCTGAGGAGCTGTCGAGTGATGGACTATCAGACGACGGAGAATAGCCGTCGTCTGATACGACATCACACGACATATCTTATGTCGTCTGAGAAGAGAGAAGATTGAAAAATTTCAGTAAACGCACCACAGTTAAGTGTGGACTGAATCAGCATCAAAAAATTGTAAAATCATATCACAAGACACATCAAATGTCGTCTATTTTGTATACCTATCACATATAAGTGTGGACTGATTGGAGAATAATTTGATTTATTGGATTTTTCTATCTAATCACACTACCAGAACAGGCATTTTAGCCGACGAAAAATTTTCGTCGGCCTGTTAAAAAAATTCGTCGGCTCCAACCTTAGCCGACGAAGGTTCGTCGGCTATAGTGTCGTCGGGAAAGGGTCATCTGTAATGACTTTAGCCGACGAGACAAAAAATTTCGTCGGCTATAGTCATACTATAGCCGACGAAATAATATCGTCTGCTATAGTCCAACCTTTAGCCGACGACATTATTTCGTCTGCTAAAGTATGAACATTAGCCGACGAAATTTTGTGTCGTCTGTTATCTTCCAAACTTTAGCCGACGAATAATTTAATATATTCGTCGGCTAAAGTTTGTAATAAAAAAATATAAAACATCTATGGCCGACGAAATATTGTGTTTTTCGTCGGCTTTAGAGGCATTTAGCCGACGAATTAAAGCTTATTTCGTCGGCTAAACTTTTTTTTAAAAAAAAAAAAAACTTTAGCCGACGAATTATGGCTTTTTTCATCGGCTATAAGTGCATTCCAGTAAAAAAAAACCCCCGAAATTTCTGAATTACCATTCCATGCAAGCTGCAAAAGACATTTTTAACAATTTCATATAATCAACAACTAACACATAAAAGAATATATGAACTACATAAAAGTATCAATTTACATAAAAGTATATATCAACTACGTAAAGTCTATATCGTCTAAATTAAAGTCATCTTCTGGGGGCTGCTGCGGAGGTTGCGGCGGCTGGGGTAGCGGAATGGGCGGAGGCATGGGCGGAGGCGGAAGTCCCTGAATCTGGGCAGCTGCAAAGTCCTGCATGTACTGGATCATCTGCTGCTGCTGGGCCTGCTGGATGGCATGTAACTCGGCAACATAGGCTGCCTGCGCGGCATTAAAGGCTGTCTACGAGGCAATATAGGCTGCCTGCGAGGCTGCCTGAGCAGCTTGAGCAGCTTGCTGTTCTCGTAGTCTCTGAACTTCCGACTCTAGCTGAGTCGTCCTGTTGATCGTGGACGTGGTGCAGCTACTGGTCGAGGTTGCCTTTCGTTGAAATCCTGGAGTGGTCTTCAGGACCCCCTCGCCTCTCTTTCCTAGACCTCGGCAGTAGAAGTTGTTTTCTCTCGGTGGGAAGGCTATGCCCATGATCCTCGCCCCAATCGTCGGATCCGAATTGTCGATCCGGGACATGGCTTCGGACATCTAGGAATCCTGCGTGTCCGGCCATGCCTCCCTCACTAAGGTACTCAGGACCTCGTCACTAGCCTCCCTCACCCTCGCCTATATGGATAGGAAAAAAATTATTAATTAAAATTTTTACATAAATTTAAAAATTTAAAAACGTAAAGTGACTTACAATATCCTCATGGGAGTCAGGATATGCCTTCTCGTACGTATAGACGTAGGGGTTGACTTCTGGATGTTCCTTGGCCGCCTCGTCCATGAAGACACCGAACGGTCTAGAACCGGCATGATGGTTCCTTGTGTTGCGTTGCCGGTTCTGAGCGTTCACCCGGGAAACCGCATTCAAAGAAAAAAGTAAACTATTAGTAGAATATTTTAAAACGCACGTACTTATTTTTAAATTAACTAACTAATTTATTTAAATACCTGTTTACGAGGGTTGTTGAATTCTGATGTCAGAAGCCAACGCCACTCGTACTCCCTGTACTGGAACTCAGTAGGGGTACCAGAACGTGCGTTCCCGTGCTTAGTCCAATGGGTCCGCAGCTCGTTCTTCCACTCCTTGTACCTACAGATACAACAAAAATATTAGAAATATTATTAATATCACATACAAAATTGTTTTTCATTAACTTCCCAACGTACCTAGCCCCATGCACAACGTCGGCCCAGCTGTCCCTCAGGTGCTCGGGAACCTCAAACCACACCTGCATTTAACCGATTATTATTAGTTTAGCTTTTCGAGAAATCAACAATTTAATACATAATAAAATACATGTAAACTCACCGACATCGCGTTGTGGACCATGTCCTTAACCTCCTGCGGGACCTCGCCCCAGTCGGACCACAACATAGGGACTCTATCCCTAATGAGAGCACCCACGCGGCCGGAGTACATCCTCGACTTCCCGCCCGATACTGCGCGGCCATCCCCGTCAGTATCGATGGGGATCCTCCCCATGGTACTCACCATCTTCTCGAGAGCTTTCCCTGTGACGGGGGCTCTCTTCTTCTTTGTGCCTATGACATGATTCGGCCAAATTGATTATTAAAATATATATGACCCTTTAAAAGTAATCATGCATCACTGATTACCTGAGGAGCTCGCGACGGATTCCGGCTCTGTCGCCGATGATGATACCCTCGCAGAAATAAGAGGCGTATCAAAAGGCAGGAACCGGTACGCCGCTGATGGAGCCACTGGCGGGGGCAGTGGATAAATCGGCGTCCCTGAGCCATCGACTACAGGTATCGCCGGTATCATCCGCGGAAGGAACAGATGAGGCGGCGGCATCTGTACCCCAGATGACCCACTATCCGAAGAAGTAGGACCCGGAGTGGGCGCCCGGTGTATCTCGGGCATACGAGGTGCAGACACCTCCGTCAAGGGCCTCGAGGAACGAGGGACGGCCGCCTGCCTCGATGAAACGGGCACCTCCGGCGCCGTCTCCAGAAGGCTCGCACGTCTGGCTGTCATGTGGCCCTGAAACGTCGTTTGAGGGTTGCTAGAGGTTCCCTCAGACGATTCGGACCTTTGGCCCTTCGAACTCTTCTTCGATCGAAAAAAGCCGCTCATCCTATTTATAATATTAATTAAAGGCTTTAGATTATTTTGTCTTTGTTTTATAAAAAATTATACATTTTTAAAATTATACTTATTCAATAAATAGATACACATACCAATATATATATAGATATATATATATATATATATATATATATATATATATTTTACTTACATAACAATATTATATATATCAACATCATCATAAATTAACTAACATATCGTAAAACTAAATTCGAAATCAAAAATAAATTAACACAAATATTCAAAAATAAACACATAAACTAACATAATTAAATTAACACAAATTAAATTAACACAAATTTAATTAACAAAAATTAAATTACAAGTTTTATTCCTTTCTTCAACTTCGCGTTTTCATCCCGATTCTCTAGTTAATCTAGTATTAAATTTTTAATAATATTATGACTTACAAAACAACAATTCAATAATATTAAAACAACAATTCAATAATATTAAAAATTACAGAAATGTTAAAATTTAAAATGTTACAATAATTTTAAAATTTTGTAATGTTAAAAATTACAGAAATGTTAAAATTACAGAAATCCTAGTTAACCCTGATATCAAAATCGTTCTATGTAACTAGTTTTTGAATTGTTTCTTTAGATCAAAACAAGATAATTGGTACTACAAATCGAAACCCAACACGTACAAGTTACGGTCATTCTCAGTTTTATACAACCAAAATGGCAAAACGCAGAAGCAATCATCAATCCATATATTTTGCAGAAAAGAAATCGATGAATTTGGGGTTTATGGGAGCGTACCTTGAGCAGACAAACAGCACCACTAGCGTTTTGGAGACCGGGAGGGAGGAGGCTAGGGTTGAAAAACTGCAGAAATGAGGGAGGAGGCTAGGGTTCGCAATTAAAACCCGAGGACTTTAGCCGACGAAATAATTTGTTCGTCGGCTAAAGAACAAAATTTCGTCGGCTATACATATATTCGTCGGCTAAACCTTTGAAATTCGTCGGCTAAACCTTTGAAATTCGTCGGCTAAACCTTTGAAATTCGTCGGCTAAACATTTGAAATTCGTCGGCTAAACCTTTGAAATTCGTCGACTAAACCTTTGAAATTCGTCGGCTAAACCTTTATACATTTGGCATGTTGTGATCGTGATGACCAAACTTGAGAAACACAAATCCAGCCGTCAGATCTGACCATCATGATAAAATACATGTATGGGAAAAAATTCAACTTGATCCGCAAAGAATAAGGGCTTGATCCGGACGGTCAATCTCGTAAGTCAAACCCCTAAACGCACGGAAAAGGTCGTTCGACCGTCTAAATTACGTATTTTGGCCGGATCTCCAACTGAAAATAGTTTTAAACCGATGACACGCAACAAGACGTATAAAAATTTTACGCAAAATAACCACCGAACCCGGGGCTACCCATAGGGAGAAAGAATGGAAAATTGCATTGACCGCAACTATCGGCACCGAGACATGACCGGAATACCGTGATTTTTCAACCGTAGACGTATTTCACCATTATAGTCATGTCTTATTTCACGACTTTTTTACGTTTGAAGGATCTACGTATAGTTTGTTTTTGAAACGGAACATTTACATAACACTTGGTAAATAAGTTATACAACATTAGTACACATGTTGTGATCGTGATGATCAAACTTGAGAAACACAAATCCAGCCGTCAGATCTGACCATCATGATAAAATACATGTATGGGAAAAAATTCAACTTGATCCGAAAAGAATAAGGGCTCGATCCGGACGGTCAATCTCGTAAGTCAAACCCCTAAACGCACGGAAAAGGTCGTTCGACCGTCTAAATTACGTATTTTGGCCGGACCTCCAACTGAAAATAGTTTTAAACCGATGACACGCAACAAGTCGTATAAAAATTTTACGCAAAATAACCACCGAACATAGGGCTATAGTAGGTAATAGAAATATTTTAGGGTTTAGTCGACGAATACCCTAACATATTCGTCGGCTATAGTATGTAATTAAAAAATTAAAAAAATAACTATAGCCGACGAATTATTAGGTTATTCGTCGGCAAAAACCATATTAGCCGACGAATTACCGTGTATTTCGTCGGCTAAAGTGAGTAATTAAAGAAAATAAAAAAACAAGTTTAGCCGACGAATCACAGTTTATTTCGTCGGTTAAAGTTTAATAAAAATAAATAAAAAAACATCTTTGGCCGACGAATTAAGGCTTTTTTCGTCGGCAAAAAACATCTTAGCCGACGAATTATAGTATATTTCGTCGGCTAAAGTAAAAAAACAGGGAAAAAAATACAGACGATATTCATAAACCATACATTAAAAAAACCCTGTTCATCATGTATCACCAAAATCTCATATATTCATAACTGAAATATGAATTCAACATGTGTAAACTATAAAGGAAAAAGTCTTTGAAAAATTATACAAATTAATCGGAATCATACATTAAAACTAAGGATCGTAATCGGAATCATCCGATGAGTCTTCTTCGGTGTCAGAATTAATTTCTGGTAATATATGTATTTCCTCATCGCCAGAGTCTTCATCTGACTCTTGATTTGGATCAACATCAACAAGCCTTGGCTCTTCATCACGAATTCGCACCGAACGACCCGCTTTAAAATTATTAAGGCGAATGGTAGAGGAGTTAGGAATACCTATTGCGTTGGGCTCTTGATACGCAACATCTTCTTCCTCGTCTTCGGCCTCTCCAAGTGTAGCCGCCCGATAAATGTTTCGAGGGTGCACAAGGTTGACTACTTTCCACGCGTCACCCTTAGCAAGGTCATCAAGATAAAACACTTGTTTTACCGATGTGGCAAAAACAAAGGGGTCATCCTCGTAAGAACTTGTAGCAGTGTTCACCGATAATATTCCGTACTGATCGGTCTTCATGCTCTGCGGCCTAGTATCAAACCATCTACACTTGAAGGGGTGCACTGTCATGCCTTCACCGTAAACGAGTTCCACCACTGAATCAAGAACACCGTAATAGTCAACTCCATTCCGCCCACCATGTGCCATGACCCCAGAATTCTGTGTTCTCTTTCTGCTGTCTCTTTGTTCGCATATAAATTGCACGCCATTCACCTTGCACATCGGATAAACTCTTGAGACTATCGGCTTCATGGCTAGAAGTCTTAGTTCGTGCGACCAATTTGGGTGACCATCAGATTGAATATGGTTCATCTACAACCAACCATCTCAACTGTAAATATGGATAATTATGCAATAAACATAAACCCATAGAGAAAAATTAAATTACGTACCCAACCGCCAAAATAATCTGCGAACTCCCTGTTGTGGTACTCGAGATCACCTTGAATGTTGGGATGATTGAGATGGATGTCTTTCCAGTATTCAACTTCTGGACAGTTAATCAATACCCACCAGTGGGCAATGACTAGCTCATGTGGTTGCAACTTGTAGGAGTTTGGCAAAATTCCATACACTTCAACATCACTAGAGACTATGGAAAGATTGAACTTCGGTACATCTACCGGAATGGTTTGCGGAGTTTCCTTCAACGCTCCTAAATACAACTTCATGTAGGTGACGCACTCGTGCGCAATATATGCTTCAGCTATACATCCTTTAGGAGCAGATTTATTAGCCACATAATCTTTGTAGTCTCCAAGTTGCCTGTAAATCAAGTTGCAAAATGTTATGATTATTGAACATGTATATGTATTGAGGAATTCATGAAAGTAAAAAACATACCTTTCCATGGGATACATCCAAGTGTAGTGTACTGGACCGGTAAGCAATAATTGCTCGGGAAGATGGATCATCAGGTGAGGCATGATGTCAAAAAAATTTGGAGGAAATATCCTCTCAAATTTACACATGATATAAATGATGTCCATTTGCATTTCCCGAAGGTCACATCGAGACACTTCCCGTGTGCATAACTTCTGGAAAAATCTTCCCAACGCTACTAACGGCTCCACCACCTGACGGGGAAGGAACGGTCGAATGAAAACAGGGAAGAGACGTTGTAGCAGGATATGACAGTCATGACTCTTCAACCCGTACATCTTATTGTCCCGGAAGTTCACACACCGGGCAATATTTCCTGCATAGCCTGAAGGATACTTCACACAACTCATCCACCTGAAAATTAGGTTCTTCTGGTCAGGCTTCACGGTGTAAGGAGCTTGAGGCATTTTTTTCTTCCCTTCTTTCAACCACAAATGTCTTCTTATTCCGCATTTTTTTAGATCAATGCGTGCCTTAGGACCGTCTTTCGTCTTCCCTTCCAAGTTCAGCACTGTGCCCACCACACTGTCGCACACATTCTTTTCTATGTGCATGACATCCAGGTAGTGCCTGATCAACAACTTACTCCAGTATGGGAGTTCCCAGAATATGCTCTTATGTGTCCAGAATTTGTACCTGTCGGGTCTTTCAGGTATTGCCGCCACAATGTTGGGATGATTGCTGAGCTGCCCAAAATCGTACTCATTAAGCACCGCTAAAATGTCTTCCCCCGTCCATCTTCTGGGAGGCACGCCGTGTTCTACGGTCCCATCAAATGCCTTTTCATCGAACCGCCATTCGTGATCATATGGAAGGAAAGCACGGTGAGCCAATCTGCATATCTTGTTGCAATGACTGCTGCTCCCCTCATCGCTAAGGCACTCTGGACAAGCCTTGTATCCCCTAACAACGTTGCCCGACAACATCCCACGGGCAGGAAAATCACTGATGGTGCCAACAACCATGACATGCATCTGGAACATCTCGTGCGTGTACTTGTCATAAGTGGGATGACCAACGTCCCACAAAAATTTAAGTTCTTCAATCAAAGGTCTCAAGTACACATCGAGACACTTCCCCGGATAACCGGGCCCCGGAATCAACAAACTCAACATATTGTACTCCTTCTTCATGCACATCCATGGGGGAAGGTTGTACGGTACCAAAATCACCGGCCATATACTGTATTGCAGACTCATGTTCCCAAAAGGGTTGAACCCGTCGGATGAGAGCCCGAGCCTCACATTTCGGACCTCTGACGCAAATTGAGGAAACTCCCTGTCTATATGCTTCCAAGCCTCCCCGTCAGCAGGGTGTATAAGGGTTTCTTCGTCATGCAATTCCCTATCAACGTGCCATCTCATCGCTTCGGCCGTGTGTGAAGACATGTACAACCGCTCCAACCTATCCGTCAAAGGGAAATACCGAAGTACCTTTACAGGTTTCCTGTTGCCTGCAGGAGTCAGCTTATATCTGTCAGTGTGACATACCGGACATGCGTCAAGGCCACCAAGGTCATTCCCTTCTGGATCTTTACCCCAAAAGAGAACGCAGTCATATCTGCATGCATGGATCTTGATGTAGGAAAGCCCAAGATCTTTCAGGATACATCGGACCTTCCGATGAGTGGTAGGAAGACGATGACCGTTGGGCAGCATCGAAGCAGTGTACTGTAGATACTCATCAACAGCCTTCACGGTCGATTTTGTCTCAACTTTAATCCTCATTACGTCCATCACACTTTCAAGAACGGTTTTCTGACAACCGGGGTACACAGGGGTCTGTTGGAAAGCAAGCAGTTTGTTGTACTTTTCAATACCAGCAGTGTTCACAGCTCTAGGGAAGGGCTGCACCGGGTCAGGCATATACTGTCCTTGAGCGCATACACCGCTCTCATAAGGAAACATGTCGTTGATGAATGTCGTTGTTGGATCGTTGGATGTACTAGCACTGCCCGTCTCGGAAAATTGGCCATGATCATGCGGACCCCCTGATGATGTTTCACCGTGATATAACCAACATGTGTACTTCTCCCAAAACCCGTTACTCCTCAGGTGTTGCCATACTTTGTCAATGGGAAATCGATACATATCGCTGCGACACTGACATTTCGTGCACGGGCAATAGAAAATTGTATTCCCGTTAGCAATATCCATCGCATATTCTAGAAAACTCATAACTCCTGCACCGTATCTTTTGTCCCATTTTGGAAGCGAAATCCAACTCTTATCCATATCCTGAAAATATAACAAAATATATATATATTTATCACGCTGCTAGCTAATTATTAATAAAATTTCATGCCATATATAAAATCTCAATTCATTTAGTATATATATATTCTACGTACGTACTACAACTAATTAATTACAAAATTATCATTATGAACTCATATATATCATCAACAACTTCATACCATATCAACACAATAATATTATAAATTAATATTAACATATATATATTTACTATTTATTAACAATAAATTAATTCATATATATTATCAATTCAAATCATCAACCAAATCGATCAACACATATATATATATACATCCAACGTACTCAAAATTAATCAACTCAATCACAATCAAAATCAATAAACTCAATTAATCACACTAATTAAAATCGATCAACTCAAATAAAACTCAATTAATCAACATATATATACATATACGTACCTATATATGGCTCCACAAACTGATTATGGACAGATTTCGACAACACCCAAACTTTTTCTCCCCTTTTTTCTTCTCCCGTTTTTTTTTCCGTTTTTTTCGAAATGAGCTGCTGCTGCCCAGATCTGCAAATATAAAGCACTTTAGCCGACGACTATGAATTTCGTCGGCTAAATCTTTAAATATTTCGTCGGCCATGGTTTGTGAACTTTAGCCGACGACATAAATTCTTTAGCCGACGAAAAAAAATTTCGTCGGCTAAAGTTTGTCATAGCCGACGAAAATTTAAAATAGCCGGCGAAATAAAATTTCGTCGGTTAAAGTGGACATCATAGCCGACGAAAATTTACCTTAGCCGACGAAAGAAAATTTCGTCGGCTAAAGCCCACTATAGCCGACGAAAAAAATGCTTCGTCGGCCTGGTTTTTTTTTTTTCGTCGGCTATAACCTTTCTTCTGGTAGTGTCACACTTCAATAAAGTATCGAGTGTGTGAGCTTACAACGTCAAAAATTTGTAATATATGTGGTTATATAGAAGATCTAATGTCACTTATTTGTCGTCTAACTTTGTAAACTATTATACATTTTGCTAGTTGTTCTGTCAGACGACATTTAATTGTACTTTCAATTCTATTCCTACCACAAACTTTTAACTTTTCCGCTTAGACTCTACAATGTAACCACATTTAAATGTTGTCTGAAAGAAGCATTATCATAGTTTATCATGGTTTTTGTCGTGCCGAGGTGCTTCACTCAACATATAAGTGCCATGTGATTGAAAAATAAAAAATGTTCAATCAACATTTTGTCTTGTGACTCCAGCTCACACTGCATATTTGTGTTGACGTTATGTTCCTTGTTATAAAACAGATGTTGTCGCTATAAATTGAACTTCATATATAAAGAAAAACCAAGAATAAAAGAACAAAAAAAACAATACTTCATTGAACTTTGATAATCCACTTCAATTACAAAATCATTATTTGAAGTGTAGGAATCCATGAAAATAGCTACAATACCAACTTGTCCTAATCTATATACAACTGCATTTTCATTGCTCCTCCGGCAACTTTAAATCACATTCCTTTCTCCTATGTCCTGTCAAAAATCTGTCAAAGTTCCACTCTCATTGCAAGAACTGATTTGCCAAATAGATGATAAAAAGAAAAAGGAAAACCAAATTTATGTTCACACGAGTCACTAGTACATGCAATATATGTAAGAATTTCTTTAAAATAGGCAGTATCAATAACGTTAAGAAGGAAAAGAACAGTTTAATGGAGAAAGACCATCATACCGATTCACGTTGGCTGGAAATGCGTTTCTTGGTTAGACAGACTCTACCAACTGATGCAGCCAAAAGAATAAAATGATCCAAGTTACATTAGAAGTTAAAATATTTGTAGATAACATTACTATTTATAAATCAGGCGCATTCTTTGGATGGCTTTGTAAAGTAAAGTTTCCAACTATGACATATAAGTAGTACCAGATTAGACAATGCTTCCCCATATAAACTAGAAAGTATAATATCAACCCTTACCATTGGAACATCTAGGATGTCTATGTGGCCCTTGACCATCTTTTTCTCCTCTCCGATGATCCATTCCCTTGATAATGTAAATTTCAGATAAACCATAGAGAAAGAAGAAAAGAAACATTTATACAATGCAGCCAATTACCTTTGAATTTCAGGGTTAGTTCATATGTGTAGCCGACGCGTTTCTTGTTTCACAGTCACCAAGAATGCCTGATCACTCAGTAAAGATCAACTCGTGAGAGATGATGAGTCATTAGGCTAGTATTGTATCACCAGACTCAACATGATAATAACCTCTAGTCTCAACTGAAATAACATAATTAAGGAATGAAAAATGATAAAGATTAGGGAAAACAAGAAAAACAAAATGGAACGGTGAATTTAGTAAGCATGACAATTGAATACGATAAATCCAAAGCTCTGGAACAATAAATATGCTTTAGGAATGAAAAGAAATTCCTAGAATCAGCTTTCTCATAAATGGAATTTGGCATACAAGAACAATGACAAAATTAATTAAGACCCACATCCCCTACGCATTTTGAGACATCTGATATTTCTGCACAGCCCCCTTGGAACTCCACGGAACCCACTGATGCAAGCAACTCCTGCAAAAGAGCTAATCATTTAATTTCAAAGCTAAAGCAATGATAATGAAGAAGGTAGCAGCTCAACAAAGGGGTACCTTTATTGTATCCGTCGCCCATTTATTGACATTCTTCTCCTCCCAAGTTCTAGCCTAAATAGGAACATACATGTTGTTAGACTAATAAGTGTGAATCTAAGATTTAGAGACTGATCGAAAAAAGAGAATACGAAGACTAAAGTATGTGATCTACAACCATCCTATGTGGCAAATCCTTAAGCATTATTGTTACAAACTGTTTTGCAATATTTGGGTAGTACGTACTGTATATATCTATACTAAAGGGAAATCAATCATAGATCATCCAATATTCCAACTCTTATGAGACTTTTTGTCTCTCAGCATCTTACTATATATTTATCTTGCTTTTGCACCAAAAACATTATACTGAAAGACTTATGTTCATAATACCTAATTATTAGACAAGTTCTCCATGAGCTATTAAGTTACATCAACTACACCATAGGCATGCTTGTGAAGAAGTCAGCAACCTGAAAGCCATAAGATATGAAGAATTGATTGCGGTTGCCAGTACCATAAATCTTTTACATCAAAAGCTTGTAGTGCATAATTGAAAGAAAACATCATCAATTTTACTATTAACCTTGATGTCTTTGCCATGAAAAACCTTATTGTAATCATATATCCAACCTAAGATTAAACAAAACATATATATATAAACACGTGATATCAGTAAAAAAAAAAATTCAAATTGAGAAACAGAATCCCTAACCCCCAGTTTCAAATTCTCATACCTTGAAAAGTTAATCAATGCATTGCAATATAGCCCAGCGAGGCAATTTAACAAACACCTGGCGTGCGTAAGGTTTACCTTCAAGCACCATCCCAAGACGGCGAAGTACGAGCCCTTCTCAATTGCAACGTCGTGTTCACGATCGGACCAGGCGGACTCCTTCCACTCCTCGGGTCTTGATAAGCTCTTCTTGAGAAGCCCTCATATTCTTATGCGCAAAACACAGACACTTCCTGGAATCGGCTTTCTTCGGATTCTCTTCCTTCTTCTCTCTCTCTTTTCTCTTCTGTAGAAACTTTAACCCCTAATTTCACATTCTCGTAAATCAACCCTAACTTTATTTCCTAATCTTTAAAAAGATTAAGAAGAAGAATAATCAAAGAAAGGAAAACGACTTACCTTTATGTTCCATGAAAGAAAGCAAGAACAGAGAGAACGAGATGAGAGGAGAGCTGGAGATAGAGGAGAGGAGAGGAGATATGATAATGAGGTGTTTATTTCGACAAGTATGATGATGAGGTGTTGAGAACTGGAAAGGTTCTAAAATTAAAAATGGTTTTAATTTTAGAAATGAGGGAGATGCACCGCTCTACATTTTAGAGTCCCGCCTTTCATTTTAGAAGCCCGCCCTCATTTTCAATTTTTTTCATAGCGTTCCCGATGATAAAAGTTTTCATTTAGATAAAAGTTTTCATTTTTAAAAGTATTGCTCAGACGACATATATATGCCGTCTGAAGTTACTAAGCAAGATTCGATTAACGTTGACCGCATCGACCAAGACACGAACTTTATCGAAAATGCATGAATTTTGTTCTACATCCATAATTCACTATCATGATGACATCTGACACTCAAACTTAAAAAACATCTATTTCCGTCATTTGAATCACAATATGCGTACTAATGTGCTAGAACATGTTTATTAAGTTATTTGTAAACATACATCATTATAAGGCAACTATATGCAAGAAACAAAATTTACCTAATCAGACCGCTGAATATGATCGTAGTACTTAAATATATATGTGGTAGAAAACTTACCTATTTTCGATAAATTATAGGTCTCAATCATTAGAGTCAACTTCATATATACATAAACGTTCCTATTCTTCCTCATGGGGAGCTATATGATCGGTCGATAAACGGGTCTGAATGTTCGCATAAAATAGTTTCGTTGACACTAGATGATGGTATAAGAATTGACAAATCCCAACTTTAAGTATTGGTCGGTCTAGATAAGAGCGTTTTCGTTTAGATAAAAGTGTTGACTTTTAAAAGTATTGCTCAGACGACATATATATGTCGTCTGAAGTTACTAAGGAAGATTCGATTAACGTTGACCGCATCGACCGAGACACGAAATTTATCGAAAATGCTTGAATTTTGTTCTACATCCATAATTCACTATCATGATGACATCTGACACTCAAACTTGAAAAAAATCTATTTCCGTTATTTGAATCACAACATGCGTACTAATGTGCTATAACATGTTTACTAAGTTCTTTGTAAACATACATCTTTATAAGGCAACTATATACAAGAGACAAAATTGACCTAATCTGACCATTGGACATGATCGCAGTACTTAAATATGTATGTGGATGAAAATTTACCCATTTTCAATAACTTATAGGTCTCGATCATTAGAGTCAACTTCATATATAGATAAACTTTCTTATAGCTTCCACAAGGAGAAGTACATCATCGTTTCATCAAAGTGTCCAAACTATTGCATAGAACTGTTTTCCTACTCTTAACGGGAGTTTGAAAACCGATTAATCAAAAATATAAGTTTTGGTCGGAGCAGATAAGGGCGTTTCCATTTGGAAAATATGCACATTTTATGTTGACCACTTATTTACAACCTCAGACGACATATAATCGCCGTCTCACATTGAAAAAAAGTGAGGGAAAACTCTAGCGCCCAAATTCAAATATTTCAGGTCCAGACGACATTTTTATGTTGTGCGATGAATACATTAAGGTTGGCGCCCTCTCCCAAACTCAAATGAATTGACTATTTTAAGTTCATACAGACGACATATTAACCTCGTCTGATGAATAGATTAAAAGGTTGAGCCATTTTTCAAACTTATATTTCAGGTTCCCTCAGACGACATTTATATATCATCTTATTAAATACAATAAAAGGTAACCAAACTCAATATTTAATTATAAATTGAGTATTTTAGGGTCAGAGAGACCACTTTCATATGTCGTCTGAAGTTATACATTACAAGGTTCATACACTCAATTTTATGGGTTTGTTATACGTCATTTGTTTGTCGTCTGAATAAGTGAATTTAAGGGTTCAAAATGGAGGTATAAATCAAAGATTTATGGTTGTTTCAGTTGACATTAATATGTTGTTGGACGAAGTATATAAAAAGGGGATTAAAAGTAGATTTCGCATTCTTTCACAGACAACTTTTATATGTTGTCTGATGTATTACCATAAAGTTGTTAAATGTTGCTAAATGTTGCTTTTTTACACTGCATATATATGCCGTCTGAAATTTTTCATATGACAGACAAATTGAGCAACATCCAGAAGTATGAAGGGAGCATGGCACTCATACGACTTATACTTCACAAATGTCGTCTGAAGGGTCGAAAAATTAATCAGACGACACAAACTCAAAATCGTCCAAAATATGTTGTCTGAAAAATGTCGTCTGATGATATATATGGCCTAGTGTAATTACTTATCATTCACAAGGAGCTATCTATTTTGATGGGTCCTTCCCAGACCCAACTAATTAAGGTTATTATTCACAACTCATTAAGGTTATCTCTAACCAACGTGATACACAAGTAATGGCTACTAGTTGTCAAATTAAGCTCTCCTTTTTCGATGAGATCAAATTAAGCTCTTGATAACTACTTATTTATGATTCTATAGCCAAACTCCATGTGGCATGGATATCAATGAATGACACAACGTACGTACATTCGAGGATATACACCATGTATGGTTTTTAGAGACATGAATTCATCGTCTAGTAAAAGGTGCGGTACCCTTTGCTAGTTCTTCTCATGAGGATATTATGTCTTACAGGAGTCATCATTACTTAACATGGAAGTGTTTTAGTCTTATTAAAGTTAAAGATATGGTGATCCAAGATTTGTTACTGGAATGTGATTTCTCTCTGATCATCAACTATATAAATGGGAAGTTTAAATGTCCTTGGAGGCTCCTTCAAATTATCCATGACATAAAGAAGATTGTCTGCTCCTTTACTATCAGAAAAAGTACTTTAGCCGACGAAAAATTTTCGTCGGCCTGATAAAAAAATTCGTCGGCTAAGACCTTAGCCGACGATCCTTCGTCGGCTATAGTGTCGTCGGGAAAAGGCTGTCTGTGATGACTTTAGCCGATGAAAATTTTTTTTCATCGGCTATAGTCCCACTTTAGCCGACGAAAAATATGTCGTCGGCTATAGTCCCAGACATTAGCCGACAAAATATTCGTCGGCTAAAGTGCGTAATAAACAATAAAAAAATAACTATAGCCGACGAAATATAAAATATTTCGTCGGCTAAACCTTATAAAAAAAAATTTAAAAATAACTATACCCGACGAAATATTAGGTTATTCGTCGGCTAAACCTTATAAAAAAAATTAAAAAATACTATAGCCGACGAATATAGTGTTTGAATATCGTTGGCTAAAGTTGCTGGGTTTTGAAAAAAAAAACTGCAGAAACTTTCGGCCACCTCCGATCATGACCAAAATTTGACAGAATGTTCCTCTCAACATTTCGAACAACTTTCTAGAAGAAGTCGAAGCTCAATTCTAAGCCTAAACAGGTCAATAGACTGAAAATATAAAAATCCCTAATTTTAAACCCTAAAAACTTCAAATCTTCGATTCTCTTCACACACACCGAATCGAGCTACCAAATTCTAGGGGAATGTAGTACTAATCAAACTCAACTTATCCATATATAGAACTCACCAAATGGTGATCTAAGGAAGGAGAAATTCGATCGACACCGAATCCGAACCGGCGGAGTTTTGGAGCTCGATTTATCCCTCACGGCGGCGCCACTCGATGCACCACCTATCCAGCAATGAAGTAGAGACGACGGCGAAGCTTTTGGGACAAGTGTGACGGTCTCCGGTGGCTTGACGGCGGAGCTAGGCCGAGAAGAAAATCTGGCAGATAATAGACTTCTTACCATCTTCGGCTATATAAAGAACTTTAGCCGACGAAAATAAAGAATTTCATCGGCTAAACTTTTGAAAATAAAGAATTTCGTCGGCTATATAAAGACTTCTTACCATCTTCGGCTATATAAAGAACTTTAGCCGACGAAAATAGACTTCTTACCATCTTCGGTTGAAAATTTTGAAAATTGTTCGACTTTAGCCGACAAATTTTCATATATTTTCTTCGGCTAAAGTCCTTTGAAAATTTTGGTTGACCACCAAAGAATTTTGGTTGAAAATTTTGAAATTTTTTTGACTTTAGCCGACGACTTTTCATATATTTTCGTCGGCTAAAGTCCTTTGAAAATTTCGTCGGCTAAAGGTACCAATTTCGTCGGCTAAAACTTGGGTTTAGTCCTTTGAACCCTAAACCCTAATTTTAGGGTTTAGTCGACGAATACCCTAACGTATTCGTCGGCTATAGTATGTAATTAAAAAATTAAAAAATAACTATAGGCAAAAACCATCTTAGCCGACGACTTTTCATATATTTTGGTCGGCTAAAGTCCTTTAAAATTTCCTCCAACTTTGTTTACCGCCTAAAAAATTTTGAAATTTTTTGACCTTAACCGACGACTTTTTATATATTTTCGTCGGCTAAAATCTATAAATTCACGAAAACACTTATATCTCCCCCTATATTACGTAGTTTGGTCAAATCTTCCACACGAAAAACTCTCACGTAGATGAGACGCAACCACCTATATAAAAATTTTGAAACATTTATCTTTCGACGATAGGGCTCCCCATAAGAAATAATAACGATAAATAGGGTTGACCACTACTATCGGCTCCGAGACTTTACCCGATATACGTGTTTTTTTAACCATAGCCATATTTCACCATTCTGAACACAACTTATTTCACGAGATTTTTAATAATTTTTCTTCCTATGTAGAGTTGGTTCACAAAGTTGTATAACCTACTAAACAAGTTATACAACATTAGTAGACACGTTGTGATTCCGATGACTAAAATTCACAAACCAAAATTCGACCGTCAGATATGATTATTATGACAAAATACGTCTATGGTAAAAAAATCAACTGGATCCGACAACGTTAAGGGCTCGATCGAAACGGTCAACCATAATCCATCGTCACTTATCACACGAAAACGCTCATATATCCCTCTATATTACGTATTTTGGTCAAACCTTCCAGACAAAAAACTCTCACGTAGATGAGACGCAACTGCCCATATAAAAATTTTGAGACATTTACCTTCCGACGATAGGGCTCCCCATAAACCCGAATAATGGAAAATAGTAGACACCTTGTGATTCTGATGACTAAAATTCACAAACCAAAATTCGACTATCAGATATGATCATTATGAAGAAAGATGTGTATGATGAAAAATTCAACTGGATTCGACAAAGTTAAGGGCTCGATCGAAACGGTCAACTCTAATCGAAAATAAGAAAACTGCATTTTGAAGCCCTAAACGGACTCGGATGGCCAAAAAAGCCTATACATCATGGCACTAGAAATGAGTTTGACTCGTAGCGCCATTACGCTTCCGGAAAGGTATCACAATAGTCAATCGGACACCAAACGCCAAATCTGCAGCATAGTGAATAATAAGGGTAAGTCAACTATCGGTACCGAGACTTTACCGGAATACCGTCATTTTTCATCCGTAGACGTATTTCATTTTTATGGTCATATCTTATTTCACGACTTTTTTGCGTTTGAAGGTTCTACGTATAGTTTTTTTTTCAGATGAGTTGTTGTCCAAATCTGTAAATATAAGACAGGTTCTACGAAATTATATAAGACACTTTCGTCGGCTAAACTTTTAAAAATTTCATCGGCTAAACTCTTAAAAATTTCGTCGGCTAAACTTTTGAAAATTTCGTCGGCTAAAGTGCACAGACTATAGCCGACGAAAAAAATTATTTAGCCGACGAAATTAAAATTTCGTCGGCTAAAGTTGACCATAGCCGACGAAGATTTTAAATTAGCTGACGAAGGAAAATTTCATCGGCTAAAATCCACTTTAGCCGACGAAAAAAAAATTTGTCGGCCTGGTTTTTTTTTTTTTCGTCGGCTAAAGCCTTTCTTCTAGTAGTGTTTCAAGGCTTAAGCTTTCAACATTCTTCGCGAAGCTAATTTTGCTACTAACGCTTTGGCTATCTTAAGCCATCAGCTTTCGAGTTCACGCTACTGGGAGGTGGGGTTGCTCCTGGTTGTGAGTTCGGCTATTAATTTCGATCTCTTTAAAGCTGATTGCTCCAGAGGTTTTTCCTTGTAATAGTTTTTTAGCATCAAAAAATAAAACATGCATGTGTTTTTTTTTATCAAATAATAACTTCATTAATAATGAATGAGTTAGAACAATTTATGGATTAATTTCAGATAGGAGAAATGCCTCTTTAGTACTAATTTGACCCCCTCTTAGCCCATTTCAATGAATCTAGTAAAAATGAGTCCATGCCATTTCAATATAAGTAAAGTTTTCTTACTTGTGCCAAAATACACAAATATATATATTAAAGTCATAATAAAAAAATAATTTTTGTATAATTTCACCCTCATCACTTCTACATGTATAGGGAGAGAGAAAGTGAAAAAGTGAGAAGATTTTGTTGGAACCTCACCGGACTCCAGTCGCGGGACTCTGGTTGTCGGACTCCAGTCACCAGCTGCCGAACTCTGGCCACCAATTCCCGGATTTTCTCGGATTTTCTCTGGTTGTCGGACTCTGGTCGCAGGATTTTCTCCGGTCACCGGTCACTCGATTACTGATCTCAATAACTCGGCCGCCATACTTTGGTTGCCAGATTTTCTCTGATCACTCAGTTACTAACCCCCAGTAATCAATTACGGACCCTTAGTTTTCAGTTATCGACCCCCCCTAGTAATTAGTTGGTGGCCCCTAATAATCGAGTTAATGACCCCTAATAACCTTTAGCAATAAGTTATTCACCCCAATAATTTTTTACGAATCCCTAATAATCGAGTTACTGAGCTCTATTAACCTCTAGTAATCAGTTGCCGACCCCCAATCACTACTAGAATTAAGGAGTTAGGGGACAAACAGGTTTCGTCGCCTAAATGTTCATTTTCGTTGCCTAACTTCTCTGGCGACGAAATGTTCGTCGCCTAACAGTCATCGTATCAGCATGGACCCGTAATAACTTAGGTGACGAATACAAAATAATGGTCGCCTAAATGGATACTTAGGCGACTATTTAGTCATCGTCGCATAAGTCTAAGGTGAGAAACACTGAAACATTTAGGCGTTGAAATTATTGTCGCAAACAAATGGTGACAAAAGGAAATAATGGTCGCCTAAATGGATATTTAGGCGACTATTTAGTCATCGTCGCATAAGTCTAAGGTGAGGAACACTGAAACATTTAGGCGTCAAAATTATTGTCGCCAACAATTGGAGACGAAAGGAAATTATAGTCGCCGTAGTTTCCTTTTACGCGACCATTAATTAATCGTTGCTATGTTTAAGGCAAGGATCCAACCCCCGCGATGGTTTCTCATTTTTCACCACATATGTAACATCCCGGACCCAAATTTTATCTATTTACTAGGTATTTCACGAGTTACTGGAGAATTTAACAGTGCTTAGTAACTTAGTAAGTTAGCACTCGAGTTTATTTGCGAGTTTTTCTGGAAATGTCAAATTCTTCTTTTAAGGTCTCGATGTCGTAGTTCGCGTCGACACGGGTCCTCCGGTATTTTCGGTTTATTTTCGGAGCTTTGGAGTATTTTCTAAAATTAGAACTGCTCATTAAATCTTAGTCGTATGATCGAGTCGGGTTTCGATCTTGACCATTGATTTCAGTATAAAGGAAAAAGAGCTGGGTTGACTTTGTCAAACCAAATTGGGAGCGTTGACCCGAGCTCCGGTCTCTCCCTTCACTCTCTTTCTTCTCCATCGTTCCCCCACGCCGGAGTGCTGCCGTCCGGCCACCTTTGGTGACGAGGCCACACCAATCTCTTCCTCTCCTTCTCTTCTATCTAACCCGGTCCTTAGAACTCGAAGTTATCTCGATTCATAGCCAATCCGAGGGAGAGAAGCTCGGCTGTTTTTCCGACGAATCCTCGAGATTCCGACCAGGGCGTGACGAGTGGGAGGTAGGGTTATCTTCCTCTCTTCCTAGTTCACCTTATGGTACCTTTCCTTTCCCCAAATCGTGCCCTAATTGAAAACCCCTTTTTCTGTGTTTTCTGGGTTTCGAGCTCCTAGCTCCGGCGAACGGCGCTCGATGGTTTCTGGCGAGTTCTTCAGCGTTTTGGTAGGTTCTACGAGCTTTGTGTGAAGTTGAGACAGACGGGGGTGGAGTTGCATATCGATCGGGACCAAGGCAGAGGTCGGGTGCCCTTGACCGGAGAGGATCCAAGGTGAATGGTGTCGTTACAGTGAAGAATGAGGCAGCGGTCGTGGACGTTTGGGGGTCCGGCATATTGAGTCCAACCTGGTGAGTTCTTGGGATAGCACTTGAGATCGATGGAAGGTAATCTCGATCTCCTTTGATGTTATATAGTTGTTATGTGGATACTCGGACTAATTGGATGCATTTTTGGTTTGTGTTCATGTCGAGAACTTGGTGTATTGAAGGTTATGTGGAGGTCATGGCGAAATTCCGGCAAGAGGCCGGAATCCGGCAGAATATTCCGGCAAGTCGTCGGAATCCGACGAAGCAGCATACCCGGCAGAGAACCGAGAAGGTAGTTCTCGAGGTTTTTCTTCCTAATTCAAGTCGTAGTTTCCGGTTTAGTAAAATCTGCCGTTTTAGGGAAGTTTCTATTTTTGGAGACTTTCCCTTTTTGGAAACTTTCCATTTATGGAAACCCGTTTGGGTGTCCTTAGTAAATTTTGGGGTGAAGTTGTGTAGAGAGGAAATGAAGGAAACTGTTGGTATTGTTTGTGAGCATGTTGATCGTAGGGGATCATTAAATAATTTTATAAATATTTTGGTTGATGTGTTAAGGCATGAAAATTGATGGTGACCTTGATTCCAAGTTGAGGTTACGGAAAATGGGCAAAGAAGAGGATGGAATTTAGACCCTTAATTTTATGTAATTATTTATTGAAGATTTATTGTTGAATGAGAATTAAGGTTAATTATTGTTCAGGACGTGAGATGGATCATTGGAGGAAGCCTCGGGTCATCGGCAAGCATAGCCGAGCACTGTGAGTGGACATTTTAATTTTTAATTATTATGCATGCAAGATTTTATAATTTAGTATTTTATTTTCCGAGCATATTTTATAACTTCGGTATATGAAATGATCTTGGAACTTATTCGAGATTGATGCATGGATTAAATGTTGGTCATAATTTATGATTTGAGCTCGGATTGATAATACGAAATTCTAGTTTGGTTTTTCTTTATGATTTCTGGATTTGAGGTTTCATACTGAAATGCATATTATTTGGTTTTTGGAAAGATGATAATCATTGAAGTTATTTATTTCATTGAGCATTTTAACGTGTGAGATACGTCGTTGAATTTAATTAATTTCTTTACTCTTTGAATTCCTTGAGTACGGTTGGAAATCGTACTTATGCTTTAATTATGAGTTTCGGGGAAACTCACATGGATTATGTTTCATTATTTATGCCATACTTGTTGGATCGATATTATTCATGCTAGCATGTCGTTCCGCCTTTCGAGGCGATGTAACTTCCACGTTTTAAGTGGGGTTACTCAAGCCCTTTCCGCTTTCGGGTGATGTGATGTAGTCGACGACATCACGCAAGCCATACTCCTCTCTGTTATCATAACATGAAGGTGTAGGGAGTATGGGAGTATTATTGTCTGGGAGGCAACCGAGTCTGGGAGACTCATTTGTATGGCTATAGCTGTTTCTTATTTATCGTTGTCGATTTGACTAGTGGGGCTAGTCCCTTGTTTTGGTACCTTCTTCAATGAAGGTTAGTATTTATCTTTGTCAATATTTTGACTAGCGGGGCTAGTCTGTTTCTTTGAGATTTTCCTTATGAAGGTTTTATCAACACTTGCATGCAACAGATTTCTTGATTATTAGAAAATGGGAAAGTAATTTAGTTTGGTTAGTTATGTTGCGATCAGTTATTTGTTTATTTTCGTCCACTTACTCTAACGTTTTTATATTACTTTTCCCTGGGCCCTTTGTTTTCAAATGCCCAGTTTGCAGGCTAAGTTAAATTGAGGTCGAGCGTACATGGGTTCAAGGCTTAGTCTAGTAGTCAGAGGCTGCTTCCGCTTCATCTTTATTCATGGTCATCCGCTCCTTAGATGGGCTCTGATAACCCGCTAGAAATTTTATGTTGTCCTTGTTGTTTGGTTTAGAAATGTCATGTTGGATTTTCATATAAGGGTTGTCCATTTTTAAGGAAGGTTTAATCGAATTTTAGGTAAATTTTCCTTGGAGGTGGACCCCGCACGACTTACTTCGGGTTTCAGGGTGAAATTCAGGGTGGGTCGTGTCAACATAAGACTTAATTCAACATTTTATATATATATATATATATCTTTTAAATTATAATTATATATTATTAAAAAATATAATTATATCACTAATATGCACACAGTAATTATGTGTGCATATTTTCAAGTTCATATTCAAAGTTAAAAATCTGTGGTGCAAATCAAAATCAAAACAAAAAAAGTTGAAACTCAAAAAATACTAAACTTCCCGGGAGGTATATATACACAAATAAAAGAGCAAGTTCATAGTTTAAACCCTCCCTAATACCCTAGCCTCTTATAGTCCTATATAGACAATGTTTAACAAAAGAAGAGACAAATATCAAGGGTTCCACAAAAACAAAAAGCCATGGACCTAGCTTCAACCATCAACCTCAAGTTGTTGCTCTTCTTGTCCACTCGGCTACAACTGCACTTACTTCTCCAACATTTGTATAGAACGCTCATAATCAAGGATCTTCTCCTACGCTACTCTGGCCTGCTTGTGCCTCCTCCTGAGAATGTCGTGCCTCCTATTGGGTTTGGCGGGTGTGCTCTCGACCCTCCTCAAGAACTACATCATCGGGACAAGAACGCCTTATTGCTCTTTCCTTGCCCTCAATTTCAACTCTCCCAAGCCCCTTTATTCCCCCCCCCCTTGGTCCCAAGGACCTTCTCAAATGCATCAAGCTGAGATTGGAGGTCTACTTGTTGAAGGAGCTCATCCTTTGGAGTGTCCGGCTATTGTTCACTTAGCATTGTTAGGATCTTCTGTCTCATATCATTCTGCAATGACATAAAACAAACTTAACAACACAGAAAAACACACAACAATTCAGCAAAACACACATCAATTCAGCAAAACACACAACAATTCAGCAAAACACAAAAAAAACACAACAATTTCATAAAAACAGCAAGTGGAAGGAATAAATAGACATACTGCATCTAATGAAACATATGATACATGTTACACACTTAGCAACACACATCAACACAACAACACTTAGCTGAAACATATGGGATTTCATCAACTCACAACAACATTTGGATGTTGCAAAACACAACAACATATAAACACAAAGCAACACACAATAACAATAACTGAAAGCAAGTGTCTAGTACAATAAGTGTCATATAAATGAAGTAAAAGAATAAGCAAACACATAAAAGAACACTTACAACTTTTTCTGCTTCAATCTCGTTATGTGGGGCGTCGTACACCACCTCAAAACCATTGATAAGGTATAATGATTCACCCTCATGCCTAAGTTTGTCTGCATTGTATATGAAAGGTATACAACTGGCGTGGTGATGCATGGTTAATTTGTCTCGGTTTGACGAGTTTACAGCTGAGAGTTTCTGTTAAGAAAACATATAGAAAAGTTACTGCTTCACATTGCATCACATAAGCTTATATATAGGTATATGATCTGATTCAATTCATAATTTTCCAAAAAAAAAAGTAAAATCAAATACTACACTGACCATAGTGGTTTAAATTTAAACTAAACTTCTAACTAAATTACATATTGTCACACCCCGGTTCTTAAGTTATTTTACGGTTATTTACCTTTGGTATTACTTTGGTCTTTTACCGTGATGAGTAACCGTTTACCCTTAAGGACCCTAGGGTTGACTTTTTGTAGAAAAATTATTCTGGGAAAACTTTCTTCATGAAAGATGTAGAGGACATTAATACGAATTCGCAGACATGCTATACATTAAAATCGGAGTTAGCATGAAAAAGTTATCAACAAAAAGGATAAATTTTGAGTTGGTAAAAAAGGGTAAAAATTTAATGGGCTTATTTTTTTGGAAGAGTTTTAAGATGGACCGGGTGGGGAGCAGCCCAGCACCCCCATTCTCTTTCTTTCTCTCTCCTTCTCTCTCTCCTTCTCCCGAAGTTTCCCCGACCCGCCGCTTTCACCACCTTCATCCACCGCCGTCCGGCCACCACCGGCCTGGTCCCGTTCGGACCCCCGCCACCTCCTCTCTCTTCCTGGCCGGTGACCGGCCGTGTAACGCCGCCGTTCGCAAGGAAGCTCGCTGGAGACACCGATTACATTTTTGCCGGAGTTTTCTCCTTCGGCCACCTTCGGTCGAGATTTGTGGCTCAACTTGTAGCCCTCATCTAGGTGAGTAATCCCTTAAAAGGAATCGGCTAAATTCGATCTCGTTAGGGTGGTTTGTATAATTGAAAGTTCTAAGGATTTATGGATGTTTTGATTTGATTACCCTAGTTAGCCTTAAAATTGGACTAAGTGCTAGTTATGAAAGTTGTTGGGTATGATGAGAGGATTATTCTATTAAAATTTGAGAAGCATTAGAGGTTGCCGGCCGCCGCCTGCAGGTGGAGCAGCCTGCGGCCCCACCCCTTAAGGGCTGATTTTTCATGTTTTTGAGATGGCATTATGGAGAGGAGTTTAATGAAGTATAGTTTGGAATTTTTTGAGATGTTTTGTTAATGTTGGGGATTTTTCATTGGTTAAGGATTTTGGCGGTGATTAAATTGGAATATCTGTAGTTAGGTAAACCGGTTTTAAAATGCGTATAAGGTTAATTTTTGGTTATCGGTGATGGTAGTGAATCTTGAGTTATAATGGATTAAGGATGGAGAAAATGGGAAAGGAATAGGATTGATTTTAGACTATTAATTTTATGGAATTATTTATTGAAGTTTTATTGTTAATGAGATTTAATATTAATTATTGTTCAGGACGAGATGAGGATCATTTAAAGGAAGCCTCAAGTCGTCGGCATGCATAGCCGAGCACTGTGAGTGGACCATTGTTTTGAATGTCATGCATGCACTAGAGTTTATTTAATTTTCAAAGACATATTAGAAATTTAATATTTTTTGGGAGTAATGAGTCTCATTCATTTTTCGGGAACTCTCTTGAGCATTTTATTTGACATGTGGGACATGTCAAATGATTTATTTTATTACGCAATATTTCCAGGTACAGTTGGGGAACTGTACTGAGTTTAATGGATTTAAGTACTATCGGTTTTATTTTGGGATGATTTTAGGATTTATAAATGATTACCGAAAATGAGATTTTCGGTAGTTCTCCATCATAATATAATGATTTTGACTTGGAGAATATTTTAATTAAGTATTTTCGAGTGGAGTTATTATTATTTATGATTTATATGAAATAATGAAATCTCGCTTATATTTATAAATTGAGAATATTTTGACGTGTGAGACACGTCATTTAGTTTTAATACAATTTCTTATGATGATTTTCAAGTACGGTTGGGAACTGTACCATTCGTATGATCTTGGGGAAGATCAGTGAATTTAAGTGTTTTCGTATGTTATTAGTCACTTTAATATAGGGTCGATTATATGGATTATTGCTAGCTAGCCATTATTTAACGGTCCTCATCATATATGAGTAGAGCGCTTAGCGTGGGACGCTATTATAGTCTCACTAGCGGTCCTCATCATATGAGAGTTGACGCTTTGCATGGGACGCTATTATCGCCTGGGAGGCAACCGTTCGGTATATATATATATATTTATTGCTAGATAGCCATTATATAGCGGTCCTCATCATATGTGAGTAGAGCGCTTAGCATGAGACGCTATTATAGTCTCACCAGCGGTCCTCATCATATGAGAGTTGAGCGCTTAGTGTGAGACGCTATTATCGCCTGGGAGGCAACCAATCGGTGTATATATATATATATTTATTGCTAGCTAGCCATTATATAGCGGTCCTCATCATATATGAGTAGAGCGCTTAAAGTAGGAGGCTATTATAGTCTTACCTGCGGTCCTCATCTATGAGAGTTGAGCGCTTAGCATGAGACGCTATTATAGCTTGGGAGGCACCGACTCGAGCCTCGGAGGCTCCTTTTTACATGGTGATAACTTTTCCCTTTATTTTAGTCTTCTCAGTTCCGTATTTGATTAACCAGCGGGGCTGGTTCGTCCATTTATTTATGAGACTCCGGATTCAAAGTTTAATGTTTATCAAAGTTGCGTGCAGCAAGGTTTTAAAGTTTATATGTGGGAAAGTAGTGAAAATTACGTTTTGTTAAATTTATTTATTTATTTTTGTCCACTCACTCTAACGTTTTAAATTACTTTCCCCTGGGCCCTTTGTTTTCAAATGCCCAGTTTGCAGGCTAGGTTAATTTGAGGTTGAGCGTACATGGAGTCGAGGCATAGTCCAATAGTCAGAAGCTGCTTCCGCTTCATCTTTATTCATGGTTATTCTTTCCTTATTAGATATGCTCTCATAACTAGCTAGTGATCTAATGCTGACTTTGTTGTTTAGTTTAGAAGTGTTAAGTTGGATTTTCAGGTAAGGGTTGTCGATTTTCAAGGACGGTTTAGCCGAATTTTCGGTAAATTTTCCTTGGAGGTGGACCCCGCAGGATTTACCACTCGTTTTAGGGTGAAATCTGGGGTGGGTCCTGACAATTGGTATCAGAGCCTGGTTATCTGATTGCTGTCACTACCTCATATACTTGGTGATACTTAGTGTCTACTGAGTGATGGTCCGACCGCGGCGGATCCATTAGCATTTTATGCTTGGATGCTAAGTGTTTATTAAGTATTTACGGTAGTTGTTCTTATCTTATTTATGGACAGTATGGTGCCATAAATGTCGACATCTTCAAGACTATGCCTCTGTAAGCCGACCTCAAAGAGTATCTTGGTTATTTTCCGAGTAATGGGAAGGTAAGTGATTTTTGAGATTTTGTGTTTAGTTATGAGTTGAGGAAGTGACCTGGATTCGCAGTGTTCTATTATTGATTTATTGAGATGTGGACTTGTATTTAAGTGACCAGTTTAGCCTAATTATATATATTGAAAATAGAAAGGTTTTGTGATTGAAGGATTGAGAAATTTTTAGATAAGATTGGTGTTGAAATAAGAGATATCATAAGAGAGTTACGTTTTCTCGCTTTGAGATATATAGTAAAGCGATATTGCTTGAGTTAATTAAGTTGTGGATGTTATTGGATGCGTTAAATGAGGCTGTTAAAGTTTGGTTTATGCATTGAAGTTCGATTTCTGTAATTGTTATTGGTCGATTTAAGTTTGGTATTTGTAATGTGGGATTCGCTTTCCTACTTATCGTGAGTGTCTTAGATGGATTGTAAGTATAATGGGTTTTGAAATTGTAATAGTAAAGCGGATGCGAGATGGTTGTGGCTGCTCCGACTTTACAGCAACAGATGGAGAATTTGATTCATGATGACTGAACTTAGTAAATCAAGTGGCGACATAAAAATGTAGCTATCTGCTTTGGACGCCTAGTGGCAGTGTAGAAGTTTAGTACCCGCTAGTCCTTGTATCAACTCATTCTTATTCTTGAGTATTTCGGTTACGAGGGGAGAAGTGAAGAATCGTGTTGAGGATTTTGGGAGTTCGAGATGCGGTGTGGTTGTTCAAAAAGGAGTTCTTTATTTTTAAAATGCGTGTCTGCTGGGAGCCAAAGGAGTTGGAGAATAATTCAGTGTATGACATAACTAAAGACATAGGAATTGTTTAGAGTAATGAGGTTGGGTGCCCATAGTAAAGTTCAAGCGGCATGGTTTAGGTTAGTTGATACAAGTCTTGGACTTTTGGGTTATGATAGTATGACCAAAGTTTGTTTGCTAACATCACTTAGTTCGTAGTGGGAGATTAACTTCGATGTTCAAGGTGAGATTATATTTACCCACCATATCTCTAATCGGTAGACATGATAATAAGAGTTTTAGATGTAACGTGTTTTGGCTATGCCTAACTTGGCTTTGCTGCAGTTTTAGATAACCGAAACGCTCCGTTTTTCTAACGATCTTGTGATTTTGGAGGGCGGAAACTATAATTTTTAATGTTTGAAATTTTAGTCAGTTTGTTGGAAATTTCAAACGGTTGAAAAGCTGGTTGTTGTGTCATGGTCAGGGATCATTGTTAAATCTAATGATGATGGTATGTTATCGAATTTAGTGTAAGTTGCGAATCTTGGAGCAGCAAATATTAAATGGTGGCAAGAGAGCCGCGTGGCGATGTTAAATAAATTGTTCGGGTCATGAGGTGTAAGATTTATGGAGTGGTTTTAGGGGAACGGTTTCTCTGTTATTTAGTAAGTATTTTTTTATTCAGAGTTTAGAATATCGAGGACAATGCATGTCCTGATACGTTTAACGCCTTTTCCCCTGTAAGAGTTTTTCTTATGGACCGTATAGTGGTGGGACCACTTACTAGCCCAAGTATGGTCTGGGAGATCATCACCGTTGGTCAGGTGTCAGAGGGGGATAAGCTGAAACTTTTCTATTAGATTTTGGCTTTAAGGACGTGATCGAAATGGGTCGCTAGTGGATTTCAGTTATTGGTAGAACTTTTGAGCTTGAAATTATGGATTTGCTTTCTTCTTGTACTTTAGTTATTTTCCTCTCGAGTTTGAGCTAAAGTCAGCCATTTAGGCAAGCAACATGATTTATCGTTGTAAATAGTGAGCAACTCATCTCTTCTTGTTCGGGGAATAGGTCTTGCCATCTAAAGGCTCGTCTGCATGCAAGTTAGAACAAATTGGTTAGTATGAGGGGATACTCGTATCTTCTAAGGTATCGTCATACGCCAAGTCATCGTATTTTCTTCATTTTGGAGGTGCCAGTTTTGGGTATGTTGGTCGATTTCGAATGTGATATTTTCTTGTGCTTGTAAGTTGTTGATGGTGGCGACTGTTGAATTTATTATTGAGGGATGAGATTCCAATGGTTATTATTGGTTAGTAATGATTAATTCGCGAGGTGAATTCTGGGAATTAATATTATGATTGGCTGGTGAGATAGCTTTAAGGAAGAAGATTCTTGATAATTCATACAATATTTTGAGACAAGGCTTGTTATCTGATGGCATAAATGGTAAAATTGTGTTAGATCATGTTAATAGACATTCTTGTGATGAGTATTCATACGGGATCATATTGTGGTGGGACCATTTTTGATCCGTGTAGGACCTAGGAGGTCATTGTGTATGGATACGATTTGAGATACAAGAGGTATTCCGAATAAGGGTTTGGTATCATAGATCACATTAGCGTAATCTGTAAACAAGGGAGGTATTCGTCGATCATCATAACGATTGAGACCAATGATATAGGTGGTAAAAGTCCTATTTGATGCGAACGATCGAGTTTTGCTTTGATTAATTGGTGACGGAAGTAAGATGGTATTGTGAATCACGAAATTTAATGACCATATTGACTTGGCGAAGATCAAAGTCGTCTATATAATTTGAGGTTATGTATTATAAAATTATATCGGGCAAGCCATTCAATCACTATGCCATTTTCGGCATCAGGCGACACTACAGTTGTGTCGCCTGATGTATTTTTTATGTGTCGCCTAGTAGCGTGTCGACACTTAAACCATCAGGCGACACAAATGTTGTGTCGCCTTTAAGAACATCAGGCGACATAAGACTTTTTTTACTATGTGTCGCCTGATAAAAGATCAGGCGACATATCATATGTGTCGACTAGAAGAACAACAGGCGACATAAGACATTTTTCATTATGTGTCGCCTGACCAAAGCATAAATGTCGACATGCTAGAAGGCGACACATCTTTTTTTTGCCGTCAGGCGACACATATGCATCGGTGAATGGTCTTCAGGCGACGTGTAATTTTTCTTTGTGGTCTAGACCTTGTACAGCGACACATATGCATCGGTGAATGGTCTTCAGGCGACGTATAAGTTTTCTTTTTTCATTTGGTCTCTTTGAGACAATAGATATATGTCGTCTGATATGCTTTAAGCTTTCACTACGTGATATCTTCGACTTTTTCAGGCGACATTTGTCTACCGTATGAATGAGTTCGAGCTACACATAAGTGATGCCTTGTTTTGATTTAAACTCTGCATATACGTTGCCGGTTGTTCTTTATGGCGTCACATGTCTATTGTATGAATGAGCTTGAGCTACACATAAGTGATGCCTTGTTTTCATTTAAACTGTGCATTTACGTTGCCGGTTGTTCTTTATGGCCTCACATGTCCATCGTATGAATGAGCTTAAGCTACACATAAGTGATGTCTTCTTTTGATTTAAACTGTGCATTTACGTTGTTGGTTGTTCTTAATGGCCTCACATGTCTATCGCATGAATGAGTTTGAGCTACACATAAGTGATGCCTTCTTTTGATTTAAACTTTGCATTTACGTTGCCGGTTGTTTCTTATGGCAACACATTTCTAGTATCTAAGCTTTGTAAAGACAATAGATATGTGTTGCCAATTGTTACTTATGGCCACACATAATCGTAGTCATGGCTTGTTTAAAACTACACAATTGCTATATTGAAACATCCTGATAATTTAGATTTAAAAACGACATCTATAACTAAAATACGCATTAATTCAACATCCAAAATGATAACATTATCCACTGTACACAAAAGTAGCTAGGCCATAAGAGGTTAACAAAAAGCACCATCATTATGTACAAAAGTAGCTAGGCCATAAGAGGTTAACAAAAAGCACCATCATTTTGTTCAACTGCCTCATATACATGCAGCTAGCAGTACCCTATAATAGCAAAGCAAACTGTCTCATATATATGCAGCCAGCACCTACCCTATAATAGCACAGCAAACTACCACATATATACATATAGCCAGCAGCCTATGGTAACACAGCAAAAGTACACAATCTGGGCAAACACACAATCCTTTCTGAAAACAGAACTAATAGAACCATACAGCAGCTTTGCTAGTTACTTGTAAATTTAAGCACATACTCTGCCCACTCCTGTCGGACAACATCAACGTCCTGCATGGTGTATTTTTCATCACCCCTAGTCAACCACTGCAAGGAGGACAAAGAACATAATAGATTTAACCAACTGATTGAGTTTTTTAACTCACAAACTGATGAATGCAAGCCGTTACCTTTTTAGTCCAGTTCTGTTCTTTGTCCTGCACTATTTCTCTCATGTACAACATGATGAAATAGCCGCAGCTCTTATCCCCAATCTGCTCTGGAATTCCCTGAATCAAATAACATTAAATTTTGCTTAATAAACCTAATAAACATGAACTGAAATGGTCAAGTGTAAATATAAACAGTTAGCTAAGGTAGGGAACCTACTGAACAGTTTCTCCACTGAACCTTTCGTGGTTTCTTAGCAGGAATGTTTGCATTCGTAATTTTTATGGCGCTTCAAAAAGAACAAAATACCCAAAATTATAAACAGAATGAACTAAATAGTTAGACAATGCATTTTGTATATAGTATACATCAATGATAAAGATGCAAGTTGGCTGACATACTGGTTCACTATTGTTCTCCACTCATCAGTGGTAACATCCATTCTCCTCTTCATAGGATCCATGAAATATACAAGTTCTTCACTGGGACTCACCACCGATAAAATCCAATGTTTTCTAACACACATAATAGAATCAAAACAATCAATACATTTCATCTAATGACACATAAATTGAGAATTTAAAATATATACAAAAATGCATGAATAAAGTTGTCGTACCCTGTGTTATAGGGAACCAGAAAAAACTGGCCAGGCTTCCCTCTTTTCAAAGCAGCAGAGAAAGACCGAGACCGGTCAGTTGAATTTCCAACGCCAAGGGAAGAAGGGTCAACAAAGAAATTCCTAGGGTAATATATTACTAGGAAGAGTAATGTACCAGTTCCTAAGAAGGGTCAACAAAGAAATTTCATACGCTTGTGGTGACATAGGGTAATATATTACTAAGAAGAGTAATGTACCAGTTCCTCTTGCAACTGAGCATATGGCTTCCGTCCAAGTCGATGAGGGTACTTATTCTCTTTCCTCCTTGCCATTTGTTTTTGCCGGAATTCCTACAAGACGATAGCCAAAGTTTCCATTATATTTTAGCAATTGAAACAATGCCAATATTGCTGAAAAATGTAATAAAATTACAACACTTTGTATTTTACAAACCTGAAACTGAGGTGATATCCTATCTTTCACGAACTCTTGCCATTGATCTGCGTGAATGCTTCGGTAATCATCAGGAGGGAACTCAAAGAGTTCAGGGGAATCCATAAACGGAATAATGTACCAAGTGGTTAGCTTGCTCTTGAAATCCCTCCATTTTTGGCCTGCAGATGCAAAAACCATTTTCTTCCATTGCTTTGGCACCACATAAGCTTCCTAAACATTAACAAGTACAAAAGATGACTGCTTTAGATATTTTCTGTGAAAGCTACAACGAAGGACATGTTAACTAATTATAATATTTTCATTTACCTCAATAGAACCCCAAATATTGTCCTTCACACTTAGCGGCACAAGTCTCCAATCTTTAACATTAATTGGGACCTTGGTGCGTGCAAACACCCCAATGTAGGACTGCATCTCCTTGGCTGCCCTCCCAACAGGTTCCCCATCATCATTATATTTAACCTTCAACTTCCTTCCCCGAACGAGTCGCCTATTAACCCGACTCATCGTCACCATCCCTCGTCTAAGCAACCGCATTCCACCAGTGACGTTCTCATTGCTTTCTTCCTCATCCTCATCAGCTTCAAATTCTTCATCTTCATCATCAGACTCAACCACCTCCATCGTTCCAGCTTTGCTCTTTCCGGCTTTGCTCTTTCCAGCCTTGCGCTTTCCGGATCCAGAATTGGACATGCTACCAAACGACAACTTCTTTGATGCCACAGATTTCTTGGACTGTGTTGCTTTAGCTGGTCCCACTCTTGCATTATTGAGCGCATCCTTGCTGGTCCGAGCAGTTGAACGCGGACTTCTTCTAGGTAGTACCACATCAGCTTTAGTGGGCGCATCCTTGCTGGTCTGGTCAACAACAACAACTTTGGTTGAACGTGGACTTCTTCTAGGTGTGGCAGCTTTACCAACAGATGCTTCCTCGTTTGCGACCTCACTTCTACCACGTTTCCTTAAAAATTCCTTCGTCTTCGTCCTCAAAGCTAAAGCTCTAGCATTGAGGGATGACGTGCTAGATCCAGCCATCACCTGAAATAACCAGCAAACGCGGTTAGCAAAGTAAAATATTTATTAACAGAAACATAGCCATTACACAGATACACCACTGAATAAAATAACTTTACTGAAAATTAAAATAATACGATGAACATTTTAACATAATTCAAACTTCAGTACCACTGAATAAAATAACTTTACTGAAAATTAAAATAATACGATGAACATTCAAACATAATTCAAACTTCAGTACATATGAGGCACTCTTCAAAACACAAACAAAACAAAAACAATACGAGGGACTCAAGCTACCACATCAATACTACTCCCCTCATACCACTAACTTAACTTTCAACATATATTTTCTCATCCCCAGGACGCATATAATTACTATCCTGATCACCCTCTATATCATCATAAGTCTCAACGAATGGTAAATCAAATGCTTGTTCTTCAATGTGGACGCCTTCTTCCTCATCCGAATCAAACCCTTTGTAGTCTCTATCTGGAAGCCTTACTACCACTGACCATTGAGGATCAAGGGGATCCACAATGTAAAATATTTGCTTAACATGACTAGCCAAGACAAAAGGATCATTAAGATGCCCTTTCCTATTCAAATTTACCAACGTGAACCCTAGTTCATCTACCTTGATGCCCCTAACATTCTCAACCCAATCACATTTAAACAACGGCACCCTAAACTTGTAGTAGTCCACCTCACATTTAAACCCTTCATTCATAGTTTCACATGTAGGTGCAAGCAATACATCAATCCAAGCTCCAACAATATATTACACCAACATAATAATCTATCACAGCAAAGATAAAACACAACCAAGGCATGAATGCATATACAAACTTTAGACAAACAATCCATATACTTTCTGGTCATTTTGAAGACTCACCGGAAATTCACACAATCAAGCCTTTGGCCTGTTCCACTGCACCACGGGCACTGAGCCTTCCCAACAAATCCTTTTGTAACACAGCACTGAGCCTTGCCTTCCTAGCATTATAGGATTAACAACAATTTCAGTAAGAAGCTTGTCAATACAGTAATCTAAAGCTGTTAGCATTAGAGAAATGAACAATGACTAACCTCAGATAATGCATAAGCAAGTTTTCCAGCTCATATTGCACCTACACAACAAAGAAATTCATAATGTATCAGCAAGTTTCCTGACCAAGACAACAAGTACACTTTAGAGAGCAATTCAGTAGCTACAGCAAAACAACTTTCTGACTTTTGGTCCAATAAACTTTCAGGCTAAAAACAACACACATATTGGCTGGAGATTTAAAGATGGTGTCTTCAAAACATTTAAAATAGGCATCTCAAAGAACAATCTGGAACTGGAATCACACAAAATGAACTTTTCGACAGTTACTTATGATTTTTTGAAGTTCAGTTACAGTTTCAGGTTTTTCTTCGAAAATTTGCTGATAAGTGCCTTTTTTTTCAAGTTCCAACGAAACATTTACAAACTCAAGGCATGTAATAACAACAGCTGCATATTGATCTTCTACTAGTAAGGACTAATCATAAAACTATAATCAACATGATTCCAAATAGCAACTAATCAAAACAAGCTATGAATGAACTACTGAAAGGGATCGATCACTTACATGCTTCTGTCTGCGCAGTAACTTCACAATGGTACCCTCAATGTCTTCAGTCGAAGGAAAATTGAACTAACTCAGTTCCTTCACTAACTCCTCCCTGACATTCAATAAAAGCAACAAAATTACATCAAACCGAACAACCCAATAGCAGAATACATCATCAAAACGATATTATCTGGAACCAAATACAGATCCACACTTGCCTTGTTCAAATCGGACAGAGTTCAGGTCGGGTCGGGCTTGGAAGGAGTTGAGGATGAAGCGGAGGTCGGAGGAGAGGAGGTTTGGAATCGGAGGAGGTGACGCGGTAGACGGTGAGGAGGAGGGATTGCGAGGCAGCGGGTTTGGGGGTCGGAGAGATTGGGCGTTAGGTTTGTTGGGTTTGTCTGAAGAGAGAAAGGGTTTGTTGGGTTTGTCGAGAGAGTAGAGTGAGGAAAAGATAGGCAAATTGACATTTAGTTTATGTCAAAATGCAAGTGCGCCTTCTTTTTCGATCTGGCGCCAATTTAATTTTCCAGTGCGCCTTTTTTTTGAAAAATTGCGCCCTAATTTTTCCAAGCCTTTTCCTATACACATATTAACCCTAAACCCTAAACCCTAAACTCTAAACCCTAAACCCTAAACCCTAAACCCTATTATCGACAACTTCTGTTATATGGCCGAAAGTCAAGCGTGGTATGAATAATGTTATGAGAGCTGCATTGTAACACATTTAGGGTTTATATCTATGATCATGAGGTACACTAACATATTTGCCTAGCAACACACTAACATATTATAACTAGATGTACATCTTTATAAACTAACTATATGTACGAAATACAATTTGTAAAATTTGACCGTTGGATGTGATCGTCGTACTTAAATATGGACATGGTCCAAAATTTGCTCATTTTTGTTAATGTTTGGACCTCGATCACATAGGTCAACTTTATTTACGATTAGATTTCTATGAGCTTCCCAATTGTGAGCTATATGTATGAAATACGATTTGTAAAATTTGACCGTTGAATGTGATCTTCGTAGTTAAATAGGGACATGGTCCGAAAATTGCTCATTTTTGTTAAGGTTTGGACCTCGATCACATGGGTCAACTTTATTTACGATTAAATTTCTATAAGCTTCCCAATGGTGAGCTATATGTACAAAATAAAATTTGTAAATTTCGACCGTCAGATGTGATCAACATATTTAAATATGGATATGGTAAAAAATTCACCCAATTTTGATAATTTTTGGGTCTCGATCGATGCGGTCAACATTAACTCAACAATATTTAATTAAGCGAATACGCTCTTACCTCCTCCTTCTTGACTAGTTTTGGTGGATTCTTTCATGCACACACTCTCACATATATGTGATGTAGCAGCTTCTGTAAAAATTTTAGAAATTTTACCTTTCGGGGATAGAGTTACCCATAGGGGATAATAAGCGTAAAAAGGGTTGACCGTCTCGATCGAGAACCAAACATTATCGAAAATATGTGATTTTTTTATGGTAACCATATTTCACTATATGTAACACATCTTATGGATAGATTTGCAAAATTCTATTTACAACATATAGTTGCTTCACAAATGCATACACTTAGAAAAATCCCATTAAACAAGTTATATCACATTAGTAGGCATGTTGTGGTTCCAACGTCTAAAATTCATAACATTAAATTTTGACCGTCAGATGTGATCAGCATATTTAAATATGGATATGGTAAAAAATTCACCTAATTTTGATGAAGTTTGGGTCTCGATCGACGTGGTCAACATTAGCTCAACATCATTTAATTAAGCCAATTCGCTCTTACCTCCTCCTTCTTGACTAGTTTTGGTGGATTCTTTCATGCACACACTCTCACATATATATGATGTAGCAGCTTCTGTAAAATTTTGAGAAATTTTACATTTCGGGGATAGAGTTACCCATAGGGGATAATAAGCGTGAAAAGGGTTGACCGTCTCGATCGAGATCCAAACAATATCGAAAATATATGATTTTCTTATGGTAACCATATTTCACTATACGTAACATATCCTACGGATAGATTTGCAAAATTCTATTTACAACATATAGTTGCTTCACAAATGCTTACACTTAAAAAACAACAAAAATCAGGCGACACATAAATGTCATCTATTAATATAATTGGGTAAATTTTTCACACACGTTGTTAACTCAACAAAATTCAATATCTGGCGACACATAAATGTCGTCGCATCTACATAATTGAGTAAAATCATCACACAAGTTGTCAGTTCAACAAAATTCAATATCAGGCGACACATAAATGTCGTCTTATCAACAAAATAAAGTAAAATTCACAGAACTTTGACATTCAACAAAATTCAATGTCAGGCGACACATAAATGTCGTCTTATCAACAAAATTGAGGAATCACATAAATTGTCAAATCAACAAAATTCAATATCAGACGACGCATAAATGTCGTCGTTTCTACATAATTGAGTAACATTTTCTCACAATTTGTCAATTCAATAAACTTTAATATTAGGCGACACATAAATGTCGTCTTATCAATAAAATGAAGTGAAATATTCACACAAGTTGTAAATTCAACAAAATTCAATGTCAGGCGACACATAGATGTCGTCTTATCAAAAAAAAAAAATCTTCACACAATTTGTTAATTCAACAAAATTCAATATCAGACGACACATAAATGTTGTCGTATGTACATAATTGAGTAAAGTTTTCTCACAATTTGTCAATTCAACAAAATTTAATATTCGGCGACACATAAATGTCGTCTTATCAACAAAATAGAGTAAAATTTTCACACAAGTTGTAAATTAAACAAAATTCAATGTCAGACGACACATAAATATCGTCGTATGTACATAATTGAGTAAAATCTTTCACACAATTGTCAATTCAACAAAATTCAATATCAGGCGACACATAAATGTCGTCGTATGTACATAATTGAGTAAAATCTTTCACACAAGTTGTCAATTCAGCAAATTTCAATATCCGGCAACACATAAATGTCGTCTTATCAACAAAATGAAGAAAATCTTCACACAATTTGTTAATTCAACAAAATTCAATATCAGACGACACATAAATGTCGTCGTATGTACATAATTGAGTAAAGTTTTCTCATAATTTGTCAATTCAACAAAATTTAATATCCGGTGACACATAAATGTCGTCTTATCAACAAAATAGAGTAAAATTTTCACACAAGTTGTAAATTCAACAAAATTCAATGTCAGGCGACACATAAATGTCGTCGTATGTACATAATTGAGTAAAATCTTTCACACAAGTTGTCAATTCAAAAAATTTCAATATCCGGCGACACATAAATGTTGACTTATCAACAAAATGAAGAAAATCTTCACACAATTTGTTAATTCAACAAAATTCAATATCAGACGATATATAAATGTCGTCGTATGTACATAATTGAGTAAAGTTTTCTTACAATTTGTCAATTCAACAAAATTTAATATTCGGCGACACATAAATGTTGTCTTATCAGCAAAATGGAGTAAAATTTTCACACAAGTTGTAAATTCAACAAAATTCAATGTCAGGCGACACATAAATGTCGTCGTATCTACGTAATTGAGTAAAATCTTTCACACAAGTTGTCAATTCAACAAATTTCAATATTCGGCGACACATTAATGTCGTCTTATCAACAAAATGAAGTAAAATCTTCACACAATTTGTCAATTCAACAAAATTTAATATCCGACGACACATAAATGTCATCTTATCAATAAAATGGTGTAAAATTTCACAAAAGTTGTGAATTCAACAAAATTCAATATCAGACGACACATAAATGTCGCCGTATGTACATAATTGAGTAAAGTTTTCTCACAAGTTGTCATTTCAACAAAATTCAATATCCGGCGACACATAAATGTCGTCTTATTAACAAAATTAAGTAAAATTTTCACACAAGTTATAAATTCAACAAAATTCAATATTATGCGACACATAAATGTCGTCTTATATACATAATTGAGTAAAATCTTCACACAATTTGTCAATTCAACAAAATTCAATATCAGGTAACACATAAATGTCGTCTTATTAACGAAATGAAGTAAAATTTTCACACAAGTTATAAATTCAACAAAATTCAATGTCAGGCGACACATAAATGTCGTCATATCTACATAATTGAGTAAAATCTTCATACAATTTGTCAATTCAACAAAATTCAATATCAGGCGACACATAAATATCGTCGTATGTAGATAATTCATAATTGAGTAAAGTTTTCCCATGCCACAATTTGTCAATTCAACAAAATTCAATATCCGGCGACATATAAATGTCGTCTTATTAATAAAATGAAGTAAATTTTCACACAAGTTATAAATTCAACAAAATTCAATGTCAGGCGACACATAAATGTCGCCGTATCTACATAATTGAGTAAAATCTTCACACAATTTGTCAATTCGACAAAATTCAATATCAGGCGACACATAAATATCGTCGTATGTGCATAATTGAGTAAAGTTTTCTCACAATTTGTCAATTCAACATAATTCAATATCCGGCGACACATAAATGTCGTCTTATGAACAAAATGAAGTAATTTTTCACACAAGTTGTCAATTCAATAAAATTCAATATCAGGCTACACATAAATGTCGTCGTATGTACATAATTGAGTAAAGTTTTCTCAAAATTTGTCAATTCAACAAAATACAATATCCGGCGACACATAAATGTCGTCTTATCAACAAAATGAAGTAAAATTTCACACAAGTTGTCAATTCAATAAAATTCAATATCAAGCAACACATAAATGTCGTCGTATGTACATAATTGAGTAAAATTTTCTCACAATTTGTTAATTCAACAAAATACAATATCCGGCGACACATAAATGTCGTCTTATCAACAAAATGGAGTAAAATTTTCATACAAGTTGTAAATTCAACAAATTTCAATATCATGCGACACATAAAGGTCGTCTTATCTACAAAATGAAGTAAAATTTTCACACAAGTTGTCAATTCAACAAAATTCAATATCGGCCGACACATAAATGTCGTCGGATTAACATGTGTAAAATTTAGACAATTGAGCTAAAGTTGACCACTTTTTTCACCGACATATATGTGTCGCCCCGAAAATAGGCATTTTTTTCAAAGAAAATTGGTATTGTGTAAGTTAACTTCCAGCGACACATAAAAAAATTGTGTCGCCCCAACCTCCCGAACCACACTTAATTCGTAAGTGTCGCCTGATATGTGTAGCCCGATGCATGAAATGGCTTAGTGAATTAGTGAGAGATAAGTCAAGGGGCAAAGTGTATTGTGTGAGTGGTGTCATGTGGAACGTTGGCAAAGTATGTCAGTTGACCCTTAGCTCGACATTTATTAAAGAATTTGCACTTTCCTCGAGTTTGGTAGATAAGTTATGTTATGCCAAAGTAAGTGGAGTAGAATTCAACTAATTGTTTCTACAAGGGAAAAAGAGTGTAATTTTGGGATAGAAGAAAGTTTGAAGAGCTTTGATGATGGATGATTTAGCTTTGCGTTTATTGGAGTCTGAGGTGAAGGACAGTAAACTTCACCCCCTTTGCATGATTTGAAATTTCGAGGACAAAATTTTTATTAGGAGGGGAGAAATGTCACACCCCGGTTCTTAAGTTATTTTATAGTTATTTACCTTTAGTATTACTTTGGTCTTTTACCGTGATGAGTAACTGTTTACCCTTAAGGACCCTAGGGTTGACTTTTTGTAGGAAAATTATTATGGGAAAACTTTCTTCATGAAAGTTGTAGAGGACATTAATACGAATTCGTAGACATGCTATACATTAAAATCGGAGTTAGCATGAAAAAGTTATCAACTAAAAAGATAAATTTTGAGTCGGTAAAAAGGGGTAAAAATTTAATGGGCTTATTTTTTGGAAGAGTTTTACGATGGACCGGGTGGGGAGCAGCCCAGCACCCCCCATTCTCTTTCTTTCTCTCTCTCCTTATTCTCTCTCTCCTTCTCCCGAAGTTTCCCCGACCCGCCGGCTTCACCACCTTCATCCGCCGCCATCCAGCCACCACCGACCACCGGACCGGTCCTGTTCGGACCCCCGCCACCTCCTCTCTCTTCTTGGGCCGGTGACCTGCCGTGTAACGCCGCCGTTTCCGAGGAATCTCGCCGGAGACGCCGATTGCATTTTTACCGGAGTTTTCTCCTCCGGCCACCTTAGGCCTAGATTTTTGGCTCAACTTGTAGCCCTCATCTAGGTGAGTAATCCTTCAAAAGGAATCGGCTAAATTTGATCTCGTTAGGGTGGTTTGTATAATTGAAAGTTCTAGGGATTTATGGATGTTTTGATTCGATTATCCTAGTTAGCCTTAGAATTGGACTACGTGCTAATTATGAAAGTTGTTGGGCATGATGAGAGGATTATTCTGTTAAAATTTGAGAAGCATTAGAGGTTGCCGGTGTCACGCCCCGACCCATAATTTTTACCTTTATTACTGGCATAGTGGTAATAAGAATTTTACCGTGATCGTCATTAAGTGTAAAATATAATTGATCCCCAGAGAGGTGTAGGGGACGATTATTTTGTTGGATTATTCTAAGGAAGAAATTTTGACGACGGTAAAAAATGGTAATTTTTGCTACTAAAAGGTAATTTTATTGGGGTATTATTTTTTGGGGTGTTGAATTTTGGATTGGGTTTAAAGAGGAGTTGTGGACCGGGCTTGGTCAAAGCTCAGTTTCAGTATTCTTTTTCTCTCTCTTTTCCTCCAGGTTTCTCCTCTCCCCGAGCCCGTTTCTGTCGCATTCTTCCCGGCCGCCGTCCGGCCGCCCTAGCCCGCCGCACCAGTCCCGTTGGGTCAGTCTCTAAGCCAGTAGCAGTTCTAGACCGATGGCAGCCTCCCTAGCGCCGCCGTGAAGGAGGAATCGACGCCGAGAGCTCCGACTGCCGAAATCATTTTTTTGCCGGAACTCCTTCCTCCGTCCGCCATAGCCGGCGACCCTTGGCTCAAAAGGAAGCCCTCCTCCCATGCTTCAATCCCTCCAAAAGGCTCGCTCCGTCTCGAGCCAGGTAAGGAGAAATCGGAATTTGAATTTCTTGGGCTTTATTGTGTGTTTGTGTCCGATTAACGTGGTTAGACTTAGAATTGGCGTTTGTGGTAGTTAAGAATGTTGTAGAGGAGGTTGAGAGGAAGATGCTGCCAAATTTTAGTGACCATTGGAGAGGTCGCCGGAGTTGGTCGCTGGCCGCCACTGTCGGCGGAGCCGCCGCCGAGAAAATGTTTTTGGTGGAGAAAAATGTGAGGAGTTTAATGGAATAAGTCTTAGAATTTTTGGAGGAGTTTTGGATAGGTTTGAGAATTGTTAAAGTTTGGTATTTTTGGCGGATTATTAATTTATAATCCATCCATTGGATTTTATTTGGTGGAAGGTGATTTTGAGGATGTCGGTAAAAATTTGTGTAGTTTTGAGGTTGGCAGTGGAATTAAGATTTTGGAGTGTTAGGCTTGGTTGAGCGCGAAGCATATTTAATTATGCATGTTTTGCTTTAAGCGTCGGTGTTTTATTTAAGGTTTTATTTATATGGAATAGGACGTGAGGAGGCTCGAGCGGAAGAGACCTCCGACCGACATCAGACTTAGGCCTAACCTGTGAGTGGACCTTTGTTTTTAAATATTGTGTTCGAAATGCTTTATCATTTGAATGATTTTTTGTTGTTGGATATTTCCCGAAATTGAGAATTTCGGTGATTATACTCGAGGTACAATTTCGAGAATAATATGTATGTGATTAAATGCTAGCTAGCTATACGTGATTTCCCCCATACGCGAGGCACAATTCCGGTATGGGTGACATGAGCGTTACACGCGAGTGTCGTAGCCCTGTGTGACTTTCTAATTTTGCATTTATTTATTCAAAGATTTCGTACAAGGAGTAAGCATGTATATATTACCACTCGGCCGCTTTCCTCCATATGCGAGGTACAATTTCGGTGTGGGGTGATGTGAGCGTTAGACGCAAGCATAGTAGCTTCGTATGATATCTACTTTATTCAAGTTGTTCATAGATATCATGCCAAGGGTTAGGCGAGTGTGCATACATACTATATATATAATATCCAGGCCTGAGAGGCAATGTTTTAAAGTTTGGGAGTCTAGCCAGGCTGGACCCCAGTTCAGAAGCTTTCCAATGGAGCTTTTGTTTTTTCCGCTGATGAAAACATTTCTTTCGGGGAAATATTTATTTGTTGTCGGAAACATTTCGTCCACTCACTCTGATGTGTTGAATATTTTCCCCTGGGCTCTTCGTTTTTATAAATGCCCAGTCTGCAGAGTTCGCGTGAGGTCTAGTAGGAGACGCCGAGGCATAGTGACTCATCTATCAGCTACATTTCACCAGTAGATTACCTATTTAATCTACCAGGGTTTGTTAGCTTTCGCTGTATTTTATTTTATTTTTAGTAGCTCTGAATACTTTTGGAATCCTTCGGTGTAATTTGTATTCTGGCTACTTTTGGAATGTAGGGGAGGATTTATTGATTTTGGAATAAAAAGGTGGTTCTTAAATTCTTAAGTTAAGGTTGTCCATTTTCGAGGGAGGTTTGCCGAGTCTTCGGTAAATTTTCCTTGGAAGTGGTCCCCGCAGAACTCATCTCTGGTTTCAGGGTGAAATTCGGGGCGGGTCTTGACAGTTGGTATCAGAGCTCTAGGTTTCATCTTCTGTTTCCTATTCACTATCGTATTTGCCTAAGTAGCGATAATGTCTATAGAGTGATGATCCGACCGCGGCGGATTCATCGGCAGTTTTCTGCTTTTGATACTATGTGTTATTGGGTATATGTGGTAGTTTATGTTAGTCTTGTTTATAGACTACTAAATGTCTTCCTCCTCAGGTGCTATGCCTCCTAGACGTCGACCCCGTGTGGCTTCCTCGACCAACGCCAATGAGGGTGAGGAAGTGAGAGGTTTAGCGGATTCGATTGGGGCTATGTTGAGAGGTGTTCTGGATAGGGTGCAGCCCCCTCGATCTGTGAAGAAGAGAGATGTTGCTGATGCCGGGGCAGAAGAGTTCAAGGGTGCCAAGGGACCCCTTGATGCTTATTCTTGGGTGGACAAGATGGAGATGGCTTTCGAGAGCACAGAGCTGCCAGAAGAAAAGAAAGTGAAGATGGCAGTTTCTTTTCTGGACGATTCAGTTCATCATTGGTGGACTCTCGCCAGGAGAAATAATGATGGTGCTCAGGCTATGACTTTGGAGCATTTTAAGGCACTCTTCTTGGGTCAGTATTTCAACCACTCTCATTGTAGTAGGATCTAGTCAGACTTTCTGAATATGAAAAAGAGAGACGACGAGGGAGTCATTGAGTTTGAGCAGAGATTCACCACTTTGAGCTATCATGTGTCTCATTTGAATCCTGATGAGAGGACCAAGATTGGTATGTTTGTTGATGCGCTTGGAGGAGTGTTTGCAGATAAGATGGTTGGTGCTGTCTATCAGACCTTCCTTGATGCAGTTGGTGCAGCTATGGCCATCGAGATTTCAGTGGTCCCAGTCAAGGTCCATCTAATAAAGCTGCTTCGTAGTCCGCTTCTGGATCTTCAGCGGGCAGTGGCAGTAGTGGAGGATCGGGTTATGGTTCTCAGGGCAAAAATAGAGGGCATGTTAGGAGACCCTCCAGGAGCCAGTTGGGTAGGCAGCTGTCCGGTCAGTTTAGTGCTGGTGGTAGTTCCCAAGGGAGATCTTCTGGTGGTCAGACTTTCTCTTTTGGTCAGCCAACTTTTATTTTAATTGATCCCAGAGCCACGCATTCATTTATGTCTAGTAGACCATTAATGGATTTAGGATGGACAAAATGGGTAAGGAAGATGATTGATTTTAGACCATTAATTTTATGGAATTATTTATTGAAGTTTTATTGTTGAATGAGATTTAATATTAATTATTGTTCAGGACGTGAGGAGAATCATTTGGAGGAAGCCTCGGGTCGTCGGCAGGCATTGCCGAGCACTGTGAGTGGACCTTTGTTTTGAATGTCATGCATGCACTAGAGTTTATTTAATTTTCAAAGACATATTAGAAATTTAATATTTTCTTGCAGTAATGAGTCTCATTCATTTTTCGGGAACTCTCTTGAGCATTTTATTTGACATGTGGGACATGTCAAATGATTTATTTTATTACGCAATATTTCCAGGTACAATTGGGGAATTGTACTGAGTTTAATGGATTTAAGTACTATCGGTTTTATTTTGGGATGATTTTGGGATTTATAAATGATTACCGAAAATGGGATTTTCGGTAATTCTCCATCATAATATAATGATTGACTTTAAGAATATTTTAACTGAGTATTTTCGAGTGGATTTATTATTATTTATGATTTATATGAAATAATGAAATCTCGCTTATATTTATAAATTGAGAATATTTTGACGTGTGAGACACGTCATTGAGTTTTAATACAATTTCTTATGATTATTTTCAAGTACAGTTGGGAACTGTACCATTCGTATGATCTTGGGGAAGATCAGTGAATTTAAGTGTTTTGGTATGTTATTAGTCACCTTAATATAGGGTCGATTATATGGATTATTGCATGCTAGCCATTATTTAGCCGTCCTCATCATATGTGAGTAGAGCGCTTAGCGTGAGACTCTATTATAGTCTCACCAGCGGTCCTCATCATATGAGAGTTGAGCGCTTAGTGTGAGACGCTATTATCGCCTGGGAGGCAACCAATCGGTATATATATATATATATATATATTTATTGCTAGCTAGCCATTATATAGCGGTCCTCATCATATATGAGTAGAGCGCTTAAAGTGGGAGGCTATTATAGTCTTACCAGCGGTCCTCATCTATGAGAGTTGAGCGCTTAGCATGGGACGCTATTATAGCATGGGATGCACCGACCCGAGCCTCGGAGACTCCTTTTTATATGGTGATAACTTTTCCCCTTATTTTAGTCTTCTCAGTTCCGTATTTGATTAACCAGGGGGGCTGGTTCGTCCATTTATTTATGAGACTCCGGATTCAAAGTTTAATGTTTATCAAAGTTGCGTGCAGCAAGGTTTTAAAGTTTATATGTGGGAAAGTAGTGAAAATTATGTTTTGTTAAATTAATTAATTTATTTTTATCCACTCACTCTAACGTTTTAAATTACTTTCCCCTGGGCCTTTTGTTTTCAAATGCCCAGTTTGCAGGCTAGGTTAATTTGAGGTCGAGCGTACATGTAGTCGAGGCTTAGTCCAATAGTCAGAAGCTGCTTCCGCTTCATCTTTATTCATGGTTATTCTTTCCTTATTTGATATGCTCTGATAACTAGCTAGTGATCTAATGTTGACTTTGTTGTTTAGTTTAGAAGTGTTAAGTTGGATTTTCAGGTAAGGGTTGTTCATTTTCAAGGAGGTTTAGCCGAATTTTCGGTAAATTTTCCTTGGAGGTGGACCCCGCAGAATTTACCACGTGTTTCAGGGTGAAATCCGGGGTGGGTCCTGACACATATCGTACCTGAAACTGAGGTGACAAGAAGTGTTGCTTAAGCCAATTCCACTCATCCATCTTTCCTCCTTGCACAAACTCTTTCAAAGCCTTTTCTCCTTTGTAATGCTTAAAACACTTGTGGAGCTTAGCCTTCCAAGAAGTGTTTGTCTTGTTCGTCACCTTCATTAATCAGTCATACATCTTTTGGTTGTATTCGATTTCATAGAAAATCTACCAAAAATTAAAAGAGTAATGAAAGCAATAAGTTGTCTAACGAAAATATGGAATAATTAAAATAACCAATCAGTATGGAAGCACATGCCTACACAACCAGATTCTGGAGTAAATACAATTGCAAAAGTAAGTTGATGATTAAAAAAAAAATTCCAGATTGCAGTATCATTAGTCTGCCAAAGAAAAGCTGAAAAATTATGACCAAGTTTTTTTTTTTTTCTAAACTCAGAGTAAAACATGCTGCAAAAGGAACCTTACACAAACTCCATCTAAACTTACCGATAGTCCAATACACACTACAAGAAAAAAACTCTTAGGCGACAGAATTATTCCGTCGCCTAAGTAACAAAATTCGTCTCCTAAGTACTTAAGCAACGGAAATTCCGTCACCTAAGATCTGTCGCCTAAGTACAGTGAGGTAGGTGTCTAGGCGACGAAAAATTGATTTCCGTCAAGTCAAAATTACTTAGGCGACTGATATTGTTTAATGTCAAAAAAAATTATTATTCCCTAGGCGAAGGAATCACTGGATTCTGTCGCTTAAGTGAAAAAAAATTAAAACAAAATAAATGGGCGCGGAGTACGCTGGCACAAAGGGCGCGCGAACTCAGCTGGCAGGGAAGGGCGCGGACTCCGCTGGCACAGAAGGCGCGCAGAGTCCGCTAGCACAGAAGGCGCGCAGACTCTGCTGGCAGGGAAGGGTGCGCGGAGTCCGCTGACACACAGGGTGAACAGACTTCGTTGGCAGGAAAGGGAGCGAACCTCGCTGGCACAGAAGGCGCGCGGACTCCGCTAGAACAGAAGGCGCGCAGACTCCGCTGGCAGGGAAGGGTGCGCGGAGTCCGCTGACACACAGGACGAACGGACTTCGCTGGTAGGAAAGGGAGCGAACCCCGCTGGCACAGAAGACGTGCGGACTCCGCTGGCAGGGAAGGACGCGATGATTCCACTGGCACATAGGGCGCGCGGATTCCCTTGGCAGAGAATGGTGCAGAGTTCCTTGGCACAAAGGCGCGCGAACTCCACTAAAAGAGAAGGGAGCCCAGGAGAGGCAGGAAGCGAAGAAGAAGGAGAGGCAGAGGGAGCAAGAAGGAGAGGAACATGGAAGAAGAAGGTGAGGCAGAGAGGGAAGAAAAAGGTGAGGCAGAGGGCGAAGAAGAAGGAGAGGCACAAGTATGTGTGGAAACTGGGTAGAGGAGAGGAGGGAGAGAGAATATATATGGAAAGTTTGAAAAAATTTGGTTCAAATTTTTCTGAAATTTTTGGCGGAAAAGGAGCCGCTAAAAATATCGGTACTTAGGTGACGAAAAGTTATACTTTTTGTCACTTGAGATATTAATAATTTTAATTTTTTTAAAAAATAATAATTCCGTCGGCTAAATCAATCTTAGACGACGGAATACATTTCCATCGCCTAAATGAATAAATTTTATTTTTTATAAAAAATAATAATTCTGTCGCCCAAGTAAATTTTTTCGTCGTCTAAATCAATCTTAGACGACGGAATACATTTATGTCGCCTAAGTGAATAAATTTATTTATTTTTTATAAAAATGATTTCGTCGCCTTAGTACATTTTCCATCTCCTAATTTACCACATAGGCGATGGAATACATAATCGTATTCAATCGCCTAAGAGGTTTTTTCCACTAGTGACATAGCTTCATCCTCTCCTCTTCCTTCAGCTCCCACCAAGTTGGTTGGTTCATTGCCACCGAGTTACGGATCACTCTACCAATATCCTTAGTAAGCCAACTGTTCAGCTCTTTAGTCTGGGGTCCATGGACGGAATCGTTATACTTGACTTCAATATATTTTTCCCGTTCGGCGGACAATCTCTTCGGCTTTTAAGCCTTTTATCAACCCTTTAGCCCTTTTCTTGGGTGGATCTACCAAGCACCGACAAAACAACACATTACTATTCTCATAAAAGTGCCAAAAACAATTATAAAATAACGGTCTTGTAAAAACATATAAAAAAATTCATGAAACTTTTATCATTTTCAGAACCCTCCTTTGGAAAAGCCCGCCTTGTGCTGATCAAAGGACTTTCACACTCAGGGGGTGTCAGTGCATTAGGGGGAGGATCGGCAGTCCCGATTATTAGGGGAGCTAGACTAGATTATGATTCCAAGGGAGGAGCAGCCACAGTTTGTGGATTGGCCGGCCTTGGTCCAAGTTGTTGAACAGCTTGCTCATAGCAACGTTTAAAGGCCTCCTGCCTTGACTTCCTCTTCATGAGTGGCGACATATGGATCCTAACCAAATGAGATCAAATTTACATGGTATCAAAAATTTAAACAAGGCTTGCATTGTATTAGAACTTGACTGAAAACAAAGTCACAAATACATAATAGTGCTATCTTACAACCTTATACTAAGACACCTACATCATAATTTTTAGTTTGACATTCCATCCACAGTTTAGAACACACCATGACTTTATTATTAACATAAATGTTGAGACTAGAATAAGTGAAAAAGTAACACAAATTAAGGAAGAAAGAATGTACATGTATAACACGAAAGTAATAACACATAACATTCTAAGATCATAATGTAGTAGTTAGTTTATACCTGAAACCAAATATGACTCATGCAAGAGGATCATGTATACAATTGGTAGGAGCAAAATACAGGAGACTGCACACATAATCACAATCACTTTCTAGATTGCTACAATTACAGGTAAAGTGTGCTGCTATATTCAGTTTCATAAACCCGCAAGGAAGGAACATGGAGAACATCAGTATTTATAGGAATTGTTATATATAGTGCACTGGTTTAGACTCTTTCACTTCATGAATGCTTTCTACTTAGAAACACATGCAGCATTTTGTATAGCAATGATGATTACATGTAACACTAAAAACTTAAATCCAAGAATGATCATCTTCGACCACATGTCTCTAAAAGAATAAGAATTACATATTTGTGGTTATTACCTAAATACTCTAACTTCCACAAACTCCGTGTCAATCTGAAACAAAATAGAATGCAACTGAAACTATTAGATGAAGAGCTTGATTGATAAAGTTAAATTCTGCATTGCAATAGTACACTAGTACAAATAGATGGTACAAATGATACTTAGTACACATTCTTACCCCAGTTTCCTCCTTAACTTCTCTCACAGCTCCTGTGAAAATCTCCTCCGACTGATACGAAAGAAAACATCAGATAATTCAAAACGGAACTTATAAAATTGTTTTCAAGGTTTAAAGTTGGTAAAAGTACCTCAACGATGAAGCCAGTTGGTATCTTCCAGAAACCAATGCAGGAAGGAGAACAGTGTTTCTCTTGTACGACAAGAACCTGCAATCAGTCATCTGTTCATTAGTACTTGATTTAAGTCTGAACAAGCAAATCAAAAGGTTAATTTGCCTAACAAGAATCATGATGAATCTAAATTAATAATGTAAACTATAAACCATATACCATAAACCCTCACCTTCTGATCGATTTAGGTTTGTGGTGGGATGAGAGAGAGGCGTAGATGAGAGGAGACTCAGGAGAGTCCGAGGGTGGAGATTGACCCTTTCATAGGAGAGATGAGAGAGAGGCACAAATGGGAGGAGAGATGAGTGTTGAAGATAGATTAGGGATTGGCAGGAAGGATCAGGTTCGATAACTAAGAGGAAGAAAATTGGGAGGAGAGATGAGAGAGAGGCGCAGATGGGAGGAGAGATGAGGGTGGAGATCGATTAGGGAATGGGAGGAAGAATCGGGTTCGATAGCAGAGAGGAATATAATTGGGAGGCGATCGTATTTCACTTAGGGATTTTGGGTGTTTTTAGTTTAGTAATTTACACTAGGCGACCATCACACGAAAATTTCGCCCCCTAGAAGCCTAAACTAGTTTTGAAAATCCAAACTTTGGGTCAAATTTTGAGCGCAAAACGCTGCTGCCTAATTTTTGAGACTTAGGCGACGAAGGTGAAGTATTTCTCCGCTAAAGTAGATCAAATTTTTTATCCACCCGCTCAAATTTCACAAATTTAGGCGACTAAATTATCAGTTTCGTCGTCAGAGATACTCGACAACACACAAAAAGGCTCCTACATGTCCCTATATGGCCTAATTTGGTTAATTCTTCCACACACAAAATTCTCATATTGATGAGATCTAACCACCTATGTAAAAATCTAGGGATGCTCACCTCCCGACGATAAGTCTCCCCGTAGGGAAGCATAAGTATAAATGGGGTTGACCTCTTCTATCGGGGACCAAACGTTACAGGAAATATGTGATTTTTCAACCATAGCCGTATTTCATCATACCGATCACATCCTATTTCACAAGATTTTTGAAAATATTAATTGCTTCCTATCTATAGTTGGTTCACAAATATGTATACTTGCATTTGTAACCTATTAAACAAGTTATACTAAATAAAAACATAAATGAATTGATCATTGGAAGAACATAAATATATATGTTCCAAATAAAAATACATAATAGTAGTTATATTACATCAAGATAAAAATTGGCTACATAAATTATTTAAATGAGAACGAGAAAATCAGAGAATGAAATTTAATCACTATCATTATAGTCTTCATCATCAGAATCATCATCTTCTACATCATCATCTTCTTAGCTTACATCTGAATCCTCATATTGATCACCAATGAAGTCCTCTGTAGGTGGGAACTGTGATGCGTAAGCCAATTCAATTTCAAGTTCAGAAATTGGCTCAAGCTCTCATTGTTCAAAATATACGTCGTTGTTGATGCGTATATCCTCTGTATTAGGAATCTCTGAAGTTGACTCCTCTTGATACGGTTGATCAACCTCATGATGATCATCTCGTTCTACACCGAGTCCAAGTGTAGCGGCAGAGTATATGTTTCTATGTGACATCACGTTAACCACTTTCCAACCCGCACCTCCTTTCGGATCATCAAGATAAAACACTTGTTTTGCTTGAGTAGCAAGAATAAACGGATCATTCTCATACCAACTTGTGTTTGTATTTTACTAATAACAATCCATGATCCATCTTCGTACTCTTTGGAACATTTGGGTTAGTGTTGAACCATTTACTCTTAAACAACACAATTGGCATACGATTCCCATATAATAGTGTGAGGGTTCTTTTTGATTGAAAGGTAACTAGGCCAAAATTAACCAAAATAATTGGATTACTGAGTTAATCTTGTGCGTGATTCGAAGACAAAAGAGGTTTGTAGCGTGAGCTGGCGTGGGAGCTAAAGGCACACTGCGATGATGAAAATTGGATTGAGTTTTAGGGTTAGATTTTTGGGAAGGATATGGGTTTCAAGGATGGGGATTGAAGGATGGATGGAGAGGGGATTTTGGCTTGGAGGATTGAAAGACATGAAAGCTTAAGTGTTTGATGATTTTTCTGGGTTGTTGCTTCCCCCTTTTTGCAGTTCCCAGAACTCTCTTTTTATAGAGTTCAACATGTGGGTTTTGCGATGGGTCGCGATGCCTAATCCACTGTGTAAAAGGATTGTTCTTCTCAAGCACATGATCTTAGCCTCAAAAGTTGGCAGAGAGAAGTTGACCTTGAGAGAAGGAAGAGACGACTCACTACAGGGGCGCTGCGAGGACGGCTGTAGAGACGGAAATCCTGGAACGACGTAGACCAAGTAGCTTAAATCTCACGATTTCGTCATCCAACAATGAAAGAGCTGCCTTGGAACCAGTCACAGACCTTCTTCTTCCTCAGATTGGGAATGAATGAAGTTTCTCCGTTATGTAAGGCTGCCAGTCTCTGCTATTAGGCTGCTGCGGGGAGAGAAAGTCAGAGAAAAGATCGAGAAGAAGAAAAAAGTGAACATTTGGGCATTTTCTCTATACATAAAAGAAGTTGGGCTTTTAGGGGAGTGGATATTAGGCTTTTGGATAAATGGTTTTGGGAATAGATAGTCTAATTCTCTTGTATTCACTGATTCGTCATTGATTTAGGTCGTTGAGCTTGAATTTCGGGCCCAAGACCGAAATGATCAACAACGTTAAACCGATGAACGAGCATCGTGTGCCTCCGTAACCTTCCACACCACACCCACTTTCTACAAGCCCCAAAGATGCATGGATGTGGCTAGGGTCCACATCAATGGGCATATTTGCTTTGCGTGTTAAAATCCTAAGATTATAGGATTTTGCATGAATTACGTAACAAATTGTCGCGTGTCAAAGTGCATGATTTTTCGGGTATCAACATTAGCCCCTTTGATTATGTGGGTCATTTGAAGCATGTAATGGATCACATAATCAAAAGAAACTAGAAAAGTCGGCCTAGCGCAACCAATTTGTGTAGGAGAACCCAAAATATTTAGTCTCCTGTTTCTCTTTTGAATCATCTTCTTCTTCCCTTCCTTTTCACGTCCTCATCTCCTAGTCTTATGTTCTGTCTATCCCAGATTGAATGGCCTTCGAATGGAAGTTCACTGCAGCTTTAAGGTATGTTTTCTCACCTCGTCTCTTCCTCTTCTGTCAAATTCCCAGAATTCCTCATTTTGATAACGCTTTTCTTTTGCTGTGGGGACGCCCAATCTCTTCTGATTGAAGGGATCAGCTTGCCGATTGAGATACAATTCTCTTTTCAATTTTCTGTCATCTGATTGCGCCGATCTTGCTCAGGTGAGTTCGTGTTTTTCTAAATTGGGCATCCCTGAGTCTGGGTCTTGAATGCACAATGCTCGTCATTCATGTTTCTGGTTTATTTTGCTTGGAACATTGCGGGGTCGTGTTTTCTTTTTGCTGCAGGAAGAGATTGCTTTCTTGGTCCATCTGGTTTGCCTGCGAATTTCCTTCAGTTGTTGATATGTGATTGCACGAATTTCATTTAGGTTCATGGGTTTAGATTGGGTGAGTTTGGATTTTTCTAAATTGGGTATCCTTGTATTTAGGTTTTCAATGTAGAAACTTTGTTTCCTCCTTTTTGTAGCAGTAACTCTTTAACTTGGTTGAATTGGGTTCCCCTTTGCTATGATGATTGACAGGTTGGTGAATAAGATTTTTTTTGTGGTGCTTGTGTTGTACTGAATGAACTCTTGCATAGGACTGACTTTTACTTCTGCTGCGGTTTGGGTATTTGTCTGTAACTAGTTGCTGCGATTCTTATGTGTTTTGACTTGTAGGATTTAGGAATTATTGCTTGGCTTCCCTTACTTGTTTAGGCATGGTGTGATTGCTTTGGCCTCACTAATTACAACCAGTGAGTGAGACTTGTGTCGATAAAGAGAAGTAAAAACTAGGAAGTTGAGATTTGGGTTGGCTGGAATAGATACATTAACAATGGTTTAAGGTAAAATTGAATGGGTTTGATTACTAAGAGTAAGCTAGTCATAAAGAGATAGTCGGCTGGGGAATTCACAACAACAAAGAAAGGTTTTAATGTGTTCAGTTCATAATTGGACATGGATAATCGTAAATTTGCATAGGTTTGGTATGGTTTTGGAAGGCTTGCCTTTCTTTGATTGATGTGAAAACTGAAGGAATGAATTGACATGTAGTGTAGGCATGAGGTAATATGTATGAAAACCGTGTTTGGTCATCATTGGTTGATGATGACTATTGAATAAATACAATTGATATTATCAATTATCAATCAATTGGTTTGACTGCTCATGTAGCTCAAAATGGAGTTTGCATGGGCGAGTGATCCAACGATTGATACAACTTGCTAGCATGTCCTCTGAAATATGCAGTTTGGTTCCTGGAGCTTATTACCATGTCTGCAAATTCTTTCCCAAGTGGTTGTAAAGTCTATGCGAGCTTGGTTGTGTTTTACTCGAAATCACCACAACTAATTTCCTCTGTATGAAGATTAATGGTTATGCATATGTCGACTCATCTTCTTTCTTAGGCTGAATCTTCTCACATCACCGCAGCAAAAGCTACTTCTTCTTTTTCTTCTCTTTTTTTTTTTGTGCACATGAATTCATATGTATATATTTGTGGCAAAGTGGTTGCATGAGGTATATAAAGTTTGCTTTCTTTCCTTGATTTTGTCTTTAAATGAATATGCATGTTGCAATTGCTTGATGTCAAGTGAGATTTAGCTTGTGACAACCTTGCATAGGCATGTATTAAGCATGTGTTGTGATTGCTTTGGCTTGCGGTTGCCTTTTGTATTTAAATGACCATGAAAGAGCATGCATGCATCGAAAAGTATTTGCATTAGAGATGGGTTTGTCGTGGTTCTCTCAAGGCTTTTAGAATGGATGCATGACTTTTAAAAGAGGAGCTTGGCGTATGCATGTTGCATTAGGCTCATATATGCAGCATGTTGGCTTTTAGAAAGGCTTTGAGTATGTTGTATCAGACTCTATGCATACTGATGTTATTTATATGCTTGGAGTAATCCTCTTAGTCATGAATCCGCTTGGCATGAGATTGAGCTTGGCATGATTATAAGATTGAAGTATGCATCAACTTGGTGCGTCTGGATATGAGCTTGGCATAAGAATTTATATGACATGTTTATCTTAAGCATATGAAGGGGATAAGAAAGAGCATGTAGCTTGATTTATAGTAGGAATTTGTAGTATAACATGAGACTAGTAGTGACCTATATCCTTATGAAGTTTGGGCATAAATTTAGAGAAAATCAGGTGTATGAAGCATGGTTGTGATTATAGACAAGTATGTTTCCCCACCTGGTAAACATGGTGAATATTAAACTTTGTTGCTGGAAGTAAATGATTGAATTTGTGGATTTCATATAGGACACAAGTTACTAAAAATGGAAAATCTCACGCATGAATTGGACTATTGTTGTTATTGTATAAGGGGTTTTGCTTGTTGTAAGAGTAAAACTGATAGAGTACCACTTATTTTGGTTGAGAAAGACTTGTAATAATGATCTTGGGTTGAGATCAGTTTTGGATAAAGTATAGAGTTGAGTGTTGCGATCGACAAGGAGATTTAGGTTATAGAGTAGAATAGTTCAATGGAAATTTTGGCTATGGCAATAAGCTTTCTATCATTGTGATGAAAGTATAAGGCATGGCTGGGAGCTGCGGGGAAAGATAAATAATTCATAATACAGATCTTAGTATACTAGTAATAAGATATAGATTGGTTATTTAATTTGGCTTGGAGAAAGATTTGGAATAATGTCGTATTGGTATTAGAATCATTTGAAATGGTAGAGAAAATAGATTATTGAAAGCACTCGATTTTGGTTGGCACAGAAGCTTGAGAGACATTTGGGCTTGAATAAACTATATAAAACAAAAGTGAGGTGCTGATTTTAGGGTGTTGATTTGAAAGGTATATGCTTGAACTATAATATGGGATGATCACATTAATATAACCTTGAATAAGACCGTCATCACTTAGCCCCTAAGTGTCATATAATATCATTTGAGAGACTAGTGATGGAGACTGTATCTTGCATGAAATTGGTTTGATTGAGTATTACTTGCTTGCTCTGATAGCTTTAGCTTGATTGAATATTGGTTGCTTGGTCTAATTATTTTGGCTTAATTCGGTGTTGCTTGCTGTCTGATTGAGTTTAGATAGCTTGCTCTAATAATTTAGGTTGTTACTTACTTGAGTATTGCTTGTTGTCTGAATGAGTAATGTTTGCATAACGTAATGGTTTTGCCCTGACTGAGTATTGTTTGCATGTTGTTTACATGTTCTATTGACATGGGCTTCTTGTGCGTGCTTGCATGATGACTTACAGGGCAATATAATCGTAGTTGCGAAAGGAGATGGTAGCTGCGGTGAAAGCTTGATATGTAATTGGTTTCGGTTTTTGGTTCTTTTGCATATATACAAGGATTTTGGCATGTGCTTGTGGTATATTTCTCTTGTTGTATGTAGAGACTGATTTGTTTGCTTGTAGGATGATGTCATTATAGTTGCAGAGTACGTACCTCTAGCTTGTTGCATGTCTTCATTCTGTTACCTACATTCCTTGACATCTCCTTGTATCTAAATTTTTAGGATATTGGTGTGATGCTTCAACAAAAGGAATTGTGTAGTAGGTCATGGTCTTTATGAGAATAATCATAATGAGGAAGTATGCAACATTGCTTTACTCAGTAATAATGTAATGTGTTTAGCCCCCATGATTATATGAAGTATGGAGCGGCATAACCATAGTTCACATAATCAAGGTTCCATGTTGCTTGCTTTGCATGTTGCTTACATATCTTACTACGGTCTTCAAATTGTATGTGTTTTTTTTTCTTGTGTAGGCTGGAGGTTTGAGCGTCATGTTCCTGAGGCATCCATTGGTGGTAGTAGTGTCAGTATTTCTGCCTTACTTTGTGGGGAGGCTCTGTCTTGCGACATTCCTTTCCAACTCATGTAGACTAGAGTTGCGGTTAAAATTTCATTGCTTGTTTTGATACAGAGGATTGCTCGAGTCTTGTTGTTAAGGATGTTGTGTGTTCTTGAAGGCTACACATATCTTTCTCTTGAGGATGAGAAGGTTTCCTTCAGAGTTCTTGACCCCCCCTACAAAGTTTGTTTGGGGCAGCTTCTTTGCATTGTAGATGAGTATGCTTTAGGCAAAGATTGATTAAGGTACTTGGTGTTGTGTTAAATAGCATGGAGCTTGAGAAATTCAGGTTTGAAGAGTTTCTTTGTGTTATGTGGGGATGCATACCGAGACATCATGGCATGGATTGGGGACTCAGCTTCATGTTGGATCATAAAAAGGAAGCTACTAAGAATTCTTTTTTTTTTTTGCACATGCATAGGCTAGCTGGTTCAGAAGAATGTTACAGGGAGGTATGTTCCAAGCTTCTACTATGAAAGATTTGTTCTTCAGTTGTAAAGAAACTTTCAAGCCTTGAATAACAACAACTTGAACACTAGTGCACTAGAATATATGATGATATTAGCTCGGATAGCATGTTTTGTATATTAGAAGCTTGGAACATAGAAGCTTGTAACAATCTTGGCTTTAGTAGTAGATGCATTGGCCTGCATATATGGATGAAATGTTCGCTAGGCATGACTATTACGGTGACTGAGGGTGAAACTTTCATCCCTCAGCCCTTGAGTTTCTTGGCTTGAAACATCTATACTAAGCTTGAATATTAGTAGCTTTGTGCAACATCAGTATAGTTTTGTCAAATGTATTGAATCAACATGGTTTATATATCAGACTTATCAAGGAGAATGATCGGCTACTGTAAGGAAAACCTTGGCACTCAAGGTGATTGTTTGGGGTCTGCAAGGTTTTCATTTATACTTTTGGTTTAACACAGAGTTTGTTTGGCTAGAAATTTGACTATTATGATACTGTAACTTGGTTATTATAGCATAAGCATTGGCTAGATTTTGGAATTCTAGTAACAAACTAGGCTCTAGCTGTGAGTGCTATTAATAGAGTTATTTTGTATAAGGTGATCATATGGATGGGGAAGAGGTTAAAACAACAATTTATTAGCCCCCAAGTATTTGCATGAATTAAGACCATAAGATTTGCGACCTATGGTCAAACTAGCTTCCTTGCATGACATAAGTTGTTTAGCTGCGGGGTGTTTCATTGTGGCAGCACAGATGATTCTCTCTAAGCACCATCATTTATACAAGTGCAACAATATTTGCTTATATGCATTGAGTATAATATATTCAAGAAGACAGACTTCCGAATTGCATGTGGCATGTGCTTGGATTGTTTGCATCTTCTTCAATTTTTCAAAGACAATCTACTGCAGTACAATGCTACCACAGGAAACAACAACATCCGACTTTAGGTACTAGTTTTTCTTTTTCTTTCACTGCAGTAGAGGATTTGGCTCTGAGAGTAAGGATTTTGGCTAGGCACTGAAAACTTCATATTTGAAAAGCTGGCGAAAATGATTATTGGTATGAACACTTTTGACTATGGCAGTGAAATTTAGATTTGAGAAAAGGTAATAACAAATATTGCTGGTGTGCTGCATGATTTGCTATGGCAAATAAAAATTTGGTTGTTCCTGTTTGAACTCATTCTACAACAAATGAGCCTACAACTTGAAACAACATTGCAAAGAACTATCTACTTTGTAGCAATAGGTTTTGGCATCTGTTACCAATGAGATTTTGGTAAATAACTATGACTATAACGATGAAAAAAAGAAGGATTTTGTGTTGCAGGGATTAGAGCTGAAGAATCATCGATCACGAAAAAAAACATAACAACCGTGAATGATGCAAAATCTCAAACAACAATTGTGAATAACATAAACCATGATTGAATTGCAGGATTGCATGATGAACTAATTGTCTGAATCACAACCTAGTCCCCAGCGGAGTCGCCAAAATGTGAGGGTTCTTTTTGATTGAAAGGTAACTAGGCCAAAATTAACCCAAATATTTGGGTTACTGAGTTAATCTTGTGCGTGATTCAAAGACGAAAGAGGCTTGTAGTGTGAGCCGGAGTGGGAGCTAAAGGCACACTACGGTGATGAAAATTGGACTGAGTTTTAGGGTTAGATTTTTGGGAAGGATATGGGTTTCAAGGATGGGGATTGAAGGATGGATGGAGAGGGGATTTTGGCTGGGAGGCTTGAAAGACATGAAAGCTTAAGTGTTTGGGGATTTTTCTGGGTTGTTGCTTCCCTTTTTTTGCAGTTCCCAGAACACTCTTCTTATAGAGTTCAACAGGTGGGTTTTGCGATGGGTCGCGATGCCTAATCCACTGTGTCAAAGGATTGTTCTTCTCAAGCACACGATCTTAGCCTCAAAAGTTGGTAGAGAGAAGTTGACCTTGAGAGATGGAAGAGACGACTCACTGTAGGAGCGATGCGAGGACGGCTGTAGAGACGGAAATCCTGGAATGAGGTGGACCAAGTAGCTTAAATCTCACGATTTCGTCATCCAATGACGAAAGAGCTGCCTCGGAACCAGTCACAGACCTTTTTCCTCAGATTGGGAATGAATGGAGTTTCTCCATTGTGTAAGGCTGCCAGTCTCTGCTATTAGGCTGCTGAACATTTGGGCATTTTCTCTATACATAAAAGAAGTTGGGCTTTTAGGGGAGTGGTTATTGGGCTTTTGGATAAATGGTTTTGGGAATAGATAGTCCAATTCTCTTATATTCACCGATTCGTCATCGATGTAGGTCGATGAGCTTGAATTTCGGGCCCAAGACCGAAATTATCAACAACATTAAACCAATGAACGAGCGTCATATACCTTCGTAACCTTCCACACCACACCCACTTTCTACAAGCCCCAAAGATGCGTGGATGTGGCTTGGGTCCATATCAATGGGCATATTTGCTTAGCGTGTTAAAATCCTAAGATTATATGATTTTGCATGAATTATGTAACAAATTCTCGCGTGGCAAAGTGCATGATTTTTCGGGTATCAATAAATAGTTCAACGATGGTGAGCAACACCCCGTAGTAAGGTTGATCGCTTTCCCCCTATGCCATGACCCTGTAATTTTGGGTCTTCTGTCCTTCGTCTCGTTGTAATGTCACAAACTTGACACTGTTGACAAAACATGCCGCACTTACAAGATGAGCTTGCAGTTTACATGCCAAATTGTGCAATTCTGGGTTGTAACGCACATCACCTCGTTGTTGCAGCGTAAACATCTGGAAAGTTGTGGAAAATATATTATTGTTGGGTAACTTGTCACAATATATATGAGAATTGTGGAAAAATTATGAAACTTATATTGAATGTACCCATTCTAGGAAATAATTAGGAAACTCTTTTTATGCCTCTCTTCATGCCTGTTAGGATATGCATCTGTAATATGGTCCAGATGATACTCCCTGTACTCATTGACTTCTACACAGTTTTGCAGAACATACCAATGAGCTCTGCATCAGTTAATCTCTCTGTATACGGTACGTTTCCGAACGATTTCACGAGTTCTGAAACAACCAAGAGATTAAATTGAGGTGCATTTCTTGCATCAGTTTTTTTATCAGCTATGGTGTCGTCCTTATTAAAGATTTATGAGTTGCAGTAGGTTACAAACTCATGTGCAATGTATTCCTCGACAATTGACCCTTCTGGGTTACTTCTATTTCTAACATATTTCTTGTAGTCCCCAAGTTGCAGAAACATAAAGTTAGTACTAGTGTAGTGTGTGTGTATATATATATACATAGCTATTCTCAGCTACAAACGTCCGCACCAATGATTTTGGTGCAGATTTTCATTTTTTGATCTAATTTTCTCATCTCCACCGTCTAGTATCTAGATAATATTGTGTAGATCATCTTTGCAAAATTTAAGCCAATTTAGTAATCGTTAAGGCCCTCAAAATTGCATCTTTCTGTTATAAACATGAACGATTCATATTTGACAGAATTCAGTCCATCCATTTGTTTTTCGAGTTTGAGGGCCTTAACGATTACCAACCTGGCTGACATTTTGCAGAGATGATCTACACAATATTTTCTAGATACTAGATGGTGGAGATGAGGAAATTCAATTGAAAAGTGGTGCAAAAATAAAAATCCGCACCAAAACCATTGGTGTGGACGTTTATAGCCAAGAAGCCCTGTATATATATATATATATATACATATATATTGTCACGCGCCGGTTCTTAAGTTATTTTACGGTTATTTACTTTGGTATTATTTTGGTCTTTTATCGTTTTAAGTAACCGTTTATTATTTTAAGACTCCAAAGTTGACTTTTTCTTCCGTTTGAAATTTGGGAAAACTTTCTTCATGAAAGTCATAGAAGATGTTATTACGAGTTTGTAGACATGTTATGCGTTAGCATGGAAAAGTTATCAATTAAAAGGGTAAATTTTGAGTTGGTAAAAAAGGGGTAATTTTTTATAAGCTTTAATTTTGGGGTTTAAGAGTTGGACCGGGTGAGGAGCAGCCCAACACCCTCTCTCTCTCTCTCTCTCTCTCTCTCTCGCTCTCTCTCCCCGAGCCCTTCTCCCGCTGGCAGTTCCCAGCGCCACATGCCGCCGTCCGGCCAGCAACCGGCCGTCTCTCCAGCCCAGTTCGGACCCCCGCCGTCTCTTCTCCCTTCCTGTGCCGCTGACCGGGCCCGTGTCACCGCCGATTGACGAAAACCCGCCGAAAACGCCTGACTATCTAGTCGTCAGAGTTCTCTCCTTCGGCCACCATAGGTCGGGATTTTTGGCTCATCTTATAGCCCTCATCCAGATGAGTAATCCCTCAAAAGGAATTGGTCCAATTTGATCTTGTTTATGAGAAATGTATAATTGAAATTTTAGGGCTCTTTTGATGTTTTTAGTTGATTACCCTATTTAGGCTTGGAATTGGTGTTTGTACTAGTTAGGAAAGTTGTAGAGGAGATTGAGAGGAATATGCTATTAAAATTTTGTAGGTATCGGAGGTCACCGCTGTTGTTAGGGAGATTTTTATGGTTTTAGATGTGGAATATTAAGGGGAGGTTAATGATGTGAATTTTGGAATTTTTGGGGGAATTTTGGATAGGTTTAGTATTTTGGTCGTTAATTTGAATAGAATCCGGCCGTTAGATTATTGTTGTTTTGGCCGAAGAAGGTGGATTTAAGGCCGCCGGTATTTGTGGTGAAGTTTGGACCGTGTCAATTTTAAGATTGACAAAATTGGGCAAGGATGAGAGTAGATAAGGCCACATTTAATTTTGCCTACTTTTATATAAGCGTTGGTATATAGTTGAGGATTTAATTATGTTTTTGGATTAGGACTTGAGGAGGCTCGAGCAAAAGAGGCCTCAGACCGACTTCAGGCTTAGGCCTAATTTGTGAGTGGACTTTTGGTTTAAATAATGTGCATGCAATTGTTTATTGTTGAGTAATTTAGTTTGTTGGAGCATTGGACGTCATTTTTATTTGACGATTTTATTCACTGTGGTGAGTTCACGAAAATGGGATTTTTGGTTAATTATAATATATTTATGAGGAGAGTATGTATATAAATTCTAGCTCGCCATCTGTGTCTATCCACCTTAATGACATAGTATATAACTGCATTATTGTCACGCCCCGAACCTTAATTTTCACCTTTATTACTGGCATAGCAGTAATAAGAGTTTTTACCGTGTTCGTCACTATGTGTGTAATTTAATTAGTCCCCAGAGGGTGTTGAGGGACTAATATTTTGTGGGATTATTCTAAGAAAGAAATTTTGACGACGGTAAAAAATGGTAATTTTTGCTAGTAAAAGGTAATTTTATTGGGGTATTATTTTCGGGGTGTTGAATTTTTGGATTGTGGGTTTAAATGGGGACTTGGACCCGGATCGGGCCCAAGCCCAGTGTCAGCTCTCTCTCTCTCCTCCCGGTTCTCTCCCGCTCCCGACCCTCTCACTGCCCGATTTCTTCTCCGACGCCGTCGGCCGCCGTCCGGCCTCCGTTTGCCGCCATCCGGCCTCCGTTTGCCGCCGTCCGGCCTCCGTTCGCCGCCAGACCGGTCCCGTTCGATCGGTCTCCCTCCCAGCAACATTTCTAGACCGGTGGCAGCCTCCCTAGCGCCGCCGTGAGGGAGAAACGACGCCCGAAAGCTCCGACTGCCGAATCGGTTTTCTTGCCGGAACTTCCTCCTACGGCCGCCATATCCGGCAAGCCATAGCCCAAAAGGAAGCCCTCCTCCCGTGCTTCAATCCCTCCAAAGGGCACTCTCCGTCGAGAGCTAGGTAAGGAGAAATCGGAACTTGAAATTTCTAGGGCTTTTTGTGTATTTCCATTCGATTAATGTGCTTACGCTTAGAATTAGAGTTTGTGGTAGTTAGGAATGTTGTAGAGGAGGTTGAGAGGAATATTCTGTCAAAATTTGGTGACCATCGGAGGTTGCTGGAGTTTGTCGCCGGCCGCCGCCTCCGGCGGAGCCGCCAAGAAAATGTTTTTGGTGGAGAAAAATGTGAGGAGTTTAATGGAATAAGTTTTAGAATTTTTGGATGAGTTTTGGATAGGTTTAAGAATTGTTGAAGTTAAGTATTTTTTGCGGATTATTAATTTATAATCCGGCCATTGGATTTTATTTGGTGGAAAGTGATTTTGAGGATGTCGGTGAAATTTGTGGAGTTTTGGGGTTGGCAGTGGATTTAAGATTTTGGAGTGTTAGGCTTGGTTAAGCGTGAAGCATATTTAATTATACATGTTTTGCATTTAAACGTCGGTGTTTCATTTAAGGATTTATGTATATGGAACAGGACGCGAGGAGGCTCGAGCAGAGGAGACCTCCGATCGACATCAGGCTTAGGCCTAACCTGTGAGTGGACTTTTGTTTTTAAATATTGTGTTCGAAATGCTTTATCATTTGAATGATTTTTCTGTTGTTGGATATTTCCCGAAATTGAGAATTTCGGTGGATTATACTCGAGGTACAATTCCGAGAATAGTATGTATATGATTAAATGCTAGCTAGCTATACGTGTTTTCCTCCATACGCAAGGTACAATTCCGGTATGGGTGACATGAGCTTTAAACGCGAGTGTCGTAGCCCTGTGCGACTTTCTATTCTTGTATTTATTTATTCAAAGATGTCGTACAAGGAGTAAGCACGTATATATTACCACTCGGCCGCTTTCCCCCATATGCGAGGTACAATTCAGGTGTGGGGTGATGTGAGCGTTAGATGCAAGGATAGTAGCTTCGTATGATATCTACTTTATTCAAGTTGTTCATAGATATCATGCCAAGGGTCAAGCGAGTGTGCATACATACTATATATATATAATATCCAGGCCTGAGAGGCAGTTTCTTAAAGTTTGGGGGTTCTAGCCTGGCTGGACCCCAGTTCAGAGTCGTGGAGTTCGTGTTTTTGCCACTGTGGAAAGCATTTCTTTTGAGGAAATATTTATTTGTTGTCATATCAGTTTTGTCCACTCACTCTGACGTGTTAAATATTTTCCCCTAGGCTCTTCATTTTTAAAATGCCCAGTCTGCAGAGTTCGCGTGAGGGCTAGCAGGAGACGTCGAGACATAGTGACCCAGCTATCAGCTACATTTCACCAGTAAGTTACTTGTTTAATCTATTAGGAGTTTGTTGGCTTCCGTTGTATTTTATTTTATTTTTAGTGGCTCTGATTACTTTTGAAAATTTTTTCGGTATAAGTTGTATTCTAGCTACTTATGCAGTGTAGCTGAAGATTTATTTGTTTTGGATTAAAAAGTGGTTCTTAAATTCTTAAGTTAGGGTTGTCCATTTTCGAGGGAGGTTTGCCGAGTCTTCGGTAAATTTTCCTTGGAGGTTGTCCCCGCAGGACTCATCTCGCGTTTCGGGGTGAAATTCGGGGCGGGTCCTGACAGTTCGTATCAGAGCTCTAGGTTTCTTTTTCTATTTTCTATTCACTATCGTATTTGCCTAAGTAGCCATAGTGTCTATAGAGTGGTGATCCGACCGCGACAGATTCATCGGCTGTTTTCTGCTTTTGATACTATGTGTTATTAGGTATGTGTGATAGTTCTGTTAGTCTTATAGACAGACTACTTAAAATATTCTTCCTCAGGTACTATACCTCCTAGGCGCCGACCCCGTGTAGCTTCCTCGACCAACGCCAGTGAGGGCGATAAGGTTAGAGGATTGGTTGATTCGATTGGAACATGCTGAGAGGTGTGCTAGATAGAGTTCAGCAGCCTCGGTCTATGAAGAAGAAGGATGTCTTCGATGCTGGTGCAATTGAGTTCAAGGGCACCAAGGGATCCCTCGATGCACACACTTGGTTAGATAAGATGGAAATGGCTTTTGAGAGCACTGACCTGCCGGAAGAAAAGAAAGTGAAGATGGTAGTGACTTTTCTGGATGACTCAGCGCATCACTGGTGGATCCTTGCTAGCAGAAATCGTGGTAGTGCTCAGGACAAGACTTGGGAGGAGTTTAAGACGCTCTTCTTGGGTCAGTATTTCGGTCACGCTCAGCGTATCAGGATTCAGTCAGACTTCCTGAACATGAAGAAGGGGGATGATGAGAGTGTCATCGAGTTTGAGCAGAGGTTCACTTCCCTGAGCTACCATGTGCCCTATTTGATTCCTGATGAGAGGACCAGGATTGGCATGTTTGTTGGAGCTCTTGGCGGGGTTTATGCAGACAAGATGGTCGGTGGCATTTACCTGACTTTTCTTGATGCGATTACTGCAGCCATGGCCATTGAGACCAGAAGAACTTTTAGTGCACAGCCAAGAGATTTCGGTGGTCCCAGCCAGGGTCCATCGAAGAAGGCCGCTTCCTCATCAGCTTCTGGATCTTCAGCGGGCAGTGGTAGTAGTGGAGGATCAGGTTGTGGTTCTCGAGGTAGATTTGGAGGACGTTTCAGGAGACCCTCCAGGAGCCAGTTGGGCAGGCAGCAGGCCGGTCAGTTTAGTGCTGGTGGTAGTTCCCAAGGGGGATCTTCTGGTGGTCAGGCTTATTCTTTTGGTCAGCAGCAGTCTTCTAGATGCTTTGAGTGTGGAGGTCTGGATCATTTCAGGAGAGACTTCCCTTTGTTGGCACAGAGGACCGCTCCTTCTCAGCACGGCGGTCAGTTTTCAGCGAGAAGCTCTAGTGGTGGTTCTCGTGGAGGTTCAGTAGCTAAGAGTGGTTCTCAGCAGGGGAGTGGTCAGCGTGGATGTCCCGCGACTCACGCTAGACTCCATGCTATGACCCTGCAGGAGGGTCGTACTTCCCTAGATGTCATCATTGGTACGTTGTTAATTTTTTGGTCAACCAGCATTTGTTTTAATTGACCCTGGAGCTACGCATTCATTCATGTCTAGTAGATTCGCTCTCCATGCCAATGTGCCATCATCGTCTCTTCCAGGCGAGTGGCACGTATCTCTTCCCTTTGGTGAGTTGATGAGAATAGCTTGGGTGTTTAGTGGTTGTGAAGTTTTGGTGGAAGGAGCTCAGTTTAAGGCAGATTTAATGCCTTTAGATCTGGTGGAGTTTGATGTGATCTTGGGGATGGACTTCTTAGAGTCTTATAGAGCCATGGTGGATTGTTTCCGAAAAGAAGTGGTGTTTTGGAGCCCGGATGGATTGGAGGTTGTGTTTCAGGGGGAAAGAGATGTGATTTCGAGTTGCCTGATTTGAGCTGTGGCTGCCAGGAGATTGTTAAATAAAGGCTGTCAGGCATTCTTAGCTCATGTTGTGGATGCAAGTATAAGAGTGTTGGAAGTGGGAGACATTCCTGTAGTAAGAGAATTTCCGGACGTGTTTCCCGAGGATTTGCCTGGTTTGCCTCCTGTAAGGGAGATAGACTTTTCCATTGAGTTGCTTCCTAGATCTATGCCTATCTCTCAGGCACCTTACAGAATGGCTCCAGCGGAATTGAAAGAGTTGAAGACTTAATTTCAAGAGTTAGTAGATAAGGGTTTTATTCAGCTAAGCATGTCTCCATGGGGTGCTCCGGTGTTGTTTGTTAAGAAGAAGGACGGCACCATGAGACTATGCATTGATTATAGGAAGCTGAATCAAGTCGCAGTGAAGAATAAGTACCCGTTGCCTCGCATTGATGATTTGTTCGATCAGTTGAGAGGTGCCTCAGTGTTCTCAAAGATTTGATTTGAGATCTGGTTATCATCAGTTGCGGATTCGGGATAGTGACGTAGCCAAGACTGCTTTTCGATCACGCTATGGTCATTATGAGTTTGTGGTAATGCCTTTTGGACTTACTAATGCACTTTCGGCGTTCATGGATCTCATGAATAGGGTGTTTAGTCCATATCTTGACCTCTTCGTGATCGTGTTCATAGGTGATATTTTGGTATACTCAAAAAGTGAGAAGGAGCATGCCAAACATCTAAGATTGATTTTGCGGATTTTGAGGAATGCGCAGTTGTTTGCCAAGTTCAGCAAGTGTGAGTTTTGGCTGGATAAGGTGGGTTTTCTGGGTCATATAGTTTCAGCTGAAGGTGTTAGTGTGGATCCCCAGAAGGCAGAAGCAGTGTCCAATTGGAAAAGACCCACAACTGTGACGGAGATTCGTAGTTTCCTGGGGTTAGCAGGTTACTATGAGTGATTTGTGCAAGACTTTTCGAAGATTGTAGCTCCACTAACTAGATTGACCAGAAAGGGAGTCAAGTTCGAATGGTCAGATCAGTGTGAGCAAAGTTTTCAAGAGTTAAAGGATCGTTTGTCTAGTGTTCCTGTTTTGACACTTCCAGATGATAGTGGGGAGTATGTGGTGTGTTGTGATGCTTCTAGATGAGGTCTAGGTGGAGTGTTGATGCAGCATGATCGAGTGATTGCCTACGCTTCTAGGCAATTGAAGCCGCATGAGGTGAATTATCCCACTCATGATTTAGAGCTTGCAGCTGTGGTTTTTACTCTCAAGTTATGGAGACACTATCTTTATGGAGCCAAGTGTCAGATTTTTACCGATCACAAGAGTCTTCGGTATGTGTTCACACAAAGGGAGTTGAATTTGAGGCAAAGAAGGTGGATGGAGTTGATCAGTGATTATGATTGCACGATAGAGTATCATCTTGGAAAAGCTAATGTGGTAGCTGATGCTCTTAGTCGCAATCCCTCAGTGTCTTTGTTTCACTTGAGGATGGTTCAAGTTCCACTTCTTTGTGAGCTGCGGGCTACAGGGGTGGATTTAGCGGTGGATGAAGTGGGTGCTTTGGTAGCCAGTTTCCATGTGAGGCCAGTGTTGGTTGATAAAGTGCGGGAGGCAAAGTATAATGATCCTTCCATAGTTCGGTTGATACAAAGAGCAGCGAATGGAGCCGCCGTAAATTTTTTGGTAAGAAGAGATGGGTCGTTGTTGTTCAAAAGCAGGCTTTGTGTTCCAAAGAGGAATGAAGAGTTAAAAATTGAGATTTTGGAGGAAGCTCATAGTTCTGCGTATGCTGCTCATCCAGGTAGTACAAAGATGTATCGGACTTTGAAGGATTATTATTGGTGGCCTAACATGAAGAGGCAAATTGCAGCTTTTGTGAGTAGGTGTCTGATTTGTCAGCAGGTGAAAGCTGAAAGGCAGAAACCTTCAGGTTTGCTTGAGCCGTTGCTTATTCCAATGTGGAAGTGGGACCACATCACCATGGATTTTGTCTTCAGTTTACCTTGTACCCGTGATGGGCATGACGGTATTTGGGTGATAGTGGATAGACTCACTAAATCTGCTCATTTCTTGCCGGTGGGAAAGAAGTTTTCGCTGGATAAATTGGCTGAGCCGTATGTGAGTGAGATTGTCAGACTTCATGGCGTGCCTGAATCCATAGTGTCAGATCGGGATCCTAGATTTGCTTCTAAATTTTGGAGAGCTCTTCAGGCAGCTTTAGGTACCCGACTACATTTCAGCACTGCTTTTCATCCTCATACTGATGGGCAATCAGAGAGGACTATCCAAACTTTGGAGGATATGCTGAGAGCTTGTGCCTTGCAGTTTAGGGGGAGTTGGGATAAGAACCTTTCCTTGATGGAGTTTGCCTATAATAACAGCTTCCATTCGAGTATCGGTATGGCTCCCTTTGAGGCACTTTATGGGAGACAGTGTCGTACGCCATTATGTTGGAATGAAGTCAGAGAAAGAGAGTTTTGTGGTCCAGAGATTATCCAGGACACAAATGAGAAGATCAAGGTGGTCAGAGATAGACTCAAGGCTGCTCAGAGCAGGCAAAAGAGTTATGCCGATGTCCGCAGGAAGGACCTTGAGTTTCAAGTAGGTGATTGGGTGTTCCTGAAACTATCTCTTTGGAAAAGGGTAGTACGTTTTGGCAAGCGTGGGAAGCTTAGTCCGAGGTATATTGGGCCTTATGAGATAATAGAGCGAGTTGGCTCTCTTGCCTATCGGTTAGCTTTGCCTTCGGAGTTGTCCAGGATACATAATGTGTTTCATGTATCCATGCTTCGCAAGTATATTGCCGATCCTTCTCATGTGCTGGAAGAACGTCGATTAGTCTGCAAAAGGATTTGTCCTATGAAGAGGAGCCGGTCCAGATTCTAGATCGGAAGGAGCAAGTGCTTAGGAGCAAGTCAATTCAGCTAGTCAAAGTGCTTTGGAGAAGCCACCAAGTAGAAGAAACTACTTGGGAGCCAGAAGAGCAGATGAGGCAGCAGTATCCTTATCTCTTTGAGTAGCGAGTTTGTAAATTTCGAGGACGAAATTTTTATAAGGAGGGGAGAATTGTCACGCCTCGAACCTTAGTTTTTACCTTTATTACTTGCATAGCGGTAATAAGAGTTTTTACCGTGTTCGTCACTAAGTGTGTAATTTAATTAGTCCCCAGAGGGTGTTGCGAGACTAATATTTTGTGGGATTATTCTAAGGAACAAATTTTGACAATGGTAAAAAATGGTAATTTTTGCTAGTAAAAGGTAATTTTATTGGGGTATTATTTTCGGGGTGTTGAATTTTTGGATTGTGGGTTCAAATGGGGACTTGGACCCGGATCGGGCCCAAGCCCAGTGTCAGCTCTCTCTCTCTCCTCCCTGTTCTCTCCCGCTCCCGACCCTCTCACTGCCCGATTTCTTCTCTGACGCCATCCGCCGCCGTCTGGCCTCCGTTCGCCGTCGGACCGGTCCCGTTCGATTGGTCTCCCTCCCAGCAACATTTCTAGACCGGTGGCAGCCTCCCTAGCGCCGCCGTGAGGGAGAAACGACGCCCGAAAGCTCCGACTGCCAAATCGGTTTTCTCGCCGGAACTCCCTCCTCCGGCCGCCATATCCGGCGTGCCATAGTCCAAAAGGAAGCCCTCCTCCCGTGCTTCAATCCCTCCAAAGGGCTCGCTCCGTCGTGAGCTAGGTAAGGAGAAATCGGAACTTGAAATTTCTAGGGCTTTTTGTGTATTTCCGTTCAATTAATGTGCTTAGGCTTAAAATTGGAGTTTGTGGTAGTTAGAAATGTTGTAGAGGAGGTTGAGAGGAAGATGCTGTCAAAATTTGGTGACCATCGGAGGCCGCCCGCCGCCGCCTCCGACGGAGCCGCCGCCGAGAAAATGTTTTTGGTGGAGAAAAATGTGACGAGTTTAATGGAATACGTTTTAGAATTTTTTGATGAGTTTTGGATAGGTTTAAGAATTGTTGAAGTTAAGTATTTTTGGCGGATTATTAATTTGTAATCCGGCCATTGGATTTTATTGGGTGGAAAGTGATTTTGAGGATGTCGGTGAAATTTGTGGAGTTTTGAGGTTGGCAGTGGATTTAAGATTTTGGAGTGTTAGGCTTGGTTAAGCTTGAAGCATATTTAATTATGCATGTTTTGCATTTAAACGTTGGTGTTTCATTTAAGGTTTTATGTATATGGAACATGACGCGAGGAGGCTCGAGCAGAGGAGACCTCCGATCGACATCAGGCTTAGGCCTAACCTGTGAATGGACTTTTGTTTTTAAATATTGTGTTCAAAATGCTTTATCATTTGAATAATTTTTCTGTTGTTGGATTTTTCCCGAAATTGAGAATTTCAGTGGATTATACTCGAGGTACAATTCCGAGAATAGTATGTATATGATTAAATGCTAGCTAGCTATACGTGATTTCCCCCATACGCGAGGTACAATTCCGGTATGGGTGACATGAGCGTTAGACGCGAGTGTCGTAGCCCTGTGCGACTTTCTATTCTTGTATTTATTTATTCAAAGATGTCGTACAAGGAGTAAGCACGTATATATTACCACTCGGCCGCTTTCCCCCATATGCGTGGTACAATTCCGGTGTGGGGTGATGTGAGCGTTAGACGCAAGCATAGTAGCTTCGTATGATATCTACTTTATTCAAGTTGTTCATAGATATCCTGCCAAGGGTCAGACGAGTGTGCATACATACTATATATATATAATATCCAGGCCTGAGAGGCGGTTTCTTAAAGTTTGGGGGTTCTAGCCAGGCTGGACCCCAGTTCAGAGTCGTTCCAGTGGAGTTCGTGTTTTTGCCACTGTGGAAAGCATTTCTTTTGGGGAAATATTTATTTGTTGTCAGATCAGTTTTGTCCACTCACTCTAACGTGTTAAATATTTTCCCCTGGGCTCATCGTTTTTAAAATGCCCAGTCTGCAGAGTTCGCGTGAGGGCTAGCAGGAGACGTCGAGACATAGTGACCCAGCTATTAGCTACATTTCGCCAGTAGGTTACCTGTTTAATCTACTAGGAGTTTGTTAGCTTCCGTTGTATTTTATTTTATTTTTAGTAGCTCTGATTACTTTTGGAAATTTTTTCGGTATAAGTTGTATTCTAGCTACTTATGGAGTGTAGCTGAAGATTTATTTGTTTTGGATTAAAAAGTGGTTCTTAAATTCTTAAGTTAGGGTTGTCCATTTTCGAGGGAGGTTTGCCAAGTCTTCGGTAAATTTTCCTTGGAGGTGGTCCCCGCATGACTCATCTCGGGTTTCGGGGTGAAATTCAGGGCGGGTCCAGACAATTATGGTGTGACGTGAGCGTTGGACGCAAACGTAGTAGCCCTATATGATTGTTTAATTCATATAGGGGGTATGAGTACAAATTTATACACCCGTCTATCTACCTTAATGACGTAGTGTATCACCGCATTAAGGCGTGCCGTGAGCGTTGGACGCGAGCGTAGTAGCCTTATATAGATTATTATTAATTTATATTGGGAGTATGGGCGAGTGTAAATACATACATATTTTGATATATATTTTTGAGCTGAAGAGGCTCGATTTTTATGAGATAAGATATTTATTGTTTGAGGCATGCATTCGTTTTCTTTGGAATAAAAATTGAGAAAGCATAAATGTTGAAAATTATTTCTTTATTTATTTTTGTCCACTTACTCTAACATTTCCGAATGTTTTTCCCCTAGGCCCTTCGTTTTAAAAATGCCCAGTCTGCAGAATTCGGGTTAGTACTAGTAGGAGACGACGAGGCATAGTTACCCACTTCTCAGCCACATTTCACCAGTAGGTTACCTGTTTAACCTACTAGGGTATTTTCCGGCTCCTCTAGTGTTTAATAGCTCTAAATACTCTTGGGGTTTATCATATAATTTTTCTGGTGGTGTGCTAAGACCTATGTTTTATTTTAGAATATTCGAAGATTGTAATTGTTATATTCTCACTTTCGGATAATTGTGGGTTGATTTGGAGGATGCTTAATAATACTTAGGAAAGTAACTCTTTAGTTTTCTGGGTTAGGGTTGTCCATTTTCCAGGGAGGTTTGCTGAGCTTTTTGGTAAATTTTCCTTAGAGGTGGACCCCACAAGACTTACTTCTGGTTTCAGGGTGAAATTCGGGGTAGGTCTTGACATAAATGGGTGAAAGAAGATCTTTACATAAATTCTACCTTTCAATTGGGAACATCCATGTGTCATGAACATGACCAGAGAGCAACACTTGTTCTAGAAGATGGATCATAAGGTGAATCATGATGTCAAAAAAAAGCGGGCGGGAAAATCATCTCTATTTTGCACAAAATGTAAACAATTTCTTCTTTCATTCTAAGGACATCTGACTTCTTAAGCTCTCTAGTACATAACTTCTTAAAGAACCGCAACAAAGCTACTAAGACCTCCACCACATCAAGATGCAAATAGGGTCGAATAACCACCTGTAGAAGATGTTGCAGCAATACATGACAATCATGACTCTTCAATCCAAGTATCTTATTCTCCACCACTTTTACACATCGAGATATATTTCCTGCATACCCATGTGGATAAGAAAAACCATGAAACCAACTGAATACATTTTTCTTCAAAGTGGGCTTAACACAGTAAGGTGCAAGAGGCATTTTCAGGGTTGATCCATCTTGTGTTAGCCATAAATGCGGGCATATTTTCATACGCTCAAGATCCAACCGCGCTTTGATAGTGTCCTTAGTCTTTTCCTTAATATTGAGAATTTTTCCTAACACACTGTCACATACATTCTTTTCTATGTGCATGACATCTAGGTTGTGCCTAATTCTCAATTTCGACCAATAAGGTAGTTCAAAGAATATACTTTTCCCCGTCCAATTCCCTCTCTCATTTGGTTTTTTTGGGTTGTTTGCCACTACTTTCGAATCGCAGCTCTTCTGTCTGAAATCAATACCATTCAAGTACTCTAAAATTTGATTACCAGACCACTCCCGCGGTTTCGAAAGAAACTCTTGTGAGCCATTAAAATTTTCTGCATCTTGTCGCCATTCGTGATCCTCATCAAGCGATCGACGGCTTCCCAAGTAGCATTTCCAACATGCCAACTAGAATCTATGTCATCATTGCACATTGGACAAGCCTTATACCCTTTAGTGACATGAGACGACAACATACCGTAAGCAGGAAAATCGCTAATGGTCCACATCACTACTGCTCTCATCTTGAAGAAAGTTTGACTATACCTGTCAAAAGTGGATACTCCGTATTCCCATAATTCATTCCACTCATCAATCAATGGTCTCATATACACATCGAGACACTTTCCTGGAGATTGCAGTCCTAGAATTAACAACGTCAACATATTATACTCCTTCATACACATCTTAGAAGGCAGGTTATACGGGAAAACAATAACAGGCCAAGTACTATGTGACAAGCTCATATTTCCAAAAGGATTGAACCCGTCTGTTGCAAGTCCAAGTCTTACATTTCGAAAGTCTGCTGCAAAATCGGGAAATGATCTGTCAAATAATTTCTAAGCCTCGCCATCTGCAGGGTGTTTGAGAGTGTCGTCATCTATTTTCTTTCTCCCATGCCATCTCATCTTCTTTGCAATGCGTGAAGGCATGTAGAGATGCTTCAATCTAGGAATTAACGGGAAATAACGAAGCACCTTCCAAGGATCGTTTTTCCCCTTCGATGAAGGAGATGGCTTATACCTCGATTCCTTGCACATAGGACATATATCAAGGAATTTGTTATCATCTCCATAAAACAAAATGCAGTTATTCTTGCAGGCATGAATTTTCTTATAACCGAGGCTGAGGTCGTGTAGTATCCTACGCACCTTATAATAACAATCAGGAAGGTTATTTCCAATAGGAAGCATGTCCTTAATAAGAGCCAAAATCTCATCAAAACCAGTGTTGGACAATATGTTCTTCACTTTGAATTGCATCAGTGATAAGAAGACACCCAAAACAGTTTTATCACTCCCAAGGTACAATGTGGTGTGGGCTTGAGCTAGGAGTCTGTTATACTTTTCGTAATCAGTGGTGTCAACGTTTGAGAAAGCACCAATTCTGTCATTAGTGGTATCATAATTTGTTTCTTCATATCTTGGGCAAGATGGAAAAACATCATGTATAATGTTCATAGCGAGGTCCATGAAAGACTCGGCAGTACCACTAGATGAGCCTGGATGATGACTGTGTCGTCCTTGGAAATCGGCCATTGTAGGTACATGACCTGCTACTTCACCATGATGTGTCCATGTAGTATAACTACACATAATACCTAATCTAGTCAGGTCATTGTACATTTACGCAACTGTCTTCCACTCTTCTAAATTACATTGTCTACATGGACAACGAAAATGTTCCACTCCATTACCATGTTGAATTGCAAATGTCATAAAATCGAGAATTCCTTGCATATAATCCTTGTGACCCTTCCGTAACTGCATCCAACTCTTGTTCATTTTTAGAATATGATGTCATAAGAGAATCAAAATAAAAACAAAGTTAGAAACAAACAACAAATTAAACATGTATTCGCTTCTTCTTCTCAACCTTATGCCTCCGGTTAGGGTCTTAATCCCATTTGGGTGCACATGATTTAGTTTCGCAGTTTACAGTTCTTGTTATTTGCATTTTCGATCGTGGATATAAATTTCGGCAGCATATCCCTACAGTTCCTCAAGTGCACGAATATCTATACTTAATGTGCACTCGAGGAACGGTAGCAAGAGACCTTGTCGAAATATATACCCACGATCAATAACACAAAACACAAGAACTATAAATTGCGAAATAAAATCATATGCACCCAAACTGTCCAAAAATGGGACAATTCAAGAATCATTTTGTCAAACATAGTTGTGAGAAAATGATTCTCGAACGGGATTTCTAAGGATAATTAAATATTGATGAATGAAAGAATTTCACCATTCTTACATCCAACACACAACATAATGTTTTGAAATCACAACTGATTTCCATAACAACCAACAATTCAATATATATATATAATCCCTTTTGCTACATCATAATCACACATGCAAGATGTATCATAATCACACAAACTACACTATCAACAATATGTGACCGGAATTCTTCACCGAAAACTCATCGGAAAACATGAGAAATTAAATATGATAGAAAAGAGAGAGAGAGAGAGAGAGAGAGAGAGAGAGAGAGAAAAGGATCATACCAAGCTAAAAACTAAGAGGTAGAGGTTGATAAAGCTTTATATGATCATCAAAATGGAAGAATTTAACACCGAAATGGCAAAACCCGAGCAGAAGAGCGATTTTGCAGCTTTCCCCTTTGTTCCCATCTGTTTTAGATCTTGAAACTGAATGAAGATTATAAAGTGAGTTCACTTAGGCGACGAAACATTTGCGTCGCATAAGTAACAACTTTCGTCGCCTAAGATAAACTTATGTAGCGAAATAATATGTTTGTCGCCTAAGTGGTTCATAGTTTAGGCGGTGAAACCATCTTCATCGCGAGAATATCTACTAAGGCGAAGAAAATAGTATGAGTCCTTCTTTTGTCTCCTTGGTAATCTAAGGCGATGAACCAAATAACGGTTCGTCACCTAAGTTATTTTAGGTGACGAATGAAGTTTTCAACGCCTAACTTCTTACCTAGGCGACAAAAAAGTTTTCGTCGCCGTGTTTTACTTTTTTGTCGCCGTTTTTGTCGCCTAAGTCCTTTATTCTAGTAGTGAATAATTAGTTATTGATCTCTAGTAATCGAGTTGCTGGCCCCCAGTAATCCTTAATAATCATATCATGTTATTGACCCTCAATAATATTACTGACCTGGAATAAAAATGTGATTAACCTCTAATGTTAATTACTAATCCTTAATAAACATGTGATTGACCCCTAATAATAGTTAGAAGATAATACTGGTCACTCCATTAACTTTCATGTACTCGACAGCTTACTCTAATATCTTTCAATTTCAATTGATCACTTCGCGAACTATCGAATGTCACACTATTGTGTTCATCCATTAAGTGGACGTCTAATCGTGCCGTCAACTTGCTGATTGGGCATATTTTTCAATGTCAACTCAACTTGATGAATGGAAAAATTCCATTTAACATCCCAAAAGCTATAGAAACAGAGAGAGAGAGAGAGAGTCAAAATGGTCGTTCGTGTATGCAGACCCAAAACCCACGTCGCCGCCAGTAAAATTTCCCTGTAAATATCTCAAACCCACCAACAAGCCGGATAGGCCAAGGTCCTCACAAACCCAATACCACATCCACTCGTTTCAGTTGGTTCTAACCAAGGGCCATCATTTTTGCCACTCAAATTTCCAGTCTTTAATTCTCCAATGGCCTCCAAAAATTCAAGCCAACCGACCTACTAGCGCCGGACGTTAGAGCTGTACTGCTTTCCCTTGGGGACGATTGTGGACTGGGAGATCTTGTCGACGGGAAGCCCTGCGTTTTGGGTGGTTTTGCGGCGGTTCCCCGCGGTTATGGCGGCGATTCAAGCTGCATGTGTCTCGGCGCAATTGGTGTCACCGGCGGCTTTTCTAGCTTCTTGGATATTATCTTTGGCCTCCTCGAGTACAAGGGAACTTCTGGTCAGCTTAACCTGCAATGGTGCGCAAAAGTTTAAAATTGGAGTTGTGAAGTACTCAGGGGTCTCGGGCAGAGGAAGTGGTTGGCTTAGAAAGTATGTCAGCTAACCTAGTTCCAATTAGAAGAGGTAATCGTGTTTAATTATAGTTTGTTTGGCAACGTGATTCCTTTGTTGCTCAAAAAGTTGGAATGCATGCATCAAGCTTTGCTTTGGATTAATTATAGTTGTTTGCTGGGATTTGATTTAATATGTCTTGTAGATGGGTTCTGTCTATTTGTGAAGTGTGCTTTTGAATTTTGAGTAACTAGTCAATGAGAAATTGAAATACTGTTGGTGGAATTCCTGTAAGTATAAAAAGTGGATGAAGTATAGTGAACGGAAGAAAAAGGGTTTTCGTTCCCACGAGGATATTAGTTCAATTCAAATTATGAAATACCTAAACTAACTATACTAAAACACAAGATCACGATAACAATTTAAAGAAACAAACAAACAAGAGAATAAGTAAACAAACAATGATGAATGAATCTAGGGTGTCAGAATCAACTACTAACAATCATATGCATGCTTTGATGCAACTAACAGACTCTTTCGTTTCTCTAGATGACAATTCCCGTATCTAAGTCCAGGTACGACAGTTACACCATAGTTTTCTTAAGTGTATGATTCTCTCCTGGTACGGCAGAGGTCGTATATCATAGCATGCAGTCTATCCAGTCACGACATAAATTTAACATGTAAGACTAATTACTTTCTAGAAACCAAGAGAATAATGCAAACCATTACTTATGTTACGACAATAATGTAATTCACAACTTTTAACTACAAGAAGCTAATTTGAATTATGATCTACGCATTTTATGCTTGATTATTAATGTCTTTCTCTCTACATTTTGCTTTGTTATGAGCTTAGTAAATATGCACTACCAGAAGAAAGGTTATAGCCGACGAAAAAAAAAAAAACAGGCCGACGAAGCATTTTTTCGTCGGCAATAGTGGGCTTTAGCCGACGAAATTTTCTTTCGTCGGCTAAGGTAAATTTTCGTCGGCTATGATGTCCACTTTAGCCGACGAAATTTTATTTCGCCGGCTATTTTAATGATCCCGGACAATACTGGCGGAGCGGAGCTATCGGCGAGATCAGACAAATAGGATGCAGCGGGACACCAAGACACCGATGATGCTGGGTGGTGCGAGAATTTGAAGGTGATGAATTGGAGATAGATTTCTGTAAAGTTGCCAACGGGACACCGATGATGCATGGCTGATCCCCTCACATGAACTATTTCTCCAAGATCCTGATTAATTATATCCGAGTGTTACTTGGAGTCGTTGTATTCGAGCTCTTGGTGTGGACCCGGTGATAAAGGGGACATGGGCGGGTCATACTATGCCACCTGATGGTTGGACCCGGAGATAGTTGGACCAGGCCGGATGGTCTTGTTGGCCTGTTGAAAGCCTGAGCCTACTAAGTGGCCTGTTGACCAGCTGATTAGGCTACCTACAGCCCTGGGTTTGGGGACTACCCGATGGCCCTATAGCTCTCATGGACATGAGTGAACTGCCTCTTGGAGGCAAAACAACATGACTTTTCGTAATGCTTCCCACAGACGGCGCCAATTGTTTCTGCAAGAACCCGTAGGCTATGCAGAATCACGATGGAACATGAACAATTATGAATGAGACAACATGAGCAAGAGACAAGGACATATAGTGGTTCACCATGCTTCGGAGTGTCATGCCCCGATCCTTAATTTTTACCTTAATTACTAGCATGGAGTTAATAAGAATTTTATCGTCTTCGTCATTGAGTTTGAGTTCTAAGGTCCCTAGAGGTGTGTTGAGGGACTAATATTTTGAAAGAATTATTCGTAGGAGAAAAATATGACGATGGTAAAAATGGTATATTTTCGCTAGTAAAAGGTAATTTTTATTGGGGCATTAATTTGGGGTGTTGAATTTTGGAATGGGTTAAAAGTGGTGTTGGACCGAGCCTTTATTTTGGGTCCAAGCCCGTTTTCCTTTTTCTCTCTTTTGTCTCTCTCTCTCTCTCCCGCTCCCGACTCCCTCTCCCTGTCAGATTTTTTCGACCGTCGTCCGGCCACCCCATACCGCCGCACCGGTCCCAAACGATCAGTCTCCGACCCAGCTACCGTTCTAGACCGGTGGCAGCCTCCCAAGCGCTGCCGTGAGGGAGAGAAGCCGCCCGAAAGCTCCGACTGCCGGAAAGGTTTTTTCGTCGGAACTCCTTCCTTCGGCCACCATAGCCGGCAAGCCTTGGCTCAAAAGGTAGCCCTCCTCCCGTGCTTCAATCCCTCCAAAAGGCTCCCTCCATCTTGAGCTAGGTAAGGAGAAATCAGAATTTGAAATTCTAGGGCTTTATTGTGTGTTTTCGTTCGATTGACATGGTTAGGCTTAGAATTGGAGTTTGTGATAGTTAGGAATGTTGTAGAAGAGGTTGAGAGGAAGATGCTGCCAAATTTTGGTGAGCATCGGAGGTCGCGGGAGCTGGCCGCCGGCCGCCGCCGCCAAGAAAATGTTTTTGGTGGAGAATTTTATGAGGAGTTTAATGGAATGAGTTTTAGAATTTTTGGAGTTATGGATAGGTTTTGGAATTTTTAAAGTTTGGTATTTTTTGTGGATTAATAAGTTAAAATCCGGCCATTGGATTATTTTATGATTAGGACGATGGAAGATGATTTTTGAGGATGTCGGTATTTATGGAGAATTGTGGTTGGCAGTGAAGTTAAGATTTAGGACGATAGCCATGGTTGAGCGCGAGAAGCTGATAGTTAATTATGCCTATTTTCTTTAACATTGGTATTTTATTTAAGGATTTATTTATGTTTTGGAACAGGACGCGAGGAGGCTCGAGCAGAGGAGATCTCCGATCGACATCAGGCTTAGGCCTAAGTTATGAGTGGACCTTTGTTTTAAATAATGTGTTTGAATTGTTTTGTTGTTGAATAATTTTTCCTTTGTTGGAATTTGAACCGGAATTGAGAATTTCGGTGTTTATACTCATTTATTGACGTTTTGAGAATAGTATGTATATGAGAGAACGGTAGCTAGCAATACGTGATTTCCCTCCATAATGAGGTAAAATGCCATTATGGGGTGACGTGAACGTTAGACGCAAGCGTCGTAGTCTTGTACGAATTTCTACTGATCGAACTTATTCTATGTTTTCGCATTCATTCATAGAATTCGTACAAGGAGTAAGCATGTATATATATACCCACTCGGTCGTTTCCCCCATAATGAGGAAAAATGTCATTATGTGGTGACGTGAGCGTTAGAGGCGAGCGTAGTATCCTAGTATGACTATCTACTTTCAAGCTTATTCAAAGATAGCATACATGGAGTAGACGAGTGTAAATACATACTGATATATATATATATATATATATAATTTCATCAAAATCTCTACAAAAAAAATATTTTTCCGGCGGCAGCCGGCAGCCATTTTCCGGAGACCTCCAATGCCTCTCAAATTTTGACAGAATAATCCTCTCAACATACCCAACAACTTTCATAACTAGCACTTAGTCCAATTCCGAGGCTAACTAGGGCAATCGAACTAAAACATCCTAAAATCCCTAAAACTTCCAATTATACAAAACACCACAACGAGAACGAAATAGACCGATTTCTTTTGAGGGAATACTCACCTTGATGAGGGCTACAAGTTGAGCCAAAAATCACGGCCTATGGTGGCCGGAGGACGGAGCTCCGGCAAAATGACGATCGGTGGCTTCCGGCGGCTTTTCTCCTCTCCGGCGGCACTATCGGCTCGGATGGTTGGCCGGGGAGAGGGAGGAGGCGACGGGGGTCCTTCCTGGGCCGGAGCGGCGGTCCGTCGCTGGCGGGACGGCGGCGGGCGATGGCGAGGCTTTCTGACGGAGAAGACCCGGGTTCGGGAAGAAGAACAGAAGAGAAAGAAGAGAAGAGGAAAAAGAGGAAAGAAAAAGAAAAGAGCTCGGGCTTGGGCTGCCACCCCTGGGCCAACTCTCAACCCAACTCAAAAATACCCACTATAAAATTTCCCCTTTTTACATACACGAAAACTTTACCATTAAATTCATAATTTTACCATGCTTACTCCGAATTTAACGCATAGCATGCCTACGAACTCGTAACTACAACTTTCATGAAGAAAGTTTTCCCAAATTCCCAACGGAATAAAAAGTCAACTTTAAAGTCTTTAACAGTAAACGGTTAATTAATATGGTAAAAGACCAAAATAATACCGGAATAAATAACCGTAAAATAACTTAAGGACTGGGCCGTGATAATTCTCCCCTCCTTATAAAAATTCCGTCCCCGAAATTTACGTACCTTTCACTCAAAGAGATAAGGATACTGCTGCCTCAATTGCTGTTCTGGCTCCCAAGTAGCTTCCTCTATTTGATGACTCCTCCAAAGAACTTTAACCAGAGAAATTGCTTTATTTCTAAGCACTTGCTCCTTCCGAGCGAGAATCTGAACCGGCTCCTCCTCATAAGTCAAATTTTTCTTCAAACTAATTGGTTGCTCTTGCAGGATATGAAAAGGATCGGCAATATACCTCCGAAGCATGGACACATGGAAAACATTATGTATCCTGGACAACTCTGAAGGTAGCTCCAATCGATAAGCAACCGCACCAACCCGCTCTATAACCTTAAAAGGACCAATATACCTCAGGCTAAGCTTTTCTCTCTTGTCAAAATGTACCATGCCCTTCCATGGGGATAGTTTCAAAAATACCCAATCCCCCACTTGAAACTCAAGGTCCTTCCTGCGGTTATCCGCATAACTCTTCTGCCTATTTTGAGCTGCCTTGAGCCTGTCCTTAATCACCTTGATCTTCTCATTTGTGTCCTGGATTATCTCTGGACCACAAAACTCATTTTCTCCCACCTCATTCCAACATAGAGGTGTACGACACTGACGCCCATAAAGCGCTTCAAAAGGAGCCATACCAATACTGGAATGAAAACTGTAGTTGTAGGCAAACTCGATCAAGGACAAATTCTTATCCCAACTCCCTCTGAATTGCATAGCACATGACCTCAACATGTCCTCCATGGTCTGAATAGTCCTCTCGGACTGCCCGTCCGTTTGAGGATGAAATGCTGAGCTGAAATGTAGCTTAGTGCCCAAAGCTGCCTGCAAAGCTCCCCAAAATTTTGAAACTACATGGCCCAAGAATCCCACTTTATCCAACTAGAATTCACATTTACTAAGCTTCGCATACAACTGAGCTTCCCTCAAAGTCTGCAATACCATTTTTAGATGCTTAGCATGCTGCTTCAAATTCCTCGAATACACCAAGATGTCATCTATGAATACAATCACGAAATGATCCAAGTATGGACGAAACACCCTATTCATGAGATCCATAAAAGCAGCGGGTGCATTAGTAAGTCCAAACGGCATCACAACGAACTCATAATGACCATATTGTGATCGAAATGCAGTCTTGGCTATATCAACTTCCCGAATCTGCAACTGATGATATCCGGATCTCAAATCAATCTTTGAAAAGACCGAGGCACCCTTCAACTGATCGAATAAATCATCAATACGGGGCAAGGGATATTTGTTCTTCACTGTGGCCTGATTCAACTTCCTATAGTCCACACAAAGTCTCATGGTGCCATCCTTCTTCTTGACAAACAACACTGGAGCACCCCATGGAGACATACTAGGCCGAATAAAACCCTCTGCAGTTGAGTTTTTAACTCTTTTAATTCTGCAGGTGCCATTCTATAAGGCGCTTGAGAAATAGGCGCCGTTCCTGGAAGCAACTCGATTGCAAAATCAATCTCCCTTACAGGAGGCAACCTAGGCAACTCATCTGGATGACATCTGGAAACTCATTAACTACTGGGATGTCTTCTATCCTCACATCTCCTTTCCTAGCATCCACCACATGAGCTAAATAAGCCTGGCAGCCTTTATTCAATAATTTCCTAGCGGCGACCGCTGAAATTAAACAACTGGGAATCACATCTCGCTCACCCTGAAATGTGACCTCAGGCTTCCAAGGACTTCGCAACACCACTACTTTTCGAAAACAATCAATCATGGCCCTATGTGCCTCTAAGAAGTCCATCCCCAAGATTACATCAAACTCCACAATATCTAATGGGATTAAATCAACTTCGAAGCTAAGACCATCCACCAACACTTGACAACCTCTAAACACCCAATCTATCTTCATCACATCACCGGAGGGCAAAGAAACCTGCCACTCCCCTGAAAGTGGCGATGAGGGCACATTAGCGAGAAAGGAAAATCTACTAGACATGAAAGAATGCGTCGCCCCAGGGTCTATCAATATAAAAGCAGGACAATCGAAAATTAACAACGTACCAATGATAACATCCGGAGAAGTACGTCCCTCCTGCTGAGTCATGGCATGAAGCCTAGCATGAGTGGTGGCAGGACGACCTCTCTGTCCTCTGCTCTGCTGAAAGCTACCTCTGGCTGAAGCCATGGCATGAGTACCACCACCAAAAGCACCAGCTGAAGGTTGACCCATTGCCTGAGCAGGATCGTGGGTCGCTCCCTGAGTCAGAAGAGGGCAATCCCTCTTGAAATGGTCTAGCTGACCACACTGAAAACATCCCCCTGGCTGATACTGACAATGCCCAGACTGAAAAGACTGTCCACCAGAAGTCCCACTCTTACTGCTCGATCCACTCTTGAATCGCCCAAACTGACGCCCAAAGAAATTCTTGAAAGATCTGCCACCTTGCCTCTTGAACCTCCCTCTAAAACCAGATCCTGAACCTGAACTGCTACCATGTCCACTGCCAGAAGATGATCCGAAACCAGAGGTAGACGCCAGCTTCTTTGATGAACCCTGGCTACGACCACCAGCATCACGAAGACGACCAGCTTCCAACTCCTGTGCCTCAATATTCAGAGCAAAAGTCATCGCCTGATGAAATGACTGATAAGGCACTGCTGTCATCCTGATTGCATAAATACCACCAAGGCCCTTGGTGAACTGATAAATCTTCTCCTGATCTGTCTTCACCAAGTCAGGCACATAATAGGACAACTCTCGGAATCGCTGCTCAAAAGCCATCACTGTCATGTCATCACCTTTCTGCAGACTCAAGAACTCCTCCCTCATACGGTTGACATGAGCATGACTATTATAGCGCTCTCTAAAAAGAGCTGTAAACTGATCCCACGACATATGATTAGCAGCCTCTCCCATACCTCTACTCAAATCAAGCCACCAATGCCACGCTTCCTTCTCCAAAAACTGGGTAGCCAAGCTCACTTTCCTATCCTCAGGGCATCTCACCTGAATAAACATTTTCTCGATGACCTCTACCCAATTTTGAGCATCCAAAGGCTCAACATCATGGCTAAACGCTCTAGCATCATTCTTGTAGGCTCTATCATAATTAATCTCAAGAACCATACTGGTGCTAAAACGCCGAAAGAACTGCTCCATGGCATTAGTCCAATCACTCGGTACGTTCTCATCTTCCTCACTTGGAGGATTCTGCCTAGGTGCTCGGCGAGGAGGCATACTACCTGAGAATAAAATATTTAGCACAACAGACAAGAAACAGACCACTACCCCACATACTCAAGAAACACTTAGCATACATTCATAAGCTAATGGATCCGTCGCGGTTGGACCATCACCCTCATGACACTAAGTGTTATTAAGCATATGTGGTAGTAACATAGAAAGACTGGAATCAGATAACCTAATGCTCTGATACCAACTTTCAGGACCTACCCCGAATTTCCCCCTGAAACCCGGAATAAATCCTCCGGACCCACCTCTAGGAAAATTCTACCAAAATTCTTGGTAGAACCTCCCTTGATAATGGGTAACCCTAACTGAAAGGAAAATCACAAAACTCAACTCAATCATTTTCCCAATAATAATCATGAAAAATAATCTCTCAAAAACAATAAAGAAATCTTTTCAGCAGTCCTCACAACACTTTAACCAACCCAAATACACAGAGCATCTACTAGAATGATTATTGAGAGAAATAATAACATAGGTTAACTCGTAACCTATATGGGAAAACTGGATGCAGTGGGAAATTATAACAAGCCTCCTATCCTCGCCGAACGGAACTCTGCAGACTGGGCATTTAAAAACGAAAGGCCCAGGGGAAAAACATTTAAAAACGTTAGAGTGAGTGGACAAAATAAATAGCAAAAATAATGGAGCAATGAAGTCAAATATATATGCTCTCCCAACATTTCCATAAATATTCAAAATTAAAATGACGAACCAATCCCATTGGTTGTCATTAATTAAATATTTCACCATAACGATGAGCCTCCCAGGCTATAGTAGCGTCCCACGCTAGGCGCACTACTCACTTATAGTGAGCTGCCGCTCATAATGGCTAGCTAACATATATATATAAATACCGATCGGTTGCCTCCCAGGCTATAATAGCGTCCCACACTAGGCGCACTACTCACCGATAGTGAGTAGCCGCTAAATAATGTTTAGCTAGCAATAAAGATCATAAATCAACCCTTTTATGGTGAAAAAGAAAATAACAAATTTTCGGAAAGTCATTTTTCAAAAATAATTATAAAAATCACTTGACATGTCCCACATGTCAATTAAAATGCTCAAAAGAGTTCCCAAAATTTAATGCAACTCTAAACTCCAAATGCCTTGGAAAATTAAATAAACTTTATTGCATGGATGGCATTTAAATCAAGGGTCCACTCACAGTGCTCGGCTAAGCCTATCGACGACCCGAAGCTTCTGCTGAATGATCCTCCTCACGGCCTGGACAAAAATAATATCATTTCTCGAACTGAAATAAAACTTCAACAAATGACCCATAAAAATTTAAGGGCTTAAAATTATCTTCTCCCTTGTCCAACTTTCCATTCTTAATCCTTTAAGACTCAAAATTCACCACCATCCCCGATGGCCAATATTTAACCTTAAATAAATTTTAAATCCAGCTAACCCAAATATCGGCACTCCAAATTAAATACCGTCAAATTTCTTAACCATCGAAAAAAATCTTAAACCTTATCAAAACTCCTCCAAAAATTATAAAACTCATTCCATACTACTCCTCCTCATCAAAATCTCTATAAAAAAAATATTTTTCTGGCGGCGGCAAGCAGCCATTTTCCGACGACCTCCAATGCCTCTCAAATTTTGACAGAATAATCCTCTCAACATACCTAACAACTTTCATAACTAGCACTTAGTCCAATTCCGAGGCTAACTAGGGCAATCGAACTAAAACATCCTAAAATCCCTAAAACTTCCAATTATACAAAACACTACAACGAGATCGAAATAGACCGATTCCTTTTGAGGGAATACTCACCTTGATGAGGGCTACAAGTTGAGCCAAAAATCACGGCCTATGGTGTCCGGAGGACGGAGCTCTGGCGAAATGACGATCGGCGGCTTCCGGCGGCTTTTCTCCTCTCCGACGGCACTATCGGCTCGGATGGTTGGCCGGGGAGAGAGACGAGGTGACGGGGGTCCTTCCTCGGCCGGAGCGGCGGTCCGTCATTGGCGGGACGGCGGTGGGCAATGGCGAGGCTTTCTGACGGAGAAGACCCTGGTTCGGGAAGAAGAATAGAAGAGAAAGAAGAGAACAGGAAAAAGAGAGAAGAAAAAGAAAAGGGCTCGGGCTAGGGCTGCCACCCCTGGCCCAACTCTCAACCCAACTCAAAAATACCCACTACAAAATTTCCCCTTTTTACCTCCATGAAAATTTTACCATTAAATTCATAACTTTACCATGCTTAGTCCGAATTTAACGCATAGCATGCCTACGAACTCGTAACGACATCCTCTACAACTTTCATGAAGAAAGTTTTCTCAAATTCCCAACGGAATAAAAAGTCAACTTTAAAGTCCTTAACAGTAAACGGTTAATTAATACGGTAAAAGACCAAAATAATACCGGAATAAATAACCGTAAAATAACTTAAGGACTGGGGCGTGACAAATTTTTCCGGGTTAGGGTTGTCCATTTTCAAGGGAGGTTTACTGAGTTCTTCGGTAAATTTTCCTTGGAGTTGGTCCCCTCAGGACTCACCTCGGGTGTCAAGGTGAAATTTGGGGTGGGTCTTGACAGAGAGGACATGGCTACGTCCATTTAAGATTCTACTATCATGGCCAATAGGCCTTTAGTGTTACAAGAGTTCTTCAGGATGGAGTGATTATCATTCCTCGGGAGAGAGAGATGGGGAAGTCAAAGATCGATCCCTTCTACATAGGGGGAGCCTTCCTTTTATAGATAAGGAAGGCTTCCTCTTATTACATATTACCGATGTGGGACTGATTACACATATATCTATTCTTCTGGTGTCTTCTTGTGGATCTTGGAGAAGCATCTTCCCGTTGCTGCATTGATGATCATTCACTATGGCGAGGTAGCCTACATGTCGGTCTACAAGTTTCATGACTGGTCTGTGGGCGGAGAAGGTAGTTTCATGACTACCGACAACACATTGTTACATGCATAGTTACATTGCTAGTTACATGGATAGTTACATGTAACTATCAAGTAACTATCCAATACTACTGAGACATTCATTTTTTCGTTTGATTACTGTTTTTATTCATTGCTTTTATTCTGTTCAGTTTGGGATTATGAAGATAGCTATTAGTTTGGATTCTACAGTTCATATGTATGCATCTGTGAGCATTGGCTCAAGTCTCGGCCTAGAGCTCCGCCACAAGCTCATTACCTTCCTCCAAGAAAAATAAGCAGTCTTCGTTGGGTCCTATGCCAACATGCCTGAGATCTCCCCTGATATCATCACCCACAAACTCAACATCCTCCAAAACCACCCCCTCAACAGAGTATTCACTAAGCTCCTAGAGCACGGGATGCGTCTCATCCCTCAAAAGTGCATCCTTGCCGTGGGAGGCGGCAAATTCCTCGGCTTCATGGTCAGTGAAAGAGGCATTGAGGCCAAACCGGAAAAAGTCCAAGCCATACTGGACATGACTGCCCCAACCTCCTGGAGCGAGGTCCAGTGTCATACAGGACGCTTGGTAGCCCTGACACGTTTTATTTCCCGCCTCACAGACATGTACAATCCATTCTTCCAACTGCTCAAGGCACAACATAAAAAATATATCACTTAGGGCCCGGAGCATGACGACGCTTTCAACAACATAAGGGCATACCTTGCCACTGTCCCTCTCCTATCCAAGCCAATCCCCGGCGAGGTGCTTTACCTGTATTTGGCTGTTCCCGCCACTGCCGTCAGTGTGGCGCTCACACGCCATGCTCATGATACCGAGCTCCCATTTTGCTATTGTGGCAGAGGGCTTGTGGATCCAAAGACTCGCTTTCCAGGCAAAGAGAAACTTGCTCTCGCCCTCATTCTATCTCCGAGATTGTGACGGTCGCGTGCTACCCCATCTCTACCCCAGTTAACCAATTTTAACCTTGGCTTCATAGCTGTTACTTCATTGTTTATGTACTTTAGCCCAGTAGCGGCTCCAACAATGTACACCTCGCCTGCTAGCGGCTGAATCTAAATGCAATGAAGTGTTTTGTCATTCTGACATGCTACACTTCGCCCCCGCAACGCAGGGCCACAAACCATACAAAATTAAACAGCAAGACAAACACACAAAGGCTACGCATAATGCTAAAACATCAACCTGGACTCCCAGGCAAGTTAGTATAAACCAGTCACAATGGCTAACCACGCCACTTACATTGTTCAAAACAAAAATTAGCCCTACATCTATCAAAACACCAAAGTATATCTCAGTCTCCCCTAGCAGATGAGTCACCAAATTTGTTGACACTCCCCTTCGACCCGCCACTACGACCACGAACCTGGCTTACGTTCCCCACCACCCTCTGCCCAACTGGATGCTTCGACCGGTCCCAGGACAAAAATGAAGGCCTCACAGTTGCGGTAAGGCGCACAAGGGAACTTCCAGGTACTCCCTCAGGGCCAGGGTGCCCCTTTACTGGAGCCTTCTGAGCTTTAAGGCCCGCAAGTTCCAGAAACCCCGGAACCGGAGGATCACGGGACGGGAAGACAGAAGAAGCCACCTGCGACGCCACTACTTGGGTAGGTATAGACCCCTCGGGGCCGGTGGCTCTCACAGATGACGCAGCCGCAGTTGTAAAAGGTCGCGGGTAGCCCACAGCTAAAGTCCCCTTCTGCCCAACAGACGTTGCGCGCCACGCCTCATGCTGCTTCGCCAGAGACCGCGAGATCTCGGCTTGTTTCCTCTGTTCAGGCGTCATTTGTTCCCACGCCACCTTTGCAGCATTCTTCTCCGCATACCACTTGCGCATGGCCACCTCGTTAATCCAGCCCGCCTGGCAGCCAATTCCGCTCAAATCATCTTGCCTTTTGTTATAGGCACCCTTCAGCTGCTGCTTGTACACCTCGCCCTCTCAGAACAACCTCTCCCCTAACGTGGCAGCCCGCCCGCACTTCGCCTTCCAGGACACCACCAGCTCCGCAAGTGACTACGTCAGCTTCGCCACCTCAGCTTCCAAAGATGCTACCTTGGCAGCCGCTGCTTCCCTAGCCTCCACATGCTCATCCTTCCTCCTTATGACTTCTTTCAGCTCTGCCACCTCTTTATCCGCAGTGACCGCCTAGGCCTGGAAGACAGCAGCGTTCTGCTCTGCCTGCGCTAGCTGCTCTGCAAGGCCACGATTACATTCCTCTGCCTCCCTCAACTGCTGACTCTTCGCCTCAGCATCACCCTGCCAGTGGGAAGCAGCCCGCTCGCTCGCGGCATACTTCAACAATGTCACCTGCAGTTACACGGCAACGCATAAACCCCAAGCTCAAAACAGTGGAACACAAAAGCGTACAGACTTACCCGAGTCAATTTCTCCTTGGCGAGAGCCATGCCAGCTGGAGGATCCACCTCCTCCAACACATGCATATCCCAGGCGCGGTGACGCATGTCATATGCCATCTGAGCTAAGTATGGCTGCGCTTCCCTCGTCCCTTCCAAAGCTTGGGCAACCTCAGCTAAGCATGCAGATCCCCTAGACCGACTGTCCCTTCACAACCTCTTGGACTGACCCTCGCGAGCCAGCTCATCTCTCTCCTTCCTCTTCCGACTCCGGGCGCACCAGTCTCTTCCTCAAGATCCGCAACCTCCTCCAAGACAGGTTCCTCCCCATGCGCCTGATCGGGTTCACCCTCGCGATCACCTTCTGCTTGCGCCTCCTCCAACTCCACTTCCTGGATGCCTAAACCCATCACTTCTGCCACCAACGGAGGCACATAGGCGTAGTCCTCATCCGCCAAGTTCAACATTAAAAAATCACCGCAGTTTCCCAACTCCACCTCCCTAACGTCCCCTGTCTCCAAGTCAATATCGTACTGCTTGGCATGGTCGGCCTCGGCCAGCAGACCATCCAGCACGTCCTCGTCAGACACCTTGTTGTACGGACCTTCCTTCTTCCGTGAACCACCGTCGCGTGGTATTGTCACTGCAACAAACAAACAGAAATCAGGCAACAATTCGCAAGCCTAAAATAGAGAACACAACCACTAAAATACAGACCCGGAACCCGGGCATAGCCGAAATGGCTGTATATGCCAAGGAGGCATATCCGATACGAGCTCCTACATTCGAATGCCCATATCACCCGGCGAATCTGGCTCTCCATCAGCTCAGTTAGCTTATACTCTTGCGGCACTACACAAAACTAGTTGTCAGCAGCGACATGGCAACACAAAATAAAAAAAACACAAGGCACAAGTACACGGTACCTATTTTATGGAAACTCCCAGGAACCCGAAAAGGATGCCCGTGCCACTCCTGCCATTTCCCCCCAACAAGGAAACACTTGCATCTCCATGTCTCACTTGTTGAGGTGGGCAAGTCTTCCACCAAGACCTTAAACTTCCCCCGTGACTTCATCGTCACACAGCCCCAGCTGCCCTTCTTCGCGCACCACCCCATGTGCCAGCACGCGTTGAACTCCTCACAATTTGGGAACTCCTGCTTCAGCAGGCAAAACAGCACACCCGTTCTCAAAATCTGCTTCAGCATATTGGGAGTAACTTACCCCGGGGTGACATGCAGACACGCCAAGGTGTACTACACAAACGGGGGTAGCGGGAACATCAACCCACATCTCAGTTGATACTCGTATACCAACGTAAAGTTACCCGGGGGATCCTAAAACTTCATCCCCTGTCAAGCGGCCGCAACAAGACCTCATCTGGTATACTCCAATTCTACCGAAGCGCTTCAAGCTCCGACGAGGTCATACTCTCGCTAGGGGGTTCCCAAAACGAATCATCCTCCTCCCGAGATCTCGCCATGATAAACTCTTCTACCGCCTTCAAGAGAGGGTTACACGAGGACACATGAGACCCGGCATCCATCATATGAATGCCTTCCCCTACGTCAAGGGCAATCTCTGCCATAGGATTATCCAATCCCTCCTCCATCCGGTGCAAAGTGTCCGAATCCAAACCAGGCGAACTAGAGACCACCACAATCTCTTCGCTGGACACGCACACTGGATCTGTCATACTCCGCTACCTTAACCCTAACCAGCCCGACAACAAATCTCTTACCCTAGAATTCCTACCAACATCACAAACATGTGAACAATCCCACTCACCCATTAGCGTGCTTCATCTCGCCATATAGCGCGAACTGTCTCGCCCATTAGCGCGGTTCATCTCGCCAAATAGCGCGAACTGTCTCTCCCAGTAGCGGCCCGCCACGTCATTAGCGCGGTTCTTCTTGCCAGATAACACGAACTGTCTCGCCCACTAGCGCGAACTGTCTCAACCAGCAGCGGCCCGCCACACCATTAGCGCGGTTCATCTTGCCAGATAACACGAACTGTCTCGCCCACTAGCGCGAACTGTCTCAACCAGCAGCGGCCCGCCACACCATTAGCGCGGTTCATCTTGCCAAATAGCGTGAACTGTCTCGCCCAGTAGCGGTCGCCACGCCATTAGCGCGGTTCTTCTCACCAGATGACGTGAACTGTCTCGCCCACTAGAGCGAACTGTCTCGCCCATTAGCGACCCGCCACGCCATTAGCGTGGTTCATCTTGCCAGATAGCGCGAACTGTATCACCCAGTAGCGGCCTGCCACGCCATTAGCGCGGTTCATCTCGCCAGCTAGCGCGAACTATTCACGCCGCTAACGTGACCCGTTTGTTCACAAGTAGACATGACCTAAACTCGGTACTTAACCCCCGTCACCTCGCGACCCTCGCTTGGGGACTTGGGGACTCGGCACCATGCCTCCAACACCTGGGTAAAACCTATTCTCGGCATCTATAGAATAACTCCCCACCTAAGAGCTCTCTCAGACTGGGGACTTGGGGACCTATTAGTACATAGCCAAAATACTTGGCTGAGCCGAGAATAAGGTGAGATAGCTCTGGTGAGCCCTTCACGGATATCCAAAGATTGAAGGGCCGGTAACAACCCACTTGCCAAAATCACTCTAGCAGCAAAACACCCCCAAATTGGGAGACACTACAAAGGTTAACAAATAGTCCCACATCAGAGACTGAGGCCAAAGTGCCTAACCTTGGCCTATAAAACAGGCACAAACTCCCAAACAAGGTACACACATCTCTCCTCCATCACTCCCATACATCGCAAGTAGCCTAAAGCTAACTTAAACATCGGAGAGTCGAAGACTGGGCCACCCTAGTCCCGACTTCCTGACACCGTTAGTTGTGCAGGTACCAGGTGCAAAACCAAAGGATTCTACCTCATCCCGACTTGCAACCCTTTCCCGGCTCGTGGCCCCAGGACGAGACAAGTAGAAACAGATAGGGTCTTTTAAGACATTACACATGCCATTGTCAGGCTCCTGGTCTGCCACCCTTGGTTTTTTGCTACCCCGGTAGTTCATGGAACTCTCCACAAGCCCACACAATTGGATCATCCCTGTATCAAAACCTTCGGCTGAATAAGACAAGTTATGACATGCTTTCTTTACTTCGGTCATAAGCGCGGAGTACCTCAGAAGTCTGTCTGACATGTCGTCACCACTTTTAGCGGTTGTATGATCAACTTTCAATCTCCCACCCCCTTTAGTCCACCTATCTAGAATCATTGATTTCAGATATACACTCACATTCTGATATTTCAATATTGAGAAAATATGTGGACACAAAATACCATCTGACTTGTACTGCAGGCAAGAACATGAGTACACTCCATCAACTGGCCTGTACAGCACTGTCCAACTACGGTTTGGTCTCTCGTATTGGGACAAGTAAAACATCAAGTCTTCTGACCCACCAAACTGAATACGACTAGTCACACTGAACCTGGCCTCCAGCAATATCTGACCCTTTATAACCACAAATATATCATCCGTGAAGATATTGAATACATCTTCCTCAACTCTCTTAAGATGGGAGTCGTATTTTCTCTTGTAGTTTTTGGACTTGTAAATGTCCAGCAAAACACGGTTTCTCAAATAACCAACACCTGAGTAAAATCTAGGAAGAAAGTCAGATAATACAGTAAACCTTCCAATTCGAGTCTTAATCTTACCATTATAACCCTCGCATCTTTGGGTGCTGCACATCCCCACACAAAACTGACCTCTAAAAAATGTTTCCGCCCACCTATCACGCTTCTGGTAAAGTGCTGTAATCCAAGTGTTGTTCTCCAACCTAAAGTTGTCTACCATATTGTCCCACGCAGCCTCCCATTCGTCAATAGTATAAGAAGCATAAATCATCTTCACCAATTCTTTTTGCACCTTCGCATCCTTCATGTTCTGCCCAATATTTCTACCAATGTGTCACTCACATACCCTGTGCCGCATCATAGGCATGAGTTTGTTCAAAATAGTACGCATGACTTCATCCCCATCAGTCATAACCATCTTTGGATGCTTGTTATTCATGCTCTCAAGGAATTTCTAAATCACCCAAGTAAATGTTTCCTCCTTCTCATTAGCAACAATGGCACATGCAAACAAGACGCTTCCTCTATGGTTGTTCGAACCTACAAATAAAACAATTGGACAACAGTATATGTTTGTCTTGTATGTACTGTCTATTATAACTACATCACCAAAAGCATTGTAGTCAAGAAGGGACTCAGTATCCCTCCAAAACAGATTAGCTAGCCTCCCTTCCCCATCAGGAGTATACCTGCCAAAAAAGACTTTTCTTCATGACCTTTCATTCGCAACCAATTTATGGCAGCCTGTGCATCACCCTTGTTATTATTATGTTTTCTAACTTCATCCAATTTGTTGTACAAGTCTTTCAACATGAATCTAACAAACTGAGGGCCCCCTGCTTGAAGCGCTAGAAACTCATACGCAACACTAGTAGGGACATGCGCTGTTTGCAAAGCTAGAACGACAGAGATGTCATCCTCAGTCACTTCCCTAAAACATGATAAAAACTGTCGTTCCACAGGTTCTGCAAGTCCATGATTGTGCTCAGTCACAAACTTTCAAACTGTGTACAACATCATCTTCTTATCCAATCTTAATACAAAAACAGCTTCACATCCTGTTCTTGAATATTTCCATCCCCTCACAGCATTCTTTTTCTTCTTCCTCTTCTTCAAACAAGTCTCATCCTCACTCGCATGTTGTTCTTTAGTTTCCGTTTCTGAGTTATGAACCACATCCGGCTTCCCATTTGCTGCACTCTTTTCACAACCCTCTTTTGAACAGCACCATACCTTCCTGGAAACATGCTCTACGCCATTAATTGTAACCTTGTCATTCTTATAAACCCTCTTACAAAACCCAATAACAAAGTAGTAATACCCATAAAACTTCTCGCCTTCTTTAACATTGCGAAATGTGATGTCCTTCAAGTCTTCATAGGTAAGCAAATTCACCTCCTTCCCCTTCAAAGCATAATACCATTCGGAGGTATACACATCGTCATTAATTTTATCAGCCAGTGGAGATTCTTCCTAAGGTGGTTTATCAGCCTCTCTCGGTTTAATCATTGGATCTTCTAGTTTTTGCCTCAACTCCCTCTCTGAATCTTCATTTAAACAATTGTCTTTACCTAAAGCAGGAACATCGTAGTACTTTGTGTTTTGGCCACGTTCCTCAACGAGCGGAGCAGAGGTTTCTAGCGAACAAAGAGTATGGGAGATGTTGCGGACGTGCTACCTCGCGGACGAGGAAAAGTTTGTATGAGTGCGCTTGACTTCTTGATCAGGCGGAAAAGGGTTTCCAGGTGCCACCTCAGAGGAGGAATTTATGAGCACAATCAATTCGATACTCACGGAGCAGTGAGCAGAGCAGCGAGCAAAGCAACTATAGGGAAATCAGGGTGACCGAAAGAGAGTCCAAGAGGGCTCTGAGAAAAGCCTAGGCGGCGGTGCGCTTAGGGTTAAGCTTTTCGAGTGGCTCGAAGGTTAACTGGTTTGGAGTTTGTATTTTGTTGACAGATTTCATTGTGTCCATAGAGACTGCTCTGAGTCCCCTTATATAGTTGTTTAACTTGTGGCAGAGGGAAGATCATAGTTCAAGTTCGATTCTGAAACCCTAATCTACAAGGACACGGTTTTGCTCACGCGAACCAACCAGCCTGTGACACCTGTTCAATTCGCACACTCCATTCCGCATAGGGCTTTGCTTCTGTGTTGCCAACTATAGACTCCTATGCGGACTGAAATTAGGAACAATCTTATCCCGCGGGGTTTCACAGTCTCAAAACCATCCGCGAGACGCTGAAGCTCACTTCTATCTCGCGGGCTATTTGCAGCTTGTGGGCCTTAGAAGGGCTTTTAAATATTAAAAGGGCCACAGGGATTGGCCCAAAGCATGTCAAAGATTTATAAAAGCCTTCAACAATTAAAGTGGTGTGTGCGGACTTCGCCAGCGACTTCTTTCGTGGAGCCTTCTACGCGAACTGGTTCGCCAGTTCGCCTAGATATATTCTGCCTTGCCTATACTGAATGTCTCGCCTCGACTACGCGAAGTGTCAATCTTGCCTCGCATACTCGGAGTGAGCTCAATCATTCCACGCGAAGTCACTCCGCGTGCGAACTGTGTATTCCGTGCGAAGTCATTTCTTTCGCGACCTACGTAGTCCGCGCGGAGTCGTATTACTTGGGCAAAAATGCCCTTTGGCTCAAACATTGCCCCCTAGGCCTTGAGCTTTGAGACTGAGCGAGAAGGCCTTATTTGAACATGTCACGACACTTGAAGATTTGGGAGATTTTTAACATCCTGGCACGATCGCGATATTGCCTCGCGAAAGATCAACAATTTAAGGTCTGCGACCACTTCGCGAGGCAACTGGGTTTTATTTAAGGGGGTTCCTTACTCACTACGTAGCGAGCAAGTATGTATCCTGACGTAAGGTTGGCGAAGCGAACTGTGTTATCCCGCTGGCGAATATAAGAAATGACGAAGTGACTTCGCTAATCTCGACATCCCGCGTGTACAGGCTGTAATGGAAACTTAAAAGACTCTGGTCCTGTTTTACTTTGCTTATCATGTTGCCCCCATGTGAACCCTTTTACTAGGCAACAAAACTACTGATGTTCAAAGCCAATCTTCCCTTGAGATTGGGTAAAGGTCTCTACGCAACTGTTTTTCTTGGGAAGTAGGAAGTCACTATAGAATCACATGTTCACTTTATCTTGAAGTTCCACATCCCGGAGCAAAGTTCTGCATGTAGGACACATGTTAACAAGAGTCAGTCCCCTCTTTCTATAAGGGAATCTGCTGGCCGAGTTTGGAACACATGTTAACTACATCCCGCGTGTACAGGCTGTAAAGGAAACTTAAAAGACTCTGGTCCTGTTTTACTTTGCTTATCATGTTGCCCCCATGTGAACCCTTTTACTAGGCAATAAAACTGCTGATGTTCAAAGCCAATCTTCCCTTGAGATTGGGTAAAGGTCTCTACGCAACTGTTTTTCTTGGGAAGTAGAAAGTCACTATAGAATCACATGTTCACTTTATCTTGAAGTTCCACATCCCGGAGCAAAGTTTTGCATGTAGGACACATGTTAACAAGAGTCAGTCCCCTCTTTCTATAAGGGAATCCGCTGGCCGAGTTTGGAACACATGTTAACTACATCCCGCGTGTACAGGCTGTAAAGGAAACTTAAAAGACTCTGGTCCTGTTTTACTTTGCTTATCATGTTGCCCCCATGTGAACCCTTTTACTAGGCAACAAAACTGCTGATGTTCAAAGCCAATCTTCCCTTGAGATTGGGTAAAGGTCTCTACGCAACTGTTTTTCTTGGGAAGTAGGAAGTCACTATAGAATCACATGTTCACTTTATCTTGAAGTTCCACATCCCGGAGCAAAGTTCTGCATGTAGGACACATGTTAACAAGAGTCAGTCCATCCTTCTTCTTTTCTATTCATCCTGTTGTCTCTACTTAAAGCGAAGCCAATCATTTCCCTTGCTCAAAGCTGCTTTGATGAGTTTCGAAATCTACTCTTAGGTCGAAGGTGGGTTTCAAAATCCACTCTTAGGCCAATCCTCCGCTTGGAAGAACAAATAGTTTGGGCACCTTCTGCCTTGCCCACGCATGAGGCTTCGGAGGTCCCTTGTCCACTCATGTTTCGGGAGTTCATTAGTGTTCTTGAAGCACGCCCTGAAAGCCTGGGAGGTAGCATGAGGTACCCGTCTCCGATGCTTAGATCCACACTTCTAAGCGCGGAGCAATCAGAGTGTTTTGTAAACATGCATGCTTTGGCCGCAAAGCCACACATGTAGCTTGTATTAGAGTGTAAGAAGGAAAAAATATGTGATGTTATATTTAGGGCCTCTAGGATAGGCCCCAATCTTGTACAAATCTGTTGTTTTAGACTTTGCACGTTTATGATAAAATGGAAGTGAGAAATGAAGAAAATTTTATTTAGGGCCTCTGGAATAGGCCCCATTCTTGTACTAATCTGTTGGTTAGACCTCGTACGTTTACAGTGTTCTGAACTAACTTATCTCTCGGGTTGCCCCCTAGTGGGAGGTGGCGGAGTGCTATCGCGAAGGTGCGGAGCACTATGAGCAGTGGTCACAGGGTCCGTGCGTTCCCAAACGCCAATGAGATGACGCTTTAAGAAACGACCATTAATAGGATTGGGATGGAGGGTACCGTCGAGGTCGCGCAAGTGGTATGCCCCCTTGGGTAATATGCGATGAATAATAAAAGGTCCTTCCCACCGCGCGGAGTCCTTCCCGCGGCCTTTAGTTTTTTCGCCCAATGGTAGCACTGTGCGCCATACTGATTGGCCCTCGGTAAAGCTCTGTCCGCGAGTAAGTTTAGCATAGGACCGCGCAACACGCTGTTTCTCAAGGATGAGATTGTTGAAAGCAGTGATGCGATGTTCGTCAAAGTCTTCAAGCTCTTGCCACATTGCCTAGACGTAATCGTCACCAAGCAGCTGGTGCTGTTCCTGGACGCGAAGTGAGGCAACGTGTACCTCCAGGGGCAGGACGGCGTCATGGCCAAACATGAGAGCATAAGGGGTGGTATCTGTCGGACCGTGCTTGGAGGTACGGTAGGCCCACAGAGTATGGTAAAGCTCAAGATGCCAGACGCGAGGATTCAACTCTAGCATCTTGCGCAAGATGCCAAGGATAACTTTGTTGCTCGCCTCCGCCTGACCATTGGATTGTGCATAATAAGGGGTCGAATGCAGGAGTTTGACACCATAGCCAGCGAGGAATGTGACTACAGCATTGGCCATGAAAGCTGCCCCCCGGTCTGTTACAATGCACTCCAGGACACCAAAGCGGGAGATAATATTGCGAACCGCGGTTACGGAGGCAACCTTGAGTGGCTCGGCCTCAACCCACTTGGTGAAGAAGTCGGTAGCAACGATAATGAACTTATGCTGCTAAGAGGAATGGGGATGGATGATACCGATGAAGTCAATCGCCCATCCTCGACCTAGCCATGGTTTAATGATCGGTTGTAATGGAATGTTTGGGACATGTTGCACGGGTCCGTGAGCTTGGCAGTCCTAACATCCCTTGGTGAACGTGATAAAGTCTTTGAGAATGGAAGGCCAATAGTAACCGTGGCGACGGATTAACCAACACATCATTGGTCCAGCCTGATGCAAACCGCAAATGTCTGAATGCACCTTGCGCATGAGTCACTTAGCCTCAGTGCCATAAACACAGTGGAAGTCATTACCGTCTTCGTCGTGCCGACAAAGCTCGCCGTTGTGAAGCATGAAGTTGAGGGTGAGAAACCGTATTTGCCGAGAATGAGTAGCATCCTGAGGGTGCTCGAGGTAGGCGATGAACGGGAGTCACCATTCTTCATCAATGGGATCTAAAGCAGTGACGTCAAAAGTGTCTGCTTTATATTGCCCCCTTGCAATAAAAGAGGGAAGAGTGTGTCGTTCAACTTTGAGAAGCCGTTCGCGCACTCCATCTCACAAGCTAAGACCGGATGCAACCTGCGCGAGCTCATTCGCCGTGAAGTTGAACTCGGTGGAAAACTCTCGCACCCCCCAAAAAAAAATCAATTTTGGCGCCGTTGCCGGGGATTGAAAAGAATTGTGTGATTATGCTTGTACATTATGTTAATAACTTTCTGTTTTGCAGGGCTGTGCACTGCCCAGTTTTGGGTAAATTGTTTGACGTAGCTAGAGGACTCATAAAAATCTGAAATTTTGCAGGATTGTTTGGTTATGTGTCTCGTTTATGTCTGAAAAATTTCAGCCCCATCGGATTAACCAGTAATTCTGCAGACAATCGACAAGCAGCTGCGCGCAATTTGTGCGATTCTGGAATTTCCATTTAAACGTTAAAGAAAGCTTGGATTTGCATTGAGTACATGAGCTTGGTTGATTAAGTCGCACTCATTGTTGAATAGATGGCGCCTCTTTTCCATGTTTATCTCCTTAACCCCTCGTGATGTATGGATTTCATCACCATACACCATAACCTAAGTGAAGTTATGGACATGAGGTTGAGGGCGGAGTCTACATTGGACTATGAGGGAGTTGTACATTTTCGAAAGATTGGTTGAATGTCGGACATGGTGTCTAGACACGGGTTATGACTGGTGACAGGATTTGGATCTAAGAAAGACTTGCATCAATAGAGTATATACCAATATCTTGGTGAGTGGATGAATACTTATCTTTGAGTAAGAAATTCTTGGTGAATTACTAGCTAATTCATTAAGTCTGCCCAAAGAAGATAAGGACTAAATCTACTTTCCATGGTCGGTTAGCCTCGGGGTGTATTGTCGAAATTAGTCCTACCTCTCGCGTTATCTCTATCCCCAACTGGCCATGTTTTTTCGATTGAACCAAGACCATTCGATTGAAAGTGTACACTTTATCGCGCGGGTCGCACGTCCTTTGAACGACCTAAAGATCAAGCGAATGTACTCTCTTCAAATCTAAAGCGCAACACAATGAACCCTACGTGTGCATAAAACCAATGTGTTGTATGTAACCAACGTGTAAAGGACTTAACCACTTGCATTTGTAGCTTGCATAACCCTCTGGCGGCTTTGTGATGTGTGGATTTCATCACCACACACCCTAACCTAAGTGAAGTTAGGGACATGAGGCCAAGAGAGTGGTCACGTTGCATCATTTGATTTAGCATATAACTCTTGTGTTTTCTGCAGGTTCTAACGTTTTCTCTTATGCATTCACTCCATCTTTCACTTAGGTTCTTGCTTGATGCACTTTGAATGAAAGTTTGAATGAATTCTTGCATGAATTTCATGAACTATGAAATGTTTGCATCGTTTGAGTAACAACTTGTATTTATGATGTTTTACTTAGTGTATATACAACTGACCCCTGCAGGATACATGTACAAATGTACATAACTTGTCTGTAGTAACTTGCATTCATTTTAGGATAAACTTAGAGCCCTTGCATTTCATGTTAGTGTTAAAACCATAGCTAGTGTTGTACAAAGTGTCCAAAACATAGCTTAGTGTCTTTGTGTGTTTTTGGTGTGTTTTAGCTTATTTTGAATTCGTGTGTTATGTTTTTGTGTGTTTTTATTGTGTTTTTGTTTTTTTTTCTTTTGTTTTCCAACGTTTTTGGATCAATTATACTGCATTCCTTGTGTATTCTTTTGATACTAACACTTGATCTTGGTTGATTTTCTTCATCTAACGGTTTCGTTTATATCTTACTCGCTGTTGATTATGTTTCGAAATGGGTGGAAGCAAAAGCCACCCATACTAATGATTCGCGAGGTGTTGCAGATTTTCTCAAGACAAACATATTTTCAAGATTTGGAATGCCACGTGTTCTAATCAGTGATGGAGGGAGTCATTTTTGCAACAAAACCGTTGAGGCGTTGATGAGGAAATATGGAGTCAAGCACAAGGTTTCTACACCTTATCATCCACAAACAAATGGCATGGCAGAGGTATCAAATCGAGAAATTAAGAAGATCTTGGAGCGAACTATCAAGCCAAATCGCAAAGACTGGAGCCAGTGTTTGGATGATGCTTTGTGGGCATACAGAACAGCATACAAGACCCCTATAGGCATGTCACCCTATCGACTTGTTTATGGGAAGGCTTGTCATCTTCCGGTGGAATTAGAACACAAAGCTTGGTGGGCGATCAAGAAGTTCAACATGGACAAGGATGAGGCTGGTCTGCATCGAAAGCTTCAACTTTGTGAGCTTGAGGAGATCCGGAATGAAGCATTTGACAACGCATGGATCTACAAGGAGAAGACAAAGCGCATTCATGACAAGATGATCCGTACGAAGAGTTTTGAACCCGGGCAGAAGGTATTGCTATTCCATTCGAGACTTAGACTTTTTCCGAGCAAGCTACGCTCTAGATGGGCTGGTCCTTACATTGTAGTTCAAGTCTTTCCCTATGGAGCCGTGGAGATAATGAGCTTGGAAACCAGCAAGGTGTTCACCGTGAATGGCCAACGTTTGAAGCACTACTATGAGAATTTCAAAGAGCATGACGTTGAAGAAGTGAAGCTCCTTGATCCACCTACTTCAAACACATGAAGATGCATCACGTCTAGGCTGAAAGACGTTAAAAAAACAAGCGCTTGTTGGGAGGCAACCCAATGGAGGAGTCTACAACAGATTTGCATTCTCTTCCCTTATCTCTTTTATTTCGTTTCTTTTGTTTTACTTAGTTAGATTTTCGTAAGTCCTAGCTTTCATGCTTAAATTCTATGACTTTACTTTAGTACATTGAGGACAATGTAGAGTTTAAGTGTGGGGGAGGGGTTTACAACTTTATTGAGTCATAAAAAAAAACAAAAAAATAAAAAAAAAAACTTTTGAGTTTTGAGTCATACTTGGTGTATTTTGAGTCTTTTTGTTTAACTTAGTGTTTTAAAGAGTCTTAGGATGCCCTTAGTTAGTCGATGATGAAAATGGACCGAAAGAACATACATATGGCGTTGGAAATCATTAAGAATGAATTCATGTGCTAATTGAGACATCTTTGAGTGTTATGACATGTAGTAGATATGGTTTGCAAAACTTGGTACAATAATTCGCATGTTAGAATAAGTTTTGAATCATATAAGCCTTAAAAGTGAGATTTTGAGCCTAAACACTACTTCTTTGAGAGTGAATTTTGTGCATTACATATGATAGGTCTCAAAACCATTCATACACTCACTTGCCATAGATCTTAATGAACTAGAGAATACTAGAACTTACTCATGCCGACTTGCAAAGCTTATAATTGATACATACTCTGATTTTGGATATGATTAAAGGCACTTAGGTTTTCCACCACTTTGCCAAAATGCCATGTATCCCATATGTGCGCACGAGTTGCGACACCCCTAGATGAGCCCATTTGAGCCTACATTAAGCCTTTCTTTCATTGTCATACATATCTAAACACTTTAACCTAGTGTAGATTATCCATACCTTTGTTCAAAAGACTTGGTGGGGATTTTTGAAGCTAGAATCTTGGAGATGGCGTGAGAATCATGTAAGGGAATGTATGTATGGGGGTAGACTTGTTCAAACAGCTTGTTAAAGTAGAAATTGCCGACAATAAAGAAAGAAAAGAATGATCAAAAGCTTTCCGGCAATAGGTTCTAAGTGTCTAAAGTTTGGATTAATGTCCCCCGTACTTGTGAGTTTGGAGTTTGTTTCGAATAGAAGGCCCAACAATGTAAAATTTGGCCTTTGTCCTGTTCACAAAGCTCAAGGGAAGTTTAGAATGAAGTTAGGGCCCAATAAGATGAAATCCGGCCCGTGGACTTAAAAGAAACACATGGTGACGTTTTTGGTGATGATGGGAGCGTAAAATTGATCAAAGTTTTGGTGATTTGGGCTAAGTCTTTTGAATGTTCTTAACCACCACATATCTAAAGTTTCGAATGCCTTAACCTTAGCCACATTACAACCCTTAAAAGTCCTTTTTGATCTTTAAGATGAGTAGCCTTCAATCTGTGGAGTAAGTTGCGTGAGTAAGCATATGGTTTTGGTTCATTTGAGCAAGTAATTCATTCCATTCATTGATTTAAACACTTTGAGTGAAATCTTTGCATGAGTGGAAATATGATGAGAGCATCCATGTGAGTTGATTTGAACTTCATTCGAAGCATGCACAGACTTAAACTCACCATTGTTTTCTCTATGTCTTACTTGTTCATAGCGTGATCATGTCTCTATTATCTATTGAATTCAAAGGTCATTCATGCTTGACACATTGTGATTCCATTACCATATACATTAAGAAATTTCTGAGACAAATTTTGACTAAGGGCTTAGTGTTGTTTTACTTAGTATCTCTTACGTTTTCAAACATGATAACATGAAAATTTGTGGCTTTGAAACGTTGAGACTTCTAAGTGTTTTTGTGACGTTTTTTCCCATTGTTATTTTTCCCTTTATTGTTTTTCTTTGTTTTTGAGCCCTTGTTTTGTTTTGTATTTGCTAGGGACTAGCAAAGTCTAAGTGTGGGGGAATTTGATCTACGCATTTTATGCTTGATTATTAATGTCTTTCTCTCTACATTTTGCTTTGTTATGAGCTTAGTAAATATGTTTCTAACTTGTTTTATGTCTTTAGGTAGAAAATAAAGGAGAAATAATAAAGGAGGCGATTTGGACCAAAATATGTGCAATTACATGGTATTCTCGGCCAAAGAAGAATTTGAGTCAAAAAGGAAGCTTGTGTTGACTAGGAACCAATTTCCTATGTTGACTAGGATATGGAGTGTACGTAATTGCATGGAGGATATTTAATTACATGCATGAGATGATGGCATGAAGTGATGAGCTAGATGGCAAAAACGTTTTTGAAGCTAATGCAAATGGATGTAACGGTGGTGAGTAAATTGGGTGAAACGAATGTATAATTGAAACGGTTTTGAATGGCTACTTAAATAGCTTAATTGACAATTGCATGGATGGTGTTATGGCTGGATTTGAAACTGTTTTGCATGGCTTAATGGCATGGTTGAAACGTTTTTGAAGCTTAATTGCATGATGTAATGGTGGGAGCTTAATAGCTAATGGTTGTAACGGTTTTGTATTGAATGGAGCATAATTGTGCATGGTTGTATTTGAAATGAGAAGAACATCACCAAACCATCTCCTATATAAGGAGGCATTGGGGAAGAAGAAAAATATATATCTCACATCATAGAGCTGAAGCCTTGTCCAAACACCATCTCCTCTTCTACTTAGCCAGAAATCTCCCATAGCTGAAATACCATCCACCACATTCCAAATAATCCTTCCTCCATCTGTAGGCATCCTTTGCTCGATTTGGCTGGGGTCTCTGCGTGTTCACCATCACCAAGGAGCTGTTGCACCCGAAGCTTGCGGAGCGAATATCCCTCGGAGCCCAAAAGTGTAACAATGACTTGTACTTTATTTCGGTTATGTTGGTGTATTTCGACACTATGTGTAAAGAGAACAAGTTTTGATGTATGGATGTTTATTTTCAGACTTGTTTGATGCCTTCCATGTGTTTGCAGCCCTAGGTTCGAATATGCATGCTAGCATTCCTACCCGTAATGCGTTGGAGCTTGTATGGATGATACTCGATTTGATTCATCCTTGCATGTTTCAATGAACTAATCAAATATAAAATTGGACTTAGGAAGTTCACTCGATTTGGTTGCTTCTTATTTTCAATATATGCATGTGTGTATGTCTTAACCTTGGCTGGAAATTTCGTAGGTACCAAAGGAGGAAGAGGTAAACGGTTTCAAGTGACTAGATGTGATGATCACTTGTAAATAATAGATTTAGAACCTTATTTTTGGCTGGATGCATGTTTAGGATTATGTGTTCTTTATTGTTTGCTTGTCTATGAGTTTAAACATGTTAGAACTTGTGATTTCTTGATATGTATCTAACCAACTTTCTGTTTTTAATTTGTAGGAATTTAGAACAAAACTCTCGCACCCCCCTAATACCTTAGCATAGTTATGCAAGCACCCTCAATCCCCAGTTAAGAACGATCCCTACTTACCAATGCTACATCAACAAAGAAGGGTTTTAATTGTATTTGTGTTTGATTGAGTGTTTAATTTAACGCTTGAAAACACGCGAATCACTTAACGTGAACATCGTCAAAATGATCTAAAATGTCAAAGGCCTTCAGCAAGTAAGGCTTAATAGAAGAACTTAAGCACTTGAACTTTGCCACAAGCTGGTTGACAACCAATAACGAATCGCCGAAGACTTGAACCTCGCGGACTCCTGAGTCCAGCAAAATTTCTAGTCCAATGATGAGTGCCTCGTACTCCGCCGGATTATTTGTACATTTAAAGTCTAGATGGAAAGAGTAAGAAAACCGGTCTCCTGCAGGGTTCTCGTGCGCGAGCCATCAAAGTAAAGAGTCCATGGAGTAAGAGAGACTACGGCGAACTCCAACTGGTAGAATGCTGTCAATTTGTTTGGCGGGTGGTGGGTGAGGAAGTCTGCGATGTCTTGTCCCTTTACTGCTTTTTGCGGAACATATTACAAAGAGAATTCAGACAAAGCCAATATCCATTTGCCTATGCGTCCTCGAAGGATAGGGCAGGAAAGCATGTACTTGACGAGATCGGACTGAGCGATCACCACTGTGGTAAAGGCTAACATGTAGTGGCGGAGCTTACAACCCGCGAAGAAAAGGGCAAGGTACAATTTTTTCCATCGGAGAGTAGCGCGTCTCGCAATCGGTTAACATCCTGCTAAGATAGTAAACGACATGTTCTACTCCATTCTCATCGTCTTGTGCCAAGAGTCCGCCAATGGACAAGTCAGCAGCGGCGATGTAAAGCTTAAGCGGAACACCAGGGCGAGGGGGAACCAACACAAGCAGGTTCGTAAGATAATCTTTAATTCGGCCAAAGGCCTCTTGGTGTTGTGACTCCCATACGAACTTGGTTGCCCCTGGAGCTTGAGAAGAGGTGAAAAAGGCTGAACTTTTCCGGCCGCGTTTGAAATAAACCGGTAAAGGAAATTGATTCGGCCGATCAATTGTTGGAGTTCCTTTTTGGTTGTAGGAGGCGAGGCCTTATCTTTGGGGATCTCGATGCCCCGTTGGTGTACGAGAAATCCTAGGAAATCGCCTGCCTCAGCGAAGAAAACGCACTTGGCAGGATTCATCTTCAGGTGATGTTTCTGCATCCGCGTGAAGACCTGCCGTATGTCTTCTACGTGTGTCGCCCACGACTTGGTTTTAACCACTACGTCATCTATGTAGACTTCGATCAGCTTGCCTAGGATATCGTGGAAGATGAGGTTCATGGCGGGTTGATATGTTGCCCCCGCGTTCTTGAGCCCGAATGACATGACACATTACTCGAAGGCGCCTGCGAACCCCGGGCAGCGGAAAGCAGTCTTGTGGCAATCTTCTTCAGCGACAAGGATCTGATGGTATCCCGTAGTTTCGTCCATGAAGGATAGCACTTCATGCCCCGCGGCCGCGTCAATAATGCATGAGATATATATCTTTAGGCGTTGCGTTGTTGAGGTCCTGGGTGTCAACACAGACGCGCATCTTGACGTTCTTCTTACGGATGGGAACGACGTTGGAAAGCCATTCATTGTACTTGGCCACTTGAATGATACCTGATCGGTGCATGTTTTGGATTTCTTCCTTGACCGCGATCTGGGTCTCAGTTCGCATGAATCTGTCGTCTTGGCGGACTGGACGTCTGTCAGGATGAGTGGGCAGATGGTGACAGACTAAGCCCAGGGATAAGCCAGGCAAGTCTTCGTATTTTTCGGCGAAGCAGTCCCTATATTCATGTAGTAAGGCGAGAAGGTCTTCCTTTACTTGTCCTGCCAGCTTAGCACTGATGAAGAGTAGTAAAAGTTTCTCTGTAGTCCCCACGTCAACTTGTAAGGTGGGGTCATGGACTTGAGGTGGCGTGTCGTCCAAAGCAGCGGGAGCTAACTGAATAACTTCCTCTTCGGTATCGGTATAGTCCACTATCTTGTCGACATACTTCATAGTGGCGACCCTATCGTAGGCCTCGCGTTTCGCCCAATATGAGAGGAGTCTCTCACATAGGGACTCACCAGCCTTGCGTGCTTCTGCTAAGGATGTACTAATCATCAAAAGGTTGGAGATGGTCTGCGATGGTGTAAGGACGTTGTAAGTCATCCCTCACTTGAGTGAGTCCCCATCGCGTTAGGTTGGAGGCCGTTACCCCATAGGGGCGACCTTTGGGATCAACGGCATGTACCTCTAATGGGCCCAGGTCGGTATTATAGTAGCGAGCGTCATTGAAGTTTGCAGAAATGGAGAAACGAAGCAGGTTTGCTTTGATGAGGACCGCCTCGCATTTCTCATTGTCCCAGATTATGAGCTCCTGGTGCATGGACGAAGGTATACAAAAACTTCTGTGAATCCAGTCGCGGCCCAGGATCATGCTATAGGATGAAGCGCATTCGGTGACAAAGAACGTGTAAACCTGTGATGCTGGTCCCACCTTGACTCGTATGAACAATAGACCCAAAGTTCTAGAAACTTGGCCGATGAAGTTCTTGACTGTCAAAGATGTAGTTTGGATCATTGAGCGCGGGATATCGAGGAGTCCCATAGTGCGAGTGGTGACGACATTCACTGCAGCTCCCGTGTCGACCATAACTTTGTTTATCATGATCCCTTCTACTTCAGCCGTGATGTACAATGGCCTCATGTGAGTGGCCATGTCCAAGGTTGGAGTGGAAAAGGTGAGAGTCAACATGCTTGTGACGCTGCTTGTGGCTTCCAAGAGAGGAGCGCCCGCGGGTTCTGCTAGGACTGGACTCATCTGGCTATTGCATGGCGGGGATATATCACAGACATTATTACTATTGTCCGGAATATCCGTCGCGTTGCATGTTGCGTTCGGCGGGAGAGCATACTTCTCAGAAGTGAAGAACACCATTTCGACTTGAAAGGAAAACTGCTCGCGGACTGGGACCATTGGGGTCTCAATGATTCCGAGTTCTCCTTCAAGCACAGCGAATGCGCTCGCCATTGGGTTGACCTCTTCATCCGCGGGCCATGCAGCCACTTCCACCAAGTTACAAGGGAATGATTCACCCTGCCTTTCTGTTTGGTCTTCTCCCAAGTCGATGCGAGGCTCAGAATGAGTTTCCTCGTGCAGTGAATTTTCTCGAAAGCATTGCGCCATGAGTTCCGCAAGGTTAGGGCAAGAGGTACTACTTTCGACACCGGGTGAGGAGATATCTTCTGGCTGCCGTGGTCGCCATACGAGTTTGGTCGAGGGCTGCTTGCCTTCGGCTAGCTGCTTGTCTGCGGTTAGAGGGACCTTATTGTTGTCATCTGCTTTAGAAGGAGGAGGGCCTGGGACCTGAGGTTCGCCCCTGGCCGGTGGCTGGGGCTGACTTGGTCTCAGTGGTTCCTTCTTTGCCTCAGGTTTTTGGAGACGAAGCTCTTGTGGTCGTGCTGAGCGAGACGGCTCGCGCCTTGGCTCGTGCTTCGAGGTAGTGGACAAACTCCACTAAACTGGGGAAGGTGGTTCCCGTCTCTTTGCAGTTTTTGGCAACTGCCGACGCCTTGGTGGAGGCAGCGGATCCCTACGACTTTTAGCTTTCGGCGACGGCCTACGCCTCAGTGGAGGGGGCGGTTCCCTTCTTCGGTCAAGCTTTGACGAAGGCCTATGTCGGGCAAGCTGTGGATCCCTTCTCCTTTCTAGCTTAGGAGACGGTCTGTGCCTAACGTGGCGCTGATCCTGTCTTGGTGGTACGGTGAGGCGACAGAAGACATTCGCCTTTGGAGCGGGGTCGTCTGCTAACTACGCACAGACACATGGAGGCTTGACAGGTAGGCGCGCAAGCCTTCAGCTTCCCTCCACATCCTTTCTGGTGTTTACGTGAGCTGCGAGGGTCATATGATGCCATCATCGGCAGCTTGCAAGGCGCGCAAGATGCTGCCATACTTCTTCTGTAGCTTCCACTTCTTGGATCTGTTGATGGTGACCGGCTTACCTCCTTGCTGCATGTACCAAATCCCTTCCTTGATCGCTGATTTGGATGTTGGGGGAATGTAGAGATCAGTCAAGATACCTTGCCGAGGGCTCGAAGCTTCGCTAGCTTGGTGTTCGCTGCCTGAGTCGGATATGTTCATCTCGCTTGAAGTTGGAGACAAAGGTACATCCTTAGTCCAGTGTGATTGGACGAAGGTTTCAAGGTGTTTGATCCTCTGCTCTAGCTCTTCGCAAGTCCTGGGGCTCATGGGTTGATAGTTGTCAACCGGGGATGGTGTATCGTCCTGCATGGTAGCCTTGCTGTTATCCTTTCTTGAAAGGCGATTAGGCTGAGGTCTCGCTTCCAACTCCCTTACCGGGCAGCGCTTCCTATTTTGGTTTGCCACCATGCTATAGTCATTCGCCAGTCTCTTGCGGTCTCGCCCTGGCGGTTTGCGCGGACCCGCGTTTGGAGATAGGTCCAAAGTTATAGCGCTCTGGCCGATGCGCGGCCAGGCGACGTCAGCAGTTGTGATCATGAAGTCATTATTTTCTTCGAAGCGAATGTATTTGAGATCTAGCCAACCTTGGACTTGCTCGCGGAGCTGGTAGCATTCGCAAGTTCTATGTCCCCAATTGTCATGGAACTTGCAGTGGACGTAGCCTTCCTTGTATTCAACATAGGGTAAAGCCCTTGATATGGTAACGAGTCCGCTATCGATAAGGTCATCTAAAACCTCGTGCGCAAGGTTGACGTTGTAGGTGTACCGGCGAGAGGTCTGACGTGTGTCATCATTACCTTCCCCGTGGTCTCGTTTAGGCGCCCGGCACAGACTATCATCCTCTGGGTGTTCAGACAAGTCTAGGGTGATCCTCCGTTGGCTTGGTTTTGTCCTGCGGTGGCGGTTGGTTTCCTCTGGATGGTCGTTCCAATTTACTTCGACCATACCAACCACGGCCGGGAAGGGGTCTACATCCACTAGGGAGGTTGTGCTCTCTGGCGTCTTCATCTTCAAGGCACCGGAATTCAAGCAGGTCTGCAGTTGGTCGCGAAGCTTGACACAGTCTTTGGTGTCATGATTGTAGACGTTGTGGAAGCTACAATATTTCTTGTCTTTTAGTTCTTCCTTGGACGGGACCTTATGATCCAAGCGCACGTATTTCGCCTCAATCAAGTCGTTAAAGACAAGGTGGGCGTTTTTCGCGTCGTATGTGTATGCCTCGTATTCGGGCTTGGTCCATGCAAAAGACTGGATTATGATTGGCTCGCGGGTTATCTTGAGATTCTTCAGTTTATGAGCCAATGGCTTCCCAGTCAGTTCGACCGCTCCGACTTCATCGTACTCCTGCGCGGCCTCAGCTTCCTCCTGCCTCTGATAGTAAGGATCAAATGTAGGGGATTAGAGGTTTAGTGCCCCCATTGTCCTATTTCTCCCTGGAACGTAGGTTCCCTTAGAGGCATTCCCCTTCTCATCTATTTCATTGAGGATTATTTCGTAGCTACCGACTTTGTTGATTAGGTCGCCCATGGATGTGAAGCGCTCCCCATGATGCTTCAGTCTCTGGCGATGCTCAAGGCCGCGGATAGCCAACTTAATGACTTCCTGCTCGGGCAAGAGGAAATCACACTTGGCTTGTTGAATTTTGAAGCATTGGAGGAAGGAGACTCCTGACTCCATACACTGTTAACTCATCTGAGTAAGGGAATCAAGGCCAACCTCCGGCTCAATAGTGCCGTATGTTTCCCGGAACAATCTCTCCATGGTAGGCCAGTCCGCAATGGATCTTGGCTTCAACCTGGAATACCAACTGAATACAGCTCCGGACAGAGAGGTCCCAAAGAGTTTGAGCTTGAGGATATCATTGTTCCCGTATTGGCCGCACTAGACTTTGAAACGGGTCATATGGGTTGATGCGTCTTCCCTTGTTTCTCCAGAGAAAGTAGTGAACACTACATTCTTGAACCCATGCGGGAAAGGGTATTGCGCCACACTATGAGGGTAGGGGTCGCGATACTACAAGTCAACATCACATTTTCCAGTTTGTTCCTTGACAATGGAGGAGATGAGCTAGCGCCAGTCAGCTGTTGTCACAGGCACGGACTCCGCTCCTCCCTCATGGTTTGACCATGCAGAGAAACTGGCGGCCTATCCAACATTCTTGGGAGCTGGACTAGAGTAGTCTAGAGTTAGGTCAGCTGTTGTCCCGGCCCCATGGCTTGGAGAACCGTTCGCCCCTTTGAATGCAGCAAGAGTGTTACGCGGGGGCGGCATCCTTGAAGTTTCGGCCCTTAGCACAAACTGCGGGGCTTTCGGAGTCCCAACTTTAGGGTTTCCCCTGGCGCGCTCGTTTGGAGGGATGTACTTGGACGATCCCTCGTTCGCGTTTGCGCCCGTAAGGTTTAGAGCAGGGTTTTTTGGCGCTTGCGCCCTCATCTAATCTTTGACCTCAAGGACCCGTAGGTTTATACGGTCCTGTTTTTCCTTGACTTCTTCCAGCTTCTCCAGACTGTTCTTACTTCCAAAGAAAGAAGCATTCTGTTGATCATGCATTTTGGCATCGTGGTCATCCAAGCGACGGGTCTGCTCATCTACAGTCACGCGAGTGAGCGACAATCTCCGTGTTCTGATTCAGGTCCTTTTGGATCCGTCGGAAGGAACCGTTGACCAAGTCCTTGTCTTCCTTTACTTCGCCGGCGAACCGGTTGAAGTCTTCAGTGAGTATGGCAAGGTTGTGCTGGTCTGCATCCCAAAGGGTCTTGTCTCTTTTGGCCTGTTCAGAAAGGCCGTCTACCTTCCCAGCAAGGTCGGTGACGTGAGTTGTCAAACTCTGGATCTGTCCCGCGAACATCTGGAAGACTTGCTCCATAAATGGAGTAGAGTCTGTGTCTTGGGTCGACTGAGAGCCTACCATGGTGGTCTCGCTGAAGTCTGGGTTACCAAACTGAGCAAGGACCTGTTCTTGAGTGAGGGATCGGCAAGCCGCGCTATTATGGGGCTTGTACCGTAGTGACCTATGCTTGAGACAAGAAAGCTGAGGCTTTCGGTACGGTGTGTCCTCTATTTTTCCTATGATGTTTCGCTTGAACTCCTGGTCCCACTAGGTGTGCCAATGTTTTTGCCATGATCCTCAGCGCGCGGAGCAGAGGTTTCTAGCGAACAAAGAGTAGGGGAGATGTTGCGGACGTGCCACCTCGCGAACGAGGAAAAGTTTGTATGAGTGTGCTTGACTTCTTGATCAGACGAAAAGGGGTTTCTAGGTGCCACCTCAGGGGAGGAATTTACGAGCACAAGCAATTCGATACTCATGAAGCAGCGAGCAGAGCAATTATAGGGAAATCAAGGTGGCCGGAAGAGAGTCCAAGAGGGCTCTGAGAAAAGCCTAGGCGGCGGTGCGCTTAGGGTTAAGGTTTTCGAGTGGCTCGAAGGGTAACTGGTTTGCAGTTTGTATTTTGTTGAGAGATTTCATTGTGTCCATAGAGACTGCTCCGAGTCCCCTTATATAGCTATTTAACTTGCGGCAGAGAGAAGATCATAGTTCAGGTTCGATTCTGAAACCCTAATCCACAAGGACACAGTTCTGCTCACGCGAACCAACCAGCTTGTGACACCTGTTCAATTCGTACACTCCATTCCGCATAGGGCTTTGCTTCTGTGTTGCCAACTATAGACTCCTATGCGGACTGAAATTAGGAACAATCTTATCCCGCGAGGTTTCACAGTCTCAAAACCATCTGCGAGCCTTTGAAGCTCGCTTCTATCTCGCGGGCTATTTGCAGCTCGCGAGCCTTAGAAGGGTTTTTTATATATTAAAAGGGCCACAGGGATTGGCCCAAAGCATGTCAAAGATTTATAAAAGCCTTCAACAATTAAAGTGGTGCGTGCGGACTCCGCCAGCGACTTCTTTCGCGGAGCCTTCTACGCGAACTGGTTCGCCAGTTTGCCTAGATATATTCTGCCTCGCCTATACTGAATGTCTCGCCTCAACTACGCGAAGTGTCAATCTTGCCTCGCATACGCGGAGTGAGCTTAGTCATTCCGCGTGAAGTCACTTCGCGCGCGAACTGTGTATTTTGTGCGAAGTCATTTCTTTCGCGAACTATGTAGTCCGCGCATAGTCGTATTACTTGGGCAAAAATGCCCTTTGGCTCAAACACTTTGCATCAATGAAACAAAGACCACACTCATCTGTATCATCGATCTCGTAAATGTCTTCGATCTCATCAATGTCTTCCATTTTTGCCTCTGCACAAAAAAGTCTACACTCAGCAGCTGAATACCGATCACAAGACTATAGCCACATACACAACACATCATAGTCAGTTTTTTTTTCAGTTTGATATTCAAGAACAAGACAAATTCATAACAATGTCTTGTAGAACCCAAAATAGCATCATATCGATGAAGTTCAGTAGAATATCAAGTTGATGAGCCAACTATTTACATCAACACACATTTAAAACAATCACAGAGAAAACTTCGACAAACACATTGATAACATGCTAAATTAGAATCACAACAATACAGAAAAGTTGCCTTCCCTATCACATATCTTACATATCAGTAGCCAAGCATGTCCAATAGAAATCACGCTACACAAACACCCAAAATCATCTCCATCACTTAATACTATTACATTTAGATTGTTGGAAAAAACACGTCAAACCCAAGTTAGCAATATCAATTGAACAAACCCTATGCTGAAGAGAAGAGGACAAAGTTTTGAATGTAAAAGCTATAACCACTCCGGTAGAATTAAAGAGTTCATACTTTTATATTGGTGCCCCTCAGCACCATGAATGTCTGGTCTCACCAATACTATCAATGGTTTCAAGCAACATTGAAACATTGCCAGTCTTGACCCATTTTGTAGCTAATGAACAACAACTGTATCCACATTTCCTCATTAACCCAATATCAATTTCCCACTCAATTCCACACTTCTGAATTAGTAAACCATAAAGCACCAAAACCAGGAGAGTAAAACCTCAACATACAAAACACCCCATTAATCCTAAGTGCAAACAAAACCCAATACCAAACCACTGAAAAACCCACCTAATAAACACATAATTTTGACTGCAAAAAGCAGAACCGAACAAACCAAACAAAGATAAGTACCAGATTGCGAGGAAGTGATTGGAGAATAGAGGAAGAGGAAGACGAAGACGAAGTTGAGGGCTACTGTTGGAAATAGTCGCAGCCTCCTTCATGGAAAACTCGCTACACAAATTCTTCTCTATGCCCAGAATTTCACCAAGCGCCAAAAGGTATGTCACCAGATTGTGCCGCCACCGCCGCAATAATATCTCAGACCAAAGCGCGACCTCGTCTGCCCACTGGATCCCCTTCCGATAGCCCCGATTCTATACCAGTTCAGTTCAATACCAGCAGCAAATTATAAAGTTAACAGATTATGAGGCTTTGTATGTATTCGATACCAGTTTTGAATACATCCCCGTATCTACCTCAACAAACTAATCCAGACCCCCACATACATCCCCGTATTTACCATCTCTCTTAGTTAACGACAGCAGACGCTGTCAACCCGTGTCATGCCGGCCTGCTGACAACTGTCCACAAACACCTTGGGTAGACGCACCCTCAGGTAGACAGACATCTCCTAGTTTAGAGGTAAAAAAAACTTTATAAACTTGTTTACGGATTTCAAAATTTTCAACTGCAGAATTGTAGTCCATGATCCTTTTCTCCAGATTTACATCTTCTTGCTCATCAATCATCAGCGAGCCTCGCAAATTACGACATAAAAATCAATTGTGTTTGGAGTCAAATAAACTCTAGATCAAAGAGAAGAAAACAACCCCTGATGTATTGCAACTTTGCAAGTTAGTTTAATTTCCAAAAAGCTATAGTCATATCTCATTAGAGAACCAGGGCTTCCCCTTCATATTCTCTCATCACACTACGCTTTCCCTTGTGCCAATTACCACCTCATGCATATAGGTGAATGAACTGACAACAAAGAGATCATAGTTCTGTTGCATACGCCCTCTAGCTTCTATGTGCAGATAAAGAGCCATGCCAGCGATCATAGTCCTGCCGTGAACCGTTGCTGTACAATTGTTTTATTGGCACAATTAGAAGATTGTCAATGAGTTCAGGTTTGATCAGCAACAAGAAGCTGCTTTGCTCTTCTAGTGAAACACTTGCTTTCACTGAAAGAAAGCATATTGTTGACAATGAGTTCAGGTTTGATCAGCAACAAGTATTCTTGGGCTTCTCTGTGATGAAACTACAGATTGAATCCAATTGTCCTACAAATTTTGTTTCTCGTTATTCCTTGTCGATAGGTTTCTTGCCTACTCAGTTTGCCTATGCAGTTTGTGATACAACAAGTGTTTCACTAGAATTATTCACCATTGCAACTTCTTCACAAAATTACTAGGATAAGTTATAACACGTACATACCTCTTGTAACACTAAATTGTATGACCAACTTTTATTGAAATGCAGGCCGGAAACCAAAAAATTCTAGGCTCTTGATATTTTTTTTCTTTTTTTTGAAAGGGTCTAGATTAGGGCCAGTCCTGAAGGATCTAAGGCCTAGTGAGAGGAAAAAAATGTGCCCCTTGTATAAACTTTTAATTTTTTTTTAAATTTCAAAAAATACCAATTTTCGGGGTTTCAAACCTAGTCAAGTGTAATGTCATAAGACTCATTCTCACGCCTGAATTTTTTTTATTGATATACTAAAACATGGTACAATGGAGGGACATAAAACTATTACTCCCAAAAAGAAAAGAAATATAAATATTACAATAAACACAGATAAAAAGTTACTTATGAGAATGCACCATTTACTCTAACGCAGATATTCTGAAACGTTCATTAAAATGTCATATGCTTTAGAATCGCCTTTCCGACTTTGTTTTCCACATGCTTCTTGACTGGTTCTGTCAACTAAGTTCACATATTTAAATTCCTCAATCAATTTCCACTTATTTGCATAGCTAAATACTCACAGTATAGAACAGTTTAAATAGAACGACAACTTAAGGTCTCAGCAAAAGTTTTACAAGTCATTGCACATTCCAAATTCTACCTATATAAATGGTTCATAGTGGCTTTAAACTATTAGTCTCATAAACATAAAATTCATTCTATCAAAACCAAGGTCCCAAGCACAAAACCAAATTCCAATCTTCTTTGCAAAAACATAAGAACAATTTCATATATCTCAGATGCATGATTTCATAAAGAAAACAAAAAAAAAAAGGGAGATTCGAAGTGTCAAGACCCGCCCCGAATTTCACCCCGAAACCCGAGATGAGTCCTGCGGGGACCACCTCCAAGGGAAATTTACCGAAGACTCGGCAAACCTCCCTCGAAAATGGACAACCCTAACTTAAGAACTTACGAATCACCTTTTAATCCAAAACAAATAAATCTTCAGCTACACTCCATAAGTAGCTAGAATACAACTTACACTGAAAATCCCAATAGTATTCAGAGCTACTAAAATAAAATAAAATACAACGGAAGCTAACAAACTCCTAGTAGATTAAACAGGTAACCTACTAGCGAAATATAGCTGATAGCTGGTGATAGAGGCATAAAATGCCATGTTCTTAGTATATTTTCCTACCCTATTTAGCTATGTTATTTCCTTAATAATGCCATCTTTAACATGTTTTATCTTATAGGAGTCATTTGCGCACAAACAAAGAAAAGGAGCTTAAGTCGCAGAAATTACGAAGAATTCTATTTGCTCGAGGAATCCTACTTCAACTAGGATTCCCATTTCATCATGGAGATCCTGTGTCGACATGGAAACCTCTTTCAAATAGGAAATCCTGTTTCTACAAGGAATCGAAGAAGAAAAAGTCAAATCCTAATCCAACTAGGAGAGCTTGTTGCCGCGCAAATAAAAGCCCAATCCATGGACTTCTTGGCCGATTTTGGAGTCCATAATTCAAGGGAAAATAGGTCCAAGTCCAACTCAGAAATTAATAGAAGAATGTGGAAGAATCAAGAAGATAAAAATCAGAAAATTAAGGAAGGAGAATCCCATTCTACCTAGAAGAGAATCCCACCGATTTTGTGGCTTTCTCTTGTGTAACTAGGACTTGTTTTCAGCCACAAGATCAAGAGAGATCCAAGGGCTGCGGCAATGCTAGGGGTTCACCAATTCAATATAAATAGGAGGGACTAGAAGAGAGGAATCCACCACTTCACAATCCAGAAAAATTCTGAAAAGTTCTCTCTCTCTCTTTCTCTTGCCGTCGCACCACTTTAGGAGCCCTAAGGAGTCAAGACCTCTGCCCCAAGGCCGAGCCAAGGAGGAGAGTAGCAGCCGAGTCCAAAGCCTTGCAATCGACAACTAGTTGGCCTCTCTTTGCCGATTCCAATTGTAATGGTTCTTTGTTGTTTTTGTTTTGTTTTCTTTGGTTTCAAATTCGTGCATGAACTCCTATGTTTTCTTTATAAATTCGAATGATGTTTGAGTCATGAGGGTTTGAATTTCCAGAATATTTGAATGTGTAGTTTAATTATTTATGATCTTGTGTTTTCGGTTCTAATATTATGGTTTGTGTTAAAAGCTTTATCTAGTGCGTAAGTGATTACTAACTCTGCAGGTTGGTAGTGCTAGAGGTTTATTTCGTGTTTAGAAGTATTCCGTTGTGGTGAAGGCCATGTTGTAGTGGCCGAGATAAGTGCTTTGCATGTGAAAAGTTAGGCAACGTTTGTAAACTTAGTAATTTGTTTAAGTCCGTTTTCATCTTAATGACTTGTAGATTTTGCATGTAAGTTGCTCGTGGCATTATGTGTTTAATTTATGAGATGCTCTAGGCCTAGACGTTCTGACCTAGTAACTATTAAGGAAAACCGATTAAGTGCATGTCCTCGACGGGTGTATCTTAGGACTTAGTTTCGCAAAGCATGATAATATTTCCGTTACGCATTTGAAGTAATTAATTGCATGTTCATTATTCTGGAATGATTTATTTGGATGGATTGGTTGAAGTCGGTCACGTGCATATAGTGTGTGTGCGTGTGTTTATTTATCGTTTTAGGATGTTAGAAACCCCAAATCAAAACCCCCGTTAAATGATTTGTGCCAAGTGTATATTTGTTAATATTTATTTCTGTTTTGTTTACTAACATCTCTTTTAAGCGACTCTAGATGCAGAGACCCCTCCACGAGTCTCCGGACTGAACGATACCCCATTTACTTTATGCTACATCTACACAAAAGAGGGTTTAATTGCGTCGGGCCCCTGTTGCTCGTGTATCTCGTATATATGCGCCCCGGAGGCTCGCGCCAATTTTGGCGCCGTTGCCGGGGACTTGTGATAAGTTCTCGCATTTGGGTCAATTTAATTTTCTTGTTGTTTATCTAAATAACTCGTTTGTTTTATTTATTTTCATATTTGGGTTATTGGAATGCACATTGTGGATAGGTAAAGTCGCAAGTGTTAATAGGGTTCTCTTAGATCCTTATTAACATTTGTCGATTGATTGAACACATGAATGACTCTCAGCTGAGTAAGGGGAATTATTCGGTGTCTAGGTTGAGTTAAAGTACCTGGGAACATAAATTGGATCTCATGACTGCAAGGGTTTTGTCCCTACAGTCAAATTACGAGTCCTACCAGCCTACTACGTCTACCTGGCCGAGTAAAACTCTTGAAACCACGGAGTTGCGCATGTCTCAATCTCTATACTTAGGCCGCACGCCACTTTGTTGCATTGCAAGAATTCGGATTTGAGAATCTATAAAATTTCGGTCCCTAACCTTGTCTTTAAACTAACATGTCGATACTTATCGTTAAAATGAGTTTATGCTTAAGATTTTGCAGACGTGTAGAGTCTTTGGTTTTCATTTTAATTCTTGTGTTTCTTAACTCTTAACCGTTACTAACTTGCATTTAAATTTTCAGATGTCTACCCCAATTACCATAGCTAATGCACTCGAGATGCTTGTCTACTTTGACGGAGAAATACTTGACAAGATACCGGAGTTCAATGACACAACGCGGCAACCGGGGACGCACATTTTTGTGATCGAGACCACCTCAACAATCGAAGGCGTTGGAGTAAGAGGAACTAATGGAAACAGGGATGCCGTGTGCATCATCTTGCTGCACATGAGCTTGCGAGGGCGAGCACTCCAATGGTTCGAGGACCTTGACCATAGCACCACAACGTGGGACGAGTTGAAGAGGAGTTTCGTTGCTGAGTTCCGGCTTATACCGTCAATTGCGGATGCACCAAATGGAATGAAGTTCACCGATGCATATAGGTTGTACCATGAGCATCCATTGGTGGCTTCGATTGCGGAAGTTATCCCCAAATTCGGCGGCCATGATTACCAAAATCCTACAAGCCACATCCGTCACATCGAGCTGATGAGCAAGGTTAGGTCCGAATTCAAGTACTCTGATGTACTCTTTCTCATGGTGTTCCACAACTCACTTGAAGGAAGGGCACAAGAGTGGTACTTGTACACCTGCACCGGAAGCATGAATTGGGATGCGATCAAGAAGAAGTTAGTAGCTGATTTTTCAAATGACCGGCGGCCCGCTAACACTCCCGCGCGCAAATATGTTCAACATTTGCTTAACCAAGAGCGAAGGGAGGTAGCACCACGCCAATACTACGAGGAACTGCACTACCAACCATCTGAAGATCAAGTCTCGGCCAAAGTCAAGGACACCCTATTTAGGGTAGACTCTCTTACGGCCGAGCTCGCCAAGTGTGTGTGTTGCGGACCGAATAGTGGAGCTTCAATTACTGAGCTGACTTCTCAAACCCCTATGCCACATCCATCAACTTTCCCTCAACCTTCCATGCTGCCCAAACCGTCCAATCAATGCTTGGCTGCCACCAAGACCATACAAAAGAAGAAGAAGGCCGAAACAATGCAAAAGCTACTTGACTGTATGGAGGAGATGCTTGCAAAGCAAGATGATCAAGCCAAGGTAATTGAGGAGATAAAGGATGATGTCCACTTCCTCTATGATGAGTTGGATAGCGTCCTTCACTTCCCAAGGTTTGCGGTCGGAGATGGTGGCAATGCCGTGGAGGAAGAGGAAGAAGAGGATGAGGATGATGAAGAGGACCCCATTGAGGACGACAATGAAGATGATGACGATGGCCATGATGATGGCGGTGATGAAGGAATGCCCAATGTCGGAGCTGATGAAGACATGTATGGTGACAATGAGGATGAGGAAGATCCGAATGAGTACATAGAGGAGAATGACCAAGAGTCCGGTGACAACCATAGTAATGTCACGGATGATGACGAGGGAAACTCTCGCCGCTCCTACTCTCCACCTGCCTCACCATACTACCCTTATGATGATGCTGAGCTTGCCGAAGGTTGGGACAACCTGGACATGGAGACCGCATTCGCTAATGAGGATTAGGGGAGACATAATAAACCGTCTAGCCAATGGACGTAAAAAGAAGCGCTCTAAAGGGAGGCAACCCTTTCATTTCGGTTTGGTAGCCAAAGGCTTAGGTTTTCGTTCATTTCTATCTTTGGCTTTGGTAGTTGAGTTGCACCTTTTTGCAACACCCTTTTGGTTATTTTCTAGTAAGATTTTCAGTTTTTAATAATTTGGTTTTATTACGTTTGAAATTTTTGATTAGTCTGGTTTGAGATGTGCAGTCCAGTGACTTGGAACGTGCACGGATCTCAGCTCCTTTGGAATTACGCCATGTATTATATATGGATGGAAAGATCTACGAGTCTAGTTTCTGAATCTTTTTACAGAACTGGATTTGGAGTTCGGATGAGCCGGGAATTCGAGTTTTAATGGAGCGAGGTCAGAGCAGAAACTTCTGGAACAGAGCCGAACTGATCAGACATTCTTTGTGAACAGTCGAGTACTTTGTTTTATCTTCAAGCATGTTGGTATGATCTTTGATGAGAAGACCAAGGCCTTAGAACCTTGGGGGCCGGTGCCTACATCCAGCAAGTTCCGCGATGAGCAAAGTTTGGGAGGTCTACAAGGGGGAGAATTTCTTACTTAATTTAAACCGATGTTTAGTGTTTTTGTGAATTTCATTCTCTATGCTTCGATTCTATGTTGCATGCTATATCTTGTTATACATTGAGGACAATGTAGGATTTAAGTGTGGGGGAGGGATTTACATGATAGTTGAGTCTTTAAATTTGTTTATTTTTCGTTTTTAGTTTTAGTGTTTAAATTTTAAATTTTTCGAGTCATTTAAAATTTTTTTCTTGCTCTTTATTTATGTTTTTGAGTCTTAGGAGCCCTTAATGTCGATGATAGACTATAATCTCTGAATTGATGATTTTGAAATGATAACAAAATCGAGATGATCTTAGGTTGATTTTTCTTTGGTTAATTGCAATGAGTTGAAAATATATGGTATGTAGTGGATATGGTTTGTAACTTTGGTACAGAATTTGAACATATTCAGCTAAGTTTTGATTCATATGAACCTATGTGAGATTTTGAGCCGATATATGTGCCATTTCTTTCGAGTGTTTATAGGAAAAATCTATCTTTTCTTGGTTATTATTATTTGGAACCTCATTGTTCTTTTATTTGATTGATTGCATGCCATAGCTCTTTAATGAACTCTAGAGTGCTAGAACTCATTCTTGTGAATTGCAAAACTTATAGTCATTACATGTTCTGATCTTGGAAATGAAAAGAAGGAATTTTTAGGATGATCACCAATGCCAAATTAACCTGTGTCCTATTTTGTGTGCGCGGCACACCCCTTAGTTTAGCCCCTTTGAGCCTACGTTTTGCCTTTCTTTCATCACCCTTGTAAACACTACCCTGAGCTTAGTAATAGAAATCTCTACCTTTATCCTTCGGATCTAGTAGAGCTTATTTTGTAATGTTTATATGAAGGTGTGGTTGAAGAGCAAGTGTGGGGGAGTAAGAAGTGTCCAATGAAAAAAAAAAAAAAAAAAAAAATAATACATGTCATCGGCAGGAAAAGAAATATTCATGGACAAGTTCTTTTGTGGAATTGGAGTTGTGTGAGTAAATTGAAGGCCTAAAAACAGAAATATTTGGCCTTTGTCTGTTTTCATGTTATAAGGGGAGTGTTGTGACGTTTTTGGAGTCTCATGAACTCATTTCGGGGACATAAGGTTGTTGGAATGCTCTGCTAGGTCCTTAGGATCCTTATGATCTCAGTTCCGATAAATTCATACCTTTAGCCTAGCCACATTTACACCTTTTGAATTCCTTCTTGATCCTTGAGATGTGCAGCCTATGATCTGTGGAGTCTTTCACAAGAGTTGAGCTTATGGTTTTTGGTTCATTTGTGCATGTTATCAAATTCTTTCTTGAGGTTCATTATTATCTTTTCTATGTGAGCTATTCATAATTTCTCAAGATACTATTTATCTTGCATAGATGAGTGAGCCAGAAAATCTGAGTGAAAAAAGAATGAGTGCATATCCTTGTGAGCTATGAATCATTATTTATCTGAAATATGTTGAGCTTAACCATCACCACTGTTCTTCCAAGTCCTACATGTTTATGTAATTAACCGTGGCAATTAACTCTCGAAAGTTCATAGAGTGAATCTTGATTGAGGAAGAGTTTCAATGTTATGAGTTCCGAGATTTACTAGACATTATAGGGGCATTAGAGTTTTTGTTTCGAGTCTTGTTAGCTTGGTTTTGCTAAGGGACTAGCAAAAGCTAAGTGTGGGGGAGTTGATAGAGGCATAAAATGCCATGTTCTTAGTATATTTTCCTACCCTATTTAGCTATGTTATTTCCTTAATAATGCCATCTTTAACATGTTTTATCTTATAGGAGTCATTTGCGCACAAACAAAGAAAAGGAGCTTAAGTCGCAGAAATTACGAAGAATTCTATTTGCTCGAGGAATCCTACTTCAACTAGGATTCCCATTTCATCATGGAGATCCTGTGTCGACATGGAAACCTCTTTCAAATAGGAAATCCTGTTTCTACAAGGAATCGAAGAAGAAAAAGTCAAATCCTAATCCAACTAGGAGAGCTTGTTGCCGCGCAAATAAAAGCCCAATCCATGGACTTCTTGGCCGATTTTGGAGTCCATAATTCAAGGGAAAATAGGTCCAAGTCCAACTCAGAAATTAATAGAAGAATGTGGAAGAATCAAGAAGATAAAAATCAGAAAATTAAGGAAGGAGAATCCCATTCTACCTAGAAGAGAATCCCACCGATTTTGTGGCTTTCTCTTGTGTAACTAGGACTTGTTTTCAGCCACAAGATCAAGAGAGATCCAAGGGCTGCGGCAATGCTAGGGGTTCACCAATTCAATATAAATAGGAGGGACTAGAAGAGAGGAATCCACCACTTCACAATCCAGAAAAATTCTGAAAAGTTCTCTCTCTCTCTTTCTCTTGCCGTCGCACCACTTTAGGAGCCCTAAGGAGTCAAGACCTCTGCCCCAAGGCCGAGCCAAGGAGGAGAGTAGCAGCCGAGTCCAAAGCCTTGCAATCGACAACTAGTTGGCCTCTCTTTGCCGATTCCAATTGTAATGGTTCTTTGTTGTTTTTGTTTTGTTTTCTTTGGTTTCAAATTCGTGCATGAACTCCTATGTTTTCTTTATAAATTCGAATGATGTTTGAGTCATGAGGGTTTGAATTTCCAGAATATTTGAATGTGTAGTTTAATTATTTATGATCTTGTGTTTTCGGTTCTAATATTATGGTTTGTGTTAAAAGCTTTATCTAGTGCGTAAGTGATTACTAACTCTGCAGGTTGGTAGTGCTAGAGGTTTATTTCGTGTTTAGAAGTATTCCGTTGTGGTGAAGGCCATGTTGTAGTGGCCGAGATAAGTGCTTTGCATGTGAAAAGTTAGGCAACGTTTGTAAACTTAGTAATTTGTTTAAGTCCGTTTTCATCTTAATGACTTGTAGATTTTGCATGTAAGTTGCTCGTGGCATTATGTGTTTAATTTATGAGATGCTCTAGGCCTAGACGTTCTGACCTAGTAACTATTAAGGAAAACCGATTAAGTGCATGTCCTCGACGGGTGTATCTTAGGACTTAGTTTCGCAAAGCATGATAATATTTCCGTTACGCATTTGAAGTAATTAATTGCATGTTCATTATTCTGGAATGATTTATTTGGATGGATTGGTTGAAGTCGGTCACGTGCATATAGTGTGTGTGCGTGTGTTTATTTATCGTTTTAGGATGTTAGAAACCCCAAATCAAAACCCCCGTTAAATGATTTGTGCCAAGTGTATATTTGTTAATATTTATTTCTGTTTTGTTTACTAACATCTCTTTTAAGCGACTCTAGATGCAGAGACCCCTCCACGAGTCTCCGGACTGAACGATACCCCATTTACTTTATGCTACATCTACACAAAAAAGGGTTTAATTGCGTCGGGCCCCTGTTGCTCGTGTATCTCGTATATATGCGCCCCGGAGGCTCGCGTCAGCTGGGTCACTATGCCTCGACGTCTCCTGCTGAACCTCACGCGAACTCTGCAGACTGGGCATTTTTAAAAACGAAGAGCCCAGGGGAAAATATTTAACACGTCAGAGTGAGTGGACAAAACTGATCTGACAACAAATAAATATTTCCCCAAATGAAATGCTTTCCACAGTGGCAAAAAACACGAACTCCACTGGAACGACTCTGAACTGGGGTCCAGCCTGGCTAGAACCCCCAAACTTTAAGAAACTGCCTCTCAGGCCTGGATATTATATATATATATATATATATATAGTATGTATGCACACTCGCCTGACCCTTGGCATGATATCTATGAACATCTTGAATAAAGTAGATATCATACGAAGCTACTATGCTTGCGTCTAATGCTCACATCACCCCACACCGGAATTGTACCTCGCATATGGGGGAAAGCGGCCGAGTGGTAATATATACGTGCTTACTCCTTGTACGACTTCTTTGAATAAATAAATGCAAGAATAGAAAGTCGCACAGGGCTACGACACTCGCGTCTAACGCTCATGTCACCCATACCGGAATTGTACCTCGCGTATGGGGGAAATCACATATAGCTAGCTAGCATTTAATCATATACATACTATTCTCGGAATTGTACCTCGAGTATAATCCACCGAAATTCTTAATTTCGGGAAATATCCAATAACCGAAAAAATCAATCAAATGATAAAGCATTTCAGATATAATATTCAAAACAAAGGTCCACTCAAAGGTTAGGCCTAAGCCTGATGTCGGTCGGAGGTGTCTTCCGCTCAAGCCTCCTCACGTCTTGTTCCATATACATAAAACCTTAAATGAAACACCGACGTTTAAATACAAATCATGCATAATTAAATATGCTACGCGCTTAACCAAGCCTAACACTCCAAAATCTTAAATCCACCGCCAACCTCAAAACTCCACAAATTTCACCGACATCCTCAAAATCACTTTCCACCAAATAAAATCCAATGGCCAGATTACAAATTAATAATCCGTCAAAAATACTTAACTTCAACAAATTTTAAACCTATCCAAAACTCCTCCAAAAATTCTAAAACTTATTCCATTAAACTCCTCACATTTTTCTCTACCAAAAACATTTTCTCGGCGGCGGCCGGCGACCAACTCCGGCGACCTCCGATGGTCACCAAATTTTGGCAGCATCTTCCTCTCAACCTCCTCTACAACATTCCTAACCACCACAAACTCCAATTCTAAGCCTAAGCACATCAATCGAACGGAAATACACAAAAAGCCCTAGAAATTTCAAATTTTGATTTCTCCTTACCTAGCTCACGAAGAAGCGAGCCTTTGGAGGGATTGAAGCACGGGAGGAGGGATTCTTGTTGGGCTATGGCTCGCCGGATATGGCGGCCGGAGGAGGGAGTTCCGGCGAGAAATCGGTTTCTGCAGCCGGGGCTTTCGGGCGGCGTTTCTCCCTCACGGCGGCGCTAGGGAGGCTGCCACCGGTATAGAAATGTTGCTGGGAGGGAGACCGATCGAACGGGACAGGTCCGGCGGTGAACGGAGGCCGGACGGCGGCGGACGGTCGGCCGGATATTTTCGGCAGAACTGGGCTCGGGAGGAGAAACCGGGAAGAGAGAGGAGAAGAGAAAAAAAGAGACTGGGCTTTGACCAAGCCCGGTCCACCACCCCAATTATAAACCCAATCCAAAAATCAACACCCCAAAATAATACCCCAATAAAATTACCTTTTACTAACAAAAATTACCATTTTTACTGTCGTAAAAAATTCTTCTTTAGAAGAATTCCCTCAAAATATTAGTCTCTCAACACCTTCTGGGGATCAATTTTATTTTACACTTAATGACGATCACGGTAAAAATCTTATTACCACTATGCCAGTAGTAAAGGTAAAAATTAAGATTCGGGGCGGGACACGAAGCAACATTTTTCAACCCAAAAAGAAGAATTTGAAGATGTGATATTCATAGTAACCTTATGTTCGGTCTTTAAAAACTGGATTGTGAGAGAGGAGATGTGAAATAGAGAGAGGATGAAAAATTTCTAAGGATCATGAGTAATTTATAAAGAGAGCAGACAAAAAAATTTCGGTTCTGGAGAGCATCAATCTTCAATCAAGCTCCTTTATTGTTGCAATGAGTATTTGAATTTGGGAGAAGAATCAGAAGAGATTAAAAGTTTGAGAGAGAAGAAGAGACTGGAACAAATGAATAAGAAAAATATATATATATATATATATATATTAATTACACCTATATATATATATATATAACAAATGAAAAAAAAAAAAACCCCCTTCAGCCCTGGGCCCTGGTGCCAGCGCACTGCCAGCACTGGGCCAGGACCGAGTCTGGTCTAGACTCTTGATCTTAAATCTGTAAAATTGCCTTCTTGAAACCCTTTAGTTTACACTTTAACTTATGAGGTAGTTACCCTTATCGGCGAAAAAAAATTAAAAGCTAGTTAAATGAATGAAAAACATATATGTACGAATTTAATTAACTATATTGGTTGATATCTTTATATTGCAGATCTATAATATGATAACATGCATCACATTGATTTTTCCGATTAAGTCGATTTGGGTTATATCTCCATCACATAACCGAGCTATGTATTTCTCTGACATATATAACTAAAACGTTTTGCTTGCACAACTGTACAGCGCAACAACACTGGAAGCTTTCATTTAAGAAAAGACTCCTGATCACTAGGAGTGAGATTGAAGGTCCTTGTTGACTGAACCGGCTCCTCTTCATAGGACAAATCCTTCTGCAGACTAATCGGTTGTTCTTCCAGCACATGAGAAGGATCGGCAATATACTTGCGAAGCATGGATACATGAAACACATTATGTATCCTGGACAACTCTAAAGGCAAAGCTAACCGATAGGCAAGAGAGCTAACTCGCTCTATTATCTCATAAGGACCAATATACCTCGGACTAAGCTTCCGACGCTTGCCAAAACGTACTACCCCTTTCCAAGGAGATAGTTTCAGGAACACCCAATCACCTACTTGAAACTCAAGGCCCTTACTGCGGACATCGGCATAACTCTTTTGCCTACTCTGAGTAGCCTTGAGTCTATCCCTGACCACCTTGATCTTCTCATTTGCAAACAGCTCAGCCAGTTTATCCAGCGAATACTTCTTTCCCACCGGCAAGAAATGAGCAGATTTAGTGAGTCTATCCACTATCACCCAAATACCGTCATGCCCTTCACGGGTACGAGGTAAACTGAAGACAAAATCCATGGTGTTGTGGTCCCACTTCCACACTGGAATAGGCAACGGGTCAAGCAAACTTGAAGGTTTATGCCTTTCAGCTTTCACCTGCTGAAAATCAGACACCTACTCACAAAAGCTGCAATTTCCCTCTTCATGTTAGGCCACCAATAATAATCCTTCAAAGTCCGATACATCTTTGTACTACCTGGATGAGCAGCAAACGCAGAACTATGAGCATCCTCCAAAATCTCAATCTTTAGCTCTTCATTCCTCTTTAGAACACAAAGCCTGCTTTTGAACAACAACGACCCATCTCTTCTTACTGAAACATTTACGGCGGCTCCATTCGCTGCTCTTTCTATCAACCGAACTATGGAAGGATCATTATACTGTGCCTCCCGCACTTTATCAACCAACACTGGCCTCACATGGAAACTGGCTACCAAAGCACCCACTTTATTCACCGCTAAATCCACCCCTGTAGCCCGCAGCTCACAAAGAAGTGGAACTCGAACCATCCTCAAGTGAAACAAAGACACTGAGGGATTGCAACTAAGAGCATCAGCTACCACATTAGCTTTTCCAGGATGATACTCTATTGTGCAATCATAATCACTGATCAACTCCATCCACCTTCTTTGCCTCAAATTCAACTCCCTTTGTGTGAACACATACCGAATACTCTTGTGGTCGGTAAAAATCTGACACTTGGCTCCACAAAGATAGTGTCTCCACAACTTGAGAGTAAAAACCACAACTGCAAGATCAAAATCATGAGTGGGATAATTCACCTCATGCGGCTTCAATTGCCTAGAAGCGTAGGCAATCACTCGATCATGCTGCATCAACACTCCACCTAGACCTCATCTAGAAGCATCACAAAACACCACATACTCCCCACTATCGTCTAGAAGTGCCAAAACAGGAGCACTAGTCAAACGATCCTTTAACTCTTGAAAACTTTGCTCACACTGATCTGACCATTCGAACTTGACTCTCTTTCTGGTCAATCTAGTTAGTGGAGCTACAATCTTTGAAAAGTCTTGCACAAATCGCCGATAGTAACCTGCTAACCCCAGGTACAAATCTCCGACACAGTTGTGGGTCTTCTCCAATTGGACACTGCTTCTACCTTCTAGGGATCCACACTAACACCTTCAGCTGAAACTATATGACCCAGAAAACCCACCTTATCTAGCCAAAACTCACACTTGCTGAACTTGGCAAACAACTGCTCATTCCTCAAAGTCCGCAAAATCAATCTTAGATGTTTGGCATGCTCCTTCTCACTTTTTTAGTACACCAAAATATCATCTATGAACACAATCACGAAGCGGTCAAGATATGGACTAAACACCCTATTCATGAGATCCATGAATGTCACGGGTGCATTAGTAAGTCCAAAAGGCATTACCACAAACTCATAATGACCATAGCGTGATCGAAATGCAGTCTTGGCTACGTCACTATCCCGAATCCGCAACTGATGATAACCAGATCTCAAATCAATCTTTGAGAACACCGAGGCACCTCTCAACTGATCGAACAAATCATCAATGCGAGGCAACGGGTACTTATTCTTCACAGTGACTTGATTCAGCTTCCTATAATCAATATATAGTCTCATGGTGTCGTCTTTCTTCTTAACAAACAACACCGGAGCACCCCATGGAGACATGCTTGGCTGAATAAAACCCTTATCTACTAACTCCTGCAATTGAGTCTTCAACTCTTTCAATTCCGTAGGAGCCATTATGTAAGGTGCCTGAGAGATAGGCATAGATCCAGAAAGCAACTCAATGAAAAAGTCTATCTCCCTTACAAGAGGCAAACCAGGCAAATCCTCGGGAAACACGTCCGAAAATTCTCTTACTACAGGAATGTCTCCCACTTCCAACACTCCTATACTTGCATCCGTAACATGAGCTAAGAATGCCTGACAGCCTTTGCTTAACAATCTCCTGGCAGCCACAACTGAAATCAGGCAACTCGAAATCACATCTCTTTCCCCCTGAAACACAACCTCCAATCCATCCGGGCTTCGAAACACTACTTCTTTTCGAAAACAATCCACCAAAGCTCTATAAGACTCTAAGAAGTCCATCCCCAAGATCACATCAAACTCCACCATATCTAAAGGGATTAAATCTGCCTTAAACTGAGCTCCTTCCACCAAAACTTCACAACCACTAAACACCCAAGCTATTCTCATCACCTCACCAGAGGGAAGAGATACGTGCCACTCGCCTGGAAGAGACGATGATGACACATTAGCATGGAGAACGAATCTACTAGACATGAATGAATGCGTAGTTCCAGGGTCAATTAAAACAAATGCTGGTTGACCAAAAATTAACAACGTACCAATGATGACATCTGGGGAAGTACGACCCTCCTGCTGGGTCATAGCATGTAGTCTAGCGCAAGTCATGAGACGTCCACGCTGACCACTCCCCTACTGAGAACCACGGGGCTGCTGAACCACCACTAACTGAAAACTGACTGCCTTACTGAGAAGGGGCGGTCCTCTGTGCCAACAAAGGACAGTCTCTCCTGAAATAATCCAGACCACTACACTCAAAGCATCCAGAAGACTGCTGCTGACCAAAAGAAAAAGCCTGACCACCAGAAGATCCCCCTTGGGAACTACCACCAGCACTAAACTAACCGGCCTACTGTCTGCCCAACTGGCTCCTGGAGGGTCTCCTGAAACGTCCTCCAAATCTACCCCTAGAACCAGAACCTGATCCTCCACTACTACCACTGCCCGCTGAAGATCCAGAAGCTGATGAGGAAGCGGCCTTCTTCGATGGACCCTGGCTGGGACCACCGAAATCTCTGGGCCGTGCACTAAAAGTTCTCCTGGTCTCAATGACCATGGCTGCAGTAACCGCATCAAGAAAATTCGGGTAAATGCCACCGACCATCTTGTCTGCATAAACCCCGCCATGAGCTCCAACAAACATGTCAATCCTGGTCCTCTCATCAGGAATCAAATAGGGCACATGGTAGCTCAGGGAAGTGAACCTCTGCTCAAACTCGATGACACCCTCATCATCCCCCTTCTTCATGTTCAGGAAATCCAACTGAATCCTGATACGCTGAGCGTGACCGAAATACTGACCCAAGAAAAGCGTCTTAAACTCCTCCCAAGTAATGTCCTGAGCACCACCACGATTTCTGCTAGCAAGGGTCCACCAGTGAAGCGCTGAGTCATCCAGAAAAGTCACTGTCATCTTCACTTTCTTTTCTTCCGGCAGGTCAGTGCTCTCAAAAGCCATTTTCATCTTATCTACCCAAGTGTGAACATCAAGGGGTCCCTTGGCGCCCTTGAACTCAATTGCATCAGCATCGAAGACATCCTTCTTCTTCACTGACCGAGGCTACTGAACTCTATCTAGCACACCTCTCAGCATGCTCCCAATCGAATCAAATAATCCTCTAACCTCATCACCCTCACTAGTGTTGGTCGAGGAAGCTACACGGGGTCGGCGTCTAGGAGGCATAGTACCTGAGGAAGAAGATTTTAAGTAGTCTGTCCATAAGACTAACAGAACTATCACAGATACCCAATAACACATAGTATCAAAAGCAGAAAACTACCGATGAATCCGCCGCGGTCGGACCATCACTCTATAGACACTATGGCTACTTAGGCAAATACGATACTGAGTAGAAAACAGAAGATGAAACCTAGAGCTCTGATACCAACTGTCAAGACCCGCCCCGAATTTCACCCCGAAACCCGAGATGAGTCCTGCGGGGACCACCACCTAGGAAAATTTACCGAAGACTCGGCAAACCTCCCTCGAAAATGGACAACCCTAACTTAAGAACTTACGAATCACCTTTTAATCCAAAACAAATAAATCTTCAGCTACACTCCATAAGTAGCTAGAATACAACTTACACTGAAAATTCCAATAGTATTCAGAGCTACTAAAATAAAATAAAATACAACGGAAGCTAACAAACTCCTAGTAGATTAAACAGGTAACCTACTGGCGAAATGTAGCTGATAGCTGGGTCACTATGCCTCGACGTCTCCTGCTGGACCTCACGCGAACTCTGCAAACTGGGCATTTTTAAAAACGAAGAGCCCAAGGGAAAATATTTAACACGTCACAGTGAGTGGACAAAACTGATCTGACAACAAATAAATATTTCCCCAAATGAAATGTTTTCCACAGTGGCAAAAAACACGAACTTCACTGGAACGACTCTGAACTGGGGTCCAGCCTGGCTAGAACCCCCAAACTTTAAGAAACTGCCTCTCAGACCTGTATATTATATATATATAGTATGTATGCACACTCGCCTGACCCTTGGCATGATATCTATGAACAACTTGAATAAAGTAGATATCATACGAAGCTACTATGCTTGCGTCTAACGCTCACATCACCCCACACTAGAATTGTACCTCGCATATGGGGGAAAGCGGCCGAGTGGTAATATATACGTGCTTACTCCTTGTACGACTTCTTTGAATAAATAAATGCAAGAATAGAAAGTCACACAGGGCTACGACACTCGCGTCTAACGCTCATGTCACCCATACCGGAATTGTACCTCGCGTATGGGGGAAATCACGTATAGCTAGCTAGCATTTAATCATATACATACTATTCTCGGAATTGTACCTCGAGTATAATCCACCGAAATTCTCAATTTCGGGAAATATCCAATAACAGAAAAATTAATCAAATGATAAAGCATTTCAGATATAATATTCAAAACAAATGTCGACTCACAGGTTAGGCCTAAGCCTGATGTAGGTCGGAGGTCTCTTCCGCTCAAGCCTCCTCACGTCCTGTTCCATATACATAAAACCTTAAATGAAACACCGACGTTTAAATGCAAATCAAGCATAATTAAATATGCTACGCGCTTAACCAAGCCTAACACTCCAAAATCTTAAATCCACCGCCAACCTCAAAACTCCACAAATTTCACCGACATCCTCAAAATCACTTTCCACCAAATAAAATCTAATGGCCGGATTATAAATTAATAATCCGCCAAAAATACTTAACTTCAACAAATCTTAAACCTATCCAAAACTCCTCCAAAAATTCTAAAACTTATTCCATTAAACTCCTCACATTTTTCTCCACCAAAAACATTTTCTCGGCGGCGGCCGGCGACCAACTCCGGCGACCTCCGATGGTCACCAAATTTTGGCAGCATCTTCCTCTCAACCTCCTCTACAACATTCCTAACCACCACAAACTCCAATTCTAAGCCTAAGCACATCAATCGAACGGAAATACACAAAAAGCCCTAGAAATTTCAAATTTCGATTTCTCCTTACCTAGCTCACGAAGGAGCGAGCCCTTTGGAGGGATTGAAGCACGGGAGGAGGGCTTCCTGTTGGGCTATGGCTCGCCGGATATGGCGGCCAGAGGAGGGAGTTCCGGCGAGAAATTGGTTTCTGCAGCCAGGGCTTTCGGGCGGCGTTTCTCCCTCACGGCGGCGCTAGGGAGGCTGCCACCGGTCTAGAAATGTTTCTGGGAGGGAGACCGATCGAACGGGACAGGTCCGGCGGCGAACGGAGGCCGGACGGCGGCGGATGGTCGGCCGGAAATTTTCGGCAAAACTGGGTTCGGGAGGAGAAACCGGGAAGAGAGAGGAGAAGAGAAAAAAAAAGAGACTGGGCTTTGACCAAGCCCGGTCCACCACCCCAATTATAAACCCAATCCAAAAATCAACACCCCAAAATAATACCCCAATAAAATTACCTTTTACTAGCAAAAATTACCATTTTTACCGTCGTCAAAAATTCTTCCTTAGAAGAATTCCCTCAAAATATTAGTCCCTCAACACCTTCTGGGGATCAATTTTATTTTACACTTAATGACGATCACGGTAAAAATCTTATTACCACTATTCCAGTAGCAAAGGTAAAAATTAAGATTCGGGGCGTGACACGAAGCAACATTTTTCAACCCAAAAAGAAGAATTTGAAGATGTGATATTCATAGTAACCTTATGTTCGGTCTTTAAAAACTGTATTGTGAGAGAGGAGATGTGAAATAGAGAGAGGATGAAAAATTTCTAAGGATCATGAGTAATTTATAAAGAGAGCAGACAAAAAAATTTCGGTTCTGGAGAACATCAATCTTCAATCAAGCTTCTTTATTGTTGCAATGAGTATTTGAATTTGAGAGAAGAATCAGAAGAGATTAAAAGTTTGAGAGAGAAGAAGAGACTGGAACAAATGAATAAAAAAAATATATATATATATATATATATATATATTAATTACACCTATATATATATATATATAACAAATGAAAAAAAAATCCCCCTTCAGCCCTGGGCCCTGGTGCCAGCGCACTGCCAACACTGGGCCAGGACCGAGTCTGGTCTAGACTCTTGATCTTAAATCTGTAAAATTGCCTTCTTCGAACCCTTTAGTTTACACTTTAACTTATGAGGTAGTTACCCTTATCGGCGAAAAAAAATTATAAGCTTGTTAAATGAATGAAAAACATATATGTACGAATTTAATTAACTATATTGGTTGATATCTTTATATTGCAGATCTATAATATGATAACATGCATCACATTGGTTTTTCCGATTAAGTCGATTTGGGTTATATCTCCATCACATAACCGAGCTATGTATTTCTCTGACGTATATAACTAAAACGTTTTGCTTGCACAACTGTACAGCGCAACAACACTGGAAGCTTTCATTTAAGAAAAGACTCCTGATCACTAGGAGTGAGATTGAAGGTCCTTGTTGACGGAGCGGATTCAGTGCACCTTGGTGCACTAGAACCATTTAACAGATCTAAACCACCGTTAAGAGATTAATTCGGAAGAATATCAAAATTCCAGATCTACTTCTTCGTCTTCGACACTTCCATAGCTGGTTTATACTCTTCCACCATCTCAAATAACTTCTTACTGCAAAACAAGACAACATCTTGTTCCATCAAGACAGTAGTATACCAACTGCCCTAGAATCACTCACTTTCTTTCCAAATCAATAGCCTTGTACCCATATCGAGTAAATCATGCCCATTTTCAGATCTCACAGGAATTGATTTTGGTTTTTTGTACTGGTTACTAGTTTGCTTTCTGATGAATGAATCTATAAACCACGATACCAGTCTCTCTTGGTCCTCAAAAACCACCATGGCCGCCAATACTCATCTCCGCCGCTGCCAAGCTCTGCAAGTATATCGCATCGCAACTCCAGCTCGTTGAATCACCTTCTCAGACAAAAATCGACGTCGTTTTGACGGGCAGATCTCCTTCTCTTAAACAAATGAGGCCCTTCTCATCTTCAAGCCTCTCGATTGAACTTTAGCCTGGTTTGCATAAATGGGATATTTAGTTATTTACCTTTATGGGCTTTTTAACGGTGTTAATATTAAAGTTAGTGTCATTAAATGATTAGATCAAATAAACGGCTGAGATTATATTATAGATGTTGGTTCACTTCAACGTTGGTGCATCTGAGAATTTTTGTCTTGTTGATGCATGTGTGTTTAACCCTACTAAATAGGTAAAAGCAGTAGAATAATATCAACTCGTGTCACCAGAAGTTTCACAGCTTTCTACCTACAGTATTTTAAATGCAAGTATAAACCAAGGAACAAGTTACTAATTGGGTACATATATGATGTGAACGGGATTCGATTTCCCACGTCCAACATTCAACCGCACACGTCGCCGGAAACCCTAGTCAGCCATCACGTGCGGCCTCATTACCCCTTCACTATTATATACAACATACACTGATCATCACCCCACAATATATAAAGTTAACTAAAGCAAAGAACAAGAGAAAGCAACGAGTACCATGATCATTGTTTGCAGCTTCATCCACGACTCCTTGTTCACATCTTTACTTCAAACTTATGCTGCAAATGTGTATCCCATTATTAGTGCATCGTTCCCCTTCATTTTCATTATATTTTTAAGCTCAAACCATAGTGTTTGACTCTATTTTCACGACTAATTCATAATTAGAGACACTAAGTAAATATATTTTTCTTATTTGAATTGGGTATTTTGATCATAGATTTCATAGCATTTGAGGTATATGTATGATACACCTATAAGTGTCTCGGATGCATTATTCTCTTCTTATCTTCTTTCATTTCTTCATGGATATGAACTAAAACAAACAGTGGATTTGGTCTCTAAGATACTGATCGAGATACCGCTTAACTATTAAACAAACGGAGGTTGGGCTAATCGAGTCGGTCAAAGAAAACAAAAAGGTTAGAAGGGAGGGGGGAGTGCGAGTGGCCGACAATACTTGTTTGTAGGCCAAACAAAGATTGGGACAGAACTGAGGAAAGCAAAGATTAAGAGAGAGGGTGCCCTAGACTTGCACAAGTTAATTTTTTTTAAAAAGGAGGTATTATGTGTGGTGCTCTTTCTGCATTGCAGCATTTGACTAATACTTTTGTTGCAATTTGAAACGTAGCCTTTTCAGGTAATGTCATGTGCTTCTTCTTATTATAAGATGAGAGCTGGAGAGGTGTGGTGGGTAAGTAAACCTAGCAAGCTTTGTTTAATTCGAAGGCAAAGCAAGTCGATTAGTTTTGGGTGACGTGCATGCAGAACAAAGGGTTTGGTTTGGCACCCTCCCTTCTTTCCGTTTTTCTCGCTCCCTTCTTTCCGTTTTTCTCTAATTAATCTACCACAATCTGTTCTTTCTTATACCTTACACGACTTTAATCATATTCATATGCGACTTGTGACTACTCGATCATTCTATGAGCTCGTCAGTGAGATTCCTTTGCTTTTGTTCAAAGGATCTACCTACTTAATTTGGCTCAACTCCTTAGTACTGAAGATAAGAATTGTCTACGTAGAAGCTGAAGTACTGAAGCATATACAAGATCAAGGAATACAATCTTGTATATGTATGAGGTGGCCGGAATCCTTCACTAGCTTATAAGAACCCTAAGACGCATGCTTAGCTATCAGTTGGGCATCAAAAAATTTGTTAAACGGTTGCTAATATATTGGCATCTTAATCCCGACCAAACTAGCTTCTTCCTTGATTCATTTTTGTTTTTTCAATTCGCAGATTACTAGCTAGACAGACAGCTATCTCAATCAAAGCATTTTACTCCAACTTTCATTGTCCTAGTCGATCCGATAGGTATAGTGTTAGTACATAGCCAAAATACTTGGTTGAGCCGAGAATAAGGCCCAATTACATGGTCACCAAAGGTCGTTCCAGACAAGATAGCCCTGGTAAGCCCTTCACGGATATCCAAGGAGTGAAGGGTCGGTGACAAACCGCTTACCAAAATCACTCTAGCGGTTAAACACCCCCCAAAAGGGAGACACTACAAAGACTAACAAGTAGTCCCACATCGGAGACAAGCTCCCATCAAAGGTACACACAACTCATTCCCGCTCTCTCGTACACGCAAATAGCCCAAAGCTAACTTAAGCATCAGAGAGTCGAAGACTGGGCCACCCTAGTCCCGACTTCCTGATGCTGTTACTTGTGCAGGTACCAAGTGCAGGACCAAAGGATTCTACCTTGCCCTGCCTCGCCAGCCCTTCACGGCTCGGGACAAGCAGGTAGAAAAAATTGGAGCTAGAAGGAGGGCCCTCAAGTGGAAACCCTCATGTCACTCACCATGGCCATCATCTGCCCAGAAATCCCAAGGAGAGAGAAAGTAAATCTGACTTTCTCTCTCTCCTTCGCTTGGGCGTGCCACAGCAAGGTAGCTCACCTTCCCAGCCATCATGCATATTGTCTTCCAATGAATCCAGCGTGGTCACCCCAACCTCCGACCAAGGCCCACGCGCCAGAGAGCAGCGCCCAGAAAAACTAATCTGGACACCCAGCTTCCCTCAGCCGAAGCGGGAACACTCTCTCGGTCTCGCTACCCCAATCTTGTCATCCTCCCCTCGGGACATGCCTTCGCCTTTGACACCCACTTGATACTTCTCTCCAGGGGACGCCCACCCATGTCTTGGTGTTGCTCTCCCGAAACCTTTGAGGACTCCGCAAGTCCCGCCATCCATTCGCAGACTCCGCAGGTCCTGCCATCCATTCGCGGACTCCGCAGGTCCTGCCATCCTTTCGGGGACTCCGCAGGTCCCGCCATCCCCTCGCGGACTCACATTGTCGCTGACCCCCCTAGCAAACTCCGCTGACCCCGCTAGATCCTTGCGGACTCCGCTGACCACGCTAGACCCTCGCGGACTCCCCTGGTCTCGCCTCGCCAGCTCCTCGCGGCATTCCCTGATCTCGCCAGAGTTCATAAACCTCGCGTGGGGACATCCCAAGTAGTTCCCCTGGCAGACACCCCCACACAGCTCTCCATCCCGACTACCCAGGACTCCTCTATCCCGACAGAAGGATCAAAAAAAAAACCCGACACCTCCCCTTCCTGGTTCCCGCCACAAAAGCTCAGCAACCCAAAAGCTTGCCCCCGGCACCTCCCCTTCCTGAGACTAAGTTACACGTCCTCCACAATCAACTAAGGGTAGAATGCAGAGCTCACAAACAGCCACATATATTCTGGGCTACACGGATTTATATATCTATGACTCTGGTGTCAAGACCCGTCCCGAATTTCACCCTGAAATCCGAGGTGAGTCATGCGGGGACCACCTCTAAGGAAAACTTACCGAAGGACTCGGCAAACCTCCCTAGAAAATGGACAACCATAACCAGAAAAAATTAAAGAACACTTTTAACCAATAATATAAATTCTTCAACTTAATCCAAATAACCAAATAAAATAATATACAGTTATTTTTCCGAAAGTATTCAGAGCTACTACAAGAAATACAGCGGAAGCTACTAGAAATCCTAGTGGTTAAACAGATGATCTACTGGTGAACAGTAGTGGGAAAATGAGTGACTATGTCTCGTCGCCTCCTTCTAGACCCCCCAAACTCTGCAGACTGGGCATTTAAAAAAGAAGGAAAAACCTAGGGGAAAATATTTCATCACGTCAGAGTGAGTGGACAAAATAATCACAACATCAATAATATTTCCCCAAGAAATTTAACAATGCAAACGACTAGTTCTGGCTAAACAGAAGACCTACCGGTGAACAGTAGTGGGAAAATGAGTGACTATGCCTCGTCGCCTCCTTCTAGACCCCACCCGAACTCTGCAGACTGCACATTTAAAAACGAAGGAAAAACCCAGGGGAAAATATTTCATCACGTCAGAGTGAGTGGACAAAATAATCACAACATCAATAATATTTCCCCAAGAAATTTAACAATGCAAACGACTAGTTCTGGCTAGTCCCCAAATCATAAACAAAACAGCCTCTCAGGCTCAAATTATAAATATATATCAGTATGTATTAACCACTCGTATGCTCCATGTATGCTATCTATGAATAAGCTTTAAAATAGATAGTCACACCAGGCTAATACGATTGCGTCTAACGCTCACGTGGCTGCATACTGGCATTTTTCCTCAGAATGGGGGATAAAGACCGAGTGGTTATAAATACGTGCTTACTCCTTGTACGATTTCTATGAATGAATGTAAAAACATAGAATAATCTCAACAAGTAGAAAATCGTACAAGGCTACTACGCTCGCGTCTAACGCTCACGTCACCCCAACTGGCATTCGTCCTCAGAATGGGGGCTGCCACGTATAGCTAGCTAGCATTCTCTCTCATACATACTATTCTCGAAATTTTGCCTCGAGTATAATCGCAGAAATTCTCAATTTTGGGAAAAATATCCAACAAAGGAAATTACTCAACAATAAACAATTCAAACACATTATATAAAATAAAAGTCCACTCACATATGTGTTGGAGATTCGTAGTTTCCTGGGGTTAGCAGGTTACTATCGGCGATTTGTGCAAGATTTTTCGAAGATTGCAGCTCCACTAACTAGATTGACCAGAAAGGGAGTCAAGTTCGAATGGTCAGATCAGTGTGAGCAAAGTTTTCAAGAGTTAAAGGATCATTTGACTAGTGCTCCTGTTTTGGCACTTCCAGATGATAGTGGAGAGTATGTGGTATTTTGTGATGCTTCTAGACGAGGTCTAGGTGGAGTTTTGATGCAGCATGATCGAGTGATTGCCTACGCTTCTAGGCAATTGAAGCCGCATGAGGTGAATTATCCCACTCATGATTTTGATCTTGCAGTTGTGGTTTTTACTCTCAAGTTGTGGAGACACAATCTTTATGGAGCCAAGTGTCAGATTTTTACCGACCACAAGAGTCTTCGGTATGTGTTCACATAAAGGGAGTTGAATTTGAGGCAAAGAAGGTGGATGGAGTTGATCAGTGGTTATGATTGCACGATAGAGTATCATCCTGGAAAAGCTAATGTGGTAGCTGATGCTCTTAGTCGCAATCCCTCAGTGTCTTTGTTTCACTTGAGGATGGTTCGAGTTCCACTTCTTTGTGAGCTGCGGGCTACAGGGGTGGATTTAGCGGTGAATAAAGTGGGTGCTTTGGTAGCCAGTTTCCATGTGAGGCCAGTGTTGGTTGATAAAGTGCGGGAGGCACAGTATAATGATCCTTCCATAGTTCGGTTGATAGAAAGAGCAGCGAATGGAGCCGCCGTAAATGTTTCAGTAAGAAGAGATGGGTCGTTGTTGTTCAAAAGCAGGCTTTGTGTTCTAAAGAGGAATGAAGAGCTAAAGATTGAGATTTTGGAGGATGCTCATAGTTCTGCGTTTGCTGCTCATCCAGGTAGTACAAAGATGTATCGGACTTTGAAGGATTATTATTGGTGGCCTAACGTGAAGAGGGAAATTGCAGCTTTTGTGAGTAGGTGTCTGATTTGTCAGCAGGTGAAAGCTGAAAGGCAGAAACCTTCAGGGTTACTTGAGCCGTTGCCTATTTCAGTGTGGAAGTGGGACCACATCACCATGGATTTTGTCTTCAGTTTACCTCGTACCCGTGGGTGATAGTGGATAGACTCACTAAATCTGCTCGTTTCTTGCCGGTGGGAAAGAAGTTTTCGCTGAATAAATCGGCTGAGCTGTATGCAAATGAGAAGATCAAGGTGGTCAGGGATAGACTCAAGGCTGCTCAGAGTAGGCAAAAGAGTTATGCAGATGTTCGCAGGAAGGACCTTGAGTTTCAAGTAGGTGATTGGGTGTTCCTGAAACTATCTACTTGGAAAGGGGTAGTACGTTTTAACAAGCGTGGGAAGCTTAGTCCGAGGTATATTGGGCCTTATGAGATAATAGAGCGAGTTGGCTCTCTTGCCTATCGGTTAGCTTTGCCTTCGGAGTTGTCCAAGATACATAATGTGTTTCATGTATCCATGCTTCGCAAGTATATTGCCGATCCTTCTCATGTGCTGGAAGAGCAGCCAATTAGTCTGCAGAAGGATTTGTCCTATGAAGAGGAGCCGGTTCAGATTCTAGATCGGAAGGAGCAAGTGCTTAGGTGCAAGTCAATTCCGCTCGTCAAGGTGCTTTAGAGAAGCCACCAAGTAGAGGAAGCTACTTGGGAGTCAGAGGAGCAGATGAGGCAGCAGTATCCTTATCTCTTTGAGTAGCGAGTTTGTAAATTTTGAGGACGAAATTTTTATAAGGAGGGGAGAATTGTCATGCTCCGAACCTTAATTTTTACCTTAATTACTAGCATAGTGGTAATAAGAGTTTTTACCATGTTCGTCACTAAGTGTGTAATTTAATTAGTCCCCAGAGGGTGTTGAGGGACTAATATTTTGAAGGAATTATTCTAAGGAAGAAATTTTGACGATGGTAAAAAATGGTAATTTTTGCTAGTAAAAGGTAATTTTATTGGGGTATTATTTTGGGGTGTTGCTTTTTAGAAAATGGGTATAAGTGGAGTTGGACCGGGCCTTTTGGGGTCCATGCCCGTTTTCTGTTTTTTTCTCTCTTTTCTCTCTCTCTTCCGCTCCCGCTCCCGACTCTCCCTCCGCTGCCCAGAAAAATTTTCCGCCTCCGTTCGTTGCCGGACCGGTCCCGTTCAGTCGGTCTCCAACCCATCAGCAATTCTAGACCGGTGGCAGCCTCCCTAGCGCCGCCGTGAGGGAGAAACGCCGCCCGGAAGCTCCGACTGCCGAAATCTTCATTTCGCCGGAACTCCTTCCTCCGGTCGCCATAGCCGGCGAGCCTTGACTCAAAAGGAAGCCCTCCTCCCGTGCTTCAATCCCTCCAAAAGGCTCGCTCCGTCTCGAGCTAGGTAAGGATCGGAGAAATCAGAACTTGAATTTTCTTGGGCTTTTTGTGTTTGTGCGTTCGATTGTTGTGCTTAGGCTTAGAATTGGAGTTTGTGGTAGTTAGGAATGTTGTAGAGGAGCTTCAGAGGAAGATGCTGTCAAATTTTGGTGACCATCGGAGGTCGCCGGAGTTGGTCGCCGGCTGCCGCTGCCGGCGCCGCCTCCGAGAAAATGTTTTTGGTGGAGAAAAATGTGAGGAGTTTAATGAAATAAGTTTTAGAAGTTTTGGAGGAGTTTTGGATAGGTTTGAGATTTGTTGAAGTTTGGTATTTTTGGCGGATTATTAATTTATAATCCGGCCATTGGATTTTATTTGGTGGAAGGTGATTTTGAGGATGTCGGTAAAATTTGTGGAGTTTTGAGGTTGGCAGTGGATTTAAGATTTTGAAGTGTTAGGCTTGGTTGAGCGCGAAGCATATTTAATTATGCATGTTTTGTCGGTGTTTTATTTTAAGGAATTAATTATGTTTGGAATAGGACGCGAGGAGGCTCGAGCAGAGGAGACCTCCGACCGACGTCATGCTTAGGCCTAAGTTGTGAGTGGACTTTTGTTTTATATTATTGGTTAAAAGGGTTCTTTAATTTTTCCGGGTTAGGGTTGTCCATTTTCAAGGGAGGTTTGCCGAGTCCTTCGTAAGTTTTCCTTGGAGGTGGTCCCCGCAGGACTCACCTCGGGTTTTAGGGTGAAATTCGGGGCGGGTCTTGACATTTGGGCTCTAGCTGAAAGCTTTCTCCGAGACCGCTTGAGCAGCCCTCCGCCCAGAATTGATCTGGACACCCAAAACCTCCACGGCCTCCTGGGACGCCTCTCCCCCAGTAGAAGGATACAAATTTTGAACGCCCATCAGAATAGCAAGGCCAGTCGCGGCGACCACACTGTCCCGGCAGGATTCACCTTCGGAACCCTCCTACAGAACCCGAAACCAAGAATCCGCCCTCCCGACACGGAGTCTAGTCCTGACACGGGATATCGTCCCGACCCGTGGTCCCATGGCAGGAAACACATGGCTCCATCCCGAGCTCCCGAGCCCCCCTCCCTTGCTTACCATGCTCTCGAAACGTACCGGCACAAGTGACCCGCTTCACACCCCTCTCCCGAGGGGCCACCTCCCGGGTCTCAGTGCCTCTCCCAAGGCCATTCCTCTCTTCCTCCCTCCCGGGACCATCCATTTCTCACCGTGGACACCGCTTGTCACGCCAGTCTCCGTGGACTCCTCTTGTCTCGCCATTCCTCGCGGACTCCACTGGTCTGGCCAGAGTCCCCGCGCAACTCCAATTTTTCTACAATGACTATAGCGGCTCTACACTGCTCCAGATAAGTGTCACTTCACACTATTCAATTGAGTTGTTATCATACAAATAACATGCCTCATGCATCATAATATATTCTCATGTACATGCTAAACACATACTTGTAAACCATGTGCAAACCATATGACACTTGCTTCACATGATTACAAGCCAAACATTACTGTACATCTATCTATATCAATATCAGGCTACACACACAGCATGTGTAAACAGCCAGCATTCAAACATGCATCCTCTAGCTACACACACCAATTAGCGCGACCTGCCCCGCCACCCCTCAACCCTAACCAGCCCGACAACAAATCTCTCACCCTAGAATTCCTACCAACATCACAAACATGTGAACAATCCCACTCACCCCAAATAACCCAAAACAACAACACCACCACATACAAAAATCCAAAGACAAAGAAGGCGACAAATTCATACCTTGAAACAGCGGATTCGCGTAGTGGCAGTGAAGCTGGTTGCAAACAGCCGAGCGCTCGCACCCACTTGATCGAGGATGAAATTGGACGTTTCCTAGTCTGAAGTTTGTAGAATCGCCAAAACCCTAAAACGTAAATTGCAGCTCGCCCAATTTTCAGTTTTGAAAGCACGAACTCCCCCCTCCAGCTATCCCCAACCCTATACATAGACATTGGCCCGCCACGCCGCTAGAGTCTCGCCACCTAGCGCAGACTTACTCACCCAGTAACGGCCTGCCACGCCGCGAGAGTCGCCACCTAGCACGGACTTACTCGCCCAGCAGCGGCCGCCACGCCGCGAGAGTCTCGCCACCTACCACGGACTTACTCGCCCAGCAGTGGCCTGCCACGCCGTAAGAGTCTCGCCACCTAGTTCGGACTTACTCGCCCAGCAGCGGCCGGCCACGCCGCGAGAGTCGCCACTTAGCACGGACTGACTCGCCCAGCAGCGGCCCGCCACGCCGCGAGAGTCTCGCCACCTAACGCGGACTTACTCGCCTAGCAGCGGCTCGCCACGCCGCGAGAGTCGCCACTTAGCGTGGACTTACTCGCCCAGCAGCGGCCCGCCACGCCGCGAGAGTCGCCACTTAGTGAGGACTGATTCGCCCAGCAGCAACCCACCACGCCGCGAGAGTCTCGCCACCTAGCACGGACTGACTCGCCCAGCAGCGGCCCGCCACCCGAGAGTCTCACCAACTAGTGCGGACTGACTCGCCCAGCAGCGGCCCGCCACCCGAGAGTCTCGCCAACTAGCGCGGACTGACTCGCCCTTCAGTGGCCCGCCACGCCGCGAGAGTCTCGCCAACTAGCGCGGACTTACTCGCCCAGCAGCGGCCTGCCACCCGAGAGTCACGCCAACTAGCGCGGACTGACTCGCCTAGCAGCGGCCCGCCACCCGAGAGTCTCGCCAACTAACGTGAACTGACTCGCCCAGCAGCGGCCCGCAACGCCATTAGCGCGTTTCCTCGCCACTTAGCGCGAACTGCGTTGCCCCGTGCAGGACCAAAGGATTCTATCTCGCCCCGCCTCGCCAGCCCTTCACGGCTCAGGACAAGCAGGTAGAAACATATAGCTAACTGAATATGGTACAATTTTGATAGTCTATGTTGGTACGTACCTCTAAAGTTCCTTCACATATGATAAAACTATCTTCATTTTCTATGATGCAAAATGAAATATTATACCGACACATAAACCCAGACAAACTCGGCAACACAGGGACTTCAATGTCCATAAATCCAATATAACGCATATTTTCATAAACCTGAAGATTAGAAAAACAAGTTTAATGCCAAGAAATTGGATGAATTACAAAAATAAAACACTTATTACATTAGCTCTAACATGTCATATCAATGGAGTCGATTTGGCAATAATTAGGAGAATATTACATGCATGTATTTTTTTTTTTTTAACTGAAAGATGAGTGAGAGAGGAATTACCCCTAACACTTACGTATTAAAAAAAAAAAAAACAACAAGAGAGGGAGATTAGACCAAAACCTCTCATAACAAAATAACAACGAAACGAAACAAAACTTTGAAAACCAAAATTGGGGAAGACACATAAGGTCACTACTACAATATGACAAAATAAAAGGAGGAGCTGAATCCCACCAAATCAGTTGTGTTAATGACGTACCGTGATTAGCCAGAGCATCCACAACCTTATTCCCTTCATGAAAAATATGAGAAGATCGAAAGGTCATATCCGATATGCAACGTACACAATTAAGCCAACGGACACGTAGATGTCAAGGTACAAGCAAATGAGACCGTAGATAGTCTAACACAAGCGACGAGTTAACCTCTAACCAAATGTGCTTCCAGTCACGTACCCAAGCAAGCTCAATAGCAATTATAACTGTCATCACCTCTGCTGTTACTGAACTAGGAATGTTAATGTTGGAAGAAAAAGCACCAAGAACATGACCTTCAAAGTCACGAAAAATAGCATCAAAACCTCCAACACCCTCTGCATGCTTCCAAGCACCATCCGAATTAATCTTCACCCACCCAATAACTGGATGATGCCAAACAACCTCAATAACTCTTGGACCTCTTCCCAATCGAAATTACATGCAGGTATTGTCCAAACTATGGTCAAAGATGAAGGCAGCAGCTAGAGGTAGAAGATCTCTAATGGGCGCCGAAACGCACGAAGGGAAAGGAGGACTACGCAGTGCAATGCCATCATCTGAAGAAGGATATGAGAGACAAGAAAAGACATCATTCTTTATATTCGAACCTCTCATTCGATCACACTTCCACCACTCTATAGCGCGCAAATGCAAAAAGGAGCCTAAATCTATAGTCACTACTCGTCTCCACTGGAAAAGCTAGCTCGTACATAAAACATGCAATATTGTAACATGGGTTTTGTTCTTTGTCCTACATATATTCTTTATTAATGATTAACTTGTTAAAGGTTGTTATCGATCTAAGTTTTGGCTTTTCCACTTTTGGGTCAAGCTGGTATGAGTACGTACTCAAAGGATGGAGCGCTTTTCATATATAAAGAGAACTAAGTTTAACCAAGTTAGTAAGCCTCTAGCTTTTCATTGGTAGTGCAATTATCCGTGATTAATGGGATAGATTTCTCTGTACTTGCAACTAGCTAGCAACTATATTTATTGACACCCTATAATCGTAAACTCTTAACAGTATTCATATGATGTAGTATCACTATGTTTTGCACACAGGAGCTATAGCAACCGCAACTGGTAACTTTTGTATATGTTGACTTGTAGTTATTCATTGTTACTATGATACGTAAATAAGGTAAATTATCATAACTACATGAACATAAGTTCATATACAATCAGCAAGTTTTCCAAAGTTTTCTTTTAGGGAAATAATATTCATAGACGACAGCACTCCAGAGCAAGAGCTCCTAATATAACTTTTGCCTTTACCAAGCTCCAGTATAAGTTTTGGTTTTAACTATTTGGCCTATTCAGAAGCAAATTTAATCCCACCAAATAATTTTTATTTTTTTTATTTCAAAGGCACTATATAAATTGCGGAGGTAAGAGCGCAAGTAAATTTTAAAAGCTTGGATTAACTTCTTACTGAGCTATTCTAATTGAAATCAAATTGAGATGTATGTCATTGCATGATATTCTCCACATGGATAATTTTGACACCAATAAGATCAAGAATTATAAAAGGATTTTCTTTTCCATTATACTAATCTAAATTCATGTCAGTAAAGAAAAAGATAAAGCTAAAAAGAGCAAAAATAAAGAGGTAAAAGACAAAAGAAAGAAGAAAAAAAAGGTAAAGCAAAAGAAGTTGAGTTAGAACAGTAGCAGAAGCAGTGTCAGCTAACTAGCTGTGTGCTCATCTCTGTGAATTATGATTGCCCAGTAGGTGTCAGTCTCTCCCACCTCATTCCTATTCAAACTAAAGTTGTTGACTCCCATGTGAAGTTCAACATTGTCATTGACTCGAAGTCTCGTCTTCTAGCTAGCTATCTCCTCCATGCACCTTCATGTGATGATTCTCATGGAGCTTTTTATTCCATGCCGAAAATGGGAGTCTGAAAGAGATTAAGACCAGGCCCTATCCATGTTCCATAACCAGAAGAAGAACTTTGATCATAACCCATGTTACTACTCAAAGCAAGAGGTGTGGAGTAGGGGATTGGATTATTAGTACCACTGCTAGTACTTTGTTGTTGCTCTTGTTGTTGTTGCTGCTGCTGCTGACCGTGGACGTTGTAAATCCCACTGTAGAATAACCCGTTGTTGGTTTCGGCGGTTGTAGTAGCAGTACTAGATGTCGCAGAGAAATCCATGTTGCTGTGAAAATAGGTTGGTGTGACGCCAATACTGTTAGGGTTCCTGACATTGTTTGCGGAAGGGTTGTTGTTTGGGACTTGGTAACCGAAGATATTGGACCAATACTCTGTGGAAGGGTCTTGTTTGACGGGAATTGCAAAGCTCAATGTGGAGGAATTACTGACTGGCTGATGAGATGACGACGCAAAGGTGATAGAAGATGCAGAGGAGAGATCTCTATCGTCAAGGCTCTTGCTATCAGCAGAGAGGGATTGATCGGATGAGTTCTTGGATTTTCCAGACATTCCTCCGATGGGGAGGTTGCTGTTGGCAATGCTCTTCACATCGTAACGGCTCATATCAAAGTTAGTGACCGCATTTAAGCCTCGGAACTTGATAGCTGCAATGTCATAGGCCTCGGCAGCTTCTTCTTGTGTGCCTAATGTTGGACAAAAATTAGTTGAAGTCCTTATTAACTAACAGTCAAAAAAATTAAAAACATTACCCTGATTGTCAATTATAACATCAAGGTAAATGTGAAGGTAATACTCACTGAAAGTGCCTAGGTACAGATCTTTGTTGCCAGCAACCCTTCCTATTCTTGCCTGCCATCTACCATGTTGATGGTGCCTGAAACGAATTTGGGATATATTAATATTTCCGTATAAAAATTAAAATGGTGAGTGAAACTTAGATTCCAATTATTTTTACCATCAAACACATGAAAATTACATACCTTGTCACCCCTCTGTAAATAGAGGCTCCTCTTGAAAATCCACTACTTTTCCTATACCATAAAAAGTGGAACACATTAACCATGATACTCAAAAAGAAAGAGTACTTCAGACCAAATAATGGATAAATGTGTATCTAATTACCTTCTCAGGGAAGCAACAAATTCCTGCCTGGACATGTTCTTCATCTCCGTCAATTCCTTCTCATAGTTCGTAACCTTGGAAAATAATTTTCAACATCAAATAAAACCAAAATGGAAAAATATTAGAAACAAAATCAAAATACAGGAAAAATTACCGAAAAGTTTGTGGTGGTGGTCGGACCCCAGTACTTGAGAGCTGCTAGATCGTAGGCTCTTGCTGCTTTGTCTTCTTTATCATAACCACCTTCAGTACATAAATTCATAAAATTTAAATAAACCATTAAAGTTCAGCAATAAGAATCTAAGTAAGATCTGAACATTATGATGCATTCATGCAAAAAATATTTCTGATACAGTAACCTATAATATCCAATACCGGATCTTAACTTGATGAGACCCATGTATTTCTATGACAGTGAATCTAAGAAACCAAAGTTACATACAGTTAAATTAAATGATGATCTTAAAGGCAAGAGCAGTAAAACAAACTCACCCAAATAAACTGATGGAGTTGAGGTCGATGATAATAGCATCAATCATTTACGTCCATGTACATAAAAACAAAAGAAACAAAGCCCACATCAGAGTCTTGGTACTCATGAATCTTGAAAACAATGGCGCAGAATAGCAACACTATTTACTTCAAATCTAATTTGCACATTACTATGTCTCAAATGCCACACCAGATCTAACTATCAAAGCCCTTAAATGGGTGACCCGCAACATTGTTTATCTTGGGATTTACATTGAAAATGATATTCTTTTCTTCTCCATCTCCTTCATTTATTCCGGTCACAGAAGCTAAACCCAGAAATGGAGATGGAGTGGACCCGTTGGTCCTAAGCAACGTACACTGGGGCGCACGTTAAGAGTTATGAAGGCCATAGAAAACGTAGTCCAGAAAATAATTACCTTGCCTTCCTTTCCTGCTTTGTCCTTCTCTTCTGCAACTGTTATCCCATAGATGAGCTTCATATCTTCCTGTCCACCTATGCCTGATATTCAAACACCCAAACAACATAAAATAAACAAACAAACTACTTGACGATAATAAGAACAAATAGATAATATATTTTAGCTCGATCTCCACACCTTGTAACGCCACGGTAAATCGAGGTGCGCTGACCGAAGGTGTCCACGGTTTTCTTGGCGGTGGCGGTTTCGGTGGTCCCCACCGGATGGTGGGTTTTGGTTTGCTGCAGAGTAGTAGGGGCTGTGGCGGTAGGGGTGGTGGAGAAACCACGGAGGAAGCTAGCGGCTATGGTTTTGAGTTCGGAGTCGTAAATCTCATTTTCGGCCACAGCGAGATGATCATTAGTAGATGAGAAGGGAGTGAGCGACGTCGGCGTTGTTGATGCGGTGGTGATGACGTCGGCTGTGGCGGTTGTGACCCCGGCGGCGGCGGTGGTGGTGCAGCCACCACCGAGAAAGTCCTCAAGCTTCGGGCCGACGCCGCCGCTGAAGATGGAGAGGTCGGTCTCAGTTGCACCTGCATGTGCATCTTGATGATGCTCCGACGCTGTGGAGTTAACCCCGGTGTCTGTAAACGACAGAAAAAATCGATGTGAGCAAATCAGAAATATAAGATAGTTATGTTTAAGATAGAGAAGAAATGAGATAGATAGAGAGGGCGGACCTGGAGAGGAGGTGAAGGCATCGAAGAGAGAGAGCTGGGAGTTATGAGGAGGAGAGGAGAAGTGGTTGGAAAGAGAGAAACCGAGCCAGTTCTGAGGATGATGATGATGGGGAGGAGGAGAACTAGAATCCATGTTTGTTTGTTTGGTGGTTTTGAAAGGTTTGTCTTTGGAAATAGAGCGTCAGGATATTGGAAAACACAGAAGAACAATAACAACAAGTGAATATTGTGAGAAACTGTGTCAAAGTTAATTAAGGAGGGGTTTCTGAGACTCGAGAGAACACAGATATTGAGGTAGTAGCAGGCTTAGGTTAAGCAGCAGTACTAAGTAGAAGAGCGAGCTCAAGGAAAGTAGAAGAGAGAGAGTCTCAGTCAGTCATGAAGGGTTGCACGAGGATCGAGATTCTCTCTTATTTTTTTTATTTTTTTCGTTTCGGTGTCTACGAAATATGGAGGATAAATGGAGGGAGCAAAGAAAGCAAAGTGGAAGCTTTTGATGGGATGACTGGGCGGTGTTTGATCTCTCTCTCTCTTTCTTTCTTTCTTTCACCTCTTTGGGCTAGCGAGTCTTGACTCTCGACCTAAAAGAAAGCATTACTTTATTATTGTTCTGGGTTTTGAGAGAGGAGTTATGGATGATAATATTACTGTGTGTATGAATGTGGGGAAGCAAGAGGGTTAGGGAGGGGACACCGTGACCCACAACAATTAGGATTTGGAAATCAAATCATTTCATTTTGGTCCTAGGTTTGCCACCTGTCATCTCCTTCAGTCCCTCCCCTTCAAGGGAGTCCTTAAGTTAAAGTATGGTAGCCTTCGATCGACTTGTCCCAACTCCTTCCCCTTCCGGCGGGCGCCCTCTTATTCTACCGCCCCTAACTTCATGTTCGTTCACATCTAATTTCATTTTGATCTTTCTTCATCGGCAATATGTCAAAATTATTCCATCCCCGTCCCTTTAGTCAAATATAAATATTTATATTCCCTTTGTTATACATTCAGCTATGGTGCCAGTATAAATATTTGATGACATTGTTGTAACTATTGTAACACTATTTTTTTTCCGAAGTGACTATTGTAACACTATTGATGAAATGTCGTATCGTACTTGAAATGTGGTATCAAAATTTTGGATAGGATATCTTTCAATACATGCATAAGTCATATGAAATTGAAACGCTAATGTAAAACCGTCGATGATGAAATTGTCAACCGTAGTAATATCAAAAGGTGGAATTTGTGTTTGTAATGTACATGTATATAATCAGAATACATGTAAATACTGAAGCACTTCATGCATGACCATATCAGATACAAGTATAAGCATAATAATAAAAAATTCCTATAAATCGGTCAACTGCATGAGAACTTCGATTTATATTGCATATCTAGATAAAAAGAGAACTTTTTTAACTCTGGTCAAACAAAATTTAATGATAAAATCGTGCATGTAATGGAATACGTACTACTAACGGTTATGTACTCACTAGTGTGGTGAGTTTCCAAAAATAAGAGAGAAGTAAGTGTCCAAATTAGAGAAATTAAGATGCAAATTAAAATGAAGTCGCTAGAAATTATTCCCGAGTTGGTCTACTACATGCACGTCAATATTTTACCTTAATTGTTATTCCAATTTATTTTCAAATTATTCCAGAGCATCTCCAACAGCTTCTCTAAAATTTCTCTAAAATGGGGAAGTAAAAACCAAAATCTCCAAAAAAGTTATGCTCCAACTCCGACAGATTCTCCATTTTGGAGATTTCGACATTTATTACAACAATAAAAAATGTTACATAATTATTAATAATAACAAAAAAAATATCATATATTTCATTGTAACATAAATTACCCAATAAAATATTCGAGAGTTTTGTTCTTATCGTTGGAGCATGTGAATAATTAATATTTGAGAAATGAAGACTTTGCTGGAAATTTGGGAAATGAGTGTTTCTCTTTCTTCTTCATCCTTATTTTATAGAATAAGATGAGGAAGTTGTTGAACCACAAAACAAGTATATTTCTAAAATTGATAAAATTAAGAAAATATGAAAATTATTGGAGATGCTATTAGTCACCAAGTTACCCCACAATCTTCAAGATTGAAAGCACATTGAAGATCAAGCTTGGATTTGTTTTTCCTTTTTGTTTTTCAAATGTGTTTGGTTATTATCTTCTCAAAAGAAGAACAATTGTTTGGTTTTGTACGTGACAGGGCCTAGACAAAATTGGCAATGGCAATAACTGAACTGTAATGAAGTAGCTGTGCAGCAAACTACATAGGACGACGCCCTCTATTTATTGGCAATCTACGTACCTGCACTAGCTACTGGTCATTTTCTGGTGAAATGAAAATCATGAAATATAGAAAGATGACGAGCGCCTCCAGAACAATGCGAGTGAAATTAGAATTTGAGAGAGAGAGAGGCGGTGGGTGTGTGGTAGCTTTGTTGCAGAGGATAGATTTGGTAAAGGCAGCCACATGCGTGCATGTCGGAGGAGCGACACGTGGGAACTATGTGGAAATATCCTGCACACGTGTCAGCTGGATCGTGTTGATTCGCAGCGGGGAATGGTATATTATATTACGTTGCCATGCATGACATGAACATACTGAAATGAAATATGCAGCTTCTTTCTTTCTCATTGACAACTCGACTCCCTCGATCGATCACGTAATACAAGAACAAGGAAAGGGCTTGACATTTGTGACATATAATGTATCGGATTAATATACTTGTCAAATATGTGGTGCGTAGAGACACTACGCCAGTCATGACTCCCACACTTGAGTTGCTGACTGCACCTTTCAATTCATGATCTGCATGCTCTGCAGGTCACCGTAACATGAACATTTTCTTTCTTTTCGGCTACGAATCAAAAATGATTTATATCTACACACTGCATTTTTATGCTCCAGTTGGATTATAAATATATTATTCGAAGGGATCTTGAGTGAAGAAAAGAAAGGAGTTGGGAGCTTGTGTTATATCTACACACACATGGAGATGATCCAAAGAGGACGTCCGCACGCCCTTAGATGTTCGCACGCCTTTAAAATGTGGACGTCCCTCCGTTCTCCACCGTCTGCCAAATTCCAGTTTTCCGGCGAGATCAATCAAAACTTCAAACAAGATCGATCTCGTCTGAAAACTGGAATTCGGCGGATTCGCCGGGGAGGAAGAGTGAACGGGGATGCTGTTGGAGTCTGCTCTGATAGAGGCGCGCCGTCGTCGGCACCGACCGGTGGCGAACAGAGGGACATCCCCACTTTAAGCCGAGTGCGGACGTCCGCTTTGGAACGTTTCTATATATATATATATATATACATGGCTCTTCCACTAAGAGATCCCTTTTTTTGATATATGAGGGATGAGGGATTACTCCAACTTTTCAATCACAAAATCACATCTCCACCGTTCAATATGTAGTTCTATATGAGTAGATCACTTCTGTAAATTTTCAGAAATTTTGGTGATCGTTAAGGCATTCAAAACTACGATTTATAATTATAAGCATGAACGGTTCATGTTTGGCAGATTTGGTTTGTTCATTGATTTAATCTTGTTCGACATCTTAACGATCACCAAATTGGCTGAAAATTTACAGAATTGATCTATATATAAGAACTAACAAACTGAACGGTGGAGATGTGATTTTGTCAGGACCCACCCCGGATTTCACCCTAAAACCCGTGGTAAATCATATGGGGTCCACCTCCAAGGAAAATTTACCGAAAATTCGGCTAAACCTTCCTTGAAAATGGACAACCCTTACCTGAAAATTCAACTTGACACTTCTAAACCAAACAACAAAGACAGCATTATATCACTAGCTGGTGAACAAAGCATATATAATAAGGAAAGAATAACCATGAATAAAGATGAAGCGGAAGCAGCCTCTGACTATTGGACTAAGCCTCGACTCCATGTACGCTCGACCTCAAATTAACTTAGTCTGCAAACTGGGCATTTGAAAACAAAAGGGCCCAGGGAAAAGTAATTTAAAACGTTAGAGTGAGTGTGGTTCGGTTTGGGCTTCTCCAATAATACCCGATCCAACACTTAAAACACCCCAAAAAAATAACCCATTAAATTTTACCTCTATTTTACCAACACAAAAATTTCCCTTTTAGAAGATAACTTTTCCATGCTAACTCCGATTTTAACGCATAGCTTTTCTACAAACTCGTAATAACATCCTCTACGACTTTTCTGAAGAAAGTTTTCCCAAATTTCAAATGGAAGAAAAAGTCATCTTTAAGGTCCTTAACAGTAAACAGTTACTTAATACGGTAAAAGACTAAAATATTACCAAAGTAAATAACCGTAAAATAACTTAAGGACTGAGGTGTGACAATTCTCCCCTCCTTATAAAAATTTCGTCCTCGAAATTTCAAATCATGCAAAGGGGGCAAAAGTTATTGCCTTTCACCTCATACTCCAATAAACGCTAAGCTAAATCATCCATCATCAATGCTCTTTAAACTTTCTTCTATTCCAAAATTCTCAAATTCCTAACGGAAGAAAAAGTCAACTTTAAGGTCTTTAACAGTAAACGGTTACTTAATACAGTAAAAGACTAAAATATTACCAAAGTAAATAACCGTAAAATAACTTAAGGACTGGGGTGTGACAGATTTTGTGATCGAAAAGTTGGAGTAATCCCTCATCCCTCATATATGTCAAAAAAGGATATATATATATATATATATATATATATATATATATATATATATATGGCCATTCCACTAAGGACCTCCTTACCTTAGTTATGTTACAGATTTTTTTATTCGACTAACTTTCCGATCATATTTTTTGATCATAGCTAGCCAATATCTAGATATACATGACTTGATCATCCCTATAAATTTTCAGCCAAATTGATAAACGTTAATGCATTCAAAACTGTGATTTAGAATTACAAGAACGTATAGTTCAAGATGAACAAATTCGATTCGTTCATTGATTTAGTACATTTTTGATACCATAACGATAACCAAATTAGCTTAAAATTTGTAGGGATGATCAAGTATTGGCTGGCTATGATAAAAAAATATTATCAGAAAGTGGGTCAAATTAAGGAAATCCGTAGGAGGTCCTTATTTGAAAAGGCATATATATATATATATATATATATATATATAATGCTTATAAGTAAGGCTCTCCTTACCTTACCTTAGATAAGGTACAGATTTCAGTATTTGATCCACTTTTCGATCATATTTTCTCATCTCAACCGATCTGATTTTAGGTATATAAGTAGATCATCATTATAAATTTTCAGCCAAATTGATAATCATTAAGGCATTCAAAACTGTGATTTAGAACTAATAGAACGTACGGTTCAAGATGAACAGATTCAGTTCGTTCTTTGATTTTATACATTTTCGATACCTTAACGATAACCAAATTAGCTGAAATTTTGTAGAGATGATCAAGTCATGTATGTATATCTAAATAGTGAACGGCTATGATGAGAAAATATGATCGCAAAATGTGTCAAATTAAGGAAATCCGTACCTTAACTAAGGTAAGGAGGTCTTCATATAATAGTTCATATCCAGAGCGTAGTTCTTTATTTGAAATTAACGTGTAAAGTTCTTTATTTGACTAACTTTTCGGTCATATTTCCACATTTTAATCGTTCAATTTATTCATACTAATAAATAGATCATTCTTTCAAAATTTCATATATATATATATATATATATATATATATACAAGCTTTCTCAGGTAAGGATGTCTTTATTTATTCTTACGGTGCAGATTTCCACTTTAGACTCACTTTTCAATCGAATTTTCACATTTCCATCGTCTAGTCTTTAGATACTAATGTATTGATCATCTATACAAAATTTCAGCCAATTTGGTTATCATTAAGGCACTTAAAACTGCGTTTTTCTGTTATAAACATGAACAGTTCAAGTTCGACAGAATTATATTTATCTATTGATTTAATTGAATATGAATATCTTAATAATAACTAAATTGACTGAAATTTTGCAGAGACGATCTATACATTAGTATCTAAATACTAGACGGTGGAGATGTGAAAATTCGATTAAAAAATGAGTGTAAAGTGGAAATCTGTACCGTAAGAATAAATAAGGACATCCTTAGCCAAGAAAGCTTATATATATATATATATATATATATATATATATATATATATATATATATATATGTTGGTGTGCATGTGATCTCTCTCTGCATTTTACCCAACGGTTTCTCACAAAAGAGGTGGCATTCACGTGAACAAATCCGTCAATATAGGTTAGACACTTGGGTAACGCATAACAAATCAGTCAATATAGGTTGTACACATAACATAACGCATCTCTTATATAAAAAGGAACATGGTTTTTCACTGTTCACGTGAATAGTGTCGTGGCCGTTCTGCCCTTGCATTTATTCCATTTTTATGCCTGTGTCATTCTAACCTATATTGACTGATTTGTCCTTAACTGGCAGAATGACCCTTCTGCCCCTACTTTCAATTTATTTACCATGCTGTCATTTGTCTGATTGTAAAGACGTTTATACCCCTATTTTAATTTTATTAACCATGCTGTCATTGCATGTTATAAAAAGACGGTAACCTCTGTTTGCATTTTATTTTAATTTTTTCTTTAAAAAAATTTGTGGTGCTTTTCGTTGTGACTCGTGTTGGGATTGATGTCGAAACGTCTTCTTAGTATCGATGGGTGACAGATATCTCTTTCTAGTATGTATAATCTTATATATAAAGGAACATGGTTTTTCACTGTTCACTTGAACAGTGTCATGGCTGTTTTGCCCTTGCATTTATTCTATTTTTACGTCTATGTCATTCTAATCTATATTGACTGATTTGTTCTTAACTGAAAGAATGACTATTTTGCCTCTATTTTTAATTTATTTACCATGCTGTCATTTGTCTGATTCTAAAAACGTTTATACCCCTATTTTAATTTTATTAATCATGCTGTTATTGTATGTCATAAAAAGACGGTAGTACCTCTGTCTGCACTTTATTTTAATTTTTTCTTTAAAAAAAATTTATGATGCTTTCCATTGTGTCGGGATTGATGTCGAAACGTCTCCTTAGTATCGGTGGGTGACATCTATCTCTTTCTAGTATATATTATAGTGAGGGAAGGACAAAACCAAGTTGACCAACCAACTAGATAGCCAATCCAAACTGCAGGACAAAGCAAAATCCAAATGCAATTTAGACAGCAAAAATGGTTAGGTGCTCAGTTTCACTAGTTGGGTAGACAAAGCAAAGGCAGAGAAGACGCCCTCAAAATCGGGATAAGAAGAGTTAAAACTCCTGCTTTTACACCAAGCAAACAGTCCCCGAAAGTGTCTCGATCGGCTTTGCTTATACTAATTATACAAATGTTATTGTTGAAGGTGATGACTTTGAAACATTTTGATCGATTCTATGACCGGTAAAGGTTTCATACCGTGGCGTATTTGATTTCTTGTCTACGATATTCGATCATCATTTTCGATTATTCTCTCATCTTTAGACATGTTCATCGTGAAACAAATTTTGTAGTCATAGTTCCTCTTCGTCTTTTCTTCAGTTTCACTATCTTTCCCATTTATGTGTCCTCAATGTTCCATTTAGATAAGTTAGGAAGGGGAATAGCAGGCTCTGTGTTGTACTATTGTAGTTTGTTGTTTTACTTTGGTTAATGGAAAAAAATGCGTTCAAGACATAAATGTTATTTTTTGGTAAAAAGACGAATATGTATTGCATATGAAATTTGGAATTCACATGTAATTTCTAATTATCAAGTTTAAAGGGTAAAATAACATGTTTGATGATCGACGACATCGGTAAGACACTCTTGAATCGATTTGTAGCATAATTGCATCTACTTGATTTATATGTACGTTCATACAATAGAGTTTAACAAAATACTATCTCGTATATGAGTAATTATTATCTGTATCCAGAACACCACATGGCACTGTCATATGATGTTTCTAACTAATCATATAACTCAGATTCATGTAGGGACCAGTAGAGGGTAAAAAAAAAAGTAATTAAATACACTAATCAGAGATAAGGATAAAACATTTGGATCAATGAGATTAAAAGAGAACATAGGGCACATGGTGTTCCAGATACAAATAATAATTTCCCCTCGTATATCACTATAAAAACAAAACAGAGAAAAAGAAAAAAAAAAGAAAGAATTAATAGAGTTTTTTTAATAATTTTTTTATTTTATGAGAAAGAGAAACTACAAATTAAAGAAGCCTCTAGGGCGCCATTTACCGTGTACAATATTAAAGAGTACAGTTCTCGAAGCTTTATTATGAACCTTCACTACAAGAAGAAAAACTTTAGCCGATGAAAAAAAAAAAACCAGGCCGACGAATCAATTTTTCGTCAGCTAAAGTAAACTTTAGCAGACGAAATTTTCGTTCGTCAACTAAATTATATTTTCGTCGGCTATAGTCATCTTTAGACGACGAAATTAAAATTTCGTCGGCTAAAGAATTTATTGTCATCGGTTTAAAACTATTTTCAGTTGGAGGTCCGGCCAAAATACGTAATTTAGACGGTCGAACGACCTTTTCCGTGCATTTAGGGGTTTGACTTATGAGATTGACCGTCCGGATCGAGCTCTTATTATTTTCAGATCAAGTTGAATTTTTTCCCATACATGTATTTTATCATGATGGTCAGATCTGACGGTCGGATTTCTGTTTCTCAAGTTTGATCATCACAATCACAACATGCATACTAATGTTGTATAACTTGTTTACCAAGTGTTATGTAAATGTTCTGTTTCAAAAACAAAATATACGTAAAACCTTCAAACGTCAAAAAGTCATGAAATAAGATATGACGAGAATGTTGAAATACATCCACGGTTGAAAAATCACACTATTCCGGTAAATATTCGGTGCCGATAGTTGCGGTCAATGCAATTTTTCATTTTTTCCCCCTATGAGTAGCCCTATATTCGGTGGTTATTTTGCGTAAAATTTTTATACGACTTGTTGCGTGTCATCGGTTTAAAACTATTTTCAGTTGGAGGTTCGGCCAAAATACGTAATTTAGACGGTCGAACGACCTTTTCCGTGCGTTTAGGGGTTTGACTTATGAGATTGACCGTCCGGATCGAGCCCTTATTCTTTTCGGATCAAGTTGAATTTTTTCCCATACATGTATTTTATCATGATGGTCAGATCTGACGGTTGGATTTCTGTTTCTCAAGTTTGATCATCACAATCACAACATGTCAAATGTATAAAAATACTTTTAGCCGCCCAAAAATTTTCAAAGGACTTTAGCCGACGAAAATATTTGAAAAGTCGTTGGCTAAGGTTCAAAATTGTGTGGTAAAAATTTTCAAAGGACTTTAGCCGACGAAAATATATGAAGAGTCGTCGGCTAAAGTCGAACAATTTTCAAAATTTTCAATCAAAATTTTTTGGCGGTCAACCAAAATTTTCAAAATTTTCAAAAGAGTTTAGCCGACGAAAATAAAGAATTTCGTCGGCTAAAGTTCTTTATATAGGAGTTTTACCGGAGGTGGATGGTAAGAAGTCTGTTTCGTCTGCCGAATTTTCTTCTCCGCCTAGCTCCGCCGTCAAGCCATTGGAGACCGCCACACTTGTCCCAAAAGCTTCGTCGTCATCTCTACTTCATTGCTGGACAGGTGGTGCATCGAGTGGCGCCGCCGTGAGGGATAAATCCAGCTCCAAAACTCCGCCGGTTCGGATTCGGTGTTGATCGAATTTCTCCTTCCTCAGGTCACCATTTGGTAAGTTCTATATATGGATAAGTTGACTTTGATTAGTACTACATTCCCCTAGAATTTGGTAGCTCGATTCGGTGTGTGTGAGGAGAATCGTAGATTTGAAGTTTTTAGGGTTTAAAATTGGGGATTTTTATGTTTTGATTCAATTGACTTGTTTAGGCTTAGAATTGGGCTTCGACTTCTTCTAGAAAGTTGTTTGAAATGTTGAGAGGAAGATTCTGTCAAATTTTGGTGGTGATTGGAGGTGGCCGAAAGTTTCTGCAGTTTTATTTTTTCAAAAACCAGCAACTTTAGCCGACGATATTTAAAGGTTTAGCCGACGATATTTAAAGGTTTATTCGTCGGCTATAATATTTTTATATTTTTTTATAAGGTTTAGCCGAAGAATTATGGCATATTTCGTCGGCTATATTTATTTTTAAAATTTTTTTATAACGTTTAGCCGACGAAACAGACTATATTTCGTCGGCTATAGTTATTTTTTTTAAATTTTTTATAAGGTTTAGCCGACGAAACATACTATATTTCGTCGGCTATAGTCTGGGAAAAATTTTTTTATTAGATTTTAGCTGACAAATATCTTAATTGTTTCGTCGGCTAAAGTCTGGGAAAAAAACCGACGACATGTTTTTCGTCGGCTAACTGTGGGACTATTGCCGACGAAAAAAAAAATTTCGTCGGCTAAAGTCATCACCGAGGACCTTTTCCCGAAGACACTATAGCCGACGAGCCTTCGTCAGCTAAGATCTTAGCCGACGAATTAAGATAACAGGCCGACGAAAATTTTTCATCGGCTAAAGTGCTTGTCCTATTAGTGCTTGTCATTCTAATACATAGGTGAATCATAAACATGATCAAAGTTAGCAATGACATCAACTATAAAGATAGCTTTGTAGATATTTTAGATGCTTAAAAGTAATAAAATCAAAGCTAGTAGCTAAAGCTCTAGAACTGGTTTCATCAATTTCTAAGGTACGTGGTTCATTTTGGTCGTTCCCTACATTGATCACAAGTTTGAAATCTCGTTCAACTTTAAGAGAAATTGTACAATGTGTTAATGCATATGAATGATATGATGCATCAACTTTGTAAATTGAGTCCTCAAACTAGTTGACTTGGATACAATTCACGCAAGCGAACATATCGTTGTCAAGATAGGCAAGTATAAGTGCCTCAGTTATCGTACCACCGGGATTAGTGGCTAACCCACAATCCTAGACTAATCGGAACAAAAGTCACTAAGCAAACAGAGGAAAACAAAAAGAAAATAAGGAAAATGCTAACCTAGGCACCAAGCCTTAGGTAATGCTCGGATCTAGTTCTCACCAAAGCCTAATCAAAACTAGAAGCCTAGTGATAGTTATCTACAATGAGTCCAAATATAAAATGGAGATTGAATGGGGAATTAACTAAATTGACAAAAAACTAAATGAAAAATAAACTACCAACTAATGAACTAGAATATGAAGGGAACATGGGAGTGTCGGGTGATCCACACTAACTTATTTGCAAACATCGTTACCTAATCTCACAAATGCATACTCTATTGTGTTAAGGCCCGTATCTAGTATCGGTTAAGGCTACTAGACAAATTCTCCTTTCTGTGTATCGATTATGCCGGTTAAGACCACAATCAACTCTCTAACTTAGGCATTACGCCGGTTAAGGCCTCAATATCTAAATTAGAGGCCTAGAGTGCAAGATAATAGAGACCCAAGCAAGCTTAGCTACAATTAAGCTAACTAATGGTTACCACACTTCAAATCCTAGTTGCACAAGACTAATAAGTTGTCAATTTATCAATCTATCCATCAAATTGTCCACAACATTATCTCAAAGGGTGATAAAGCCTAGAAACATGCTTCTAAGGACCAACACATTTGGATTCAAAGCGTACACAATGGAAATTGGATTTATATCAATCAAAGTACCAACATTATATAAAATAAGTTTAGGGCTTCAATACCCTAACCCCCATAATTGAACTACTCTTTACCCATAATCAAATACATCATCAATAACATATAAAATTAAGAGAAATGATAGAGTGGAGAGGGAACACAAGCTAGGTTCACAAATTGCTATAAGTAAACATGAACCCAACTTGATATTAAGTTCCCATCCTTTACCAAACTATAATCCTTTGTTTTGATGATGCCTTGAAGCCTTGAGTGAATCCTTATTCTCAAAAAGAAACTAACTAAATTGTGAAATAAGAAGAAAGGGCAGAGATGAAGGGATGAAATGGTGATGAGTGGTGTTGGTGACCGGAAAGGGCAAGAGCCCTTCCCTTTGCTTCGTGCGGCTCTATCTCCAAGAGGAAGAGAGAATAGGTTTTCCCTGGCTGTGTGAGAAATGAGTGTTGTGGGCTGTCACCTGGCAGCACCTAATTGGCTGCTTCAATTAAACGCTCTTCATGCACGTGATGGCTCTCTTAGTGCGGCTATTGGGACATCTAAATTTGCTTACTAAACCTCATTCTATTGTGAATTATTAAATGACATATACATCATCATACACAATGACTATTAAGGACAATAATTATAGAAAAGAAAATATTATATTTATTCTCTTTAGACTTTCCAATTCAATAATAATTTATTCAATTCTTTATGATTTTCCTTATATATTTTTGTTTTCCAATTTCTTTTTATTAAAGAATAGAGAAATTTTATTAACACATCCCTAAATGTTAGATACACATCTCTTTATTTATACAAATTATATAAGACTTTTGAGTATGTAAAATTAACAAAAACAACATTCATATCAAAAGTAAAAAACTAGTTGAAATAAAATATCTCATTTAAGACATTCATATTAACTATTTTACTTCTAACACTTTTTCTTTATTTTAAGCTGGAATCGAGTACCAATATTTTGACACCATATATATATGATTATTATGTAATGGTTCCCAAAAATCGATTAATTTAGTTTTACACAGAATTGTACATTCTAATGCTGAAAGTTCCGTAAGTTTCATTAAGGACTTTGTGATGTATTGCTTTGTTTTGTTCTTATTCGGTAGACTTAAGAATTCTTGAAATCAGTTTGAGTAAGAGACTCCTTGAGAAGAAATTGTATCGAGGAAAATTGATGTGAGAAGATGTTAATAAAGGGAAATCCCTCGAGGAAGATTTTAACAAGGTGAAACCTTTTAGAGAAAAAATAAAAACTTTCGAGGAAGATGTCAATGAGGTGAATCATTAATACGAGGAAAGATATAACTTTTTTAGAAAATCTCACTAATGTAAACTTGTTGTTTTTTTTTTTTGAATAAATTGAGTAACAGATATAGAAAAGTATGTGTATTTAGTGAATGAGTTGTGTATTTAGTGAATAAGTTGTGTATTTTAAATAAGGGTATTGTAGGAAGTTTGAGTATGTGTATCTAGTAAAATGTTAAAACAATAAGGTTAATAGGTGGTGTAAAAGGTGTGAGATGTGTATCGAGTAATTAAGAATGTGTTAATAAAATTTCTCTAAAGCATATATATAGTTTATAAGAGCTAAAAAAAATTAATATCAATCATGTAACATAAAATTTTGTATTATCATACATGTTAAACGCATATACTTGCAAGGTGCATAAATATTTTTGTAAAAAATAAAAAAAAATTAATATCTATCAATTATAGAAAATATATATTTATTTGAAATAATTTATTATGAGGTACAAAATAGAGATCAAATTATTCAAAAGAAAAAAAATGGAGAAAAAATAACACGTACAAAAGAGAAAAACAATTAAAAAGATATATAGAATAGTTCATGATAGAACATTTTCTTGCATGAAAAAAATAATAAAAAAATGAAGGTAGGGATAATGGATGTTGGAAAAAAACAAAAAACAAAAAATAAAGAATGAGAGGTCTATTGAGTGAATAAGAGGTAATTAATTGATTGAAATATATGTCAATAGATAACTAAGGTTATGTTAGGAATTTAAAATGAGGTCTAGTGAGCAAATGCTTATATTGAAAAGTAAAAAGGAGGTGCAGAGAGAATTGGAGGTATAACGAGAAAATTTGGAGGTCTCAATAGCCACACTCATCAATCAATTAATAGACTGACTATTAATTAAACAAAATGGCAATTATTTATCACTTTCTCAATTTCCTCAATTTCCTCAAATTACGTGTTTGTGCATGTAATTGTCACATCCTGACTCTTAAATTTTTACCTTATTTACTAGCTTAGTATTAATAATAGTTTTACCTTCTTCGTCAATGAGTTTATAGTTTAACTGGTCCTTAGAGGGGTTTTGAGGGACAACAATTACAGTGAAATTATTCATAGAAGAAAAATGTGACGACGGTAAAAATGATAAATTTTAGCTAGTAGATAATTTTTATTGGGTATTTATCTTGTGGAGTTATTTTTGGAGTTGGGTTTATTTTTGGTGTGAGTATATTGGTGTTGGACCGGTTTGGGAAGGCCCAAACCATTTCTCTCTTCTCTTTTTTCTCTTCTTCTTCCCGACCTTCTCTCTCCCACTGCCAGATTTTCTTCCCGGTCGTTCGCCGCCATCCGGCCGCCTCAGACAGCTGCACCAATCCTAATCGGTATGCCCTTGTTCCCACTTTCTTCATGGATTGGTGGCAGCTTCCCTAGCGTCGTTGTGAAGGAGCAGTCGCACTTGGAAGCTCCGGCAGTTGTAGCTCTCCGTCGTCGGAACTCCCTCCTCTAGCCACCATAGCCAGAGCCGGTTGGCTCGTTTAGAAGCCCTCCTCCCGTGTAGCAATCCCTCCAAAGGATTCGCTCCCTCTTGAGCTAGGTAAGGAGAATCGGTGAGTTGAAGTTCTAGGGCTTAAATCACTGGTTTGGTTCGATTACCCTATCTAGGCTTGGAATTTGTGTTTGTGCTAGTTAGGGAAGTTGTTGTGCGTGTTGAGAGGAAGATTGTGCTAAATTTTGGTAGGCATTGGCAGTCCCCGAAGCCGGCCACTGTTAAGGAAATTTTTAGGGTTTTAGATGTGTTTTCTTAAAGGGAGTGTATTGATGTGATGTTTGGAATTTTTAGAGGAGTTTTGAATAGGTTTTGGATTTTTATTAAATTTGTGAAATATGGCAGTTAATGGGATATAATGCAGTTGTTGGTTAATTGTTGTTAGGACTGGAGAGAGTGGTAGTAAGGATGTCTATATTGTGGTAAAGTATGGATCAAAGTGAAGTTGAGAATTAAAACGTTAGGCATCGATGAGCGTGCAAAGCTCATAATTAATTTTGCGTTGGGTTATAGTTGAGGATTTAATTATGTTTTTGGAACATGACGTGAGGAGGCTTGAGCAGATGAGGCCTCAGACCGACATCAGACGTATGCCTAATTTGTGAGTGGACCTTTGTTTTAAATAATATGCATGCAAACGATTTATTGATGAATATTTTCTTTTGTTAGAGAATAACCGAAATTGAGAATTTCGGTGATTATATATTCATATATGGTTGATTATGAGGTTAGTATGTATATAAATAAATGCTAGCTAGCTATACGTGCTTTTCCGCTATAATGAGGTAAAATTTCATTATGGTGTGACGTGAGCGTTTGATGCAATCGTCGTAGCCCTATATAAATATAAGAATTTATATAGGGAATATGCACGTATATATATATATATATACTCGTGCTTTTCCGCCATAATGAGGTAAAATTCCCTTATGGTGTGACGTGAGCGTTAGACGCCAGCGTCGTAGCCATATATGAATTTCTATTTTTCGTATTTATTCATAGAATTGGTAAAAGAAATATGACGAGTGTAAATACATACGTATATATATAATTTTAGCCTGAGAGGCATTTTTCTTAAAGTTTGGGGGACTAGTGAGACTAGTCTCGTGTTAGTCAATTTTTGAGTTAAAGCTTTTGAGCTGTCTCATGCAACGTGTTTCCTATGGAAATTATATTTTGGGGAAGCATAAATATTTTATTAAATTTATTTTGTCCACTCACTCTAACATTTCTGAATGTTTTCCCCAGGGCCCTTCGTTTTTAAAATGCCCAGTCTGCAGAGTGTGGGTCGGTACTAGTAGGAGGAGACGATGCATAGTTACCCATCTATCAGCCACTTTTCACTAGTATGTTACCTGCTTAACCTACTAGGGTATTTTCCTGCTTTCGTTAGTTTTAGTAGCTCTGAATACTCTTGGGATTATTGTATAATATTTTCCGAGGTGTGCTAAGATCTATGTTTAGTCTAGTATATTTGAAAATTGAAGTTGTTAATGTATTTGGACATTTATGGGATGATTTGGAGGTTGGTAAATTTGTTTTAGGAGGGTAACTCTTTGATTTTTCAGGTTAGAGTTGTCTATTTTCAAGGGAGGTTTGCCGAGCTTTTTGGTAAATTTTCCTTTGGGGTGGACCTCGCAAGACTTACCTAGGGTTTCAGGGTGAAATTTGGGGTGAGTCTTGACAGTAATCACTAGTAATATTAGTCCTCGAAGTTGTAATATGAGTCCTTAAAGTTGTAAAATTTTGTAGTTACAACATTAGTAATCATGTGTCACATCCTGATTCTTAAATTAATTTGCAGGTATGTACTTTTGTGTTACTTTAATCTTTTACCATTTTGGGTAATCATTTAGTGTTGAAGGACCCTAAAGTTGACTTTTTGTAGTAAAATTATCTTGGGAAAATTTCGTTAAGAAAATCGTAGAGGATGTTAATACGAATCCGTGGACATGCTATACGTTAAAATCAGAGTTTGAATGTAAAAGTTATGGTGTAAAATGTAAAGTTACTATTTTTGGTCAGGAGTAGAAAAAGGGAAACTTACCAGAAGATGTAAGGTAGAAATCTGAAAGTTACTTTCTCTCTCTCTCTCTCTCTCTCTCTCTCTCTCTCTCTCTCTCTCTCTCTCTCTCTCTTTGCCGTGCCCGTTTTGACCAGCCAGACTTCATCGCCTCTGTTTGCCACCATCCGGCGAAGATAGGCGGCAAGCTTGGTATCAAATTGAAGCTCGGAGCATCTTTTACAAGTCTAGGTTGGTGGCAGCCCGTGTCACGCCGCCGTGAAGGAGAAATCACGGCGAGAAGAGGCGGTTGGGCGTGGCGGAGTCGTTGCCGGAACTCCCTTTTTTCGGCCGCCATAATCGGAGCTGCTTGTCTCGTTTGGAAGCTCTCCTCTTGTATAGCAAACCCGCAAAAGGTTTTAATCCATATTAATCTAGGTAAGTAGAATCGGGCATTTAAAATTCTAGGGTTTTAAATTGAGATTTTTAATGTTTGGCTTCGATTACCCAACTTAAGCTTGAAATTAGACTTTGTGCTATTTACAAAAGTTGTTTAGAATGTTGAGAGGATGATTGTACTAAAATTTGGTGATCATCGGATGTCACGCCCCGACTCTTAAATTTTTACCTTATTTACTAACATGGTGTTAATAAGAGTTTTACCGTTTTCGTAAATAAGTTCATAGTTTCAAAGGTCCTTAGAGGGGGGTTAATGGACGATTATTTCGGAGAAATTATTTGTAGGACAAAATATTGGAAGACGGTAAAAATGTAAATTTTAGCTGGTAAAAAGTGAAGTTTTATTAGGGTATTTTTTTTGGGTTGTTTAATATTTGGAGTTGGGTTTTTATTGGGCGAGTATAAGGAGTTGGGCTGGTTGGGCAAAAGCCCCAGTTATTTTCTCTCACTCTCTCTATGTTGAATTTTCTTCACAGCCGTTCGCCGCCGTCCAGCCACCTCAGACCGCCGCACCGGTCCCAATCGGACGGCTGTCGACTCAGCCATCTTCCTGGACCTGTGGCAGCCTCTCTAGCGCTGCTATGAGAGAGAAAACGCAGCCGAAAGGTTCGACTGCCGTGTTGGTTTTCTCACCAGAGCTTCCTCCTCTGGCCACCATAGCGGAGCGGCTTGGCTCGTTTGAAAGCCTTCCTCCCGTGCAACAATCTCTCTAAAGGACTCCCTCCCTCTTGAGGTAGGTAAGGAGACATGTGGAGTTGAAATTCTAGGGCTTATTTCCTATTTCGGTTCGATTACCCTATCTAGGCTTGGAATTAGTGTTTGTGCTAGTTAGAGAAGTTTTTGTGCGTGTTGAGAGGAAGGTTGTGCTAAATTTTGGTAGGTATTGGAGGTCGCTAGAGTCGGTCGCCGGCAGTGGGCGGAGCCGCCGCTATTAAGAGGATTTTCATGGTTTTAGATGTGGAATATTAAGGGGAGGTTAATGATGTAAATTTTGGAATGTATGGAGGAATTTTGGATAGGTTTGGGATTTTTTAAAGTTTGGTATTTTGGCGGTTAATTAGAGTAGAATTCGGCCGTTGAATTTCCCGTACTATTGTTTTAGAATGTTGAAATAAATGAATTGAGATTGTGGTTGGAGTTTGGTGTGAATCCGATAATCTTAACCCTGGAAAGGGTAGTGGATTAGGCGGAAAAGTTTTGGGTTATATATTTAAGTATTATTATTTTTTGAAATTGAAGTTTGGTTGTAAGCATGATTCTTGTGCCAGGATTCGAGGAGACCTCACTTGTGTGGCGAATTGGATTTCGTCGGGCTTATGCCTAAAGTTGTGAGTGGAGCATTGAACGTCATTTTTATTTGATGATTTTATTCATTGTGGTGAGTTACCGAAAATGAGATTTTCGGTAAATTATAATATATTTATGAGAAGAGTATGCATATAAATGCTAGCTAGCCATATGTGTCTGTCCACCTTAATGACGTAGTATATAATCGCATTATGGTGTGACGTGAGCGTTGGACGCAAGCTTAGTAGTCCTATATGAGTGTTTAATTCATATAGGGGGTTGTAAACACGAAAAATCTGTGACAAATAACAGAAAGACATGTGTACAAAGAATAATATAATTTTATTTATATGAATGCGGGTTACAAATCTTTGTGAACTCCTTTGATTCTATCTCCGATTATGAATTTGACTTAAGGGTGACACACACTTGTTCTTGAGACATAAGAGGTCATGCGCGTTGATCATGTAACGAGTGTTTGGGATTTGGATTTGGTGAAGAACTGGCTATTTGGTGAGTTTGATAGTTCTTCCAGAGATTTTGACAACTTCCAGACTTGTGGTTGATGAAGAATCGGCTATTTGGCAGCTTGATAATTCTTCAAGGGTTTTGGGAGAATTCCGAGCTCTTGGGAGTAATTTTTCTCTCTCTGGTTCGCCGCCCCTTCCTCTTGATATGAGATGGGGTATTTATAGTGTTAACATACATTCGCTTATGGTATGTAATGAAGATACCGAATCAATGGTATTTCCTTAACGGTAATAATTGAATCAATCAATCTTGACTGATTGATTTACTTGCCAATCTTAACATAATCAAATCAATCAATCTTAATTGATTGATTTAGTTACGCCCAATAAGGTATAATTGCTTTAGATTGACTATACTGCTTTGACCACGATCCTCAGTATGGGGCGTGCCATCTCATGGACATTGAAGAAAGGTGCGTGGAATCTTGACTTCCAAACAAGCGGGGAATTTTGGTGCCACCTCGTGGACAAGGAACTTACAACTCAACCAGAACGTACATCTCCGCATGCATGCAAACTCTGTTGTCTAGCTCTTTCGCAAAATCCCCTACGTGGAGCCATCTCGCCTCGCCTTTATATACTTCTACTTGAAGTTATCTTGCCCCTCCTTCATGTACATCTACGCGCGCGAAGTCATTTCGCCTCGCCTTAATGTACCTCTACACGAAGTCCGCTTATTGATTCCATGCGAAGTCCATTCCATGCGAAGTCCTTTTCGCATGCGAACTTTGCTATCTAGCTGACTTGACTTCTGGCGAGCCATCACTTGTAAACCCAGTTATTTTGGGCATGTCTGACTTCTTCTTTTTCGTTTTGACAATTAATTTCATTTAATCGATATATGATCATCGATCGACACTTAATAATTGATTTTAATCAGGATTTAAGGTTTTGTTGTTGGCTGACCATTCCCACGTTGCCACATGTCATTTTAGACAGCTCTCCAACTTTGTCGACTTATGTGCCACGTATGCAATTTGTCGGGTCTCTGTGTTGCTTGAATTATTCAACGATTATTATTATCGTTAAATTTTATATGTCTACAAATGCCCCCACTTCAAGGTGCGTCGTAGCCATGATGTCGTCATGTGCTAGAGGCGCGACTTGAAGTCCATGCTTTTGTTGTGGATGGTTCTGGGCCGGCTCCTAGGGCTCCAAGTGATGGTTCTGAGCCATCACTTGTAAACCCAGTTATTTTGGGCATGTCTGATTGGGTTAATTTTGTGGGAGTTCCCGAATTTATAGGGATTCCTAAATTTGTAAGGATTTCCTATTTTCTTGTAGAGATTCCTTGAATTTATAGGATACCCAAATTTTGTAGAGGTTCCTTAAATTTGTAAGGATTCCTACGAATTTGATTTGGTAAAGTTTTACGAATACCGGACGGAAACCTTTGATATATTTCTTTCTTGATTTGCTTGATTCTCCATAATTTTCCAATTTCAATGAGGAAATTACTTGTGTAACAAACCCTAAGAATGCAGTATAAATTAGGGCTTCGGGTTTGAACATTCTTCATCCCAAATCACAACCATCTCACTGTGAGATCTCCGTAGTACACTCTTTTTTGTCTATTCTTTTTTATCTGACTGCTATTGCGTAAAGTTATATAATTTGCTGACTTTTTATTAATCTTGTATGTGTAGGTCGCGAAGTATTTCTGAGTTACCCATCTTCATCAGTAACAGCAGAAACCCTACTCAGCGAGGCGCAGCAGAAACTTAAGGCAGCGAGATAGCACTTCTTTCAACAAATCAATTCTTTGTGTAGACGTAGATGTACACCGCTCCGCATGACATTTTTCAAGAGTTTCAAGAAAGGCACAATCACTATCCTTGAAGATACTAACGACATTCAAAGCGATGACACCACCTTATATACCTATCCTTCATTGATTGGGCCGCGCGCCTCGAGTCTCTCTCTTACGATGGTTCAGGTCATATTCCATCTATCGAAGTTGTTCCATCTATCAAAGAATTTTCAGCCAAGGGTAAAGGAGGTGAGCCAATCATTCCCAAGAGTTGTAGGTTTTTATTCCTCGCATACCATAAACTTTGCAAGGATGATAAAGGGCAAAAGGTGAAGATCGCGTCATGGATACAGTTTTGGTACAAAGGAAGTATATGAGATACAAGAGGCCACCCACCAAGAGTGTACGGAACAAGAAAGATGCACCTCAGAATACGTACAATTCGTCTGGGGAAATCCATGAGGTTCAAGCCCAAACTGATGATGACTCCACGCCGTTTGATGACTTGGGCGTGGATGACGAAGACATAGAGTCCGCTTACTTGGCTGCATTTTACGCGTGCTGGTTGTGTCTATTCGTCTTCCCTATGGACAACACAGGCTTAATCCGACCCAGTGTGTTTAAAGTCGCCAGAAAAATGTCCCACGGTTATCAATTATGTTTAGCGATACCTGTGTTGGCCAACATTTATCAAGCCTTAAACGAGATTTCCACTTCCAAAGACCCAGGGAACTATTCGGCCACATTACCCTTTCACTACGTGTATGCGTGGTTGGTGGAGTACTTCGGCACCCATTTTTATTTGCCTCTTCCTGACAACTTTAAACCGCGCATGGTTCACTTTTCAGGGGCATTTTCGGCCAAGCACTTTAGAGACGCACAAGCTCGTTCTTTATTCAACGCATGTGGTAATGTGGGAATGGACATCTTAGCCATGGTCCATAAAGAACACAAAGTGATCATTGACCACGAGAACGTTAACCGCCCAGAGATCGTCTACCTCATCTGCCTTCGATCTGGATTTCTTACTCTTAGGCAGGACAACCGGATAGTTGTTCGACCCTACAATCCTTACCGTTTCAGCCGACAGTTTGACTATGTTCAAGATGTTCTAGGAAGCCTTCAAAAAGACATTCGGAAGGGCGCATTATCCTTGATGTACTGGCATTGGGAAAGCTTTACTAATCATGAGACATGACCTGTCAAAAGATGACGTTAGTGCAATTTAAAAACCCTATCGTGTAGTATTAGTAAGTAGGGTATCGTTCTAGCCGGGGACACTAGGGAAGGATTATATCTGCATTAAAATAAGTTAGTAATATTCACAAATGTAAAATAAGCATACAAGTACAATTCTGTCACAACTATACAAGTATAACACACATATATAATTATAAACATATATACATATTTACGATTTTAAATGGGGGATGTATAAGGTGGTTCGAAACATAAAGAAAAGAAGTAAAATATTTACATACATCGGTCAATCAATACTCAAGCACAAAATATAGCAAACACCGATTAGAAAACACATGAGTTTTATGAAAGATCAAGTTATTACGTTTATGTTATCATAGATGCAAATTAATTCCAACTTTTTAAGACTTCTCATGTAACTTAGAACTTACGACGCGCATCATCCTAAGTTTATGTGTCATCTTGTTTAATGCTTACGACGCGCATCACATTAACACAAAATACACTTACCGTTCACGAGTCGTTGGAGACATGATCCTAGGTATGTCGTCACTCATCCTATTAGCATGTAAATCACTTACCCTACCACCCTATGCAGCAACTAAAATCGAGAGCCCGACGCGGTGAACTCAACCCTAGATTACTACGGCATATTAAACTCCCCCCTTAGAAACATCCGTGCACAAGACTATCTTTAGGTTCGATTATGTGATCAGGTAAGCAATTAATCAATTTGACATCTACTAAACACACAAACATAAACAACTTAAACTAAATCATAATCCTAACATGCAATCTAAATCGTTACATAACTAACATATTCATATTCAAATCACAAAGAAGAGTTCATAAACATGCTTATTATGCAAAACCGAAAAGCAATACATATATATATATATATATATATATATATATATATATATATCAATAAGAACTGTCTTTACACAGAAAATACATACACAAACCATGAATGTATTCATCCTTAACCAACCTATGCAGTTTGGCAAGGATGATGGATGAAATTGGTGAAAGAGTGCGGTCGGCAGTGGATGGAAACGGGGGCGGCAGCAGCTTGTGTTTTCTGTGTTTGAGAGGTTTTTGGGTAGAGTTTGGCTATACTATGTTTTGAGCAATTGAAAGACACGAAATTAAGAGCTATACATGTCTATTTATACAGAAAAATCAAAGAGAAACCCTAGCTGCATTGGAAAGGGAAAGGCAATCCTATTTTAACTCTCTTTCCTATTTGCTCAATGATTCCTTCTTTAATGCAGCTTCTTATCCGAATTTGGACTCCTTCATCTGACTTTTTGGACCTTCCTACATGTTTATGGATCCATGTAGGCCTCATGTACGAAATCTTGGGCTTTGATGGCAGCCAAAACCAGTGATAGGTCCGGCAATGTCAGCTTTCCAGGTTTGACCGGGAAACCTTACACTTAACCAAAATATGGCTGCCTTGATGCTTCTTCGTATTTTCTTCTTTTGTCCAGCTTCCTAACACTTCATTAAGGTCTTGATACATCTCTTGACAAATTTGGGAAGCCTTTTGTTGAAGAATCATCTCCCAAAACTCGTTAGACAACTTAGGCAGTTTCTGCCCAGTTTTGCAGCCTGACCTCTGTCCACTGTTTTGCTCATAACTCCTTCGTCTCAACTCCGATTGCTGCAATAAAAATGGGTTTGAAAAGTAGACACACACAGCTTTGATTCTATATGTGGAACGCCTTCTAATTCCTCCTGGAACTCTAGATATAAATTTTTGAAGTTGATGTACGTTTTCTGGCAGATTCTGTCCGAGAGCAAAACAATGTCCAAAAGTGTTTCCTCTTTTCCGTGGCCTCACTTGTTGTCATTCATTAGTCCGTTCATCATGATTCTCGATATGTTAAGCGTATTTACCTGTCTTCTGCACATTTAAACAAAATACATCAAAACTGACAAGGTAACAAAATAACGAATCATAATAAAACGTCCAAGTGATAGTCCAAAAACGGTTTTCATCATTTAAGTGCAATTTTCTGTATAAAAACGGCTAGTAACCACAACTCTACAAAAAAACCCTCTTGACTCTAAAATACGTAAAAACAAACATACTAAGGCACAAACAAAGTGTAAATGGGGGTGAAAATCTATTAAGATCATGTGGTAAAAACGCACTTATCAAGACAAGGAGCACAGTGATGCTACCTCCTGAGAGCGCTCTAACAGAATACATGGTGACTCGTGGTTATGTTGAATGGTGGTCCAAAGTATATCGTTCCATGCCCAAGATGACTACAACAACAATACATGTTGTTGGGTAGCAGCACAAGCCTCTGAAATTGAAAGAAGACAAGATTGTCACTTGCGTGGTACCGCCTCGCCAGAAAGTGGTTCCCTGTGAGATTGAACTTGACAATAACCCTCATGCATCTTCTATCAAGGCGTTGCCCCCAAATAGTAGCTCTCCGAATGAACCACACCAAGCTTTAGAAGGTCATGGGGACTCATCTAATCATCGTCTTGCCCAGAGTCACCTTAAGTTGAAGGGGACCACAAAGGCTTAGTGGAAGTAGTAACAGTTCTAGGGACATGAACTTCAAGCTTCGAAGGATTGAATCCGACCTTGGCTCCGTTTATTTTAATCCCAACGATGAATTTCTCCTCAATAGAAATTTTCTTGGCGAAGTTCCGGGTCCCTCTCAACAAATACCAAATTATGTTGAGGTATGTTCTCTTTCTCTAACGCCACCATCACCATGCATGCCTTTTTGACATTATATGCGTGATTTGAACTCTTTTTGTTTTTTACCTTCTTGTTTTCAGTTAGAAGGACTCCCAATTTTTGAAGACGAAGCTTGTTCGAAAGAGGTTCGTGTCCTTTCAACAAAACCAATAAAGACTGACTCTTTTCACGAAGACGATGCATATATGCATTATCAAACAAAATGAATCGCAACAAGTTAATCGTGAAGGTATCTTTGGATTAATATTTCTTCTTCTTTCTTTTTTTTTCATTTTTTTTTTCATAAATTTGTGCAATTCATGTGTAGATGTGACTGCAAAGGTGAACCCTCCAAGGCTTTTAAACAATATGGCATTCTCCGTAGTCACCCGTGGTGGAGTTGATGTCATGGACACCAACTAGGGGCTCTAAAAGATTCGTATGCAGGCCGCCACTCTAATTCGTGAACAAATTGGAGACATCATAACGAAGCACTCGTCAAGAACCATTCTTTCTAAGAAGAAGGACCTTGACAAGATGGTGGCCAAACTTCAGTGTTATGGGTTTGATCCTACGTCCAAAGAGACAAAGTAGAAAGCTTGATGACTTGTGTTACTCAATACAATGCGGCAAGGCTTACATGCATGCATAAAATTACCCCAGTCACATATGATCAGTGTTTGTCTCATATGGAGGCTGAAATTGCAAAGTCAATCGAACTTCGTGAAACAGACCTTGGTCAACGTCAAACTAAGATTGAGTCCTTCGAGGACTTGAAGGAGGAGTAGCAAAGCCTGGAGCAGAAAATAACCTCCCTAGACGCGAGTCTTCTACTTCACGACGAAAAACTTGCCGATTTAGAAAAGTATAAAGTCCAGATCAAGGAGATTCCAGAGTTGACTGCTAAAGAACTTGAGGAAACAAAGAGGTTCAGAGATGATTTTGAAAAGCAACGCAATAGCTTCAAATGCCTAATTTGGACGAGAAAGGCCGGTCTTCACTAGCAGCTTATGATTTATTTTTTATTTTTTTGGTGCATGTAATAAGTCATTTTGACAATAGAACTTATTATGCAGTATGCTTGTAATAAGTCCATTTTGACAACAGAACTTATTATGCAATACATAATTTTTTTTTGATGTGACTGAACTCAAGAATATAATTCTCAAGGTGCCTATATATCCTACCAAAGAAGAAATCAAGTTATCACGTAGTTCAAAGATGAGGATTTAGAACTTTTTTTTTGGGTCCTTATTTTGCTTGAGCCCCCCTTTCGGGTTTTCAACTCAACATACTCCTTTTTTTTAAGTGCCTTATGCAGTTTAGGCTCATACAGGCTAGGAGCATTCTACACTTGTTTCAAGCATAATATTTCTTCAAGAACTTGCCATTGATTGGGCCAATCCTCAGCCATGATTTTATAGGCTCCATTGGTGTAGACTTCGCTGACAACATAAGGACCATCCCACTTTGATTTGAACTTGGGACCGGTCTTGTGTGTCATGATGATGGGTCTGCGTACAGCAAGGGCCAAGTCGCCAATTTGAAAGGATCGAGGCTAAACCCCTTTGTTGAAGGCACGCGACATCTGGGCTTGGTAGCATTCCAAATGTTGTTGCACATCGAGCCTCTTCTCGTCCAAGGCTTCCAACTCTTGAAATCGTAATTTGATATTTTTTTCATTTGTGAGGCTTCTTGCAAAGCAATCCTCAATGAGGGAATTTGCTTCTCTAATGGCAAGACGACTTCAACACCATACACCAGAGAATAAGGTGTGGCATTTGTGGCAGTTCGATATGTCATTCTATATTCCCATAATGCCTCACCCATCTTCTCATGCCGGTCCCTTTGTGACTTGCTAACGGTCTTCTTCAAGATGTTGCAGAGCGTCTTCTTAAATGCCTCCACCAAACCATTAGCTGGTGCATTAATTGTACATTGACGAAAAGTGTAGCTTGAAGTGATACTTCTTGCTAAGTTTTTGCATAACACTATTTGAGAAGTACTTGGCGTTATCTGTGATGATGCAACATGGCACACCATATCGCTGGATGATGCATGTCTTGATAAAGTCCACGACAGTTTCTTTCTTTATCTCTTTAACAGTACCACCTCAGACCACTTTGAGAAGGAATCCGTGTCTACCAAAATGTACATGTGGCCTTCAGAAGATTTCGAATTTATGGGTCCCACAGCATCTATCCCCCAGACATAAATGGGTGTGAAGCGATTGTAGGATGCAATAGCTCAGGCGGTTGATGGATGAAGTTCGCGTGGAATTGACAAGCTTGACATTTCTGTGTGTACTCCATGCAATCCTTGACCATCGTGGGCCAGTAGTAACCCATTCACCTTACTTGAAAATGCAATTTAGGACCTGATTGATGAGCTCCACATACTCTAGAATGAACCTCTTCCATGACTTTCGACGCCTCTTCTTTTCCCAAACACTTAAGGAGTAACCCGTCAAATGATCGTCCATAAAGAGTCCGCTGTTTTAGATCGTCAGGTAGCTTGTTATGCTCAATGTAGTCGATCAAAGGATGCCTCCAATCTTCGACGTCAATAACATAGACGGAGACTACATTGGAATTTTCGCACAATGGGACAATTTATGTTGATACAACCCATCATTGGCAAATTGAAAGGTTTACAATTTCATCATTTGATAATGCCAAAGTTGCTGCTAGGTTGGCCAAGGCGTCCGCCATTTGATTTTCTTTCCTTGGCACATGTACTAGTGTAACAACATCGAAACCCTTCAAGAGTTGTGTAGCAAGACGGAAATAAGGAACCAAATCCTCTTTCCTGACTTTGTAATTAGTAAGTAGTTGATCAATTACTAACTTCGAATCCCCATACACTTCTAGATTTGTAATTTTCCTTTCTAAGGCTATTTGCGACCCCATAATGAGAGCTTGGTATTTCGCAACATTGTTAGAACACAATGGCAATATTTGCTTTTGTGGGGTGACAAAGACAACGCCGCCCCAGCTCCATCTACTTTTGAAGATCCATCAAAGAACATCTTCCAAGTGGGGAGAGCCTCTGTAAGAAAGACTTCTTCGTCCGGCAAGTCATTTGAAATTTCCCAATCTACAGGGATTGGGTGATCCGCTAGAAAGTCAGCCACAGCTTAACCTTTGACCGCCTTGGCAAGTACATAGACGATGTCATGTTGATTGAGGAGCACAACCCATTTTGTCATTTGTCCTGATAAGACTGGTTTAGACATGACAAACTTGACTGGGTCAGCTCGTGCTACTAAATGCACTATGTAAGCTTGCATATAATGCCTCAACTTTTGGATGATGAAAATGAGAGCGAGACATGTCTTCTCTATTAGAGAATAATTTAATTCTGCTCCTGTGAGAGTTCAACTTAAATAGTGCAAGGCCATCTCCCTTTTTTCCTCATTTTCTTGGGCTAGAAGTGCTCTAAGTGATCTTTTTTGAGCTGCAATGTAAAGGGTAAGAGGTTTCCCAGGAATCGGTGCACCCAACACTGGAGATTAGCCAAGTACTTTTTAATTCTTACAAAAGCATTGTGACACGCCTCATCCCACATGAAAGGTACATTCTTCTTCATGAGTCAACTAAAAGGTTGGCATCGACCTGTGAGGTTTGAGATGAACCATCTGATAAACACGAGTTTTCCTTGGAGGCTTCTCAATTCTTTTAAATTTGTTGGTTCTAGCATTTCTTGAATGGCCTTAATCTTCGATTAATCTACTTCAATGCCCCGATGCTTCACAATGAATCCAATGAACTTGCCTGAACTCACACCAAAAGCGCACTTCAATGGGTTCATTTTGAGTTGGTACTTACGTAACCTATCGAACACTTTTTGTAAGTCCTGCAGGTGATCACTTCTTTTTCTTGAGTTGACAACCAAATCATTAACATAGCATTCGACGTACTTGTGAAGCATATCTCCAAAGATTTTCTGCATGGCGTGTTGGTACGTTGCACCAGCATTCTTTAATCCAAATAGCATAACTTTGTAACAATAAATGCCTTTGGGAGTGCGAAATGTAGTTAACTCCTAGTCTTCTAACGCCATCCTTATTTGGTTGTAGCCAGACGATCCATCCATGAAAGATAAAGCTTCATGACCTATGGTTGCATCCACCATTAGTTCGATGATAGGCAAAGGGAAGTCGTCTTTCAGACACGCATCATTCAAGTCGTGAAAGTCTACGCACACACGCAATTGTCCATTCTTCTTTTCCACTGGAACAATGTTCGCGATCCACTTGGGATATTAGACCTCTCTAATGAAGCCTGCAACGATCAACTTGTCAACCTCTTCTTCAATTTGGGTTTGCACCTCTGTTCAAAAACGTGTCAGCTGTTTGATGGGTCGAGCCTCTAGTTTAACAGCTAATCGATGAACTGCTACCTTAGGGTCAAGACCGGGCATTTCTTTGTAAGTCCAAGCGAAGACATCCTTGAATTCGAGCAACAAGTCATAGTACTCCTTCTCCTCTTGGGGGCTTAGTGACGCGCTCAGAAATATCGGTCTTGGGTGTTCCTCTGTCCCTAGATTGAGTTTCTTAAGTTCATCAACCATAGCTTTCACCCCATCTTCAAGTTTGGGAGGAGCTGCCTCCACTTCATATTCAGAGCCCTCATGGTCATCCTCTTCATAAGCTTCCACATTTGAGGCTTGATACCTTGGAGAATGTACAACAAATCAAAATGCATGCCCTGGATGCACATTTCAACTGCAGACGCTTCTGACAAGCGGTCTTTACAATCGAGACTGAGCGAGCTCCACCTGTTGATGAAGTCAACTGCTAGTTCGTCCCTCCATTGTTTTGTGTTAGTGAGTTCCATCATGCTCACAGTTCGCCTTGTACTATAGAAGCGGTTTAGGAATTCGCGTTCCATTTGGTCCCAACTGTCGATGGATTTGAGCTCAAAGTCTGTGTACCACTCAACGACATTGCCTTTCAAAGAGCGAAAGAATTGTTTGACAAGGTGGTCACCCTCCGTCCCAGCATTATTGCAAGTTTCAATGAAATGAGCAACATGTTGTTTTGTATTGCCCTTCCCTTCGAATTGCTGGAACTTTGGCGGCTGGTATCCCAACGGCATCTTTAGACTATTGATTCTTTTGGTGTACGGTTTGGAGTAGGTGAGAGAATCACAAGAAGGACCTCCATATTGAGCCCTAATGGAGTTGGTGATGATGTCTTGCAATTGCTGGAAGGACATAGATCCAAGTGAGCCATCATCGTCCTTGTCATCATTCCTGGAGTTCTCGCCTACTTTGTCCTTCTTTTCTTCATCTTGACTTTAAATCCTGCTATAAAACTCGGCAATTTGCATGTATTTTTCTTCCACTGTTTTGGTGAGCTTCTCAACCGCTCCCATCAGATTGACTATTTGCTCTTCAATGGTGGACACGCTTGTCACCATGACTAGCATGGGGATAGGCTGTGATGAATCATCTGCCGGCATGCCATACATATTATTTTCATCACCATTTGGACTCCCATGGTAAGAAGCCGTGCTTGATTCATCATCCGAGGTAGGTGAGAACGATCGCTCCCTTGATTTTTTTGGAATTTCCCTCTCTTCACTTCGTGAGGCATTCATGTTTTCCGCGAGAATCGCCAAGGTGATGATTGGTTCGCGAGGCTTGGAAGGCAGAGCCATGAATGTTGTGGGTTGATTCCTTGCCATGCTACAGGTGACATGACCAGAGGATTCACTGGTTGACCTTGAGGTCGTCAGTTCGGATTTCTTTGTCGAGATGGCTTGGGTATTCTTGGAGGCCATTGCTCGAACGGATTTGAACTTGCTTACGGAGAAGGAGATGAGAGGCAAAGAGGTCCCACTGGGCGTGCCACTTTTGTAAACACGAAAAATCTGAGACAAATAACAGAAAGACATGTGTACAAAGAATAATATAATTTTATTAATATGAATGCGGGTTACAAATCTTTGTAAACTCCTCTGATTCTATCTCCGATTATGGATTTGACTCAAGGGTGACAAGTACTTGTTATTGAGATGTAAGGGGTCACGCGCGTTGATCACGTAACGAGTGTTTGAGATTTGGATTTGGTGAAGAAATGACAATTTGGTGAGTTTGATAGTTCTTCGAGGGATTTTGACAACTTCCAGACTTGAGGTTGATGGCAGCTAGATGATTCTTCAAGGGTTTTGGGAGAATTCCGAGCTCTAGGGAGTAATTTTTCTCTCTCTGGTTCGCCGTCCCTTCCTCTTGATATGAGAGGGGGTATTTATAGTGTTAACATACCCTCGCTTATGGTATGTAATGAAGATATTAAATCAATGTTATTTCTTTAACAGTAATAATTGAATCAATCAATCTTAACTAATTGATTTACTTGCCAATCTTAACATAATCAAATTAATCAATCTTAATTGATTGATTTAGTTACGCCCAATAAGGTATAATTGCTATAGATTGAATATCCTGCTTTGACCACGATCCTTAGTAAGTGGCATACCATCTCGCGGACACGGAAGGAAGGTGTGTGGAATCTTGACTTCCAAATAAGCGGGGAATTTTGGTGCCACCTCGCGGACAAGGAACTTACGACTCAACCAGAACGTACATCTCTGCATGCATACGAACTCTACTGTCTAGCTCCTTCGCGAAGTCCCCTACGCGGAGCCATCTCGCCTCGCCTTTATGTACTTCTACGCGAAGTCATCTTCCCTCGCCTTCATGTACATCTACGTGCGCGAAGTCATTTCGCCTCGCCTTAATGTACCTCTACGTGAAGTCCGCTTCTTGATTCCATGCGAAGTCCTTTTCTTGATTCCATGTGAAGTCCTTTTCGCATGTGAACTCTGCTATCTAGCTCGCCTGACTTCTGACGAGCCATCACTTGTAAACCCAGTTATTTTTGGTATGTCTGACTTTTTTTTTTCGATAATTAATTTAATTTAATTGATATCTGATCATTGATCGACACTTAATAATTGATTTTAATAAGGATTTAAGGTTTTTTTGTCGGTTGACTATTCCAACGTTGCCACGTGTCATTTCGACGGCTTTCCAACTTTGTAGACTTATGAGCCACGTATGCAATTTGTGGGGTCTACGCGTTGCTTGAATTATTCAACGATTATTATTATCGTTAAAATTTTATATGTCTACAGGGGTATGGGCACATATTTATACATCCATATATCCACCTTAATGGCATAGTGTATCACCGCATTAAGGCGTGACGTGAGCGTTGGACACAAGCGTAGTAGCCCTATATAGATTATTTTAAATCTATTAATTTATATAGGGAGTGTGGGCGTGTGTAAATACATACATATTTAAATATATATTTTATGAGCTGAAGAGGCTTGATATTTATGGGATAAAAGATTTATCGCTTGAGGCATGCAACATATTTTCTATGGAAATTTAAATTGGGAAAGCATAAATATTTCATTAAATTTATTTTTGTCCACGCACTCTAACGTTTTAAATGTTTTCCCCTGGGTCCTTCGTTTTAAAAATGCTCAGTTTGCAAGTTAGTATAGTTGAGGTCGGGCGTACATGGAGAAGAGGCATAGTCAATAGTATAATTTCCGCTCATTTTTATATTTCTAGTCTCTTTCCTCTCAAATATAGTTGCTCTGAACTGTGATTGTTGGTTGTGAGATTTTCTTATTAAAGTTAGTAAATTTGGGAGATGTCGTGATTTGGGGAGCATGAAGACTCCAGGAGTAGAGGGTTGTAGATGGATTTTGTTTTTGAAGTGTGTGCAGGTATTATAAGGAAGGGTTGTCCATTTTCAAGGGAGGTTATGCCAAATTTTCGGTAACTTTTCCTTGGAGGTGGTCCACACAGGTTTTGACATCGGAGGTGGCCGGAGTAGGGGCTAGGCGCCGCCACTTTTAGGTGGTTTTTAAAGCTGATTAGGTAGAGTATGATGAGAGGAGTCCATTGATGTTAAGTTTGTGAACTTTAGGTTGAAGTTGGTTGAAGTTTGAGAATTTTCAAAGTTGCTTTTGTCGGTATGTAATTTAAGAAGATTGAACCGTTGGATTTCATTTGTATCTATTCTAGAATGTTAAAATCGATGAATTAAGGTTGTGGTGGAGTTTGATGTGAATCCGGTAAACTTAACCCTACTAATGGTAGTTGGTTAAGTGGAAGAGTTTTGGGTGTTTATATTTAAGTATTTATTTTTTCGAAATTAAAGTTTGGTCTTAAGCATGAATATTGTTCCAGGATACGAGGAGACCTCGCTTGAGTGGTGATTTAGATTTCGTCAGGCTTAGGCTTAAATCTATGAGTGGACATTTTGGTTTTTAATTAATATAAATGCATGATTTTATAAGTTGTCTATTATATTTTCCAAGCTTAAATTATAATTTCAGCTTTTGAATTAGTTATGGAATTTATTTGAGATTGACAGATTGGTTATGTTTTCGATAATGAACTTATGGATTTGAGCTTGGGTTAGAGTTTTGGTATTTGAGTTTTGATATTCTTTATCATTTCCGGATTTGAGATTACATACAGATTTGCATATTGTTTGGTTTTTGAAAGATAATAATTATTTAAGTTATTTATTTAATTGAGCATTTTAATGTGTGGGACACGTCATTGAATTTAATTAATTTCTTTGCTCTTTGAATTCTTTGAGTATGGTTGGGAATCATATTTATGCTTTAGTTATGTGTTTCAGGAAACTCACATACATGGATTTATGTTTCTTTATTTACTAATGCTAGCATGTTGTTCAGCTTTTCCAGGCGATGTGGTTACCATGTTCTGAGTGAAGACACACTAGCCCTTTCCGCTAGTGGTGATGTGATGTTGCCAGCGGCATCACGCAAGCCCTGCAGCCTCTTTGTTATCATGACGTGAAGGTGTAGGTATGGGAGTACTTTTGCTTGGGAGGCACCCGAGTCCAGAAGGCTCACTTGTATGGCTATATCTGTTTCTTATTTATTGTTGTTGACTTGACTAGCGGGGCTAGTCCATCTTTTTGATGTTCCTTTTTACAAAGGTCTTTATGAATCCTTATTGGTGTTTTGACTAGTCCATTATTTTGGTATTTTCTTCAATGAAGGTTATTATTTATCTTTATCAATATTTTAACTAGCCGGGCTAGTCCATTTCCTTGGGATTTTCTTTATGAAGGTTTTATAAACACTTGCGTGCAATAGATTTCCTGCTTATTGAAAAATTGGGAAAGTACTTAAGTTTTGGTTTCATAATTTATGTACGTTTACCTATTTATTTTTTCGTCCACTCACGCTAACTTTTTTCAAATAGTTTCCCCTGGGCTCTTCGGTTTCAAATGCCCAGATTGCAGGTTAGCTTAGAAGAGGTCAGGCATACACGGAGTTAAGGCATAGTCAATAACACAACTTTTGTTGGCTCTCTTATCTATGTTTTCCTTCTTTATTAGAATTGCTCTGATGACTTTTGAGATTGTTGTTAGTTAACTAAGGCATGTTGTGATGAAGTTGGGGGAGCAGGAAGGATTCAAAAGTTGAGGATGGATGATTTATAATAAAAGTGTTTATCTGAAATTTTTCAGGTAAGGGTTGTCCATTTTCAAGGTAGATTATGCCGAATTTTCGGTAAATTTTTCTTAGAGGTGGACCCCGCAAGATTTACTTCGGGTTTCATGGTGAAATTCGGGGTGGGTTATGTCATCATGTGTCCTGAAAGTGGTAAAATGTGTGCTTAAAGTGATAATTGAGTCCTCAAAGTGATTAAAAAAAAGTTGTTACAACTTTGAAGACTCATATTACAACTTTGAGGACTCAATTACCACTTTAAAGACAAATAAGAACTAATGTTGTATTTAATTTTTTTTACAACTTTAATGACTCATATTACAACATTGAGGATTAATATTACTACTTTAAGGACTCATTTTACAACTTGAGGACAAAGTTGATGCATCACATGTATTAACACATCATAGCATTACCTTAAAACTAGAAATACACTGTCTAACATATAACCCTTATATTTGTAGCATTTGTTTCTTGTGCAGTGCTCATTCTGCATTAATAGAACACATTCTTATGCATTGTACTTTTGCCTAGCAGGTTTTCTACTATTCATTTCAATGTTCTTATTTACATTTGTGTCAATCCTTTCTTCTTCTTTTTTAGGGAAAATGAGATAATTTCATTGATCAAATATCATGACGTCCAAAAAGACAAGCATGAATAGTCCGAAGACCATACAAGCAATCTAGAATGTTTGTGTAGTATAAAAATAAAAAAACTAATGTAACAAAGAAACTCAGTGACTAATATCCGATAATGATAGAGAGAGAGATAGAGAGATGATCTTCAGTATTTAAGAAAGCAATATTCCAAGAAAAGCACATGATAAAACTTGAACACGTACCCAAAAGGTAATGATCCTCGATACCTATCTCTGCCTCTTCATCCACAGTTTCCCTAATCAGTAAGCAAACAGGTCAATCAGAACAAATCAAAGTTATTAACATAAGCTAATCTAGTTGGTATGGGAGAGAGAATCTTACACTTGAGATGTTATGTTCAAAACGGCTATGTCTGCTCTAACGTTTTGAAACTTGCACACACTGTGACAAACCCTTGTAGCTTCGAAATGCGAGATCTCATTAGTGTACCATTGATCATGATAAATCGTAAGATCGAACTTGCACCAATAAAGTTCAATTGGGAAGTTTTCCATCTAGTTGCTGTTACATCCCGGTTCTTAAATTATTTTATGGTAGTGTATTTTTACATTACTTTGACCTCTTACCACTTTTAGTAACCGTTTCACTATCTAAGGACCCTAGAGTTGACTTTTTGTAGGAAAATTATTTCGGAAAATTTTCATAAGATACATTTTAGAGGACGTTAAAATGAAACCGTAGACATGCTATGTGTTTTAATCGGAGTTGGTACGAAAAAGTTATAGTGTAAAAACTGAAGTTTCCATTTTTGGTTGGAGGTATAAAGAGGGTCTTAAGGTATAAAGTCAAAAGTAGAAAATTAGAAGTTACATTCTCTTCCTTCCTCCTCTCTCGTGTGCGTTTCGACCTAGTGACTTTGCCGTCTCCACTCGCCGCTGTCCAGGGGAGTTAGGGCGCCATACTGGTCGGGATTTGAAGCTCAGCTCCTCATCCATCGATTTGGGTACCTTTCCAGGAGGGTATCACCACCGTTTCGAAGAAATCCGGGCAAGAAACGACGATTGCACATTGTATTTCCCTCCTCTTGCCGCCATAGTCGGAGATTCTTGCCTCATCTTCAAGCTCTCATCTTGTATAGAAAAACCCCAGAAGGATTTAAACTGATTTGCATCAGGTAAGGAGGATTAATAATTTCAAATTCTAGGGTTTATAAATTGGGCTTTTCTGTTTTTGATTCGATTGCCACGGTTGTACATGAAATTAATCTTGGTTGTTGTTATGAAAGTTGATCAGCTTAATGAGAGGATCATTGTGTTAAAATTTGATAGTCATCGGAGGTGGTCGAAGTTGGGTGGTGGCCGGCCGCTGTTGCTGGCAGAGCCGCCTTTTTTGGGCTGATTTTCAAGATGTTTAAGTTGTTTATGATGAATGGAGTCCAACAATATAAGGTTTGAGAATTTTTGGTGAAGTTTTGAATAGGTTTGAGATTTTTCGAAGATTGGATAACTTGACGGTTGATAGAATATATCCGACCATTGGATTTTCCTTGGTTATGGTCTTAAAGTGCTAGAATCGAGGAAGTGAGGTTGTGGTTAAAGTTTGGTGAAAATCCAATTAGCTTAACCCTAGCTTGAGTAGTGGGTTAAGCGGAAGGGTTTCGGTTCTTATGTTGAAGCATTTATTTTCCTAAATTGAAGAGTGGTTCTAAACATGCTTATGGTGTCAGGATATATGGAGACCTCTCATGAGTGGCATTTCGGATATCGTCGGGCTTAGGCCCTAATTTGTGAGTGGACTTTTGTTTTAAATTATATGCATGCAATGGATTGTTGTTGAATAGTTTATTTTTATTGGAGCATATGGCGTCATTTTTAAATTGGCAATTTTTATTATTTTGGAGAGTTACCGAAAATGGGATTTTCGGTGAACATATATATGTATATTTACGAGGATAGTATGTATATAAATGTTTGCTAGCCATACGTGTCTATGCGCCATAATGGTGTAGCGATTAGCCACCATTATGGTCTGACGTGAGCGTGGAACGCAAGCGTAGTAGCCCTATATGAATGTATAAATTCATATAGGGGGTATGGACACCTATATACACCAGTATGTCAGCCATAATTGTGCAGCGAATAACCGCCACCATTATAGTGTGACGTGAGCGTGCGACGTAAGCATAGTAGCCCTGTATGAATTTTTAAATCCATAAAATTTCATATAGGGGGTATGGACGTGTGTAAATACATACTTATTTTTTAGAGCCTGAGAGGCTCAATATCTTATAGAATTGAAGCCTAGCGGGGCTAGTCAGGTATTTTCAGTATTTGCCAATTTTTAAGTTAAAAGCTTTAACGCTTGTTGCATGCATCACAGCTATTTTATAGAAATTAAATAGGGAAAGCATAAATTTATTTATTTGTTAATTTCTTTTAAATTTATTTTTATCCACTCACTCTAACGATTTCAAATGTTTTCCTCTGGGCCCTTAAATGTCTAGTCTGCAGAGTTCAGGTCGGTACTAGTAGGAGGCGAGGCAAAGTCACTAACATCACCACCATCTTTCACTAGTAGGTTATATGTTTAACCTACATGTGCATTTTCTTGCTTTCTCTAGTTCTAGTTGCTCTGATTACCTTGGGATATTCTCTAATACTTGGTTGTGTGTTAAGGCTCATGAATCTACTTTAGAAGTATTTGGAAGATTGTGTATGATTTATATTTTGGATGTTCAAGTGAAGGATTTGGAGATGATTTAAAGGTTATATTGTGGTGGATGTGTTTGTAGGGAGCAGATGGCTCTAGTAGTTGAGGACAGAAGGTTTGATATAGAAGTGTTTGTTTGGATATTTCAAGTTAGGGTTGTCCTTGCTCCCACTCAGTCAATGAATGCTTTTTCCTCCCGTAGGCTTGAGTCGGTTCTACTCGCTTAACCTCCTTCTTGTCTAGTGTGGAGATTTTGATTGGAGCAACACTTACAGTCATTGACTCCTTTGTAGATCTTTTCACGACCTTGTCAACTTTGCTGCTGAAAGCTTTACCTTTTCGTTGATCATTGACAAACTCCATATCATGCGCTCGCGTAGCCAGTTCTTCAAAGGTTCGAGGCTTGATACCTTGGAGAATGTACGCAAATCGAAATGCATGCTCTGGATACACATTACTACTGTAGACGTCTCCGACAAGCAGTCTTTACAATCGAGGCTGAGCGAGCGCCACCTGTTGATGAAGTCAATCGCTAGTTTGTCTTTCCATTGTTTTGTATTGGTGAGTTCCATCATTCCCACTGTACGCCTTGTACTGTAGAAGCGGTTTAAAAATTCGAGTGCCATTTGGTCCCAACTGTCGATGGACTCGGGCTCTAAATCCGTGTACCACTCAAAGGTATTGCCTTTCAATGAGAGCACGAATTGCTTGATAAGATGGTCACATTCCGTCCCGGCGTTATTGCAGGTTTCAATGAAGTGAGCAACATGTTGCTTTGGATTGCCCTTCCCTTCGAATTGCTGGAACTTGGGCGGCTGGAATCCCATTGGCATCCTTAGACCGTTGATTCTTTTGGTGTAGGGCTTGGAGTAGGTGAGAGAATCATGAAGGACCTCCATATTGAGCTCTGATGGAGTTGGTGATGATATCTTGTAATTGCTGAAAGGACATAGATCCAAGCGAGCCATCATCGTCTCTGTCATCGTTCTTGGAGCTCTCGCCTACTTTGTGCTTCTTTTCTTCATCTTGACTTTCAAGCCTGCTATAAAGCTCGGCAATTTGCAGGTCTTTTTCTTCCACCGTTTTGGTGAGCTCAACAGCTCCCATCAGATTGGCTATTTGCTCTTCAATGGTGGACGCGTCTATCACCATAACTTGCATGGGGATATGTTGTGATGAATGATCCGCTGGCATGCCATACGTATGGTCTTCATCACCATTTGGACTTCCATTATATGAAGCCGTGCTTGATTCATCATCCATGCCAGGTGAGAATGATCGCTCCCTTGATTTGTTTGGAGTTTTCTTCTCTTCGCTTCACGAGGCACGCTTGTCTTCACTTCACGAGGCATGCTTGGCCGCGAGATTCGCCAAGGTGATGACTGGTTCGTGAGGCTTGGAAGGCAGAGCCACGAATGTTGTGGGTTGATTCCTCGCCATGCTACAGGTAACATGACCAGAGGGCTCATTGTTTAACCTCGCGGTCGTTGGTTTAGACTTCTTCGTCGAGATGGCCTGGGTGCTCTTGGAGGCCATTACGTCGAACATATTTGAACTTGCTTACGGAGAAGGAGATGAGAGGCAAAGTGGTCCCACTGGGCGTGCCAATTTTGTAAACACGAAAATATCTGCAACTAGGCCTGGGACGGTTCGGATTGGGTAAAAAAAAACAGTAAAACCGCACAGTAAATTTGTTTACTATAAACGGTTCGGTTTTTAAATTTTTTTACTTACGAACCACACCCAAACCGAACCGTTTGGAACCGGTTCGGTTTTTGTGGTTCTGCGGTTCCTGTGCAGCATGATCAGTGTGCAAAATTTTGTGATTTTTGTCCAGTACAACATGAAAGTCTCAAAACATGAATGCACTCAATGCAGCAATGTTTCAAAGTTCAAACCAACATAGTGAACATACCAAATTACCAATTGTCAAATGTCAAATAGAAAGAAATGCAGCAAAAGCAAAGTAGCAAACAATAAAACACAACTCCAAGTCTCCAAGTTCCAAACTTCAACAAAAGCAAAGTAGCAAACATGACACAATTCCAAACTTCCAAGTTCCAAATAACAACAAGATAAATATTAAATAGATAGGAGGGGCTGGAGGATAGAGGGCTTCAAAGTTGATCAGCAGCATCAGCTAGCACTTGGCAAGTTGGCAGCTTGATTTTTAGACTTCTAAATTCTAATATCCACTCTTCACTATTACAAAGGCTCCAGCTCCAGCTCCAGCAAAACCTATTGCAATAGTAACATTAGTACATAATGTACATTACTTCCTCTCTAACATAACTTACACAAGACACAAGTATATAAAAACTCAAAACTGAACTGCTGAACATAAACAATTAAACATAATGCAAACCTGGGATCATTTGTTTCTTTTTCCAAACTTTGAACTTTTTGAAAGTTTGGAAGCTTTTGAAGGTTTCGAAGTTTTTGAAGCATCACTGCTTTTTGAAGGTTTGGAAACCTTTGCAGCCTTTCGGCTTTGCTGAGTGGCTAGCTCCTCTTCTTGAATTGCCAACTGAAGCTTCTCTAATCTTATTCTCTCTTCTTCTGCTTGTTCTGCATATAATATAAGCTCATGTTAGTTGCATATTTGAATCTAAAACGCTGAACAATAAAATGAAAACAGCTGCAAGTTAGATACCTTTTTCAACATCTTCAAACCACCCCATTTCCTCAATACTTGGAATATATTGTAACCCCATAATTGCGTCAGACTTGAGCCAATTTTGGAGGCAGATTAAGGCCTCAACAGTCCTTGGAGTTAATGAACTCCTATGTGGATCAATCACTCTCTTTCCAGTACTGAATGAACTCTCACTAGCCACTGTTGACACTTGGATTGCTAAAACATCTCTTGCAACAGCTTGCAAGTTGGGATATTTTGAACCATTACACCTCCACCAATCCAAAATACTCCACTTCTCCCTATCTTTAGGGTTCTCTATAGGATCAAGCAAGTATCTATCAACCTCTCCTCCAACAATTACTGCTTCAGCTTCAAGTTGCTTGTTCCACGACTTAAGCATAGCTGCCCTCTTCCCTAATACCCCTTCTGGCTGCACACTTGGTGTTGGTGTGTTGTTGCTGCCCTCTCCCACACTTCTTTCCATCTACAATCCCCATTATTGGTTCGTCATATCTGGTGTAATGCGCCCACACTCTTGACCTCTCTTTAGCAGCAGCCCTCAGCCTCCTTCCCCTCGTGTTTCTAGCAGGCTTGAACTTATCATTCTCTTTTGATGAAGGAGGAGCTGTACTTACTGTTTCTAAGCTTGGTTGAACCACTTCTACCTCATCTCCACTTCCTTCAGTTTCTGTTACAGAATCGCAGTCTGAAGCATACTCTTCAGACGACATTGCCAAGTGCCAACCTGTTAATTCAAAGAAAATGAATCAAACGAAACAGTACAATGATTATAAGTTTAGAACAATGAAGACAACGTACTACAATCTGAACATGAAAACGGACTAGAAACACGAGGGGAAGACGAGAATCAACGAAAACGAAGCAAAAACTACAATCCAACATGCTTACAGTTTATATAAAAGTGAAATTGAATCACATAAACAAAATTACTTACAGTTGAGAACTGAAAATGGTGAAGAGGAAGCAAATCTGCAGACTGCAGAAAAGAGAGACTGCGAGAGAGTGGGAGAGAGGAAGAGATGAGGCAGAGCAGACTGCAGAAAAGAGAGACTGCGAGAAGTGGGAGAGAGTGATAAGTTTTTAGGGGTTTTTGTTACTTCGATCTGACGGTGGAGATTAAAGGTATTAAGATCCAACGGTTCCTAAAGTTTTTTTTTTACAGAACCGGAACCGAACCGAGTTAGTTAGACCGGTTCGGTTCAAGCAAAACAAACTGTAATTTCTTGCAAAAACCGTGCCGAAACATCGGTTTCGGTCCGGTTCGGGCCGGTTTTGCGGTTTACGGGTCCAAAAGTCCCAGGCCTATCTGCAACAAATAATAAAAAGACACGTGTACAAAGAATAATTTAATTTAATCAATGCGAATGCGGGTTACAATCTTTGTGAATTCCTCTGATTCTATCTCCGATATAGGTTTATGCTCCTTGGTTTTTTGCCCCTTCTCTTGATATGAGATGGGGTATTTATAGTGTTAACATGTCTCCACTTAAGACAAATAATGAAGATTCTGAATCAATAATATTTTCTTAATCGAATCACTGAATCTTGATTGATTGAATTACTTGCTGATTTTAACATAATCAAATCAATCAAATCTTAAGATTTAGATATGCCCAGATTGCTTTGTGTTGAATGTCCTGTTTTGATCAAGATCCTTAGAAAGGGGCGAGCCATCTCGCAGATATGGAAGGTATCTCGTGAGGAACCTTGATTTCCAAGCAAGCGATGATTTCTGGTCCCACTTCGCGGACGACTTATCTTAGACGTACATCCCCGCGTGCATGAGAACTTTGTCATCTAGCTTCTTCGCAAGGTTCCCGCGCGGGGCCATCTCGTCTCGCCTTCATGTAAATCTACGCGCACGGAGCCATCTCGCCCCGCCTTCATGTAAATCTATGCGCGCGGAGCCATCTCGCCTCGCCTTCATGTAAATCTAAGCGCTCGGAGCCATCTCGCCTCACCTTCATGTAAATCTACGCGCGTTGAGACAGCTCGCCTTGCCTTCATGTAAATCTACGCGCGCGGAGCCATCTCGCCTCGCCTTCATGTAAATCTACGAGCGCGAAGCCATCTCGCCTCGCCTTCATGTAAATCTACAAGCGCAAAGTCATTTTGCCTTGAGAAGTCCGGTTCGCCTCACGAAGTCCAGTTCGCCTCACGAACTCTACTTCGCCTCGTGAAGTCCAGTTCGCCTTGCGAACTCTACTCTCTAGCTCACTTGATCGCTTGTGAACCATCACAAATTATTTTTGGGGATGTCTGATTAATTTAATTTAATTGATATCTGATCATCAATCGACACTTGATAATTGATTTCAATCGGGATTTAAGGTTTTGTTATCGGCAGACCATTTCCACGTTGCCACGTGTTATTTCCGATGGCTTTCCAATTTTGTTGACTCACGAGCCATGTATTTGCTTGGATTATTCAACGACTATTATTATCGTTAAATTTTATATGTCTACAATCATTAAGTAGTTTGTGACTCTTTGTATATAATTAATTAGTTATCTATATAGTTTTATAAAAATGAATTTGACAAAATTATTGTACTTGTAAGTGATTTTGTACTTGAGTAATTTAGTTGTTCAATAATTGAAATGTTTGTAGAGTGAACAAAGAAGATGGTAGTGTGGCAATAGACAGTTAAATATTTCTCTTTATATGTGATAGCATCGTATCACTGACTCTGACTCAACCATATCCAGAAGCACCATTCATCTTCTCCAGCAAATATATTTAGGGTTTAGGGGGTTCAACTGAACTTCACCGGCGTATGTATGTAGATTTAGCAGATATATGGAGAAAATGAGTGTATTACGTCGATTATGTTTTCATAATACAGATTACTGTATCTGTACTCACGTACCGAACGGGCCCTTAACAACATGAAATTATAACTAAAACAATAATTATAAATAACAAAATGATGAAAAACTTTTGTTACCAAACATGATAGTAGGACAAGAAGAATTTCGTGAAGCCGAGTCATTTGTATCACACATTTTCCTTAGCACAAATTGCGTCTTCTTTATTGGTGCGCATAAGATTTGATAGCGCTTGTGTCCTAGGATACAATGACTACTTATGTTTATAGCTAAGGAAGAGGTCCCTGTTTATACAGGGGAAATCAAACTTCTGCTTGAATCGCCATGATTTCAAAAATGAATTATGTTCATATGTTACGACTGTTACACAATGAATTATGTGGTAACAGAATCACAGAATTCAATCTCATTAAATCTGTTGTTACAAAATCCAAAACTGCTAGCGCAGGTGTTCGTCAACAATGAAAACCTTTGAGCTGAAGACTCAAGTTGAGAAAGAGGGCTAGGGCCAGGGGGACAATCTATCTAAATAGCTACTAGTTGTACTGTGTAAACGATATCCTACTGTACTTATTCATCTATGATTGATGATTGAAAGAATTCTTCAGACTGCTTGAGAGGAAGCCAAACTAGCCTATTAAGCGCAGCTAAGCCTGGACAAATTCAGGTGTCAAAGGTACGTAAGCACTATTTGGCCCGGAACATTGATTCCCCGTAATGAACAGGTTAGCTCAACTGCGTATTTTGTACTCGAGAAGGTCCCCCAGTTCCTAGGAAGCACCTCGAGGTGCATTTAGTTGTCTTACATGAGACTTGGATAACCTTGTTTTTCTTCAAAATTACGATGAATATTAACTTGATTGGCCTTAATGGATAGACTTTTTGAAACCATGACCTCTGCTTTCCTTTCAGAACCTTTATCCTACCCTATAACTAAACCTCTAGGCTAATTATTATTATTATTATTATTATTATTATTATTATTATTATTATTATTATTATTATTTTGTAAAGATCATTCTCTTAAAGGTTATTTTTTTTGTTAAAGATCATCTCTATTAATTAAGGCAATTTGCCTTATGGAACTGTCATTTGGTTAAATTTTCAATAATCATGAAAATACCCCTACATGAAAAATTCTTACAACAAACAAAATTTGATAAGTGAAAGACAAAATAGATAAACTCTACATGAAAATACCATTACAAGAAAAATTCTTACACCAAACAGAATTTGATAAGTGAAGGACAAAATAGACAAACTCTAAATCCAAAAATCTTTCCAACATTTACCCGCAACCAAGTGACGACCACATTTTAAGGAGAGAAGAGGAGTTGCCCACTCCCACTCCAATTCACTTTGGCTGGAATCTCTTCTCTCATATGCTTCAATCTACTTAAAACACTACAAGAAGAAAGACTTTAGCCGACGGAAAAAAAAAACCAGGCCGACGAATCAATTTTTCGTCGGCTAAAGTCTAAAGAATTTATTTTCATCGGCTAAAGTCTGTGACTTTAGCCGACGACTTTAAACTTTCTTTAACCGACGAAATTAAAATTTCGTCGGCTAAAGATGACTATAGCTGACGAAAATATAATTTCGTCGGCTAAAGATGACAGGAAGTTAGTATGGTTTACTAATATTGTCTGTTTTTTTTAATGTATTTTTTTCATTTGGCCGATGAAATACACTATAATTCGTCTGCTAAGATGGTTTTTACCGACGAATAACCTAATATTTCGTCGGCTATAGTTATTTTTTAATTTTTTAATTACATACTATAGCCGACGAATACCCTAACGTCGGCTAAACCCTAAAATTTTGCCGTTAAGGTATTCGTTGGCTAAACCCTAAAATTTTTCTATTACCTACTATAGCCCTATATTCGGTGGTTATTTTGCGTAAAATTTTTATACGACTTGTTGCGTGTCATTGGTTTAAAACTATTTTCAGTTGGAGGTCCAGCCAAAATACGTAATTTAGACGGTCAAACGACATTTTCCGTGCGTTTAGGGGTTTGACTTACGAGATTGACAGTCCAGATCGAGCCCTTATTCTTTTCGGATCAAGTTGAATTTTTTCCCATACATGTATTTTATCATGATGGTCAGATCTGACGGTCAGATTTCTGTTTCTCAAGTTTGATCATCACAATCACAACATGCATACTAATGTTGTATAACTTGTTTACCAAGTGTTATGTAAATATTCCGTTTCAAAAACAAACTATACGTAAAACCTTCAAACGCCAAAAAGTCATGAAATAAGATATGACAAGAATGTTGAAATACATCCACGGTTGAAAAATCACACTATTCCGGTAAATATTCGGTGCCGATAGTTGCGGTCAATGCAATTTTTTATTTTCCCCCTATGAGTAGCCCTATATTCGGTAGTTATTTTGCGTAAAATTTTTATACGAATTGTTGCATGTCATCGGTTTAAAACTATTTTCAGTTGGAGGTCCGGCCAAAATACATAATTTAGACGGTCGAATGACCTTTTCCGTGCGTTTAGGGGTTTGACTTACGAGATTGACCGTCCGGATCGAGCCCTTATTATTTTCAGATCAAGTTGAATTTTTTCCCGTACATGTATTTTATCATGATGGTCAGATCTGACGGTCGAATTTCTGTTTGTCAAGTTTGATCATCACAATCACAACATGCATACTAATGTTGTATAACTTGTTTACCAAATGTTATGTAAATGTTCCGTTTCAAAAACAAACTATAAGTAAAACCTTCAAACGCCAAAGAGTCATGAAATAAGATATGACAAGAATGTTGAAATACATCCACAGTTGAAAAATCACACTATTCCGGTAAATATTCGGTGCCGATAGTTGCGATCAATGCAATTTTTCATTTTTTCCCCTATGCGTAGCCCTATATTCGGTGGTTATTTTGCGTAAAATTTTTATATGACTTGTTGCGTGTCATCGGTTTAAAACTATTTTATGTTGGAGGTCCGGCAAAATACATAATTTAGACGGTCGAACGACCTTTTCCGTGCGTATAGAGGTTTGACTTACGAGATTGACCGTCCAGATCGAGCCCTTATTCTTTTCGGATCAAGTTGAATTTTTTCCCATACATGTATTTTATCATGATGGTTAGATATGACGGTTGGATTTCTGTTTCTCAAGTTTGATCATCACAATCACAACATGCCAAATGTATAAAAATACTTTTAGCCGACGAATTTCAAAGGTTTAGCCGACGAATTTATAAAGTTTAGCCGACGAGTTTAGAAGATTTAGCCGACGAATTGGTGTATAGCCGATGAAATTGGTATCTTTATCCGACGAAATTTTCAAACGAGTTTAGCCGACGAAAATATATGAAAAGTCGTCGGCTAAAGTCGAAAATTTTTCAAAATTTTCAACCAAATTTTTTTTGCGGTGAACCAAATTTTCAAAAGAGTTTAGCCGACGAAAATAAAGAATTTCGTCAGCTAAAATTCTTTATATAGGCGAAGATGGATGGTAAGAAGTCTATTATCTGCTAGATTTTCTTCTCGGCCTAGCTCCGCCGTCAAGTCTATTATTGCATTATTACATTTTGAGTGGCAAATTAAAGCCTTAGGTACACAACCGGGCTTCTTGCCTCACCCTGCTGCAATTCCAGCTCCATTTTCTCCCCCGGCCAAGTCGTTGGTGGCAAATTGATGCCGTTCATGGGGTATCCTGGAGTGTCTGGATACCCTGGAGTTTCTATGTGGCAGTTCATGCCACAGGCTGCAGTTGATACCTCACAAGATCATGTTGTTCGTCCCCCAGTTGCTTGAGATGGTTGCTTTCATTTAACATTTGACTAGTGTTTAGTTAAGCACCGGCCAAATGTTTTACCTCTTTTTCTTTTTCCTAGCTGTTAAAAGTTTTACATAAGATTTGATTTAGAGGATGACAAGGGGAAGTGGAAAAATAATGCAATGCTTTGGATAATAAGTTGTACTTCTCATCAATCAATTTCATTAATATAATCTGTCAAAATGTTGTTCGAAATGTTGAGAGGAAGATTCTGTCAAATTTTGGTCGTGATTGGAGGTGGCCGAAAGTTTCTGCAGTTTTTTTTCTTCAAAACCCAGCAACTTTAGCCGACGATATTTAAACACTATATTCGTCGGTTATAGTATTTTTTAATTTTTTTATAAGGTTTAGCCGACGAATTATGCCATAATTCGTCAGCTATAGTTATTTTTTATTTTTTATTAGGTTTAGCCGATGAATTATGGCATGTTTCGTCGGCTATAGTTATTTTTTAATTTTTTTTTATAAGGTTTAGCCGACAAAATATTTTATATTTCATCAGCTATAATTATTTTTTTAAATTTTTTTACAAGGTTTAGCCGATGAAATATACTAAATTTCGTCGCGTATAGTTATTTTTTAATTATTTATTACGTATTTTAGCCGACGAATATTTTGTCGGCTAAAGTATGGGAAAAAAACCGACGACATGTTTTTCGTCCGCTAACTGTGGGACTATAGCCGACAAAAAAAAAATTTCGTCGGCTAAAATCATCACCGAGGATGACACATCCCGGTTCTTAAGTTATTCTACGGTTATTTACCGTTGGTATTACTTCGGATTTTTACCGTGATGAGTAACTATTTATCCTTAAGGACCATAGGGTTGAATTTTTGTAGGAAAATTATTATGAGAAAACTTTCTTCATGAAAGTTGTAGAGGATGTGGTTACGAGTTCGTAGACATGCTACGCGTTAAAATCGGAGTTAGCATGATAAAGTTATGAATTTATTGGTAAAATTTGGAGTTAGTAAAAATGGGTAATTTTGAAGTGGGCTTATTGTTGTTGGGTATAACTATTGGACCGGGTGGGGTGCAGCCCCAGCCCAAATCCCTTCTCTTTCTTTTCTTTCTTTTTCTTCTTCCTTTCCCCGAGCTATCTCTCTCTCGGTTGAAACTGCAGCCGCCAGACGCCGCCGTCCCGCCAGCGACGGACCATCGTTCCGGCCCAGTAAGGACCCCCGTCGCCTCCTCTCTCTCCCCGGCCAACCATCCGAGCAGGTAGAGCCGCCGGAGAGGAGAAAAGCCGCCGGAAGCCGCCGGAAGTCATTTCGCCGGAGCTCCGTCCTCCAGCCACCATAGGCCGTGATTTTTGGCTCAACTTGTAGCCCTCATCAAGGTGAGTATTCCCTCAAAAGAAATCGGTCTATTTCGATCTCGTTGTGGTGTTTTGTATAATTGGAAGTTTTAGGGATTTTTGGATGTTTTGATTCGATTACCCTAGTAAAGCTTAGAATTGGCCTAAATGCTAGTTATGAAAGTTGTTGTGCTTGATGAGAGGATTATTCTGATAAATATTGGGAGGCATCAGACGTCGTCTGAGTACGGCCGCCGGCCACCGCTGCCGATGGCGGCGCCGCCACTTGGAGGTTGATTTTCAGGTTTTTGGGTTTGTTTTATTGAGAGGAGTCTAATGAAGTATAGTTTGGAATTTTTGGAGGAGTTTTGTTAAGGTTTGAGATTTTAAAAGATTAAGGTTTTTGCCGGTTATTAGAATGAAAATCCGGCCGTTGGATTTCCTTGATATTTATTCTAAAATGTTAGAATTTAGGAATTATGATTATGGTGGAGTTTGGCGGAAATCCGGTGAGCTTAACCCTAGTTAGAGTAGTAGGTTAAGCAAAAGAGATTTGGGTGTTTATTTTCAAATGTTTAATTTTCCAGAATTTAAGTTTGGTCCTAAGAATTTTTATTGTGCCAGGATACGAAGGGAACCTCGCTTGAGTAGTGATTCGGAATTCGTCAGGCTTAGGCCTAAATCTGTGAGTGGACATTTTGGTTTTTAATTAATATGCATGCAAGATTTTATATTTTAGTATTTTATTTTCCGAGCATATATTATAACTTCGGTATATGAAATGATCTTGGAACTTATTCGAGATTGATGCAAGGATTAAATGTTGGTCATAATTTATGATTTGAGCTCGGATTGATAATAAGAGATTTGAGTTTGGATTTTCTTTATGATTTCCGGATTGGAGGTTTCATACTGAATTGCATATTATTTGGTTGTTGGAAAGATGATAATCCTTGAAGTTATTTATTTCATTGAGCATTTTAACGTGTGGGACCCGTCGTTGAATTTAATTAGTTTCTTTACTCTTTGAATTCTTTGAGTACGGTTGGGAATCGTACTTATGCTTTAATTATGAGTTTCGGGAAAACTCACATGGATTATGTTTCTTTATTTATGCCATACTTGTTGGATCGATATTATTCATGCTAGCATGTCGTTCCGCCTTTCGAGGCGATGTAACTTCCACGTTTTAAGTGGAGTTACTCAAGCCCTTTCCGCCTTCGGGTGATGTGTTGTAGTCGACAACATCACGCAAGCCCTACTCCTCTCGGTTATCATAATCTGAAGGTGTAGGGAGTATGGGAGTATTATTGCCTGGGAGGCAACCGACTCTGGGAGGCTCACTTGTATGGCTATAGCTGTTTCTTATTTATCGTTGTTGATTTGACAAGCGGGGCTAGTCCCTTGTTTTGGTACCTTCTTCTACGAAGGTTATTATTTATCTTTGTCATTAATTTGACTAGCGGGGCTAGTCCGTCTTCTTAGGATTTTTCTTTATGAAAGATTTTTGTTAACATTTGCATGCTACAAATTTATGGCATATTGGGAGTGGGAAAGTATTTAAATTTTGGTTTCTTATCTTATGTTTATTTTCGTCCACTCACTCTAACGTTTTTTAAATTACTTTCCCCTGGGCCCTTTGGTTTTAAATGCCCAGATTGCAGGCTTAGTCTAAGTGAGGTCGAGCGTACATGGAGTCGAGACATAGTCAGAGGCTGCTTCCGCATATTCTTTATTCGTTGTTTTTCGTTCAACTCTAGATATGCTCTGAATGTCCAATAGTAAATTATTAATAGTCCTTATTCTTGGTTGTGAGATTATTAGAGTTGAGTAATTGTTATTGGGAGATGTGTGGATCTTGTGGAGCAGGAAGGCTCCAGGTGTTGAGGCTGTTTGGTTTGGTTATAGAAGTGTTAAGTTGGATTTTTCAGGTAAGGGTTGTCCATTTTCAAAGAAGGTTATGCTGAATTTTCGGTAAATTTTCCTTGAAGGTGGACCTCGCAGGATTTACCTTGGGTTTCAGGGTGAAATTCGGGGTGGGTCTTGTCAGTTGGTATCAGAGCATTAGGTTATCTGATTCCTATCACTACCTCATATATTTGGTGATACTTAGTGTCTATGGAGTGATGGTCCGACCGCGGCGGATCCATTAGCATTATATGCATAAGATGCTAGGTGTTTAATAAGTATGTGAGGTAGTTGTTCTTATCTTATTTATGGACAGTATTGTGCCATAAATGTCTACATCCTCAAGACTATGTCTCAGTACGCCGACCTCCAGGAGTATCTTGGTTATTTTCCGAGTAATGGAAACGTAAGTGATGTGCATTTTTCCTTAATGCTTTATTGTGGTCGATAGATTCTGAGATCAATTATGAGTCGGGAAGTGACATGTATTTATGATGTTCCTTTGCTTTTATGTAATGAGTTGCTAGACCATGATTAAAATGTACGTTGAGCTCTTATGTGGGTATTAATGATTGAGAAATTTCTAGATAAGATTGGTATTGGGATAAGAGATATCATAGGGAGTTAAGTGGTCTTGCTTTGAGATAAAATGTGGAAAGCCATTGCTTGAGCGAATAAATTGTGGAGAGTACTTGATGTATTTTATGGGGCTGTTAAAGTTTGGTTTATGCATTGAATAGTGATTTTTGAAATTGTTGTTGGTCGATTTATGTCCGGTATCTATGAATTTGGGATTTGCTCCCCTGTCTATGTTGAGTGTTTTGAAAGAATTGTAAGTGTAAATGGCGTTGGTATATAGTGGTGCAGCAGAGGTGAGATGGTAGTGGTCACTTTGATTTTTCAGTAACAAATGTTGAATTTATTTCGTTTTAAGCAATATATTTATGGTCAAATGAGTGAGCGTGGGGAATGAAGGGAAGAAGAGGAAAGTGCAACTTTTGTGTATAGGTGGCAGTTCTGTCAATAGGTAAAAAGAGTTATGGAACAATTCAGAATATGGAGACCAAAGTTGTATAAATTTATCGAAGAAGCGTAGATGGGTGTCCATATTTATTTTAAGCGATATTGTTTTGGGTTGATTGATATAAGTTAGTCTTGGACAAAATAGTGTTTGGAAACGACTCATTCCAGCTCTTAAGTCTTTTGGTTGTGGCAGGAGATTACTGACGAATCTTTATCGTCTAAAAGTAATCTCGATCTTTGATATCCTTAGTCATTGGTGTAAGCAAGGTTGAAGTTGTAAATTCGAAGTGTGGTTGGTTAGGAAATCGTGGTATCGAGTTGAGTGATTGTTAGGAGAAGAGTGTCAGGATAAATTTGGATTGGTAATGTGTATGATGATACACAAGGATAGTTTAAGCGGTGTAATTAGAGTTATTGATATTGAAATAATTATTTTTCGCTTTAGCTACTTTTGTTAGCTGATGTGGATAATTCCTAAGAGGATGAGTGGGATGTTGATCTTAAGGTAGTATATCCCACAATTGTAGCTTCTGTTTGGAGTATTGAAGTGGTGAAATTGATAGGTCGAGACTGTAAGTGGTTGTCGAAGTTTTATCGGATTCGAGCAATTCTATGCTTCCACTTGAGCGTTACGCAGAAGATAATGCGGTTGACGTGCAATCTTGAGATGGAGCATGCGGCCGTCAATTTTGCGTTGCTTGAGGAGTAGCACATGAATCGAGGAGATTCAGGGTATCTCTCTTATGTGAAGAGTGTGACTTAATGTTAGATTGTTTTTTTAGACCCTAGATTCTTTGAGGTAATTACTGGAGCAGTGTGGTCCTGGGGTGTTCTAAGTAAATTTTCGACATGAGTTGAAGAGTCGGGCCTAGCGGGGTGCAGTTCGACTCATGATTGCTGATCATCATATCTTATCGAGAAAGGTGTTACGGACTTTGGTACGCATTCGTAAAATTCGGCATTCTACGAAGAGTAATTATCTTTGGCATCTAGTCATTTTGGCGACCTAAGCGTAGGACTCCAGTTTTGGTGCTCTTAGCTTCCTTGGATGTTATGGACCTGTGTGATTAAGCTAGTCAGATCTAGCAGCCAAATAAAAGAAAGGAAATCACTTCGCATCATTTGGAGGCAGCAAGAGAGGACTATCTAGTGTTGAATGATAGACTGCCAACATCAGCTATGCTGACACTCAATTCGGTCAACTCAGAATTTGTATTTTATTTGTTAGTGTGGTAATCACGTGAGTAATTAAGGTGAATTGACGTTAGAGCTAATGCGGGAATTTCCGTGCTTTGGTAGCTATTAGTTGGTACGATTTATAAATGGAACTTCGACGTTCATTAACGATAACAAGAAATTCATGGGCAAAGTTTTAATCAGGAAATGCGAGTTGGTTTTCATGATTCTTTGCGTCTTTAGTAACGCATAATTCTGCAGAAGAAGTATATCCCAGCAACGGTTTTTCTTAATATTTTGCGTAATGGCGGGGCCGTTATTTGAAAATCCCTGTTCATCGACTTGAGTTATTACGTGGTCGGTATTATGCATGATAATACGTGAGAAGCAAGTCATCAAATAGTGAATTTCCAATGGTGATCCTCGGATTTCGTTGACTCGCGTGACTCACTATTTTGATTTTTCTCCGTTCGATAAGCTGGTATTATTAAGGTGAAGGTAATGATTGCAGACGCGGGTTGCAGTAAAAGCAACATGAATTGTTGCAGTAAATAGTGAGCAACTTATCTCTTGTTCGTGGAGTAGATATTGTAACCTAAAGACTAGTCTGCGTGCAAGTTTGAATGAACTTGGTTCGTACGAGGAGATACTCGTAACTTCTAAAGTATCGTCATACGCCTAATCATCGTATTTTCCTCATTTTTGGAGGTGTCAGTTTCAGATATGTTGATCGATTTTGAGAGTGATATTTTTCTTGTGCTTGTAAGTAGTCGTTAGTGGCGACTGTTGAATTTATTATTGAGGGATGAAATTTCGACGGATATTATTGGTTAGTAATGATTAATTACAGGGGCGAATTGGTGGAAATAATAATATGATTGGTTGGTGGTATAACCTCAAAGGGAAAAGATTCTTGATGACTCGGGAAATGTTTTGAGTCTAGGCTTGTTAGTCCGTTGGCATAAATGGTAAATAGTGGCAGATCATGTTAAATGTTTTTCGTGTGATGCATATTCATGCATGATCATATTGTGGTGGGACCACTTGATCCGTGTAGGACCTGGGAGGTCTTTGTTGTATGGATACAATTTGAGTTGCAAGAGATATTCAGAACAAGGGTTTGGTATTATAAGATCGTATTAGCGCAATCTGGCGACAAGGAAGGTATTCGCCGATCAGCTTAATGATTGAGGCTAACCAGATAGGTGGGGAAGGTTCAAATTCGATGCGAGCGATCGAGTTTTGTTTTGGTTAATTGGCGACGGAAGTAAGATGGTGTTGTAAATTACGAATTTTATTGATCATTTTGACTTGGCAAAAGTCAAAGTCCTTCGTGTGTTTTGGGGTTGAGTATCATAAGTAACTCTAATTGGGCAAGCCACTCAATTAGTGGAAGTTAAGTCAAAGAGTAAAGTGTATTATGTGAGTGGTGCCATGTGGAAGGTTGTGATAGGAGCACAAAGTGTTACGTTTATAATGTATTTCCGACCCTATTTAGCTATGTAATTCCCTTAACAATATTCATATTAACTAAGTTTGTGTTTTTAGGTCATAAATAATGCCAAGGAGCCTAAAAGAGACAAAAGAGGAGAAATCTTGAAGGAAAATGAATCCATGTTGTGCAAGGAAAGAAATCAGAAAATCTGCCAGAAATCGTCAGTCAACTTCTACAGATGATTGTGATCAGCTCACAATGATCTAGAAGATGTGTCATATATCAATGGAAAGCTACACGAGTCTACTTTCCAGAAATTTTTACAGATCGACAATACCTATTTTGGGGAAGAAGTTATGACCGTTTGAGTGACCGAAGGTCAGTCTGCCCGGATTTCTGATTTGGACCAAAACTTCTATTTTGAGGCCCAGACCACATTGGTAAGCCCATGGACGAGTTTTGAGGGTTTTATAACCCTAATAACAGCAGAGAAGAGGGGAAGAGGCCAGAGAGGAGGACGAAGAGATTAGAGAGGAGGCAGCGATCTCATCATCAGAAGAACCTCTAGAGTTGCAGACTTGCACAAGGAAGCCGCCAAGCCATCATTGATTTCTCCATCATCCACGGTTTATCTTTCTTTTGTCATCTTTTATTCTCCTAGTGTGATTTTGCAGCCATGTGTGGCTGAATTCTCTTAGTCAGGGGCAAGGTTTGAAGCCCCAAGAATGTTTTAGATATTGTTTTGAACTTTGGTTTTGAATTATTAAGTCTTTCAAATTGTTTATTTGGTTTTGGTTTATGGAGAACTCTTGCTTGTTTATGTTCATGTATGCGCAACATAGAACATTATGAACTTGTGAGTGAGGCTAGAATTAGGTTGTTTAATCTCCTAAACGGTTAATACGGCTTAGTTCAAAGTAGTAAAACCTATAGGACAATAGGTGAAACCAAATAAAAAGGATTGCATGCTAGGTAGGCGTTCCACACTAGTTTTGCATACTTGTTCAATCACTTTCATTGATCTTAATGCTTAGAATAATTTGTTGATAGGATAGCGTCTATACCTTGATCGGTTATTCGAAAGGCTTAGTAATGGTGCGTTTATCTTACTTAAGTATTCAAGGGAAGTAATAAGGACTTACGCAGTGCGTTCACGGTTTGTTCTTGATTGATACCGATTTGCGACTTAATGATTGAAGCTTTGGTTGTTAACATGTCTTGAAACATACTTAGTGGTGGATTTCCAAGTCTCTAACGTCTCATCCATTTGATATTTTCTGATTTATTTTGTTTCTTTATTTTCTCTTGTTTATAATCACAAAACCCCATATCTCTAGTACTATAATATTTTATGTCTTCTCTTATTTTGTAATTAACGTAAGTTGTAAAGATACCCTCAATCCCCGGCTTGTAACGATACCCTTATTTGCTATATACTACAATTGACACAAAAGGGTTTTAATTGAAACGCCCGGTTTCGGTCGCTATCAATTTTGGCCCTGTTGCCGGGGATTGAAAAATCCCTAGCAATTTGCTTTAGTTCTTGTTTGTATATTTCTGTTTTTAACTTTTTATAACTTCTCCCATTAGATTTTATTTAGTTTTAGTACTTGAGATTAATAATTTGTGTATATATTACTAACTAAAGTTTTTTTTTGTTTTTCAATGTGGAATCAACTTTACGAGGTGTGTTCTAGATGCTCCATGGTAGGCCATTCAACGGAGACATGTCCAAGCATTCAATATCAAGGATACTATGATCAAAATATGCTTGGAGGATTTCAAGAGAACCAAGGGCATTGGAATGATTACTATTCACCTCAACACAGTATGGTATGGGATATGATCCTTCTTATTCTTCATGGAACAACAATCCGGACATGCAACAAGGATTTTCCAATGAGTTCCAAGATTCTCCATATTCATTCCATGACTACTGGATACAAGCACCACCTCATCAAATCTCAGAGAAGTTAAATCATTATGATGAGATGATCAAGTCTATAAATGAGATGAATGAGGCTCTAGCTGCTTCAAATAAAGCTTGGATTGAGGAGCAAGAAGATTTCAATGATAGTTGGGAAGAAACTAAAAGGATTTTGGACACCTTAATATCTCAAGAGCAACCATCTTCGTTGATGACAACTCCACATGAATTTCCCGCAACTTCAGCTCCATGTCAACCTCATGATTTAATATTTTTTTGAGGATGAAGAAACAGATTTGGAGGAGTCCTATGAAGAGTCACGCGATGTTGTGACTTTTGAGGATTGCTTAAAAGAGGAGTCCATCAAAGCTCCTAAATTTGGACCTTTATTGCTAGTACATGGAAGACCACATGATTCTTCACTCCATCACTCAAGCTCTACACATGTTCTTCCTTTCGAAGCATCATGTGAGTTTGTTGAACATGTGGATATGGTGGTACCTGAATGTCTCAAATCGGATAAGGAGATTCTTGTTGTGATTGCGAATAGTTGGAGACAATGGAAGAAGAGAAAGAAAAAGAGAAGCTTCATATCTTATATGTCCATTGCTCCTAAGTTACTCAAATTGCTACCAAAGGACCATGAAATATCTTTGAAGAGGGTCAAGCATTTGATCGAACCGCGGCCTAAGCCTCCTGATTATTCTTGTTGAAAAGCCATTGGGAGGCAACCCCACTGTCTATGCTTTCTTTATTTTGTTCGTTTTAATGTGTTTTGTGTGTGTGCAGGTGAGAGTTGAGAAAAGTTGGTCACTGCCAGGAAACCAGAAGTTGTGCAGTACAGCCGGGAAAAGGTCAAAACAGGGGATACTTCCAGCCATGCTATGGAGGAAAGCTATATATTCCTAAAAAGCTTGTTGAATTAGCTTCAACTTTTCTTTGAAGAAATTTTACATTCCGGCATCATAACTCATTGGAAATCAGGTTTGAATGGGTAAAGGTCTGTTTCTCAGCTTTTCTGTGCAAACTATGTTTTTCTTCTAACCTTGCAGGGCTGCTATTTTCGATCCACTTGGAGTTAGGAAACATGCCACAGATGCACATAAAGCTAGTAACACCATCTTTCATCTCCAATTGGAATCTCAGACATTGGATGCTGTAACAGGGACTTATATCAGCTGGAAGTTGGCTGCAGAGCACACAATGGGGGAGCTTTTCTCACCTTCTACCTTTTGTTTTTTTTTTTTCACTTTCCTCTATACATTTATTATGCATTGCTTTATCTATATTGTTCTCACATTGTGGACAATGCGTAGTTTAAGTGTGGGGGAAGGGAATGCACACATTTTGTGTTTTGTTTTGTTTTTGTTAGAGTCAAAAATTAAAAAGAAAAAAAAATTGTGTTTGTTTTTCTGTGTGTCATCATGCCTTTCAACTATCTAGGATGAGTATATATCTCTGAAATTATGGCTAAAAGAGGATCACACGATTGAGATGATGTTAAGTTAATTCTTTGGTTAATTATGATGTATACTAAGCATATGAGTGTGTAGTAGATGTGGTTTTTCGTTGACATTGGTACAGAATTTTGAGCATGTTGATGATGAGTTTTGATTCATAATTACCCTGGTGAGAATTTAAACTTTATTGTGCTATTCTTTCTGAGTGCTTATTGAATAAATCATCATCTATTTTCGTGGCAATGTTTAGCGATCTCATTATCTTTCTTCTTGATTGATTGCTTGCCGCATATTAAGTTTAACGGACTCTAGTGCTAGAACTCACTTTTATGCTAGTCGAGACTTTTATCGATATATGTTTTGATTTTGGAAGGGATTAAAAGGACTTAGATTTCCATCATTGCCAAATTGTCATATGTCCCTATTTGTGTGCGCTGCACACCCCTTAGTTAACCCCTTTGAGCCTACGTTAAGCCTTTCTGTCATCACCCATGTAATCCTCACCTTGAGCTTAGTGTAGTGATATATCTCTACCTTTGTCCTTAAGGCTTAGTAGAGCTTATGTTGTGATGCATTGTACATGTGGAATGATGATGAATAACAAGTGTGGGGGGAAGGACTTGTCTAAGAAAAAGAAAAAGAAAATAAAAAAGTGTTGCCGAAAAAAAGAGTAAAAAAAATAAATGTTGCGGCATTGAAAAAAAAGAAAGTATGGATTGAGTCTTACCTTTGTGATGGAGGAGTTTGTTTTAAATTGAAGACCTAATGATGTGATATATGGTCTTTGTCCTCATTCATGAATGTTCTAAGGTGATCTTATGGCTCTACTAGGTTTTTAAGGACGATTTGCAATTCATTATCTTTTGTTTCATTAACCCCTAGCCTTGGCCAAATTTTAACCTTGATAAAGTTCTTTTATGATCCAAAAGATGGGCAGCCATCGATCTGTGGAGATTGGTTACAAAAATTGAGTATATGGGTTGGTCCGTTTGGCAAGTAGTTGATATCTTTCATGAAATCTTTTTAATTTCACAAAGTGCGTTTCTTTCTTTATATGTGAGCCTACTTGTTTGTTTATTCTCTCACATTATATACATTGAGTGAAAAAGCTTTTAAGCATTAGCCATGATTCTGAGAGAAGAAAGAGTGGTAATCCTGTGAGGTTGAATCATACTTGTAGGATACATGCTGAGCTCCACCCATCACCATTGTCACCCCCATGTCTTACATGCTTATACACGGAGTATATGTTTTAATTAACTTTTGAATTACTCATAATTAATTCTTGATTGAGTGCTAATCTTGATGCTATCAAAGTAAGAGATTTTTGAGAGGTTGGCAGAGTATTTAAGTTGACCCTGAGTTCGAGTTTTGTTAAAGCGTATGCGCGCCTTGGATTTGGTAGATCAGTTATGATGTGCCAAGGTAAGTGTGAAAAGAATTTGGCAAATTGTTTCCACAAGTGAAAAGGTGTAATTGGTGATAGAAGAAAGAGTGATGAGCATGGATAATGGGATGATTTAGCTTAACGCTTATTGAAGTCTGAGGTAAAAGGCAGAAATCTCTACCCTCTTTTGCATAATTTGAAATTTCGAGGACGAAATTTTTATAAGGAGGGGAGAATTGACACATCCCGGTTCTTAAGTTATTTTACGGTTATTTACCGTTGGTATTACTTCGGATTTTTACCGTGATGAGTAACTATTTACCCTTAAGGACCATAGGGTTGACTTTTTGTAGGAAAATTATTATGAGAAAACTTTCTTCATGAAAGTTGTAGAGGATGTGGTTACGAGTTCGTAGACATGCTACGCGTTAAAATCGGAGTTAGCATGATAAAGTTATGAATTTATTGGTAAAATTTGGAGTTAGTAAAAATGGGTAATTTTGAAGTGGGCTTATTGTTGTTGGGTATAACTATTGGACCGGGTGGGGAGCAGCCCTAGCCCAAATCCCTTCTCTTTCTTTTCTTTCTTTTTCTTCTTCCTTTCCTCGAGCTCCCAGAGCTCTCTCTCTCTCTCTCGGTTGAAACTACAGCCGCCAGAAGCCGCCATCCCGCCAGCGACGGACCGTCGTTCCGGCCTAGGAAGGACCCCCGTCGCCTCCTCTCTCTCCCCGGCCAACCATCCGAGCCGGTAGAGCCGCCGGAGAGGAGAAAAGCCGTCGAAAGCCACCGGAAGTCATTTCGCCGGAGCTTCGTCCTCTGGCCACCATAGGCCGTGATTTTTGGCTCAACTTGTAGCCCTCATCAAGGTGAGTATTCCCATAAAAGGAATCGGTCTATTTCGATCTCGTTGTGGTGTTTTGTATAATTGGAAGTTTTAGGGATTTTTGGATGTTTTGATTCGATTACCCTAGTTAAGCTTAGAATTGGCCTAAATGCTAGTTATGAAAGTTGTTGTGCTTGATGAGAGGATTATTCTGTTAAATTTTGGGAGGCATCAGACGTCGCCATAGTACGGCCGCCGGCCGCCGCTGCCGGCGGCGGCGCTGCCACTTGGAGGTTGATTTTCAGGTTTTTGGGTTTGTTTTATTGAGATGAGTCTAATGAAGTATAGTTTGGAATTTTTGGAGAAGTTTTGTTAAGGTTTGAGATTTTAAAAGATTAAGGTTTTTGCCGGTTATTAGAATGAAAATCCGGCCGTTGGATTTCCTTGATATTTATTCTAAAATGTTAGAATTTAGGAATTAAGATTATGGTGGAGTTTGGTGGAAATCCGGTGAGCTTAACCCTAGTTAGAGTAGTAGGTTAAGCAGAAGAGATTTGGGTGTTTATTTTCAAATGTTTAATTTTCCAGAATTTAAGTTTGGTCCTAAGCATATTTATTGTGCCAGGATACGAACGGAACCTCGCTTGAGTAGTGATTCGGAATTCGTCAGGCTTAGGCCTAAATCTGTGAGTGGACATTTTGGTTTTTAATTAATATGCATGCAAGATTTTATATTTTAGTATTTTATTTTCCGAGCATATATTATAACTTCGGTATATGAAATGATCTTGGAACTTATTCGAGATTGATGCATGGATTAAATGTTGGTCATAATTTATGATTTGAGCTCGGATTGATAATAAGAGATTTGAGTTTGGAATTTCTTTATGATTTCCGGATTGGAGGTTTCATACTGAATTGCATATTATTTGGTTTTTGGAAAGATGATAATCATTGAAGTTATTTATTTCATTGAGCATTTTAACGTGTGGGACCCGTCGTTGAATTTAATTAATTTCTTTACTCTTTGAATTCTTTGAGTACGGTTGGGAATCGTACTTATGCTTTAATTATGAGTTTCGGGGAAACTCACATGGATTATGTTTCTTTATTTATGTCATACTTGTTGGATCGATATTATTCATGCTAGCATGTCGTTCCGCCTTTCGAGGCGATGTAACTTCCACGTTTTAAGTGGAGTTACTCAAGCCCTTTCCGCCTTCGGGTGATGTGATGTAGTCGACGATATCACGCAAGCCCTACTCCTCTCAGTTATCATAATCTGAAGGTGTAGGGAGTATGGGAGTATTATTGCCTGGGAGGCAACCGAGTCTGGGAGGCTCACTTGTATGGCTATAGTTGTTTCTTATTTATCGTTGTTGATTTGACTAGCGGGGCTAGTCCCTTGTTTTGGTACCTTCTTCTACGAATGTTATTATTTATCTTTGTCATTAATTTGACTAGCGGGGCTAGTCCGTCTTCTTAGGATTTTTCTTTATGAAAGATTTTTGTTAACATTTGCATGCAACGAATTTATGGCATATTGAGAGTGGGAAAGTATTTAAATTTTGGTTTCTTATCTTATGTTTATTTTCGTCCACTCACTCTAACGTTTTTTAAATTTCTTTCCCCTGGGCCCTTTGGTTTTAAATGCCTAGATTGCAGGCTCAGTCTACGTGAGGTCGAGCATATATGGAGTCGAGACATAGTCAGAGGCTGCTTCCGCATATTCTTTATTCATTGTTTTTCGTTCAACTCTAGATATGCTCTGAATGTCCAATAGTAAATTATTAATGGTCCTTATTCTTGGTTGTTGGATTATTAGAGTTGAGTAATTGTTAATGGGAGATGTGTAGATCTTGTGGAGCTGGAAGGCTCCAGGTGTTGAGGCTGTTTGGTTTGGTTATAGAAGTGTTAAGTTGGATTTTTCAGGTAAGGGTTGTCCATTTTCAAAGAAGGTTATGCCGAATTTTCTGTAAATTTTCCTTGAAGATGGACCCCGCAGGATTTACCTTAGGTTTCAGGGTGAAATTCGGGGTGGGTCTTGTCAGAGGACTTTTTCCCGACAACACTATAGCCGACGAAGGCTCGTCGGCTAAGTTCTTAGCTGACGAATTAAGATAACAGGCCGATGAAAAATTTTCGTCGGCTTGCTTGTCCTGGTAGTGAAAGGTATGGTTTTCATTTTTGATCGATCATTTGCATCCGAAATGGTCCCTTTCCGGGTTCCATTCTCCAACAAATGGAAGGAGAGCATTAGGCGTTTTGTTTTGATCGTATCCGTTTTATTTTGATTGTATCAATCAAACAAGATCATTCTGATTTCTCATGCATATGTTGGAACAATACGGCTATTAAATATTGGAAGAGTCCTTGAGGAGCCATGGTGCCGGAATTTTCTGATTTCCGTGCTTATTGCTTTTGTCTCAGACTTTCAGGTAAAAAAAAAAATTTGTTTAATTTTTTGTTTATTTTACAGAAAAGCAGCCTTTCCCATCAAGAATGATATGAGAGAAGAGATTGAATCCTTTCTGTTTGTTTTTGTAAGAGTTTTGAAACAGAGAGCATTGTGATTGCAGCAAAGACCATTGTGAAAGAAGCAAGGGACGAACTGTGCAACCATGAAAGTCTCAAAATTCAAATTGATCCCCCCTTCTTTGGGTAAATATGTATGGAACAATTTTTCTTTATTTTCAAGGTTATTTCAAGTTTGAAACTACCGAATAAATATTTAAGAGAAATAGCCGCTTCTCTAATCATTGATCTAATCTTATTCATAGTATTCTTTGTTCTTAGGGTGCGTCTATTGTTACCACACAAATCATTTTGGTTACTTTACGTTTTCTTCACACCCCACTTATATTGAAAGGTCTCACCCCGAATTTCACCCTGAAATCCGAAGAAAATCCTGCGGGATCCACCTCTAAGGAAAATTTACCGAAAATTCGGCATAATCTACATTGAAAATAGACAACTCTTACCTGAAAATTTTCATATAAACACTTTTATTATAAATCATCCATCCTCAACTCCTAGAGCCTTCCTGCTCTCCAAGTTCATCACAACATACCTTAGTTAACTAACAACAATCTCAAAGGTCATCAGAGCAATTCTAATAAAGAAGGAAAACATAGATAAGAATGCCAGCGAAAGATGTGTTATTGACTAGCCTCAACTCTGTGTATGCCCGACCTCTTTAAAGCTAACCTGCAATCTGGGCGTTTGAAACCGAAGGGCCTAGGGGAAAGTATTTGAAAAACATTAGCGTAAGTGAACGAAAAATAAACAAGTAATTGAACGTAAAATAAGTAACCAAAACTTTGTTACTTTCCCACTTTCCAATAATTAAGAAATCCGTTGCATGCAAGTGTTGATAACATCTTCAAAAGAAAATCCCGAGAAAGATAATTATCGGCAAAGAAAATTAATAACCTTCATAGAAGAAGGTACCAAAATAATGGACTAGCCCTGCTAGTCAAAACAACAACAAGAATTCATAAAGACCTTCGTAAAAAGGAATATAAAAAAGACAACAACAATAAACAAGGAGTAGATATAGCCATACAAGTGAGCCTCCCAAGCTCGGGTGCCTCCCAGGCAAAAGTACTCTCATACTCCCGATACCTTCACATTATAACAACATAGAGGGTACCGGGCTTGAGTGATATCATCGACTACATCACATCACCCAAAGGTGGAAAGGGCTTGAGTAACCCCACTTAAAACATAGAAGCCACATTGCCTCAAAAGGCAGAACAACATGCTAGCATGAATAATACCGATCCAACAAGTATGGCATAAGAAAGGAAAATATATAAATCATGAGTTTTCCCGAAACTCAAAATCAAGCATAAGTACGATTCCCAACCGTACTCGGAAAATTCCAAGAGAAAATAATTTAGTAAAATTTAATGACGTGTCACACACGCTAAATTTCTTAAGAGAATAAATAACTCATATCAAAATTAAAATACCAAAACACATACCCAAGCTCAAATCCATAAGTTCATTATCGAAAACATAACCATTCTGTTAATCTCAATTAAATTCCATAACCAATTCAAAAGCTGACATTATAATTTAAGCTTGGAAAATATAATAGACAACTTATAAAATCATGCATGCATATTAATTAAAAACCAAAATGTCCACTCACAGATTTAGGCCTAAGCCTGACAAAATCTGAATCGCCACTCAAGTGAGATCTCTTCGTATCCTGGCACAATATTCATGTTTAGGATCAAACTTCAATTTAGGAAAAATAAATACTTAAATATAAACACCCAAAACTCTTCCGCTTAAACCACTACCCTTACTAGGGTTAAGTTTACCAGATTCACATCAAACTCCTCCATATCCTTAATTCATCGATTTTAACATTCTAGAATAGATACAAATGAAATCCAACGGTTCGATCTTCTTAAATTACATACCGAAAAAACCAACTTTGAAAATTCTCAAACTTTAACCAACTTCAACCCAAAATTCACAAACGTAACATCAATGGACTCCTCTCATCATACTCTACCTAATCAGCTTGAAAAACCACCTAAAAGTGGACCCGCCGGCAACGGCTGCCAGCCAGTCCCTACTCCGGCCACCTCCGATGATCACCAAATTTTAGCACAATCATCCTCTCAACATTCTAAACAACTTTCATAACTTCCACAAAGTTCAATTTCAAGCCTAACTAAGGTAATTGAAGCCAAACATTAAAAATCTCAATTTAAAACCCTAGAATTTCAAATGCCTGATTCTTCTTACCTAGATCAAGATGGATTGAAACCTTTTAAGGTTTTGTTGCACAAGAGGAGAGCTTCTAAACAAGACCAGCAACTTCGATTTTGGTGGCCGAAAAAAGGAGTTCCGGCGAGAACATCTCCGCGGCATAGCCGTGACTTCACGGCGAGCTTCTTCCTTCACACACGGGCTGCCACCTACCTCCAAGGTTCAATTTGATACCAAGCTTGCCGCCTATCTTGGTCGAACGGTGGTGAAGAAGTCTAGTGGAGGAGAGAGACGCAGGAGAGAGGAGAGAGAGCGGGAGGTGAAATCTGATTTTTCTACCTTACCTCAAATGGTAAGTTTTCCTTTTTATACTCCTAACCAAAAATAGCAACTTTACATTTTACACCATAACTTTTATATACGAACTCCGATTTTAATGTATAGCATGTCCACAGATTCATATTAACGTCCTCTACGACTTCCTTAAAGAAATTTTCCCAAAATAATTTTTCTATAAAAAGTCAACTCTAGGGTCTTTTAACAGTAAATGATTACCCAAAACTGTAAAAGATTAATGTTACACAAAAGTAAATACCCGCAAATTAACTTAAGAACCGGGATGTGACATATATATTTTTAATTGTAAGTCTACTTTGTTCACCAATTTAAAATACCTAAAATACCCTTTTGTCATTTTTACTTTGTTCACCCTAAATTCTTTTTTCACCCTACATATATTTTTTTTTTCAATTTCAGATTTTCTTTGTTCACCCTACATTCGATCTCTTCTCACCCCGCCTATATATTTTTTAATTTTAAATTTACTTTATTCACCGATTTGCAATACAAACAATATCAGCTTTTTCCAATAGTCATTCAACTATAAAAACAAAATGAAATTGAAGAAAACTATAAGATTAATATCATTTGGGTAAGTGGAATCAAAAACTGAATAATAAAAATCACATTAAAATATAAATCTCAATTAAAGAACAAGAAAAAATCTCAAACTTAACAACTCATTGGTATCCGTCGATATCAAGATGCATAACGTCTGTAAACTCTACATGGAAAAAGCTCTGACACAGATGGAAAAAAATGAATATATATATAAGTGAGCGACTAGAGATTGAAATTTACATAAAAAATTGTTATGAAAAATAATGAGTAAATGGATAGACGAAGCATCAACAAAGAAATGAAAAAAAGAGAAGAAAAAAATATATATAATTAAACAGTTCACCTCATCTTCAATTGAATGCTAGTGTCTTCTTCAGACTTTATAAAGATTGAATATGATAAATTATGGGTTAAAATTTTATGAAGTACGTGTTTATCTAAAAAAAATTATAATTTGTAACAATTTATTATCCCTTGCTGTAATTTTAGATTAGGATATGTTAGTCATTCAATAAATCAACAACGTGTGAGGTTTGTGGAGTGGTAATAGACACACCCTTGTTCTTATTGTATATTGATATCCAATGATTAAAACTAATGAACTCTTCTTGCTCATTATATTTTTGACAATATGGACGCTGATCTCTTTTGGGGTATAGTTGATGGTTGGTTAATAGTTACAAAGAGTACTACGGGCAACAACAAGAAAATAGAGTTTATGAGATGGCCATAGTTAGGGAAAAATAATCAAAGAACTACAATGGGAAGGTACTTCCCTTTTAACAATACAATTTATTCATGTAATCATGTCCAAAGAAACTGTAGACACTTTTAGACACACAAAAGTACATTATTTTTGAAAACATATGCAATCGAGGAACTTATTATATAAATAATATTTCAAGAAAAAAAAAATTAGGCAGACGACATTCGTCTTAACCTTTGTGGTAGAAACAAACGCTAAACACTCAGGTACAAATGGAGTGTCCAGGTGATCTACAGTCAATAAGTTCTTCAGAACAAGCTGCATATTTGGCATGATGTCGAGCAATAGCCTAAAAAAATGACTAACGGTGAAAAATGACCTAATTGATAGAACTAAACAAAAGTATAGTATTTATTTATTTATTTCTTTTAGAACGGAAGACCTATATATAATGTCAATATCTTACCCTAAAAATAAGACAATACAGTAGGGAATTTTCTGCACTCATTTCAAATCATGCAGGTTGGGCTTCATTCGAACAACCTTCCCCCTCCCTTCCACTGATGAAACTACATTTCCAAATTAAAGGTTCACGTCTTCGTAATTAAGACAATCATTAGAATGAAAAGGTGGGCTTATAGGTAGATATAACTTGTTTGTTAAAAGCGAGGACCCGATGTCCCCCTTCATGAATTGAAGTCGTCTCAACTTCTTAAGATAGAACATGATTGATCACTGTTTCTGTCGGTACGCCGAGAGAACGACACAATGAAATGATCAATCACAACGATAATACCAGTCATGTAAAGTAGGAGAGACAAGAGTGGATTATCTACAAGGAGTTTTCTCATTTAGGTGACATCAACAACATTTCTGTTGTCGGTATTCGGTAAACTACCTCCTCTGCCCATAGACCAGTCATGGAACTTGTTGTCCGACATGCAAACTACATCATCATGGAGTCGGATCGTCAATACCACATCGGGAGGTCCTCCGTCCAAGCACGACAAGGAGGCATCGTGATAAGAAATATGTGTAATGTGTCCCACATCGAAAGTGTGTTGTAAGTGGGAACCTTCCTAATCTATAAAGGAAGGGTTCCCCCTAAGTAGAATATAGGATCTTGATCTTGATCTTCTTCTCCCACAAAAAGGCATTGAGGCCTCCCGATAGTGAATTCTAAGTGAACGTAGCCATGCCCTCCGTCGGCATGGTGAACCACTATACGTGCTTGTCTCTTGCCCATGATGTTTACTGTTTATGTTCGTGTTCCACCGTGCTTCTGCGGAGCCTGCGGGTTCTTGCAGAAACAATTTCATATCTCACGAATAGGATTTGAACCGATCAAGCTAATTCCATTGTAGTAGATCGTGACGTGGTCTGTCGTCCTAATCATTATAGTCCTCCTAAAATCAATGCATTTCGCCGGAATACATCTTGTCTTTTTAGTTTCAGTCGATCACATGTGTGCCTCTAGTTATTATGTACCAACTCCTTTCACAGTCCATATCTTTCTTTATTGGCCTATTTAAGCGTCTGTAAATGCATGCTTATTTGATCGGCCTGTTCTGCCATAAGTACCTCTCCCTCGTCTAGGCCCTTGGTAGGGAAAAGAACTTCACCGCTCTAGTCTTCCAACTCCGATCTCGCTTCGGGATCACCACTATAAAGGCTAGGGGTTTCATGTTACTATTAAAGGCAGGCTAACGCGTATCATTCTCGAAAGTGTCGACTGTGGCTCGAATCTGTAGTCAATCCTTTTTCCGATAGGAACAGTTAACGCTATAAGGACTCATCCGCCAGTTAAGGTTTCGCATCTGTCAAGCCACTTGGCTTCGTTCACTCAACAATCATTGAATCCGGATCCGGAAGTGACTAAACTCCCTTTTGAGTTAACTGCATCAGTTATGCAGGCGGGAGGAATTCGATCTCTTCAATCTTGGGATACCACCTAAATAACTGCAGTCAAAGAGTCAAATAGGTCGGAGACCTAAAATATTAGCAGTTCTTTGGGCGCATCGATGCATGGCAAGGGCGGACGGAGGTAATACTTGATGAGCCCAAGTCAATATCAATAGCTATGGAAAGTCTTGTGTACAACTCTCTTTGCATGAGATTTTCCATAAACGTTTCCGATCGACTGAAAAATTACTAACTAATTAAAAAAGAAGAAGAAAGGGCAGCCCCAAAATTCAAAAAACAGTTCTGAGATCAAGTAGTTTGACTCGCAAACACGACGAAGAAGTACCTGCGCAGTCAACCACAAAGCGCGGGCTAAAAAGTCTCAATTGTGTTGAGATATCAATCTCACATCGAGAATATGAGACCTTGCATGTGGATTAATAAAAGTTTGAGCCTCTCCATCCATTGCCAATTGGTTTTGGATGTGAACCTCAAGCTACTTTATCATGGTATCAGAGCGGGTTACCCACGTCCACGTGTGAATTCCAAAGGACACACGCACTCCACATCACCCAAAATGTTGTCCACGTGTTAGGCTTGAAAATTCGTCACACGTGCGGGGGCATGTTGAGATATCAATCCCACATCGAGAATTTGGGACATTGCATATGAGTTAACAAGGGTTTGGGCCTCTTCATCTATTGTCAATTGGTTTTGGATGTGAACCCCAAACTACTTTATCAGATTGATTGAATATAAGACCACCTCACTTCTTGGTCTTCTGACCCCTCAGTCCACTACGAACGCCCCCGATCAGGACAATGGGATGTGTATACCGATCAAGACAATGGGATGTGTATACTTATCTATCTCTTGACCCGAAATAAGAGTAGGTTTGGAAAAGATCCCAGTAAACGCAGAAAACAATTCTCCGTTTTATTGCGCTCTCCAAGTCTGCTTATTATTGTACGCTGCATTCGAGAAGGATAAATCACTCCCGAAAAGGAAAGTATTCATTCCCTCACAATTGATTGGACCGTAAGGTGAGAGGATTTACTTCCCCGGCAAGGTCTGGTTCAAGTCTAGGATGGCTCCACCTGACTCTTGACTTGGGAGGATATAACTCGGTACTTGGTGGACCTACGCTCTTGCCAGTGACGTAGATTGTATATACTCTCTAAAATAAGGCAAATTTTGCGCTCCACTAAAAGACATCTAATGGGGAAAAAATCTCCAAATTTAAGGCTCTTGGACATTTTCCTTCAAGAAATTTTGGGTTTGCCGTTCTACAGTGAACAATGACTATCCCATTATAAGTTTATAACTGCTCGACGTGGCAACTATTATATAACCAAGCCTGAAGAAACAGCTTAGTTGTTGACACTTTCTAACTGTTATAAACAGCAAACTATAAGCTTTGCTAAGCTTGAAGACCCAGTATATAAGCTTGGTAAGCTGTTTAAGATTGAAGATTGATGAAGAAACAGTTGGGATGTATCAACAACTTCAACATAATTGACTACGGAGTCGTGAAACGACCAGATTAATAATAACTCACGTGTCCAAGTGATTATACTAGAATATACAAACAGCTGTTCATTATCAAGTTTGTAGATTACCTTCAAGGCTTCACATAACAAAGTAAAAGAGCAAAACCTAATCGAGACTAAGACTTATTTCTGTTAGCTCTGCTCAACCATTGGCAAGGGATTTGAAGCAATCCTCTGCAATCTCGTAAATTCTGTTTTCTTCAGCAAGAGTTTTAGCAGCATACCTGTTAATGGTCATAAGATGTAAAGTGAGAGAGAGAGAGAGAGAGAGATATGTAAAGTGAGAGAGACAGAGAGAGAGAGAGACAAGATATCTTTCGCTGGTACTTTCAGTTCTTGGGCCATTGTATCAATGTGTGCTCCGTCTTGCCTTAAAATGAAATAAGAGCTAGTTATTAAGTAGGAAATGAGGAACAAACAGGAATGCATACATGCAGAAGTTGACAAAATTCGTACAATAATACAATAACATACAACTAAGTTCAGATATGTATAGCATACTAGTACATCAATAATTTTCATGCCCAAACCAACTTTTTTGTCCCTCTTATATCCCCACTGACCGATTTTACACAATCCCATAAAACCCTCTCATCCCCTGTGCCTAGTATGAAACTTGCATGATACTGAAAGAAAGTCTATGCCATCATTATCAATCCAATGACGTTACAAACAAATTTTTTATCCAGTCGCAGAGTTAGAGAAATTAAAACTTTCACTTAAATCCCTCCTCATCCCCTCCTCATCCCTTGCCTAGTTTCAAACTGAATATTTGAAGACTTTCTTGCCCACAACAACGCCGATGAAATAAGGCCATGCATTATACAAGATGAGGCAATATAGGCAACCATCTTGGTTATTAGAACCAAAACAAAACAAAAACAAAAACAAAAGTGATAACTGGCAGAACTGAGGAAGGAGTATTAAAATAACAAGGATCACACAAAAAAATTATTACAAGCTAAAAAACAAAGTTCCTGCTATTCTAAGCATTTGGCAGAAGATTATATTATTGCCACTGGTAATGATGACCTAGCATCAACTATCAAGTATAATCAGAAGGCTGCTGAGTGAATTAGACCGCATAAGTTATTTAATTTACTTGACAGATTCTATAAATGACATATGAACATCTTTTTTTAGCGGAGAACAAATATTACCAAAATCTTGTCAAATCTCTATGCCACCTCCAAACCATGGAAGGAAGTGTAATTGACATATGATCTTACTACAATTACTACAGATTTACCAGTTATCAACATATGATGGGTTCTTGAGGAAAAGCATACAGAACAAACATCTCGCCTAGTTTAATAGAATAATAGAGAATAAAGAAGTAAACAATCTGATCCAGGGGCTCTTTTCTTCACTCTGTCTGAAGACCATAGTCTCGTGTTCAACAATTAGATAAATAACAAATCCATGTTACGCATGATAATGAGACTGTTTTGCAGCAAGACAAAACCTTGAGATTCTAGATTAACAGTCAGCTGAACACTGACACCGAGTTGCTATTTCACAGAAGTATTCTTATACATACAAATGATGTTTGAAGGACATGGGTACTTACAGATATCGAGGATGGTTCAAAACTTGAAAGACCCTTTCTGCAATGATCCTCTGTCCATCATGCCTATATTGTCCAGATACCTGAGGGCCAAAATGAAGCAGACCAGTAAAGGAAACCAGAAATACATTAGAAATATAACAGACTGAAGTCTCTAGATAAATAACTGACCTGATTTAGTGGAATTGTCATATATGACTGTGTTGTGACACCAACACCAACCTGCTAAGTGGCAAAATGAAGTGGACCAGTAAAGGAAACAGCAAATACGTTAGAAATACAACAGACTGAAGTCTCTAAAGGAATAACGGACCTGATTTTGTGTATTTGTCATATATGACTGAGTTGCGAGACCCATACCAACCTGTGGTTTCTGTCATCACAAGTACATAGCCAGACCATAAAAATAATAAGAAATATATACATACAAACAAACAGAGCATAATGTTTCACATCAATGTATCTTGTGTGTGGAAACAAGACAGAATCACATTCTTAGTTAGACAAATACCGGTAACTTGCTGTTGTATAAATGGACGTATATACACTCGATAAAGTGACTTGCAATCTCATTATAGTCATCCACTGGCCTGAAAATTACACCAGCTTCATCAATGGTGAAACGTCAATATAAATTATACCAGATATTGTGGTTTGGTCACTGAACTGGACTGCAGGAAGTCATCCAATGGTAATCCAATTAACACCAAGGACAAACAATTGGATCGACCTAATGAGTCAAAATATAACAACCAAAGCTAGTAAAATAGTGCTGTTGTAGTGGTAAATGGCATGTGGTATCATTACTAAATAGCACTTTGGGACACTAGTTACATAGTATTCTCGCAAATTGAAAGTATCTTCTTTCCATAAGTAAAATCAACTGCTCCATACAGTTCCTATTTCTGAAAGCAAAAGTTATTTGGCATAAGAAATTTGTTGTTACCTTTATGTCATACACAATACCTGGGAAAATACAATTGTACTTGCAGAAGAACAAAGGAAATAAATTGATTATCACATTGCAAGGGTTTTTTTTTGGAAGGTAATAAGATCAATACATGATTACAGGGTAGAGTTCAAATTCCAGCCAGTGTACAGCCTTCCAATCAGAAATAAAATATAAAATAAAAAAATAAAAAAAATCAAAATTTAATTAACAGAACTTCAACCATGCACATTAACAGTACACGAAACATCATCCTTTGAAGCTCCATTTCATAAATTACTAAGCGATACACGTGAACTATGATAGACTTCATTTCCTTTAGAGAAAAAAAAAATTAGTGACTGCAATGAATGAAGAAATACAACTGGACAAGAGGTTTACATCTAAGAAAAAAAAAAAAAGAACAGCAAATCCTCAAAGCTATACCTAATACATGTAGTTAAGCTACAACACCCAAGTGACTGTAATTTTAGATTTTGGCAGCCTTGAAGTCAAGCAAAATATAAGGAAAGGCTTCACTTTCTAAAGCCTATCGACAAAACGATCTTAGATTTCACATCGGACAGAAATAAGTTCTACACTCCCTGCAAGCTCAACATGACACACCAATGAGGAGAAATCAACCTTCTTTGTAGAAGCATATCTTAGTTGTTATCCCTTACACAATACTGTTTACCACCCTAAAGTCTCAATCTTAAGTGGCACCTAGGTATTCCACATAAAACTTGCAGACAAGAAAATTAATCAGAATCATCAGCGATCGTAAATCTATAAAAATATTTGACAAGATAAAGCTACAAAAGACTCTAGCTTCCATCTTAGCATATCCAACTTGGTATTCCAATTTGAGTCTTTCCAAAAATGCCAACAGCATAGAAAACCTGTTCAACATTTGAGTGTCTTCTAGAAACAAAATCCCAGCTCATGCGTAAAGTAATCGGAATAACTAAACTATCTTATTCTGGACATATGGAATCTTAATAACCTGGAATCTGGACACCTTACATCTAAGGCTCGACAGACTATGTTCCTTAAAATTTTAATTGTTACACATGCTGTGAACAATACTCGAGTTTATAATCTCTCTCAATTAGCACATAAACAATCAACGGTAGTGACATTCATGAAGTCATACGAAATTATATGCTAACAAACACAAGACAACTAACAAAAGCAAAGAAAACTCTAACAATAACAACTTACTATCACATTACCTTAAAGCTGTGACAGAAATAGAATATTATTCCTCTGAAGCATGAAGAGAATTGAAATTACCTAACAGAGAAGACATTTATGGTCTTCTGCCCCTGAAAGGTTCTCAAGCGCCCATGAACCCGAACATACATTCCATTCCTAACATTATACACGAAGATGACGCGTTAAATTAAAAATGTCCTGCAACACATCTCACAAAAAATGGAAGAAATGCAATTGCAAAAATAAATCCCTTTGCCCTAAACATACGAGATTGCTTCAATTTCGGCAGTGTCTACTTGCTCATTAGACCTACACACAAACAATAAACAGAAGAACAAGTCCATTATAAACATAGAGAATAGCAAAATTCACTAGCAACAGAGAAGAGTTCGACAAACTCTCTCACCATCTGTTGCATTCGACCCGTCCGGTCCCATCATCAAGAATGAAAGTAGCATCTGTTAATTTTTCGACAAACTCGTGCACTATTCCCACAAGCTTAACCTAATAAAACATCAAATTCAGAAGCCTTTAACACACCAAAACCAAAAGCTTTTCGAAAAGATAGAAAAAATAAACTCACGGTGGAGACAACGACGCCGTCAATGGAGAATTCCATTTTACCATTTTCGCCGGCAATCGCGTCGCTGAACTGCTTCAGGGTTACCGGAAGCAGTGTATGTGTTTGGGCGTCACGATTCTGCGAAAGGAATCATGAAAAGGCTTAATTTCAATCTAGCAAATCATCAACCAAATCGCTAAGCGATACAAAGCACAAGGTGAGAGTGAGTGGTAGAAAGCCCCAATTGGTCCATTGAGAGCCTCGAGTGGATTACCTTAAAGAAAGAGTTATCAAGGGTTGGGTTGGCGGCGGGGGGCATGAAGCCACCGCCGTGGAAGGCGGCGCTTCCGTCGAATTGGCTCACGTTCATCGGTTTCTCCTGATCTCTCAGAAACCCTAAGAGCAGTGTTTCGGCTCTAGGAGACAACTGAAAGTCTGAAATTAATAAAAGGACTTGCTTTTTCTCTTTTTCTCTTTTTCCGTTCTTCCTTTTTTCTTTTTTGAAAAGATTTTTCGCGCAACAAAATTTGATTTCCCGCGTTTTAATGGGAAGGTATAAAGTCCCGCTCTTTTGAATTAAGTTGGAAGGTGAGGTAATGACTACGGTCTTCGAGTAAACACTGTTGATACAATGGATTAGCGGCTTGTCCAATCCCTTATATCTATATCTGAACACGAGTAGTGGTGTAGGTATCCTTAGCTGAGTGGATCGGTTGATAAGAACATAAGACACAGTTTAGAGGAGGAGACCATGGGGGAGTGGTCTTCTATGCTCCGATGCTCAAGTCAGTGTTGATGTTGACAGAATAACAGTAGGTAAGAAGTAATTGCATAGTAAATGAAGAGAGGGGGAGTTTCTATTTATGAGCTAAAGGTGTAGGTGACTACTCCTCTTCGTCGATGTGGGACTGGTGAGTTTAATTATCGTTCTGTCAGGCGATATTGAGGCCGCACGAGCAGGCGCGTCCTAGCTCTGTTTGACGAGCGGCTTGCTGCAACTTGTAGGTAGTGTTATTGTCTTTCCTTTGTTGGTTCCGGTTCGAGTGAATTTGGCAGTTATGGCCAGTCTAAGTGTTGTCCAAGTGCGCCAGTTAGGCATATGTGCCTACACACATTTATGTTCACTACAACATAAAAAAGGGATTTTTTTTTTTAGTAAACATATGGGTTAATTCCGACTAGCCTTAATTTTGAGAATTTTATTTCCTCTAACCAAATCAGATTTATAAATTACAAAAAGACATTTATACTCTTAATGAATTAAATAACTATAATATACCATTATAATGGTCTATTATGAAATAAAGATTTTATGACCAGATTCCGAGACCGATGACCATTGACAGACTCCGGTGGCCGTTAACCTGACTCCGGTGATCGTTGACTAGATTCCGACGACTGGGTGTCTATTGGGGGCAGTAGGGGGTTCGTCGGGGGGTCTATTGGGGGTAGTAGGGAGGTCTGTCAAGGGGTTTATTGGGGGCAATATGAGGTCATGTCGGGGGTATATTAGGGGTAGTATGGGGTGTGTCAGGGTCTATTGGGGCAGTAGGGGTATGTCGGGACTAGGGCTGGGAACGGTCCCAAACCGGCACCCAATTCTTCAAGCCCGGACCGACTACTGTCCATACTAGCCAGTCTTTGTCGTCAAACTTTCTAGGACTGGTAAAATCCCGGACCAGCATAAACCCGGCCTGTCTTGCCGGTTTTTTGGGCTATTTTCCAGTTCAACCATCTGGCTCCGATCAAACATCCCAAAACATCTCATAGTCAGAAACATCCCAAAACCAACACCTATTCTCTTAAAGATCTGAAATTTCCATAAAACTCAATAATTAAACATTCCAAAACCTTCACTGCATGATTGCAAAATCATGTTGGTTTGAGAATCAGAAAAGCAGTGAGACGGGGAAGACTTGAGATGAACAATCCCCAATATTAACATACCAATTTCGATGTACTATCACTAAACCTGATCTGTAAAAGTTTAAATTTGGCTTCAGTACTGAAATTAAAAACCAAATCTTGCTCATCAAATCCAAACCTTACACGTCATAGCACTACCAGAAAATAGATCTTGGGTGACGAAATGAAAAAAACCGGGAGACGATTTTTTTTTTCGTCGCCTAAGAGAAAACTTGGCCGACGAAAAAAAAATCGTCGCCCAAGGAAAAAAAATCGTCGCCTAAAGTTCAACTTTAGGCGACGAAAATAAAATCGTCGCCTAAGGCTAAATTTCGTCGCCTAATATAGAAACTAGGGCGACGAAACAATTTTTCGTCGCCTAAGTTTTTTTAATCCTTAGGCGACGAAACTCAAATATATCGTCGCCTAAGTATTTTATTTTTTTATTTTTACTTGGCCGACGAATTACCCTACTTTCGTCGGCCAAGAGTAATCCGAATAATTAAAATAAATAAAACACATTTAAATTTCATTGTACAGGATTTTTTATTTTTACTCTTGGACGACGAATTTAACAAATATCGTCGCCCAAGTATTATCTTGGCCGACGAATTACCCTACTTTCGTCGGCCAAGAGTAATCCGAATAATTAAAATAAATAAAGCACATTTAAATTTCATTGTACAGGATTTTTTATTTTACTCTTGGGCGACGAATTTAACAAATATCGTCGCCCAAGTATTATCTTGGCCGACGAATTACCCTACTTTCGTCGGCCAAGAGTAATCCGAGTAATTAAAATAAATAAAGCACATTTATATTGTAAGGTAATGTTTTTTATTTTTATAGCCCCGTAAGCGTCTCGTCGATTGGAAACTATTCTCAGTTGAAGGTCCGGCCAGATTACGTGATTTGGAGGGTCGAATAGCCGTTTCCGTCCGTTTAGGGGTTTGACCGCGCCGATTGACCGGACGGATCGAGCCCTTGTCGTTGTCTGATGGAGCTGAATTTTTACCCACCCACGTAATTCGTTATGCCGGTCATTTCTGGCGTTTCGGTTTTTAGTTCCTCTTCTCCGATCATCAAACTCATGTTATATGTACTAATGTTGTATAACTTTTTTATACAAGTGTTGAGTTTAAGTTTCATTTTGAAGACAATGTATACGTAGAGGCCTCAAACGCAAAAAAGTCGTGAAATAAGATATGACCGGAAAAGTGAAATACGTCAACCCATGAAAAATGAAGATATTCCGGTAAAATTTTGGTGCCGGTTGTTCCGGTCAACGAATTTCTCTTATTTCTACCTAGTGGTAGCCCTATCCCGGGTACAAGATTTTTTACCAAATTTTTATAGCCCCGTAAGCGTCACGTCGATTGGAAATTATTATCAGTTGAAGGTCTGGCCAGATTACGTGATTTGGAGGGTCGAATAGCCGTTTCCGTCCGTTTAGGGGTTTGACCGCGCCGATTGACCGGACGGATTGAGCCCTTGTCGTTGTCCGATGGAGCTGAATTTTTTCCCACCCACGTAATTTGTTATGTTGGTCATATCTAACGGTCGGTTTTCAGTTCCTCTTCTCCGATCACCAAAATCACTATATTCTGAATTTTATGATAGAACTCTTGCCCGACGATTTTCTTTATCTTGGGCGACGAGATTTATAGTGAAGAACATCGTCGCCCAAGTATAGTATCTTAGGCGACGACGTCAAAAATCGTCGGCCAAGATAACTCTTGGGCGACAATTTTCTTTATCTTGGGCGACGAGATTTATAGTAAAGAAAATCGTCGCCCAAGTATAGTATCTTGGGCGACGATTTTAGAAGTTCGTCGCCCAAGATTATCTTGGCCGACGATTTTGAAAAAACAGGCAGAGATTCGGAACCCTAAGCATTCTCTCTCTCTCTCTCTCTGCTTTTTTGTTTCTGAAGGGGTTTCGCTCTCAATCGATCGATTCCGCTTCCGCTTCCCAGATCCGACGTCCATCTGCAAGTCTGCAACCCAATCCATTTCCCAGATCCATTTCGCTTTCTGAAATTCTTGTACTAGAGTTTGTTTCTATTTTATGTAATGTGTTTATGTAATGTGTTTATGTAATGATTTAAGATTGTATAACGCAAAGGATATGGTACTTGTAAATAGGATGTGTTGTGGTTTGAAATGTATGATTCAATTCAAAATGATCTGTGTTCATTAATGAAAAATATAGGAAAAATATTGAATCTAAGCCTAAGTATTTCAATATCAAAAAAAAGAAAAAAAATAAAGGAAAAATATCATCTAAGCCTAAGTGTAAAAAAATTTAAATATATCTTAGGCGACGAAATTGCTAAATCGTCGGGCAAGGACTTACCGTATAAGACGACGAAAAAAAAGTATCGTCGTCCAAGTTCTTGGCCGACGCACTTCTGGCGACGATGTCTTGGCCGACGAAAAAAATTTCGTCGCCCCAGGTTATAACATCTTAAGCGACGAAACAATTTTTCGTCGGCCAAGGTGTTAAATCTTGGGCGACGAATATTTTTGGGCGACGAGAAATATATTTTAGGCAACGAAATTAGTATCGTCGCCTAAGAATTACTCTTAGGCGACGACGGTATGAACTGTCGTCGCCCAAGTTCTTGGCCGACGCACTTCTGGCGACGACGTCTTGGCCGACGACCTGTCGTCGCCCAAGTTCTTGGCCGACGAAATTTTTTAACAGGGCGACGATTTTTTTTCGTCGCCCAAAATGAAATTTCTGGTAGTGTAGGCCTACACATTGCTTCAATTTCAACCTCGGTAGCCGAAACCAAGAAATGAAATCCACCAAAAACTTGAAATCAAACTCCTTCGTAGACTTAGGCTGAGGAACGGGAAGACGGGAAGAGTTGAACAAAGTGTCACGCCCCGGTTCTTAAGTTATTTTACGGTTATTTAATTTGGTATTATTTTAGTCTTTTACCGTTTTAAGTAACCGTTTACTATTTAAGACTCTAAAAGTTGACTTTTTCTTCTGTTTGGAATTTAGGAAAACTTTGTTCATAAAATTTGTAGAGGATGTTGTTACGAGTTCGTAGACATGTTATGTGTTAAAATCAGAGTTAGCATGGAAAAGTTATCAATTAAAAATGTAATTTTTATTGGGGTATTATTTTTGGGATGTTTAATATTTGGAGTTGAGTTTTTGTTTGGTGAATATATGGACTTGAGCCGGTTTGGAAAGCCCACACTTTTTCTTTCTCACTCTCTCTCTTCTCCCGCTCCCGCACCCGATTCTCTCTCCCTCCCGCTGCCGGATTTTCTTCTCGTCCGTTTGGCCACTGTTCACCGCCATACTGGTCCCAAATGGGCGGCCTTCGACCCAGCTCCCATCCTAGACCGGTGGCAACCTCCCTAGCGCCGCCGTGAGGAAGAAAACACAACCGAAAGGTTCGGCTGCCCATGGTGTTCCGTCACCGGAACTTCCTCCTCCGGCCACCATAGCCGGAGCCACTTGGCTCGTTGGGAAACTCTCCTCCCGTGCAGCAAACCCCTAAGAGGTTTCGCTCCCTCTTGAGCTAGGTAAGGAGAAATCGGAGATTGAAATTCTAAGGTTTATTAGATGTTTTCATTCGATTGGCATAGTTAGGCTAGAAATTGGTGTTTATGCTAGTTAGTAAAGTTGTAGAGGAGATGGAGAGGAAGATGCTGTCAAAATTTGGTAACCATTGGAGGTCGCCGGAGTCGGCCTCTGGCTGCAGCTGCCGGCAGCGCCGCCACTGTTTCCATGGTTTTTATGGAAAGTTATGGTTTTGAATATGTTTTGAATTTTTGAAAGATTGGTGAATTTGGTGGTTAATGGGGTAGAATCTCACCATTGGATTTCCCTTATTATTGTTTTAGAATGTTGAAATAAATAAATTGAGGCTGTGGTTGGAGTTTGGTGTAAATCCGATAAGTTTAACCCTGGAAAGGGTAGTGGATTAGGCAAAAGAGTTCTGGGTTATATATTTAAGTTTTATTATTTTCTAAAATTGAAGTTTGGTCCTAAGTATGATTATTGTGTCAGGATTCGAGGAGACCTCACTTGAGTGGCGAATTGGATTTCGTCGGACTTATGTCTAAAGTTGTGAGTGGACCTTTGGTTTAAATAATATGCATGCAATTGTTTATTTTGTTGAAGCATCCGACGTCATTTTTATTTAACGATTTTATTTATTGTGGTGAGTTACCGAAAATGGGATTTTCGGTAAATTATAATATATTTTCAAAGAGAGTATGTATATAAATGCTAGCTAGCAATATGTGTATGTCCACCTTAATGACATAGTATATAACTGCATTATGGTGTGACATGAGCGTTGGACGCAAGCGTAGTAGCCCTATATGAGTGTTTAATTCATATAGGGGGTATGAGCACATATTATTGAATTTTGGAGACTGGCCGAAGCTAGTCATGTAATTGCCTGCTTGTGAGTAGAAAGCTTTGAGCTGTCACATGCAGTATATTTCTATGGAAATTTTAAATTGGGAAAACATAAATATTTCCATTAAATTCATGTTTGTCCACTCACTATAACGTTTTTAATTGTTTTCCCCTGGGCCCTTCGTTTTAAAAATGCCCAGTTTACAGGTTAGTATAGTTGAGGTCGGGCGTACATGAAGAAGAGGCATAGCCAATAGTATAGTTTCCGCTCATTTTTATACTTCTAGTCCCTTTCTTCTCAAATAGAGGTGCTCTGAACTGTGGTTGTCGGTTGTGAGATTTTCTTATTAAAGTTAGTAAATAATTTGGGAGATGTTTGTGATTTGGGGAGCATGAAGGCTCCAGGAGTAGAGGGTTCTAGATGGAATCTTTTGAAGTGTTTGCAGGTATTATTAGGAAGGGTTGTCCATTTTCAAAGGAGGTTATGTTGACTTCTTGGTAACTTTTCCTTGGAGGTGGTCCCCGCAGGATTTACTTTGGGTTTCAAGGTGAAATTCGGGGTGGGTCCTGACACAAAGTCTCATCGACGAAGGCCGACGATGTAGGCCGGACGCCAAAAGACGAGAATTGAGTCATGGTCGAAGCAATTGAGTCGAGGCTCTCTAATAATCTGGGGAAGTTTTGTCGATTAGACCTATGAGAGAGAGTATGGGAAACTGAAAATTTTATCCAAGTCGAAGAAGATTGGAATCCTTTTAAAAAAAGAAGCAGAAGATTGGAAGGCTGTGCGTGAGGTGTGGGTTAAATATATATAGTCCGGATCTATATATATATATATATATATATATATATATATATCTGCTTTACTTATTTTGTGAAATGTTTTGTTAATTGTTCCTTAATTTTAAAGATTTTGGGTTTTATTTTCTTTTCCTTATCTTCTCTTAAGCCTGTTATTCTCTCCAACCAATCAATAAGTTCAGGTCGAAACACTAAGTCCCAGGTAAGGCATGAGCGGATGGGGCATGAGCGGTGTAGAGTGAGTATTAGTCTGTAGGATTTTAAGCCAAGGTTCTTAAACCTTCCTATCTTTTTTTTTCGGTCCAGTTTTCTCTTCTCTTCCCAAAATGAGCCAACTTTTTAGATCTAACTCAGTCACTTCTAGTTCATCTAGGTCCTCCCTTAACAGAATCCCTGATATAGTTAACGAATAACCAATATAGAGTTTCAGTCAAACGATAATATAGACATGAATGATTGGAATATTCCCAGAGTTCTTAGTAATGAAATTTATAAGAAAAAATGGAGTCATTCTTCATTCAAAAGTGAACACCATATTAAATCCATAGAACAAGTTTATGCCCTCAGTAAACAACATGAAACTTGCCAACTTTTTAGTCCTGAATCAATTAAGAAACATCGAAAAGATGGTCATAATTTCCTCCATATTGGATTAGTCCAAATCGGTGTTAAACCTTTAACCAGAAAATGTCTTAATGCCTCCATTCTCTTATGTTTAACAGATGCAAGGTTTACTGATTTTAATGACAGCACTCTTGGATTAATTGAGTCAAGTCTGTTTAATGGTCTAGTTCATTTCAATTGTTTTCCTGATTTTACCATTAGCCTCAGTGACCCTCATATCCTAAAAGCTTTAACCCTAAATGTTAAAACTTCTGGTTATCACGTTCTTGAAGGAACTCAACCTTTAACCTTAATTTATAGAATCCATTATAAAGTCACTGGCACAAATATGAATTTCCAAGCTATTAACAAGAGTCCCAAAAATCATACTCTCTTAATCCAAAGCAGTCAAGAAAACGCCAATATTAGTGTTCCACACACAATTAGATAGTCAGACGTCCATCTTCCTTCAGAATGGTCTCTCACTAGTGAGAATCACCCATCTAATGCGCAACATAGTCTTGCTGATTTAGACTATATTCAACAGTTTAATGATGACACAGTAAGAATTAATTTTCAAAACCAGGAAAAGTCAAAACTCAAGAATTCAAGAAATAGGAAATTCCTCCAGACATTCTTTCGCAACTGCTAGACATTCATTTGTTGGTTCCACTGACTTCATATCAAATTTCAAGCAAAAGAATGATGGTAGAATGTTGACTTTAGATGATATATTATCAACCTTTGTTTCTATTTTATCTAACTGGGCTCTTATGGTGACTAGGCTTTGGTTTGTGTAATTATTTTTTCAATAATTTTTTAGTTTCTGGGTTAATTTTCTTAGTCTCTAGATCTTCTACAGTAATTTTAAAAGGTAAGGCTATGATTGAACTGTTAAGATGATCAATTAATATTGTTTCGACATGAGGATGACTAGAAAGCACCGAACTAGTGGAGGTTTTCCATTTTGCTTTGGTTAATATTTGAATAATTTTGGTATGAAGGGATAAATCAAAGTAATGAAAGGAAGTCCTAAAATTACTTTATCAGTTAAATTTTTTACTAGGACAAACGGAGTTTTGAAACAGACATTGTTTTGGCATATATGGGCTTTGGGGATTTCGTATTTAATATCCATTTTTGTTCCATTAGCTGAACATAAAGACTCTTTTGTTTTTTCAAATTATTTTGAAGGTATTAAGCCTTCTTGGATGCAATTAAGATCGGCACCAGAATCAATAAGGGCTGATATTGTTAATTGGAAATCTTTTATTTTGAGTTAGACAGTAGTGTACCATTTTTTTAGTTGGATTTGGCGTATGATGCTAATAGTATTGTTTCCAGAAGTTTCAGCTTCATTATTTACTGAGAACTGATTTGGAAAAGGATTTTCAAGCGGATCCTGTAATTTAAGAAATTGATTATTTATTTTAAATAAATTTAATTCTTGTTTAATTTCTTTATTGTCATTCGTAAGTTCTAAATGTGTTTGTTGTAGGGCATAAATTTGACACTTGATTGTTTTTACTTCATGCTGCAAATTGGATTGTTATTTCCTTTTTACTATAGTAGAAAATCTATCAAAAGTTGTAGTGAGGCTAATTTTTTGTGAGGGAGGATTAATTATATTTTCTTGGGTAATTATTTTTTTTAATTTTTTAAGGTTCTCAGCTTTAAGTTCAGGATTATCTGTTTTACATATTGAATCAATTAATAGTTCTTCTTATTCTTCCTGTTTGGAAAGAACATTGATTGTTTTGCAATTACAAACATCCTTACACCCAAAAGTAATATCTGGGGAAGAATGTTCATCAGATTCATGAGAAGAAGATTCCATCAATGTGATGTCATCGTTACTCATTTTGTCTTCTGAATCAGTATTTTGTAATTCTAAAGTTTGTATGAGTTTTTCTTTTTCTTCTTGACTGATTTTTAATTAATTAATAGTACTTTTAACTGGACAGTTATTTGCAAAGTGACCGCTCTTATTGCATTTAAAACATTTAATTTTACTTTTATCAAAAGATTTACTCTGTAGTTGACGATTTGGTTTTTTGGACCAATTTTTTTGAAATTTATTTTTGGAATAAAAGTTGTTTGGTTCAATGTTGGTTTTATAAGGTTTAGATTTTTGTTTTGAATGAGAAGGAATAAATTTATTGCATGCCTTTTTTCTCCTTGAAGGAGGTAAGGGAGGTAAGTCATATTGTTCACAAAAATTTCCTAATTCATATTTAGATGTTTTCTTATCTGATTTCATTTGAGCATTTAGTTTCATATTTATACACATTTTTTATCCTTCTTTTTGAATAACTGTAATTATATTTCCATAAGTTAAAGAATCATAGTCAATGTGACCTGTTTCATTACTAAGGACTTGCCTGATTTTATGAGAAAATAATTGTAGGAGACCATTTATGAATTTTTCTTTCCAAAATGGTTGGTTACTATCGTCTCTAAGCATAACGCGAGAAATGAATACATCTTTGTACCATTTGAAGTCACTTAAGGTGGGATACCTATGGTTACTGAGTTGATCATGAATTCTGGAAGTAATATGACTAGGGGTTCCTATGAAATGTTGGATAATCGTGTAAAATAAAATATGACTAGGGGTTCCTATGAAATTCCCATTCATGTGCAATCGTTAAAGATGAGAGTTCCATCTTTATAACGTTTAATGGCATGTTTAATGGATGATCTAGAATCAGGAGTGAGATGTTTTTCCCACCAGGAATGAAGCATTCCTGTAAATCCTGTGGAATGTATGTCAATGATTTCGGGCTAGCTGAAATTATGATTGGTGACATAGCTATTGGCTGCCATAGACATGTGATGTAATTTATTTAAAATTACTTGTTCTGATAAATTATCAATGTTCCATTCATAAGTTTTATCAGAAGAAACTGAGAATTGATTGTTAAGATGATTACTAGGTTGTATATCTAAAGGGAGAGAACGTTTTGTCCAAGTTTTAAAAGGTTGTTTCTTGGGATGAACTATTCTATCTAGTTTTAATGATTATGTGTTTAAAGTTTGAAATATCTGGTTTAATTCTGAAATTTGGCTAGTATTACTAGAATCACTATCAGATGAAGTGGTTTGTTGGGTGTGAATTACTGCAATTCTACTAGATCCAGGTGTTTTGGTTTTTAATTTTTCTAACATTCGTTCGATTTTTTGAATGGAAGAAGTAGGGTTGAGAGTAGGTTTATTTAATTCACTGAAATGCACTAAAGGAGTTTCTGGTTTGGATTGAGGTAGAATGTTGACTTTAGAGGATATATGATCAACCTTTGTATCTATTTTATCTAACTGGGCTCGTATGATGACTAGGCTCTGGTTTGTGTAATTATTTTGTTCAATAATTTTTTTAGTTTTTGGGTTAATTTTCTTAGTCTCTAGATCTTCTACAGCAATTTTAAAAGGTGAGGCTATGATGCACTGTTAAGATGATCAATTACTATTGTTTCGACAGGAGGATGACTAGAAAGCACCGAACTAGTGGAGGTTTTCCATCTTGCTTTGGTTAATGTTTGAATAATTTTTGGATTGTTTAGTTGATCTATGAAATCAAGAAAGAATATTTCAGATTTTGTTTCAAGCATAAATGCTTGCCAATCACTAAATAATTGTTTTCGTTGAGTCATAAAAGGGAACTTCATCCTATAGAGGTTTCTCTGAAGGATATTTTCTTTTGAATCAAGATGTTTGTCTAATTTAGAGTAATTGATTACGAAAGGTTGGGTGAGTGTACTTAATTGGGGATTTAGTGGAGGAGTAACTAAAAAATTAGATGCAGTGGGAGAAGTTTGATCTTCATCTGTGACTGAAATATTTTGAGTTTCATTTTCTGTGTAATTTGGGTAACTAACTTAGGAATTAGTTCTGATGTTTTTAATTTTGAGCTTTTGCAATTCTTCTTCTAATTCTTTAATCCTAATATTTTTAATTTCTTTATCCAAATCATAATCTCGCCTAGTCATTGTTTCAGCTGTAGTAGAACCAGCAAATGAATGTCTAGCAGTTGCGAAAGAATGTCTGGAGGAATTTCCTATTTCTCGAATTCTTGAGTTTTGAATTATCCTGGAGTTTTGAAAATTAATTCTTACTGTGCCATCATTAAACTGTTGAATACAGTCTAAATCAGCAAGACTATGTTGTGCATTAGATAGGTGATTCTCACTAGTGAGAGACCATTCTAATGGAAGATGGACGTCTGACTATCTAATTGTGTGTGGAACACTAATATTGGCGTTTTCTTGACTGCTTTGGATTAAGAGAGTATGATTTTTGGGACTTTTGTTAATAGCTTGGAAATTCATATTTGTGTCAGTGACTTTATAATGGATTCTATAAATTAAGGCTAAAGGTTGGGTTCCTTCAATAACGTGATAACCAGAAGTTTTAACATTTAGGGTTAAAGCTTTTAGGATATGAGGGTCACTGAGATTAATGGTAAAATCAGGAAAACAATTGAAATGAACTAGACCATTAAACAGACTTGACTCAATTAATCCAAGAGTGCTGTCATTAAAATCAGTAAACCTTGCATCTCTTAAACATAAGAGAATGGAGGCATTAAGACATTTTCTGGTTAAAGGTTTAACACCGATTTGGACTAATCCAATATGGAGGAAATTATGACCATCTTTTCGATGTTTCTTAATTGATTCAGGACTAAAAAGTTGGCAAGTTTCATGTTGTTTACTGATGGCATAAACTTGTTCTACGGATTTAATATGGTGTTTACTTTTGAATGAAGAAAGACTTCATTTTTTCTTATAAATTTCATTACTAGGAACTCTGGGAATATTCCAATCATTCATGTATATATTATCGTTTGACTGAAACTCTATTTGTTCTTCATTAACTATATCTGGGATTCTGTTGAGGGAGGACTTAGACGAACTAGAAGTGACTGAGTTAGATCTAAAAATCGACTCATTTTGGGAAGAGAAGAGAAAACTAGACCAAAAAAAAGAAAGATAGGAGGGTTTAAGAACCTTGGCTTAAAATCCTAAAGACTAATACTCACTCTACACCGCTCATGCCTTACTTGGGACTTAGTACGTGTTTGGACATGGACTTATTGTTTGGTTGAAGAGAATAACAGGCTTAAGAGAAGATAAGGAAAAGAAAATAAAACCCAAAATCTTTAAAATTAAGGAACAATTAACAAAACATTTCACAAAATAAGTAAAGCAGATAGATCAACTCAAGATCCACTCCTAGGCGGTAGTCCGCCACCTGGGGATTGAGAAGTTTAAAGAAGAATAACTAGAGATGAAGTCCATAACCACTCCTAGGCGGTAGTCCGCCACCTGGGGTTGGAGATCTTTAATGATTAACTATATCAGGCCGTTTTGGCTCTGATACCAAAGAAACGGAAGCATATTGAATTTACTTATTGAATAAAAGTTTACAACTTACTGATTGAAATCAATGCATGAATGAAGAGCAAGGCTCGGTACATGAACTAACTAGGAGAAGTTCTGACTAGAGAGAAAGGGAAGAGAGGAAAAATGAAAGCCTGACTATTGTGAAGCTGGACGCTTCTATAAATTACAAAGTGATAAATATTAAAAAAGTATTTTGTCTGGAACAGGTTTACTGTTGATGAATAGTAATTTGTCTGCCACGGGTTTTATTGTTGGTGAATAGTAACTTGTCTTTGACTAGAATTCAGCATATGGGTCTTGACTGTCTTCATAATCAGCCCACCTGGTTGGTTGGCTGGAAGAACTTTCATGACTATGTGATGATGATGATTCTGATGGAGAGTGTTCTCTTTCATCATCTGTGGATAAATTGGCCGCTTGCTGTAATAATTGCTTGGCTAATTCCTTTAACTCATCTGCTTTGGAGGATGAGAATGAACTGGAGGCTCTGTTCTTAGAAGGGGATGGTAACTGAGAAGTTTACAACTTTAACTGAGGGATCAGAGATGCCGGCTGAATAGAGACTGGAGCTCCTGAACTGGATGAAATAACTGAGAATTCTTCACTAAATTGGGATAAAACTCTTTCAGAGTTGAATTTATCCCACCATTTGACTAAGAGTTGTCGTAAGACCATGTGATTTTCAGATTCAATTTTATATTGCCATTTGAAGATCTAAGGGATTTTGTATTTGGCCATGAATTGGAGAGTGGGGGGAAACTTTTTCTCGTAATCTGAAAAGGACATGACTGAAGCAAATTTGGTAACTGCATTCTGGAGATTTGCGGGCAGGAGGTCATAAGGGCACCCATGATTACCCCACCAGTCTCCGAACCACATGGGGAATTGGCGATTGAATTTTCGATCAAAATTAAGAAACCATGAATGAGAAAAATCTTATGTTTGGTAGAGAAAGATTTTACTCCATGCTTCAATGTACTCATGATAAGTGAATGTAATGGATTCTAATTTGTGAGGAGTAGAGGGGGAATCACCCCATTGGGATAATGAAATGATGCGAATTATGTAAAGAGAATGGTATAATATTTTGGATTGGTCTTTTGGGTCATGGATTGGTTTAATGGATAATGACTGAGATTTGAATAGAATGTCTTTATAGAATGCTAAAGATTTACCGGGAGGGTAATGAGCATTTGGGCCAAAATATTTTTTTACTAAAGAGATGAGATTTTTGAGATGACTCATAGAGGGCTCAATATAGAACAGGAACTGTTCTGCCTTGTCAAAGTAAGGGGATGATTTTTTTATAATTGATTGGAGGGTTTGATGAGGAATCTGTTTTGTAGGGGTCATATTGGTTTACTAAAGCTGACTGATAATTGAGTTTATTCAGACTGAGAGTACTACCAAAAGTACTAAACTGATTGACTATTAGAATGGGAGAATGACCTGCATAGGGAACTATGCTGGGGTTTGACTCAGGTGATTCTGTCTTGATTGGGGGAGATGACTTAGATACTGATTTTTCGGATTTCTCCCTTTGGATGAGTTGGGCTTCATGTTTTGGTACCCTATAGAAATTCACGAGTTAGAAAATCCGGGATATGGTTGTCACGTCCCTTAATGAATGCAATTTCAAAATCAAAAATACTTAATATTGCTTGCCAACGGGCAACGATTTGTTTGCTAGCAATGTTTTGAACATCTTTTTCCAAAACATCTTTTGCACTTTTACAATCAACTCTGACAAAAAAATTTTGATTTAATAAATCATCTTGAAATTTACTGATACATAGTACAATCGGTAAAATTTCTTTCTTAATGGTACTATAATTTGATTGATCTGGGTTCCAAATTCCAGAATGATAGCAAACAATTTGTTCTGGATGGTTGGGAGAAATTTGTTGTTTGAGGATACCTCCATAACCAATTTCAGAGGCATCGGTTTGTACGATTTTATAGGAATCGGAAAAAGGGATATCTAAGCATGGTAGAGTTTTAACATGACTCTTAATTTCTTTGACTAAGGATGTATGAAGTGATGTCCAAGGGGAAAGGTTTTTTTGCAGCCTATCAAATAGAGGTTTGCAATATTTTCTAAGATTTTTGTAAAAGTTAGCTACATAATTTAAAGATCCTTAGAATCTTTGTAACTGATTTTTATCTAAAATGACATCTGAAAATTTATCAGCAAATTGTATTGCTCTATCAATGGGTTTAATTTGGAGTTGGTGAATGTTGAATCCAAGAAAGCGAATATTGGCTTGAAATAATTTGATTTTTGAGGCAGAAACAACTAAACCATTATTCTTGATTATGGAAAAGAATTGGTGTAAATGCTTCCAGTGCTGGTCAATTGATTGTGAAAAGATTAGAACATTATCAATGTAGACGATGGAAAAATGACTATAAGGGTTAAAAATATCGTTCATTATATTTTGGAATTCACTAGGAGCATTTTTTAGGCCGAATGACATAACATTCCATTCATAATGACCAAAAGGTGTTACGAATGCAGTTTTATATTTGTCAGTTTCACTGATTTGGATTTGCCAAAATCCTGACTTCATATTAAATTTACTAAAGATAACTGATTTGTTTAATCTATTAATGAGATCTCTTTTATTGAGAATAGGATATCTGATCCATTCCAAGACTGAATTAAGAGGTTTATAGTTAATGACTAACCGAGGAGTTCCTCTTTCGAGTTTAGCATTTTTCTAAACATAGAAAGTTGGGCAAGACCAAGGGAATTTACTATGGCGAATAATATTTTTGTTAAGAAGATCATTAATCTCATTTTTACAGAAATCTATAATTTCATGACTCATTTGGATTGGACGAGCTTTAGTAGGAATATTTTTCTCATTAAATTCATGGATGTAAGGGAGAGAAACAATATATATACATAGTCAGGATCTAGAAAGGACCTCATTAAACTCTTAAAGTGAGGATGTTTTTAGTTCTAGTGTCAAGACCCACCCCAAATTTCACCCTGAAATCTGAAGTAATTCTTGCGGGGACCACCTCCAAGGAAAATTTACCAAAGAACTCGGCAAACCTCCCTTAAAGACGGACAACCCTAACCCAAAAAAAGACCGAACTACTCTATTAACAATTAAGCCATTCTCCCATTCAACCATAATTATCCAAATAAAGAATATATCGGTCTTAGCACACCACCGAAAAATATTTACAACAATCCCAAAAGTATTTAGAGCTACTATAAACAACGGAAGCAGAAAATACCCTAGTAGGTAACCTACTGGTGAAAAGTAGCTAAGAGATGAGTAACTATATCTGCCTCGTCGCCTCCTACTAGATCCAATCCAAACTCTGCACACTGTGCATTTTTAAAATGAAGGACCTAGGGGAAAAACATCCGAAAATGTTAGAGTGAGTGGACAAAAATAAATAAAGAAAAATAAGGATCAACACTTATGCTTTCCCCAAATAAATTTCCGAAGAAAACGAATTCATGCTTCAAATGAGAAATCTTGTATCTCATACATATCGAGCCTCTTCAGCTCAAAAATATATATATCAATATACGTATGTATCTACACATGCCCATACTCCCAATATAAATTAATAGATTTAAAATAATCTATATTGGGCTACTACACTTGCGTCAAACGCTCACGTCATACCTTAATGCGGTGCTACACTATGTCATTAAGGTGGACAGACATGTGTAATAATATGTGCCCATACCCCCTATATGAATTAAACACTCATATAGGGCTACTACGCTTACGTCCAACGCTCACGTCACACCAGAATGCAGTTATATATTATGGCATTAAGGTGGACAGACACATATGGCTAGCTAGCATTTATACATACTCTCCTCATAAAAATATATATAATTTACTGAAAATCTCATTTTCGGTAATTCTCCAAAATACATAAAATCGTCAAATAAAATGACGTCAAATGCTCAGACAAAATAATTTACTCAACCAAAACAATTGCATGCATATTATTTAAAACAAAAGTCCACTCATAAATGAGGCTTAAGCCTGATGTTGGTCAGAGGCCTCCTCCGCTCGAGCCTCCTCACGTCCTGTTCCAAAAATATAATTTAAATCCTCAACTAAATATCGACGCTTATAAAAGTAGGTAGAAATAAATGTGAGCTAACTTCCTTAATCTTAAATTAGCTTAAAACCATACTTCACCACAATTTCCGACATTCTCAAAATCACCCTCCACAGTCCTAACAATATTTAACCCACGACTGCCTTTTAACTGATTAATCGCCACAAATCACACATCCTAGACAAATCCGAAACCTATCCAAAACTCCTCCAAAAATTTCAAACTACACTTCATTAAACTCCCCTTAATATTTCACATCTAAAACCCTAAAAATCCCCCAAACAGTGGCGGCACTGCCGGCGGCCGACTCCTGTGACCTCCTTTGTCACGCCCCGGTTCTTAAGTTATTTTACGGTTATTTACTTTGGTAATATTTTGGTCTTTTACCGTTTTAAGTAACCGTTGACTATTTAAGACTCCAAGTTGACTTTTTCCTCCGTATGGAATTTGGGAAAACTTTCTTTATGAAAGTCGTAGAGGATGTTGTTACGAGTTCGTAGACATGCTACGCGTTAAAATCGGAGTTAGCATGAAAAAGTTATCAATTAAAAATGTAAGTTCTATTCGGGTATTATTTTTCGGGGTGTTTTATTTCTGAATTTGGGTAGTATATGAAGTTGGACCGGGCCAAAGGGTGGGCAAAGCCCAACCCTCTTTTCTTTCTCTCTCCCTCCCGATTTCCTCTCCGCACCCAAGCCCTCCCGCTGCCCAGATTTTCCGGCCGTCCTCCCGCCGCCGTCCGGCCGCCCCAGACCGCCGCACCGGTCCCGTTCGGTCGGTCTCCAACCCAGCAACCTCCCTGGACCGGTGAGAGGAGCCCTAGCTCCACCGTGAGGGAGCGGTGCCGCCCGAGACGTCCGACTTCCCAAACCTTCTTTTCGCCGGAACTTCCTCCTCCGGCCACCAATCCGGGCAAGCTTGGTACGGTTTTGTAGCCCTTCTCCCGTGCAGCAACCTCTCCAATCAGCTTACTCCCTCTTGAGCTAGGTAAGGAGAAATGTGGAGTTGAAATTTCTAGGGCTTTTAAGTTGTTTTCGTTCGATTAGCCTAGTTAGGCTTAGAATTGGGTGTTGTGTTGTTCATGAAAGTTGTAGAGCATGATGAGAGGATGATTCTGTCAAAATTTCATAGGTTTTGGAGCTGGCCGGAGTTGGCCTCCGGCCGCCGCTGCCGGCAGAGCCGCCGGTTGGGAGATTTTAATGTGGTTAAATTTGGAATATTAAGGGGAGTTTATTGAAGTGAGTTATGGAATTTTTGGATGAGTTTTGGATAGGTTTATGAATTTCCGAAGTTAGTATTTTTGGCGGGTAATTAATGTAGAATCCGGCCGTAGGATTTAAGTCGTATTTTGGGAAAGTTGTTTTTACGACTTTTGAGGATGATAATTAAGTTCGGATCGTTCCGATTTAAGAATTTCGAATTTAGGCAATGATGAGCGTAATTATGGCTCTCGGGTAATTTTGCCTATTTTCATTAAATATTGGATTATTGGTTGGGAAATTAATATTATATTTGGAACAGGACGTGAGGAGGCTCGAGCAGACGAGGCCCCAGATTGACTCCAGGCTTAGGCCTAATTTGTGAGTGGACGTTTATTTTCAAAATAATATGCATGCTATGGTTCATGATTGAACATTTCCTTTTGTTGGAATTTTGACGTCAATTAATTTGACGCTTTTATTTCTCTTGGAGAGATACCGAAAATGGGATTTTCGGTGGATATAAATATGTATTTATGAGAGAGTATGTATAGAAAATGCTAGCTAGCCATATGTGTCTGTCCACCTTAATGGCGTAGCATATAGCCGCATTAAGGCGTGACGTGAGCGTTGGACGTAAGCGTAGTAGCCCTATTTGAGTGTTTAATTCATATAGGGAGTATGGACACATATTTATACACCGTCTGTCCACCTTGATGGCGTAGTGTAGCACCGCATTAAGGCGTGACGTGAGCGTTGGACGTGAGCGTAGTAGCCCTATATAGACCCATGAATCTATATAGGGAGTATGGACGTGTGTAAATACATACATATATTATAGTCTGGGAGACTCGATATTATGAGATGAAAGTTTTATCGCTTGCAGCATGCATTCGATTTTTCTTTAGAAATTGATTTGGGGAAATATTTATTTGTTGTCAGTTCAGTTTTGTCCACTCACTCTGACGTGTTAAATATTTTCCCCTGGGCTCTTCGTTTTTAAAATGCCCAGTCTGCAGAGTTCGCGTGAGGTCTAGCAAGAGACGTCGAGGCATAGTGACCCAGCTATCAGCTACATTTCGCCAGTAGGTTACCTGTTTAATCTACTAGGAGTTTGTTAAGCTTCCGTTGTATTTTATTTTATTTTATAGTAGCTCTGAATACTATTGAAATTCTTATGTTTGTATTCTTGCTACTTTTGGAGTGTAGCTGAAGATTTATTTGTTTTGGATTAAAAGGTGATTCGTAAGTTTTTAAGTTAGGGTTGTCCATTTTCGAGGGAGGTTTGCTGAGTCTTCGGTAAATTTTCCTTGGAGGTGGTCCCCGTAGGACTCATCTCGGGTTCGGGGTGAAATTCGGGGCGGGTCTTGACATCCTTTGCCTACCAAAATTTGATAGCACATTCCTCTCAACCTCCTCTACAATATTCCTAACTAGCACAAACACCAATTCTAAGCCTAACTATGTCAATCAAATAGAAACATAATTAAAAGCCCTAGAAATTCAAACATCAATTTCTCCTTACCCAAGCCGAATCGGGAAGAAACCTTCGGAGGGATTGGAGCACGGGAGGAGGGCTTTCCAACGAGCCAAGGATCGCTAGATATGGTTGCCAGAGGAGGGAGTTCCGGCAACGGGAAGCTTTGGGCAGTCGGGACTTCTGGGCTTGATTTCTCCTTCACGGCAGGGCTAGGGAGGTTGCCACCGGTCGAGGAAGGAAGAAGGGGAGATGGCCAACCGTTTGGGACCGGTGCGGTGACCTATGGTGGCTGGATAGTGGCGGTCGGGCTTGGGAAGCTTTTCCGGACGGAGGGAGAGGGAGAGATAATCGGGAAGGAGGAGAGAGAAAAGAGAGAGAAGGAATTTGGGCTTGGCCCAACCGGTTCCAACACCACCAAATATAAACCCACTCCAAAATTTAACACCCCAAAATAATACCCCAATAAAAATTACCTGTTACTAGCTAAAATTTACTATTTTTACCGTCATCACATTTTCTCCCTACGAATAATTCTTTCGAAATAATCGTCCCCCAAAACCTCTCTGGAGACCAATTAAACTATAAACTCAATGACGAAGACGGTAAAACTCTTATTAACACCATTGATTCGCGTCTTTTCGAGCACTTATTTAAACACTCAATCAAACACAAATACAATTAAAACCCTTCTTTGTAGATGTAGCATTGATAAGTAGGGATCGTTCTTAACCAGGGATTGAGGGTGCATGCATAACTATGCTAAGGTTGTGTAGGGGGGTGCAAGTTTGTTTTAACTAATTTTCCTACATATTTAGAGACAAAACGTGGGAATCAAACATATAGGAACCCTAGAATTCTAACATGCTTCACTCATAGACAAGCAAACAATCAAGAACCCTAAAATTACCAAACATGCATCATAGCCGAAAATAATACCTAAATCTAATATTTACAAGATCAACTTATCAATTTACCTATCCTTTAATAACCTAACCAATTTCATGCAACCTATTTGGTCTCTAAGTCATTAGCTACGTTTTACATGCATAACTCATAATTAAGTGCCAAACTCGGGAATTGCCCGATATTCAACACATCATAATCTAAACTGGGAATTGCCCTGCATTCAAATTAAGCGTTAGGAACAAGTACGCATGAGTAATCAATTTCAAAGAACACCAAATAAGTCATACAAAACTAATTAGAATTATTTAACCAAAAGACTTCAATAAACCAATCTATAATAATCATAAGTTTACACAAGGAAGAAGAATAAAGAGAAGAAGTCATTGTTACACTTTTTGAGTAAGGGAATTGCCCTATACTAATCCGTGCTTGATGCTTCTTCGATGGATGGAGGATGAAAACATCTTGGGATTGCCAAGCTATGCCTTCGGCCCTTGGATGTTGATGGAGGCGGATTGGTGAGGATAGACGGCTTCCTTGGAGACTATGACGTTTTGGAGAGGCTTGAGAGGACTCTAGGGCAGGGGTTCGGCTCTTTGATAAGTGATTCCTTTCTTCCTCCAAAGCTCCCTTTATATAGGAGATGATTTCAAACACCTCCTCCCTTCAAGATGGCCGGTCACCTCTTGATTACCATGCAATTAAGCAATCTGTTTTACTTCATCATCATCACCTTTTAGCCATGCAACCGTTGCCTTCTAATTAAGCCACCGTTATCCATCATTTACATGTCGTTTCAACACCATTAGCTAGTTCAAGCCCGTTACAAGATAGCTAGCTCTGAACCGTTTTGTCTTCATTGAGCTAATCATCTCAAAACCGTCCATGCCATAGCCACTTGCTCCAATTAACTCACCAATTTAGCTCATGTCGTTATGTTATTCATCTAGCTTATCTCAAGACTGTTTCATCATTTGCTTTGCATGCAATTAGCTCATCATCTCATGCATGTAATTACAGCTCATTATGCTCCATGTCAATTATCTCCAAGCAACCATGTATTTGCAATTAAGCTCCATGCATTCCATGCATCATATTCTTTCCAAATCCTAGTCAACATAGTCAACATAGGAAATTGTTTCCTACTCAACACAGACTTCCTCTTTGACTCCAATTCGCCTCCTTTATTATTTTTCCTTTATTTTCTACCTAAAAACATAAAACAAGTTAGAAACATATTTACTAAGCTCATAACAAAGCAAAATGTAGAGAGAAAGACATTAATAATCAAGCATAAAATGCGTAGATCAACCATGCTAGTAAATAAGGTAAAATTTAAGAGTTGGGGCGTGACATCTTGCATGTATTTTGACAATCAAAGTCACCCATCTCCTAGGTATTTACCCACATATGAATCATACAAAAAAGTAGCCAAAATGAAAAACGTTTAACCATTTAATTAGCACAATATTTGTTTTAATTTTATCTAACGGCCTACAATTGTTTACATTAATTTGAATAACCAAATGATTATGGAATTAGTTGAAATTTTATAGACATATTTCTTGCATATGAATCTAGATGATCAACAATTAAAATCGTTAAATGAAGTCATCTACTAATGTAAAATAGTAAAAATCTTTAAATTCTTAAAATAAGGAGGTCCTCTCTAGATCCTAGTATATATATATATATATCCAAAGCGTAGTTTCGCTCTGAAATTAAAGTGTGAAGTTCATTATTTGAGTCGCTATTCAATCATATTTTCACATCTCCACCGTTCAGTTTATAGAACTTAATGCATAAATCACTTCAGCAAAGTTTGATCTGTGACTTGGATACAATTCACGCAAGCGAACATATCGTTGTCAAGATAGGGAAGTATTAATGTCCAAGTTATCGTACCACGAGGATTAGTGGCTAACCCACAATCCTAGGCTAATCGGAACAAAAGTTACTAAGCAAAGAAAATAAAACAAATAGAAAAGCTACTCTAGAACACCAAGCTTTAGCATTGCTCGGCCTCAGTTATCACCAAAGCCTAATCAATGCTAAATGCCTAGTGATGGTTAATTACAATGAGTCGATATATAAAATGGAGATTGAATGGGGAATTAAACAAATTGACGACAAACTAAATGAAAAATAAACTATTAACTAAAGAACTAGAAAATTATGGGAACATGGGAGTGTCGGGTGATCCACACTAACTCATATGCAAACATCGATACCAATTTAACAAATGCATATCCTATTGTGTCAAGTCTCGTATCTAATACCGGTTAAGGCTACTAGATCAATTATCATTTTGGTGTATCGATTATACCGGTTAAGGCCATAATTGACTCTCTAACATGGACATTACGCCGGTTAAGGCCGTAACATCCAAATTATAGGCCTATAGTGCAAGATAATAGAGACCCAAGCAAGCTTAGATACAATTAAGCTAACTATTGGTTACCACACTTTAAATCCTAGATGCACAAGACTAATAAGTTGTCAATTTATCAATCTATCCATCAAATTGTCCACAACATTATCTCAAGGGTGACAAAGCCTAGAAACATGCTTTTAAGGACCAACACATTCGGATTCAAAGCATACACAATGGAAATTGCATTTATATCAATCAAAGTACCAACATTATACAAAATGAGTTTAGGGCTTCAATACCCTAACTCCCAAAATAGAATCACTCACTACCCATAAACAAATACATCATCAAATACATAAGAAGTTAAGAGAAGGGTTAGAAAAGAGAGGAACACAAGCTAGATTCACAAATTGCTACAAGCAATTATGAACCCACTTGAAATTAAGCTCCCTCTCTTTACCAATCTTGAATATCCCTTATGGTGCTGAAGACTTGATGCTTGTAGGTGAGCTCTTCTTGAATTCTCAAAAGAAAACTATCCCAGCTCTCTTTAATTTCCGCTCAAATCCATGTGCTCCAATTTTTCTCTATCTGAAATCCAAATTTCCGCTTATTTCCTACAAATAAATAAAATTAGATTAACTAAATTATAATTAACCTAAAGATTAGCTAAATCCTAGTGTCAAATTAGTAATTACGTGTATATAAATGCACGTAATCAATCTGATTTGAGGATCGTTTAGATTTTCGTAATCGTTATTTATACAAACAGTTATGTTTGATAGATTTACAATCCGTTCGTTGATTTAATCTAATTCAATGCCCAAACGATCATCAATTTAGATAAAATTTTGTAGGAATTATCTATACATTAGTATCACTGAATGGTGGAGATGTGGAAATATGATCTAAAAATGAGTCAAACAAGGAACTTCACACTTTAATTTCATAGTGAAGCTTTGCTCTAGATAGGAACTATACACACACACACACATATAATCACATGCATTTATGTCACACTCCAAACCCGATGTCGGTGGTTTCTAAGCACCTAATACCGAATCCGTCGCGTGAGCGGGAAAAGGAAAAAAAAATAAAACAATTTCAAATACTTTTCCAGAAATTGTTAAAAACAAAACAAATTGTAATAACCAAACAATTACAAAGATAAAAATGGTCTTGAGATCTGGCTCACTTCTAATCTTCCGTAACTCTTTTCTACTCTCGTACACGTCTTCTAAACTTCACAGTTACTGGCTAATCAGTCCATATATCAAAGACAAGTGAGCCTACACGTCCCATACCATGTATTTTGCCAACCAGGGGTTACTCAGATTTCTCGAATATATGATTTAACATATCTCACCACTTGTACTTCTTTTGTTAGTCGTCTTGTTATACTCATGGTCTCGAAACCCAAAACCCGATAAGATCGTTTTATCGATGTCCACCACCGAATGGGCCTATATTCCCCAAACTTGTGCACGTGTGGGCTAGCATGGATCTTGGACAACCCATAAGGAAACTCCATTTAAGTCCAAATTAATATTTTACTCGACTGTAAATGTCTATATGAATATTAATTAATTTCCTGGTCCATGTCACACCGGCAAGCCCAAATTATTTAGGTTTACAAGTGATGTCAGGCCAGTGAGACCACGCGAGCTGAATTACAGAGTTCGTGTGTGAACAGGACTTCTCGTGAATTACAAAGTTCGCGTGCGAACGAGACTTCGCATGAATTACAGAGTTCGCGTGCAAACGGAACTTTGAGCGAATTATGCAGTTTGCATGTGGAATGGACTTCGCGCGAACTACATAGCTCGCACGCAGAATTACTAGCTGACTCCGCGTAGGCGAGGCGAGATTGACACTTCGCGTAGGCGAGGCAAGCGGATTAGGGGGGCATCGCGAAGAAGGCATAGGCGGAGTCCGCGTGCATCACTTTAATCGTTGAAGACTCTCACCAATTTTTGACATGCTTTGGGCCAATCCATGTGGGCCTTATTAATTAAAAAAACCTTCTTTTGGCCCGCGAGCAAGAAAGGCCAGTGAAATAGTTTGAGTCCGCGGCCCGCGCAGGTTAGCATTGTCCTTGTGGGATTAGGGTTTCAGAATCCAATTTGGACTATGATTACCTTTCTTCTGCCGCAAGTCGAGCTTGTATATAAGGGGACTCGAAGCAGTCACTCTAGACACAATCAAATCTCTCAACAATTACAAAACAACAACTTTCTCAAGTTAAACCCCTTCGAGCCTCTCAAAAACCCTAACCCAAAGCGCACCGCTGCTTAGGTTTCTCAGAGCCCTCCTGTACTCGCCCCCGATCACCCTTGATTCCCTATAGTTGCTCTGCTCGCGTCCTACCGTGAGTATCGAATTGCCTTGTGCTCTTAATTCCTCATCTGAAGTGGCACCTGGAAACCCCATCCGCTTGATCAGAAGTCAAGATCTCGCACCAATTCAACCTTTCCTCGTCGGTGAGGTGGCACGCCTGCAACATCTTCCTCTCTCTTTGTCCGCTAGTTACCTCTCGTACGCGCGCTAAGGATCGTGGCCAAAACATTGACACGCCCAGTGGGACAGGGAGTACAAGCAATTCATCATAGGGAAACCAGAGGAATCGCCATACAAGAAGCCTCAACTTTCTTGTCTTAAGCACATATCGCTACGGTACAAGCCTCATAACAGTGTGGTTTGCCGTTCTCTCACTCAAGAACAGGTTCTTGCTCAGTTTGGTGACCCAGACTTCAGCGAGACAGCCATGGTAGGCTCTCAGCCGACCCAAGACACAGGCTCTGCTTCGTCTATGGAGCAAGTCTTCCAGATATTCGTGGAGCTCAAGGGCCACATCCAGGGTTTGACAACCCAGACCTCCGCCACTCAACAAAGCGTTGCTGACCTAACTGAATAGGTCAAGCAAGACAGAGCCCTTTGGAAGGCCAACCATGACAAACTCACCATGCTCAGTGAGGATTATGGCCACCTAGGTGGCGAATTCATGGAAACCAAGGGCCTAGTTGAAGGTTCCCTTCATCGGATCTAAACAAATTTGGACCAGAACACAGAGACCGTGAAGCAGCACGCGGATATCTTGTCGCTCACTCGCGCGATAGTAGATGAACAAACTCACCACTTGGATAACCACAATACCAAGCTGCATGACCAACAGAATGCTTCATTCTTTGGAACAAGAACAGTCTGGAAAAACTAGACGCATTGAAGGAGAAACATGACTGGCTAAGCTTACGGGTCCTCAAAGTTGAAGACTAGATGAGGGCGCAAGCACCAAAGAATCCTGCCCTAAATCCTACTAGCACAAGCGCGAACAAGGGATCATCCAAGTACATCCCTCCTAATGAGCGTGCCAAGGGAAACCCTAAGGTTAGGACTCAGAAAGCCCCGCAGTTCGCGCTAGGGGCTGGAACTTCAAAGAATCTGCCACCGCATGGCTCTGCTGCTCCCTTCAAGGGATTTAACAACTCTCTAAGCCAGGGAGCCGGGACACTAGATGACTCGCTTCTAGCCTACTCCAGCCCTGCTCCCAAGAATGTTGGACAGGCCGCCAGTTTCTCTGCATAGTCAAACCATGAGGAAGGAGCGGAGTCCGCACCTGTGACAACAGCTGACTGGCGCCAGCTTATCTCCTCCATCATCAAGGAGCAAACCGGAAAAGGTGATGCTGACTTGCAATATGGCGACCCCTACCCTGATAGTGTGGCGCAATACCCTTTCCCACATGGGTTCAAGAACATCGTTTTGACCACCTTCTCAGGGGAGACAATGGAGGATGTAGCAACCCATATGGCCCGCTTTAAAGTCTAGTTCAGCCAATATGGGAATAATGATATTCTCAAGCTCAAGCTCTTCAGGACTTATTTGTCCGGAGCTGCGTTCAGTTGGTATTCCAGGTTGAAGCCAAGATCCCTCGCAGACTGGCCTACCATGGAGAGACTGTTCCAGAAAACATATGGCACCATTGAGCTAGAGGTTGGCCTCGATTCTCTTACTCAAATGAGTTAGCAGAGCATGGAGTAAGGAGTCTCCTTCCTCCAACGTTTCAAGATCCAACATGCCAAGTGTGATTTCCTCCTACCTGAGCAAGAAGCCATTAAGTTGGCTGTCCGTGGCCTCAAGCATCGCCAACGGCTGAAGCACCATGGGGAGCGCTTCATGTCTATGGGCGACCTGATCAACAAGGTTGGCAGTTATGAGCTGATCCTCAATGAAATGGATGAGAAGGCGAATGCCTCCAAGGGGACGTACGTACCAGGGAGAACCAGGAAAGTGGGGACACTACGCCTCCAATCCTCCACGTTTGATCCTTACTACCAGAGGCAGGAGGAGACTGAGGACACGCAGGAGTGTGATGATGTCGGAGCAGTCGAATTGACTGTGAAACCGTTCGCTCACAAACTGAAGAATCTCAAAATGACTCGCGAGCCAATCATCATTCAGTCTTTTGCATGGACCAAGCCCGAATACGAGTCATACATGTATGACGTGAAAACGCCCATCTTATCTTTAATGACTTGATTGAGGCGAAGTACGTACACTTGGATCACAAGATCCCGTCCAAGGAAGAGCTAATGGACAAGAAGTATTTGACGTGTCGCGTAATCGAGGTCAAACAACTTCAATTTAATTACCCTGCAATCATAGTAATATGGACAAGTAGGAATCGTTCTAGCCGGGGAAACCAATGGGCGATCGAAAGAAGAGAAACCAAACAACTTATAAACAAGTATTCACATATATATATTGAAATATTGGGGGTTTAAGATTGATTAATTGTAATGAATAACATATTGAAAATTAAACCTAAGATTATTATATACAAGTGATCATCATACTCATGCAACACGTAACACAAAAAACCATCTAGAACATATAACAATTTCACGCAAGGCCGGGCAGCAACGTTCAAATTGTCCTTGACTTTAACCAATTCCGATTCTAATTAGAGCCTTTGCGGTTATCTAATTGTTAAAACTACTCAGGTATTTAGAACCATCTTTGCGCTTAATCCTAAACATGAATGCTAATTCATTTAAAAACACGTTGCGTAGAGATTAAACAAGAAAACACTTTAACATATGAATCAATCGGAAACATGATCTAAGGCATGGCGTCACTCATCCTATTAGCATGCAAATTATCAGAATTAAATCCGCCCTAAGTTAATAACAAAGACCAAGACAACTTTGCGTATGAATCGATCCAAAATTATTATGGTAGTTGAAACCGCACCTTAAGGACAACCATGGCCGAGGCAGCCTCAAGATTGATTTAGATGCATGAATTCATGACAATTAATCAATTAGAAATCAAAAACACATAAGAAAATGCTACTGCCCCAAAACCTAACTCACGAAATCATCATGCATTCAAGAAGTTATAAATCAAAACATAGAACAATCAAAGATCACAAAGAAATTCGAAAACCATGTTTGATAAATAAAACCAAAATTGAAAAGTATATTACAATAGAGTTCAAAACTAAACAGAAAATAATACAAGAAGCCATTAGAGAATCACACTTTTACAACCTTTGAAGATTCGGCAAGTGTGGGGGAAATCGGTGGAAGGATGGAGTGATTCTTGTGGTTTGTGGTGGATGGATCGGTTTTCTGTATAGGGTTTGGTAGAGTTTCGGCTATGTAATTACAAGGGTAGAGATGCTCCCCTTCTGCCCTTGAATTCATGCTTTATAGAGAAGAAAGACCCTAGAGAGGCCAGCCACACAAGTAAAATCCGAGTTGGTTTAGGTTTCCCTAGTCTTTCTTAATTCGGCCCAATGACCTCTGTCTGATGATTTCGTCATAACTCCCTCTCGAAAATAGATATTGAGGTGATTTCAATTGATTTGGAAACTAGACTCCTGTATCTATCCATATCTAGTACGTTTTCTGATTCATTGTGAGCTTTCCTGGAGAGCCCGTTGAAGTTGTGAGACGTGCACAAGAATTTTCCCGAAATTAATTAGGAATCAAGACTTGGACATTCCTTGATATTCTGCTGAATTCAGATCTTCTTCTCCATGTTGGACTTGGTTTGGACCTCTCCTTTCATGGACTAGGCTTCATGGATCAGCTGCTTTGCTTCCCGAGGTCCATTAGGAACACTTCTCTCGGCAGGCAGTAGGTTACTCTGTTCTGGCAGTCTGACCTTCCGGCAATGATTTCGGCACAACTCCAATTCTCCTAATTCTTTCTCCCATGAACTCTTCTACATGTTACCTACGTATCAGAGAGTTAACTCAATTTGTGACAATGTAAAAGCTTTACATAATCATAAGAACATCTCTAAGGCTCCACAAATTGGCTTTTCACAAATTTCTATATCGTTCTTTTATGTTTAACACGTTTTACACACAACTCTACCAAAAATCTTTCAACTCTACATTATGACTCTATTTTACGATAATAAGAGATAATCAAAGTACAAATGGAGGTAATAACACATTAAGAATGTCACATTTTATGCTCCTATCAGTATTGTAGCTTCCACAACGTCTACAATCACGACACTAAAGACTGTGTCAAACTCCACGACCAACTATTGACCTGGTTGAACTCTGCCTTGAAAAAGAAGACGCCAGAGAGCACAGCTTCTCTGGTGGATGTGGACCCCTTCCTAGCTGTGGTTGGTATGGTCGAGGTGAACTGGAACTACTAGCCAGAGGAGAACAGCCGTCGCCACGCGCCAAAGCTAGGCCAGCGGAGAGTCTCCTTGGACTTGTCTAAACACTTAGAGGATGACAATCCGCGCCGAACATCTAAGAGAGGCCGCGAGGAGGACAATGTTGTTGCAGCTCGGCCATCTCACCAATATACCTACAACGTCAACCTCACATACAAGGTTTTAGATGATCTTATTGATGGCAGACTCATCACAGTGGTGAGGGCCTTACCTTACATCGAATATAAGGAAACCACGTACACTGTAGGTTCCATGATAGTTAGGGACATAGAACTCACGATTGCTACCAGCTCCGCGAGTAAGTCCTGGACTGGCTCGACCTCAAGTACATTCTCTTTGAGGACAAAGGCGGTTTCATGATCGCGACTGCTGACATTGCTTGGTCTCACATCGGCCAGCGCGCGATTATGTTGGACATTTCTCCAAACACAAACCCACGCGAACCGCTAGGTTGAAACCGCAAGAGACCAACGAATGATTATACCGTGCTGGCGAACAAAAGTGGAAACCATGACCAGGCGAGGCAGTTAGTCACCAGACTGCAGCCCGATCGCCCTTCAAGGAAAGATGCAGAGCTATCATGCGGGACGATACACCGTCCCCTGCTGAAAACTACCAACCCTTGATCAAGCGCTTCGAGATCACGAAGAACTAGAACAGAGGATCAAGCGCCTTGAGACATTCGTCCAATCACACTGGATGGAAGAAGTACCTTCGTCTCCAGTTTCAAGCGAGATGGACATATCAGACTCTGGCAGCGAGCACCAAGACAATAAGGCTTCAAGCCCTCGGCAAGGTATCTTGACTGACCCCTACATTCGCCTGACATCCAAATCAGCGATCAAGGAGGGAATATGGTACACACAGCAAGGGGGCAGGCCAGTTACCATCAACAGAAGCTACATAAGAAGTATGGCAGCATCTTGCGAGCTATCAATGATGGCGTCATACGACCCTCGCAGCTCGCACAGAAACTTGAGCGGATGTGGAGAGAAGCAGAAGGCCTGCGCGCAATACTCCGAAGGCCACATGTAACGCCTCCAAGGGTGTGTACACAGGTAGCAGCCGACCCCGTTTCAAAGGCAAATGTCTTCTGTCACCTCACCGTACCACCAAAATAGGATCCGCTCCCTGCCAAGAGCAAACCATCTCTAGAGCCGGAAAAGAGAAGAGATCCACAGCCCTCCCAGCGCAGGCCTTCACCGGAGCTTGACCGGAGAAGGGAACCACTTCCTCCAACAAGGCACAGGTAGTCGCCGGAAGCTTAACGACGTAGGGACCCGCTTCCTCCACCAAGGCGTAGGTAGTCGCCGGAAGCTAAACGAAGAAGGGAACCACCCCTTCCAGCAAAGCGAAGACTATTCGCGATACCGGAACTAGAGAAAAGACGCGAGCTACCTCGGCCATCATGACCCCGGGATGCTCCTCATCAGGATACTGAGGCAAGAAGGGAACCACCATGACCACATCGGCCCTGGCCACAATCTAACCCTGAGCGGGAGGCCAAGCAAGAGCCTCAAGTCTCAGCCCCTCCTCAGTCGAAGGCAAATGACAACGCTAATAGCCCTCTAGCCGCGGACGAGCAGCCAGCTGAGGACAAACAGCCCTTGACCAAACTCGTGTGGTGACCACGGCAGATGGAGACTGAAGCATCACCAGGCGCTGAAAGTACTACCTCCAGCCCTAACCTCGCAGAGTTGATGGCCCAGCGTTTCCGAGAGCATTCGCTGAACAACGAGGCTCATTTCAAGCCTTGCATTGACTTAGGAGAAGACCAAGCAGAAGGACATGGGGAGTCATTCACCTACAGTATGGTTGAAGTATCTGCATGGCCTGAGGACGAAGAGGTCAACACCACGGAGAGTGCATTTGCTATACTCGAAGGCGAGCCTGGGGTAATTGAGGCTCCGTTGGTCCCAGTCCGCGAGTAGTTCTTTTTTCAGTTTGGAATGGTATTTATCATATCCGAAAGATATGCTCTCCCGCCGAACGCAACATGCAACACGGCTGATATTCCAGACAGTAGCGAAAATGTCTGCGACATATCCCTGCCTTGCAGTAGTGAGATGGGTCCAGTCCTGGCGAAACCCGCAAACGCCCCACCATTGGAAGCTATGAGCAGCGTCACACGCGTGCCGACTTTGACCATTTCCACTCTGACCCTAGACATGGCCACTCACATGAGGCCATTATATATCACGGCTGAAGTTCAGAGGATCATGGTAAACAAAATCATGGTTGATACCGGAGCTACGGTGAATGTCGTCACCACCCGTACTATGGGACTCCTTGGTATCCCGCACTTGATGATCCAGACTACGTCCTTGACTGTCAAGAACCTCACTGGACAAGTCTCCATAACTCTAGGCTTGTTATTCTTACGAGTCAAGGTAGGACCGGCATCACAGGTCTATACCTTCTTTGTCACCGAATGTGCTTCATCCTACAACATGATCCTAGGTCGCGACTGGATCCATATAAGTTTTTGTGTGCCTTCCTCTATGTACCAAGAACTCATGGTCTGGGATACTGAGACATGCGAGGCGATCCTCATTAAAGCGGATTCGCGTCCCTTCTCCATCTCCGCCAAATTCAACGATGCTCGCTATTACAATACCGACTTCGGTCCGCTGGACGTCCAAGGCGTCAATTCCAAAGGCCGCCCCTATGGGATCATGACCTCCAACTTAACGCGATGGGGGCTCACCCAGGCGAGGGACGACTTACAACGTCCTTACACCATCACGGACCCTTTCCAAACCTCTGATGATTAGTGCGTCCTCAGCAGAAGCACGCGAGTCCCTATGTGAGAGACTCCTCTAATATTGGGTGGAACGCGAACCCTACGACAGAGTCGCGACTATGGAATACGTAGACGAGATAATGGACTATACCGATACCAAGGAGGAAGTTATTCAGTTAGCTCCTGCTGTCTTGGATGACACACCACCTCAAGTCCGCGATCCCATCTCACAAGTTGACGTGGGGACTGCAGAAAAGCCCATGCTCATTTTCATCAGCACTAAGTTGGAGGGGGAAGAACATGAAGCCCTTCTAACTCTCCTACACAAATATAGGGATTGCTTCGCCAAAAAGTACAAAGACATGCCCGGCTTGTCTCCAGATTTGGTTTGTCATCGACTGCCCACTCATCCTGACAGACGTCTGATAACTAAATTAAAAGCTATTTATTTTCTTTATTCTTGACAGTTTGTCAGTTGGGCTGGAAAGAATTGTTTCAGGAACTTCTTGACCATTCCATCCCATGTAGTGATGATACCTGCAGGCAAAGAGTAAAGCCAACGTTTAGCATCATCTTTCAAACAAAAGGGAAACAAAAGCAACTTAAGCCCTTCAGGAGGCAAATTTTCTATAGCTTGCAGTTTGCATATGTCCAAGAACTCCCTAATATGAACATTAGGGTCCTTAGATGGTGAACCCGTATACTTGGGTAATTGTCCAAGTAACTGCACAGGGATCGGAAACGAATGATTGTCCGGTGGTGTCTAATCAATGCATGATGGAGACTCCGTAGCGGTTGGGACAAAGGAATCCTTCAATACCATCTTGGCTTTTGGCGGTTCCTTTACTTTCTCTTCCTCATCCTCGTGAATTGAATGTGTAGGTGATGATGGTATTTTCTCATGTTCCTCCTCTTGTGAAGAAGTAGAACCCGTCGTTATGTCTTCAATTGACAACCGAGAATCTTTCGATTGCTTCCTGTTCAACTTAATAGTGCGTTCTATCTTCAAATCCAAAGGGGTAAGTTCTTCTTGCCCAGTCTTTCGAGTGTGCACTCACCTGAAAAGAGAAACAAACAACACTAATTAAAAATTAAAACACAACAAGAAACAAACACAAAACGAAAGAAGCTATTAGATGTAAAGTAATCCCCGGCAACGACGCCATAAAATTGATAGCTAAATTAAAAGCTATTTATTTTCCTTATTCTCTTGTAAATTTATCAATTGTAATATAGAGAAAGAAGGGTCTCCCATAGAGGATTAAATTAAACTAAAAGCTTCAACAAATGTCACAAAACGTGACTGCAGCTCCTATTGAACAGCAGTCGAAAAATAAACGAAAAACCTAACCTAGATTACTCAGAAAAATACGACAATTTACAGAGGTGTACTAGACACACAGAGCGTCTAGCACAAAAAAATTGAGATGATTTGATAGGAAAATAAAATACAGGAAGATGACAGATAGAAGATAAGAAAACTGAAAACTAATTTCAAAGAAGTTGAGAATCAAGATGATGAGACTAGCTATGGAGGAAGTATCTACCCCTGACAATCACATATAACATACTTTGTCCAATTTGTGACCAACTAACTCAATTGAAGATGCTCAGATTGACTCGGTACGCTTGAGCACAATCTATTACTTTTTCTTACTGTGTACGTTAGGCAGGAAGTGCTCTACACCTAAACTATTCTCAAACATTGTAACCTAAAGGTACGTTTATTAGGTCAAACAAGCAGAGATCAATAAGCATGAAAAGAGTTTGAGCAATCACTAGGCATCGCAATAAACTTAGCGCCTTGCTAAACCTAGGGTTTTGTCTACTCGCTAGTGAAAACTACCGATTACTTCTCTAGACAATTTGAAGGATCCGATATTGACCCAGGCATCAAATAATCAAAGAAATGTAGCATGTATACTAAGTAGGCCTCCAAAGCACACACACAAAGAATTCATTGATGAACAATCGGTAAACAAAACCTCAATCTTATTAATTGGAAAAACAAACTGAAAATCAAAGCATGTTATGAATCCTATCTAGGGGCTTCAACAGCCCCCTAGCTACTATGAGTTTAGTTACACATAATCAAAATTGAAAACACAAAAGAGTTCATGAAAGAAGAAGACAACAATAACCGAGCTTGGAGAATCCCTGAGAAGAGAGCAATCTCTGATTCTTGCGTTCTTTTTCTTCCCTCCTTCTTCTTCTCCCTCTTCCTATCGTGTATCTGATGATATTAGGGTTAGATAACCCTCAATTTCCGTCCATGGGCTAGCTGATTTGGATTGGGCCTTGAAATTGAAGTTTCGGTCCAAACCAGAAATTCGGGCAGATTGACCTTCGGCCACTAAAATGATCATAACTTCTTCTCCACAATAGGTATTGACCATTCGTAAAAATTTCTAGAAAGTAGACTCTTGTAGCTTTCTATTGATTTATAACTCCTCATCTGAATCATTGTGAGCTGTTGAAAATCCTCTGTCAAAGTTAGATGATAATTTCTAGCCGATCTTCATAATTCTTTCCTTGCACGATATGGATTCCTTTTCCTTTAAGATTTCTCCTCTCTTGTTTCATATTCCCTTCTTTGCTCCAAAACACCTAATAAACATAAAAATAATTAAATCAAATGAAAAATACGATAAACTAACAAAGTAAAGAGGAGAATTAACCATTATATCATCGCATATTTATGCTTCTATCAAAGACCCCCACACTTAAGCTTTGCTAGTCCCTAGCAAACACAAAGACTAACTAACATTCACATTGAAATTTGGAGATATCAAATAAAGTTCAAAACACTCATCCAACTGTTTATTTGGAATTCCTCACTTGGTCCTCATTATAAGGTTCTCATTGAAACATCCCTTGGCCAGCCAAAATGACTTTTTAGCTACTTTTGTTATAATTGGTTAATTTTTATTACAATTGACTAAAAATGATTCACACTTCTAAAGATAAATAATAGGAGCAAATAATAGATTATTAACATGACAGCTCTGCTAGGGTTTTATTGTGGCTACCTTCGTACTTCAGACGGAGAAATTGGGTCTCCTAATCCTCTAGCTCACTCTGTTGAGATCAGTTGCAGTGGAGAGATCTCTCGGCTTTGAAATCATGCAATCAGAGTCTGATCTTCGTTTTCAGGCTTGTGTCGTCAGTTTTTTGACGTTGGAAGCCTTTTTGATCCTGGGGCGAATCACCGGTAAAGGAAGGACGTGTCTCTGGTTCGTTTTTGTGTGATGGGTTCATTGATGGAGGCAGTGCGTCGCGCCACCGGGAGGTCTGTCAACAAGGAATCTGCTACATAGTGGAGCTTCTACGATGAAATCTTGGTTGAGCTCTGTTCGTTGTCGCTTTATCTGGTTTTGGCAAGTTCAATTGTGGCGGTGGTGGAAAGGCCATGGTTGATGACACAGGGGCTTTTGTCAGTCCGGCTAGTTGCGACGTCATGGCCTGCAATGATGAAAATACCCAGGCGCCTCTTTTTGACCTCCAACCTTGTGCTGCTCATGCTAGGGTTTTTGCTCTGGATTTGGGTTTTGGACCTTGCAGCGGTTTTGGAGTTCGTGAATTGGATAATATGGACAGGTTGACTCTCCATTTGGAGAGACCTAATCTGCATAGGTCGGTCCTACATTTACATGAATAAGTTGGATGATTCAGATAGTTACCGGTTACTAATCATGATGCTTATCTAAGGGTTCAGTTAATTGTGTGAATCATTAAAGACAATAATTATACAAAATGAAATATATTATTGATATTGAGTGCGGTTATTGGGACCTCCAAATTTGCTCACTAGACCTCACTCTATTTTGAATTATTAAATGTCATATATATCCTCATACACAATGACTATTAAGGATACAAAAGGAAAATATTGTATTTATTCTCTTTAGACTTTCTAATTCAATAATAATCGATTACATTATTTATTATTTTCCTTATATATTTTGTTTTCTAATTTCTTTTTATTAAAGCATATATATAGTTTATAAGAGCTAAAAAATAATCAATATCGATCATGTAACATAAAATTTTGTATTATCATACATGTTGAATGCATATACTTACAAGGTGCATAATATTTTTACAAAAAAAAATTAATATATATCGATTATAGAAAATATATATTTATTGAAATAATCTATTATGAGGTACAAAATAGAGATCAAATTATTCAAAAGAAAAAAAATAAAGAAAAATAACACGTACAAAAGAGAAAAACAATTAAAAAGATATATAGAATAGTTCATGATAGAACATTTTCTTACATGAAAAAAATAATCAAAAAATAAAGGTAGGGATACTGGATGTTGAAAAAAAGAAAAAGAAAAAGAAAACAAAGAATGAGAGGTCTATTGAGTGAATAAGAGGTAATTAATTGATTGAAATATATGTCAATAAATAACTAAGGTTATGTTAGGAATTTGAAATGAGGTATAATGAGCAAATGCTTATATTGAAAAGTAAAAGGGAGGTGTAGAGAGAATGAGAGGTATAGTGAGTAAATTTGGAGGTCCCAATAGCCATGTTCTTTGATATTTACGTGAACCGTAAGGGTGAATTATGTTTAAGTTATATTTTCATATTTTTTGTAATTGATAAAATGAATTTACGTCATTCTTAAAAAGAAAAAAAACATTGTTAAAGATGCTCAATAATATAAATTATGAGACAAGCTATGGTACTGGGATGTATATTCTACTTTTATTTTACATGTAATTGAAGAAAAATTACAATGTTATGAATCAAATTACAACATTGAGAACAAATTTACCAAATTTATTTACACTATTTACATGACGTTAAACAAAATTACAACTATGAGAACAATTTGTTCAAAAAGGTGTAAAATGGTTGTACATTTTGTAATTACAATTATTAGAAAAAGATTACAAACAATACGACTTAACATTACCATTTTGACTACAAATATGTTGTTACATTTGTAAATGTAGGTATCACATACGGGTATGTACTATATAATTTCCCTATAAATTATATAAAAAACCCTATAGTTTAATGTAAACATTAAAAGCCGCCGTATCAATTAATTAAAGTAATCGAAGCAAAAAAACAATACACCTTTCATTTCATTGCATTCTCAAGGGAAAATAAAAATAAAAAACAATACACCTTTTATTTTTTATGGGATGAAAATTAAAGGAAAGAAGACTTCAACAATTTGAATCCTCCTTTCTTATATAAGTCTTCGACTCATAGGTATTGGATCGTACTTTGATGTTTGATCCTATATTCAACATGAAGTAGTGTCATGGACAAGGATTGGTAGGTATTCTGGTTTATGTTTCAGAGGACAGACAGTCATCGGTATTTTAGCTATTCGAACAGTTGAAAGGCAACTGGATTGTATATGCATAATAGTATAGTCCACAGAGCTATGTGTTTCATTAACAAATAGATTAGGGGTGGAATTACGATAAAGACATATATGGATTCATAACCGACGAATATAGAATCCGAGTAGCTTCAAGCCTTCAATACCTTGTTCCAGTTATGCATTTTATTGTCTGGTTTTAAATTCTTTCAACTAGGTCGAGAATATATAAGATATTATGACCCAGTAGATAGGTAGTTTATACAGGTCAAATATACGAAGTCCATGCATGAGCCAAAAACAAACCGATTCTCCACTTATACAAATCATAATTCATAAGGTCAGACAGACCTATACGAAAGAGTTTGCCAGGCATTTCTAATCGATGAATCGATGGAGAGCAGCTAGCCTTTACAGATACCATGGGCTACTGCGAGTACATGTAAAAGCCACGCATTGTTTGCCATCAAGGCACCAATTAAGGAATTGATGGGAGAGCTCATCCTGGATATCAATTACAAAAGGCCGGGCTCTGGATGATCTGGAGTAAACAATTGGCTGATTATTGAGGTTTCGATTCAATCTTGTGCTTTGTTCAATTTCAGTTTGGGGTTTTGATGATTTTGTTTAATTTGGGTTGCAACCTTAGGGTGGAGAAATTTTTCGATGCAACCGTAGCACCACCTGTCATAGTACAGTGGTCATACGCCCCAATAGCAAATTTACATGTGGTCTCGTTTTCATATGTCATACAAGGCTTAATAAACAATGTAGTAAAACCATACAACCACATGAAAAAAAAACGTCAGTCTCCCGTTAGCGCTGCTGTCTCCCATTAAACTAATAGCAGAGATTTCGAAACAAAATTTGGGTTCCCTCAGTATCTCTTACTGTTCGTTCCCTCTAACCTCAAATTTGGGTCAATCCACTAGTGTATAGACCTATACAATAGATAGAGTACAATAGACCTATCACAGACATACATAGGTACAATACCATTCATGCACAAATAGACCTGTACAGATTCTCAATTTTTTTTTGCTTGTATATCAAATATATTAACTTCAAATCTTTGTTAAAAATTGAGTACATTATAAGGTCAGACAAATCATTGAGGTCAGACAAATCCCTGCCTTCATCTATTTACCCAAAACCATGCCTTTGTTATTTCTCCTTTTGAATGGAGCCTGCAATTATATTCATGAAGTCCCATCCTGCATAAGTACCTCAAACTTCTGTTTGAAGACAACTAGCGGATCCTTATGAGCTAGTTGGTGCCCATTATAGTCCATGCAATTCACTGGCTTTCATCGTCAGTGATCAAAATTTTATCTAGCAAAGTAATATCTGTAAAAAAGAAGAAAAGATGGAGATCAGCTTTGACCACAAAAGGGGAAAGCTGAAACAAAGTATAAACCAAAACTCTTCTGTATGTATGTTAATGCTGGGGATTTGGGTAAAATAGATATGTTGATGAAAATAGGCATCTTTCACAGGAGATCTCCCTCCACCGCTGAGCATATGATCCTCTTAAAGTTTGTTTATACCTGCAAGTCCCCTTAAACAGACCTAAAGACCTTGATCTTCAAATCCCCAAACCCACAAGCTTTTACTCAAATTTATACTCTGTTATCCACATGCACTGTTCATAAAATTAGATATATATGAATTTGAGGTACTCCTCACTTGGGTATTGATAACTTTCATCAATTTCAAATTCTATAACAGAACTAATTAAATAGTAAATCGAATCATACTCACCTTTGTCGCTCTCGGCTCGATTGCTCAGTCCCTTGAGGATTTCGTTTCTCTCTTTCCCTTTATGTGATATCGATTCTCCAATTCTCTCTGTGTTTACGACGGTCGAGGACTAGCAAGCAAGAACACTTTAGAGCCACAGTGGCTCGGCAAATTTAGATAGTTGAAGAAGTCAAATTAAGACCATGCTCCTCTTGCTCTTTTCACCAAAAAACATACTTACACGAGACAGATGGTTCCCTCACTACAATAGTTTCTGGACCAACTTCTTCAAGACCTTGGATCTTTCTATCTCTTCCATTTTGCTTGTTTTTCAATACCCTTCTGTGAACAAAAACATACACCAGTGGATTGACCCAAATTTGAGGGTAGAGGGAACGAACAGTAAGAGAGACTGAGGGAACCCAAATTTTGTTTCACGGCAACGCTAACAGGAGACTGACGTTTTCTTTTTTCCTGTGGTTGTATGGTTTTACTACATTGTTTATTAAGCCTTGTTTGACATGTGAAAACGAGACCACGTGTAAACTTTCTATTAGGGCGTAGGACCACTGTATTATGAAATTTCGATTGATTGAAGTCATGTAATTAGAGCAAGTTTACATGCTATGTCACCGAGTAGGTTTAGGGAAGTAGATTTACACATTTGAAATATGTGATGGTCATTTTTTTGAATTGGAGACCAAACACATTGGCGTACTTGCTATTGTATATTGAAAATGTCACACCTCGGTTCTTCAATTATTTTAGGGTTATTTTACTTTGGTATTATTTTGATCTTTTACCGTGTTGAGTAACTGTTTATTACTTAAGGACCCTAAAGTTGACTTTTTCTTCCGTTTGGAATTTGGGAAAACTTTCTTCATGAAAATCGTATAGGACGTTATTACGAGTTCGTAGACTTGCTATGTGTTAAAATCGGAGTTAGCATGAAAAAGTTATCAATTAAAAGAGTAAATTTTTGAGTTGGTAAAAGGGGGTAAAAATTTAGTGGGTATTTTTTTTGTTGGGGTTTTAAGTGTTGGACCGAGTGTGGAGCAGCCCAACACCCCCTCACTTATTCTCTCTCCCTCTCTCTCTCTCTCTCTCTCTCCCCCTCTTCCTTCTCTCTTTCCCCCGAGCCCTTCTCCCGCCGGAAGTTACAAGCCTTCATCGGCAGCTATCTGGCCTCCACAGACCGCCGGACCACTTCCGTTCGAACCCTCACCATCCTATCTCTCTTCTGGGCTGGTGTCCGAGCTAGTAGTGCCGCTGGAGAGGAGAAAATCCGTTGGAAACGATGGGCAGCCTTCGTCGGAGTTCTCTCCTCCGGCCACCATAGGTCGGGATTTTTGGCTCATCTTGTAGCCCTCATCAAGGTGAGTAATTCCTCAAAAGGAATTTGGTCTAATTCGATCTTGTTAATGAGAAATGTATAATTGATGTTCTAGGGCTCAATTTAAGGTTTTGGTTCGATTAACCTACACTAGTGGAAAAAACCTCTTACGCGACAGAATACGATTTCGTCTTCTAAGTTACCACATAGGCAACGGAATAGTTCCGTCGCCTATGTGGTAACTTAGGAGACGGAAAATGTACTAAGGCGACAAAATCATTTTTACAAAAAAAAAAAAATTATTCACTTGGGCAACGGAAACGTATTCCGTTGTCTAAGATTGATTTAGACGACGGATAGACGACAAAAAAATTTACTTAGACAACAAAATTATTATTTTTTTATAAAAATAAAATTATTAATATCTTAAGCGACGAAAAGTAACTTTTCCGTAAAAAATTTCAGAAAAATTTGAACCAAATTTTTCAAAGTTTCCATATATATTCTCTCTCCCTCCTCTCCTCTACCCAGTTTTCACGCATACCTCTGCCTCACCTTTCTTCCATGTACCTCTCCTTCTTCTTCGCCCTCTGCCTCTCCTTCTTCTTCGCTTCTTCCCTCTCTTGGGCGCCCTTCTCTTTCAGTGGAGTCCATGTGCCTTTGTGCCAGGGGACTCCGCACCCTGCTCTGCCAAGGGAGTCTGCGCACCCTTTGTGCCAGCGGAGTCCGCGCACCCTCCCCTGCCAGTGGAATTCGAGCGCCCTGTGTGCCAGCGGACTCCGCGCGTCCTTCCCTACCAGCGGAGTCCGCGTGCCCTTCCCTGCCAGCAGAGTCTGCGCGCCTTTGTGCCAGGGGACTTCGCGCCCTTCTCTGTCAAGGGAGTCAACGCGCCTTTTGTGCCAGGGTAGTCCGCGCCCTTCCCTGCTAGCGGAGTCCGCACGCCCTTTGTGCCAGTGGACTTCGAGCCCATTTAATTTTTAATTTTTTTTTTCACTTTAGCGATGGAATCCAGTGATTCTGTCGCCTAAGGGAAAAATAATTTTTTTTTTTGTCATTAAACAACATAAGTCGCCTAAGTACTTAGGAGACGGAAAACTTCTGTCTCCGAAGTACTTAGGCAACAAAAACAGTTCCGTCGCCTAAGTAATTTTGACTCGATGGAAATCAATTTGTCGTCGCCCAACCACCTACCTCACTCTACTTAGGAAACGAATTTTGTTACTTAGTCGCCTAAGAGCTTTTTTCCAGTAGTGCTAGTTAGGCTTGGAAATGTTTTTTGTGCTAGTTAAGGAAGTTGTTGTGCGGGTTGAGATAAGTGTTGTGCTAAAATTTGAGAAGCATTGGAGGTCGCCAGAGTAAGGCTGCCAGCGGAGCCGCCCCTTAGGGGCAGATTTTTATGTTTCTAGGTTTGTTTTCTTGAGAGGAGTTTAATGAAGTATAGTTTGGAATCTCGGTAGTTGGTTTAGCAAGTTTTAAATTCTAAAAAGGTTAAATTATGGCTTTCGGTAAGTGCGGAGTATTGTGAGCCTTATTAGATTAAAAGTGGAGAAGTTGGGCAAGAGAGATAAATTATAAGCTTCCTTTTATTTCGGAAATTTTATTAAAATATTATCCTAGTTTGGAGGCTTAATAATTATTTATTGTTCAGGACGTGAGGAGGATCATTTGGAGGAAGCCTCGGGTTGTCAGCATGTATAGCCGAGCACTATGAGTGGACCTTTGATTTGAATGTCATGCATGCACTAGAGTTTATTTAATTTTCAAAGGCATATTGGAGATTTAATATTTTCTTGGAGTAATGAGTTTCATTTATTTTTCGGGAACTCTTTTGAACATTTTATTTGACAAGTGGGACATGTCAAGTGATTTATTTTATTACACAATATTTCTAGGTACAGTTGGGAACTGTACTGGTTTCAATGGATTTTATATTATTTTTGGGGAAGTGACATTTTTGATATTTGTTATTTTACTTCACCATAAAATGGTTGATATATATTCATTGTTGCTAGCTAATCATTATTAGTGGCTACTCACCATACGTGAGTAGGGCGCTTAGCGTGAGACGCTATTATAGCCTGGGAGGTAACCGATCGGTATTTATATTTATATGTTAGCTAACCATTATTAGCGGCTACTCACCATAGGTGAGTAGAGCAGTTAGCGTGAGACACTATTATAGCCTGGGAGTCTCCGACCCTACCCTGAGAGGCTCATTGTTATTTTGAAACCTCTTACCCATTTTTATTGATTTATTGAGAACCAATGGGATTGGTTCATTATTTTTGTCTATAATTATTTTCGGAAAGATTTCCAATAGTGGCATGCATAAATATTTTTCTCAATAGAAAATATGGGAAAAACATAAATTTTGATTTCAAGGCTCTATCATTAAGTCATTATTTTTTTTATTATTTATTTTTGTCCACTCACTCTAACGTTTTAAATGCTTGTCCCCTGAGCCTTTCATTTTAAATGCCCAGTCTGTAGAGTTCTGTTCGGTGAGGGTAGGAGGCGAGTCATATTTCCCACCTCATCCAGTTTTCTCTCATAGCACTACCAGAAAATGAGTCTTGGGCGACGAAACAAAAAAAACCGGGCGACGATTTTTTTTTTCGTCGCCTAAGAGAAAACTTAGGCGACGAAAAAAAAAATCGTCGCCTAAAGTTCAACTTTAGGCGACGAAATTAAAATCGTCGCCTCAGGATAAATTTCGTCGCCTAATATAGAAACTAGGGCGACGAAACACTATTTCGTCGCCTAAGATATTTATATCGTCGCCTAAGTTTTTTAATCCTTAGGCGACGAAACTCAAATATATCATCGCCTAAGTATTTTATTTTTTTATTTTTACTTGGCCGACGAATTACCCTACTTTCGTCGGCCAAGAGTAATCCGAATAATTAAAATAAAATAAAACACATTTAAATTTCATTGTACAGGATTTTTTATTTTTACTCTTAGGCGACGAATTTAACAAATATCGTCGCCCAAGTATTATCTTGGCCGACGAATTACCCTAATTTCGTCGGCCAAGATAATCCGAATAATTAAAATAAATAAAGCACATTTAAATTTCATTGTACATTATTTTTTATTTTTACCCTTGGGCGACGAATTTAAGAAATATCGTCGCCCAAGTATCATAATGGCCGACGAAATTAGGGTAATTCGTCGGCCAAGATAATCCGAATAATTAAAATAGATAAAACACATTTAAATTTTAAGGAAATGTTTTTTATTTTTATAGCCCCGTAAGCGTCTCCTAGATTGGAAACTATTCTCAGTTGAAGGTCCTGCCAGATTACGTGATTTGGAGGCTCGAATAGCCGTTTCCGTCCGTTTAGGGGTTTGACCGCGCCGATTGACCGGACGGATCGAGCCCTTATCGTTGTCCGATGGAGCTAAATTTTTTTCCACCCATGTAATTAGTTATGCTGGTCATATCTGACTGTAGGTTTTCAGTTCCTCTTCTCCGATCACCAAACTCACGATATATGTACTAATGTTGTATATCTTTTTTATATAAGTGTTGAGTTTAAATGTCATTTTGAAGACAACGTATACATAGAAGCCTCAAACGCAAAAAAGTCGTGAAATAAGATATGACTGGAACGGTGAAATACGTGAACCCGTGAAAAATGAAGATATTCCGGTAAAATTTTGGTGCCGGTTGTTCCGGTCAACGAATTTCTCTTATTTCTACCTAGTGGTAGCCCTATCCCGGGTATTTATTTCTTACCAAATTTTTATAGCCCTGTAAGCGTCTCGTCGATTGGAAATTATTATCAGTTGAAGGTCTGGCCAGATTACGTGATTTGGAGGGTCGAATAGCCGTTTCCGTCCGTTTAGGGGTTTGACCGCGCCGATTGACCAGATGGATCGAGCCCTTATCGTTGTCTGATGGAGCTGAATTTTTGCCCACCCACGTAATTCATTATGCTGGTCATATCTGATGGTCGGTTTTCAGTTCCTCTTCTCCGATCACCAAACTCACGATATATGTACTAATGTTGTATATCTTTTTTATACAAGTGTTGAGTTTAAGTGTCGTTTTGAAGACAACGTATTCGTAGAAGCCTCAAACGCAAAAAAGTTGTGAAATAAGATATGACTGGAACGGTGAAATACGTCAACCCGTGAAAAATGAAGATATTCCGGTAAAATTTATGTGCCGGTTGTTCCGGTCAACGAATTTCTCTTATTTCTACCTAGTGGTAGCCCTATCCCGGGTATTTATTTCTTACCAAATTTTTATAGCCCCGTAAGCGTCTTGTCGATTGGAAATTATTATCAGTTGAAGGTCTGGCTAGATTACGTGATTTGGAGGGTCGAATAGCCGTTTCCGTCCGTTTAGGGGTTTGACCGCGCCGATTGACCAGACGGATCGAGCCCTTATCGTTGTCCGATGGAGCTGAATTTTTTCCCACCCAAGTAATTCGTTATTCTGGTCATATCTAACGGTCGGTTTTCAGTTCCTCTTCTCCGATCACCAAACTCACGATATATGTACTAATGTTGTATATCTTTTTTATATAAGTGTTGAGTTTAAGTGTCGTTTTGAGGACAACGTATACGTAGAAGCCTCAAACGCAAAAAAGTCGTGAAATAAGATATGACTGGAATGGTGAAATACGTCAACCCGTGAAAAATGAAGATATTCCAGTAAAATTTCTGTGCCGGTTGTTCCGGTCAACGAATTTCTCATATTTCTACCTAGTGGTAGCCCTATCTCGAGTATTTATTTCTTACCAAATTTTTATAGCCCCGTAAGCGTCTCGTCGATTGGAAATTATTATCAGTTGAAGGTCTGGCCAGATTACGTGATTTGGAGGGTCGAATAGCCGTTTTCGTCCGTTTAGGGGTTTGACCGCGCCGATTGACCGGACGGATCGAGCCCTTGTCGTTGTCCGATGGAGCTGAAATTTTTTCCCACCCACGTAATTTGTTATGTTGGTCATATCTAACGGTCGGTTTTCAGTTCCTCTTCTCCGATCACCAAAATCATGATATTCTGAATTTGATGATATAACTCTTGGCCGACGATTTTCTTTATCTTGGGCGACGAGATTTATATTGAAGAACATCGTCGCCCAAGTATAGTATCTTAGGCGACGACTTCAAAAATCGTCGCCCAAGATTATCTTGGCCGACGATTTTCAAAAAACAGGGCGACGATATTTATACTGAAGAACATCGTCGCCCAAGTAGAGTATCTTAGGCGACGACTTCAAAAATCGTCGCCCAAGATTATTTAGGCCGACGATTTTCAAAAAACAGGGCGACAATTTTTATAGAATCGTCGCCCAAGAACGCTAATATAAATGGCAGAAATTCGGAACCCTAACCATTCGCGCAGCCGCTCACAAATCCAAGCCCTCTCTCTCTCTCTCCGAAAATCCACCGACCTCTTCAATTATCATGCTTTTCATTGTTTTGGTGATTTTCCTGACTTTGGTAATCGGTCTACTTTCACCTGTAAATAGTGGACGGACAATATGTGGAAGAAGGGTGGGTTGACAAAACTTGCAAGGTGTGCAAGAAGGACACCCGCGACGAGGCGAGGCAAGTGGACAAGCTCGGAAGATACGTTCATGTGGCGTGTTTGGAGAAGCAGAAATCCGGCAACTTCTTTACCAGACTTTTCTCAGGCTGATGATGAAGCGTAGATTAAATGTTTGGAGTGAATTGTTTCCGAACGTTTCATTGGGGGAGTTGTTTTGTATGTCAGATACATCAGATCCTAACTGATGATATCAACATTTTTAGTTATAATATCAAAGAAATAGCTGTGTTAGAGTTTGAATGAAATTTATGAGCTGAAATACCAGGCTCACATTAGAAATTCGGAATGTCCCTTTGGTAATATATCCATCTGTTTGTTTGTTGTTTACAATATCTTTAATTTCAATATCAAAAAAAAGAAAAAAAATAAAGGAAAAATAAAAGATAAATATCATCTGTAAAAAGTAAAAAAATTTAAATATATCTTAGGCGACGAAATTGCTAAATCGTCGGTCAAGGACTTACCATATAAGACGACGAAAAAAAATTATCGTCGCCTAAGATGTAGTGATCTTAGGCGACGAAATATTTAGTTTCGTCGCCCCAGGTTATAACATATTAAGCGACGAAAAAATTTTTCGTCGGCCAAGGTGTTAAATCTTGGGCGACGAATATTTTTGGGCGACGAGAAGAATATCTTAGGCGACGAAATTCGTGTCGTCGCCTAAGAATTACTCTTAGGCGACGACGGATTTTTTTTCGTCGCCCAAGTTCTTGGCCGACGCACTTATGGCGACGACGTCTTGGGTGACGACATGTCGTCGCCCAAGTTCTTAGGCGACGAATTTTTTTAACAGGGCGACGATTTTTTTTCGTCGCCCAAGATCAAATTTCTGGTAGTGTAGGTTACTAGTTTAACCTACTTGTATATTTTCTGACTTCCTAATAGTTGCTCTGATAACCATGGTGTGTTTTAAATGAATTTATGTCAAGGTGTGTTAAGAGTTTATGACTCCACTTAGGAGTGATGAAAAAGAGTTATTTGGTTTGTTTGTATGAGAGATTAAATTCATGAAATTATTTTGAATTACTACTTTTGTTGAGGTGGTGGATGTTTATTTGGGGGAGCGGGTGGCCCCAGGAGATGTGGATTTAATTGTTTTAGAAGTGTCTGGGTTGTGTTGATTTTTCTTTCAGGTAGGGTTACCCATTTTCAAGGGAGGTTATGTCAAAATTTTGGTAGAATTTCCCTTGAGGTTGGTCCCACATGGTTTATCCTGGATTTCAAGGGGAAACCCTGGACAGGTCCTGATAATTGGTATCAGAGCATTAGGTTGTTTGATTCCTGTCTTTCTTTATCACTACCACATATGCTTAGTAAAACTTAGTGTCATGAGAGTGATGGTCTGACCGCGGCGGATCCATTAGAAATTTATGCATGTATGCTAAGTGTTTATTAAGTATATGGCTAGTTGTCCTTTTCTTGTTTATTGTGCTAAATATTTTATTCTCAGGTAGTATGCCTCCTCGCCGAGCACCTAGGCAGAATCTTCCAAGGGGGGAAGATGAGGATGTACAGGGTGATTGGACTTATGCTATGGAGCAATTCTTTCAGCGTTTTAGCACTAGCATGGTCCCCGAGATAAATTATGATAGAGCTTACAAGAATGGAGCTAGAGTGTTTAGCCATGCTGTTGAGCCATTAGATGCTCAGAATTGGGTAGAGACCATTGAGAAAATGTTTATTTAGGTGAGATGCCGAGAGGATAGGAAAGTGGGCTTGGCTACTCAGTTTTTGGAGAAGGAAGCATGGCATTGGTGGCTTGATATGAGTAGAGGTATGGGTGATGTTGCAAATCATAAGTCTTGGGATCAGTTTACAGCTCTTTTTAGAGAGCGCTATATTAGTCATGCTCATGTCAACCGAATGAGGGAGGAGTTCTTGAATCTGCAGAAGGGTGATGACATGACAGTGATGGGTTTTGAGCAGCGATTCTGGGAGTTGTCCTATTATGTGTCGGATTTGGTAAGGACAGAGCATGAGAAGATTTATCAATACACCAAGGGTCTTGGTGGTATTTATGCAAACAAGATGACAACGGTGCCATATCAGTCATTTCACTAGGTCGTGACTTGTGTTCTAAATATTGGGGCACAAGAGTTGGCAGCTAGCCGTCTTCATTATTTGGGTGGTCATAGCCAGGGTTCATCAAAGAAATTGGCGTCCACCTCGGCATCTGGATCATCTTCTGGTAGTGGACATGGTAGCAGTTCGAGTTTTGGCTTCGGTTTCAGAGGGAGGTGTTTTGGCCACCATCCTCAGTGCGCGGAGCAGAGGTGAATAGCGAACAAAGAGAGGGGGGAGTGTTGCGGGCGTGCCACCTCACGGACGAGGAAAAAGCTTGTGTGCGGGCTTGACTTCTTGATCAGGTGGAAGGGGTTTCTAGGTGCCACCTCAGATGAGGAATTTACGAGCACAAGGCGATCGATACTCACGGTGGGATGCCAGCAGAGCAACTATAGGGAATCAGGGAGACCGGGGGAGAGTCCAAGAGGGCTATGATAAAAGCCTAGGCAGTGGCGCGCTTAGGGTTAGGGTTTTCGAGTAGCTCGAAGGGTAACTGGGTTTCAGTTTTGTAAAGAGATTATTTCTGAGTTGTTGTATATGTTTGTGTGTCCTTTTGAGAGAGAGTTCGATCCCTTTATATAGTAGTCTAACTTGTGGCAGAAGAAAGTTAACTTGGAATCCAAGTCGGGCTTTGAAACCCTAATCCACAAGGACACAGTTTAACCCGCGCGGACCAATCAACTGATGACACATGTCCAGTTTGCACACTCCATTCCGCAAAGGGCTTTGCTTCCGTGCTGCCAATTGTGGACTCCTATGCGGACTGGAATTAGGAACAATCTTATCCTGCGGGGTGTCACAATCTCAAACCATCCCGTGAGCCCCTGAAGATCGCTTCTCTCTCACGGGCTATTGCAGCTCGCGGGCCTTAGAAAGGCTTTTTATACTAAAAGGGACACAAGGATTGGCCCGAAGCATGTTAAATACTTTTAAGAGTCTTTAATGATTAATGTGATGCACGCGGACTCCGCCTATGCCTTCTTCGCGGAGCCTCCCACGCGGGCCAGTTCGCCAGCTCGCCTCACGTAATCCGCTCGTCACCTACGCGGAGTGTTAATCTCACCTCGCCTAGTACTCTTACACGAAATACTATCATGCCTTGCTTATGCTGAGTGTCTCGCCTCAACTACGTGGAGCGTCAATCTCGCCTCACCTACATAGAGTATCGATCTCGCCTCGCATACGCGGAGTGAGCTAGTCATTCCGCGTGAAGTCATATTACTTGGACAAAAATGTCCTTTGGCTCAAACATTGCCCCCTAGGCCTTGAGCTTTGAGATTAAGTGAGAAGGCCTTATTGAACATGTCACAACGCTTCAAGATTTGGGAGATTCTAACATCTTGGCGTCATCGCGATCTCGCCTCGCAGAAGACCAAAAATTTAAGGTCCCCGACCACTTCGCGTGGCAACTTGGCTTTATCTAAGGGGGTCCCTTACTAACTGCGTAGCGAGCAAGTATGTATCCTGAAGTAAGGTTGGCGAAGTGAACTGTGTTATCTAGCTGGTGAATATAAGGAATGACAAAGTGAATCAAAGAGAGAAACGAACTTCGCCAATCTCGACACCCCGTGTGTACAGGCTGTAAAGGAAACTTAAGCGACTCTGGTCTAGCTTTATTTTGCTTGTCATGTTGCCCCCATGTGAACTCTTTCACTAAACAACAAAACTGATGAGGTTCCAAATCAGTCTTCCCTTGAGATTGGGTAAAGGTCTCTACGCGATTGTTTACTTGGGAAGTAGGAAGTCACTATAGAATCATGCGTCCACCTTATCTTTAAAGCCCATATCTCGAAGCCAAGCTCTGGATGCAGGACACATGTTAACAAGAGTCAGTTCCCTCTTTCTATGAGAGAGTCCGCTGGCCAAGTTGGAACATCAACCAAGTCTTTCTGCCCCTTTGCCATAGATCCTTCTTCTTTTCTATTCATCCTTCTATCTCTGCTTAAAGCGAAACCACCATTTCCCCTGCTCATTGTTTGCTCTGATGAGTTTCAAAATCTACTCTTAGGTCGAGGGTGGGTTTCAAAATCCACTCTTAGGCCAATCCTCCGCTTGAAAGAACAAAGGGTTCGGGCACCTTCTGCCTTGCGCCTGTTGTTTAGTCCACGCGTGAGACTTTGGAGGTCCTTTGTCCATTCGTGTTTCAGGAGTTCGCCAGTGTTCTTGAAGCACGCCCCAAAACTTGGGTGGCAGCATGAGGGACCCCATCTCCGATGCTTAGATCCATACTTTTAAGCGCAAAGCATTTAGAGTTTATTGTAAACATGCTTGTTTCGGCCGCAAGACCGCCTATGTAGCTTGTGTCAGAGTGTAGGAAGGAAAAAAATATGTAATGTTATATTTAGGGCCTCTGGAATAAGCCCCAATCTTGTACTAGTCTGTTGTTTAGACTTCGCACGTTTATGATGAAATGGAATAGAGAAATGAAGAAATTAGCACATAATTTTTTTTTTATTTAGGGCCTCTGGAATAGGCCTCAATCTTGTACTAGTCTGTTGGTTAGACCTCGCACGTTTACAATGTTTTGAACTAACTTATCTCTCAGGTTGCCCCCTAGTGGGAGGTGACAGAGTGCTATCGCGAAGGCGCGGAGCACTTTGAACAGTGGTTGTAGAGTTAGCTGAATGTGGAGAGTCCGCGCACTCCCAAACGCCAGTGAGATGGCGTTTTAAGAAACAACCATTAATAGGATTGGGATGGAGTGTACCGGCGAGGTCGCGCAAGTGGTATACCCCCTTGTGCAATATGCGATGAATAATAAAGGGTCATTCCCACCGCATAGACCACTTCCCGCGGCCCTCGGTCTTTTCGCCCAATGGTAGCACAACGCGCCATACTATTTGGCCCTCGGTAAAGCCAAACATGAGAGCATAAGAGGTTGTATCCGTTGGACCGTGCTTGGAGGTACGGTAGGCCCACAACGTATGGTAAAGCTCTAGATGCTAGATGCAGGGGTTCAACTCTAGCATTTTGCGCACGATATCGAGGATAACTTTGTTGCTCGCCTCTGCCTAACCATTGAATTGTGCATAATAGGGGGTTGAATGCAAGAGCTTGATACCATAGCCGGTGAGGAAAGTGACCACAGAATCGGCCATGAAAGCTGCCCCCCGGTCTGTCACGATGCACTCCGGAACACCAAAGCGGGAGATAATGTTGCAAAAGATAAAGTTGTGAACAGAGGTCGCGGAGGCGACCTTGAGTGGCTCGGCCTCAACCCACTTGGTAAAGAAATCGGTGGCCACGATGATGAACTTATGCTGCTTGGAGGAATGAGGATGAATGATGCTGACGAAGTCAATCGCCCATCCTCGACCTGGCCATGGTTTAATGATCGGCTGTAATGGAATGTTTGGAATGTGTTGCACTGGTCCGTGAGCCTGGCAATCCTGACATCCTTTGGCGAACACAATACAATCTTTGAGAATGGAAGGCCAATAGTAACCGTGGCAATGGATTAACCAACACATCTTTGGTCCAGCCTGATGCGAACCACAAACGCCGGAATGCACCTCAAGCATTAGTCGTTTAGCCTTGGTGCCATACACGCAGCGGAAGTCATTACCGACTTCGCCGCGCCAGCGAAGTTCACCATTGCGAAGCATAAAGTTGAGGGCAAGAAACCGCATCTGCTAGGAATGAGTAGGATTCTAAGGGTGTTTGAGGTAGGCGATGAACGGTAGCCGCTAGTCTTCATCGATAGGATCTAAGGCAGCGATGTCAAGAGCGTCTGCCTTATATTGCCTCCTAGCAATAAAAGAAGGAAGAGTTCGCCGTTCAACTTTGAGAAGCCATTCACGCACTCCATCTCGCAGGCTAAGACCAGATGCCATCTGCGCGAGCTCATTCGCCGCGAAGTTGAATTTGTGCGGAATGTGTTCAACGTGAACATCGTCAAAGCGGTCCAAGACGTCAAAGGCTTTTCGTAAGTAAGGTTCAATGGACGAACTTAAGCATTTGAACTTCGCTATAAGCTGGTTGACAACCAATAAGGAGTTGCCAAAGACTTGAACCTCGCGGACTCTTAAGTCCAGCAAGATTTCCAGTCTGATGATGAGCGCCTCGTATTCCACCGGATTATTTGTACATTTGAAGTCCAGTTGGAAAGAGTAAGAAAACTGATCTTCGGCAGGGTTCTCGATGGCGATCCCAGCACCTGCAGCGAACTCAGCACACGAGCCATCAATGTAAAGAGTCCATGGAGTAAGGGAGACAGCGGTGAACTCCAACTCGCGGAATGTTGTTAGTTCGGTTGGCGGGTGATGAGCGAGGAAGTCCGCTATGGCTTGTCCTTTAACTGCCTTTAGCAGAACATATTACAAAGAGAATTTAGACAAAGCCAATATCCATTTACCTATGCGTCATCGTAGGATAGGGCGGAAAAGCATGTATTTGACGAGATCAGAATGAGTGATCACCACTGTGGTAAAGGCTAACATATAGTGGCGGAGCTTGCAACCCGCAAAGAAGAGGGCGAGACAAAACTTTTCCATTGGAGAGTAGCGCATCTCGCAACGGCGCCAAAAACTGACGAGGCCAAAAGTTGACCTGTGCAATTAAAAACCCTATCGTGTAGTATTAGTAAGTAGGGTATCGTTCTAGCCGGGGACACTAGGGAAGGATTAATTACAAGAGAAACAAAACACACAAACATATAAACATATATACAAAAATCGGATCATGAGATTAAAAGATCGAATTAAATCCTAAAAAAAACAGAAAATTAAAAACCTAAAACTAATATTTACAAGTTTGATCACCACCAACACACACAAGCATAGCACGAAACACATAATTTAACTAATAAAAATCGCATATAACTAAGGCAGCAAGTAGACTCGACACTTAAGCATTTAATTTAATTCTAATTCTAATTAATCAATCACCTGCGATTATTAATCGTTAAGACTTCTAAATTACTTAAGACCAACACCTGCGAATAATCCTAAGTTATGCTAATCAATTCAGAAACACACCTGCGTAGAAACTAAAACAATTAGCACATAAGAACAAGTAAGCCGAATTAGAGACATGTTCAACAAGCAAGGCGTCAACTTCTCATTTAACATGTATGTTTCTCGAATGGTAACCCTATAGCAATCTAAATAGACACAACCAAGTTTGTAAATTCAGATCACTTAGCAAATAAAACCAGAACCCTAGAACACTACCCCGGCCGAAGCAACATCCTAGAATTAGATTTACACCCCACATATTCGAGAAAACAAATCAAATAAACACATAAGAAAATCGAATACTACTGCCCTAATCATATATTAAAATCGTACCATGTTAAAAATCACAAAGAAACATAAAAATCAAGAACACAAAGTAATCGAAATTCATGTAACATGTAAAACCAAAACCGATTAACATAGATCGCAAGAATCACAAAGAAATCGCAAATCATATTAATAAAACCAAGTATTACAAAGCCAAAGTATGGATCACACATTGAAAACCTTAAGCAAGGCACCAATGTTGTGAAGAATTCGGATGAACAATGGCAAAACCTAAAAGAATGGAACTACGGCGTATAATGCTTTGTAGGATTTTTGGCTTGTGAAAAGGCACGGCTATTATGTGTGGTGAGATAAGTGACAGTTTGGTTGTCTCTCAACCCCTCTGTTTATAGAGTTCCATGCCGAAACCCTAATGCTTGTGAGCCCTTGATTTGATTTGATCTTGTGGCTGCAATCTCTCCTTGCGCGCGTGGCTTATCTTGAACTCCCAAGACTCCAATCTGATGCTGTCGACTTCTACTTCTTCCATATGGATTTGGACTTCATAAATAAGCTTGCATCAAAATTATAGTCCAATTGGAATTGGTCTTCAAGCCCAAATGCAAACCCTATATCAATTCAGCTTTTTCAGTTCGCGCGTAACCCTGTATCAACTTTCGGGCTTCATATCTCCCTGGCCCCTTGTCCGATTTCGGCTCATAATATATGGTTGGAAAGATCTCCGAGTCCTCTACAAAATCGTAGACGGAAATATTTTCATTAGAAGAATCTAAGAAATCGTAAAACGAGCATTTATGTCAGAAGGTCGATTCTGTCCGATTTTCTGAAAAATAATTCTAACATAAATCAAGTTTAAACCAAAAACCATACTTTAAGCACAAAATCTACAAAGTACCGCCATAGATACACTAAGCTAAATTAAGACTCAATCTTAGACAATTAAGAGCTAACAAAGCACAAGTAAGAGGCATTTAAACACTAATAACGTCGCATTTTATGCTCCTATCAACTACCCCACACTTATCCTTTGCTAGTCCCTTAGCAAACTAATTAAAAGACTCTACTAAAAACACTAAGGATGCCTCTAAAGTTTAGTCTCAGGCTCGTATCATGCATAGCTTTCAAGTTCAAACATATATAAACACAGAGAATTCCAAGTTTCATAAAGATGATCAAAGCATGAATAATCAAGAAGTGATATCATTAAGCACAACACATGATAGCATAGTTGATCCTCCTCACAAGATTAACTCTCTTCTTTTCACTCGATCATGGTGTTTACTCAATAGCATATGCAAGGGAAAGAATAAGAAATCAAATAACTTGCATATTTCTACAATGAAAAGCACTTTGTGAATAATACTTAGGAAAAATCTCATTTAACAACTAAGTGCAAGCATGAACCAAAACCATATGCTTAACTCTTGAGATAATCTCCACAAATCAAAGTTAACCAATCTCATGAATCAAGAATCGATCTCTGACAAGGGTTGCAATGAGGCACGGCTAAGGCATGATGGTCCTACGATCTGCTAAGGTTAAAGCATCACCAAGACTTAGCAAGCTCCACACTCCTTATATCTTCAAAAACAAAGGGCCAAATATCATTGTGTTGGACCCAAACTTCATTCTTTTCAACTCCAAGCATCATACATTCGAACAAAGGTCACATGTAACAATTTTAGACCTTCAAATAACAACAAACTCCAAATTTACAACACTTGAAACATCATTGCCGAACCATACAATTTCTCTCTACTTTGATCCGAAGCTATTTTTACGATTTTTTTCTTTCTTTTTTTTTTTTTTTTTTTTTTTTTCGGATCAACAACATTTTTCCTTTTCCTTTCTTATGGGTTCGGCAACATACAACTTCTCCACCCCACACTTGTTTTTCAACCATCACACAACATTAACTCCACATCATAAGCTTTTGCCAAGTCTTGATAACAAGGTAAAAGATATAACTATACTAAGCAAGGGAATTTTATGAGGGTGATGAAAGAAAAGGCTCAACGTAGGCTCAAAGGGGTTAAACTAAGAGGTCCCACGACGGGCACAAAATAAGGCAAGGCTTTATTTGGCTTTGGTGGTAATCCTAAAGAGATCTTTTCTATCACATTCAAGATCATGGTCGGTTATGACGTATATGTTTCAAAAATCACAAAAGCAAGTTCTAGTAATTCTAGAGCTCATGAATAAGCTATAGCACATAGTCATTGAATATGCAAAGAATAATGAGACTTTAAAAGATCAAGAATTTCGAAATTTTTGCACATGAAAGAAAGCAAATAGGCACTAAAGCTCACAAAGGTTATTATGGAAACAAACTAACCAAGACATGCATGCTCATAAATTAATCAATTCTCCAGTATTCATACCAATTACAAATCCATGAAACTTTTGAACAATCATCTATGCAATCAAGAGAAATACATCATAGACATCTTAAAGGCATCTCCTAAGACTCGATTTAATCCTAGACACTTAAACTAAAAATCAGAATAAAACCTAAAAACAAACCTAAAACCGAAACTTAAACAAATCCTAAAACGAAACAATAAACTCTAAACTAACATGTTTACATGTAAACCTTACCCCACACTTAAAAATTACATTGTCCTCAATGTAAAACAAAATCATGTAGTAATTCCTAAGCATGCTTCTAGGTTCACACATAAAACATTTATACAGTTCAACAGTAAGAGTAGAGGGTTAGAAATTTTGCAAACTCTCGTTGATGGCTCCTCCACAGCTACGGTTGAAATGAGTTGTCTCTCATGCAGCACTTAATGTTTATAGTCTGTCAGCCTAGACTCTTCTTCCTTCTCCTTGAAAAGTGGCGTCATCCCCACAATAAGGCTCGGCATGGCTGCTTGCTTCATCTTGTATGGCACTTGGATGTCTCATGGCGTCAAAGATGTTGAACTTAATGACTTCACCATCAAACTCCATAGTCAAATTACCCCCAGCCACATCGATATTGGTCCTTGCGGTTCTCATGAAGGGTCTTCCTAGCAGAAGCTGTGTCGAATCATCAACTGACTCCTCCATTTCCAATACATAAAAATCTTGTAGTGCCGATGACAACTGGAATTGAAAAGCTTCCTGGATCCTTAAGCTTTGGCGGCATCTTGCGTTGTAGCACGGCGGACACGGTCTCGGTCATGCTCATAACCTTTCTCTCCCTTGTGTGTCTTCTTGTGGTGCAAAGCTCCTTTCGAAAAACATCCAACACTTCTGCGTCGGACTTGGCTTGCTTGCTCTTGGTGAAACGTGAGGGGAAGGGTATACAACAAGTGCTCGGCATGGCTGCATCTTTGGCAGCCGAATGTCTTCCTTCCATGGCAGCATGGTCTTTCTCAAGAGCCCTTTTCTTCATAGCTTCCAAGTCTCCCTTGCTTGGCTTAGCTTGCTTGTGTTGCTCGGTACCTTGATCTCGGTGTTGTGTAGGCTCGGCAGTCCCCTGCTCGGCTGTTCCTTGCTCGGCATTCCTCCCACTTGGCTCGACATTCCCACCCTGCATGGCAGCATGTTCATGCTCGGCAGCCCCTTGGTTGGCATTCCCTTGCGCGGCAGCTCCTCCACACACGGCATCATCATCATCACGGCCAAGATCAAGTTAGCAAGTACAAAAGTGACGTTCAAACAAGTTATATGACAAGCTCGGCATTGGCATGCCAAACTCGGCATTGGTACAATCTCAGCAATGTGGCCACAAAGCAAAGTATGTAACTTGGCAATCATTAAACAAGTTAAAAGTTGTCACTTAAGCACATATGTCGGCAACCTAAATAAAAGTTGCTAGTTTATTTTGTTAACTCTTAACTTTATGGTACGTGGAACAGTGAAGACCAGTGTGCAATGAGCTTGAACAGCTCAAGGTAGTGTTTGCTTCGTCCTATATACCATGATAAGTTAAGAGGGTAAATTTTCGAACCATAATGTATGATGATTATATATCAAGTTATTTTACAACGTCTAAAGTAAGGTTTATGCTACGGCCCGAGTATTTGGCTAGGTCGAGCGGATTCCATGGTTTCAGAAGACGAATGTCATGGAGGGCGAACCCCCTACAGGAATCAGGCAGGACTCGTTTGTGGTCACGGAGGGCGAACCCCCTATCGTCCCCTTCACAGAGAAGAGATGACAGTCAATGACCTTGAGATCCAGTTAGACAAACCTGTGTTCCTTATCAATGACACACGACCCTTACTCAGCTTGGAACAAACTCGGATCCCTAGACCAGGCGCTTGTGTTAATCAAGGCCGCCCTCAACCTCAAACAAGCTAAGTTGCCTTTAAGATTCTAAGACTCGAAGAGGCATCGCTCAAAAGAGGGGTTTAGGCTAAGATTAACACAAGTGACCCCACCTAACACGTTTTACTTTAGAAATTATAAAACAACTTTAATATATAAAAATCATACAATCGGTTTTTAGCCTAGTCCATTACTAGGTTCGGCACTTATACAAAAGATTGACATGCATTCAAGTAGAGAATTTAGATATGCCAACTCGTTTTCGAACGTCTAAAGTGAAGTTATGCTATGACCCGAGCTTTTGGCTAAGTCGAGCGGATTCCATATGGAACAAACTCGGATCCTTAGACCAGTCACCCTATGTTAATCAAAACCGCCCTCAACCTCATAAAAACGGATCCGACAAGCGTCGCTCGTATGAGGGGTTCAGGTTATGATTAAAATAGGTGGCTCCACCTGACATGGATCACTTTAGAAATTCCAAAACAAAAAGCCATATAAAAATTCTAAACTTTACTAACAATGTCGACCTACTTATACAAAATTTTACAAAAACAATTTTCAAATAACACATAGGCACATAAATAAACATTCGGCAATGTAAGACATTAAGGTTCGGCAATGCCATGCTTGGCAATGCCAAGCTCGGCAACACATCCTAAAAAACAGAAAAAATGTTAGTTAAATAGACATAAATACATGAATAAATCCTTTTTAGCATCCCCGGCAACGGCGCCAAAAACTGACGAGGCCAAAAGTTGACCTGTGCAATTAAAAACCCTATCGTGTAGTATTAGTAAGTAGGGTATCGTTCTAGCCGGGGACACTAGGGAAGGATTAATTACAAGAGAAACAAAACACACAAACATATAAACATATATACAAAAATCGGATCATGAGATTAAAAGATCGAATTAAATCCTAAAAAAAACAGAAAATTAAAAACCTAAAACTAATATTTACAAGTTTGATCACCACCAACACACACAAGCATAGCATGAAACACATAATTTAACTAATACAAAATCGCATATAACTAAGGCAGCAAGTAGACTCGACACTTAAGCATTTAATTTAATTCTAATTCTAATTAATCAATCACCTGCGATTATTAATCGTTAAGACTTCTAAATTACTTAAGACCCACACCTGCGAATAATCCTAAGTTATGCTAATCAATTCAGAAACACACCTGCATAGAAACTAAAACAATTAGCACATAAGAACAAGTAAGCCGAATTAGAGACATGTTCAACAAGCAAGGCGTCAACTTCTCATTTAACATGTATGTTTCTCGAATGGTAACCCTATAGCAATCTAAATAGACACAACCAAGTTTGTAAATTCAGATTACTTAGCAAATAAAACCAGAACCCTAGAACACTACCCCGGCCGAAGCAACATCCTAGAATTAGATTTACCCCCCACATATTCGAGAAAACAAATCAAATAAACACATAAGAAAATCGAATACTACTGCCCTAATCATATATTAAAATCGTACCATGTTAAAAATCACAAAGAAACATAAAAATCAAGAACACAAAGTAATCGAAATTCATGTAACATGTAAAACCAAAACCGATTAACATAGATCGCAAGAATCACAAAGAAATCGCAAATCATATTAATAAAACCAAGTATTACAAAGCCAAAGTATGGATCACACATTGAAAACCATAAGCAAGGCACCAATGTTGTGAAGAATTCGGATGAACAATGGCAAAACCTAAAAGAATGGAACTACGGCGTATAATGCTTTGTAGGATTTTTGGCTTGTGTAAAGGCACGGCTATTATGTGTGGTGAGATAAGTGACAGTTTGGTTGTCTCTCAACCCCTCTATTTATAGAGTTCCATGCCGAAACCCTAATGCTTGTGAGCCCTTGATTTGATTTGATCTTGTGGCTGCAATCTCTCCTTGCGCGCGTGGCTTATCTTGAACTCCCAAGACTCCAATCTGATGCTGTCGACTTCTACTTCTTCCATATGGATTTGGACTTCATAAATAAGCTTGCATCAAAATTATAGTCCAATTGGAATTGGTCTTCAAGCCCAAATGCAAACCCTATATCAATTCAGCTTTTTCAGTTCGCGCGTAACCCTGTATCAACTTTCGGGCTTCATATCTCCCTGGCCCCTTGTCCGATTTCGGCTCATAATATATGGTTGGAAAGATCTCCGAGTCCTCTACAAAATCGTAGACGGAAATATTTTCATTAGAAGAATCTAAGAAATCTTAAAACGAGCATTTATGTCAGAAGGTCGATTCTGTCCGATTTTCTGAAAAATAATTCTAACATAAATCAAGTTTAAACCAAAAACCATACTTTAAGCACAAAATCTACAAAGTACCGCCATAGATACACTAAGCTAAATTAAGACTCAATCTTAGACAATTAAGAGCTAACAAAACACAAGTAAGAGGCATTTAAACACTAATAACGTCGCATTTTATGCTCCTATCAGCTTGTCCTTTAACTGCCTTTAGCAGAACATATTACAAAGAGAATTTAGACAAAGCCAATATCCATTTACCTATGCGTCATCGTAGGATAAGGCGGAAAAGCATGTATCTGACGAGATCAGAATGAGTGATCACCACTGTGGTAAAGGCTAACATATAGTGGCGGAGCTTGCAACCCGCAAAGAAGAGGGCGAGACAAAACTTTTCCATTGGAGAGTAGCGCATCTCGCAATCGGTTAGCACCCTGCTAAGATAGTAAACGACATGTTCCACTCCGTTCTCATCATCTTGTCCCAAGAGTCTGCCAATAGACAAGTTAGCAGTGGCGATGTAGAGCTTAAGCGGAACGCCAGGGCGAGGGGGAACTAAAACAGGCGGGTTCGTCAAATAGTCCTTGATATGATCAAAAGCTTCTTGGTGTTGGGACTCCCATATGAACTCGGTTGCCCCCTGGAGCTTTAGAAGAGAAGAAAAAGGCTGAACCTTCCCTGTCGCGTTTGAAATGAAACGGCGGAGGAAGTTGATTCGCTCGATCAATTATTGGAGCTCTGTTTTGGTTGTAGGAGGCGAGGTGCTTATGACCGCCTGCACCTTGTCTTTGGGGATCTCGATGCCCCTTTGGTGGACCAGGAATCCTAGGAAGTCACCTGCCAATGCAAAGAAAACACACTTGGCGGGGTTCATCTTCAGGTGATGTTTCCGCATCCGCATGAAAACCTGTCGGAGGTCTTCGACGTGTGTTGCCCGCATCTTGGTTTTAACCACTACGTCGTCTATGTAGACTTCAATCAGCTTGCCTAGGATATCGTGAAAGATGAGATTCATGGCACGTTGATATGTTGCCCCCGTGTTCTTGAGACCAAATGACATGACAACATACTCGAACGCGCCTGCAAACCCCGGGCAGCGGAAAATGATGTGATGGTATCTAGCAGTTTCATCCATGAAGGATAGCACTTCATGTCCCGCGGCCGCGTCAATGAGGAGGTCAGCAACAGGCATGAGATATATGTCCTTAGGCGTTGCGTTGTTGAGGTCACGGTAGTTAACATAGATGCGCATTTTGTCGTTCTTCTTGCAGACGAGAACGATGTTGGATAGCCATTCATTGTACTTGGCCACGCGAATGATCCCTGATCGGTGCATGTTCTCGATTTCTTCCTTGACCGCTATCTGGGTCTCAGTCCGCATGAATCTACCATCCTGGCGGACTGGACGTCTGTCAAGATGAGTAGGCAGACGGTGACAAACTAAATTCAGGGCCAATCCAGGCATGTCTTCATACTTCTCAGTGAAACAGTCCTTGTATTTATGTGTAGTAAAGCAAGAAGGTCTTCCTTTTCTTGTCCCGCCAACTTGGCACTAATGGAGAGTAGTAAGGGCTTCTCCGCAGTCCCCACGTCGACTTGTAAGATGGGGTCGCAGACTTGAGGTGGTGTGTCGTCCAAGGCAGTGGGAGCTAACTGAATAACCTCCTCCTCGATGTCGGTGTAGTCCACTATCTCATCTATGTACTCCATGTCGTAGGCTTCGCGTTTCGCCCAATATGAGAGGAGTCTCTCACATAGGGACTTGCCAGCCTCGCGTTCTTCTGCTGAGGAGGCACTAATCATCAGAAGGGTGGAAGTGGTCTGCGATGGTGTAAGGACGTTGTAAGTCATCCCTCGCCTGAGTGAGTCCCCATCGCGTTAAGTTGGAGGCTGTGACCCTATAGGGGCGACCTTTGGAATTGACGCCTTGGACCTCCAATGGGCCGAAGTTGGTACTATAGTAGCAAGCATCATTGAAGTTGGCGGAAATGGAGAAAGGACTCGGGTCTGCTTTGATGAGGACTGCCTCGCGTTTCTCATTGTCCCAGATTATGAGCTCCTGATGCATGGAGGAAGTTATACAAAAACTTCTATGGATCCAGTCACGGCCTAGGATCATGCTATAAGATGAAGAGCACTCGGCAACAAAGAATGTATAAACCCTTGAAGCCGGTCCTACCTTGACCCATAAGAACAACAAACCTAGAGTTCTGGAGACTTGTTCGGTGAAGTTCTTGACTATCAAGGACGTAGTTTAGATCATCGAGCGTGGGATGCCAAGGAGTCCCATAGTACGGGTGGTGACGACATTCACCGCAACTCCAGTGTTGACCATGACTTTGTTTACCATAATCCCTTCAACTTCAGCTGTGATATATAATGGCCTCATGTGAGTGGCCATGTCTAATGTCGGAGTGGAGAAGGTCAGAGTCAATATGCTTGTGACGCTGTTGGTGGCTTCCAATGGTAGGACATTCGCGGGCTCCGCCAGGACTGGACTCATCTTGCTACTGCAAGATAGATATATGTCACAGACATTTTTGCCACTGTCTGGAATATCCGCTGCGTTGCATGTTGTGTTCGGCGAGAGAGCATATCTTTCAGATATAAAAAACACCATTCCGACTTGAAAGGAGAATTGTTCGTGGACTGGGATTAGTGGAGTCTCAATGCTGCCGTTTTTTCCTTCAAGCACAGCAAATGCACTCTCTGTTGGGCTGACCTCTTCATCTTCAGGCCATGCGGATACTTCAAGTATGTTACAAGTGAATGATTCACCTTGCCCTTCTGCTTGGTCATCTCCCAAGTCAATGCGAGGCTCGGAATGAGCCTCCTTGTTACGGGAATGTTCTTGGAAACATTGGGCCATGAGCTCCGCAAGGTTAAGGCTGGAGGTACTACTTTCGACACCTGGTGAGGCGTTATTCTCTAGCCGCTCGTCTGCGGCTAGAGGGATCTTGGTGTTGTCATCTGCCTTCGATGGAGGGACTGAGACTAGAGGCTCTTGCTTGGGTGGCGACCGGGGTCGACATGGTCGTGATTGTTCTCTCTTTGCCTTAGGTTGCTGGCGAAGAGGCTCCCGGGAACGTGATGATCGAGGCGACTCGCGCCTTGGCTCAGGCTTTGAGGTGACGAACAATCTTCGCTTCACTGGGGAGGGTGGTTCTCGTCTTCTTTCAGCTTCTGACGATTGCCTACGCCTTGGTGGAGGAAGCGGGTCCCTACGTCGTTCAGCTTCTGATGACCGCCTGTGCCTTGATGGAGGAAGCGGTTCCCTTCTCCCGTCAGGCTCTGATGAGGGCCTGTGTCAAGAGGGTTGTGGATCCCTTCTCCTTTTCGGCTCTGGAGATGGTCTATTCCTGGCAGGCCGTGGATCCTGCTTTGGTGGTACGGTGAGGCGACAGAAGACATTCGCCTTTAGAGCGGGGTCATCTACTACCTGCATATAGACATGTGGAGGTGTGACAGGTAGTCTTTGGAGTAGAGCGCGCAGGCCTTTGGCTTCTCTCCACATCCTCTCGGGTGTCTGCGCGAGCTGCGAGGGTCGGATGATGCCATCGTCGATAGCTCGCAAGGCACGTAGGATGCTGCCATACTTCTTCTGTAGCTTCCGCTTCTTGGATCTGTTAATGGTAACAGACCTGCCCCTTGTTGCGTGTACCATATCCCCTCCTTGATTGTTGATTTGGACGTCGGGGGTATGTAAGGGTCGGTTAAGATGCCTTGCCGAGGGCTTGGGGCTTTGTTGTCTTGATGTTCGTTGCCAGAGTCTGATATGTCCATCTCGCTTGAAGCTGGAGACGAAGGTACTTCTTCAATCCATTGTGACTAGACGAAGGTCTCAAGGTGCTGGATCCTCTGTTCCAGCTCTTTGCGAGTCCTGAAACTCATGGGTTGATAGTTGTCAGCGGGGGATGGTGTATTTCCCTACATGATAGCCTTGCCCTTATCCTTTCGTGAAAATCGATCGGGCTGTAGTCTGGCGGCTAACTGCCATGCCGGGTAGTGGTTCCCATTTTGGTTTGCCAACACAGTATAGTCATTCACCGGTCTCTTGCGGTCTCGACCTGGCGGTTCACGTGGACCCGCGTTTGAAGATAGGTCCAAAGTGATCGCGTGCTGGCCGATGCGGGGCTAGACGACGTCAGTAGTTGTGGTCATGAAGCCGCCTTTGTCTTGAAAGCGAATGTACTTGAGGTCGAGCCAGTCTTGGATTTGCTCGCGAAGCTGGTAGCAGTCGTGGGTTCTGTGCCCCCAGCTCTCGATACTGTGACGAGTCCATCCTCAATAAGATCATCTAGAACCTCGTGTGCGAGGTTGACGTTATAGGTATACTAGCGGGATGGCTGAGCTGCACCAGTATTGTCTTCCCCGCGGCCTCTCTTAGATGCATGGCGCAGATTTTCATCCTCTAGGTGGTCTGACAAGTCTAAGGTGACTCTCCGCTGGCCTGACTTCGGCGCGCAGCGGCGGCTATTCTCCTCTGGGTGGTCTTTCCAATTCACCTCGACCATGCCGACCATGGCTGGGAAGGGATCTACATCCACCAGAGAGGCTGTGCTCTCCGGCGTCCTCATTTTTAAGACGCCAGAGTTCAACCAGGTTTGCAGTTGGTCGCAGAGCTTGACACTTCACGTCTATGGGCGACCTGATCAACAAGGTTTTCCTGTCAGCACGACTGCTCAGACGTCATCATACTCCTATGCGGCCTTAGCTTCCTCCTGCTTTTGGTAGTAAGGGTCAAATGTAGGGGATTAGAGGTTTAACGCCCCTACTGTCCTGTTTCTCCTTGGTACGTACGTCCCCTTGGATGAGCTCATAACTGCCGACCTTGTTGATCAGGTCGCCCATAGACGTGAAGTGTTCCCCATGGTGCTTCAACCAACTTAATGGCTTCCTGCTCAGGCAGGAGGAAGTCACATTTAGCCTGTTGGATTTTGAAACATTGGAGGAAGGAGACTCCTGACTCCATACTCTATTGACTCATTTGAGTAAGGGAGTCAAGGCCAACCTCCGGCTCAATGGTGCCATTTGTTTCTCGGAACACCCTCTCCATGGTAGGCAATCGGCGATGGACCCTGGCTTCAACCTGGAATACCGATTGAATGTTGCTCTAGACAGAGAAGTCCCGAAGAGCTTGAGCTTGAGAATGTCATTGTTCCCATATTGGCCGCACTGAACTTTAAAACGAGCTATGTGGGTTGCTGTGTCTTCCCTTGTTTCCCCTGAGAAGGTAGTGAAGACGATATTCTTGAAGCCGTGGGGAAAAGGGTATTGCGCCACACTGTCAGGGTAGAGGTCACGGTATTGCAAGTCAGCATCACCCTTTCCGGTTTGCTCCTTGACGATGGAGGAGATGAGCTGGCGCCAGTCGACTGTTATCACAGGAGCGGACTCCGCTCCTTCCTCATGGTTTGACCATGCAGAGAAACTGGCGGCCTGTCCAACATTCTTAGGAGCTGGGCTGGAGTAGGCTAGAATCAGGTTAACTGGTGTCTCGGCTCCATGGCTTGGCGAACTGTTAACCCCTTTGAATGCAGCAACAAAGTTACGCGGGGGCGGTATCTTTGAAGTTCTAGCCCCTAGCGCAAACTGTGGGGCTTTCGGAGTCCCAACTTTAGGGTTTCCCCTGGCGTGCTCATTTGGAGGGATGTACTTGGATGATCCCTCGTTCGCACTTGCGCCCGTAAGGTTTAGAGTATGGTTTTTCGGCGCTTGCGCCCTCATCCAATCTTCGACTTCAAGGACCCGTAGGTTTATACGGTCCTGTTTTTCTTGACTTCTTCTAGTTTCTCCAGACGATTCTTGCTTCCAAAGAAAGAAGCATTTTGTTGGTCATGCATCTTGGCATCGTGGATGTCTAAGTGGCGAGTCTGTTCATCTACTATCACGCGAGTGAGCGAAGGGATTTCTGCATGTTGCTTCACAGTCTCTGCATTCGTCTTCAAGGTTTCCGTGTTCTGGTCTAGATCCGAGTGGATTTGTGGAAGGCTTCCTTCGACCAAGCCCTTGGTTTCATTGAACTTGGCATGAAGGTTGCCATAATCCTCCTCGAGCATGGCAAATTTGTCATGGGTGGCCTGCAGAAGGCCCTTGTCTTGCATGACCTGTTCAGTTAGGTCAGCAACGCTTTATTGGGTGGCAGAGGCTTGGTTTGTCAAAACCTGGATATGCCCCGTGAGTTGTGCGAACATCTGGAAGACTTGCTCCATAGACGGAGCAGAGTCTGTGTCTTGGGTTGGCTGAGAGCCTACCATGGTGGCCTCGCTAAAATCTGGTTCACCAAACTGAGCGAGAACCTGCTCTTGAGTGAGGGAACGGCAAGTCGCGCTGTTATGGGGCTTGTACTGTGGTGATCTGTGCTTGACACAAAAAATCTGAGGTTTCACGTACAATGATTCTCCTGACTTCCCTATGGTGAATTGCTTACACTTCCTATCCCACTGGGTGTGCCAATGTTTTGGCAACGATCCTCAGCGCTCGGAGCAGAGGTGAATAGTGAACAAAGAGAGGGGGAGTGTTGCGGGCGTACAACCTCGCAGACGAGGAAAAAGCTTGTGTGCGGGCTTGACTTCTTGATCAGGCGGAAGGGGTTTCCAGGTGCCACCTCAGATGAGGAATTTACAAACATAAGGCGATCGATACTCATGGTGGGACGCAAGCAGAGCAACTATAGGGAATTAGGGAAACCGGGGGAGAGTCCAGGAGGGCTCTGAGAAAAGCCTAGGCGGCAACGCGCTTAGGGTTAGGGTTTTCGAGTAGCTCGAAGGGTAACTGAGTTTCAGTTTTGTAAAGAGATTGTCTCTGAGTTGTTGTATATATTTGTGTGTCCTTTTCAGAGAGAATTCGAAGGGTAACTGGGTTTCAGTTTTGTAAAGAGATTGTCTCTGAGTTGTTTTATATATTTGTGTGTCCTTTTCAGAGAGAATTCGATCCCTTTATATAGTGGTCCGACTAGCGGCAGAAGAAAGTTAACTTGGAATCCAAGTCGGGCTTTAAAACCCTAATCCATAAGGACACGATTTAACCCGCGCGGACCAATCAACTTATGACACATGTCCAGTTCGCACACTCCATTCCGCATGGGGCTTTGCTTCTGTGCTGCCAATTCTGGACTCCTATGCATACTGGAATTAGGAGCAATCTTATCCCGCGGGGTGTCACAGTCTCAAACCATCCCGCGAGCCCCTGAAGCTCACTTCTATCTCGCAGGCTATTGCAGATCGAGGGCCTTAGAAAAGCTTTTTATACTAAAAGGGCCACAGAGATTGGCCCGAAGCATGTCAAAGACTTTTAAAAGTCTTTAACGATTAATGTGATGCACTCGGACTCCGCCGGTGCCTTCTTCGTGGAGCCTCCCACGCGGGCCAATTCGCCAACACGCCTCGCGTAATCCGCTCATCACCTACGCGGAGTGTTAATCTCGCCTCGCCTAGTACTCTTACGCAAAATACTATCGCGCCTTGCTTACGCGGAGTGTCTCGCCTCAACTACGCGGAGCGTCAATCTCGCCTCGCCTACGCAGAGTATCGATCTCGCCTCGCATACGCGGAGTGAGCTAGTCATTCCGCGCGAAGTCATATTACTTGGACAAAAATGTCCTTTGGCTCAAACAAGAGGTTCAAGAGGCATGGTTGTAGATCCTTCAAGAACTTTTTTTAGGCGTCAGTTTGGACGATTTAGGAGTCGATCGAGCAGTAGGAGTGGGATCTCTGGTGGTCAGTCTTTTCAGTCTGGGCAGAGTCAGTTTCAGCTAAGGGGATGTGTGGTCAGCTAGATCACTTCAAGAGGGATTGCCCTCTTCTGACTCAGGGAGCTACATATGCTCCTACTCAGGCCATGGGTCAGACATCAGCTGGTGGTTCTAGTAGTGGTACTCGTGCCATGGCTCCAGCCAGAGGCGGCTTTCAGCAGGGCAGAGGACAGAGAGGTCATCCTGGCACTACTCATGCTAGGCTCCATGGCATGACGCAGCAGGAGGGACATACCTCCCCGGATGTCATCATTGGTACATTATTAATATTCGGTCATCCTGCTTTTATATTGATAGACCCTGGAGCGACGTATTCTTTTATGTCTAGTAGATTTTCATTTCTCGCTAATGTGCCATCATCGCCACTTCCAGGCGAATGGCAGGTTTCCTTGCCCTCCGTTGATGTGATGAAGATAAATTGGGTATTTAGAGGTTGTGAAGTGTTGGTGGAGGGTCTTAATTTCGAAGTTGACTTAATTCCATCAGATATTGTGGAGTTTGATGTAATTTTGGGTATGGACTTTTTAGAGGCACATAGAGCCATGATTGATTGTTTCCGGAAAGTAGTGGTGTTACGCAGTCTTGGAAAGCCTGAGGTTACATTTCAAGGTGAGCGAGATGTTATTTCAAGTTGCTTGATTTCAGCTGTCGCTGCTAGGAAATTATTGAATAAGGGTTGCCAGGCTTATTTAGCCCATGTGGTGGATACTAGAAAGGGAGAGGTGAGAATGGAAGATATCCCTGTAGTTAATGAGTTTCCTGATGTTTTTCCAGACGAGTTGCCTGGTTTGCCTCCTGTAAGGGAGATAGATTTTACAATTGAGCTACTTCCTAGAATGGCGCCTATTTCTCAAGCGCCCTATAGAATGGCACCTGCAGAATTAAAAGAGTTAAAAACTCAACTGCAGGAGTTGGTGGATAAGGGTTTTATTTGCCCTAGTATGTCTCCTTGGGGTGCTCCAATGTTATTTGTCAAGAAGAAAGATGGCACCATGATACTTCGTGTAAACTATAAGAAGTTGAACCAGGTTACGGTAAAGAATAAATATCCTTTACTCCGCATTGATAATTTATTCGATCAGTTGAGGGGTGCCACAGTCTTTTCAAAGATTGATTTGAGATTAGGATATCATCAGTTGCGGATTCGGGAAAATGATATAGCCAAGACTGCTTTTCGATCACGTTATGGTCATTATGAGTTTGTGGTGATGCTGTTTGGACTTGCTAATGCACCCGCTGCTTTTATGGATCTCATGAAAAGGGTGTTTCGTGACCATTACGTGATTGTATATTCGAGGAATTTGAAGCAGCATGCTAAGCTTTTTAAAATGATATTACAGACTTTGAGGGAAGCACAGTTGTATGCGAAGCTAAGTAAATGTGAGTTTTGGTTGGATAAAGTGGGGGTTTTAGGCCATGTGGTTTCAGCATAAGGTGTCAGTGTGGATCCTTAAAAAATAGAAGTGGTGACAAATTGGAAGAGGCCTTCTAGTGTGACGGAGATTCGTAGTTTCTTAGGGTTAGCAGGCTATTATTGTCATTTTGTCAAAGATTTTTAAAAAATTGCCTCTCCTCTTACAAGATTGACTAAGAAGGGGGTTAAGTTCGAGTGGTCCGAGAAGTGTGAGCAGAGTTTTCAAGAGCAGAAGGATCATTTAACTAGTGCTCCAGTTCTAGCATTCCCTGATGATAGTGGAGAGTATGTGGTTTATTACGATGCTTCCAAGAAAGGTTTGGGTGGTGTGTTGATGCAACATGAAAGAGTAATTACTTACGCTTCTAGGAAATTGAAGCCGCATGAAGTGAATTACCTCACCCACGACCTAGAGCTTGTTGCAGTGGTTTTTGCATTGAAATTATGGAGACATTATCTCTATGGAGGCAAGTGTCAGATCTTTACCGACCATAAGAGTCTTCGGTATGTATTCACTCAGAGAGAGTTAAATGAGGCAAAGAAGGTGGATGGAGTCGATTAAAGATTATGATTATACTATTGAGTATCATCCTGGAAAAGCTAAAGTAGTAGCAGATGCTCATAGTCGCAATCCTTCTATGTCCTTAGCTTATATGAGGACGGTTCGGGTTCCACTTCTTTATGAGTTACAAGCTACATGAGTGGAATTGTAGGTGGATGAAATTGGTGCTTTGGTGGCCAGTTTTCATGTGAAGCCAGTTTTGGTTGATAGAGTGCGTGAGGCTCAGCATAATGATCCTTCCATAGTTCGGTTGATAAAAAGAACATTTAACAGATCGACAGTGAATTTTTCTGTTAGGAGAGATGGTGCCTTGTTGTTTAAAAACAAGCTATGTGTTCCGAAGAGGAATTTGGAGTTTAAATAGGAGATAATGGGGGAAGCTCATAGTTCTGCTTATGCTGCACATTCTGGTAGTACTAAAATGTACAGGACCTTGAAAGATTTTTATTGGTGGCAAATATGAAAAGGGAAATTGCCGCTTACGTAAGTAAGTGTTTGATTTGTCAGCAAGTCAAAGCGGAGAGGCATAAACCTTCTGGTTTGCTAGAGCCATTGCCTATTCCGATATGGATGTGGGATCGCATCGACATGGATTTCGTTTTTAGCTTACCTCGTACCCGTGATGGGCACGATAGTATTTGGGTGATTGTGGATCGATTAACAAAGTCTGCACATTTTCTGCCAGTGGGGAAGAAGTATTCCTTGGATAAATTGGCGGAGCTTTATGTGAATGAAATTGGGAGACTCCATGGTGTGCCTGAGTCTATAGTATCTGATCGGGATCCCAGATTCGCTTCTAAATTCTGGGGAGCTTTACAGGCAGCTTTGGGCACTCGGTTGCACTTCAGCACAACTTTTCATACTCCAACGGATGGGCAGTTTGAGAGGACTATTCAGACCATGGCGGACATATTGAAGTCATGTGCTATGCAATTCAAAGGGAGTTGGGATAAGAATTTGTCCTTGATAGAATTTGCCTACAACAACAGTTTTCATTCTAGTATAGGTATAACTCCCTTTGAAGTGGTTTATGGGCGGCAATGTCATACACCTATATGTTGGAATGAGGTGGGAGAAAAAAAGTTTTGTGGTCTAGAGATTATCCAGGATACAAACGAGAATATCAAGATGATTAGAGATAGGCTCAAAGCGGCTCAAAATAGGCAAAATAGTTATGCTGATAACAGCAGGAAGGACCTTGAGTTTTAAGTGGGTGATCAGATATTTTTGAAACTATCTCCTTAAAAGGGCGTAGTGTATTTTGGTAAACGGGGAAAGCTTAGCCCGATGTATATTGGTCCTTATGAGATTTTAGAGCGGGTTGGCACAGTTGCTTTGTCACACCCCGGTTCTTAAGTTATTTTACGGTTATTTACTTTGGTATTATTTTGGTCTGTTACTGTATTAAGTAACTGTTTACTGTTAAGGACCTTAAAGTTGACTTTTTCTTCTGTTTGGAATTTGGGAAAACTTTCTTCATGAAAGTTGTAGAGGACATGATTACGAGTTCGTAGACATGTTATACGTTAAAATCGGAGTTAGCATGAAAAAGTTATCAACTAAAAGGGGTATTCAGTAATTAGTAAAAGGTAAAATTTTTATTAGGATTTTAATTTTTTTAGTGGGTATTAATTTGTGGACAAGGTAGGAGAAGCCCAATTCTTCTCTCCCTTCTCTCTCCTCTTCCCCGAGCCTTCCCCGACCCGCCGGAGATCCGGCCTTCGTCCGCCACCGTTCGGCCAGCTCAGACCGCTGGCCCGGTCTCATTCGAACCCCCGTCGTCCCCTCGTTCTTCCTGGGTTGGAGAGCAAGCCTACCATGCGGCCGAACGAGAGGAATCCGTCCGAGACGCCAACTGTCATCTCGTCGGAGCTCCCTCCTCCGGCCACCATAGCTCGTGATTTTTGGCTCATCTTGTAGCCCTCATCAAGGTGAGTAATCCCTCAAAAAGAATTGGTATATTCAATCTTATTAATGGGAAGTGTATAATTGAAGTTCTAGGGCTCATTTTTCTATTTAGTCTGGTTGCCCTAGCTACGCTTAAAATTGGATCGAGTGCTAGTTATGGAAATTGTTGGGTATGATGAGAGGATTATTATGTTGAAATTTGAGAGGCAATGGATATTGCCGGAGTTCGGCTGCAGGGGGAGCAGGCAGCGGCGGCACCGTTTAGAGGTTGTTTTTGCATTTTTTCGGGTTTGTTTTAATGAGAGGAGTTTAATGAAATATAGTTTGGAATTTATGGAGGAGTTTTGATAAAGATTGGGATTTATCAATGATTAAGGATTTAGGTGGTTATTCGAATGGAGTTCCAGCAGTTGATTTAGCAGTATTTAAACTTCAAAAAGGTTAAATTATGGATTTCGGTAATTTCGGAATATTGTGAGCCGTATTAGATTAATAAATGGGGAAGTTGGGCAAGAGAGATGAAATTATAGGCTTCCTTTTATTTCGGAAATTTTATTAAAGAATTATCCTAGTTTGGAGGCTTAATAATTATTTATTGTTCAGGACGTGAGGATGATCGTGTTGGGAGACCTTGGATCGACGGCATGCATAACCGTATACTGTGAGTGAACCTTTGATTTGAATGTCCTGCATGCACTAGGGTTTATTTAGTTTTTAAAGGCATATTGGAAATTTAATATTTTCTTGGAGTAATGAGTTCCATTCATTTTTCGGTAACTCTCTTTAGCATTTTATTTGACATGTGAGACATGTTAAATGATTTATTTTATTACGTAATATTTCCAGGTACAGTTGGGAACTGTACTGAGTTTAATGGATTTAAATACTATCGGTTTTATTTTTGGATGATTTTGGGATTTATAAATGATTACCGAAAATGAGATTTTCGGTAGTTCTCCATCATAATTTAATGATTTTGACTTGGAGATATTATTATTTATGATTTATATTTGATATTGAAATCTCGCATATACTTATAAGTTTGAGAATATTTTGACGTGTGAGACACGCCATTGAGTTTTAATACAATTTCTTATGATAATTTTCAAGTACGGTTGGGAACCGTACCATTCGTATGATCTTAGGGAAGATCAGTGAATTTAAGTGTTTTCGTATGTTTTTAGTCACCATAATATATGGTCGATTATATTATTTATTGCTAGCTAATCATTATTAGCGGTTAATCACCATATGTGAGTAGTGCGCTTAGCGTGAGACGTTATTATAGCCTGGAAGGCAACTGATCGGTATTTATATATATATATATATATATATATATATATATATTTAGCAGCTACTCACTATAAGTGAGTAGGACGCTTAGCGTGGGACGCTATTACAGCATGTGAGGCACCGACCCGAGCCTGGGAGACTCCTTTTACATTGTGATAATTCTTCCCCTTATTTATTTTTCACAGTTATAATTGATTAACCAGCGGGACTAGTTTATCCATTATTTGAGATTTCTGTTTTATTTAACCAGCGGAACTGGTTTATCGATTTATTAAGTGAATTCAGATTTAAGGTTTTAGGGACATTTAAAATTGCGTGCAACTAAGTTTTTAAAGCTGAAATGTGGGAAAATATTTAAATTGAGTTTTTGTTAAAATATTTAAATTATTTTGTCCACTCACTCTAACGTTTTTAAATTACTTTCCCCTGGGCCCTTTGGTTTTAAATGCCCAGTGTGTAGGCTAAGTATAGATGAGGTCGAGCGTACATGGAGTCGAGACTTAGTCCAATAGTCAGAGGTTGCTTCCGCTTCATCTTTATTCATGGTTGTTCTTTCCTTATTAGATATGCTCTGATAACCAGCTAGTGATTTAATGTTGTCTTTGTTGTTTGGTTTAGAACTGTCAAGTTAGATTTTCAGGTAAGGATTGTCCATTTTCAAGGAAGGTTCACCTGAATTTTCGATAAATTTTCCTTGGAGGTGGACCTTCCTGGATTTACCATGGGTTTCAGGGTGAAATTTAGGGTGGGTCCTAACATGCTTATCGATTGGAGGTACCTTCAGAGCTGTCCAAGATACATAATGTTTTTCATGTGTCCATGCTTCGCAAGTATATTGCTGATCCCTCTCCTGTCTTGCAAGAGCAGCCGATAAGTTTGAAGAAAGATTTGACCTATGAAGAGGAACCGGTTCAGATTCTTGATCGGAAGGAGCAGGTGCTTAGGAACAAAACGATTCCACTTGTTAAAGTTCTATGGAGGAGTCATCAAATAGAGGAAGCTACTTGGGAACCGGAAAAGCAAATGAGGCAGCAGTGTTCTTATCTCTTTGATTGACATGTATGTAAACTTCGAGGATGAAATTTTTATAAGGAGGGGAAAATTATCATACCCCGGTTCTGAAATTATTTTACGGTTATTTTACTTTGGTATTATTTTTATCTTTTACCATGTTGAGTAACCGTTTACTACTTAAGGACCCTATAGTTGAATTTTTCTTCCGTTTGGAATTTGGGAAAACTTTCTTCATGAAAGTCGTATAGGACGTTATTATGTTAAAATCGGAGTTAGCATGAAAAAGTTATCAATTAAAAGAGTAAATTTTTGAGTTGATAAAAGGGGGTAAAAATTAGTGGGTATTTTTTTTTGTTGGGGTTTTAAGTTTTGGACCGGGTGTGGAGCAGCCCAACACCCCCTCACTCACTCACTCTCTCTCTCTCTCTCTCTCTCTCTCTCTCTCTCTCTCTCTTCCTTCTCTCTTTCTCCCGAGCTCCCCGAGCCCTTCTCTCGTCGGAAGTTCCAAGCCTCCGTCCGGCCTCCACAGACTGCCAGACCACTTCTACCCGGACCCTCGCCGTCCCCTCTCTCTTTTTGGGCTGGTGTCCGAGCCGGTAGTGCGGCCGAAGAGGAGAAAATCCGCCGGAAACGCTAAGCAACCTTCGTCGGAGTTCTCTCCTCTGGTCACCATAGGTCAGGATTTTTGGCTCATCTTGTAGCCCTCATCAAGGTGAGTAATTCCTCAAAAGGAATTTGGCCTAATTCGATCTTGTTAATGAGAAATGTATAATTGATGTTCTAGGGCTCAATTTAAGGTTTTGGTTCGATTAACCTAGTTAGGCTTAGAAATGGTTTTTGTGCTAGTTAAGGAAGTTGTTGTGCGGGTTGAGAGAAGTGTTGTGCTAAAATTTGAGAAGCATTAGAGATCACTGGAGTACGGCTGCCGAATGCTTCCTTTTATTTCGGAAATTTTATTAAAATATTATCCTAGTTTGGAGGCTTAATAATTATTTATTGTTCAGGACGTGAGGAGGATTATTTGGCGGAAGCCTCGGGTCATCGGCAGGCATGGCCGAGCACTGTGAGTGGACCTTTGATTTGAATGTCATGCATGCACTAGAGTTTATTTAATTTTCAAAGACATATTGGAGATGCACTAGAGGTGGTGGATGTTTATTTGGGGGAGCGGGTGGCCCCAGGAGATGTGGATTTAATTGTTTTAGAAGTGTCTGGGTTGTGGTGATTTTTCTTTTAAGTAGGGTTACCAATTTTCAAGGGAGATTATGCCAAAATTTTGGTAGAATTTCTCTTAAAGTGAGTCCCGCAGGATTTATCCTGGATTTCACATTGAAATCCAGGGTAGGTCATGACAGAAAACGCTTACATTTTGTCTAACAAAAATACAATATTGTTTTTTCTTTTTGCTAAACGATTGAAAAATGCTTATTTAGTAGTTAAGAATCGATTAAAAAATGTTTTTTCTATAGATAATATAGATACACTCGAAACTTCGAAAGTACTTATTTGGCTAATTGAAATCTCTATAAATATTAACCCTAGCCTTGCGTCGCACGCGGACAACCATACCAAATTGGACTTGAATAGGGACAAACGTGGCTCATGAATCACCATTGTACCGAAATTGTCCCAACTTAACAACTTTTAAGGTGTTGAGTTTTAATCATAAAATGTCTCGGTACAATTGAGTATGATCCATCAACTTATAAGTTATATTTTATTTCTCTCTTTTCTGATGTGAGATCTTTCATCTCCAACAATTGGCACGGGCTTGCCATGTAGACGTTAATGAAGCTGCCGGACGGATGTTGACTATGCTCATTCGACTTTTGGGTTGCTTTGATTGGGTTTGACAGTAGTTGGCATTGCGTCAATTGAATCTAGGTTACTTTGCCTATTTATTATGGTGTTGCTAATAGTTCATAGGCTTTTAGTTACTTAAGTGAGCATTATACCTATCAAATGTGTTTGACCTAGTTATATACAGTTGTGGTACTTCCGCAAACTTTTTATCTATCCTTTATCCGTAAACGCTATGAATTGGAAACCTTCTTGTACACAGTCCTTGAGTCCTTGTGCAGTTGTGCGCAGGAAATACGAGTTGAAGCTAGGCTGCTGTTTAAAGATTTGCAAATCGGTCGCTTAATTACCAATCAGAATGGAGTTACAAGTTACAACCTATCAAAAGAATGGAAAGAAATTCTCATACATGTTATGGACATAATTATGGAAGAAAATCTTCATTTTTGTCCTTTTAGATCAAGGTTGTCCATTGGGCTTGGGCTTGGGCTAAGATGCTTGTAGTAAACCCTGTTTCGTTGCTAATTGTCTTTGCCATTGTGATTTGCTTATATATATAAGCGCCGACGGTCCAGTTTTGTTTGCAATTTGGATCCAAGTGAATCTCATTCTCTATGCCAAGAATCCTTTGCCAGCGACTAGCCTTCCCAATTCCCATAGCTACTACTACATCACCAAAACACTTCCTTCACTTCTCCACCAAATCTCTCAACTTCCCCAGAAACCCAAGACCTTATTTGGCCATGGCTAATCCCTCTGCACCCAGACCATCAATCACCCATGTCATTTTCGATATGGACGGCCTCTTACTCGGTAATTTCATTCTGCATTGCCTCATAATTTCACTGTAACTGCTCTGCTGCCTACATATTTCGGATCTTTGTTTTTCAGATAATGTTTTTCATAGTTACATTGACTGACCAAGTTTCATCTGTTTAATTTAGAGTTGTTCTTGTTATATTGACTTGCCCTTTTGGGATTCTTTTGTACAGTTAGAGATTGCCTAAAACTGTGAGTGAGTTTTTCTACAATGTCGATGAAACAGTGTATGCTCTCTGAGGCTATTTTAGAGCAATAGGATTCCAGCACACTAGGATGCTGGCAAGATCAAAGCTTTTAATTGCAAGAAACCCACAAACTAATCCTACCTGAAAACTATGCTGGCAGAACATAATCCCCCATATGCAAATAGACCCTAACACACCGGCCTGGGTGGTAGTCCAATCAGTTGGTCCATATCCCGCAAGTTCTTTCCTTCTGTTTGCATCCTTCAGACTCTGGTTACCATGATTTACTAGCAAAAGAAAAGTTTGGACCTTTTCCGCACTTGAATTTATTTATTTAATTTTTTTTTTGTGTTGGCTGGTTGATTTGTGCATTGCAAGATATATGGTCGTTATTATCCATAAGTGGATGGTATCAACTTATATTCGTAATAGCTTAATGAAGAAGAAAGTGAGAGGCACTAAGTAGAAAACCATTGATTGTCCGCTATGAATCATTGGATTCCTACGTACCATGAAATTGTTTCGTTTGCTATATTGCTTTATTTATTTTTAAGGATCACAAAGTGAACTAATCCTTAGAGCTATCAACTTGATCAATAAAGAGAAGTGTTGTTTAAAATTCATATCTGTTGCTAATAGAATTTCTGATTTTCATTGCCATTTTATTGTTGGTATGAGCTTCCCCAATACCTTGGTTTTTTTTTGTTTGAGGCTTATAGTTTGTCTCCGAATTCTAGGAAGAAACTGATGGTTTGATATATTTTTGTCTGTCTCAGACACAGAGAAGTTCTATACTGAAGTCCAGGAAATTATACTTGCTAGGTTTAATAAAACCTTTGATTGGGATCTGAAAGCAAAAATGATGGGAAAGAAAGCAATAGAAGCTGCTCTGGTCTTTGTTGAAGAGACTGGAATTAGTGACTCTCTTACGGCTGAGGCCTTTCTAGTTGAAAGGGAGGCAATGCTGCAGAAATTGTTTCCAACAAGCGAGCTGATGCCAGGTTTAGTATATGCAACTTATGCCTATTCAGATTTTGTAATCTTCACCCTTCATAAAAATCTGAACTGTATCTGGTTCAGCTTTCTAGATATGTATGGAGTCTCACTCTTTGGTCTACTGTGTTCGTAAAGTGAATGTGTATGTTATGTTTCTGTTACCCATTTCTGAGACAGTGAGATGACAAGCTAATTTAAAGTTTTCAATTTCTTTGACTTGGAGTTAGTTATATTATACAGCATGATTTTCCTATTTTGAATCTAATTATTCTAATAAATTATAGGAGCCAGCAGGTTGATCAGACATCTACATGCAAAAGCAATACCCTTTTGCTTGGCAACAGGGTATAGTTCCTTCACATAGTTTTTCAGTTTGTACCTGTAACCAGCTTTCAAACTAGAAGAGTTCTGGAGCATTTCTTGAGCATGATCATTTACTTTCAAGCTTCCTAACTCTCTGTCACTATGATTGAATTATAATATCATATTTTTATAAATGTGTTGCAGCTCTAATAAGCGACATTTCGAATTGAAAACACAAAGCCATCATGAACTTTTTTCATTGATGCATCATGTTGTCAACGGTGACGACCCAGAAATTAAACAAGGCAAACCCTCACCAGATATTTTCCTTGCAGCGTCCAAACGCTTTGAGGTATAATCTTATTACATATGTTCCTTTGTGATAATAGGCTCATTTCTTGATTATATACAAAGTCACATGAAATGTTCCGTTATTACCTTCTTTTCTCATTCATATTGTAAGCAAACATATGTGAAAGTGGCTCATCAGAAGATTTCTGTAAACAGGGTGGGCCAATAGATCCAAGTAAATGTCTTGTGTTCGAAGATGCACCCTCTGGAGTTCTTGCAGCTAAGAATGCTGGAATGTAAGTGCTTTATTTGTAATTTTTTTCACACGTTTAAGAAATAGTTTTTTTTTTTTTTTTTTTTTTTTTTTTTTTTTTTTTCTATAAGAAGTTAGTGGGTACTTATCAGAAAGTTCAGTTTCTCATCATATGTTCAAGAGGTTGAAAAAATCTATAGTTTTGATTATTTTAGAAGTTTGATTGACCGTAAAAATTAATGTCATTATTGCTATAAATGAATGTTACTTTTTTGTTGACTGGTAAGTGTTAGATTGCCACGAATTAGTGTTACATGTGCTTTCTGATTGATAAGTGTTGGATCTACAAACATGTGTTACATTTGCTGTTTGCTCAGTGACGGGTTTTGTGACATTCTTATCTGTTTGCATTTGAAAAGTTCATATTAATGCATTGACATTCATATTAATGCACGAACAATCAACAACTCTGATGATTCATGTTTATTTTGTAAGTTCTTTCCATGGAAGTAGTCGGCTGATTTGTTTTGAAGTATAGTCGCTTCAGTTGTGAGTAAACTTAATATGAAATTTGTACAATAAGTACATTAGTCAGAGAAGAAAGAGGATGCCTGCAAACTAGATGTTAATTATAGCAGGATTTGTATAGGTCAAGAGTTTAGCCTCAAGATCTAAGTAAGGTTGGTCATCTAACTACCTCCTCTTTCAAACCAAGAGGGTTGAGCCTGAATGATTGTGCCACGGTTCATACTTCGGTGATTAAAAATACTTGTGCCATAGAATTTTAAGTTTTTAGATTTAATTTTTATTTTTTTAAATTGTTCTTTGATTGCAGCATGTTGGCTAAGAACTAATGAGAAGGCTAGAAATCTTATAGGATCTTTAATCGTTACGTTGAGAAATAATCATTAAGGACTGTAGGGAAGAAAACCTAATAGAATGGGATTTGAAACCCTTTTACTGAAGTAAAGGCCTTAAAGGTGGATAACTTTTGCTTGCGTGACCTATGGATAAGCTCAATCATACATTGGTCTCTTAGTTCCAATTGAACAAGAAATACCATTATACCAAATAGAGAATCTGACTTCTGAACTAGTGTCCCACGGTTACCTGTAGATCGGAACCTAGTTCTGCTTAGCGTCTAAAGTATTTGCATTGCAGTATTCTATTTGTCTGCATCATGAGAGGTGATTGTAGCTTTATGAGAGTTGCTAATTGTCTGTTTTTGTACTGGAAAGCTTTATGAAGCATTTGCATGGCAGTATTCTATTTTGTGAACAAACTGTTATAAGTTTCTTAATCTTTAAGATTTGGAAGGGTAATACGCATTGACAAGCACACTCTCATTTAGGTCTTTGTGGAAGAAATACTTATAAAGGGGAACAAATCTTTGTTGGGGAGATAATGCCTTAAATTTTGAATTTTTTCTGCTTGGAATTGTGTTTGGATAAGTTAACATCTAAAACAAACCCCAGATATGGCTTCATTCAAATTAAACACGGAAGATCCTTCTCAAATTAGAAAATTTGCCTTTGTTCGTTCTGCGACTTTGTTCTTGGTATCATTTCAATTTTTTTTAGAAGAGGTAGCATTTAGAATTACTACGCACCAATAGAAGTCATCTGAGCTTGTCGGTTAAAACTACAAAACCTGTTTCTGTTCTAACCCAGAAACAGCAACACTATTGCTCGATAAAGTTGTCTGAGAAACAGTGTAACACATGCATTTGGATAAGTTAACCTCTAAAACAAACCCAATATGGCTTGATTCCAATTAAAAATGGAAAACCCTTCTCAAAAGAGATCTTGGCGGAATTGCCACATTTGGGATATGGATGATCCGATTCCCAAGGACCGTGATTGGGAATTGAGAATTCACCTGATCAACATCTCAAATCAATTGTTGGAAAATTTCCTTTGTACATTAGGTTCTATGGCTTTTGTTCTAGGTATAGAAGTCAACTGATTGATGTCAGTTAAAAACATAACTCCTGTATCGCCTGTTTTGGAAGAATAATACACTCTATTGCCTGATAAATTTCTGTCTAAGAAATAGAAAAATCGGGCCTTTGGTTCAACCTTAGTGTGTTCTTGGTTGCTAATAAGGTGATCACATATGATATGCAGGTCTGTTGTAATGGTTCCCGATCCAAGGTTGGACAGCTCTTATCATGATGCTGCAGACCAAGTTTTGGGGTCCTTGTTGGATTTAAACCCAAGTGATTGGGGTTTGCCTCCATTCGACAATCCAGCGAGCTAAATTGTTCTTATGCTGCATCTGGGGAACAACAATGGGTAATTTAGATTTTTTGGACGTTTTGCCACACCCAGAAATCCAAAATATCATTGCATTATACTAAAATTGGTCACACTTAAAACGTTGACTTTTTTGTTGTCGTTTCAAGATTACCAGTTGATTCATTTGCGTATTTTGATAGCTTTTACATATCAGAGCTATTGACATGTTCTGCATGACTAAACTTGCATCAACTGTATTGTATTAAAAAAAAAATTATTGAGTTTATCTTGTAATAAATCTGGTAGAAGAAAATTGGTTAACTCGTTGTGGTAGACTGGTAGCTCCGGGTAATAGGAAATAACTCAAATAAAATCCTTTAGGTGGAGAATCTTGAATCAGTCTAATCTCTGGGGTACTACAAATGCCATTAATGCGAAGTTTTTAATATATAAGCTAAAAAAACCTTTTGCTAATTCCAAAGAAAAAAAAAACCTTTTGCTAATTCCAAAAACAACCTTTTGCTAAAGCATTTTTCTTGAATTCGAAGGTGCATAGTGGGACTTCGATCATGAGCGCTACTCAAATGTCGATTTCATTTTTAACATTAAGCAAGCCGATCCCTCACCTGGGTCGTGTGCTTAGCATAAATGGCTTCTTCATCTGGTTGTTCTCGGAACTATGACATCTTCCTCAAATTTTAGAGGCGAAGACATTCAGAAAAATATTTGTCTGCTATCTTTATAGAGCCCTAGGTTATAAAGCAACCAACACCTTCATTGATTCTGTCATTCTGAAGACCCTTGACAAGGCAAAGAAGCTCGAACCAGCAAAGCTATCCAACAGTCGAGGTTTTCAATAGTATTTTTTTATTTTTTTTTCCTGAAAACTATGCTTCATCCAATAGTAGTTGGTCGGTTGATCCCTCTGATGTTCATAAATTGAAGAGAAGATTTTTGCCAAACAAGAAGATGATTCGAACCTTGGCAATGACGTGTTACAGAGCTGGAAGGCCGCTCTATTTAGGAAATCATAGAATACAGTATGAGCTTCGATTTTCTCAATTATGATATTTCATAACTGATAGATTCCTTCAATCAGATCACATCTTCATTTTTTGAAAGAACAGATCACATCTTCATTTTTTTGAAAGAACAGATCACATCTTCATGCAATAGGTACCCATTTTTTTCATACCCGTTTGCTGAATGTACTCAGAGGAGGTCACATTCCGGATCAACATGTTTGCTGACTTGTTGTAAAATTACGATTCAGAGAATGAACATAAATTAGAGATGTCACTTCTCAAACCACAAATACAATAAACCTGGCAGTAATACTACTATATTACTCGGAGATTCTTTATGCTTGGAACTCCAGTGTGAAGAATTGATGCTGCACTTTCTTCTTGATTAGTTGATCATTGTGATCATTGCCAAAGGACACGATGATTGAAGCAAAATGTGAAGTTGCTAGCTCCTTGTCTTGTTTGTCTTCTTTGGTGCCATTAATTTCTTTGTCTTCTTTTCGCTTCTCCTTTGAGAGATATTCAAATTGGCAATTTAAAGAGGGACCAAATAATGCAAAAACTTCTTCTTACAACAATGAAGTCTTAATTCATCATCTTGATGTCGTGCAAATTGAGCATACCTATCTAGGAAAGAATCATTACAGGAAATATCTTCTTAACCGACGGAAGTCGGCTAAGTTCGTCTTCGTCGATGAAAATATAATTGTCGTATAGGACACCACAACTGTTGCCTAAGATCTATTTAGGCGACAGAAAATGAATGTCAAGGACGTCCGTCGACTAAGATATTCCTATCCGACGAACCAATATTTGTCGTATAAGTTTTGTCGGCAAAGTAAATCCTAGGCGAAGAATATTTTCTGTCGGTAACATTTCGTCGGCTTAGTAACTCTTAGGCAATGGAAACTGACTTTCGACACCCTCCGTCGACTAAGATCTTCCTAGGCGACAACACATTTCCGTCGATAAGGCTAGTCTTGGGTGACAAACCATTTTCCGTCGGCTTAGTAAGTCTTGGGTGACGAATTTGTGTTTCTTAGCCGACGCTTTGTTCCGTCGCCTAAGAAATGTCATTATTGCCTGACACAACGCAGAACAAATATATTTTTGTCGATGCCTTTTCTCTTAGGCGATGGAATATTCCGTCGGCTAAGTAAACACATCATTTATACAACTTCTGCCTAGAAGAGAACAAAGATGAACCCAAACTTTCTTCCCCCCCCCCCCAGAATTCATCCTAGTGAAAATCTAGTTTTGGAAGTTTTTCTTCATGAATTTGATCGATCTTCAAGAGCCGCTTCTCTCCTAATTGATATGTAACTACTCTAATTCATCTAGTTTCTTCATTTAGGCATATTTTCCGGTGAACTTTCCGACGACTTTGTCGACGGTTCAATTTTGCTGGTCCAATTACTAGATTGCTTAACGCGTGCATGATATATGTAACTTTGATAGTGTATATACATGTTGAATATGTTTGTACGTATATGTTTTTGTGTCACACCCCGGTTCTTAAGTTATTTTACGGTTATTTACTTTGGTGTTATTTTGGTCTTTTACCGTTTTAAACAATGTTCTAAAAGGCGTTAGGCGCTAGGCGGGCGGTAACCCACAGCCTAGAGCCTGGACAGCCTAGGCGAGGATTAGACGGGGACTAGGCGATTTGTATTTTTTAAGATTTATTAATTAAAAATATATATTTTATGCAATTTAATATTTGAAAACGGTCAAATATAGATAAATTATTCAACATAATCTAGTCTTACTCATTTATAAAATAAATTATAACTAAAATTTAACATAACTTCTCGTAAAAGTGAGCAACAACAACAATAAACATATACACTTCTAATTTTAAACACACAATTAACTCTTATACTCTCATACTCCCCACAGTATAACAATCTCATCACAAAAAGAAAACAAAATTAGCCGAAAAGCTTAGCAGCCTAGGCGGGCAAGGCGGCGTCTAGGCGGGCTAGGCGGCCGCCTAATCGCCCACAACCTGGCATAAAGGCCTGGAAGAAAAGCGAGGCGGCTTGTTGCAGCCTAGAGCCTAGGCGGGGACTAGACGGTCCTAGGCGGGGCCTTTTAGAAGCTTGGTTTTAAATAACCGGTTACTATTTTAAGACTTCGAAAGTTGACTTTTTCTTCCGTTTGAAATTTGGGAAAACTTTCTTCATGAAAGTCGTAGAGGATATTATTACGAGTTCGTAGACATGCTATGCGTTAAAAACAAAGTTAGCATGGAAAGTTATCAATTAAATGGTAAGTTTTTGAGTGGGTAAAAAGGGTAAAAATTTTAGTGGGTATTTTTGTGTTGGGTTAAGTGTTGGACCGGGTAGGGAGCAGCTCAACACCCTTCTCTCTCTCTCTCTCTCTCTCTCTCTCTCTCTCTCTCTCCCTCTTCCTTCTCCATTTCTCCCGAGCTCTCTTCGAGCCTTCTCTCGCCGGAAATCTCCTACCACCAGCTGCCGCCGTCCAGCCAGCAACCGGCAGCCGCTCCAGCCCAGTTTGGACCCCCGCCATCTCCTCTCTCTTCTTGGCCTAGTGTCCGAGCCGGTAACGCCACCAGAGAGGAGAAAATTCGCCGGAAACGCCGGACAGCCCTTCGCCGGAGTTCCCTCCTCCGACCACCATAGGTCGGAATTTTTAGCTCATCTTGTAGCCCTTATCAAGGTGATTAATCCCTCAAAAGGAATTTGCTAAATTCGATCTTGTTAGGATGAAATGTATAATTGAAGTTCTAGGAATTTATGGATGTTTTGGTTTAATTTCCCTAGTTAGCCTTAGAATTGGACTAAGTGCTAGTTATGGAAGTTGCTGTGGATGATGAGAGGATTATTCTGTTAAAATTTGGTAGTCATTGGAGGTCGCCAGAATTCGGCTGCCGGCCACCGACGCCACCCCTTAGGGGCAGTTTTTCATGTTTTCGGGTTTTTTATAATGAGAAGAGTTTAATGAAGTATAGTTTGAAATTTTTGGAGGAGTTTTGGTTAGGTTTGAGATTTATCAATGATTAAGGATTTAGGTGGTTATTCGAATGGAGATCCGGCAGTTGATTTAGCAGAATTTAAACTTCAAAAAGGTTAATTTATGGCTTTCGGTAATTGCGGAATATTGTGAGCCATGTTAGATTAAAAGTGGAGAGGTTGGGCAAGAAAGATGAAATTATAGGCTTCCTTTTATTTCAGAAATTTTATTAAAGTATTATTCTGGTTTGGAGGCTTAATAATTATGTATTATTCAGGACGTAAGGAGGATCATTTGAACGAAGCCTCGGGTCGTCGGTAGGCATAGCCGAGCACTGTGAGTGGACCTTTGATTTGAATGCCATGCATGCACTAAAGTTATTTAATTTCAAAGACATATTTGAGATTTAGTATTTTCTTGGATTAATGAGTTCCATTTATTTATTTGGGAACTCTCTTGCTCATTTTATTTGACATGTGGGACAAATCAATTGATCTTTTATTTTTAATATTTTACTTCACCCTAAAAGGGTTGATTGATATTGATTATTGCTAGCTAGCATTATTTAGCGGTCCTCATCATATGTGAATAGAGCGCTTAGCGTGGGACGCTATTATAGTCTTACCAGTGGTCCTCATCATATGAGAGTTGAGCGCTTAGCGTGTGATGCTATTATTGCCTGGGAGGCAACCGATCGGTTTATATAAATTTATATTAATCGTTAGCTAGCCATTATTTAGCGGTCCTCATCATATGAGAGTTGAGCGCTTAGCATGAGACGTTATTATAACCTTATTAGCGGTCAACATCATATGGGACGTTATACATCATTTGTTTTGATTTATTGATAACCAATGGGATTGGTTCATTATTTTTGGTCTATAATCATTTTCGGGAAGATTTCGAAGAGTGGCATGCATAAACATTTTTCTCAATGGAAAATATGGGAAAAACATAAATTTTGATTTCAAGGCTCTATCTTTAAGTCAGTATTTTTATTATTTATTTTTGTCCACTCACTCTATTGTTTTGAATGCTTCTCCCCTGGTCCTTTCGTTTTAAATACCCAGTCTGCAGAGTTGTGTTCGGCGAGGGTAGGAGGCGAGTCATATTTTCCATCACTTCCAGTTTTCTTTTGTAGGTTACCGGATTAACCTACTTGTGTATTTTTCTCGTTTCCTTCAAATTAGTAGCTCTGATAACCATGGGATGATGTATCAATTTATTTTTATGTGTGTTAAGAGATTATGACTCAATTTAGGAGGGATTTGGAAGATTTATGGGATATTGTTGCATGAGAAATTAATTTATGAAGTTGTTGGAATTATATGGATTTTTAAGGTGGTGGATGTTTATTTGGAGGAGCAGGTGGCTCCAAGAGTTGTGGGTTTAGTTGATTTAGAATTGTTTGGGTTTTGGTGATTTTTCTTTGAGGTAGGGTTACTCATTATCAAGGGAGGTTATGCCAAAATTTTGGTAGAATTTCCCTTGAGGTGGGTCCTGCAGGGTTTATCCCGGATTTCAAGGAGAAATCCAAGGTAGGTCTTGACAATTGGTATCAGAGCATTAGGTTGTCCGATTCTTATCTTTCTAAATCACTACCACATATGCTTACTAAAACTTAGTGTCATGAGGGTGATGGTCCGACCACGGCGGATCCATTAGCTTATACATGTATGCTTAGTGTTTATTGAGTATGTGGGTGTAGTAGTCTTTTTCTTGTCTCTTGTGCTAAATATTTTATTCTCAAGTAGTATGCCTCCTCGTCGAGCACCTAGGTAGAATCCTCCAAGAGGGGAAGATGAGGATGTACAGGGTGATTGGACTAATGCCATGGAGCAGTACTTTTAGTGTTTTAGCACTAATATGGTCCCCTAGATAAATTATGATAGGGCATACAAGAATGGAGCTTGAGCGTTTAGCCATGCTGTTGAGCCTTTAGATGCTCAGAATTGGATAGAGACCATTGAGAAAATGTTTATTCAGGTGAGATGCCCCGAGGATAGGAAGGTGAGCTTGGCTACCTAGTTTTTGGAGAAGGAAGAATGGCATTGGTGGCTTGATTTGAGTAGAGGTATGGGTGATGCTGCTAATCATATGACCTGGGATCAGTTTATAGCTCTTTTTAGAGAGCGATATATTAGCCATGCTCATGTCAACTGAATGAGAGAGGAGTTCCTAAATTTGAAGAAGAGTGATGATATGACAGTGATGGCTTTTGAGCAGTGATTTCGGGAGTTGTCCTACTATGTGCCTGATTTGGTGAAGACAGATCAGGAGAAGATTTATCAATTCACCAAGGGCCTTGGTGGTATTTATGCAAACAGGATAACAACGGTGCCATATAAGTCATTTCACTAGGCCCTGACTTTTGCTTTGAATATTGAGGCATAGGAGTTGGCAGCTGGCCGTCTTTGTGATTCTGGTGGTCGTAGCCAGGGTTCATCAAATAAATTGGCGTCCACCTCGTGTTCTGGATCATCTACTGGCAGTGGGCATGGTAGCAGTTCGAGTTCTGGCTCTGGTTTTAGAGGGAGATTCAAGAGGCATGGTAGTAGACCCTTTAGGAATTTTTTTGGGCGTCAGCTTGAGCGATTTAGGAGTGGATCGAGCAGTAGGAGTGGGACCTCTGGTGGTCAGTCTTTTCAGTCTGGGCAAATTCAATTTCAGCCAGGGGGATGTTTTCAGTGTGGTCAGCTGGATCACTTCAAGAGGGATTGCCCTCTTTTGACTCAGGGAGCAACATATGCTCATACTCAGGCCATGGGTCAGACATCAGCTGGTGGTTCTAGTAGTGGTACTCGCGCCATGGCTCTAGCCAGAGGTGGCTTTCAACAGGGCAGAGGATAGAGAGGTCGTCCTGCCACTACTCATGCTGGGCTTCATGCCATGACTCAGCAGGAGGGACGTACCTCCTCAGATGTCATTATTGGTACGTTGTTAATTTTTGGTCAACCTGCTTTTATATTGATAGACCCTGGAGCGACACATTCTTTCATGTCTAGTAGATTTTCATTTCTCACTAATGTGCCATCATCACCACTTCTAGGCGAATGGCAGGTTTCCTTGCCCTCCGGTAATGTGATGAAGATAGATTGGGTATATAGAGGTTGTGAAGTGTTGGTGGAGGGTCGTAGTTTCGAAGTTGACTTAATTCCCCTAGATATTGTGGAGTTTGATTTAATTTTAGGTATGGACTTTTTAGAGGCACATAGAGCCATGATTGATTGTTTCTGAAAAGTAGTGGTGTTATGTAATCTTGGAAAGCCTGAGGTTACATTTCAAGGGGAGCGGGATGTTCTTTGAAGTTGTTTGATTTCAACTATCACTGCTAGGAAATTGTTGAATAAAGGTTGCCAAGCTTATTTAGCACATGTGGTGGATACTAGAAAAGGGGAGGTGAGAATGCAAGATATCCTTGTAGTTAATGAGTTTCCAGATGTTTTTCCAGATGAGTTGCCTGGTTTGCCTCCTGTAAGAGAGATAGGTTTACAATTGAGCTACTTCCTGGAACGACACCTATTTCTCAAGCACCTTATAGAATGGCACCTGCAGAATTAAAAGAGTTAAAAACTTAACTGCAGGAGTTGGTGGATAAGGGTTTTATTCGGCCCAGTATGTCTCCTTGGGGTGCTCCAGTGTTGTTTGTCAAGAAGAAAGATGGCACCATGAGACTTTGTGTAGACTATAGGAACTTGAACCAGGTTATGGTAAAGAATAAATATCCTTTACCCCGCATTGATGATTTATTCGATCAGTTGAGGGGTGCCACAGTCTTTTCAAAGATTGATTTGAAATCAGGATATCATCAGTTGCGGATTCGGGAAAGTGATATAGCCAAGATTGCTTTTCAATCACGTTATGGTCATTATGAGTTTGTGGTGATGTCGTTTGGACTTACTAATGCACCTGCTGCTTTTATGGATCACATGAATAGGTTGTTCCGTCCATACCTTGACCATTTCGTGATTGTATTCATAGATGACATCTTGGTGTATTCGAAGAATTTGAAGCAACATGCTAAGCATTTAAAATTGGTGTTGCAAACTTTGAGGGAAGCTCAGTTATATGCAAAGCTTAGTAAATGTGAGTTTTGGTTGGATAAAGTGGGGTTCTTAGGTCATGTGGTTTCGGCAGAAGGAGTCAGTGTGGATCCCCAAAAGATAGAAGCAGTGACAAATTGGAAGAGGCCTTCTAGTGTGACGGAGATTCGTAGCTTCTTGGGGTGAGCAGGATATTATCGTCGTTTTATTCAAGATTTTTCAAAGATTGTCGCTCCTCTTACAAGATTGACCAGGAAGGGGGTTAATTTCGAGTGATCAGAAAAGTGTAAGCAGAGCTTTCAAGAGCTCAAGGATCGTTTAACTAGTGTTCCAGTTCTAGCACTCCCTGATGATAGTGGAGAGTATATGGTTTATTGTGACGCTTCTAAGCACGGTTTGGGGGGCGTATTGATGCAACATGAAAGAGTAATTGCTTACGCTTCTAGGCAATTGAAGCCGCATGAAGTGAATTACCCCACCCACGACATAGAGCTTGCTGCAGTGGTTTTTGCATTAAAATTATGGAGACATTATCTTTATGGAGCCAAGTGCCAGATCTTTACCGACCACAAGAGTCTTCGGTATCTATTCACTCAGAGAGAATTAAATATGAGCCAAAGAAGGTGGATTGAGTTTATTAAAGATTATGATTTTACTATTGAGTATCATCCTGGAAAAGCTAATGTAGTAGCGGATGCTCTTAGTCGCAATCCTTCTATGTCCTTAGTTTATATGAGGACGGTTTGGGCTCCACTTCTTTATGAGTTACGAGCTACAGGAGTGGAATTGTCGGTGGATGAGGTTGGTCCTTTGGTAGCCAGTTTTCATGTGAGGCCAATTTTGGTTGATAGAGTGCGTGAGGCTCAGCATAATGATCCCTCCATCGTTCGGTTGATAGAAAGAGCATTTAACGGATCGGTAATGAATTTTTCTGTTAGCAGAGATGGTGTCTTGTTGTTTAAAAACAGGCTATGTGTTCCAAAGTGGAATTTGGAATTGAAACAGGAGATAATGGAGGAAGCTCATAGTTCTGCTTATGCTGCACATCCTGGTAGTACTAAAATGTCAGGACCTTGAAAGATTTTTATTGGTGGCCAAATATGAAAAGGGAAATTGCCGCTTTTGTAAGTAAGTGTTTGATTTGTCAGCAAGTCAAAGCGGAGAGGCAGAAACCTTCTAGTCTACTAGAGCCATTGCCTATTCTGATATGGAAGTGGGATCGCATCGCCATGGATTTCATTTTTAGCTTACCTCGTACCCGTGATGGGCACGATGGTATTTGAGTGATTGTGGATCGATTAACAAAGTCTGCACATTTTCTGTTAGTGGGGAAGAAGTATTCCTTGGATAAATTGGCTGAACTTTATGTGAATCAAATATGGAGACTCCATGGTGTGCCTGAGTCTATAGTATTTGATCGAGATCCCAGATTCGTTTCTAAATTATGGGGAGCTTTACAGGCAGCTATGGGCACTCGGTTGCACTTCAGCATAGCTTTTAATCCTCAAACGGACGGGCAGTCTGAGAGGACTATTCAGACTATGGTGGACATATTGAGGTCATGTGCTATGCAATTCAAAGGGAGTTGGGATAAGAATTTGTTCTTGATAGATTTTGCCTACAACAACAGTTTTCATTTTAGCATAGGTATGACTCCCTTTGAAGCGCTTTATGGGTAGCAGTGTCGTACACCTCTATGTTAGAATGAGGTGGGAGAAAAAGAGTTTTGTCGTCCAGAGATTATCCAGGATACAAATGAGAAGATCAAGATGATTAGAGATAGGCTCAAGGTGGCTTAAAATAGGCAGAAGAGTTATGCGGATAACTACAGGAAAGACCTTGAGTTCCAAGTGGGTGATTGAGTATTTTTGAAACTATCCCCTTGGAAGGGCGTAGGACGTTTTGGTTAACAGGGAAAGCTTAGCCTGAGGTATATTGGTCCTTATGAGAATTTAGAGTGGGTTGGCACAGTTGCTTATCGATTAGATCTACCTTCAGAGCTGTGCAGGATACATAAAGTTTTCCATGTATCCATGCTTCGCAAGTATATTGCCGATCCCTCTCATGCCTTGCAAGAGTAGCTGATAAGTTTGAAGAGAGATTTGACCTATGAAGAGGAACCGGTTCAGATTCATGATCGGAAGGAGCAAGTGCTTTGGAACAAAACGATTCCACTTGTAAAAGTTCTATGGAGGAGTCATCAAATAGAGGAAGCTACTTGGAAACCCGAAGAGCAAATGAGGCAACAATATCCTTATCTCTTTGATTGACAAGTATGTAAATTTCGAGGACGAAATTTTTATAAGGAGGGGAGAATTGTCACACCCTGGTTCTTAAGTTATTTTACGGTTATTTACTTTGGTGTTATTTTAGTCATTTACAGTTTTAAATAACCGGTTACTAATTTAAGACTCCGAAAGTTGACTTTTTCTTCCGTTTGGAATTTGGGAAAACTTTCTGCATGAAAGTCATAGAGGATGTTATTACGAGTTCGTAGACATGTTATGCGTTAAAAACGGAGTTAGCATGGAAAATTCATCAATTAAATAATAAGTTTTTGAGTGGGTAAAAAGGGGTAAAAATTTAGTGGGTATTTTTGTGTTGGGTTAAGTGTTGGATTGGGTAGGGAGCAGCCCAACACCCTTCCCTCTATCTCTCTCTCTCTCCCCCTCTTCCTTCTCCATTTCTCCCGAGCTCTCCCCGAGCCTTCTCTCGCTGGATATCTCCTGCCACCAGCTGCCGCCGTCCAGCAAACAATTAGCCGCCGCTCCAGCCAAGTTCGGACCCCCGCCACCTCCTCTCCTTTCTTGGCCTAGTGTCTGAGCCGGAGAGGAGAAAACCCACCAGAAACGCCGGACATCCCTTCGCCAGAGTTCCCTCCTCCGGTCACAATAGGTCGAAATTTTTGGCTCATCTTGTAGCCCTCATCAAGGTGAGTAATCATTCAAAAGGAATTGGCTAAATTCGATCTTGTTAGGGTGAAATGTATAATTGAAGTTCTAGGGATTTATGAATGTTTTGGTTCGATTACCCTAGTTAGCATTAGAATTGGACTAAGTGCTAGTTGTGGAAGTTGTTGTGGATGATGAGAGAATTATTCTGTTAAAATTAGGTAGCCATTGGAGGTCGCCGGAATTCGGCTGCCGACACCGCCCCTTAGAGGCAGTTTTTCATGTTTTCAGGTTTGTTATAATGAGAGGAGTTTAATGAAGTATAGTTTGGAATTTTTGGAGGAGTTTTGGTATGGTTTGAGATTTATCAATGATTAAGGATTTAGGTTGTTATTCGAATGAAGATCCAACAGTTGATTTAGCAGAATTTAAACTTTAAAAAGGTTAATTTATGGCTTTCGGTAATTGCGGAATATTGTGAACCTTTTTACATTAAAAGAGGAGAGGTTGGGCAAGAGAGATGAAATTATAGGCTTCCTTTTATTTCGAAAATTTTATTAAAGTATTATCCTGGTTTGGAGGCTTAATAATTATGTATTGTTCAGGACATGAGTAGAATCATTTGGAGGAAGCCTCAGGTCGTCGGCAGGCATAGCCGAACACTGTGAGTGGACCTTTGATTTGAATGTCATGCATGCACTAAAGTTATTTAATTTCAAAGGCATATTTGTGGTTTAGTATTTTCTTGGCTTAATTAGTTCCATTTATTTATTTGGGAACTCTCTTACTCATTTTATTTGACATGTGGGACATCTCAATTGATCTTTTATTTTTAATATTTTACTTCACCCTAAAAGGGTTGATTGATATTGATTATTGCTAGCTAGCATTATTTAGCGGTCCTCATCATATGTGAGTAGAGCGCTTAGCGTGAGACGTTATTATAGTCTGACCAGCGGTCCTCATCATATGAGAGTTGAGCGCTTAGCGTGAGATGCTATTATCGTCTGGGAAGCAACCGATCGGTTTATATAAATATATATATATATATATATATATTAATTGTTAGCAAGTCATTACTTAGCGGTCCTTATCATATGAGAGTTAGGCGCTTAGCGTGGGACGTTATTGTTATTAGCGGTCCTCATCATATGTGAGTAGAGCGTTTAGCGTGAGACGCTATTATAGCCTGGGAGGTGAAACTTTTTCCACATTTGTTTTGATTTATTAAGAGCCAACGAGATTGGTTCATTATTTTTGGTCTATAATCATTTTCGAGAAGATTTCCAAGAGTGGCATGCATAACCATTTTTCTCAATGGAAAATATGGGAAAAACATAAATTTTGATTTCAAGGCTCTATCTTTAGGTCAATATTTTTATTATTTATTTTTGTCCACTCACTCTAACGTTTTGAATGCTTCTCCCCTGGTCCTTTCGTTTTAAATGCCCACTTTGCAGAGTTCTGTTCGGCGAGGGTAGGAGGTGAGTCATATTTTCCACCACTTCCAGTTTTCTCTCGTAGGTTACCGGATTAACGTACTTGTGTATTTTTCTTGTTTCCTTTAAATTAGTAGCTCTGATAACCATGGGATGATGTATCAATTTATGTTTATGTGTGTTAAGAGCTTATGACTCAATTTAGGAGGGATTTGGAAGATTTATGGGATATTGTTGCATGAGAAATTAATTTATGGATTTTTGAGGTGATGGATGTTTATTTGGGGTAGCAGGTGGCTCCAAGAGTTGTGGATTTACTTGATTTAGAAGTGTTTGGGTTTTTGTGATTTTTCTTTGAGGTAGGGTTACTCATTATTAAGGGAGGTTATGCCAAAATTTTGGTAGAATTTCTCTTGATGTGGGTCCCGCAGGGTTTATCCCGGATTTCACGGGAAAATCCGGGGTAGGTCCTGACATTTTGTGTGTATAATATGTTTGTACATATAATTTGTGTGTATACGTATAATATGTTTGTATAATATATGTGTGTATATATATATCTAACTTTTGTGTGTATAATTTTTAGTGTGTATATATATATATATATTTATATATCTTCAGTGTTTGTGTGTATGATTAATAATTATGTGAATAATATATTTATCCTTGATGATGTGTCTTGACCGAATCTTCTCCATATTAGACTATAATACTCTTAGATATCTATCATTGATTTACAGGGATTCTCTATGTAATCTCTGAATGAATGAGTAGACTTTTTTCTCTCGTATACTCATACTCTACAACACGTTATCAGACTTGGTGCCCTAACCAAGAGATAATAGGCCAACCATCCCGAAAAAACCCTAAAACCTTTGAAAACCCAAACTTTTTCCCAAAACCCTAATCTGCCCGTTTCGTTTTTCTTGATTTCCGGCCGGATTTTCTTCTATCCACTGCCGAAATTACATATCCACAGAAAGTGCCTGAACAGGCCGCCAAAATTTTCCAGACCACCGGTTCACTGCCTTCCTGTGCTCTGATCGACTTGATTATTGGACAACAGCTTCCTCTTCTAGTGGTGCTCCTCCTGTCAAAAGCGCAGCTCCAAACTCGAAGTAGAAGTAGGTCAAATGTTGTTTTCTTCTCTCGACAGCCTCTAGAAACCAAAGATATCAAGATTGCTCGTCTTCCAAGGAAAGCCAGAAAGGTTCCCAACCATCGGTCGAAGCCTGCCATCGACTCAAACTCATTAGAGGTAAATTTATAATTAAGGTTACTACTTTCCTAATTTCAATTCATAGTTCGGGCTTAGTAGCATTTCCATCTATCCTCTCTCTCTGACTGGATTGGGTTTTGGGGGGGAATAGGGTTTGGAAGTTTTGTAGGGGCTCCCATCCTCTATTAAACTTTGTGATATGACATAAGCGTCACCATATATTTGCGACTACGATTACGCGTCGCTGTGACAGCTGTGAGCATCGCCTACAAGGGAAGAATCGATTGTGACTGCGCTAACGCGTCACCTACTTTTATTTGCATCGATTTTATGACTATATCCTTGGTTTATTGACTAATTCCGATCCCCTTGTCTTTTGTAGATGACTGAGCCATCCAGACCCGAGTTCTATATCCTCGATAACCGAGGTAAGGAATATCACCGATGGGTGTCCGATGTGACTAATACGTTCATCGGTAAGCGGTTGACAACCACCATCTTTTCGCCGCCGAATGGCCCTCTAGCAAATGACGAGGCCAAGGCACAAGCCCTCATGTTTTTGAGGTGCCACATTCATCTAACTCTGAAGAAACAATACCTAAAAAGAGAAGACCCCAAAGATCTATGGGATGTCTTGAAGCAACGCTTCAACAACGTACATGATATACTCATTCCAGAGTTGACTGCTCATTGGGAATCCATTAGACCAATGGACTTTACTAAAGTTGAGGATTACAACCAAGCTATGTTGGACCTCCAAGAAAAAATAAGGTTTTGTGGCGTCGACAAGACTGACAAAGATATGATTAAGAATATTTTGTACACTTTTCAGACATTGATGAGCTTACTTAACCATCAATATCACCTTAAGTATGAGCGGAACTGCGTTACGTCGTTTAGTGACCTCATATGCGTGCTAGAAAAAACAAAGCGGCACCAGGAGATTATCCTCAATAACAATGCAAGGCCGGTTGGGACTAAGAAGATTCCTGAGTCCAACCAAACTAGTGGAGGTAAAGCTCTAAGGAAAAGAGGAAATATAAAACCTGCACCATATAAATGTGAGCAGAATCAGCCACGTGGTCGCGGTAATGGCAATAATCGGCGGGGAAACAACCGCAACAACACTTGGAGGTGTGATGACGGAAATTCCGCCCCTCCAAGGAACAATAACCTCGACCGTGGCCGCCAATGTGAGAAATCCGGCCAAGGCCAAAATCCTCCCTCTAACTCGAACAAGAATAGGCGATCTCCATGCTATATTAACAGATCTACCGCTCACTTGCATCATGATTGCCGTGCTAGCAAAGAAGCTATTGATACCTACAGAAGACACAAGCAGTACTTAGCTCAAGAAGTTAACTTTACTGGGGGAGATGACTTTGGTGCTGAGCCTTCAACCAATTTCACCATAGCAGATTACGAAGCTAAGAAGCAAGTTGGTCCTGCGTACATGGATGCTGCGGATTTTGATTAAACTCTTTTGATTAGATGTTTTTTCTCTGCTATTTTCAGTTTCGCATTTGTTTAGCCCCTAAGGAGCCCCTGAGCATCTCTACCGTGCGCTGGGCGGCTTCCTGCACCCTTAGAGGGCCCCTTCCTCAGATTGCCGAGCCCATGCAGGCGGCAGGCCCTTGTCGCACCCCGACCATGCCCCTGCACGTCGCTGAGCCCCTGCCGCGCGTGGACAGGACCTGGGCCGCACCCCTGCGGGTGCCCCTCGAGCTGTTGAGCCCCTGTGAGCCCCTAGCGGGCTTCTGCCTTCTGCCAGTGCTGTAAGCGCACTTCCAGCACCTTTTTTGATGCTACTGCCGAGCCTCTTGCCTGGCCAAATTGCCGTAACTTCATGAAATTAATTTTCTTGCCGTGTAATTGCACTCATTCAGGATTCCAACTTGGTTCAATTCCCAATTAACCCCTCTATGTTTTATTAGAGTGTTCGCATTATCTTGATCCAAGACTAATTATTTTCACACTTTTATGTAGATGTGTCGTGGCAAAATTGAGTGTCTAGCTGACAGTGGGACTACCCACACTATTCTACGGAATAGGCTATTATTTAAGGACTTTGTGTCTCACAAATTCTCAGTGACAACCATGATTGGTTCCTCGCCTGTAATTCAAGGCAGAGGCAATGCGCATTTCATATTGCCAAATGACACAATGATACATGTCACTGATGCGCTTTACGCGCCTAAGGCTAATCGAACCTGGCTATCATTTAGGGACATTCGTGCCAACGGATTTCACCTAGAAACATTCAATGAGAATATACAGGAGTTTTTGTTTATCACCTCTAATGACTGCGGCTGTAAACACATCTTAGAAAAGCTTATGAGTCAAACTAGCGGTTTGTATCTTACAACCATTAGGATCATCGAATCCTATGCATTTTCAACTTTTGTGACTTTGACTCATACAAGCTTTGGCATGATCGTTTGGGACATCCCGGACGTGACATGATGATCTGAATTCTCAAGAATTCATATGGACATCAATTTTTTCGAGCACTGAAGCGTGTTGGAGCTTCTCCTTCCACCGAAATAGGTGATGCAGCCGTGCATGATGCACCTGCCATAGGCTCGGCCTCCAAGGCCATTGCCGAGACTCCAAATGCCTCTATGGCTATCTCTAATGCTCATCGCTCATTTTGCAAAGCTTGTTCACTAGCCAAATTGAATGCAGGACCATCTTTTACTAGTGATTCTAAACAAAACATTCCATTCCTACAAAGGATCCAAGGTGATATTTGTGGACCTATCAAACTAGAGTGCGGACCATTTCAATATTTCATGGTTCTGGTTGATGTATCAACGCGTTGGTCACACATTGCTTTGCTATCCACAAGAAACGCTGCATTTGCTAAAATCTTTGCTCAAATTATTAAGCTCCGGGGTCACCACCATAATCATCCAATCAAGTCTATTCGATTAGACAATGCTGGAGAGTTTACGTCTAAGTCTTTTGACGACTATTGCATGTCTATCGGGATTGAAGTATAACATCCCATACCCCATGTGCATTCACAAAACGGTCTCGCAGAAGCTACAATTAAGTGCTTACAATTGATTGCACGGGCCTTGGTGATGTGCACCAACTTGCCTGTTTCTGGCTGGGGTTATGCAATTTTGCATGCAGCTACACTTATTCATTTTAGACCCAGTGCAACCCAACCATTTAGTACGTACGTACCAGTTGGTAACTGGATATGAGCTTGATATTTCACACTTACGCATATTTGGTTGCACGGTTTATGTGCCTATTATGCCCCCACTGCGTACTATGATGGTTCCTCAAAGACGATTAGGTATTTATGTTACCTATCAAAATCCTACGATTTTCCGCTATTTAGAACCTTTAACAGCAGATCTCTTTACTGTGAGATTTGCAGATTGTCACTTTGATGAGACATTCTTCCCACCGTTAGAGGGAGTCATACTATTTCCATTCTAATTGAACATCAAGAATTAATGAGGTCTGACCCCACTATGTCTCATTATGATCCCCGAACTTCTGACAGCGATTTAGAAGTTCAATGTATTCTCGATCTTGAAAGAGTTGAAGATTTGATACCTGACTCTTTTACCGATATCGCAAAATTGACAAGATCAATTATCCTACTGCAAATGCTCCTACAAGGTTAGATGCCCAACGGTGGAGGTGTGGCGGCGGCCTCTGCTCCCACCAAGAAGAGGGGGAGACCTGTTGGTTCAACATATACTGTGCCTAGAAAAAGGCGTGATAGTAAGGCACTAAATGATCCACTCATCATCAACATTGTGAATCCTTCACATGAGATTGTCTCTGACTATAGTTATATGCAAGAATCAATGTTAGCATATTTGGGGGATGCCTCAGATCCAATGTTGATGTTGGAGAACAAACAAATCTTACTAAAGTATACCGATGTGCACAATATGATGGAAAGAACTTCCACAACTATTGATGATGTTTTTGCTTATTCCATCGCTCAAGATATTATCGATGACGATGAGATTGAAACACGCTACATTGCAGAATGCCAAGGTCGAGCAAATTGGCCGAAATGGAAGGAAGCAATCCAGGCTGAACTAGACTCTCTAGCATAAAGGCAAGTTTTCAGTCTGGTAGTGTCATGCCCACCGAATGTTAAGCCTGTTGGACATAAATGGGTCTTTGTTCGAAAGCGAAATGAGAAACATGAAGTCATGTGCAATAAAGCGCGACTCGTGGCGCAACGATTTTCTCAACGCCCTGGAATTGACTACAAGGAGACATATTCTCTCGTTATGGACGTCATTACCTTTCGCTACTTAGTCTGTTTAGTAGTGTCCGAAAAACTGAGCATGCAGCTTATGGATGTGGTTATTGCATATCTCTATGGGGATCTTGATTCAGAGATATATATGAAAGTGTCTGATGGACTTTCACTACCCAAGTCAAGTGACTCTAAGCCACGGAGTGCCTTTGCAATTAAATTTCTGCGTTCACAATTTGGATTGAAACAATCCGGACAAATGTGGTATAATCGTCTAAGTGATTGCTTGATTGGGAAGAGATATAAGAATGACAATCTTTGCCCATGCGTGCTCATTAAAAGAACAAGTACCGGATTTGCTATAGTAGCCGCCTATTTTGATGACATGAACATCATCGGTAATCTCATAGAAATTGATGAGACCATGACCTACTTGAAATCCGAGTTTGAGATGAAAGATCTTGGGAAAACTCAATTTTGGGAAAGATCTAGAGCTAGAGCATCGAGAGACTGGTATATTAATTCATTAGTCAGCTTATATCCAAAAGATGCTCAAGCGATTTAATATGGACAAAGTTCACCCTCTTGGTACTCCCATGGTCACGCGAAGTCTGGATATCAAAAAGGACCCATTCCGTCCTAAAGAGGACGATGAGGAAGTCCTTGGAGCAGAAATTCTGTAACTAAGCGCTATCAGAGCTCTATTATACTTGGCTCAATGCATAAGACTAGACATTGCATTCTCAGTATACTTGCTAGCTAGGTTTAGCTTTGCGCCTACGCAACGTCATTGGACCTGTGTTAAACACATCTTCTGGTACTTGAAGGGTTCAATTGATTTGGGCTTGTTTTAACCTTATAAAACTGAAGTGCATGAATGTCGATGTCCCTGTTGATGGCAACACTACTGGCACATTTGCTGAGCCCCAAAAGGCCCCTGCCGTGCCCAGCAGTGCCTCGACAGCACTAGGCAGCGTGCCCCTGCCTAGCCTGCCGTGCTTCAGTGCTCCCTTGAACGCCCATTTGTGTGCAGAGCTGTAGTTGAGCCCCTGCGCGTCATCGAGAGCTTCCAATGCCGCAAACGAGCAGATTTTGTTCCCCAACCAAAATCAAGCTTCCGAAGCTCCTTCTAGCTCAACATTGACGCAATGTGGTATTGTCCCCTATTCTGAAACACTAAATAATGTGTTAGTCGGATTTGCTGATGCTAGGTATCTTTCTAATCCACACAAAGGATGTTCCCATTGGGACTACGGCGATTTCTTGGAGATCTACCAAGCAAACTCTTGTTGCTACTTCCTCGAATCTTTCATAGATTATTGCACTACATGAAGCAGTCAAAGAAAGTCTTTGGCTTCGCTTTGTGGTAGCTCATATTCAAGAGTCAAGTGGGTTGATATCTACCACTGATGCACCAACTTGTATCTATGAAGACAATGCGGCATGCATTGAACAAATGAAGTTGGGATTCATCAAGGGTGATAATACTAAGTATATCTCGCCTAAGTTCTTCTACAATCAGCAACAGCAGCAGGTTTTGAATATCCAAGTGAACCAAGTGAGTTCCGAGGATAATATAGCAGACTTGTTCACCAAGTCTCTACCTAAATCTACTCTTGAGAAGCATGTGCGAAGTATTGGCATGCATCGCTTATCTGAACTCCATAATTGATTTAATTATTAGGGGGAGTTGATTGTGTAGACATCAGGGGGAGTCTACGTCACATGTTTTATATTCAAGATGTAATTGGCGCGTTGTGCTCTTTTTTCCTTCGACCAAGTCTTTTTTTTTTACCCAAGAGGTTTTTGTTTTACTTGGCAAGGTTTTTTCCGACACAACGTTCATGTGCTATGTGATTCTGGTACGCGATACAAGGGTGAGTGTTGAAGGAATTTACATTCCTATCGTTGATGATGTGTCTTGACCGAATCTTCTCCTTATTAGACTAGAATATCTCTTAGATATGTATCCCTGGTTTACAGGGATTCTCTATGTAATGTCTATATAAAGGCTAATCTATCAATGAATGAGTAGACATTTTTCTCTCATATTCTCATACTCTAGAATATTTATCAAATTTTTGTTTTCATGCAAATCATCTGTGTATTCAAATGATAAAAAATAAAATGATGAATCATGTAATTAAGAATTATAATATTCTTAGACATTCATCAATATATTGATACCCTTATAAATCTCGTTCGGGAACCATTATGTTATTACTGTGTCTAAAAAAATAGTTTTCGAATTGTCCCATATTTGGACAGTTTGGGAACATATGACATTAAGATTCTGTTTGTTGTTGGTGTGTCTCGTTTTCGGTTGTGGGTATATATATTTCGACAGGTTCTTCCTTTATTGTTCCTCGAGTGCATATTAGGTGTATATATATATATATATATTCGTGCACTTAGGGAACTGTAGGGAGATGCTGCCGAAATTTTCTCACATATGCGAATTTGAAACGCTCCAACAACAAACAAAATCACAATGCCATGTGCTCTCAAACGGGATTAGGGTCCTAACCGGAGGCAAAAGGTGATTGAAGATTGTAGGTGTGAATAACGTACATTAATATATCTTATATATAATAATAATTAATTATATATATATATATTGTTTCTACCTGCTTCGTCCCGAGCCGGGAAGGGGTCGCGAGGTGGAGCGAAGTAGAATTCTTGGGTCCTTCACACGGAACCTGCACAAGTGACAGCGTCACGGGGTCGGGACTGGGGTGGCCCAGTCTTCGACTCTCTGATGCTTAAGTTAGCTTTGAGCACTTGAAAGGTAGAGGAGTGTGAGAGAGAGAGAGTGTGTACCTTTTGTGGTAGCTTGAGCTTGTTTTATAGGCCAAGATTAGGTACCTTGGCCTTAGTCTCCAATGTGGGACTGCTTGCTATCCTTTGGAGTGTCTCCCCTTTTGGGGGTGTTTTGCCACTAGAGTGACTTTGGCAAGCGGTTTGTTACCGGCCCTTCACTCTTTGGATGCCCGTGAAAGGCTCGCCAGGGCTATCTCGACAAGGTAATTGTACCTTATTCTCTGCTCAGCCAAGTATTTTGGCTATGTACTAACAAGTCCCCAAGTCCCCAGTCCGAGAGAGTTCTTAGGTGGGGAGTTATTCTAGAGATGCCGAGAATAGGGTTTACCCGGTTGCGGGAGGCATGGTGCCGAGTCCCCAAGTCCCCACGTGAGAATCGCGATGACAGGACCCACCCCGGATTTCAACCTGAAACCCGTGGTAAATCCTGCGGGGTCCACCTACAAGGAAAATTTACCTAAAATTCGGTTAAACCTTCCTTGAAAATGGACTACCCTTACTTGAAAATCTAACTTGACATTTCTAAACTAAACAACAAGGACAACATAAAATTACTAACGGGTTATCAGAGCATATCTAATAAGGAGCGAATGACCATGAATAAAGATGAAGCGGAAGCAGCCTCTGACTAATCCTTGAACCCATGTACGCTCGACCTCAATTTAACTTAGCCTGCAAACTGGGCATTTGAAAACAAAGGGCCCAGGGGAAAAGTAATATAAAAACGTTGGAGTGAGTGGACGAAAAATAAACAAATAACTGATCGCAACATAACTAACCAAACTTAATTACTTTCCCATTTTCTAATAATCAAGAAATCCGTTGCATGCAAGTGTTGATAAAACCTTCATAAGGAAAATCCCAAAGAAACGGACTAGCCCCGCTAGTCAAAATATTGACAAAGATAAATACTAACCTTCATTGAAGAAGGTACCAAAACAAGGGACTAGCCCCGCTAGTCAAATCGACAACGATAAATAAGAAACAGCTATAGCCATACAAGTGAGTCTCCCAGACTCGGTTGCCTCCCAGGCAATAATACTCCCATACTCCCTACACCTTCAAGTTATGATAACAGAGAGGAGTAGGGCTTGCGTGATGTCGTCGACTACATCACATCACCCGAAGGCGGAAAGGGCTTGAGTAACCCCACTTAAAACGTGGAAGTTACATCGCCTCGAAAGGCGGAACGATATGCTAGCATGAATAATATCGATCCAACAAGTATGGCATAAATAAAGAAACATAAATCCATATGAGTTTCCCCGAAACTCATAACTAAAACATAAGTATGATTCCCAACCATACTCAAAGAATTCAAAGATCAAAGGAATTAATTAAATTCAACAACGTATCCCACACGTTAAAATGCACAATGAAATAAATAACTCAAATAAATGCTGACACCAATTTATAAGCCAAAACCATATTAAAGCTCAGAAAATAGAACGATAATTTTCAAGAGAAACCATGCATGTAACATCATTTAAAAACAAAATGTCCACTCACAGTATTAGGCGTAAGCTTTCCATTGCTCAGGACACTCCTTGAGTGCCGCCTCCAAATATTCAAGTCCTTGAGTCAATCCCACACCTGACCATAAGCTGTAGGATAAATCGGTCAGACCGAACTTCAAAAAAACCAACTGTCTCATCTTCTTTCCTAGTTTGACTAGGGTTTCCTGGGTCGACCATGATTGACCAACTATTACCCAACGTTTTCCAATTCAACCTTTTACTTAACCATTCGATCCAAATTCCACTATACGTCCTATTAACTGATAGACACTTAGGCCTCGCTTAACAATTCATTCTGTTGAACCTTGATTTTGATTAAACAAACTAATGAAATTTTGTTAACTCCGAAACATACGAACCACTTCAATCTGGAAAACCACCAAATTACTAAGGGCACCCAAAAAGGTTTCTATAAATAGGAAATTTTGCATTAAATGAAAGTTTCCTAAGATAGAAACTTTCATAACTTGCTAAGTTTCCCAACTACACGTCTTTTTTCCTAACTAGGAATTATATCTTGAAACAGACATAATAGTCTTGATAACTACCTCTTCGGCTCCTGCCGGAAAAACTGCGTTCGCCGGATTCCGACGACTTGCTGGAACATTCTGCCGAATTCCAGCCACATGCCGGAAATTGGCCATGACTTCCCCGTAACTCTGCATCACACCATTTTCGACAAACAACAACCATTCAGCCACAATACCACTCCAAACCGCAACACAAAAACTACACAGCCGATCAAATCGTAATCCTTACCTCCAATCCGTTCACTATTCGAACCCATAAACTTCTCCTTGCCGAAGATCGACCTACAACCCTCTGCCTCTCACTGTCCCGAACAGAAAAACTCCATCTGCTTTCCAAAACCACACAGTAGCTGCCTCCCTGCTCGCCTGGTAGGTTGCTAGGCTCCCTAGTGCCCGAAAAAGCATTGGAAGAAACCAAAGATTCGTATCCTCGCCGGAAACTCTCCAGCTCAAGCTCGCCGAAAAACTCAGGAAATTTCAGAAGAGGGGTTCCTCCGATTAGAGCATGATTTAGAGAAGCAAAAGCACCGAAAGGAAGAGGAAATCGAGGAGGTGAAGAACCTTACCATCGACCAACCAGAAGGCGGCCGAAGTCACTGGGATTTCGAGAAGACAACCGGGTTCCTCCTCCACCGATCTCTCTCATCAATGATCGCACAAACGATTGAAGGACTGGGTTAGGTAGAGAAGAGAAAGACAGACCCTTTGATGGTGGTCTTGTGACATGTGGTGGCCAGAATCGGCGACACCATGCCGGAGAGAGCCGAGGAAGGTGGAGCAGAAAAGAGAGAGAGAGAGATAACTCGGGTCAACGCCCCAAATGCGGGTTGACAAAGTCAACCCGTTTGTTTTCCTTTTATACATGAACCAACGGTCAAGATCGAAACCCTACTCGATCAAACGGCCAAGATTAAATGAGCTATTCTAATTTCAGAAAATTAATTTCTCTTACCATACCTTCAATAAATCGTAGAAAATACTTCAAAATTCTGACAATAAATTGAAAACACCGGATAACCCGTGTCGACGCGAACTACAACACCAAGACCTTAAAAGAAGAATTTGACATTTCCAGAAGAACTCGCAAATAAACTAGAGTGTTAACTTACTTAGTTACCAAGCATGATTAAATCCCTCAGTAACTCGTAGAATACCCAGTAAATAGGTAAAATTGGGTACGGGACGTTACACACTAGGTGACGGGGGTGATGTTCCGAAAACAAGTTGGCGAGAAGAAATGTTTGCCGCTGCCCTGGCGAGTCAGTCTGAGAGAGTTCTTGGTTGGGGGGACTCGCTATTGAGCGTTATGGCCGCTGTGTGGCGAGTCAGTCCGTGCTTGGTTAGGGACTGTCGCTATGTGGCGAGTCAGTTCGCGTTGGATTGGTGACTGTCCTTATTGAGCATTGCGGCCGCCGCGTGGCGAGTCAGTCTGCACTTGGTTGGGGAGACTCGCTATTGAGCGTTGCGGGCCGTTACCCTGGCGAGTCAGTCCGTGCTTGGTTGGGGACTATTGCGATGTGGCGAGTCAGTGCGCGCTTGATTGGCGACTGTCTCTATTGAGTGTTGCGGCCGCTGCGTGGCGAGTCAGTCCGCGCTTGGTTGGGGAGACTCGCTATTGAGCGTTACGGGCCGCTGTCCTAGCAAGTCAGTCCGCGCTTCGTTGGCGAGACTGTTGCTATGTGGCGAGTCAGTGCGCTCTTGGCTGGCTACTGTCGCTATTGAGCGTTGCGGCTGTCGCGTGGCGAGTCAGTCCGCGCTTGGTTGGGGAGACTTGCTATTGAGCGTTACGGGCCGTTGCCCTGGTGAGTTAGTCCGTGATTAGTTGGGGACTGTCGCGATGTGGCGAGTCAGTTCGTGCTTGGTTGGCAACTGTCGCTATTGAGCATTGCAGCCGCTGCGTGGCGAGTCAGTCCACGCTTGGTTGGGGAGACTCGCTATTTAGCGTTGTGGGCTGTTGCCCTGGCGAGTCAGTCCGCGCTTGGTTGGGGACTGTCGCTATTTTGAAACTAAAAATTGGATGAGCCGCAATTTGTGTTCTAGGGTTTCGGTGGTTCTACAAACCTCAGATTGGGAAGCGTCCCACTTCACCCTCGATCGAGTGGGCGCGAGCGCTTAGCTGTTTGCAACCAGCTTCATTGCCACTAAGCGGATCCACTGTTTCACGGTATGAATTGGTGGCATTCTTTGTCTTTGGATTTATCTGGGGTGAATGGGATGGTTCACATGTTTGTGATGTTGGTAGGAAGCCCAGGGTAAGAGTTTTGTTGTCGGGCTGGCTAGGGTTAAGGGGTGGCGAGACGGGTCGTGCGAGTTGGCTAGAGGAACCGCATTTGCAGCGTGGTGGGCCGCTATGGGGCGAATAGGTTTGTGGCGCTGTCTTGTGGGAATGAAGTGTAGCATGTTGGAATGATAAAGCACTTCATGCCATTTATAGTGAGCCGCTAGTGGGTGAAGTGTACATTGTTGGTTCCGCTGCTGGGCTAAAATACATAAACAATGAAGTAATTAACTGGGATAAAGATGGAGGTGGCGAGCGTTCCAGGGGTGGGGTAGCACGCGACCATCACAATCGCGGAGATAGAATGTGGCGGGTCCCGGAGCATCAACTATCTCGAGTGGGCCTTCCCATTTTTCCTTGAGACCAGTAGGGTGGGGAATGACCTCTTTCATGACCCAGTCGCCTACCTTCAGGGGGCGAGGGACGACTTTTTTGTTGTAGTATCGGGCTATTTTCTGTTTGTTATTGATGGCTCTGAGGTATGCCTTGTCTCGACGTTCCTCTAGGAGGTCCATATTAAGTCGTAGCCATGTCGCATTTGTCTCGGGGTCATAAGTTGTGATACGTTCACTTGGGACCTCCATTTCCACCGGTACCACCGCCTCGGTGCCGTAAGCCAAGAGGTATGGGGACTCTCCCGTGGCCGTTGAGGGGGTGGTGCAGAGTGTTCAGAGGACGTCTGGGAGCTTTGCTGCCCATAAACCCTTGGCCTCATCCAGGCGTTTCTTCAGGTTTTGCTTGATGAGCTTGTTTATAGCTTCTGTCTGGCCATTGGTTTGGGGATGTATTAGGGAGGCGTAAAAATTGATGTGCCTTGATCGGACAAGAATCCCCAGAATGTGTCATTGTCGAACTGGGTGCCATTTTCAGTAATGATGGCTTGGGGCACTCCAAAGCGACAGTACAAATTTCGCCAAATCCATTTTGTGGCGAGGGGCTCTGCCTCAATCCATTTTGTGTTGTAATCCACAATGACAATGGCATACTTGAACTGTCCCGGGGCTGTGGGGAGTTGTCCGAGGAAATCGAGTCCCCACTGGCTGAAAGGGACGGGCGAGATGATGATAGAGAGGGGTACCGGGGGATGATGTGCAAAATCTGCAAATTTGTGGCACTGAAGGCACGTTTGGATGACCACTTTGGCATCATGCTCTAGGGTTGGCCAATAATACCCCGCGCGAAGCGTTTTGAACATGAGGTTCCGGGCTCCCGCATGTTTCCCACAAATGCCGCTGTGGAGCGATTTCAGCACTTTGTGTCCTTCTGCTGTGGGTAGGCACCGCAGTAGGGGACATGACTGGCCTCGGCGGTATAGCTTTCCACCTCTGAGCAAGTAAAGGGAGGCTTTGCGGCGTAGCCGTTGTGCTTCATGATTGTCCTAGGGCAGGGTGCCATCTGAAAGGAAAGCGATGAATGGGTCCATCCATGAGGGCTGCTCCCTGGGCTCAAGGGCAAAAATTTCTGAATAGGCTCTTGAGATACTAGGCTTGTCTAGTGTTTCGATGTGGACATTCGGGGGCGTGGACTCGGGAGGAGCCTTGGCGAGTCTTGCGAGGGCGTCAACCTTGGAGTTCTTGGCTCGCGGGATTTGGGTGAGTTTGTATGAGGTAAAGTTTTGCAGAAGTGCCCCCGCGAGACTTTTATAGGATTCCAAGTTGTGCTGGTTAGCCTTGAAGTCCCCTGCCACCTGACTGACAACAAGTTGATAATCACTGAAGATGTGAAGGTGTCGGGCTCCGAGCTCTCGGCAAAGTTGAATGCCTGCGATAAGAGCTTCATACTCAGCAATGTTGTTGGAGGCTTTGAATTCGAACCGGAGGGCATACTCATACAAGTGACCCTCTGGGTCTGTGATGATGATTCCTGCTCCGCTGAGTTTGCTGTTGGAGGATCCATCCACTTGGAGTTCCCAGATGGCGTCTCCGGCGGGGGTGTCTGGGTGGGAACTGTTATCGGCCAATGAGATGAATTCAGCAATGAAGTCTGCAGCTGCCTGCCCTTTGATGGCCACTCGCGGCTTGTAGTGCAAGTCAAATTCTCCCAGCTCAACAGCCCATTTGACCATGCGGCCTGAGGTTTTAGGTTTCTGCAATATTTGCCGTAAAGGCTGGTTGGTGAGTACATGGATTGTGTGGGCTTGGAAATACGGCCTGAGTTTCCTGGCGGCAGTGACGAGGGCGAGAGTAAGTTTCTCTATGTCTGGATAGCGAGTCTCTGGATCCGCGAGTCCTCTGCCACAATAGTAAACTGGGAGTTCGTGATCATGGGCATGGCGTGTGAGCGCCGTACTGACGGCCGTGGCGGAAATAGCCAAGTATAAATAAAGCACTTCTCCGGGAATTGGCTTGGAGAGGAGAGGGACAGTGGCGAGGTATGCCCTTATGCTGTTGAAGGCATCGTCATGTTCCAGGCCCCAAGGGATATCTTTTTTATGATGTGCCTTGAGCAGTTGAAAGAAGGGATTGCACCTGTTTGTGAGGCGGGAAATAAAGCGTGCTAGGGCTACCAAGCGTCCTGTAAGGCACTGGACCTCGCTCCGAGATGTCGGAGCAGTCATGTCTGGCTTGGACTTTTTCTGGGTTGGCCTCAATGCCTCTTTCACTGACCATGAAGCCAAGGAATTTGCAGCCTCCCACAGCAAGGATACACTTCTGAGGGTTGAGACGCATCCCGTGGTTGAGGAGCTTAGTGAATACTCTGTCGAGGTTGGCAATGTGGTCATCTTCTGTCTTGCTCTTAACCAACATGTCGTTGATATACACTTCCATAATCTCGCCAATTTCATCTCGAACATGGCGTTAACGAGCCGTTGATAAGTTGCCCCCGTATTTTTGAGGCCAAAGGGCATGACCTCGTAACAGTACAATCCTTTATCGGTGACAAAGGTTGTGTGAGTTTGGTCAGCGGGATGCATTTTGATTTGGTTGTAGCCTGAGTAGATGTCAAGGAAGCTGAGCGTTTTGAAGCCAGCTGTGGAATCAACCAACTGGTCGACTCATGGCAAGGGGAAGCTGTCCATGGGGCAAGCCTTGTTAAGGTTCATGTAGTCAACACACATGCGCCACTTGCCATTAGGTTTAGGGACCATGACGACATTGGAGACCCATGTCGGTTAAGAAACTTCCCGGATGAATTTTATTTCCTTGAGCCGTTGAACCTCGGCTTGGATAGCTCGATACTTGTCTGGATGGAAGGCGCGTCTCTTTTGCTTGACAGGGGGGTGGTCTTGGAGGATGTTGAGTTTGTGGGTGATGATGTCAGGGGAGATCCCCGGCATGTCGGCATAGGACCAAGCGCAGACTGCTTGATTTCTTGGAGGAAAGTAATGAGCTTGTGGCGGAGTTCCGGGCCGAGACTTGAGCCAATGCGGATTTTTCTTTCCGGGGCAGTGGGGGACAGGGATATCCATTCCGTGTCTTCAGCTGGATTAGGTCGTGGGGCCCTCTTTTTTCCACTCCCCTCTGGGTTGTCCCTTGGGTCATCTACGGGTTCCGAGGGACTGAGAGGCAACATCTCATAGGCGTTGCGCCTCTGCTGGATGGCGTTAAGATGACAGTGTTCAATGGCTGCTCGGTCCCCTTGAACTTTCAGGATGCCACCTGGGGTAGGAACTTTCATGAAGAGCATGTGGCTGGCTATGAAGCACTGCAGCCCCCAAAGGATGTCCTGGCCTAAGATAAGATTATAGGATGAGAGACAATCAACTATGAGGAAGCGAGCTGTAATGGAGGAGCGGCAAGGAGTAGTTCCCACCGCCACGGTTAGGCGGTCTGAGCCTAGAGGTTGTACTATGTCACCAGAGAAGCTAACCAAGGGGTCGTGGTTATTATACAGTTTAGCGCGGTCCTGGGAAAGCTAATGTAGTGGCAGATGCTCTTAGTCGCAATCCTTCTTTGTCGCTAGTTTATTTGAGGACAGTTCGGGTCCCTCTTCTTTATGAGTTAAGAGCTTCAGGAGTTGAGTTGTCAGTGGATGAGATTGGTTCGTTGGTAGCCAGTTTTCATGTGCGGCCAGTTTTGATGGATAAAGTTCGTGAAGCTCAGTATGCTGATCCTTCCATTGTTCGGTTGATTGACAGAACACTTAATGGAACAACAGTAGATTTTTTCTGTTAGGAGAGATGGGACCTTGATGTTCAAATGCAGGCTTTGTGTCCCAAAAAGAAATGAGGAGCTGAAGGAAGAGATAATGGAGGAAGCTCACAGTTCGGCATATGCCGCTCATCCGGGTAGTACTAAAATGTACAGGACCCTGAAGGATTTTTATTAGTTGCCAAATATGAAGAGGGAGATTGCCGCTTACGTAAGCAAGTGTTTGATTTACCAGCAAGTGAAGGCTGAGAGGCAGAAACCTTCTGGTCTGCTTGAGCCATTGTCTATTCTGATATGGAAGTGGGACCACATCACCATGAATTTTGTTTTTAGTTTACCTCGTACCCGTGAAGGGCATGATTGTATTTGGGTGATTGTGGATCGATTAACGAAGTCTGCACATTTTTCTGCCAGTGGGGAAGAAGTATTCATTAGATAAATTGGCGGAGCTTTTTGTGAATGAAATTGTGAGACTTCATGGGGTGCCTGAGTCTATAGTATCGGATCGGGATCCCAGATTTGTTTCAAAATTTTGGGGAGCTTTGCAGGCAGCAGTAGCCTTATCTCTTTGAGTGAAAGGTACCTAAATTTTGGGGATGAAATTGGGGAGAATTGTCACACCCCAGTCCTTAAGTTATTTTACGGTTATTTATTCCGGTATTATTTTGGTCTTTTACCGTATTAATTAACCGTTTACTGTTAAGGACTTTAAAGTTGACTTTTTATTCCGTTGGGAATTTGGGAAAACTTTCTTCATGAAAGTTGTAGAGGACGTCGTTACGAGTTCGTAAACATGCTATGCGTTAAAATTGGAGTAAGCATGGTAAAGTTATGAAATTAATGGTGAAGTTTTCGTGTCGGTAAAAATGGGTAATTTTGTAGTGGGTATTTTTGAGTTGGGTTGAGAGTTGGGCCCCGGGGGTGGCAGCCCAAGCCCGAGCCCTTTCTTTTTCTCTTCTCTTCTTCCTTTTCTCTTCATTCTCTTTTCTCCTTCCCCGAGATCCTGAACCCGAGTCTTCTTCGCCGGAAAGCCCCGCCGCTGTCCCGCCAGCGACGGACTGGAAGGACCCCCGTTGCCTCCTCTCTCTCCCCGGCCAACCATCCGAGCCGGTAGTGCAGTTGGAAGCCGCCGATCGTCATTTCGCTGGAGCTCCGTCCTCCGGCCACCATAGGCCGTGATTTTTGGCTCATTTTGTAGACCTCATCAAGGTGAGTAATCCCTACAAAAGAATCGGTCTAATTCGATTTTGTTAGGGTGGTTTGTATAATTGAAAGTTTTAGGGATTTAAGGATGTTTTAGTTCGATTGCCCTAGTTAGCCTCGGAATCGGACTAAGTGCTAGTTATGAAAGTTGTTGGGTTTGATAAGAGGATTGTTCTTTTAAAATTTGGGAGGCATTGGATGTCGCCGGAAAAAGGCTGCCGGCATATCCGCCGCCGGGAAAATATTATTTTGTACAGATTTTGATAAGGAGTATTATGCAATGAGTTTTATAATTTTTGGAGGAGTTTTGATAAGGTTTAAGATTTTTCGATGGTTAAGGAATTTGGCGGTATTTAATTTGGAGTGCCGATTTTTGGGTTAGCCGGATTTAAAATTTGTTTAAGGTTAAATTTTGGCCATCAGGGATGGTGGTAAGTTTTGGAGTCTTTAAGTAGTATGAAAATTAATATTAATTTTTGTCCAGGCCGTGAGGAGGATCATTCTGCAGAGGCTTCAGGTCGTCGACAGGCTTAGCCGAGCACTGTGAGTGGACCTTTGATTTAATCCCATGCATGCACTAAAGTTAATTAATTTCGATGGTATATTAGAAATTCAGTATTTTCTTAGGATTTGTGAGTTCCCACCGTTATTTGGGGAACTCCCTTGCTCATTTCATTTGACATGTGGGACATGTCAATTGGTCTTTTTATTTGGAATTCTATTACACCCTAAAAGGGTTGACTGATATTATTTATTGTTAGCTTGGCGTGGGACGTCATTATATTTATTTAGCGGTCCTCATCATATGTGAGTAGAGCGTTTAGAGTGGGAAGTTATTATAATCCCACCGGCGGTCCTTATCATATGAGAGTTGAGCGCTTAGCGTGGGACGCCATTATACTTATTTAGCGGTCCTCATCATATGTGAGTAGAGCGTTTAGAGTGGGAAGTTATTATAATCCCACCGGCGGTCCTTATCATATGAGAGTTGAGCGCTTGGCGTTGGACGCCATTATATTTATTTAGCGGTCCTCATAATATGAGAGTTGAGTGCTTGGTGTGGAACGTCATTATATTTATTAAGCGTCCTCATCATATGTGAGTTGAGCGCTTGGCGTGGGACGTCATTATAGCCTAGGAGGCAACCGATCGGTATATGTATAATTAGTGGCAGCTAGCCATTATTTAGCAGTCCTCATCATATGAAAGTTCAGTGCTTGGCGTGGGACGCCATTATAGCGGTCCTCATCATATGTGAGTAGAGCGCTTAGCGTGGGACGCTATTATAGTCTGAGAGGCTTATAGTTTTGGTGAAATATTTTTCCCTATTTATTTTGATTTATTGAGAACCAATGGAATTGGTCGTTATTTTGGTTTATAAGTATTTTCGGGAAGAGTTCAAAGAGTGGCGTGCATAAATATTTTCTAATAGAAATTATGGGAGAGCATAGATTTGATTTAATTGCTCCATATTTCTTTTTGTCATTTATTTTGTCCACTCACTCTAACGTTTTTAAATGCTTCTCCCCTGGGCCTTTCATTTTTTTTAAATGCCCAGTCTGTAGAGTTCGGTTCGGTGAGGATAGGAGGCGTGTCATAGATTCCTACCTCATCCAGTTTTCCCATATAGGTTACTAGTTAACCTACTGTGTGTTTATCTCATTATCCATAGTAGATGCTCTGATATTTATGGGAATGTTTAAGTGTTTTATGAGATGTTGAAAATGATTCATTTGTTTAAGTTTATGTGAGAGAGTTTATTTGTGGATGTGGTTTGGGAGTTTTAGCGAGTTGGGTTAGGTGACCTTTCTTTCCGGTAGGGTTACCTATTTTCAAGGGAGGTTCTACGAATAACTTTGGTAGAATTTTCCTTGAGGTGGGTCCCGCAGGTTTTATTCCAGATTTCGAGGGGAAATCCGGGGTAGGTCCTGACAATTGGTATCAGAGCATTAGGTTGTCCGATTCCTGTCTTCTTATATCACTACCACATGTACTTAGTAAAACTTAGTGTCATGAGGGTGATGGTCCGACCGCGGCGGATCCATTAGCTTATGAATGTACGCTAAGTGTTTATTGAGTATGTGAGGTAGTGGTCTGTTTCTTGTCTGTTCTGCTAAATATTTTATTCTCAGGTAGTATGCCTCCTCGCCAAGCACCTATGCAGAATCCTCCAAGTGAGGAAGATGAGAACGTACCGAGTGATTGGACTAATGCCATGGAGCAGTTCTTTCAGCGTTTTAGCACCAGTATGGTTCCTGAGATTAATTATGATAGAGCATACAAGAATGGTGCTAGAGCGTTTAGCCACGCTGTTGAGCCTTTGGATGCTCAAAATTGGGTAGAGGCCATCGAGAAAATGTTTATTTAGGTGAGATGCCCTGAGGATAGGAAAGTGAGTTTGGCTACCCAGTTCTTGGAGAAGGAAGCATGGCATTGATGGCTTTATTTGAGTAGAGGTATGGGAGAAGCTGCTGATCATGTGACTGGGATCAGTTTACAGCTCTTTTTAGAGAGCGATATATTAGTCATGCTCATGTCAACCGTATGAGGGAGGAGTTCTTGAGTCTGCAGAAAGGTGATGACATGACAGTGATGGCTTTCGAACAGCGATTCTGAGAGTTGTCCTATTATGTGCCTGACTTGGTGAAGATAGATCAAAAGAAGATTTATCAGTTCACCAAGGGCCTTGGTGGTATTTATGCAATCAGGATGACAGCGGTGCCTTATCAGTCATTTCACCAGGCTGTGACTTTTGCTCTGAATATTGAGGCACAAGAGTTGGCAACTGGTCGTTTTCTTGATTCTGGTGGTTGTGGCCAAGGTTCATCAAAGAAATTTGTGTCCACTTCGGATTCCGCATCATCTTCTAGCGGTGGGCATGGTAGCAGTTCAGGTTCATGATCTGGTTTTAGAGGGAGATTCAAGAGGCATGGTAGTAGGCCCTTCAAGAATTTCTTTGGGCGTCAGCTTGAGCGATTTAGGAGTGGATCTGGCAGTAGGAGTGGGACCTCTGGTGGTCAATCTTTTCAGTCTGGGCAGAGTCAGTCTCAGCCAAGGGGATGTTTTCAGTGCGGTCAGCTGGATCACTTCAAGAGGGATTACCCTCCTCTGACTCAGGGAGCTACATATGCTCCTACTCAGGCCATGGGTCAGACATCAGCTGGTGGTTCTAGTAGTGGTACTCACGCCATGGCTCCAGCCAGGGGCGGCTTTCAGCAGGGCAGAGGACAGAGAGATCGTCCTGCCACTACTCATGCGAGGCTTCATGCCATGACTCAGCAGGAGGGACGTACCTCCCCGGATGTCATTATTGGTACGTTGTTATTTTTCGGTCATCCTGCTTTCATATTGATAAACCCTGGACGACGCATTCTTTCATGTCTAGTAGATTTTCCATTCTTGCCGATGTGCCCTCATCGCCACTTCCAGGAGAGTGGCAGGTTTCTTTGCCCTCTCCCCCACACTTAGTTTTTGCTAGTCCCTTAGCAAAATCTAAAACAAAGACTCAAAACAAACTATGCCTTCAACTTTATTGTCTCAAAAATCTCTTACTTTCATAGCATCAAGATTGGCACTCAATCAAAAATCAATTATGAGTAATTCGAGAGTTAATTAAAACATATACTTCGCATATAAGCATGTAAGACACGGGGGTGACAATGGTGATGGGTGGAGCTCAGCATGTATCCAACAAGTATGATTCAACCTCACAGGATTACCACTCTTTCTTCTCTCAGAATCCTGGCTAATGCTTAAAAGCTTTTTCACTCAATGTATATAATGTGAGAGAATAAACAAACAAGTAGGCTCACATATAAAGAAAGAAACACACTTTGTGAAATTAAAAAGATCTCATGAAAGATATCAACTACTTGCCAAACCGACCAACCCATATGCTCAACTTTTGTAACCAATCTCCACAGATCGATGGTTGCCCATCTTTTGGATCATAAAAGAACTTTAACAAGGTTAAAATTTGGCCAAAGCTAGGGTTTAATGAAACAAAAGATAAGGAATTGCAAATCGTCCTTAAAACTAGTAGAGTCATAAGATCACCTTTAAACATTTATGAATGAGGACAAAGACCATATATCACATCATTAGGTCTTCAATTTAAAACAAACTCCTTCATCACAAAGGGAGACTTAATACATACTTTCTTTTTTTCAATGCCGCCACATTCGTTTTTTTTAACTCTTTTTTTTCGGCAACAATTTTTATTTTCTTTTTCTTTTTCTTAGACAAGTCCTTCCCCCCACACTTGTTATTCATCATCATTCCACATGTACAATGCATCACAACATAAGCTCTACTAAGCCTTAAGGACAAAGGTAGAGATATATCACTACACTAAGCTCAATGTGAGGATTATATGGGTGATGACAGAAAGGCTTAATGTAGGCTCAAAGGGGTTCAACTAAGGGGTGTGCAGCGCACACAAATAAGGATATATGGCAATTTGGCAATGGTGGAAATCCTAAGTCATTTTAATCCCTTCCAAAATCAGAACATATATCGGTAAAAGTCTCGACTTGCACAAAAGTGAGTTCTAGCACTAGAGTCCGTTAAACTTAATCTGCGGCAAGCAGTCAATCAAGGAGAAAGATAATGAGATCGCTAAGAATTGCCAACAAAATAGATGATGATTTATTCAATAAGCACTCAGAAAGAATAGCACAATAAAGCTCAAATTCTCACCAGGGTAATTATGAATCAAAACTCATCATCAACATGCTCAAAATTCTGTACCAATGTCAACGAAAAATCACATCTACTACACACTCATATGCTTAGTATACATCATAATTAACCAAAGAATTAATTTAACATCATCTCAATTGTGTGATCCTCTTTTAGCCATAATTTCAGAGATATATACTCATCCTAGACAGTTGAAAGGCATGATGATGACTCACAGAAAAACAAACAAAATATATTTTTTTAATTTTCAACTCTAATAAAAACAAAACAAAACACAAAAATGTGTGCATGCATTCCCTTCCCCCACACTTAAACTACGCATTGTCCACAATGTGAGAACAATATAGATCAAGCAATGCATAATAGATGTATAGAGGAAAGTGAACAAAACAAAAGGTAGAAAGTGAGAAAAGCTCCCCTCATTGTGTGTCATGCAGCCAACTTCCAGCTGATATAAGTCCCTGTTACAACATCCAATGTCTGAGATTCAAATTGGAGATGAAAGATGGTGTTTCTAGCTGTTTTTGTATATGTGGAACGTTTCCTAACTCCAAGTGGATAGAAAATGGCAGCCCTGCCAAGTTAGAAGAAAAACATAGTTTGCACACAAAAGCTGAGAAACAGACCTTTACCCATTCAAACCTGATTTCCAATGAGTTCTGATGTCGGAATGTAAAATTTCTTCAAAGAAAAGTTGAAGCTAATTCAACAAGCTTTTCAGGCATATATAGCTTTCCTCCATAGCATGGCTCGAAGTATCCCCTATTTTGACATTTTCCCGGCTGTACTGCATAACTTCTGGTTTCCTGGCAGTGACCTTGCTGCTTTCAACAACGAACTGAGAATGACTCGGGTCTCCAAATCCACTTCTGTAAAATCCTACAGAAAATAAACCCAGGTTCTGTGATCTGAAAACCATAGCCCTCCAAAGTCAGGGTAACTGTTTTTGCGAGAGCACTGTGTTGACTGAATTTGGAGTTTTCTTCAACTTTTCTCAACTCTCACCTGCACACACACAAAACACATCAAAACGAACAAAATAAAGAAAGCATAGATAGTGGGGTTGCCTCCCAATGGCTTTTCAACAAGAATAATCAGGAGGCTTAGGCCGCGGTTCGATCAAATGCTTGACCCTCTTCAAAGATATTTCATGGTCCTTTGGTAGCAATTTGAGTAACTTAGGAGCAATGGACATATACGATATGAAGCTTCTCTTTTTCTTTCTCTTCTTCCATTGTCTCCAACTATTCGAAATCACAACAAGAATCTCCTTATCCGATTTGAGACATTCAGGTACCACCATATCCATATGCTCAACAAACTCACATGATGCTTGGAAAGGAGGAACATGTGTAGAGCTTGAGTGATGGAGTGAAGAATCATGTGGTCTTCCATGTACTAGCAATAAAGGTCCAAATGTAGGAGCTTTGATGGACTTCTCTTTAAAGCAATCCTCAAAAGTCTCAACATCGCGTGGCTCTTCATAGGACTCCTCCAAATCTGTTTCTTCATCCTCAAAAAATATTAAATCATGAGGTTGACATGGAGCTGAAGTTGCGGGAAGTTCATGTGGAATTGTCATCAATGAAGATGGCTACTCTTGAGATATTAAGGTGTCCAAAATCCTTTTAGTTTCTACCCAACTATCATTGAAAGCTTCTTGCTCCTCAATCCGAGCTTTATTTGAAGCAGCTAGAGCCTCATTCATCTCATTTATAGACTTGATCATCTCATCATAATGATTTAACTTCTTTGAGATTTGATGAGATGGTGCTTGTATCCAGTAGTCATGGAATGAATATGGAGAATCTTGGAACTCATTGGAAAATCCTTGTTGCATGTCTGAATTGGTGTTCCATGAAGAATAAAGAGGATCATCCCATACTGTATTGTGTGGAGGTGAATAGTAATCATTCCAATGCCCTTGGTTGTCTTGAAATCCTCCAAGCATATTTTGATCATAGTATCCATGATATTGGATGCTTGGACATGTCTCCGTTGAATGACCTACCATGGAGCATCTAGAACATACCTCGTAAGGTTGATGCCACATTGAAAACAAAACAGAAACAATAGTTAGTAATATATACAAAACTAAATCACAAATCCTAAAATAATAAATAATATAATTTGAAAGCTATTAAAACAGAAAATATATATACAAGAATTAACGCAAATTGCTAGGGATTTTTCAATCCCCGGCAACGGCGCCAAAATTGATAGCGACCGAAACCGGGCGTTTCAATTAAAACCCTTTTGTGTCAATTGTAGTATATAGCAAATAAGGGTATCGTTACAAGCCGGGGATTGAGGGTATCTTTACAACTTATGTTAATTACAAAATAAGAGAAAACATAAAATATTATAGTACTAGAGATATGAGGTTTTGTGATTATAAACAAGAGAAAATAAAGAAACAAAATAAATCAGAAAATATCAAATGGATGAGACGTTAGAGACTTGGAAATCCACCACCAAGTATATTTCAAGACATGTTAACAACCAAAGCTTCAATCATTAAGTCGCAAATCGGTATCAATCAAGAACAAACCGTGAACGCACTGCGTAAGTCCTTATTACTTCCCTTGAATACTTAAGCAAGATGAACGCACCATTACTAAGCCTTTAGAATAACCGATCAAGGTATAGACGCTATCCTATCAACAAATTATTCTAAGCATTAAGATCAATGAAAGTGATTGAACAAGTATGCAAAACTAGTGTGGAACGCCTACCTAGCATGCAATCCTTTTTATTTGGTTTCACCTATTGTCCTATAGGTTTTACTACTTTGAACTAAGCCGTATTAACCGTTTAGGAGATTAAACAACCTAATTCTAGCCCCACTCACAAGTTCATAATGTTCTATGTTGCGCATACATGAACATAAACAAGCAAGAGTTCTCCATGAACCAAAACCAAATAAACAATTTGAAAGACTCAATAATTTGAAACCGAGGTTCAAAACAATATCTAAAACATTCTTAGGGCTTCAAACCTTGCCCCTAACTAAGAGAATTCAGCCACACATGGCTGCAAAGACACACAAGGAGAATAAAAGATGACAAAGGAAAGATAAACCGTGGATGATGGAGAAATCAATGATGGCTTGGTGGCTTCCTTGTGCGAGTCTGCAACTCTAGAGGTTCTTCTGATGATGAGATCGCTGCCTCCTCTCTAATCTTCTCGTCCTCCTCTCTGGCCTTTTTTCTCTGGTGTGATTAGGGTTATAAAAACCTCAAAACTCGTCCATGGGCTTACCAATGTGGTCTGGGCCTCAAAATAGAAGTTTTGGTCCAAATCAGAAATTCGGGCAGACTGACCTTCGGCCACTCAAACGGTCATAACTTATTTTTCAAAATAGGTATTGACGATCCGTAAAAATTTCTGGAAAGTAGACTCTTGTAGCTTTCCATTGATAGATGACACATCTCCTAGATAGTTGTGAGCTGATCAAAATCTTCTGTCGAAGTTGACTGATAATTTCTGGCAGATTTTCTGATTTCTTTCTTTGCACAACATGGATTCCTTTTCCTTCAAGATTTCTTCTCTTTTGTCTCTTTTAGGCTCCTTGGCTTTATTTATGACCTAAAAACACAAACTTAGTTAATATGAATATTGTTAAGAGAATTACATAGCTAAATAGGGTCGGAAATACATTATAAACGTAGCACTTTGTGCTCCTATCACCCTCTGGTAATGTGATGAAGATAGATTGGGTATTTAGAGGTTGTGAAGTGTTGGTGGATGGTCTTAGCTTCGAAGTTGATTTAATCCCATTAGATATTGTTGAGTTTGATGTAATCTTGGGAATGGACTTCTTAGAGGCACATAGGGCTATGATCGATTGTTTCTGGAAAGTAGTGGTGTTGCGAAGTCCTGGGAAGCCTGAGGTCACATTTCAGGGTGAGAGAGATGTGATTCCCAGTTGTTTAATTTCAGCGGTCGCCGCCGGAAAATTATTGAATAAAGGCTGCCAGGCTTATTTAGCTCATCTGGTAGATGCTAGGAAGGGAGATGTGAGGATAGAAGACATTCTTGTAGTTAATGAGTTTCCAGATGTCTTTCCAGATGAGTTGCATGGGTTGCCTCCTGTAAGGGAGATAGGTTTTGCAATCGAGTTGCTTCCGGGAATGGTGCCTATTTCTCAAGCGCCTTATAGAATGGCACCTGCAGAATTAAAAGAGTTAAAAACTCAACTACAGGAGTTGGTGGATAAGGGTTTTATTCGGCCTAGTATGTCAAGAAGAAGGATGGCACCATGAGACTTTGTGTGGACAATAGGAAGTTGAATCAGGCCACGGTGAAGAACAAATATCCCTTGTCCCGTATTGATGATTTATTCGATCAGTTGAGGGGTGCCTCGGTCTTTTTAAAGATTGATTTGAGATCGGGATATCATCAGTTGCAGATTCGGGAAGGTGATATAGCCAAGACTGCATTTCGATCACGATATGGTCATTATGAGTTCATTGTGATGCCGTTTGGACTTACTAATGCACCCGCTGCTTTTATGGATCTCATGAATAGGGTGTTTCGTCCATACCTGGATCATTTCGTGATTGTATTCATAGATGACATCTTGGTGTATTCGAGGAATTTGAAGTAGCATGCTAAGCATCTAAAAATGGTATTGCATACTTTGAGGGAAGCTCAGTTGTATGCGAAGCTTAGTAAATGTGAATTCTGGTTGGATAAAGTGGGATTCTTGGGCCACGTAGTTTTGGCAGAAGGTGTCAGTGTGGATCCCCAAAAGATAGAAGCGGTGACAAATTTGAAGAGGCCTTCTAGTGTGACTGAGATTTGTAGTTTCTTGGGATTAGCAGGCTATTATCGTCGTTTTGTCCAGGATTTTTCCAGGATTGCCGCTCCACTTACAAGACTGACCAGGAAAGAGGTGAAGTTCGAGTGGTCTGAGAAGTGTGAGCAGAGCTTTCAAGAGGTCCAGGATCGTTTAACTAGTGCTCCAGTTCTAGCACTCCCTGATGATAGTGGGGAGTATGTGGTTTATTGCGATGCTTCTAGGCAGGGTTTGGGTGGTGTGTTGATGCAGCATGAGAGAGTAATTGCTTATGCTTCTAGGCAATTGAAGCCGCATGAAGTGAATTACCCCACCCACGACCTAGAGCTTGCTGCAGTGGTTTTTGCATTGGAATTGTGGAGAAATTATCTCTATGGAGCTAAGTGCCAGATCTTCTCCGACCATAAGAGCCTCCGGTATGTGTTCACTCAGAGAGAGTTGAATATGAGGCAGAGAAGGAGGATGGAGTTGATTAAGGATTATGATTGCACTATTGAGTATCATCCTAGGATAGCTAATGTAGTGGCAGATGCTCTTAGTCGCAATCCTTCTTTGTCGCTAGCTTATTTGAGGACAGTTCGGGTCCCTCTTCTTTATGAGTTAAGAGCTTCAGGAGTTGAGTTGTCAGTGGATGAGATTGGTTCGTTGGTAGCCAGTTTTCATGTGCGGCCAGTTTTGATGGATAAAGTTCGTGAAGCTCAGTATGCTGATCCTTCCATTATTCGGTTGATTGACAGAACGCTTAATGGAACGACAATAGATTTTTTCTGTTAGGAGAGATGGGACCTTGATGTTCAAAAGCAGGCTTTGTGTCCCAAAAAGAAATGAGGAGCTGAAGGAAGAGATAATGGAGAAAGCTCATAGTTCGGCATATGCCGCTCATCCGGGTAGTACTAAAATGTACAGGATCCTGAAGGATTTTTATTAGTGGCCAAATATGAAGAGGGAGATTGCCGCTTATGTAAGCAAGTGTTTGATTTGCCAGCAAGTGAAGGCTGAGAGGCAGAAACCTTCTGGTCTGCTTGAGCCATTGTCTATTCCGATATGGAAGTGGGACCACATCACCATGAATTTTGTTTTTATTTTACCTCGTACCCATGAAGGGCATGATTGTATTTGGGTGATTGTGGATCGATTAACGAAGTCTGCACATTTTTCTGCCAGTGGGGAAGAAGTATTCATTAGATAAATTGGCGAAGCTTTTTGTGAATGAAATTGTGAGACTTCATGGGGTGCCTGAGTCTATAGTACAGGATCGGGATCCCACATTTGTTTCAAAATTTTGGGGAGCTTTGTAGGCACCAGTAGCCTTATCTCTTTGAGTGAAAGGTACGTAAATTTCGGGGACGAAATTTTTATAAGGAGGGGAGAATTGTCACACCCCAGTCCTTAAGTTATTTTACGATTATTTATTCCGGTATTATTTTGGTCTTTTACCGTATTAATTAACCGTTTACTGTTAAGGACTTTAAAGTTGACTTTTTATTCCGTTGGGAATTTGGGAAAACTTTCTTCATAAAAGTTGTAGAGGACGTCGTTACGAGTTTGTAGACATGCTATGCATTAAAATCAGAGTAAGCATGGTAAAGTTATGAAATTAATGGTGAAGTTTCGTGTCGGTAAAAATGGGTAATTTTGTAATGGGTATTTTTGAGTTGGATTGAGAGTTGGGCTGGGGGTGGCAGCCCAAGCCCGAGCCCTTTCTTTTTCTCTTCTCTTCTTCCTTTTCTCTTCATTCTATTTTCTCCTTCCCCGAGCTCCCGAACCAGAGTCTTCTTCGCCGGAAAGCCCCGCCACTGTCTCGCCAGCGACGGACCGCCGCTCCAGCCCAGGAAGGACCCCTGTCACCTCCTCTCTCTCCCCGGCCAACCATCCAAGCCGGTAGTGCCGCCGGAGAGGAGAAAAGCCGCCAGAAGCCTCCGATCGTCATTTCGTCGGAGCTCCGTCCTCCGGCCACCATAGGCCGTGATTTTTGGCTCATTTTGTAGCTCTCATCAAGGGTGAGTAATCCCTCCAAAAGAATCGGTCAAATTCGATTTCGTTAGGATGGTATGTATAATTGAAAGTTTTAGGGATTTAAGGATGTTTTAGTTCGATTGCCCTAGTTAGCCTCAGAATTGGACTAAGTACTAGTTATGAAAGTTGTTGGGTTTGATGAGAGGATTGTGCTGTTAAAATTTGAGAGGCATTGGATGTCGCCGGAAAAAGGCTGTCGGCGGAGCCGCCGTCGGGAAAATATTTTTTTGTAGAGATTTTGATGAGGAGTAGTATGCAATGAGTTTTATAATTTTTGGAGGAGTTTTGATAAGGTTTAAGATTTTTCGATGTTTAAGGAATTTGACGGTATATAATTTGGAGTGCCGATTTTTGGGTTAGCCGGATTTAAAATTTGTTTAAGGTTAAATTTTGGCCATCGGGGATGGTGGTGAATTTTGGAGTCTTTAAGTAGTATGAAAATTAATATTAATTTTTGTCCAGGCCATGAGGAGGATCATTAAGCAGGGGCTTCGGGTCGTCGACTGGCTTAGCCGAGCACTGTGAGTGGACCTTTGATTTAATCCCATGCATGCACTAAAGTTAATTAATTTCGATGGTATTTTAGAAATTCAGTATTTTCTGGGGATTTGTGAGTTCCCACCGTTATTTGGGGAACTCCCTTGCTCATTTCTTTTGACATTTAGGACATGTCAATTGTTCTTTTTATTTGGAATTCTATTGCACCCTAAAAGGGTTGACTGATATTATTTATTGTTAGCTTGGCGTGGCACGCCATTATATTTATTTAGCGGTCCTCATCATATGTGAGTAGAGCGTTTAGAGTGGGAAGTTATTATAATCCCACCAGCGGTCCTTATCATATGAGAGTTGAGCGCTTGGCGTAGGACGCCATTATATTTATTTAGCGGTCCTCATCATATGTGAGTAGAGCATTTAGAGTGGGAAGTTATTATAATCCCACCGTCGTTCTTTATCATATGAGAGTTTAGCGCTTGGCGTGGGACGACATTATATTTATATAGCGGTCCTCATCATATGAGAGTTGAGCGCTTGGCGTGGGACGTCATTATATTTATTAAGCGGTCCTCATCCTATGTGAGTTGAGCGTTTGGCGTGGGACGCCATTATAGCCTGGGAGGCAACCGATCGGTATATGTATAATTAGTGGCAGCTAGCCATTATTTAGCGGTCCTCATCATATGAGAGTTGAGCGCTTGGCGTGGGACGCCATTATGTCTATTAAGCGGTCCTCATCATATGTGAGTAGAGCGCTTAGCGTGGGACGCTATTATAGTCTGAGAGGCTTATAGTTTTGGTGAAATATTTTTCCCTATTTATTTTGATTTATTGAGAACCAATGGGGTTGGTCGTTATTTTGGTTTATAAGTATTTTCGGGAAGAGTTCCAAGAGTGGCGTGCATAAATATTTTCTAATAGAAATTATGGGAGAGCATAGATTTGATTTAATTGCTCCATATTTCTTTTTGTCATTTATTTTGTCCACTCATTCTAATGTTTTTAAATGCTTCTCCCCTGGGCCCTTCGTTTTTTTTAAATGCCCAGTCTGCAGAGTTCGGTTCGGTGAGGATAGGAGGCGTGTCATAGATTCTCACCTCATCCAGTTTTCCCATATAGGTTACTAGTTAACCTACTGTGTTGTTTATCTCATTATCCATAGTAGATGCTCTGATATTTATGAGAATGTTTAAGTGTTTTATAAGATGTTGAAAATGATTCATTTGTTTAAGTTTATTTGAGAGAGTTAATTTGTGGATGTGATTTGGGAGTTTTAGCGAGTTGGGTTTGGTGACCTTTCTTTCCGATAGGGTTACCCATTTTCAAGGGAGGTTCTACGAAGAACTTTGATAGAATTTTCCTTGAGGTGGGTCCCGCAGGGTTTATTCAGGATTTTGAGGGGAAATCCAGGGTAGGTCCTGACACTTTGGATGCCCTTGAAGGGCTCGCCAGGGCTATCTCGACCGGGTAATTGTACCTTATTCTCGGCTCCGCCAAGTATTTTGGCTATGTACTAACATATATATATATATATATATATATATATATATATATATTTCCCATTTATTATTCAAGATTTTTTTATTATATATTTTTGTTTTCTCTTTTTATAGTGTACAACATAGACAAAAGCATGATGCAATTAGGGAGGGAGTCCCCTCTTTAGATGAGAGGCATTTTTGATTTTCTTAAGTTCGTGTGTCTACATAGTCCTTCAGACAAAGTTATTCACATATGTCCGTGCAACAAATGTCTCAATCGGAAACCAGTAACATACGAAGACATGTATTTTCACTTGGCACTAAACGGTATTTGTCCTAGTTATACCACATGGACATGGCACGGCAAAAATCAAGTTCAAATGCCTACACTTGTAGAAATTCAAGCACAACATAATCAACAGGTAGGATCTTCCAATGCTAGTTACATGGACCCTGCTGTGAGGAACATCTTAAACGATGCCTTCCCGTTCGCCGCCTCATCAGGATATCAGGAAAATGTTGTTTATGACAACGCCCTTGACACCTTCCCTAATGTCTCTCACGTTGACTGCAACAATGATTATGATAAGTACAACAGGCTTGTACGGCAAGTACAAACCTCATTGTATCCTGATAGTGAGCATACTGTGTTGGGTACCGTCATGAAGCAAATGAAGATAAAAAACAAGCAGGGAAAGACTAACGTATGTTTTGATGAGGATATTACACTTATGAAGGAAGTGCTTCCCAAAGGTAACAGTTATACGGAAAATTTCGACCAGGTAAAAAGCATGTTGGCTGACCTCGATCTTGATCACCAAACGATAGACGATTGCATCAATAACTGCATCTTATATTACAAAGTTTAAAAGGATGAAGTTGAGTGCCCACACTGCTATGAGCCAAGATATAAATCTTCCACTTCATCTAAATAGAAAAACCCGCCCATTCCTAAGACGGTTCTTCGTTACTTCCGGTTGGGTCCTCGTCTACAGCATCTGTACATGTCTTCACATACGGCCAAACATATGAGATGACACCAGGCAAGGCATTAGGGAGAGAAGAGGATAGATCTGGATAATCTCACACACCCCACAAACGAGGAGGTTTGGAAGCACTTTGATCGTTCTTTTCCCGAATTTGCTGAAGACTGTCAAAATGTCAGATTCAGACTTGCAATAGATGGATTCAATCCTACTGGAAACATGAATTTGTCTTATAGCATTTGGCCTGTGATAGTATTTTCATACAATCTACCTCCCAACATGTGTATGAGGAAGGAGTACAATTTTCTTACGTTTATGGTTCCAAGGCCGTAATCTCCAGGAAAATGCTTGGATGTGTACATGAGACCATTAATTGACAAGTTGCAGGAGTTATGGGAAAATGGACTCCCTACTTTTGACAGGCATGGTCAAACTTCATTCATGATGAAAGCAGTTGTTATTTGGATCATCAGTGATTTTTTAGCTTACGGGATGTTGTCTGGCCAACAAACTAAGGGGTATAAGGCTTGCCCGGTATGCTTACTTGACATCAATTCTAGTCATCACGCTGACAAAATTTGTTTCTTGGGATCTCGTAGATGGCTTGACGAGGATTACGTGTGGCAGTGGGATGCTGAGGCATTTGATGGGACTGAGGAGCATAATCTGAAAACCCTAGGGAGGTCTGGTGAGTGGATTTTGGAGAGGCTTAACGAGCACTGGTTTGGATATTTGAGCACCAATAAAGAAGTTACTGACTTGAATCCTCCCACGCCTGATGAGTTTAAATATTGGACGCACAAAAGTGTATTCTTTTAATTGCCTTACTGGTCGATGTTGAAAATCGGACACAACTTGGACGTCATGCACATAGAGAAGAATGTTTGTGACAGCGTTCTTGAAACAATTCTGAATCTCAAAGATAAGAACAAGGACACCCCAAAGCCCGTGTTAATCTTAAGAAAATAGGTATACGCCCTAAGCTATGGCTAGTAGAGTACAAAAAAACAAAAAAAGCCACAATGCCTCAAGCAGGCTACACTATCCATCCTCAAAAGAAGGCAGAAGTGTTTCAGTGGCTTCATGATGTTAAGTATCCTCATGGGTATGCAGGGAATATCTCTCAATGTGTTAAGATGGGGGAAAATAAGATTACTAGGTTGAAGACTAATGACTGTCATGTTTTGCTGCAACGTCTTCTTCCCGTCATCATTAGACCGTATTTGCAAAGTGATGTGGTTGACACGTTAGTGGCTTTGTCCAAGTTCTTTCAAAGGATATGCACTAAAGAGCTTAAAAAGCTTGATGTTCGATCATTGTAAGAAGACATTGTATACATCATGTGCAAGCTGGAGAGGATCTTTCCCCCAACTTTCTTTGACATCATGATTCACCTCATGATCCACCTTCCCGAACAAGTGTTGCTTACTGGTCTGGTACAGTATACCTGGTGCTATCTAAATGAGAGGTATATATGCACTCATATTCTAATTAATCATCCTTTCAAATTAAGATAATTTTTTAAATATTTATTGTAAGAGAATAAATACCTGTTTTGTAGGCAACTGGGGGATTTCAAAAAGTCGAATAGAAACAAACGTTTCCCTGAAGGGTTGATCACGGCAGCATACATTCAGGCTGAGTGCGTAACTTACTGCAGCACATATCTCAATGATGAACCCACAGAGGGGGAATCATCTGGAGCGGGTAGTAGCCAATTTAATCTATCAGTTGTTTCCAATAATGTTCAACTGTATGGAAGGTTAAGTAATTCTGAAAGATTAAATAATTCTTAGATCAAAGAGGCTCATTGGTCTATCCTTCAACATTGCGACAAAGCCAAGGTGTACTTGAAGTCCCATTTGGAAACGCAGGATGGTAACGAAGCCATACACAAGAGATATTTTCCTGATTACTTCCCTATTTGGGTACCTTTTATCTCTATGATGTTACATAACTTAAATATATGTTCCTTTTTTATGTTACGTAATGTAACAACGTTGCTCTTAAAATTGTTACAGATGATGCCTATTCAACAGCATTTTTCCTACTACCTGGAGTTGCACTTGTTGGCTAGAGGACCCCAAAGCCACAAAATTTGTGCTGGATGTTTTATGAACGGTGTTAAGTTTATGACTTTAGAACGAGATGAAGGTCATGTCACCCAAAATAATGGAGTCATGGTTAAGGGTTTGGGATTCAACTACTACGGGGTTCTTGTCAATGTCATCGAACTAATCTACGGCAAGAGTATACCAATCTTGTTGTTCAAGTGTAAATGGTTCAATACTGACCAAACCAGACAAAAGAGTACAATTATGGATCGTGGCTTGTTATCGGTGGACTCAAACATTGTATGGTATGAGAGTGAGCCATTTATTCTTACCACCATGGCGAAACAAGTGTTTTATCTTGATGATCCAGCTATGGGTGAGGGTTGGAAAGTGGTGCAGGTGATGTCACATAGGAATATTTGGAGTGCAGCTACACTGGGAGGGGATGATGAGAGTGGACCCAGTGAACCAACAACTAATCAACCAAATGAATCATATCAAGAAGAATCTCCACATGTGGTCCCCGATACTGAGAATATTCGTGTCAACAACCAACACGTTCCGGCTATCATAGGTTACATTCTAATTACACCATATGAGCTGAACTCACTACAACACAACCCTAATCATGATGATGACGGCTTCATAGATGACGAATACATAGAGGATGATGAGTATTCTGACCAAATGGAGGAGGATGATGATTCAAACAACTCAGATTATCATGAGTACGATTAATATAACCATTATTGTGGATTTCGAAAAAGAAGTAATCTACTTGTATTAATTTGGCATAACTTCATATATGTATTTTTAAATTTGTAACCACGTCCCACCATTTATTATTCATGCAAATTTGAATTTTTCTACATGTAATTTTTGGTTGCAAATTAAGTGTTTTTTGTTTTTTGATGTGTATTTGGAGTTATGATTGAAATTTCAGTTGGGTTTATATTGAAAATCTACACGAAAATGCTTAGATTCTTCATTAATAAAAAACCCTAAATTTTTAAACATCTACTTAGGCGACGGAAATTGAAGTAGTATTTTGCGTGTTTTTTTAGGCCAAAATTTAATCTGTTTTAGGCGACGAATACTTGCCTTAGCCGACAAAATATTTTTGTTGGCTAAGACTTAGGCGACGGAAATTGAAGTGGTCTTCGCCTTAGTAGTACTAAGGCGACACTTTCCGTCACCTAGGGTCGCGAAATATTAGACGGGTGAATTTTGCGTGTTTTTTTTGGGCCAAAATTTAATTTGTTTTAGGCAACGAATATTTGTCTTAGCCGACAAAATATTTTTGTCGGCTAAGATAAAATCTATTTTCTCTCACTCTTAGTCTGATACGCACTAAACCGATTCCTAAAACTCTAAAACCCAATTTCCTTCTCCCAGAGCTGCGTGACCGCCGGAATCGACCGCCTGAACCCACCGCCTCCACCCATCGGAGACCCTCCCATTCACCGATCGGCAACCGCGTCGACCCAAGCAGTCATCGCAACTGCATCGACACCATCCACCTCCTCCACTCATCGCCACAGCATCGACACCACCCACCTCTTCCACTCATTGCCTCTGCTCCAATCTCGCTTCTCCCACCTTCTCACCTTCTCACCGCCTCCAGTCTCGCCACCTCATCAATCTTAAATCCCCGATACTGAGGTTTGTATTCTGTCGTAATAGTTATTCTAATTGCTTCCTTCTCTAAAGCCTTTATGTCTAATCTATGAGTATTGTATGAAAGTTAAGTGTGAGTTCATATAAGTCTTCATTTCCAGCTTGTTCCGAATAGAGGGGATTGAGGGATATTTATGTACCTGTTTCTTTTAGGATTAGTTCTAGACAAGATGTCACTAGGACTCAATTTAGCACATATGCTTTCGAAATAATATGGACCTAATAATAATGCAAATTCTCTGGACCATAGGTTAGTCTGTCAGTAGTTAAGTTGAGCATGTAATTATTTCTATAGCCATTTTAAAGACTGGTATAATATGGAGATAGAGATATCTATATCTTTTGATTATATGTATGATTTGTTGCTCCAACAAATTAATTGGATGCCCCATCTATGATGTTTTAGTAGTACGTACGTTGTGGACCAGTAGGTTTTGAACAAGTGAAACAACACAATACAACAACATCTAATTAGCAATTTTGTAGTTTCCAATCTATGAAACTTTAGATTTAGTACTAGTGTTGGTAAACAGGTTAGCTGTGAAGATTAGTGGATCTATCTTGTTCAAAGATTCTTAAGAAGCATGGTTTATGAATGTGGAGACTGATGAACTTATATGTCATGTAGGAATTGAATGAACATGTAATTGAGAAGCTTTCGCACATACCTTGATCATTTAGTTAAATTTTGAGAAGCTATAACATGTGATTTAAACATTCATATTTGAATCCATTTGCATATGTTGAAGGCACATGCATCAAGTCTCAAATATGTATGGTTTCATGTAATTTAATTTAGACATCATTGATCAAGTTTAAAGCTAGAAACATAGGTGTGCACATAAATCAATTTTTCTAAGTATTGAACCTAGTTACCTATATGCTGAAAACTGTATACTTTTGTTTGAAATTCGAAGTTGGTGTCTTTATAAGAATTGTAATAGATATCTTAATGTTCGCTCCAGAATTTGCACTACTTGAAAAGGATTTTTCTAGATTAAGCTATGATTTTTCAAAGTTTAGGGTATGCATCAGGAAAATATGATAGATCATTGTTTTCTGAGATTTCGAACCAGTTAGCTTCTTTCTAAAAAATGTGCGATTTGGTTGATTGTTTGAACTTGGTATCTTCATAAAAGTTACAGTAGACATGTTAAAGGTCGTATGAGAATTAGAATTTCTTGAAAACGATTTTCCTGTATTTAGTTATGATTTTTGAAAGTTGATAGTTTGCATCAAGAAATTCTTAAATCTTCACTAAATCCTTGTTTGTTCTATCATATATACATGCACAATTCTCTCATGCCTATGCTTTCCTTGTTATCTATAGTAGAGCTCATAAGTTTTGTCTTGTTGGTGCTTGACTACATGATGTTTTATTTGAACTTTTCTTAGAGTTATCTATCAAGTAATAATGCTCTTAGCACTTGAACTAAAAGTTGAAGTTAGAATTTAGGGGTAGTGCTTATTTGAGTTGTTTTCCTGCATTTCATGGTGTAAGTTTCTTGCTATATTTTAGTATACCAATATACATGTACTATCAGACTTGCCTCAGTCCTCAGAGCTCTCTTTTTTTTTTTTAATTATCGAAAAAAAATCTGTTTGCTCATACCAATATCACATTATATCTTCTGCTTATGTGGCTCACAGCTTTTGTTAGTATACCAATATACACTTCACATCAGACTTGCCTCAGTCCTCGGTGTTTTTTTTTAATTATCAAAAAAAAAAAATAACAATATCACATTGTATCTTCTGCTTTTGTTAAGTGGCTCACATCTTTTGTTAGTGTTTTCTGTATCCACAATGTATCAAGTCTAAAAAAAATAAAAAATGAAGAAAGACAAGTGGTTTGATCAACCTGTATGTTTTTCTATGGACTATTTTTCATAATCTTTATCTATTACTCTCTCATTTACTAACAATTGTGTATTATTCATGTGCAAGATAGTGATCATGGGGAAGAGGAAGGACCAAGCCACTAAGGCCAGTGCTTTGATGGAGTCAATACGGCAGAGCGTCGGCTCAGCTAGTAGTAGCAGCCACCCTACCCCCATGCCGGCTGGGACAGTACCACCAGGGGCTCCCCCCTTGATCGTGCGGCTCCCTACCGTTGACAGCAGTCAATGGAATCTCCATCGACGTCTACAAATGCGGCCGAATCTGCTGCAAGACACATCGTCAAAAGCGCTTGAATCAAAGTTAGAATCCCATCAAGTAACTTATTTTTCCTAATATACTTGTATTAATTTATTAAAACTCACTTGTACATTAAGTATCCTAATGTATTTTCACATGTTAATTGTAGCTCCAGCCCCGAAAAAGAAGCGGGGTTTATGTTCTGGAAAGAAGGCGGAGGATATCGTTCAACAAATGGGGCAGAAGATCAAGCTGGAGTATTGCCCCCATGTAAAAGGCCCTAGTGTGAGGGGGATAAACAGCTTGGTGGCACATGATATCGGTTGCGCCATACGGAGTCTGGTAGGAATGAGGGCAAGGACGTTCTACAACCTTGATCAGGAGGAGAAGTGGAAAGTGTGGAATGCAATGTCTAAGTAACTGAAAACTATATGAAAAGTAAATTTACTTAATTACATTTGTTTGATAACATATATATGATTGCTTATGTAATTGAAAGACATAAACTGACTAAATTGACATCTCTCTAATGATAAAATTTCATGTCTAAGGATATGTTTGCATAAGACTGAGTTTTCTTATAAAGTGAAAATGTTATGGATATGTGTGAAGTATGATTGAATATGTGTAAAGTATTGTGTGTTGATATGAATTGAAAGATGTGTTTTGTGATTGTAATTAGGTGTATTAATTTATTTATTTTTCAGTGCTTAACATGAGAATTTTTTTTTATTTCTTACTTAGCCAAAGTACGAGTGGAATGAAAATGATGAGCCAATGTTTAATTGAATACTGAAGAGGGCACAGAAGAGGCACAAGGACTGGAAGTACCAGTGTCACAAAGTTTATCAATTGGAAGGGCCCTCTGACATGCCTTCAGATTTCATTGGGAGAGAGGACCAGTGGGAGTTTTTATGAGGGCACTTCGAGTCAAATGCGTTCAAGGTGATTTTTTTTAATTATCTTCATTGTTTCCCATATTTTATTATTAGCTCATTCAATTCCATAGCATATTTGATTTATATATTGACTATATCTTATATATACTACCTTGTTTAATTGACTGATCAAGACCATATTTGGTATTACTATGGATATTAATTGGCTTTGAGAACAGTGGCTTAGCTAGACACTTTGTTAACAGGGGTCATATTTACATGTATAATTATGTATTTATAACATGTATAGTTATGTATTTATAAATTGAAATGTGAAATGTGTAAGATGTTAGAACTAATCTATTTAATATTTTTTCGTGTATTAGAGACTCCTTGGCAAACAAGCGGAACCGTGGGGAGAAGACTATGCACCACCACATGGGGTTTTCTCCTATCATCTACACAATGGAGGAACTCATAACACAAGAGGAGAAGCTTCCAATAATCAAATGTTTTGAGAAGACCTATGTCAGAAAGGATGATGAAGTTACAACCAAGCATTATGTAAGTGTCTCCTTTAGCTTCATATCAATAATGTGCAATTGCAAGAAACTAATCTAAATGTATGCAATTGCTAGTGAAACTTCACTATAGTGTACCTAATAACATGTATGTTTTCCTGTTTTTGATTTTGTTCTTAGTTTTTATATTTTTGATTTGATGCTCATATGCAAGTAAGCTGCAAAGATTTTAATTGGCTTTGTGTTTGTAGTAGTGAGCTTTGAAATGGGTAATGATGTTATGAAATTGTACTTGGTTGGACCTTAAAGTTTGGAGTTGTTTAGGTTGGATGACTTTTAGTATAATAATTGTGCTGACCAAAATTGGGTTTGTCTCTATATGGATTACAAGAGTTAGCAGGGAATTATCTCTGATCCATCAAGGGAGTTCAGACCTGCATGCCATGGGCAAGCTGCTGGTACCTTGGGGTGTGCATGCAGGCACGCTGGGGCGCGTATGCAGGAACTTTGGGGGGTGCATGCAGGCACCCTAGGCATGCCATGGGCGCGCTACTGGCACCCTATAGCGCGCATGCCCGCACCCCTGCAAGAAAATGACTATTTAGTGTTCCAGATTAGTTTCTTGCAATTGCATGAGCTTTGATCAGGTCATTGTTATCTTGTAACAAGGAACTTGCAACCATTTGACTTGAATTTGGAAGAAGTCATCCTTAGGAACACAATCGAGCAATGAATCTTGTTTTTCCTCATTTTAGTCTCATTATAGCCGTAGCTAAGCTTCCCTGTTTATTATGCAAAATGTCAAGTTTATTATGGAAATGTTGAGCTGCATGTTTTGTTTATTAATTGATGTATTTTAAATGCATAATGACATGGTTGATGAGGTCAATAAACAAAAAAATGCATTTAAGGAACAACACCCTGACGTGACGGAATAGGAGATTATGGAAAGTGTTCAGTCCCAACAAATTGAGGTGTTGGGTACGGTGCTCAAAACTCAGAAAGGAAAGGAGATGAGAGGGATGGGACGAGGAGGCGAGAGAGACTTGAGCCATGGTTCAAATGGTTCCACTTCACGTAGTCGTCCTCCTAGAGTTGATGAGTAGCAACTCCAAGAGGTGTAGGAGCGCTATGAGCAGAGACTAAAGGAATCAAAGGAGCATGCCCAGCAACAAATCCAAGAGGTTCTGTTAAAGGAAAAAAATCAGTTGCGGTATGTTATGCCGATTCATTGCTGTGATGAAGCTATTATGATGAATGATTAGATATCAGCAGAGTAATGTTGGGAATGATTTTAGGATCACCATTATGTGAGATTATAGCCTACCTAGAATAGTTTTCACATTATTGTATATAATAGCATTGTCCTGTACTACTTTGATTATCCAATACAAAGCATACATACGTACCAATTTCTTGATGGTATCAGAGCACCAATCTTGGTGACTCTAACCCACCACTTTCCCTACAAACTGTCACACCCCAGTCCTTAAGTTATTTTACGGTTATTTAATTTGGTATTGTTTTAGCTTTTTACTGTATTAAATAACCGATTACTGTTAAGGTTGACTTTTTCTTCTGTTTGGAATTTGGGAAAACTTTCTTCATGAAAGTTGTAGATGACGTGATTACGAGTTCGTAGACATGCTATGTGTTAAAATTGAAATTAGCATGAAAAAGTTATCCTCTAAAAGGGAAATTATTGTGTTGGTAAAATAGAGGTAAAAATTTTAGTGGGTTATTTTGGTTTGGGGTTTTAAGTTGACCGGGTAGGGGGAGACAGCCGGAGCCCATTCCTTTCTTCCCTTTTCTTTTTCTTTCTCTTCCTTCTCTTCCTTTTTTTCTCTCGAACTCCCCGAGCTCTCCTCCCGTCGGAAAGCTTTGCCACCGTCGTCCGCCGCCGTCCGACCACTCGAGACAGCCAGACCAGTCCCGTTATGACCCCCGCCGCTCCCTCTCTCCCTGGGCCAGTGACTGCATGCGAAACGCCACCGAGCGGGAGGAGACTGCTCCTAGCAATCCTACTGCCATCTCGCCGGAGCTCCGTTCTCCGGCCACCATAGGCCGAGTTTTTTGGGTCAACTTGTAGCACTCATCAAGGTGAGTAATCCCTCAAAAGGAATCGGTCTAATTTGATCTCGTTAGAGTGGTTTGTATAATTGAAAGTTTTAGGGATTTATGGATGTTTTGATTCGATAACCCTAGATAGCCTTAGAATTGGACTAAGTGCTGGTTATGAAAGTTGCTGTGGATGATGAGAGGATTATGCTGTTCAAATTTGGTGGCCATAGGAAGTAGCCGAAAAACGGCTGCCGGCGAAGCAGGCGGTGGCGCCGCCCCTCAGGGGCTGTTTTTCATGTTTTTAAGATGGTATTAAGGAGAGGAATTTAATGAAGTATAGATTGGAATTTTTGGAGGAGTTTTGTTAATGTTGGAGATTTTTCCATGGTTAATGTGACACGACCCACCCCGAGTTTCACCCTGAAACCCGGAGTAAGTCGTGCGGGGACCACCTCCAAGGAAAAATTTACCGAAGACTCAGCAAACCTCCCTCGAAAATGGACAACCCTAACTTAAAAAACTTACGAATCACCTTTTAATCCAAAACAAATAAATCTTCAGCTACACTCCAAAAGTAGCCAGAATACAAACAAGAATTCCAATAGTATTCAGAGCTACTAAAAATAAAATAAAATACAACGGAAGCTAACAAACTCCTAGTAGATTAAACAGGTAACCTACTGGCAAAATGTAGCTGATAGCTGGGTCACTACGCCTTGACGTCTCCTGCTGGACCTCACGCGAACTCTGCAGACTGGGCATTTTAAAAACGAAGAGCCCAGGGGAAAATATTTAACACGTCAGAGTGAGTGGACAAAACTGAACTGACCACAAATAAACATTTCCCCAAATCAATTTTTAAAGAAAAATCGAATGCATGTTGCAAGCGATAAAACTTTCATCTCATAATATCGAGCCTCTCAGGCTCTATAAAATATGTATGTATTTACACACGTCCATACTCCCTATATAGATTCATGGGTCTATATAGGGCTACTACGCTCGCGTCCAACGCTCACGTCACGCCTTAATGCGGTGCTACACTACGCCACCAAGGTGGACAAACGGTGTATAAATATGTGTCCATACTCCCTATATGAATTAAACACTCAAATAGGGCTACTACGCTTACGTCCAACGCTCACGTCACGTCTTAATGCGGCTATATGCTACGCCATTAAGGTGGACAGACACATATGGCTAGCTAGCATTTTCTATACATACTCTCTCATAAATACATATTTATATCCACAGAAAAACTCACGTTCGGTATCTCTCCAAGAGAAATAAAAGCGTCAAATTAATTGACGTCAAAATTCCAACAAAAGGAAATGTTCAATCATGAACCATAGCATGCATATTATTTTAAAAATAAACGTCCACTCACAACTTAGGCCTAAGCCTGACGTCGGTTGGATGTCTCCTCAGCTCGAGTCTCCTCGCGTCCTGTTCCATATACATAAAACCTTAAATGAAACATCGACGTTTAAATGCAAAACATGCATAATTAAATATGCTTCACGCTCAACTAAGCCTAACACTCCAAAATCTTAAATCCACTGCCAACCTCAAAACTCCACAAATTTTTCCGACAACCTCTAAAAACACTTTTTACCAAATAAAATCCAATGGCCGGATTTTTAATTAATAATCCGTCAAAAATACTAAACTTCAACAAATCTCAAACCTATCCAAAACTCCTCCAAAAATTCTAAAACTTATTCCATTAAACTCCTCACATTTTTCTCCACCAAAAATATTTTCTCGGCGGCGGCGCCGCCGGAGGCGGCGGCCGGCAGCCATTTTCCGGCGACCTCCTATGGTCACCAATTTTAACAGAATCTTCCTCTCAACCTTCTCTACAACATTCCTAACTACCACAAACTCCAATTCTAAGCCTAAGCACATCAATCGAACGGAAAAACACAAAAAGCCCTAGAAATTTCAAATTCCGATTTCTTCTTACCTAGCTCACGACGGAGCGAGCTGATTGGAGAGGTTGCTGCACGGGAGGAGGGCTACAAAACCGTACCAAGCTTGCCCGGATTGGTGGCCGGAGGAGGAAGTTCCGGCGAAAAGAAGGTTTGGCCAGTCGGACGCCTCGGGGGGCACCGCTCCCTCACGGCGGAGCTAGGGCTCCTCTCACCGATCCAGGGAGGTTGCTGGGTTGGAGGCCGACCAAACGGGACTGGTGTGGTGGTCTGGGGTGGCCGGACGGCGGCGGGAGGACGGCCGGAAAAATCTGATCAGCGGAAGGCTTGGGTGCGGAGAGGAAATCGGGAGGGAGAGAGAAAGAAAAGAGGGCTGGGCTTTGCCCACCCTTTGGCCCGGTCCAACTTCATATACTACCCAAATCCAGAAATAAAACACCCCGAAAATAATACCCCAATAAAATTACCTTTTACTAGCAAAAATTACCATTTTTACCGTCGTCAAAATTTCTTCCTTAAAATAATTTCCTCAAAATATTAGTCTCTCAACACTCTCTGAGGACTAATTAAATTACACACTTAGTGACGAACACGGTAAAAACTCTTATTACCACTATGCCAGTAATAAAGGTAAAAATTAAGGTTCGGGACGTGACATAATGATTTTGGCGGTGATTAGAATAGATTATCGGTATTTTGGTTAACCGATTTTAAATTTCGTATAAGGTTAATTTTGGTTATCGGTGATGGCGGTTAATTTTGAGTTATAATGGAGTAAAGATGGAGAAAATGGGCAAGGAAGAAATTGAGTTTAGACCATTAATTTTGTGGATTTATTTATTGGAGTTTTAAAGTAATGTGGGAATTAATATTATTCATTGTTCTGGCCGTGAGGAGGATCATTTAGAGGAAGTCTCAGATCGTCGGCAGACCTAGTCGAGCACTGTGAGTGGACCTTTAATTTATATGTCACGCATGCATTAAAGTTAATTAATTTCAAAAGCATTTTTGAAATTTGGTATTTTCTTGGGATTAATGAGTTCCATTTGTTATTTGGGAACTCTCTTGCTCATTTCATTGACATGTGGGATATGTCAATTGATCTTTTTTATTTGGTAATCTGTTACACCCTAAAAGGGTTGACTTATATTATTTATCGCTAGCTAACATTATTTAGCAGTCCTCATCATATGTGAGTAGAGCATTTAGTGTGAGACGTTATTATAGTCACACCGGCGGTCCTTATCATATGAGAGTTGAGCGCTTAGCGTGGGACACTACTATAGCCTAGGAGGCAACCGATCAGTATATATAAATATATTATTGTTAGATAGCTATTATTTAGCAGTCCTCATCATATGAGAGTTAAGCGCTTAGCGTGGGACGCTATTATAATCTATTTAGCGGTTCTCATCATATGTGAGCAGAGCGCTTAGCGTGGAACGCTATTATAGCCTGGGAGGCTCATAGTTATGGTGAAATATTTTTCCGTATTTGTTTTATTTTGCTGAGAACCAATGGGATTGGTTCATTATTTTGGTTTATAATTATTTTTTTCGGGAAGAGTTCCAAGAGTGGCATGCATAAATATTTTTCTAATGGAAATTATGGGAGAGCATCGATCTGATTTCATTGCTCCATTTCTCTTGTAATTTATTTTTTTTCCACTCACTCTAACGTTTTAAATGCTTCTCCCTTGGGCCTTTCGTTTTTAAATGCCCAGTCTGCAGAGTTCGGTTCGGCGAGGATCAGAGGTGTGTCATAAATCTCCAGCTCATCCAATTTTCCCATTTAGGTTACTAGTTAACCTAGTGTGTTGTTTATCTCATTTCTTTCGTTGTAGATGCTCTGATAAATATGGGATGGTTTAAGTGTGTTATGAGATATTGAAAATGATTCATTTATTTAAGTTTATTTGAGAGAGTATATCTATGGACGTGGTTTGGGAATTTTTGCGAATTGGGTTTGGTGATTTTTCTTGCAGGTAGGGTTACCTTTCAAGGGAGGTTATGCTAAAAGTTTTGGTAGAACTTTCCTTGAGGTGGGTCCCGTAGGGTTTATCCTAGATTTTGAGGGGAAATCCGGGGTAGGTCCTGACACAAACAAACACAAACACCATGGCTGAGGCCAATGAAACCACAGACCAACAAAAACACAAACATACCTCTTCATCCAAAGATAAGGATGAAAGTAATATTGATACACCCAATCCTTTGGCCTTGCATTCATCTGATACACCAGGGCTTAAACTGGTTAGCACACTACTAGACGAAGGTAACTATGGAGAATGGAGCCGAGCTATGTGTCTCAGCCTCAGTGCCAAGAACAAGATACCTCTGATCGATGGCACAATCAAACAACCTCCACGCACCGATCCAAAGTTCCCTATGTGGAAATGCTGCAATGACATGGTCTTGTCATGGATGGTCTAATCGATTCAACCAAGCATCACGCGTAGCGTGATCTTCTCTTATACAGTAGGCGGGGTGTGGAGAGACCTCCATGATTTATTCTCTCAAGGAGATGATTCAAGAATTTATCAAATTCGACAGGAGATCATCGAATGTCGCCAAGGCCAACTATCTGCTTCTATCTATTATACGAAACTTAAAGCTCTTTGGGATGAATTATCTTCTTATCAAGAACCTCTCACCTGTAATTGTGATGCTATGCAAAAACTGATAGATCGGGAAGAAAAAGAGAGAGTCATGCAATTCCTTATGGGGTTGAATGAATCTTATTCAGCCATTCGAGGGTCAATCTTGATGATGAGTCCTCTTCCAAATACAAGGAAGGTTCACGATCTGATCCTACAACATGAGAGGCATATGGAAGCGATGGCTTGTTGAGATATTCCACAATCATCCCATGCAATGCAGGCTGTGAGACAATCAGAACCACCAAAATCACCTTTTCACAAACCATTAAAATGCACATATTGTGAGGGGACAACCATTTGGTGGATTGTTGCTTCTACTTGAAGGGGTTTCCAATGGGCCACAAATGGCACGGCAAGAATGTGAAGCCCAGAAACAAAAGAGGTGCAGTACACAATGTTGAACTGGAGAAGGAAGAAAGTCCAACCTTCACTACTGATGAATACAAGCAAATCATGGCCATGATTCGTGAAAAGAACAGTAATGCTCAACCATTCACAAATGCTACAGGTATACTCACACCTAACTGCAAACATATGAAAAGTGATGTTCATTCGACTTTATGTTGGATTGTGGATAGTGGAGCAACAGATCACGTGTCATACTTTTCACTCACTCACAATAAGATAAAAACAAATCATGATTTTGTGGGTTTACCAAATGGTGGACAAGCTGTAGTTGAAAGTACTGGATCCATCACATTGTCAAAAGAATTATCCCTTGATGGAGTTTTGCATGTTCCTAAATTTCGTGTAAACTTAATTTCTGTGAGTAAATTGACACGATCCTTGAGATGTATTGTAACATTCTGTCTAGATTTTTGTGTTCTGCAGGACGTGGATATGAAGAGGATTATTGGCCTGGGCAAGCATTTTAATTGACTTTATTACCTCACACCACAACAAAATCCTCACCTTGATGCTCATATCTCCCGCACATCCAATCTCTCTGGCATCAACGTCTTGGGCATCCATCTTCCACACTTCTTCATCATCTATCTCAAGTTATCCCAGAAATAATGTTCAATCCTTATCATGTTTGTGAAATTTGTCCTTTAGCAAAACAAACTCGATTACCTTTTTTTTCCAGTTCAATAAAAACAATTGCGCCTTTTGGTTTAATTCATTGCGATATTTGGGGACCACACAAAACTCATATACATTTTGGGGCTCGTTATTTCCTAACCATTGTTGATGATTTCACTCGTTTTACCTGGGTGCATCTTATGAGCTTCAAATCTAATACTCAACCTTTGTTAAAATCTTTCTTTTCATGGGTCAAAACTCAATACAATCGTGACATCAAAGTTATGTGTGCCGACAATGGGGGTAAATTCACATCCTTACGTCCATTTTTTGAAGAACATGGTACCATTTTTCAACACACATGTGTATATACTCCTCAACAAAATGGGGTAGTCGAGCGCAAACATCGTCATCTTTTGAATATCGCTCGTGCCCTTCGATTTCAGGCCAATTTACCTCTTCAATTTTCGGGCGAGAGTATTCAAACCGCTTGTTATCTCATCAATCGTCTTCCCGCACCTTTGCTCTCTCACAAATCTCCATATGAACTCCTCCACAACACACCACCCACCTATTCTCATCTCCGAGTCTTTGGCTCTTTGTGTTATGCCAAAAAGGATATCGTTTATATGATATTGAAAACAAAAAGTTTTTTACTTCTAGGGATGTCATAGCCCATGAACAAATTTTTCTTTTTTCAAAGTTTCCTGTTGAGGACCAAGAGGACAATCCAATCTTACCCATTGATGACCCAGCCCACACTTTGGCCCAATTACCTCAACCACATTCATCCTTACCTGATCCCAATTCTCCACCATCAGTCCTAATTCGTCTCGAAATTGGTCCCAATTCGTCCTTACAGATGTATCCCTAGACGCCATCACAACCCATCCCCGACACCACCCTAGCCGCGCCATCGGCTCCTCTTCCTTCAAACACTGCCACCACCGCATCTCCTTCTTTGACTTCCAACCCACAACTGTTGAGGGTTTACTCACGCCGTCCACCTTCCATGGATGACACAGCAGTAGCGGAGGCTCCTCCTTCGTCGGCATTGCCTCCTGCGTCCTCACCGAGATCATCGTCCCCACCTACACCTGTTTTTCAGCCATCACCAACCCACGAACCGTCATCACCTCTTCCCTTTCTGCCCCCATCACCTCCTACTGCTACCTCACCTCTGGCCGCTGTCCTTCGTCGTTCCACCCGAGTTCCAAAACCCCCATCCCACCTACGTGAATTTCAGACCATCATGCTACCTTGCTCAGCCTTGATCCCTCTTCTTCCACGTCTGGTACCCGTTATCTGTTACAGAGGTATGTTTCCTATTCTGGGTTGTCTGGTGCTTATTGTTCTTTTGTGTATAACATCTCTAAATTGGTAGAGCCAGCCAATTTTACACAAGCTAGTCATGATCCAAAGTGGGTAGAAGCAATGGATTCTGAGATTCGGCCACTTGAAGAAAACCAGACCTGGTCCATGGTTCCCCTTCCTCCAGGTCAACAACCCATTTGATGCAAATGGGTTTACAAGATCAAATACCATGCTGATAGCTCAATCGAGCCTTACAAAGCTCGTCTAGTTGCGAAAGGATACACCCAACGTGAGGGTGTTGACTACAAAGACACTTTCGCTCCAGTTGCCAAACTGATCACTATTCACCATCTCTTATCTATGGCTGCCGTTCGAAATTGGCCATTGCACCAGGTGGATATCCAAAATGCCTTTCTTCATGGTGAACTTCATGAGGAAGTCTACATGGTTCCTCCACCAGGTTATAGTCGACAAGGGGAGAATGAAGTTTGTCGGCTCCACAAGTCCCTTTACGGTCTTAAACAGGCGTCCTGCAGCTGGTTCCAATGTTTTTCTTCAGTTTTCCAAGAAATTGGCTTCCAACAACCCCGAGCTGACTACTTCTTATTCACCCAGGTCCATGGCGATTCCATCACAATAGTATTGTTGTATGTTGATGATATGGTCATAACAGGGAACAATGAGAAGGCTATTGATGATCTTAAAGTCTTTCTCAATAGTTGTTTTAAGATCAAGGACCTTGGACCTCTCAAATACTTCCTTGGCATCGAGGTTGCACGTTCCCAAGCTGGAATTACAATTTGCCAGCGGAAATACACTTTGGATATCTTGGAGGAAGTTGGCTTGCTTAGAGTAAAACCTACAAAAGTGCCTATGGAACCTGACCTTGTTCTAACTGAAAAAGGGAGTGAAAGCCTCAAAGATCCTAGTCAATATCAGTGGTTAATTAGGAAATTGATTTATCTGACAATAACTCGGTCGGATATCACATACTCTGTGAACACTCTCAGCCAATTTATGCAAGATCCTAAGCTACATCACTTCAAGGCAGCACTTCGACTTCTTCAATACTTAAAGGCAGCTCCAGGTCAAGGGCTACTAGTTTCATCAAACAGTCAGTTGCATATGATTGGATATTGTGATGCAGATTGGGCAAGATGTCCCGTTACTCGCCGATCAGTTACTGGATATTGCATTTTTCTTGGCGGATCACTTGTGTCTTGGAAGAGTAAAAAGCAAGCCACAATATCAAGGTCCTCTGCTGAAGCCAAATATCATTCAATGGCCTCAATTACATGTGAACTAACATGGCTAAGGTATTTGTTGAAGGATCTGCGTGTGCCTCATTTTGCACCAGCAAGGTTGTTTTGTGACAACCAAGCGGCTCTACATATTGCTGCAAACCCAGTATACCATGAACGGACGAAGCATATTGAAATTGATTGTCATACAGTTTGTGAAAAGATCCAAAAAGGTGAAATCAAGACAACGTACATGCAAATTGGTGATCAAATTGTAGACTTATTCACAAAGCCCTTGCGAGCACAAACCTTTCACAAGCTTCTCAGCAAGTTGGGTGTCATCGACATACGCACTCCAACTTGAGGGGGAGTGTTAAAGGAAAGAAATCTGCTGTGGTATGTTATGCCGATTCATTGCTGTGATGAAGCTATTGTGATGAATGATTAGATATCAGCAGAGTAATGTTGGGAATGATTTTAGGATCACCATTATGTGAGATTATAGCCTACCTAAAATAGTTTTCACATTGTTGTATATAATAGCATCGTCCTGTACTACTTTGATTATCCAATACAAAGCATACATACGTACCAATTTCTTTAGGTTTAGCAGCGTGCCCTGCGTGCGGAGTCTATGTATAGTGTTGTGCAGTCCCAAGTTGTAGTCATATATGTGCACCTAGGTATGCCACCTCGTCCTCCTCCTCCACAATTTCCTCCTCCTCCTCCACAATCTTCTCCTCCTCCACATGATTCCCCACAGATAATGATGATAGAGGCAACAACATTGGCCACATGTTTACCCATAGAACAATGATGATAGAGGCGACAACATTGGCCACATGTTTCCCCACAGAACAATGACGATAGAGGCGACAACATCGGATTGGACGAGAATGACAATTGGCATTATTGATTTTGTTGTACTTCATTCATAGTTTAGCTAGATTGTATGAACAATTTTATAACTAGTTTATTAATTATTTTGTATATATGAACAATATTTGTCCATCTAATTATCATGATCAATATATGAATAGGTTTTCCAAATCCAGTGCTTCCGATATATATGTATATGTATGTATTTGATTATTGTAACTGATTTGTAATTTCTGGAAACAGTGAATTAGGTAAAAAAAATTACAATTTTTTTACCCTAAATAATGTCACGTCCCGAATCTTAAATTTTACCTTAATTACTAACATGGTGGTAATAAGGGTTTTTACTGTTTTCGTCATTAAGCGAATAATTTAATTAGTCTCCAGAGTGGTATTGGGGGACGATTATTTCGAAAGAATTATTCGTATGAGAAAAATATGACGATGGTAAAAATGGTAAATTTTGGCTAGTATAAGGTAATTTTTATTGGGGTATTATTTTAAGGTGTTGAATTTTGGAATGGGTTATGTTTAAGTTGGACCGGGCCTTGGTTTTTGGTCAAAGCCCGTGTTTTTCTCCCACTCTCTCCTCCCGGTTTTCTCTCCCCCGAGCCCCTCACTGCTGAAATCTTTCCGGCCGCCGTCCGTCCTCCCCAGCCCACCGTACCGGTCCCAAATGGTCGGTCTCCAACCCAGCTGCCATTCTTGACCAGTGGCAGCCTCCCTAGCGCCGCCCTGAAGGAGGAATCAACGCTGAAAGCCCCGACTGCCGAAAGCTATTCTTCATCGGAACTCCTTCCTCCGGCCGCCATAGCCGGCGAGCCTTGACTCAAAAGAAAGCCCTCCTCCCGTGCTTCAATCCCTCCAAATGGCTCCCTCCATCTTGAGCTAGGTAAGGAGAAATCGAAATTTGAAGTTCTAGGGTTTTATTGTGTGTTTACGTTCGATTGATGTGGTTAGGCTTATAATTGGAATTTGTGGTAGTTAGGAATGTTGTAGAGGAGGTTAAGAGGAAGGTGCTGCCAAATTTTGGTGAGCATCGGAGGTCGCCGGAGTTGGTCGCCGGCCACCGTCGCCGAAAAAATGTTTTTGGTGGAGATTTTAATGAAGAGTTTAATGGAATGAGTTTTAGAATTTTTGGAGGAGTTTTGAATAGGTTTTGGAATTGTTAAAGTTTAGTATTTTTGGCAGATTAATAAGTTAAAATCCGGCCATTGGATTATTTTATGATTAGGACGGTGGAAGGTGATTTTTGAGGATGTTGGTTTTTATAGAGATTTATGGTTGACAGTGAAGTTAAGATTTAGAACGATATGCATGGTTGAGCGTGAGAAGCTCATATTTAATTATGCCTATTTTCTTTAAACGTCGGGATTTTATTTAAGGAATTACTTATGTCTTGGAACAGGACGCGAGGAGGCTCAAGCAAAGGAGACCTTCGACCGACATCAGGCTTAGGCCTAAGTTGTGAGTAGACCTTTATTTTAAATAATGTGCTTGACTTGCTTTATTGTTGAATAATTTCCTTTGTTGGATTTTTATCCGGAATTGAGAATTTCGGTGTTTATACTCATTTTATTGACGTTTTTGAGAATAGTATGTATATGATTGAATGCTAGCTAGCTATAAGTGATTTCCCCCCATAATGAGGTAAAATGTCATTATGGAGTGACGTGAGCGTTAGACGCAAGCGTCGTAGCCCTGTACGACTTTCTACATTTTGAGTTTATTCTATGTTTTTACATTCATTCATAGAATTCGTACAATGAGTAAGCACGTATATTTATACCCACTCGGTCGTTTCCCCCATACTGAGGAAAAATGTCATTATGGGGTGACGTGAGCGTTAGACGCGAGCGTAGTAGCCTAGTATGACTATCTATTTTAAAGCTTATTCATAGATAGCATACATGGAGTAGACAGGTGTTAATACATACGGATATATATATATATATATATATATATATATATATAATGTGAGCCTAAGAGGCTGTTTTTGTTTAAGATTTGGAGACTAGCCAAAACTAGTCGTGTCCTTGCCAGTTTTTGAGCTGTCGCTTGTATGACGTTTTCCTTGATAATTTTCTTGGGGAAATATTATTGCTTGTCGAGATTATTTTGTCCACTCACTCTGACGTAATTAAATATTTTCCCCTGGGCTTTTCCTTCGTTTTTAAATGCCCAGTTTGCAGAGTTCGGGTGGGGTTTAGAAGGAGGAGATGAGGCATAATCACTCATCTTTCCACTATTGTTCGTCAGTAGGTTGTTTGTTTAACCCACTAGGATTTTGTAGCCACTTCTCTTGTTTTTCCTGTAGTAGCTCTGAACACTTTCGGAAAAATAACTGTGTATTATTTTATTCGGTTATTTGGATTAAGTTGAAGATTTATATTTTGGTTAAGAGTGTTCTTTAATTTTTCCATGTTAGGGTTGTCCATTTTCAAGGGAGGTTTGCCGAGTCCTTCGGTAAGTTTTCCTTGGAGGTGGTCCCCGCAGGACTCACCTCGGGTTTCAGGGTGAAATTCGGGGCGGGTCTTGACAAATAAAATCTCTTAGGCAACGAAAACAGTAACATTCGTCGCCTAAGATAAACCACCTCTCCGACAAATACAAACATTGATCGTCGACTAAGAACTGTTATGAATTCGTCGGTTAAAAACTATGCCGACGAATATTCCGTCGCTTAAGGACGATGCAATATTTGTCGGTAAACATACATACCGACGACAATTTCATCGGCTAAGAACAATTTCATATTCGTCGGCTAAGAATAGTTTCGACACAAACATTCTGTCAATAGATATTCTTATCGACGAACCAGTTTGTCGACGAGGTAGGAAAAGATCCGTCAGGTAGGATCCCTCTTAGGTGACGACTAACTTTAGTTTCGTCGTCTAAGTGTCTACCTCACGAAACTTAGACGACGGAACTTAGTCGACGGATAATTCGTCTGCCAAGATCCTAGGCGACGAATTATTTGCCATAGGCGACGAGTTGTTTCCGTCGCCTAGGACAAGATTTCCTGTAGTGAATGGTGGATGATCTGCTTCTTGCTACAAGGAGTGTGCTTCATGTGTGTGCTTTGATACTCTTTTAGTTTCATTTATCTGGACAACATTGCGTTGCCAATCTGATTCCGGCTCTGTCGCCGATGATGATACCCTCGCAGAAATAAGAAACGTATCAAAAGGCACGAACCGGTACGCCGCTGATGGAGCCACTGGCGGGGGCAGTGGATAAATCGGCGTTCCTGAACCATCGACTACAGGTAACGCCGGTATCATCCGCGGAAGGAACAGATGAGGCGGCGGCATCTGTACCCCAGATGACCCACTATCCGAAGAAGTAGGACCCGGAGTGGGCGCCCGATGTATCTCGGACATACGAGGTGCAGACACCTCCGTCTGGGTCTGAGGCCACAAGGGCCTCGAGGAACGAGGGACGGCCGCCTGCCTCGATGAAAGGGGCACCTCCGGCTCCGTCTCCAGAAGACTCGCACGCCTGGCTATCATCTGGCCGTGAAACGTCGTTTGAGGGTTGCTAGAGGTTCCCTCAGACGATTCGGACCTTTGGCCCTTCGAACTCTTCTTCAATCGAAAAAAGCTGCTCATCCTATTTAAAATATTAATCTAAGGCTTTAGATTATTTTGTCTTTATTTTATAAAAAATTATACATGTTTAAAATTATACTTATTCAATAAATAGATATACATAATTAATAATTACATAACAATATATATAGATATACTTAATTAACATAGCATAAAAGTAAATTCGAAATCAAAAATAACTTCATTCCAATATATATATAGATATACTTAATTAATAATTAAATAACAATATTATATATATCAACATCATCATAAATTAACTACAATATCATAAAACTAAATTCGAAATCAAAAATAAATTAACACATATATTCAAAAATAAACACATAAACTAGCATAATTAAATTAACACATAATTAAATTAACACAAATTAAATTAACACAAATTTAATTAACACAAATTAAAGTAACAAAAATTAAATTAACACAAATTAAATTAACACAAAATAAATTAACACAAATTAAATTAACAAAAATTAAATTAACATATAAATTAAATTAACACAAATTAAACCTTGGAGACCGGGAGATCGGGGGAGGAGGGAGGAGACCGGAGGGTGGAGGGCGGGAGGCAGGGAGGAGGGCGGAGGGCAGGGAGGTAGGGAGGAGGGAGGGAGGAGGGAGGAGACCGGGAGGCAGGGAGGAGGGAGGAGGGAGGAGGCGGCGACGGGAGAGGGAGGGAGGAGGGAGGAGACCGGCCGGCCGGGAGAGGGAGAGGGAGGAGGGAGGAGACCGGGAGGGAGGGAGGAGGGAGGAGACCGGGAGGGTGGAGGGAGGAGGGAAAAATTGCGGAAATGAGGGAAGAGGCTAGGGTTCGCAGTTAAACCCGAAGACTTTAGCCGACGAAATAATTTGTTCGTCGGCTAAAGATAAAAATTTTGTCGGCTATACACCAATTCGTCGGCTAACCTTCTAAACTCGTCGGCTAAAACTTTGAAATTCGTCGGCTAAACTTTATAAATTCGTCGGCTAAACCTTTGAAATTTGTCGGCTAAACCTTTGAAACTCGTCGGCTAAACCTTTGAAACTCGTCGGCTAAACCTTTGAAACTCGTCGGCTAAACCTTTGAAATTCGTCGGCTAAACCTTTATGCATTAGTATGCATGTTGTGATTGTGATGATCAAACTTGAGAAACAGAAATCCGGCCGTCAGATCTGACCATCATGATAAAATACATGTATGGGAAAAAATTCAACTTGATCCGAAAAGAATAAGGGCTCGATGCGGACGGTCAATCTCGTAAGTCAAACCCCTAAACGCACGAAAAAGGTCGTTCGACCGTCTAAATTACGTATTTTGGCCGGACCTCCAACGGAAAATAGTTTTAACCCGATGACACGCAACAAGTCGTATAAAAATTTTACGCAAAATAACCACCGAACATAAAGCAACCCATATTGAGAAAGAATTGAAAATTGCATTGACCGCAACTATCGGCACCGAGACGTGACCGGAATACCGTGATTTTTCAACCGTAGACGTATTTCACCATTCTGGTCATGTCTTATTTCATGACTTTTTTACTTTTGAAGGTTCTACGTATAGTTTGTTTTTGAAATGGAACATTTACATAACACTTGGTAAACAAGTTATACAACATTAGTACGCATGTTGTGATTGTGATGATCAAACTTGAGAAACACAAATCCGGCCGTCAGATCTGACCATCATGATAAAATACATGTATGGGAAAAAATTCAACTTGATCCGAAAAGAATAAGGGCTCGATCCGGACGGTCAATCTCGTAAGTCAAACCCCTAAACGCACGGAAAAGGTCGTTCGACCGTCTAAATTACGTATTTTGGCCGGACCTCCAACTCAAAATAGTTTTAAACCGATGACACGCAACAAGTCGTATAAAAATTTTACATAAAATAACCACCGAACATAGTGCTATAGTAGATAATAGAAAAATTTTAAGGTTTAGCCGACGAATACCCTAAGGTATTCGTCGGCTATAGTATGTAATTAAAAAATTAAAAAATAACTATAGCCGACGAAATATTAGGTTATTCGTCGGCAAAAACCATCTTAGCCGACGAATTATAGTGTATTTCGTCGGCTAAAGTGTGTAATAAAAAAAATAAAAAACATCTATGGCCGACAAAATTAAGGCTTTTTTCGTCAGCTAAAACTTATTTTTTTAAAAAAACTTTAGCCGGCGAATTAAGGCTTTTTTCGTCGCTATAGCATGTAATTAAAAAATTAAAAATACTGGAATAGCCGACAAAATATTAGGTAATTCGTCGGCAAAAACCATCTTAGCCGATGAATTATAGTGTATTTCGTCGGCTAAAGTAAAAAAATACGTTAAAAAAAACAGACGATATTAGTAAACCATACATTAAAAAAAAACCTGTTCATCATGTATCACCAAAATTCATATAAAATAACTGAAATATGAATTCAACATGTGTAAACTATAAAGGAAAAGGTCTTTGAAAAATTATACAAATTAATGGATTTCGTCCTCTAAATTAAAACTAAGGCTCGTAATCGGAATCATCCGATGAGTCTTCTTCGGTGTCAGAATTAATTTCGGGTAATATATGTCTTTCCTCATCTCCAGAGTCTTCCTCTGTCTCTTGATTTGGATCAGCATCAACAAGCCTTGGCTCTTCATCACTAATTCGCACCGAACGACCCGCTTTAAAATTATTAAGGCGAATGGTAGAGGAGTTAGGAATACCTATTGCGTTGGGCTCTTGATACGCAACATCCACTTCCTCGTCTTCGGCCTCTCCAAGTGTAGCCACTCGGTAAATGTTTCGAGGGTGCACAAGGTTAACTACTTTCCACGCGTCACCCTTAGCAAGGTCATCAAGATAAAACACTTGTTTTACCGATGTGGCAAAAACGAACGGGTCATCTTCGTAAGAACTTGTAGCAGTGTTCACCGATAATATTCTGTATTGATCGGTCTTCATACTCTGCGGCCTAGTATCAAACCATCTACACTTGAAGAGGTGCACTGTCATGCCTTGCCCATAAACGAGTTCCACCACTGAATCAAGAACACCGTAATAGTCAACTCCATTCCGCCCACCATGTGCCATGACCCCAAAATTTTGTGTTCTCCTTCTGCTGTCTCTTTGTTCGCATATAAATTGCACGTCATTCACCTTGCACATCGGATAAACTCTTGAGACTATCGGCTTCATCGCTAGAAGTCTTAGTTCGTGCGACCAATTTGGGTGACCATCAAATTGAATATGGTTCATCTGCAACCAACCATCTCAACTGTAAATATGGATAATTATGCAATAAACATAAACCCGTAGAGAAAAATTAAATTATGTACCCAACCGCCAAAATAATATGCGAACTCCCTGTTGTGGTACTCGAGATCACCTTGAATGTCTGGACAATGTAGATGGATGTCTTTCTAGTATTCAACTTCTGGATAGTTAATCAATACCCACCAGTGGGCAATGACTAGCTCATGTGGTTGCAACTTGTAGGAGTCTGGCAAAATTCCATACACTTCAACATCACTAGAGACTATGGAAAGATTGAACTTCGGTACATCTACAGGCATGGTTTGCGGAGTTTCCTTCAACGCTCCTAAATACAACTTCATGTAGGTGACACACTCGTGCGCAATATATGCTTCAGCTATACATCCTTCAGGAACGAATTTATTAGCCACATAATCTTTGTAGTCTCCAAGTTGCCTGTAAATCAAGTTGCAAAATGTTATGATTATTGAACATGTATATATATTGAGGAATTCAGGTGTAAAAAACGTACCTTTCCATGGGATACATCCAAGTGTAGTGTACTGGACCGGTAAGCAACAATTGCTCGGAAAGATGGATCATCAAGTGAGGCATGATGTCAAAAAAATTTGGAGGAAATATCCTCTCAAATTTACACATGATATAAATGATGTCCTCTTGCATTTCCCAGAGGTCACATCGAGACACTTCTCGTGTGCATAACTTCTGAAAAAATCTTGCCAACGCTACTAACGGCTCCACCACCTGACGGGGAAGGAACGGTCGAATGAAAACAGGGAAGAGACGTTGTAGCAGGATATGACAGTCATGACTCTTCAACCCGTACATCTTATTATCCCGGAAGTTCACACACCGGGCTATATTTCCTGCATAGCCTAAAGGATACTTCACACAACTCATCCACCTGAAAATTAGGTTCTTCTGGTCAGGCTTCATGGTGTAAGGAGCTTGAGGCATTTTTTTCTTCCCTTCTTTCAACCACAAATGTCTTCTTAATACGCATTTTTTTAGATCAATGCGTGCCTTAGGACCGTCTTTCATCTTCCCCTCCAAGTTCAGCACTGTGCCCACCACACTGTCACACACATTCTTTTCTATGTGCATCACATCTAGGTAGTGTCTGATCAACAACTTACTCCAGTATGGGAGTTCCCAGAATATGCTCTTATGTGTCCAGAATTTGTACATGTCGGGTCTTTCAGGTATTGACGCCACAATGTTGGGATGATTGCTGAGCTGCCCAAAATGGTACTCATTAAGCACTGCTAAAATTTCTTCCCCCGTCCATCTTCTGGGAGGCACACCGTGTTCTACGGTCCCATCAAATGCCTTGTCATCGAACCGTCATTCGTGATCATATGGAAGGAAAGCATGGTGACCCAATCTGCATATCTTGTTGCAATGACTGCTGCTCCCCTCATCGCTAAGGCACTCTAGACAAGCCTTGTATCCCCTAACAACGTTGCCCGACAACATCCCACGGGCAGGAAAATCACTAATGGTACCAACAACCATGACATGCATCTGGAACATCTCGTGCGTGTGCTTGTCATAAGTGAGATGATCAATGTCCCACAAAAATTTAAGCTCTTCAATCAAAGGTCTCAAATACACATCGAGATACTTCCCCGGATAACCGGGCCCCGGAATCAACAAACTCAACGTATTGTATTTCTTCTTCATGCACATCCATGGGGGAAGGTTGTACGGTACCAAAATCACCAGCCATATACTGTATTGAAGACTCATGTTGCCAAAAGGGTTGAACCCGTCGGATGAGAGCCCGAGCCTCACATTTCGGACCTCTGACGCAAAATGAGGAAACTCCCTGTCTATATGCTTCCAAGCCTCCCCGTCAGCAGGGTGTATAAGGGTATCTTCGTCATGCAATTCTCTATCAGCGTGTCATCTCATCGCTTCGGCCGTGTGTGAAGACATGTACAACCGCTCCAACCTATCCGTCAAAGGTAAATACCGAAGTACCTTTACAGGTTTCATGTTGCCTGCAGGAGTCAGCTTATATCTGTCAGTGTGACATACCGGACATGCGTCAAGGCCACCAAGGTCATTCCCTTCTGGATCTTTACCCCAAAAGCGAACGCAGTCATATCTGCATGCATGGATCTTGATGTAGGAAAGCCTAAGATCTTTCAGGATACATCGGACCTTACGATGAGTGGTAGGAAGACGATGACCGTTGGGCAGCATCGAAGCAGTGTACTGTAGATACTCATCAACAGCCTTCACGGTCGATTTTGTCTCAACTTTAATCTTCATTACGTCCATCACACTTTCAAGAACGGTCTTCTGACAACCAGGGTACACAGGGGTCTGTTGGAAAGCAAGCAGTTTGTTGTACTTTTCAATACCAGCAGTGTTCACAGCTCTAGGGAAGGGCTGTACCGGGTCAGGCATATACTATCCTTCAGCGCATACACCGCTCTCATAAGGAAACATGTCGTTGATGAATGCTGTTGTTGGATCGTTGGATGTACTAGTACTGCCCGTCTCAGAAAATTGGCCATGATCATGCGGGACCCCTGATGATGTTTCACGGTGATATAACCAACATCTGTACTTCTCCCAAAACCCGTTACTCCTCAGGTGATGCCGTACTTTGTCAATGGGAAATCGATGCATATCGCTGCGACACTGACATTTCGTGCACGGGCAATAGAAAATTGTATTCCCGTTAGCATTAGCCAGCGCATATTCTATAAAACTCATAACTCCTGCACCGTATCTTTTGTCCCATTTTAGAAGCGAAATCCAACTCTTATCCATATCCTGAAAATATAACAAAATATATATTTATAACGCTGCTAGCTAATTGTTAATGAAATTTCATGCCATATATAAAATCTCAATTCATTTAGTATATATTCTACGTACTACAACTAATTAATAACAAATTAATTAACACACACACATATATATATATATATACTTAATAATTACAGAACAATATTATACATGCATATATATATATATCTACATCATCACAAAATCATCATTGTGGTATATACCATCAACACAATATTATAAATTACTTAACACATATATATATATATATATATATCTACTACTTAATTATAAACAACTTCATATATATTATATCAAATCATCAACCAAATCGATTAACATATATGTATATATATATATATACATCCAACATACGTACTCAAAATCAATTAACTCGATCACAATCAAAATCATATATCAACATCATCACAAAATCATCATGAACTCATATATATCATCAACAACTTCATACCATATCAACACAATAATATTATAAATTAATTAACATATATATATATATATATATCTACTATTTATTAACAACAAATTAATTCATATATATTATCAATTCAAATCATCATCAACCAAATCGATCAACACATATATATATCACTACTAGAAATTTCAACTTGGGCGACGAAACAAAAAAAAACGGGCGACGATTTTTTTTTTCGTCGCCTAAGAGGAAACTTAGGCGACGATTTTTTTTTTCGTCGCCTAACGAAAAAAAATCGTCGCCTAAGAATAAATTTCATCAGCCAAGATAGAAACTAGGGCAACGAAACAATATTTCGTCGCCTAAGATATTTATATCGTCGCCTAAGTTTTTTATCCTTAGGCGACGAAACTCAAATATTTCGTCGCCCAAAATTTTTAATCCTTAGGCGACGAAACTCAAATATTTCGTCGCCCAAGATTCTTCTATATATTGAGAGGCCGGGATAGAAGAATGAGAACTTTGAAAATTTGAAACATAAATTTCTCTAGTTCTTCAAATCGTTCGGTGTTGTGGAAATCTGTCCATACATAGTTTGTGGAGCTACTCCCAGGTACGTACATATGCATATGCACATATATATATATGCATATATATATATATATATATTAATTTTCAGTTTTATTTGAGTTGCATTAATGATATATATATGCATAGAGTTTGTTCCAAGCTGAGTAAGGGGTCGTTCTGTCATATATATGGTTCACAGGTTTGTTTAACTGGATCTCAAGATCACAAACTGACCACTCTTCTCGGTGAAGGGGTCGATAGGGGTTCGCCTTCGTGATCACAAACGAGTCATGCCTGGTTCCTGAAGGGGGTTCGCCCTCCGTGACATTGACACTTGCCTTCTGAAACCACGGAATCCGCTCGAACTAGATATATATAATTAATAATTAGTATGTTGTATTACATTAATATATATATATATATAAAAGATATGTTCATTAAATATTGATATATATATGTGTTATTTTCAAGATATGGATAAGAGTTGGATTTCTCTTCCAAGATATCACAGAAAATATGCTGAAGGAGTTTGTGATTTTATGCAATATGCGCAGGCCAATGCTGACGGGAGTGGCATGTTCTATTGCCCGTGCAAGATGTGTAAGTGTCGCAGTGATATGCATCGATTTCCGTTTGATACAATATGGGACCACCTGAAGAGTAACGGATTCTGGGAAACGAATTTAACAAATATCGTCGCCCAAGTATTATCTTGACCTACACGAATTACACTCATTTCGTCGGCCAAGAGTAATCCGAATAATTAAAATAAAATAAAACACATTTAAATTTCATTGTACAGGTTTTTTTATTTTTACTCTTGGGCGACGAATTTAACACATATCGTCGCCCAAGTATTATCTTGGCCGACGACTTACCCTATTTTCGTCGGCCAAGAGTAATCCGAATAATTAAAATAAAATAAAACACATTTAAATTTCATTGTACAGTATTTTTTATTTTTACTCTTGGGCGACGAATTTATCAAATATCGTCGCCCAAGTATTATCTTGGCTTTCGTCGGCCAAGAGTAATCCGAATAATTAAAATAAAATAAAACACATTTAAATTTCATTGTACAGGATTTTTTATTTTTACTCTTGGGTGACGAATTTAACAAATATCGTCGCCTAAGTATTATCTTGGCCGACGAATTACCCTAATTTCGTCGGCCAAGATAATCCGAATAATTAAAATAAATAAAGCACATTTAAATTGTAAGGTAATGTTTTTTATTTTTATAATCCCGTCAGCGTCTCGTCGATTGGAAACTATTCTCAGTTGGAAACTATTACGTGATTTAGAGGGTCGAATAGCCGTTTCCGTCCGTTTAGGGGTTTGACCGCGCCGATTGACCGGACGGATCGAGCCCTTATCGTTGTCCGATGGAGCTGAATTTTTTCCCACCCACGTAATTAGTTATGCTGGTCATATCTGACGGTAGGTTTTCAGTTCATCTTCTCCGATCACCAAACTCACGTTATATGTGCTAATGTTGTATAACTTTTTTATATAGGTGTTGAGTTTAAGTGTCATTTTGAAGACAACGTATACGTAGACGCCTCAAAAGCAAAAAAGTCGTGAAATAAGATATGACCGGAACGGTGAAATACGTCAACCCGTGAAAAATGAAGATATTCCGGTAAAATTTCGGTGCCGGTTGTTCCGGTCAACGAATTTCTCTTATTTCTACCTAGTGGTAGCCCTATCCCGGGTATTTATTTTTTACCAAATTTTTATAGCCCCGTAATTGTCTCGTCGATTGGAAACTATTCTCAGTTGAAGGTCCGGCCAGATTACGTGATTTGGAGGGTCGAATAGCTGTTTCCGTCCGTTTAGGGGTTTGACCGCGCCGATTGACCGGACGGATCGAGCCCTTATCGTTGTCCGATGGAGCTGAATTTTTTCCCACCCACGTAATTAGTTATGCTGGTCATATCTGACGGTAGGTTTTCAGTTCGTCTTCTCCGATCACCAAAATCACGATATTCTGAATTTTATGATAGAACTCTTGGCCGACGATTTTCTTCATCTTGGGCGACGAGATTTATAGTGAAGAACATCGTCGCCCAAGTATAGTATCTTAGGCGACGACATTAAAAAATCGTCGCCCAATATTATCTTGGCCGACGATTTTCTTCATCTTGGCCGACGAGATTTATAGTGAAGAACATCGTCGCCCAAGTATAGTATCTTAGGCGACGACATTAAAAAATCGTCGCCCAATATTAACTTGGCCGACGATTTTCAAAAAACAGGGCGACGATTTTTAAAGAATCGTCGCCCAAGAACTCCAATATAAAAGGTAAAAATTCATAACCCTAACCATTCGCGCAGCCCTCTCTCTCTCTCTCTCCGAAAATCCAAGCCCTCTCTCTCTCTCTCCGAAAATCCACCGAAGCCCTCTCTCTCTCCCTCTCTCCGACCCCGACCCCGCAACCCGACGCCGACCCCGACGCCGACCTCGACCCCGACCCCGACCCCGATCCCGACCCCGACCCACAATTTAAGGTATAACCCTAAAACCCTAAATTGTTTGAAATTATTTGAAATTGTTGGTGAAATTATTGTTGTGTTGTGAAATTGTTGGTGAAATTATTGTTGTTGTTGTAATTTAGGAAATTAATGGTAAATTAGGATAAATTTGTGTAAATTATGGTAGGATTTTAGGGTAAATTATGGTAAATTGTGATGTAAATGATAATTGTAAACTATTAGGGTTTAGGGTTTAGGGTTTAGGATTTGTGGAAATAATTTGTAAATATATTGTAAATGATTAAATAATTTTTGATTAAATAATAAAATAATATAAATTATAATTGTAAATATATTGTGGAAATTTTGTAAAAAATAATGGATTATTTTTTAGTAAGGATGTAAATATTCGTAAATTAATTTTTGTGATGTATTAATTGCGAATTAATGTAAATAATTTGTTATGTGAATTAAAAAAAGAATAAATCCTATAATAACTATTAATTTTTATTTGTGCTATTATTGTTGATAAATTTTTCGAAATTTATGGTTATTTTTTGTTAAATTAATTATAAGACGGTAAAATATTTTTATTAAATTTATGGTTATTTTAAACAGGATGGGCATGAGGAGAACTTCTGGACAACGTTCGGGTGCGAGGAGCCAATATTCCTCGGACGGTACCTCAAACAACCCGTCGGAATTACCATCGGTCGTGTTTCCGTGGCAGCTGACGGCCCGACATGCGGCGCTTCTGGGTGGCGCGAGTGGCTCGCGTTCTGTTGGGCAGCCGGGTCCCGTAGGGACGGCCCCTCGTCATCCAGAGATACTTCTCCGGTCGCGATCTAACACCGCCCCCACACAGTCGTCCCCGACCGACGGTGATGGCGGGTCATCCGGGGTCCCTACGGTGCCGTCCGGCCTCTTCCTTCCTCTGACGATACCTGCGATACCTCGCGTCGATGAGGAGGGTCGACCGATTCGGGAGCAGCTCCCGCATGTGGCACCGCACGAGACCTATATCTACAGGGAGTTTCGCACGCCTCTTCATCCCGTGAGGGTCTCCGAGCAGGCGGACGGAGACGAATCCGTCGGCTCAGCCTCATGCTCAGGTAATTTATTATTACTTTTTTGTCGATTTTAAATTTTTTTTTGTAAAAATGTATTATTAATATTAAATTTGATTCATAATGTCACAGTCGCCGGAACGAGAAGGCGGAACAGGAGAGGCACCGTCAGCAACAAGGGACTCGATAGGGCGGTCGAGTCCGCTGGACGGATCGCCATCCCGTTTTCCAACGGGAAACCGGTGGACGCCGTGTTGGGAAACCGGTACAGGCGCGCCGCGGGAGGCACCATCCGCTCCAGACTCCCTATGTTGTGGGGAGTCTGGAGCCAGGTTCCTGATGGAGTGAAGGAGATACTCCATCAGTCGATGTCGGTGAGTTTACTCGATCAATTACTATTTTTTTAACTAATAAATTATTTAATTATCGAAAAAAATACTATCAAGTGGTAATGCAGCAATGGTTTGTGGTTCCCGAGGAGGGACGTGACTGGGCAGACAAGGCCCATAGGGAGAGGTACCTCTATTTAATAATTTATTAAATTTTTTATTTTAATAATATATTAAATATTTTTTTTGTATATGTAGGTTCAAGGAGTGGAAGCACGACCTCCAGTTACACTGGAAGCAGTACGGGAGCGACCGTTCTGGTACCCCGAAGGCGTTCGAATATCGGGAGTACGAGTGGCGGTGGCTTCTTGTCACGCAGTTCAACGACCCTCACAAACAGGTAATTCGTAAACAAATTTGAATATTTAATTAGTGAATTAATTATAATTGTATGTTTTTAAATATTTACTAACGATATTTTTTTTTTTGAAGCACCTCGCCCGGGTGAATGCTGAGAACCGGCAACAGAACACAACCAACCATCGTGTCGGTTCGAGGCCGTTTTCGGCCATCATGGACAACGTACGGCGAGAGCGGCCAGAGGAGAACCCCTATGTGGGGACCTTTCAGAGGGCATATCCTCATTATGAGGAGGATCTTGTAAGTTCCTTATATTTTCTAATTTTTAATTTTAATTACATTTTATTAAATGTATATTAATATATTTTTTTAATATATCCAATTAGGCGAGGGTGAGGGAGGCGGAGCAAGAGGTCATGAGAGGCATGGTGAACGACACATGGCCAGGCACGGCAGAGGATGACATGTCAGAGGCCATGTCCAGGATCGACACTTCAGATCCTACCGTTGAGGCGAGGATTATGGCCACTGCCTTCGCGCAGCGTTCCAACACCTACTACTGCCGGGGTATGGGAGGCGCTGGAAATGGGATCCTGAAGACGAAGCCAGGATTTCAGCGCAAGGGAGCCGCCGGAGCCTCAAGCAGCAACAGTCGGCTACATGATCAGTTCGAATGTCTACAGTCTGAGCTGGAAGCCCAAAGAGCGAGGGACATGGCGGTGGCTGCGCATATGGAGCGGGTGAATGAAGTCACCAATGCCAACCAGGCGGCTATGGGACAGTGGATGACTGCCTGCATCACTGCACATGCGGTCGGACTTGATATTCCGCCCATGCCTACGCCTATACCATTACCTCAGTGGCCCCAGCCTCCTCAGCCTGACCAGCCGCCGCCTCAGGACCCTCCGAACGAGAATGATGAGTTAGATTTCGAGATATTCCGTAGGCAGATGGACTGAATTTTTGTAATAAATTATTTATAAATTTATAAATTTGTGTTATTTTTAATTAAATTTTAGTACTAGAAAAATTTTAAAAATTGTCAAAAAAAAAAATTTCAGCAAAAATTATAAAAACATTATTTATATATTTAAAAAAATTATTTAAGTATTTTAAAAAAATTTTAAATATATCTTAGGCGACGAAATTGCTAAATCGTCGGGCAAGGACTTACCATATAAGACGACGAAAAAAAAGTATCGTCGCCCAAGTTCTTGGCCGACGCACTTCTGGCGACGACGTCTTGGCCGACGAAAAAAAATTTCGTCGCCCCAGGTTTTAACATCTTAAGCGACGAAACAATTTTTCGTCGGCCAATGTGTTAAATCTTGGGCAACGAATATTTTTGGGCGACGAGAAGTATATTTTAGGCGACGAAATTCGTATCGTCGCCTAAGAATTACTCTTAGGCGACGACGGTATGAATTGTCGTCGCCTAAGTTCTTGGCCGACGCACTTCTGGCGACGACGTCTTGGCCGACGACCTGTCGTCGCCCAAGTTCTTGGCCGACGAAATTTGTTAACAGGGCGACGATTTTTTTTCATCGCCCAAAGTGAAATTTCTAGTAGTGTATACATCCAACGTACTCAAAATTAATCAACTCAATCACAATCAAAATCAATAAACTCAATTAATCACACTTAAAATCGATCAACTCAAATAAAACTCAATTAATCAACATATATATACATATACGTACCTATATATGGCTCCACAAACTGATTATGGACAGATTTCGACAACACCCAAACTTTTTCTCCCCTTTTTTCTTCTCCCGTTTTTTTTCCAGATGAGCTGCTGCTGCCCAGATCCGCAAATATAAAGTACTTTAGCCGACGACTTTTAATTTCGTCTGCTAAACTTTTAAATATTTCGTCGGCCATAGTTTGTGAACTTTAGCCGACGAAATAAATTCTTTAGCCGACGAAAGTTTTTTTCGTCGGCTAAAGTTTACTATAGCCAAGGAAAATTTAACTTAGCCGATGAAAGTTTCTTTCGTCGGCTAAAGCGGACTTCATAGCCAACGAAAATTTAACTTAACCGACGAAAAAATACTTAGTCGGCCTGGTTTTTATTTTTCGTCGGCTAAAGTCTTTCTTCTGATAGTGTCCAGTAACCGGCCTATGGATACTCCTAGTTTACTGCTCGTAACTTGTGACATTTTAGGTGTACGTAGTTAAGCTAGCCTAGGAAAGTTTGTAATAACCACTGTAGCTAATTAGGTTTGGTGTTTGCCTCCATTGTACAATAATATTTGGCCTCATTGTATTAGTAAATCGGCCAAACCCTTCATCATTCTTCCATTTTCTCTAACACTTTTCTATTGAATCACAAATCAAATATTTAATTAACTATTTGAGATCTGTAATGAAAACAGTCGCCGTGCAGCCATCATTTTCATTGTCCCACCACCACAAACATCATCCATCGGAATACCGACTATAACGACGTTAACTGATTCAACTGTAGCGGCAGCGGTTGTCAAATTTGCCGAGCCGATAAATGGCGGCACGGTAGTGGTACTAACCCCAATATGACGTTTACCGGTGCCGAGCCAACCCTACAATACATGGTATTGAGGACCAGACAAGTAGACATATTATAGATACTTACCCTTTCGGCATGGCATATACCTACTTTCAGTGTTGGTTTAAATGGTGTCACTTTTACTCATTCATCAATTAATAACTTAATTGAGTTCCATAGCCTCATCCATATATGCAGATCGGAAATTTTTGATTTAATTAGCTGGAAAAGAGAGGTCCAGGCCTCCAGGGTATTATCGGCATGCTGGAACCCTAGCTAGCTCGGCCGGAACTGTTGATGTTTCTTGTTTATTACAAGCAAGGGACCTCAAAGATGTAAGCAAGATGATTGAAGCCCATACACCTCACATCGATCTAATATAGTTGATGAATATTTGTGTCCCTATATATATAGGAGGTAAAGAAAGGCCTATGGCAAAATTAATGCTGAGAAACTAATTTGAGCGATACATTATTTCATATATTCCTTTATTACAAGGGAAGTCAGATGACGATAGAAGTTTCATAATTGGATTTTTGTCATGAATATATATATAACTACGTAGTCTCATTTACAGAAGCCACAAGCTAGCTAGTCCGTATATTTGCGCAGAAACATATAGGCAACCAAAATTGATGGAACTGCATATGGAAGCGTGATATTCGAGCATTCAAATATTCAAACTTAAACTCCTCATCAGGCAAATTAAGAGGGAATGGATCATGCGTAGTTAATTGAATAACTTCACGAAAAAAAGATTAGTACCTCCCCTTGGGACAAGAGCACAGCTGCACAGGTATAATAACATTGTAGCATCTCAAACTTTCTCCTTCTTTGATGCTAGCTAGCTGTGTCTGTCCTGTTTCTATCAAATTCTTGGTGCATGTCTTAATTTTTTCGTGCCATGGAAACTGCTAAATCAAAGTACGTGAAAACAAAATACAAAAAGAAACAAACTCTCTTTCTTGGCCAAAAGGGAATTAACTAGCTAGTGAAAAAGAAAGTTTCAGTGATGAGCAACCTGGAAAGACAGTCCTTTATTCATACAAGGAAGTTCAATCAGAAGGGAACTAATTTACATTATCATTGGGAAAAAAGGAGTACATGATGTGCATGGTTCCAAGAAAGGTCGATACATAGATAGCTGCAAAATGTTAAAAATATTTGACATTTATCCATGTTTCCATGAGACGCCGTACACAAGTTTCTCGTTTATGACTTGTATTATGTAACTTCCTTGACTTCCTTGCCAATACGTTTTGCAAAATGCCAAATTTCCAGCATATGCTTAGCTATCTAAGTGCTCCTTCTCCCTCCTCCCCTCCTTGAGTTTGCCTTGGCTGGAAGTATTCGAATTCTCTTCGCAACGCGTACGAAATCCCTGTAACACGCACAAATGCAGAAAAAATATTAGAGAAAAACAATTACAGAGACTTCTAATTCTGACACTTGCGGCCTAATTTCATACTGTTCTTCGATCACTAGTAAGAGAAGCTAGCTTAACCTAAACGAGATTGTTCGTGATCGACTCACTTCCAATTCAGGTCTCCGGCAAGAAGGAGATCGTTCTCCATGTCTTCATAAGCAATAACATGACCCGGAATGGCATTTGAAAGATCGAGATCCTTACTGTCAGTATCGGCCGCAGTAGCTCCAACATCGCCGCCATCCACAGACATTTGCCTGAGGGCTTTGGCTAGACTTGTGTAGCTCGTATGCTTTTGGAGACTGATGCGCTGGCAGATGGAGCGGCCTTCGAGCACCACAGTCACCGGAGGGACCAACGTGGAAACAAGATCATCATCGCCAAGAAGGCCTGGGAAGCAGTTGAGAGCGCCGTTAGGGTTTGTGATCATATCAGAAGAAGGTTGAGTGGTTGCACTTGATCTCCTGATCTCTTGCCACCTCCTTTTCAACGAGTCTTGTCTCTGTGATTGGAAAAAATTCATGCTTCTTCTCTTAATTTGCGGTTAGATGCTTTTCTCTCTTTCTCTATATATACTAGGGAACTGGAGAAAGGTTTGGTATTTGGTGAGTGTGAGAAGAAGAGAAGAGGGAGAGTTCTAGAGTGGTGTAAAACTTGATGGATCGAGCTGTTGCGTCTTGGCAAAGTATATAATATAGGGGAGAGAGAGAGAGAGAGAGAGAGGGAGAGAGAGCAAATGTCTGAACTCTGATCAAGTGGCATGGTCAGTTCAGTTCTTTGTGCTCTTGGTTTCTGAAAACGCCTCTCTACTTGGTGCTCTTTGATATGTCTTAGACTCTTAGCCTTTTTTTAAATAAAAAAAAATTGTCTTAGCCATTTCATGGGATTGGATTTGTGGCCTCATCTATCAAATTAACCAATTGAAAATTGAATTTACAAAAAGAAAAAAAAGAAGAAAAAAATGTGTCAAGTCTTTATTAAAACGTCAAATTTTCATGTTAGATAATTAGCAGAGAACATGAATTAAAAATGAACTATAACCATCAAACTTATTTTTAAAAAAATATATTTAAAATTCCCAAAATAGCAATTTTCGGTAATTAAACTGACTCAATTTCAATGATTTTTGAGTGTTATATTTAAAATCTATTCACATAACATTCCAAAAATCTAATTTTCGTCAAAATTTCTTAAAACTACTCTAAGACAAGCATACATTTAAATGACGAGAAGGCTAGGATGGACCAACACCTTTCGAAGGGTGCTTTGGCATTGTTGTGTATAATACTATAATTTATGAGTCCGCAACTTACTCACCACGTTTATGTTTCATGAATTTAAATACAATTAAATGTGTACTAGCATCTCCCACCGTAAGCCAAATTTAGCTTACAAAATAAGAATATTATATACAATCTTTTTTTAGCTTACCAAATTCTCTCACAATAAGCTAAATCATTGGCCAAATTAAGAGTATTTTCGCTTACGAAACACTCCCACCATAAGCTAAATCTTAAGGTAAAACCATTTATTTTTCTTTTGTCATATATTTGTTTAAATCAATAATTAATCATGAAAAAAAATATCATATAAATATATTGGGGCTCATATGAAAGATCTCGTCAAAATCTTCGCAATGGTTGTTAGTAACGGATTATTTTAATTTTTATGATAGTGTAAATTAAAAAGAGAAATATAAAGTTGAATAAACTAACATTTAATTTTAGCTTACAAACTTCATAAACCAAATTTAGCTTACCAAATAACCCAAACCAAAATTTTTATCTTGGAAAATGTAATTTGTTTGATAGTGGGAGTAAACATATTGGCTTTTTGCCTATGATGGGAGATGATCTTACCCGTGAGCTATGATCTCTTAAGGAGCAAGCAACTGTAGCAACAAAAAGTTGGAATCCTATATATATGTAAATGATCAAAATGCGAGAGTGGTAATAAATAACTGAACACAACACACTACGATACGTAGGGATGAGAAAATGCGAGGGATGTTTGCTTCTGAATGCAAAAGAGCGTGCCTTCTGTCTCCTATTCTTGTACTTTTCTTTCAAATTTTTCTTTTTTTGGGTTTTTTTTTCCACTATATATGTAGGGTAGATGCTGTCATGACTCATGAATTATGGTAGTAATACTGTTTTAAAAATATTAATAATTTTTTATTTGTCATTGGGATGGTGATAAAATGCGTGGAGGAGAAGCAAGGTAAGGCTGCAAAAATAGATGGCAACAATTAAAGAAAGACATCTTGTAAATTGAAATGCATGGGCTGTGGAGACGACCTCGCTGGTCCATATATGAATGCACATTTAATTAGGGATAGCTACAATAGTAGTTCTTGAGATAAATAAATTTAGGGATAATCAAATCCTAATTAATGTTAATTGGTCATGAAAGATATTATATTTTTTTAAATACTTGTATTAATAACGGAAATAAATTACAGCATAATAGAATGACCGGTTATGGTAGCTATACTACAACACACAATTCCATAAATATCAGCAGGTACAGGTCTATGGCTAACATCAACATCCATGAGCCAAAATGGTCTAGCTCCAAACCAATTTTCAAGCTAAAAAAAGCTAACCAACCCCGAGAGCAACGATACAGTCTTGTCACCAACATTAGAACAAGTCAATTCTCTTTCTTCAATACCGTGTTCAAATACTGTCAGATCACGTGAAAAGACAATTCACCCTCATGTTGACAATCAGTCAACACATATATTAATTCTGATAATCCCCAAAAATAATGTCACTGAAGTAGCACACCAACGAAACACAACACTCGAACCCTCACTCAATAGAAGAGAGATTTACTAAACCTAACATAAACCAACCCATAAGAAAACCTTAACAAAATACGCAAATACAAAATATGCCCAACAAGGCAACAACGTATGCCCAACAAGGCAACATCATATGCCAGGCCCAATCCCACCCAGCCAGCACCATGGACACCCTAACCCAGCTCCACAAGGCCCAAAAGAGCCACCGCACCATCACCTTCATTTCACACTAGCGCAGCCGCAAAACCGACTCAACCGCCAGCGTCAGACCCCTAACATTGCCCTTACATACAAATCGCCATAGTGTTCTGCCACGGAGATTTCGGCTACACCTCGAACTGCCGAAATCGATCTGAGAAAACACAGACCTGTCGCCACCGTTCTCAAGCCCGTGCAGTACACCGGTTCAATTCTTCGAGGAGCCAACACCGAACCGGTACCAAATCATGGCCGCCCTCTCAATGGAGATGTGATCACCTCCTTGTACTAAACAGAGCAAAAACCTCTGTCCTCCATCAAGAAACCGACCTTCGAGACTAACCACCACCACCACCAGAGAACCAAAGCAACCTGTCCGGCCGCACTCCGCCTACATCGACGGGGCCGAAGGCCAACGCCGACGCGGGGTCGCCGTCAGACAAGCGAAACAAACAAAGTTTTTTCCAAACCCTACTTCCGGTTTTGACGGAGGAAAACGAGAGTATTGGCTTCTGTAGTTGCTTGCTTATATTATTAGGAAATAGGAATCAGAATGAGAATGGGAATGGTTGTGACCCGGCATAATGTTTGAACTGAAAAGAAAGTATCTATGAGAACTAAATGACATGGTTTAATTGTCAATTTGTTACCTTATCCGAGTTTTTATTTCTGTTAATTAGCTATCTTAGGTTTCTAATATTAGCCGATTTGTTACCTTAGCTTTTATTTCTATCAATTTGTTACCCTAGATTCCTATAATTAGCCAATTTGCTACCTTTTATCATATGAATTAATCTATTTCTCGGTCCAAACATTGATGTCTTTTAAAAATGTCGGATAGCAAATGGCTAAATTTGAATATATTAAAAGTCTAGAGTTATAAATTTAACGTAAAGACAGCAAAATGGCTAAAATAAAACATATGATAGTAAATTGACTAATTTTAAGCAACTATGGTAGTAAATTGACAGAAATAAAAGCTATGATAGAAAATTGACATTAAAGTGAATCCTAAGATAACAAATTGGCAATTATATATGTCAAATGACATAAGAAATTACACAAGTATGGGATGAGTTATAGAATTTTTATAAAAATAGATATAAAAAAAATTAAATGATATGAAATTGGTCGACTTGGAAAATGTCCTCGAACTTCAACATCAAGAATATAGGGTTGTATGAAACCGAAGCAAACCCAGCTATATATTGGGTTCATATTTGTGTTAAGCTAATAATATATTAAGTTTCAGTACGTAAGATATATCTGGTATTTAAGATATATATTTAGATTGAGTTATACAACATCAATTTATATATGGTACCGGTATTTATATATGAATTATGAAATTGAAACAAGTGGTCTCCTTTCTGTTAGATATACATATAGGCACACACGAAGACGTGTACGTAATATGTAATCTCCCATGCACTTCATAATGAAGACTAACAAGGCCAGCTAATGAAGAGTTCAATATATGGTCTCCTTTCTTCACTTCTTCCCCACCATATATCCGTTATAAGCAGATAATGATACTATGACATTAAGAGCAAGATTTAAACCCAAATAGCAGCTGCCCTGAGTCAAATAGAGAGAGAGAGAGAGAGAGAGAGAGAGAGAGAGAGAGAGAGAGAGAGAGAGAGAGAGAGAGAGCCATTGATTCCTCAAAAATAAAAGAAAGGAAGAGAGAAATCATGAGTCGGTTGGGAGACCAAGGATTGATCATCCTTCCAAGCAGCTTGCTTGTTTTTCTGTTCATGATTCTCTTAATTTTCATCATCTACATCCTTCGTAAACAATGGTGGAATCCGATTCGCTTACAGAATCTGATGAGTTTGCAGGGAATCAAAGGTCCTCCTTACAGACTTATTCATGGCAACACCAAAGAAATTTCCGACATGAAAACGAAAAGGAGCAGCAGTACAGTCAGTAGTACTCCCTATACTCCTAAATTCTCGCACAATACATTTTCTCAAGTTCAACCTCATATTCAAGCATGGACCGAGACATATGGTATTTCACTGGCTCTCTTGTAATAATATAGGGCAAATTAATATATGAAGTTCCTAAACATCATCTCTATTCTGAAATCTGAACATTTATGCATGCAATTTCATGCAGGGAAAAATTATCTCCAATGGAATGGTCGTCAAGCTCAGTTGGTGATTACAGAACCTGAGTTGTGCAAAGAGATACTGGAGAACAAAGATGGAGCATTTTTAAAGCTGATGCCCCGTAGCTATATGAAGAAGCTGAAAGGAGATGGTCTCCCAAGATCGGTAGGTGCAAAATGGGCAAAGTTGCGAAAGCTGGCAAACCATGCCTACCATGGAAAGAGCTTAAAGGTAAATCTTTACCGTCATTGGATTAATTTGATAGTAATTGGCAGATGTTAATCATCGAAGCTGTACATTCTCTGTTACTTTACAAAATTTAAGCCATGCATGCATGCAAAAAATCAGATTGTTGATCCGAGTCATCGGTTTTTTGGGCCTCTAAATTTGGAAATCGATCATGTATTACTTTTCGTATGTATTAACATGCAATTGACATTTGACAATAATGAATTGTTAGTAACTGCATGAGCTACACAATACTTCTTCTTTTTTTATCGATAAACAGTAAGGTACGTAGGGTTTTTGCATTAGCGCCCGGTTTTGTTAGAATTATTTTCTAATTACATGCTTATGTAATCAGAGTATGTTTCCAGCAATGATAGCTAGTACTGAAACAAGGCTAGAAAGGAGGGGAAATCATGAAGGCAAAGAGATTGATGTGTTTGAAGAATTTAAGTTTCTAACATCAGAAGTGATTTCGAGGACAACATTTGGCAGTAGCTACTTAGAAGGATTAAGCATTTTTGAGAAGTCAATGATGTTATTTTCCTTTATATTCAAGATCCCATTCAAACTCAGGCTCCCTGGCATCAGGTATCTATACCTTCAGATTTTGAATTCAATTGGATATATAGGAAGGATATATATTCGATATTTTTCATAGTATATCTGACATGTTCTGGTGTAAAACTAGTATATATTCAATGGTTCATATGAAGAAGAGAAATTTTAAGGAGCAATAAAGGGAAAATTAGATATGAAACAGCAATATGCATTGGCATGTGACCAGAATTTAGATCAAGGAGACGATCAAAGACACTGCTTTGATGGTAAATTTATCAATTTGCCATTGAATTTTGCAGTAAGATTTTCAAAACTAGCGATGAGATCGGATCAGAGAAGCTTGAAAAAGAACTATGTGATACCCTACTAGCTATTGTTATGAAACGAGAAAAGAAGGCAATGACAACTGGAGGAGAAGGGAACAACTTTGGGAGTGACTTTCTAGGACTTCTGTTAAAGACTTGTCATGATTCGAGTGACAAAAACAGGATTTCACTCGAGGATTTGGTGAACGAGTGAGTGCATGACATTTTACTTTGCCGGACAAGAAACCCTAGATGTTCTTACTTGGACTATCTTCCTTCTTGCACTTCATACGGATTGGCAACAGAAAACCAGAAAGGAGGTCCTTGAAATATTTGGCAAACAAGCTCCAAATCCTAGATGTCAAGCTAAAAATTGTAAGTTCTCTATCACTAGGCTAATATTACTGAGAATTAATCACTTATTTAAATACCTGCTCGGTTTGTATCAACGCTGCCAGATTGTCATGTTATACACTTCAAAATCAATTCAGTATTGTTTTCTAACACTGATGAGTAGAGTCCAATTGATGCATAGTTGGGGATAGATATATATAACAGTTTTTCCAATTATTTGAACTTGATATATATGTCTTGCTTTAACTGTATAATTTGCGTGTGATTTTAATTCTGATGCAGATGAGTATGATCATCAACGAGTCTCTAAGACTATATCCTCCCATTGTTTCCATAGTAAGGAAAGCTGACAATGAAGTCAGACTAGGAAACCTCATTGTCCCTGCTGATGTTGAATTGCTCATCCCAAACCTAGCATTCCATCATGAGCCACAATATTGGGGGCGAGATGTACACCTATTCAAACCGGAGCGATTCTCAGAAGGGGTTGCCAGAGCTACGAATAACAGCAGAACCGCATTCTTACCCTTTGGAATGGGACCTCGAACGTGTGAGGGCTTCGACTTTGCGACAACGGAGGCAAAAATTGTTCTGTCAATGATTCTACAACGCCACACTATCACAATTTCCCCGACTTATGTTCATTCGCCCCGCGAGTTTTTTACAGTTCAACCAGAACATGGTGTACAAGTAGTTCTGCACTCACTATGAAGTCAAGGTGTGTGGAGTATCTAAACATTAGGGCCTTTGGATATAATGATTTCTATAGAGATGATCGATGTTAGTTGCCCACTTTGGCAGCTGTGGAATGGAATGATATTCGTGTGCATCCCCTATCCCTCACCTACAACTTGATATTGTTTCTATCCCCCCTATACATGTATTTACGAGGATTTGTCAACCATAACAGAATTTTTCTTACACAAATACCTCTTGTAGATTAAATTACTTTTCAAACAAAAATGGTAAAAGCGTCAAATGGCAAATAAGAGAAACAAGCTTAACCACCCACATTCTGTAGATTGACTCCCACACTCGAATGAATATTTGAGGTACTATTTTTGAAATAAGAAGTTCTTAATATTTCCTAGTTCTTAATAATACTTTGTTCCTAGATAGCTTGGTAAAGTACACAAATGAATTCACTAAAATTTTACACATATTTAATAAGAAAAAAAAAAAGGAATTTAGCAATGGTTGGTAGAAAATATAAACCAATAAGATAGTCATCCTAGCTTAATTGGTGAAGAACACTTTGTTGTTGAGATTCTTGCCGACCCAAAGCCCCTAAACTTTCATATTTTCAACATCAAATTTGGACCAAGCTGCTTTTCTTAGATTTCTGTGGTTTCGTCGATGACAACTTGGCAACCTATATATCTTACAGTTCAAGTAACTGCTCCAACGTAGTTATCGATTGTAATCTCCTTGTTTGAAAAGCCAATTATTGAAAGCATTTCTTAGGTGGTAGCTGGCACATTGTGTAGAAGCAGTCCTTATTTATATATTAGAGCAGCTTAAAATTGCATCATTGTAGTTGGAAGTTGGAAGTACGTGATCTTTGATTGTCACAGGCATCTATCAGCTGCCTTAAACTTTATATTTACTTCATTGTCAACTTCATCATGCTTGAGTGCTATTAGTTGGCTCAAGAATAGGTCAGAAAATGAAAATATCAATATATAAATAACGACGGCAATTTCAAAACAGGACTTGCGCTCCAAACAAATAGTCACTGTTATTTTCAAACATGACATGAAAAAACTGAAATTGGCATTACCTGTTTTAGGACTACAAAGTAGATTTGGCTATTACTTCATAGTTCATACATACATAAACTGGCACAATTTAAATCCATGTTAAATCCTTCTTTCTTTCAGTGTTTCGCTAATGCAATTTCGATTGTGACAACATTGAACCAGCAGTTTAGCATGAAGAGATGATAAATAATAAGTTTATGTATACTTCAGATACCAAACTTTTAACTATGTAATAGATGGGATAAAGAAACAAAGTTGTGTGTCCTTTGAACCTTCTTGTAGGTTCATACAATGGAAATTAGAGTCGATAAACTATTCCTACTCATAATAACTATAACTATAAATTACAAGAACCAAAAAATCGTTCATATCGGTAGGTAGGGGAAAAAAGAATCACAGAGCCAATTGCTTTAATCACAACGTGAGCCATTGTACTGTAAAGGCTGGGAAGGAAAGGCGTCCGAAAAAGCCCTCACAAATGTGTGTATCCCAAACTCGGCCTCGGCAGATAATATATTTATTAGGGATATACTGCAACTTCCCTCTGTTTTCTGAGGGAAGAAGCTACATGGAAGAACTATTACCACACATCACGCAGATACCTGCCATTCGTTTGCAGATTTTTCACCATGCTCTCAGCTTTCGAGCTGTCCAAAGATCCCTGAAATTTAAATAAGCATAATTAATTTGTATGATTCAACAAATTTTAGAATTTAACACACATACATAAATAACAATATGAAAATTTATCTTTCTCTAACCACAAATGTGGTAGGTGGTTTTGCTTTTTGGGTGTCATCACCTTCGTATTATGTAGGTGACAATTGTGACCACATACCACTAATTCTAACAGTTTATATTCACATACCTGCTCCTGCAAGATTGTGTGAAGAGTCCGGTGGACATCCTTGGCCATGCCCTTAGCATCACCACAAACAAATATATAACCTCCTTGAGATATCATGTTCCAGATATCCGAAGCCTGTACACAATAGAAACAGGTCATTGGTGTTTTACATTAATGAAGAACAACTGTGAACTGTGGATGTAGGCAGAGGTTGAGATTAGAATGATAGGTGGCAAACCTTCTGCATCATTTTATGTTGCACATATTCCTTGGTGGGTCCCTGGCGGGAGAATGCAACCACAAGCTCAGAAAGTGCACCTTTTTCTACAAAGTTGTTCAGCTCATCTTCATAAATATAGTCCTGCAATCATAGCAATAAATCAATTTTTAAACTTGAATTAGGCGAACAACCCAGCAAACACCTAATACTAATCCACCACAACCCTATGGATCTTTCGAGGGGAACTTACCATTTGACTATTTCTGCATCCAAAGAACAAAACAGAGGGTCCAAGTTCTGCTCCATCTTCTTTAAGAGCTAATCTTTCCTGGAAGAGGGAAATCCATTATTAATTAGTGTGCTAGAAACTGGGATTTATGGAAGTGATGAACAAAGTGAGTGAACATCAGTCAGCCAATAAATTACCTGCAGGAAACCCCTGAAAGGAGCAAATCCAGTTCCAGGACCAATCATGAGAATAGGAACTTTACTATCAACAGGAAGTCTGAAGTTTGATTGCCGAACAAAAATGGGTGCCCAACTACAATCATCACTTTTCGCCGAAGGCACAGAATTCTGCAGAAGGATTGAAAAGAAATGATTACTTTCAAGCCAGTACAAAAAGTAAAAACCATACATAGCAGTTACACAGCTAAGTTTGCCCGACACATGTAAGAATAAAAGAACTTTGAAAAGATAAGTGATGCTAAATTACAAACAAATAATATGCAAAACAATTCTCCGCATTGCCCTGAGTTTGAAAGTTGAACACAATTGTAATATGCCAAATCAGTAACAGAGCTGGTAAATAATCTAGGATAATGTAGGTATCATATCCGTTCTCCTCCACAGTTGTTATGCTCTCAAGATATAATCAACCAACAAAGATTCAAAGAAAAGAACCAAAAAAAAAATACCTTCATCCAGGTTGAACATATTCCTTTGTGAATCCTTCCTTTTGGTGTTTTGTCACAAACTAATGCACAAGTGACATGAATCTTAGATGGTGCCATCCTGTAGAACATATTTGCAATAAGTAAGCAATCAAATTTTAAGAAACCTAAATATAAACAACAAATACAACTACATAGATAAAATTAATTTCACAAAAACATTATTTGTTGAAGGAGATCATTAGATTTTTATAATAGCATATTTATTCCCAGGAGCCCACTAACATATGAGATGGATCATATTTACCCTCGTTCATATAATAAGCTTCAGCTGTAGAATGTTCTTATTGTTTATAAGAGAACTTCTACTCATGAAATTCACCAGTAGTATCGGGCTCCTATTGAAGCTAATATTATAGAAATTGTTGAGAGAAGGAAGAAGAGCGAAAATTCACCTTGGAGATGAAGAGATTGAGTAGTATCTAGGCTGCAACCTCGGAGCAACTGCTGCAAAGAAGACTCCAAGTGGGGGCTTGGCTGATGGAAATTCAGCCATGACCTCAAGAAGGCTTCTCTGACTTGCAACCATCCATTGAGCATATTCATCCTGCAGAAGTTACATGATAAACATAATAAATTGACAAACATCAAAGGACTTAGAGTCGTAAAGAACCAAATCAAAGTACAAGAGAATCGTAACTTAGGGTATCAAGTAATACCAAAGTACAAATTTATTACCTTCCCAGCAGGTGATGCAAGATGTCTTAATCGATCCGCTTCAGCTGGATCAGATGCATAGGCAGCCAAAGCCAGTAGGGCAGACTGGAACATAATAAGAACCAAAAGGTTAAACAGACTTTCCATTTAGAATAGTAAAAAGAATATGAACTATGAACCAACCACTCTAAAAGAAACAGACCAACCCCTATATAAAAAATAATAATTTAAAATACAAAAATAGAGGCCAACCTTCTTAGGAGAACTCAAAAGATCAGCATATCGAGTAAGTGCTGTTCTTAATGTGCATGGTGGAAAGGGAGGCAACAAGGAGCCTCCGCTTAGTGGTGTACCATCATCCTTCTCAGTGTACAATGAAAAGTGTGCTTCCGGAGCCAGGCCCAACAAACTTATTGCCTCTTCCACAGTTTCAGAAAGATTCTCACAGTACACACCAACATGATCGCCAGTTTCGTATCTGATAAGGGAAAGAAAAGGCAAGCATTTACTATACGCCCCATACATAAGCAGTGGATATATTCATTCTTACTTTCTTTTTAGAGCCTCAAATTGCAGACATATTTAGAACACTATAATCTTAGAATAATCAGTCAGGGGAAAATAAGAAAAGAAAAAGGGAAATGAAAGCAAGAAAATAAAAGAAAAAAGGGCTGTGAAATCAACTTACGTAAGTCCAGTGCCAGCAATATCAAATTCGAGATGGATGCAAAAACGATCAGATGCAGGGGTATGAAGTTCCTTTCTCACAGCAACATTAGCCCTTCATGAAGCAAAAAGATACTTCAGATAACTGAACAAGAATACACAAAAATTGCAATATTTGAAATCAAGAAAGGTTTGTCACCTGCATGGGTGCTGAGCATCAATGACAGCATGACCATTTACATTATTCCAGCTCTTATCCTCTACTGATGCATCAGCAGCATCATTAAATACAACTCGATACTCCAAGACAGCAGCAGTGTAAGGTGTGCAAGCAGGTGTGGTTGCATCATCCTCATCTCGAAGCAACTGGTCCAACTCAGGCCACATCAACTCTCGCCTATAATACCATCAGACAATATAGAACTGTATAAGATTTTAATAAGACAGTGTTCTGTACATTTTATAAACTAAAATGGTTGTGAAACTTCTCAATACCATGCAGTGAAATCATCCTCTATGCATTGATCGTCATCTCCGAGGCCCACTGGAACAAGTCGCTTCCCACCTGAAAACAAGTTCATGTTTGTTGGATAATAGAAAACTGGAGTATAACTACACAAATGAAAACCAGAAGCCTACCCTGCTTCAGCTACTAAACTCACAACATTACTTTATCACAAATAGTAGGACACCTACAAAGACATTCTCATGCAAAGAGAACCTGCTTACTGGCCAAGGGTTTGAGTGATATACATTAGCATCATAAAATAAACATGTCCCATCTCAAAATCCACTTGGTTTGACATTCACATGACTTTCAGCACAAACAGACAAAAGTACCCCAAAATAAATAAATAAAAACGAAAGCATACCCTGGACAGCAAGGATCTCATCCACCACCACAGCTACCTTATTGAAATGCTCATACTGCCTGTTTCCAAGACCAAACACTCCGTAATGAAGATTTTGAAGCCATGCTTCCTTCTCTTTACCCTATAACCGTCATCACATTTGCCATATTAGAATAAGCTCATATTTTGGTCTAAAATATAACCCACAACCACACCAATACATCAACAAAATTTCAATGAGCCTTACCTCTGTAAACCACTTGTAAAATCTAGCAGCATTATCCGTTGGCTCACCATCACCATATCTACATCAGCCATCAAATTCAAACATTTTATATATATAACCAAAAATCAAAAATTTAAATGATCTTTAACCCACTAATTAAATTTTGAAACTCACGTGGCCAAGAAGAAAATTGCCAAACTCTCATTTTTCAATTTCTCCTCATATGCCTCATCATCAGCTGCATAATCGTCCTGCCAGTTACAAATTATCCGATCTCCTTACTTCAAAAAATTCAAACCTCAATTTCAACATCAACCAAATGAACGACACAAACAAAAAATAAAATTGAAAAATCAGCCATACCAAATCAACAACTTTGAATGTGACCTTATCATAGCGAGCTTTCGCCTCTTCAGCCAAAGCCTACATTTCCAATCAAACCCCAATCCAGTAAGTAAACCAAAATCACACAAAATGATCAAACAACGCCATTGTCATCGAAATTCAAGTGTTACTACCTTGGCAAACCCCTCAGCGGTACCGGTTTGCGTGCCGAAGAAGATTGTGACCTTCTTGCTTCCATCGTCAACCTCCGGCTCAGGCTCCGGAATAACCAACGGCTTAAGCGGCTGGACAAGCTTAGGCTTTTGAGCACTAGACCGCCGCCACACAAAAACGACGACGCAGCCGATCAAGACGGCAATCGAGGTCGTCAGGATCATAACGAACTCCCGATTCTCGAGAATGACGGAGGCGACCTCGGCGCCGGCGGAGGAGGTGCTGGAGGGGTCAATCTTGCCCCTGAAGATCGCCGCCATCAGATCCAACGGCGAGATTTTCATCGAGCTGCCGGAAGTCGACTCCATCGCCGCTGAATGTTATTTAGAGATTCAGTCTCCGAATCAAAATTAGATTCAGTTACAAACCAATACAGTGTCCGTGTCTCAGGAGAACGATGGCCGGAGAGAGGGAACGAGCGACCGGATTCAGGCAAGGATGAGCGAAGCGCGTAGAATGGTGGAGAGAATTGAAGAGAGGTAGCAATGTGTGTTGTGGTGGGTGGGGTAGTTGGAGAGAGAGAGAGGTTGAAGGGAGGAGAAGGAGGGAAGGGGGTTTATATCTTTTTGAGAGGAAGAAAGGGAGTGTGCGTGTATAGGAGCTAAACCAAACGCCTGCCAAACCAGACTAGTCAAACCCACCTAACACTTGGTTAACCAGGGTTAAGACTCCTCGATGCCCGTTTCTGTCTTTTCCTCTTGGAAATTAATTTTTTTATTTTAACGGGGGAAATATAAAACAAAATAATGCCGTTTTCTGTCAATGTTCCATTTTTCCTTTGTTGGGGAATAGTATAATTAGGGAAAATCGTAAATGCCCTCGTGGAATTTTACGGGAAGTAATTATAATGCAGAAAAATGGAAATAATGGATTCAATTATTCATGACATGATTGTCTGGATCATCAGGGACTGTAATCAATGTGGGACTCACGGCATATATTTTGTGCTCACGGCTATGCTTTGCTTAGGTGGTTTCCTTGTGCTGCTTATTGGTGGCCAGAAAGGACGGCGGAGACAGTAAGACTTCAAGCTATTTGGTAACCCCTTTGATTTGTAAACTTCTAAACGAATACGAATTCGATTTTCTTTATTCGATTTTCTTTTTGTTTTTGGTTAAGTGATCATGTAGACATGTACAATTAGGACGCTTTACTGTAAATAGAACTCGTGCAATTGGGACACTTTGAGATTGTTGAAGCGTGGACTAAAGAGAAACATAGAGAGATTGCCCTTGATGCTCTTAAAGGTTGGGGTGGTAAAAGTATGGAGCTAGGGATGACCTCAACAAGATGAGCCTTCGCTCTTTAATTTCTACAAATACTTTTTCTGTAGTGATAGTGGATCGATCGATCGACTGTTTCGCCAACTGATTGGTTATTTCAATAGCGAGTCAGTAATCTCAACTACTAACTTATAACGTCACAAATCAATCCACAACTCTAACGAGTCGTTTATAGAACTATATCGTTAGTAAAATAATCAAGACCGCCTCATTAACGACTTTGCCACCACCCAACAGTCAGGACCCACCCGGATTTCACTCTGAAATCCGTAGTAAACCTTGCGGGGTCCACCTCAAGAGAGAATTTACCAACAATTTCGGCATAACCTTCCTTGAAAATGGACAACCCTACCTGTCAAATCCAAACATACACTTCTAAAATCATACTTCAACCTTGAACTCCTGGAGCCTTCCTGCTTCCTAGGTTCATCACATCTCCCACAATATCAATTACTCATCTAAAAGAATCTCACAACCAACAACAAAGACATTCAATAATTTACTCACTGGATTATCAGAGCATATCTATAATGAAGGAAAAACAATACATAAAGAATAAGTGGAAGCAGTCTCTGACTATGCCTCGACTCCATGTACGCTTGACCTCAAATAAACTTAGTCTGCAAAGTAGGCATTTAAAACCAAATGGCTCAGGAGAAAGTAATTTTAAAACGTTAGAGTGAGTTGACAAAAATAAATTTAACAATTTAACAAATACGTAATTTAAATATTTTCCCACGTTTCAACTTTAAAACTTAGCTGCATGCAACTTTGATAAACCATATAACTTAAAATCCAGAATCACATACGAATGGACAAACCGACCTCACTGGTTAATCAAATAAACAAATCTCGTAAAAAGACATAAACCATCCTCGCTGGTTAATCAATTACATAAATGAGAAAATAACACAAGGGGAAGAGATATCACCATGTAAGAGGAGCCTCCAAGGCTCGGGTCGATGCCTCCCAAACTATAGTAGCATCCCACGCTAAGCCCTCGACTCACCTATGATGAGGACCGCTAATAAAAGCTAGCTAGCAATGAATAATATCTGATCGGTGCCTCTCAGGCTATAGTAGCATCTCACACTAAGTTTTTATTAGTGAGGACCGCTAATAAAAACTAGCTAGTAATGAATAAGAGCGACCCTAGTATGGTGACTAAAAACATACGAAATCACTTAAATCCATAAAGCTTCCCCAAGATCATGCGAATGGTACAGTTCCCAACCGTACTTGAAAATTATTATAAGAAATTAAAATAAAACTCAATGACGTGTCTCACACGTTAAAATATTCTCAAAACCATAATATAAGCTCTATTTAATTAACAAGTAAAAATCGTAATTAATATCTCAATCCAAAATACTCGCTAAAATATTCTCAAGGTCAAGATCAATATTCTACAAATAAATAAATAAATTATAAATAGCGAACTACCGAAAATCTCATTTTCGGAAATCTTTTATAAACCTAAAAGTCCATAAATAAAACAATCATAATGAAATCCGGAATTTATAAAGAATATCCAAACTTAAATACCAAATTAATAATCCGAACTCAAATCCATAAATCATGACCAACAATTAATCAATGCATCAAACTCAAATAATTTCCAAAATCATTTCATAAGCCGAAGTTATAATATAAGCTCGGAAAATAAAATGATAAATTATAAAATCTTACATGTATATTTATTAAAAACTAAAGTGTCCACTCACAAATTAAGGCATAAACTCGATGATATCTGAATAGCCACTCAAGTGAGGTCTCCTCATATCTTGGCACAATAACCATACTTAGGATCTGTTCCTGTACAATCCTGGATGAGATTTGCTGTCAAGACCCACCCCGAATTTCACTCTGAAACCCGAGGTAAGTCCTGCGGGGACCACCTCAAAGGAAAACTTACCGAAGAACTCGGTAAATCTCCTTTGAAAATGGACAACCCTAACCCGGAAAAATTTAAAGAACACTCTCTTAACCAATAATATAAATCTTCAACTTAATCCAAATAACCGATTAAAAATACACAGTTATTTTTCTGAAAATATTCGGAGCTACTACAAGAAAGACAACGGAAGCTGCTAAAAATCCTATTCGGTTAAACAGAAAACATACTGGCGAACAGTAGTGGAAAGACGGGTGACTATGCCTCGTCGCCTCCTTCTAGACCCCACCCGAACTCTCACTACCAGAAGAAAGGGTTTAGCCGACGAAAAAAAAAAACCAAGCCGACGAATTTTTTTTTCGTCGGCTGAAGTCCACTTTAGCTGACGAAATTTTCCTTTGTCGGTTAAACCAAAATATTCGTCAGCTATGGTAAACTTTAGCCGACGAAATTAATACTTCGTCGGCTGAATAATTTTTCTCGTCGACTATAGTCTGTGAACTTTAGCCGAAGAAATTTTCAAAAGTTTAGCCGACGAAATTTTCAAAAGTTTAGCCGACAAAATTTTTAAGAGTTTAGCCGACGAAACTAAAGTGTCTTATATTTACAGATGTGGACAACAACTCATCTGAAAAAAAAAAACTATACGTAGAACCTTCAAACACAAAAAAGTCATGAAATAAGATATGACCAGAATGGTGAAATACGTCTACGGTTGAAAAATGATGGTATTCCGGTAAATTCTCGGTGCCGATAGTTGACTTACCCTTATCATTCACTATGTTGCAAATTTGGCATTTGGTGTCTGATTGACTATTGTGATACCTTTCCGAAATTGTAATGGCGCTACGAGTCAAACTCATCGTTTTGCGATGACGAATAGGCTTTTTTGGCCATCCGAGTCCGTTTAGGGCTTCAAAATGCAGTTTTCTTATTTTTCAATTAGAGTTGACCGTTTCGATCGAGCCCTTAACTTTGTCGAATCTAGTTGAATTTTTTATCATAGACATATTTCATCATAATGATCATATCTGACGGTCGAATTTTGGTTTGTGAATTTTAGTCATCGGAATCACAACGTGTTTACTATTTTCCGTTATTCGGGTTTATGGGGAGCCCTATCGTCGGAAGGTAAATGTCTCAACATTTTTATATGTGCAGTTGCGTCTCATCTACGTGAGAGTTTTTTGTGTGGAATGTTTGACCAAACTACGTAATATATAGGGAGATATGAGCGTTTTTGTGTGATAAGTGACGATGGATTATGGTCGACCGTTTCGATCGAGCCCTTAACATTGTCGGATCCAGTTTAATTTTTTACCATAGACATATTTCGTCATAATGATCATATATATCTGACGGTCAAATTTTGGTTTGTGAATTTTAGTCATCGAAATCACAACATGTCTACTAATGTTGTATAACTTGTTTAGTAGGTTATACAACTTTGTGAACCAACTCTAGATAGGAAGCAAAATTATTAAAAATCTCGTGAAATAAGATGTGTTCAGAATGATGAAATACGGCTATGGTTCAAAAATCACCTAAATCGGGTAAAGTCTCGGAGACGATAGTAACGGTCAACCCTATTTACCGTTATTATTTCTTATGGGGAGCCCTATCGTCGGAAGGTAAATGTTTCAAAATTTTTATATAGGTGGTTGCGTCTCATCTACGTGAGAGTTTTTCGTGTGGAAGATTTGACCAAACTACGTAATATAGGGGGAGATATGAGTGTTTTCGTGAATTTATAGACTTTAGCCGACGAAAATATATGAAAAGTCGTCGGCTATAGTTATTTTTTAATTTTTTAATTACATACTATAGCCGACGAATAATCTAATATTTCGTCGGCTATAGTTTTTTTTAATTTTTTAATTACATACTATAGCCGACGAATACCCAAACGTATTCGTCGGCTAAACCCTAAATTTTTTGGCGGTCAACCAAAATTTTCAAAGGACTTTAGCCGACGAAAATATATGAAAAATCGTCGGCTAAAGTCGAAAAATTTCAAAATTTTAAACCAAAATTTTTTGGCGGTCAACCAAAATTTTCAAAAGAGTTTAGCCGACGAAAATAAAGAATTTCGTCGGCTAAAGTTCTTTATATAGGCGAAGATGACAGGAAGAGTTTAGCCCCCTGTCGAGCCCCCTGCCGAGCGCCCCTTGCCGAGCCCCCTGCCGAGCCCCGAAGATGACATTTTTTTCGTTGGCTAAAGTGGGACTATATCCGACGAAAAAAAAAATTCGTCAGCTAAAGTCATCACACACGGCCTTTTCCCGACGACACTATAGCCGACGAAGGCTCATCGGCTAAAGTCTTAGCCGACAAATTTTTTTAACAGGCCGACGAAATTTTTTCGTCGGCTAATGTGCTTGTTCTGGTAGTGTTTGCAGACTGGGCATTTAAAAACGAAGGAAAAACCCAGGGGAAATTATTTAATTACGTCAGAGTGAGTGAACAAAATAATCTCAACAAGCAATATTATTTCCCCAAGAAGATCACAAAGGAAAATGCTATACAAGCGACAGCTCAAAACTGGCAAGGACACGACTAGTTCCGGCTAATCTCCAAATCTTAAACAAATACAGCCTCGCAGGCTAAAATTATGTATATATATATATATATATATATATATATATATCAGTATGTATTTACACTCGTCTACTCTATGTATGCTATCTATGAATAAGCTTGAAAGTACATAGTCATACCAGGCTACTACACTTGCGTCTAACGCTCACGTTACCCCATAATGGTATTTTTCCTCAGTATGGGGGAAACGACTGAGTGGTATATATATACGTGCTTACTCTTTGTACAAATTCTATGAATGAATGTGAAAACATAGAATAAGTTCGATAAGTAGAAAGTCGTACAAGGCTACGACGCTTGCGTCTAACGCTCACGTCACCCCATAATGGTATTTTACCTTATTATGGGGGGAAATCACGTATAGCTAGCTAGCGTTCTCTCATATACATATTATTCTCAAAAACGTCAATAAATGAGTATAAACACCGAAATTCTCAATTCTGGTTCAAATTCCAACAAAGAAAAATTATTCAACAACAAAACAATTCAAACACATCATTTAAAACAAAGGTTCACTCACAACTTAGACCTAAGCTTGATGTCGGTCGGAGGTCTCCTCTGGTCGAGCCTCCTCGCGTCCTGTTCCAAAACATAAATAATTCCTTAAATAAAATCCCGACGTTTAAAGAAAATAGGCATAATTAACTAAGAGCTTCTCGCGCTCAACCATGCATATCGTCCTAAATCTTATCTTCACTGCCAACACAATTCTCCATAATTACCGACATCCTGAAAAATCACATTTCACCATCCTAATCATAAAATAATCCAATGGCCGGAATTTAACTTATTAATCAGCAAAAAATACCAAACTTTAACAATTTCAAAACCTATTCAAAACTCCTCCAAAAATTCTAAAACTCATTCCATTAAACTCCTCATAAAATTCTCCATCAAAAACATTTTCTCGGCGGTGGCGGCCATCTCCGGCGACCTTCGATGCTCACCAAAATTTGGCAGCATCTTCCTCTCAACCTCCTTTACAACATTCCTAACTACCACAAACTCAAATTCTAAGCCTAACCATGTCAATCGAATGAAAACACACATAAAAGCCCTAGAATTTCAAATTCCGATTTCTCCTTACCTAGCTCAAGATGGAAGAAGCCCTTTGGAGGAATTGAAGCACGGGAGGAGGGCTTCCTTTTTGAGCCAAGGCTCGCCGGCTATGGCGGCCGGCGGAGATAGTTCCGGCGAAAAATAATTTCTGACAGTCGGGGTTTTTGGCATTGATACCTCCTTTACGGCGGCGCTAGGGAAGCTGCCACCAGTCTAGAATGAAAGTTGGGTCGGAGACCGATCATTTGGGACCGGTGCGGCGGTCTGGGACGGCCGAACGGCGGCAGACGGGCGGCCGGAATTTCTGACAGGGAGAGGGAGTCGAGAGCGGGAGCGGAGAGAGAGAGAGAGAGAGAGAGAGAGAGAGAGAGAGAGAGAGAGAGAGAGAGAGAGAGAGAGAGAGAGAGAGAGAGAGAGAGAGAGAGAGAGAGAGAGAGAGAAAGAAAATAAAAACAGGCTTGGCCCAATCCGGTTCCAACGCACCATTAAAACCCACTCCAAAATTAACACCCCAATAAAAATTACCTTTTATTAGCCAAGATTTACTATTTTTACCGTCATCATATTTTTCTCCTACGAATAATTCTATCGAAATATTCGTCCCTTACACATCTGTAGGGATCTTAGAATTAAAACTCAATGACGAAGACGGTAAAATTCTTATTACCACCATGCTAGTAATTAAGGTAAAAATTAAGGTTCGGGGCGTGACATTTGCAGAAGCTGATGGCGTATCTGATAGGTGGTTGGTTATCCTCTCATTAACCTGCAATAACAAAGGTGACGGGGGGCTTCCGGTCTTTCCTCCTCCGAAGCTTAAGTCAGTATCTTTGCCGAATGTAATTAATGAGGGTAGTTAATGATACCTGACAAGTTGGTGGCTGGGCTATATTTATGGCCCAAGAGTGGATCTTTCTTCACTTGAAAACCGATGTGGGACAACTCTCCTTTGTTGTTAGTTCAAACTCTCAGTTTCCTTATACCTTCCGAGACCGTTCCCGGCCCAAGGCTATCACCGAGGTCGGGCCCGGCCCATCCTTTTCTCGGACGAGAACCCTAGGGCGGCCTCAGTTGTCTTAATCATGATGGGATGCTTTCTGGTTTACGGGCTTAAGAGGTTGTTTTATGCACAATCGACTACAATTCCCCCCATGTTCCCTTTCAAGACACATCTTGAGTGGAGACTTGCTAAAATAAGCATGTAGACCAGTATATTATTTCGAATGGGTCCCGCCCATAGTCCCCCCAAGTCCAGACTCATAACGTGGGTGGAACAGGTGTTACATTCTTTCATTGACAAGGGTAGCGAGCCCTTCCATATTCGGTGTTACTACTCAAGTGACGGGGTGTTAACGCCGTCTGTGGTTTATCAAGCCACTTGCTCCATTTTTAAAGGAATGATATAAAATTTGTCTTTCAGTTGATTACTTATACCTCTCGGTCGAGTGTCAATCTTGGTGGAATGAATATATTTGTGGAACTCAGCCAAGTTGGGTTTTTACTTCGTACGATCTTGGTGACTCTCACCTGAGATGAGTCTTACACTTGGTCTTATGATCTCGGTGACTCTCACCTAAGATGGGTCTTGCACTTGGTCTTATGATCTCAGAGACTCTCACCCGAGATGAGTCTTGCACTTGTGATCTCGATTACTCTCACCCGAGATGGGTCTTGCACATGTGATCTCGGTGACTCTCACCCGAGATGGGGGACTATGTAAGGGTCTGAGAGGGACGCGTGGTCTGGCTAGCCAAAAGAACCTCTGACCTTTTCCTCCCGTTGTCTATCGTGCAGCAACTCCTTGCCCCCTGGTCTTCCCGGATCGTAATGATTCATGTTGGGGTCAGGAGCTTCATCATCAGCATATGACCAGCAACAAATGACTTTAACTTCCACAAGGCCGGACTTCCCAAGATCTCGTTGTAAGACGATTCACAATCAACAACGATAAACTCTATTGTTGCTAGGGCGACCCCCTCCCATCCTTCCAAGCTTACTCCAAAGCTATCTGAACATAGGGGTTGAACAACATCGCCCGAGAAGCTGATCAACGGTTCATAGTCTTGTATCAACTTATTGCTTCCTTGATGCAGTCCTTTCCAGGCACTCCTAAATAATACGTTGAATGAGGCTCTCATATCAATGAGGATCTTCTTCATTATATAGTAATCGAGCTGCAACGTTATCAGGAACGGATCCTCGTGCTGCCTTATTCCCTCCTCTTCCTCTTCCTGTAAGGTTACAGACTTCTAACCGGTGGTTACCCGCTGATTGTTGCTACTTCCAAAGGCGAAGACTTCTCTGCCATCTCGTTGTCCAGTACATTGTTTTTTTGCCTTGTTGCTCCTGTCATCTATACGAGACCGGTCATGGATGGTGTTGATTGTCCCATATACTTCAATTGTCCTTTCGTTCCTTGGCCTGGGCACATAATGTTGCAGCTTTCCTTCTTTTATCCGGCGCTCTACCGCTCTTTTCAATTCTATACAGCTGTTAATGTTATGGCTCGCCTCACCGTGGTATCCACACAATTTTTTGGTGTCTTCCTTGGTGAGCCGAGATGGGGGAAACTTCTGGGCCAGGGGAGGCGGAATGGCAGACTTATTCTCGTTCTATATCACCTCATAAGTGGCGTTGAGTGCTGAGAAATGCTCCTTGCCTCCCGACACCGTTCTCGCATACCCGGTATCTTGGTAGGGCCTTTTTGCCTTCCCTTGCGTGTTATGCTGCTTCCCTGCCTTCCCCCAATTCCTTTCCTTGTGCCTCTTTCCAGCTGGGTACGAGTCTCGTTCTCGTTCTCCCTTCCAAACTCTAACCTCTTGGATCACTTGCATCGGGGACCCGCCGTCTGTCCCTTCGTCCCTTCTTTTCCTAGCTGAGGTTCCCCCATAAGTATCGTGATCCACTTGTGCATGCCGGATAGCCATTTCCATAAGCTCGTCGTAGCCTTACGGATTTTTGATTTTTACTGCATATAAAAACTTCCCGGGCAACAATCCCTGAATGAACGCCTCCTCTGCAATCTTCTTGTCAAAGCTCATGACTCTGGTTGTGGCTCCTTGCCATCGGTTCACGAAAGCTTTCAAACCTTCTCCCCTATCTTGCTTTACTTTGAACAGCTGGGCGGTGTTCTGCTCGTCCATCCATAAAATGAATCTATTAACGAACTTGTCTGCCAGCTCCCGGAAGCAATCGATCGAGTTCGACGGGAGCTCGTAGGACCAGCTTAGCACTTCCCCTGCTAATGTTTCCTGGAACATATTTTAGCATACTGCATCCGAGTATCCTTTAGCGTTTGTGTGAGACTTGAAACTATCGAGGAAGAGATAGGGGTCACGATCTTCATTGTAACTAAGTTTCAGTGGCTTGGCTATGTTTGGCTAGACAAACCGGGTGATCGCTCTTGTGAATGGTCCCCCTCTTTCCTCGAAACTCACAAGGGTTGGGTTACGCATTCCTCTTCTCTCGGCATCCGAGATTCAGTCTTCCAAATTCACCACGCTATCCCGAATTGCTCTTAAGGTTCCATTTCTCCTTGTGGCTCGGGCAAGGGCAGCGGTCCCTCATTCCACATCTCATCCGAGAACAAGTTTGTCCCTATGTGTACGGTCCTACAGTTCGTTCCCACCAGAACGCCCGTCTGCTGAGACGTGGCTGCCCGATCTAACTCCCACGCCCTATCCAATGCCTCCTGGTGCTCAACCCCTCGGGATAGCGCTCTCATGAGCGTGGCATTATCATGTTCCAACCTGCGCTCCCTCCCGGAGGCCTCTACTCGATCCCTAACACTTTGCTGCTCTAGTCGGGTGATTTCGGCCCTCATGTCTTCCAACATTTCCTAGGGATTAAGATCCCGCGGTACATACTCTGGTGTTTCATCCCGCAGGGTTCTCCCCGTAATTCTTGAACATCCCCTTCCTAATTTCGAGGTTCGTCCGTATGTCACCTCCCTTCGTCCTTCTTGTCCTGCCTCTTGATCTTGCTGCTCGGTTAACTCAGCCATCGAGTCACGCTGGGGTTTTGTAAAGATTCCCACAGACAGAGTCAAATGTTCCTTTACAATCATGGATGAGGTTTGCAGAAGCTGATGGCGTATCTGATAAGTGGTTGGTTATCCTCCCGCTGACCTGCAATAACAAGGGTGATCGAGGGCTTCCGGTCTTTCCTCCTCCGAAGCTTAAGTCAGTATCTTTGCCGAATGTAATTAATGAAGGTAGTTAATGATACCTGATAAGCTGGTGGCTGGGCCATATTTATGGCCCAAGAGTGGGTCTTTCTTCACTTGAAAACCGATGTGGGACAACTCCTCTTTGCTGTTAGTTCAAACTCTCAGTTTCCTTATACCTTCCGAGACCATTCCTGGCCCAAGGCTGCCACCGAGGTCGGGCCCGGCCCATCCTTTTCTCAGACGAGAACCCTATGACGGCCTCAGTTGTCTTAACCATGATGGGATGTTTACTGGTTTACGGGCTTGAGAGGTTGTTTTATGCACAATCGACTACAAGATCAAACTTCAATTTCAGAAAAATGAATACGTAAATATAAACACCAAAACTCTTCCACTTAACCCACTACCCTTACTAGGGTTAAGCTTATCGAATTCATGTCAAACTCGACCCGCAACCTGATTTCATTTATTTCAACCTTCTAAAACATAAATAAAGGAAATTCAACGGTAGGATCTTCTCGAGTAGAACACCGATAAAACCAAACTTCGAAAATCCCAAACCTATTCAAAACTTCATCAAAATTCTCAAATTTCATACCATTGAACTCCTCTCATAAAAAAAAACTCAAGTAGCTCGAAAAAAATAGCCTAAAGTGGCGGCACCACCGTCTGCTCCGCCGTCAGCAGCGGCCGGCCACCCCCAAACATGACCACCACCGATCACCACCATATTTTCACAAAATCATCATCTCAACATTATAAACAACTTTCATAATTAGCCCAAAGACCAATTCCAAGCTAAACATGTCAATCGAATCAAAACATAAAAATCCCAAATTCAAAACCCTAGAATTTCAAAACTTCAAATCTCCTTACCTAGATCAAAATAGGTCGAATCTTTTTGAGGGTTTGCTACCCGAAGTGAGATTTGTTTTGGCCACAATCCTCAGTTTGGGATTGAAGAGGTATTTAATGGTACCAAAAGTAAACTAATGGTGCGGATGCGGGCGTGCCACCTCACGGATGAGGAAAGTGATGTGGGGTGCTTCGGTTCTTGACTTCTTGAACAGGCTGCGGGTTTCCGGTGCCACCTCGCGGACAAGGAATTACAAGCATAGGGCTATTCGATACTCACGGTGTCGCGAGCAGAGCAACCAAAGAGGGATCAGGGGTGATCGAAGTAGAGTCCGAAAGGGCTTTGAGAAACTTAGGCGGCGGCGCGCTTAGGGTTAGGGTTTTCGAGAGGCTCGAAGAGGTTCAACTAGGTTGAAAGTTTTGTTTCTTTTGTATTTGTATTTGTGTTGTAAAAGTTGTGTGTCCTTTTGCTAGGGTTTCGAGCCCCTTTATATAGTGGTTCACTTTCTGTCAGGAGTAATTACTTTCCAAGTTAGACTTTGAAACTGAATACCATAAGGATACTGCTTCATCTGTGTGAACCAACCATCTGCGCGACGCATGTCTATTTTGCATAACACACTTCGCATGACGTATTTACCCAGCGGGGTGTCACAGTCCTTGTGGAAACCTATCTCGCGCGGGCCGCGGACTCAAACCATCCTGCGAGCTCCTAACGCTTGCTTCCATCTCGCGCACCCCTGAAGCTCGCGAGCTTTAAAAAGCTTTTTTTATTAAAAAGGCCACAGGGATTGGCCCAAAACATGTCGAAAACTTGTAAGAGTCTTCAACGATAAATGTGGTGCATGCGGACTCCGCTTGATGCTTCTTCGTGAAGTCGATCTCCTACGCGGACCGGTTCGCCTAAATGTACTCCGCCTCGCCTAGATGTACTTCGCCTTGCCTAGGACTCCACTCCCACACGAAGTGTCACCTCGCCTAGCCTAAGCGAAGTCCATTTCTTTAATTCCAAGCGATGTCCATTCTGCATGAGAACTGTGTCATCCAGCTCGCATGATCTCACTAGTGGGCCATTACTTGTAAACTCAAAGAATTTGGGCTCGCCGGTATGACGTGGACCAAGAATGTAATTAATATTCACTTGGACATTTTACCGCCCAGTAAAGTATTATTTTTGGATGTAAACAAAATATGAAGACTTGGACCAAAATGCCCACTGGCTCAAACAAGACCTTCCAAAAGGGACAAAAAACTCCGGCTATGGTGACCGGAGAAGGAAGTTCTGGCGAAAACTCCACCAAGCATAATCGCGTCTGTCCAGCCTGATTTCTCCTAGACGACAGCCAGCTACCCAGATCGATGGAGGAGGAGCTGAGCTTCAAATCGGTATCCACCTTGCCGCCTAACTCGGCTGGACGACGGCGGACGAAGGCGATGAAGTCCGTGGAGGAGAGAAGCGGGAGAGAGGAGAGAGAGAGAGAGAGAGAGAGAGAGAGAGAGAGAGAGAGAGAGAGAGAGAGAGAGAGAGAAAGAGAGAGTAACTTTCTGATTTTCTACCTTACCTCTTCCGGTAAGTTTCCCTTTTTATACCCCTGACCAAATAGTAACTTTACATTTTACACCATAACTTTTACATACGAACTCTGATTTTAACCTATAGTATGTCCACAGATTCGTATTAACATCCTCTATGACTTCCTTAAAGAAATTTTTTCAAAATAATTTTCCTACAAAAAGTCAACTCTAGGGTCCTTTAACAGTAACGGCAAAATGTCAAAGTAACACAAAAGTAAATAACCATAAATTAACTTAAGAACCGGGATGTGACAACACTTGACTATAGATTCTTCCAAGTGGAGATAATATCGAACTGTTGACTCTAGAATTGGCAAGTTCTACAAACAATGACCAAGCAGATCAACTAACATCGTCCACTACCGATAACCCTCTGCCACCTCACTGACAACAACACCATTGTCCACAACTTTGGAATGTTCTGACTGGTACGTACTTTACCTTTCGTCTAGCTACATAAATAACTGAATGACACACAATAAATTCCTAGTCGACCTATGACGACCTATGATACTCTAGCAGTTTGAAACTCCGATCACAAAACTTGCAGCCTCATTGCTCGATAAATGACTCTTACCACCACCTCATCAACATCTCTACTCGAACATTGACACTACCGACTAATCGGCATGGTGACTCTTGGCTCTTTTCAAGTGGTAACACTACTAGTCAACCAATACTTTCATTGACTAAATAAGTAAATCATCTAAATTATACTCTTTGACAATCTTGATTGGTATTGTCAAATTGATAATTGAACTTGTGACCTCCAATGTGTCAACTGTCACAGCTTACAAGATAACGAGTGTGAATTTTCAAGTTAGCACTGTTGTCATATTGTTTCTTCTCTTTCTTTCTTTCAGTTTTCATCATGTATTATTGTATTAAAGTACTAAATTGGGAAGGTGCAATTATTATTATCTCTCCTTAATTCATCATGTCCATTCTAACTTTTCAGAAACACTTGGTTCTTTTTGTTTCTACCAGGATCAATATATGCAGCAAAATTCTGAAATGTCCATATCATAAATATATAGAGTTGTTGTAGAGTACGAGAATACGAGAGAAAAAGATCTACTCATTCATTGATAGATTGACCTTTATATAGACATTACATAAATAATCCATGTAAATCAGGAATAGATATCTAAGATATATTCTAGTCTAATAAGGAAAAGATTCAGTCAAGACACATCATCAAGAATAAGAATGTAAATTCCTTCAACACTCCCCCTTGTGTCGCGTACCAGAATCACATGGTGCATAAACGTTGCCTCGGTAAAAATCTTGCCAAGTAAAACAAAAATCTCTTGGGTAAAAACAAAAGACTTGGTCGAAGGGAAAAAGAGCACAATGCGTCAACTACAACTTGAATATAAAACATGTGACTTAGACTCTCCCTGATGTCTATACAATCAACTCCCCTTGATAATTAAATCAATTATGGAGTTCAGATAAGCGAAGCATACCAATACTTCGCACATGCTTCTCAAGAGTAGATTTGGGTAGAGACTTGGTAAACAAATCTGCTACATTATCCTCGAAACTTACTTGGTTCACTTGGATATTCAAAAGTTGTTGTTGTTGCTGATTATAGAAGAGCTTAGGCGAGATATGCTTAGTATTATCACCCTTGATGAATCCCAACTTCATTTGTTCAATGCATGCCGCATTTTCTTCATAGATACAAGTTGGTACATCAGTGGTAGATGTCAACCTACTTGACTCTCGAATATGAGCTACCACAGAGTGAAACTAAGCACTTTCTTTGACTGCTTAATGTAGTGCAATAATCTCTGAATGATTCGAGGAAGTAGCAACAAGGGTTTGCTTGGTAAATCTCCAAGAAATCGTCGTAGTCCCAATGGTGAACACATAACCAATTTAGGAACGTCTTTTGTGTGGATTAGAAAGATACCCATCATCAGCAAATCTGCCTAGTGTTGCGGACACACTGTTGGACACGACAGGGGCCTTTAGGGGCTCAGCCAATGTGCCTGCAGTGTTGCCATCAACAGGGACATCGACATTCATGTCTTCCACTTTAGTTTTGTAAGGGAAAAATAAGCCCAAATCAATTGAACCCTTCAAGTACCTGAAGATGTGTCCAACATCGGTCCAATGATGTTGCGTAGGCGCAAAGCTAAATCTAGTTAACAAGTTTACTGAGAATGCAATGTCTGGTCTTGTGCATTGAGCCAAGTATAATAGAGCTCTGATAGCGCTTAGGTATAGAATTTTTGCTCCAAGGAATTCCTCATCGTCCTCTTTAGGACGGAATGAGTCCTTTTTGATATCCAGACTTCGCGTGACCATGAGAGTACCAAGAGGGTGAGCTTTGTCCATATTAAATTGCCTAAGCATATTTTGGACATAAGCTGACTGATGAATTAATATACCAGTCTCTCCATGCTCTAGCTCTAGATATTTCCCAAAATTGAGTTTTCCCAAGATCTTTCATCTCAAACTCGGATTTCAAGTAGGTCACGGTCTCATCAATTTCTTTAAGATTACCGATGATGTTCATGTCATCAACATAGACAGCTACTATAACAAATCTAGTACTTGTTCTTTTAATGAACATGCGTGGGCAAAGATTGTCATTCTTATATCCCTTCCCAATCAAGTAGTCACTTAGATGATTATACCACATTCATCTGGATTGTTTCAATCCATATAGTGAACGCCGCAATTTAATTGCAAAGGCACTCCGTGGCTTAGAGTCACTTGACTTGGGTAGTGAAAGGTAATGACGTCCATATCGAGAGAATATGTCTCCTTGTAGTCAATTCCAGGACGTTGAGAAAATCCTTGAGCCACGAGTCGTACTTTATAACGCATAACTTCATGTTTCTCGTTTCGCTTTCGAACAAAGACCCATTTATGTCCAACAAGCTTAACATTCGGTGGGCATGACACTACCGACTGAAAACTTACCTTTTTGCTAAAGTCTAGTTCAGCCTAGATTGCATCCTTCCATTTCGGCCAATTTGCTCGATGTTGGCATTCTACAACCGAGTGCGGTTCAATCTCATCGTCGTCGATAATATCTTGAGCAACGGAATAAGAAAAAACATCATCAATAGTCGTGGCACTTCTTTCCATCATATTGTGCTCATCGGTATACTTTAGTGAGATTTTTTTGTTCTCCAACATCAACATTGGATCTGAGGTGTCCCCCAGATACGCTGACATTGATTCTTGCACATAACAATAGTCAAAGACAACCTCATGTGAAGTATTCACAGTGTTGATGATGAGTGGATCATTTAGTGCCTTACTGTCACGCCTTTTTCTAGGCACAATATCTGTTGAACCAACAGGTCTCCCCCTCTTCCCGGTGGGAGCAGAGGCGGTGGCCACACCTCCACCGTGGGCATCTAGCATGTCAATGACGGCATTGCCTAGCCCGGGTGTGGCTGAAAATGTCTTTTTACTTAAGACATCTAACCTTGCAGGAACATTTGCAGCATGTATAATTGATCTCATCACTTTCGCGATATTGGTAAAAGAGTCAGACATCGAATCTGCAACTCTTCCAAGATTGAGAATACGTTGAACTTCTAAATCGTTGTCAGAAGTTCGGGGATCATTATGAGACATAGTGGGGTCAGACCATGTTAATTCTCGACGTTCAATTGGAACGGAAATGGTCATGTCTCCCCCTAACGGCGAGAAGAATGTCTCATCAAAGCGACAATCTGTGAATCTCGCAGTAAAGAGATCTCCTATCAAAGGTTCTAAATAGCAGACAATCGTAGGATGTTTATAGCCAACATAAATACCTAATCGTCTTTGATGACCCACCTTAGTATGCAGTCGAGGCGTAATAGGTACATAAACTGCGCAACCAAATATACGTAAGTGTGAAATATCATGCTCATATCCAACTAGTACGCACTAAATGGTAGGGTTGCAATGGTTCTAAAATGCATAAGTGCAGCTACATGCAAAATTGCATAACCCTAGGCAGAAACAGGCAAGTTGATGTGCATCACCAAGGCCCGTGGAATCAATTGTAAGCGCTTAATTGTAGCTTCTGCAAGACCGTTTTGTGAATACACATGGGGTACGAGATGTTCTACTTCAATCCTGATGGACATGCAATAGTCGTTAAAAGACTTAGACGCAAACTCTCCAACATTGTCTAATCGAATAGACTTGATTATATGATCAGGGTGGTGAGCCCGAAGCTTAATAATTTGAGCTAAGAGTTTAGCAAATACAATGTTTCTTGTGGATAGCAACCCAACGTGTGACCAACGCATTGATGTATCAACCAAAACCATAAAATATCGAAATGGTCCACACTCCGGTTTGATAGGTCCACAAATATCACCTTGGATTCTTTGTAGGAATGAAATGTTTTGTTTAGAATCACTAGCAAAAGATGGTCTTGCATTCAATTTGGCTAGTGAACAAGCTTTGCAAAACGAACGGTGAGCATTAGAGATAGCCATGGAGGCACTTGGAGTCTCAGCAATGGTCTTGGAGGTGGAGCCTATGGCAGGTGCATCATGCACAGCCGCATCACCTATTTCGGTGGAAAGAGGAGCTCCAACACGCTTCAGTGCTCGGAAAAATCGATGTTCATGTGAATTCTTGAGAATTCGGATCATCATGTCACATCAAGGATGTCTCAAACGATCATGTCAAAGCTTGTATAAGTCAGAGTCACAGAAGTTGCGAGAAACTGTATAAGATTCAATGATCCTGATGGTTGTAAGATACAAACCGCTAGTTTGACTCATGAGCTTTTCTAAGATGCGTTTACGGCCGCAGTCATTAGATGTGATAAACAAAAACTCTTGTCCATTCTCATTGAATATTTCTAGGTGAAATCCGTTAGCATGAATGTCCCTTGGGCGTGTAAAGCTCGTCAGTGACATGTATCATTGTGTCATTTGGCAATAAGAACTGTGCATTGCCTCTACCTTGAATTACAAGCGAGGAACCAATCATGGTTGTCACTGAGGATTTATGAGGCACAAAGTCCGTAAATAATAGTCTATTCTGTAGAATAGTGTGGGTAGTCCCACTGTCAGCTAGACACTCAATTTCGCCACGAGACATCTACATAAAGGTGTGAAAATAATTAGTCTTGGATCAAGACAAGGCGAACACTCTAATGACACATAGATGGGTTAATCGAGAATTGAACCAAGTTGGAATCCTGAATGAGTGCAATTACACGACATGAAAATTAATTTAATGAAGTTATAACAATTTGGCCAGCCAAGAGGCTCGGCAGTAGAATCAAAAAAGGCAATTTTTGTATATGTTTTGCCATTCTTTATGCCATAACCAATTGTAAGACCATGAAAACATGTGGATTTAGTATATTTGGCATGTAATGAAGCTTATAGCTTTGTGCAATTTGAACTATTCATAAGGGAATAAATTCTCAATCAACTGAACATTGTGAAATGTAAAGGAGAGATTTTATTATGTCAACTCAAAAATACATCAAAGAATGTCTAATTTCATAAAAACTGACTGAAAAGTCAAAAATAGCTATGACTAAACAAGTGCCAAACAGAAAATAGCAGAGAAAAAACATCTAATCAAATGGGTTTAATAAAAATCCGCAGCATCCATGTGCGCATGACCAGCTTGCTTCTTAGCTTCAAAATCTACTATGGTGAAATTGGTGGAAGGCTCAGCACCAATGTCATCTCCCCTAGTAAAGTTAACTTCTTCAGCCAAGTACTGCTTGTGTCTTCTGTAGGTATCAATAGCTTCTTTGCTAGCACGGCAATCATGATGCAAGTGAGCGGTAGATCCACAAATATAGCATGGAGATCGCCTCTTCTGGTTCGAGTTAGAGAGAGGATTTCAGCCTTTGTCAGATTTCTCACCTTGACGGCCACTGCCGCGGTTATTGTTCCTAGGAGTGGCTGAATTTTCGTCATCACGCCTCCAAGTGTTGCTGCGGTTTTTTCCATGCCGATTATTGCTATTACCGCCACCACGTGGTTGATTCTGCTCACGTTCATATGGTGCAGGTTTTCTGTTTCCTCTTTTCCTTGGAGCTTTACCTCCACTAGTTTGGTTGGACTCAAGAATCTTCTTAGTCCCAACCAGCCTTGTATTGTTATTGAGGATAATCTCCTGGTGCTGCTCTTTCTTTGCTAGCACGCATATGAGATCACTGAACAAAGTAACGCGGTTCTTCTCATACTCAAGGTGATATTGATGGCTAAGTAAGCTCATCGATGTCAGAAAAGTGTACAAAGTCTTCTCAATCATATCTTTGTCAATCTTGTCGACGCCACAAAATCTTAGTTCTGCTTGGAGATCCAACATAAATTGGTTGTAATCCTCAACTTTAGCAAAGTTCATTAGTCTAATGGATTCCCAACGAGCAGTCAATTCTGGAATGAGTACATCATGTACGTTGTTGAAGCGTTGCTTCATGACATCCCATAGATCTTTGGGGTCTTCCCTTTTCAGGTATTGTTTCTTCAAAGTTGGATGAATGTGGCGCCTCAGAAACATGAGGGCTTGTGCCTTGGCTAGAGGGCCACTCGGCGGCGGCAAGATGGTGGTTGTCAACCGTTTACCGATGAACGTATTCGTCACATCGGACACCCATCGGTGATATTTCTTACCTCGGTTATCGAGGATCTCGAACTCGAGCCTGGATGACTCAGTCATCTACAAAAGACAAGGGAATCGGAATTAGTCAATAAACCAAGGATGTGGTCATAAAATCGATGCAAATAAATGTAGGTGACGCGTTAGCGCAGTCACAATCAATTCTTCCATTGTAGGCGATGCTCACAGCTGTAGCAGCGATGCGTAATCGCAGTCACAAATATATGGTGACACGTATGTCATAGTCACAAAGTTTAATAGAGGATGGAAGCCCCAACAAAACTCCCAAACCCTATTCCCCCCCCCCCCCCAAAACTCAATCCCGTCATAGAAAGGGGATAGATGGAAAAGCTACTAAGCCTGAACTATGAATTGACATTCGGAAAGTAGATCCTTAATTAAAAACCTCTGATGAGTTTGAGTCGATGGTAGGCTTCGACCGATGGTTGGAACCTTTCTGGCTTTCCTTGGAAGACGAGCAATCTTGATATCTTTGGTTTCTTGAGGCTACGAGAGGAGAAAACAACTTTTCACCTACTTGTGCTTCGAGTTTGGAGCTGAGATTTTGATTGGAGGAGCATCATTGGAAGAGGAAGCTATTATCCAACAATCAAGTCGATCAGAGCACCGGAAGGCGGTGAACCGGTGGTCGATGGTGGCGGCGGTCTGGAAAATTCTGACGGCCGGTTCATGTACTTTCATGGTCGGTTCTCGGGGTGAGACCGGTGGGGTTGAAACCGAGACGTTGAGGGTTTTCTGTGGATATGTAATTCCGGCCGTGGACAGAAGAAAATCCGTCCGGAAATTAAGAAAAACGAAAAGGGCAGATTAGGGTTTTGGGAAAAAGTTTGGGTTTGCAAAGGTTTTAGGATTTTTTTCGGGATGGTTGGCCTATTATCTCTTGGTTATGGCACCAAGTCTAATAACGTGTTGTAGAGTATGAGAATACGAGAGAAAAAAGTCTACTCATTCATTGATAGATTGGCCTTTATATATGCATTACATAGAGAATCCATGTAAATCAGGGATAGATATCTAAGAGATATTCTAGTCTAATAAGGTCGGTCAAGACACATCATCAAGGATAAGAATGTAAATTTCTTCAACAAGTATAAAATAAATAAAAATTGTTTTATACGTTAGAAAAACTTAAAATGAGAAATGGCCATGTAGCCAAAGGAAGGTAAATGCCAGAAATAGTGGAAGGGGCCAAAATAAGCCAACAGGGCAGCAACACAAGCCAGAGAGTGGAAAATTTCCTTGGGAATGACGCGTAAAAACGAGCATTCGAGCAAGGTACGTGGGGAAGATCCAATCACTAGAATCCATTTTCATGATTAACTACATTGGGCACCGAAGATTCAAGACTGCGTCTGATGCTGGTTCCCAATATGCATACCTTTTGCGATTAAAGGCCAGCAAGCAAGCACTGGTTGAATGAGCACCGGAATGGGCGGGCGACTAGGCCTCCTCGAAGCATCCTTGTTTCGTGTGTGAGTTGGTTAGTAGGTACTGGTTGTAACGGTCATTATTATTTGGGACTTCATTTAATTCCATAAACTTGAAACCTGACTATTTGGTGGGTTTGATTAGTTTCAATCCTAATTCTTCTGCTAATGATTGCCATCATGAACGAATGGGTTCCACTTTGCATAGAGCTACAAACTGATTCTATTTTCTTACCCTTTTAGTTAGTGTTTTTGGGAAACAATATTCCAATAGCAAAAACTCACATTACACTACAACAAACACATTACAATCACCTTATTGACCCACCCAACAATCTCAACGGTCAAACGAGCCACATTAATAAACTAATGACTTACTAATGGATTTGTGACTTGTGCGTACTTAAAGTTGTATAGCTGACACAATTGTTGTATCATTATTAGATTTTATTTGTTGTTTTGACCGTTTTGTAATATTTGTACGTACCAAATACATGAAATTTTGTTGTTTTTTTTATTTTATTTTTAAAATGCGTTATCTAACCCCAAGTTTCCGGATTTTGAAAAGGACGGTGCTATTCAAGTAAGCAATAGCACAAGGAAATTAGAGATCCCATTAAGAACAAGAAAAATGTGCAAAAAGTCCCGTAAAATATTTGACCATAAAGGAACACAACGCCCACAAATTGGAAATTTGATATAAATCCATCTGTATCATAGTTTGATTAGTTTCTTTATTGCATTATTCTCTGGTACATTATTTTAGTCTCCAACATGTTACTACGAAGTAATATGAAGGTCAATTATGACCAGCTCCATTACATATTGACAGTCCAAGCTGAACAACGGAGGGATCGGTCAGTGATCAAAGTATGCAGGGTGCCTGCTCACTCAGGTCAATTCCATTGGGAAACCAGCTTTTTCTTTTATATATTCATAAAGAAAAACGTAAACAAATCAAGTCTTGCACCTCTTGTTCAAAAAAAAAAAAAAATCAAGTCTTGCACCTTGAAAAATAAAGCTAAGCCAGGAAGTCCCTTCACTCCCGATCAACCTCCTCGAGATAGCATTGTCTTGGTCTAACAAACCAAGCTCCCCGCCACACGCTCAATCAAGACCGGCTAGTAGAAACCTCCTTCATTCGCCGCAATGATTATCAAATTTTAGACTAAAAACATCTCTGTAATGAGTAAGAATGGAGTGAAGCGTATTCAAAATGTAGCAAAACCGAAGCGTTACAAGAGACCCCATTGCATCAAGTATAGTATGCTTGACACGAAGCATTGCATCAAGTAGTATAGGATGCCTGACATGAATCAACATATGTTTTACGCCCTGTAATTCTTCCTCAGCTAGGCTGGGGCAAAAAATAGAGCAAGTACAACTATTATATTAGTAGCATAGCAAAAATGCATTGGAGAATTTGATGTTACACCCAAAATCATAGACTCATTTTAAATTACACCCACATGTTATACTCTTTTGAAATACACCCAACTTATTAATTAGGTTAATTTAATAAAAATATTAATATTGTTTATCTAAACAATAGAACTTGTTGTTAAAGGAAATTGCTGAAATGTCATCAACTGAACCATTGCAATTAACAAGCTGTTTGGCCGACTCATTAAATATAATTACCCGGCAGCTGAAAATCCGGTTCCACAGACTACGCCCAAACCCTAAACCCTAAACCCGGTTCCACAAACCCTAAACCCTAAACCCTAGTCTAAACCCTAATCCCTAATCCCTAAACCCTAAAACCTAGTCTAAACCCTAAACCCTAATCCCTAAACCCTAAACCCTAAACCCTAATCCCTAATCCTTAAACCCTAAACCCTAATCCCGGTTCCACAAACCCTAAACCCTAGTCTAAACCCTAATCCCTAAACCCTAAACCTTAAACCCTAGTCTAAACCCTAACCCTATTTAAAATAGAAGAAAGTCAAGAGCCACATTTAGGGAATGTCTTCTCATTCAATTAGAAGGGAAAAATCTTCTCAAGAAAAAACAAAAAAAACGGAAGGGCAAAAGAGTCAAGGAAAAGAGGGATACAAATTCCAAAAATAAAAATAAAACATATAAGGCATGTTCAATAATAGGGTTGGGTGTAAATTAAAATAGAATATGAGCATGGGTTTATTTTAAAAGGGGTTTGGTTTTTTGGGTTTTTATCTAATTTTCTCAAATGCATTCCTTGTCATTCACCGAGGTCTCATATCGACGGGAAGGTTTAGTACCTCGATGTCGGCTCTTCGCCACTTGGGGTTGTGGTATGTTCCAAGGGTTTGGTTGCTCGCTCATTAAAGTAGTTCGTGAGCTAGGTTCAGAACGTCGTGAGCTAGTTCGGTCCATATTTGGTGTGGGCGTTAGAGCATCATGAGAATATTACAATCGGCTTAGAGATTAATTAGGATTCACCTCCGCAATGTAAGGTGTTGGAGATGAGGCCCTAACAAAAACAAAAGAACACTCGGAGGCAAACAGACCTCATTTCATGAGAAAGCAATCCGTAAATGTTGCATCTCCCGGACAAACCCAATTACAATTTTCATTTTTATCAACCACTAGCCTATTCATTCTAGCTTCTTCTTTTTTTGGTGAGAAATGAATAATTCATTAATCAAGGGACAAACTTAATTACAAAACCTGCAAACGTAAGGCCACAAATAACAAAGAGCAGAGGTCTTCAACTCGATCAACTTAGAAAGAGTGAGAGGAAACCAACAACTAGTTATACTATAGACCGGAGAACCTACAACCGAAAACATAAGAGCAACAATACCAATCAATCTACCACACCCACCAACCATGTTCGCTAGCATTGTCTTCGTCATCACCACCAGCTGTCATGAAGTAGTGTAAGAAGTACTAAATCAGAGCAATGATGCCCGAGTAGCTGCTGTAACGCCTTGTACCCAATTTTTCCTATTTACTGGGTATTCTACGAGTTATTGAGGAATTTAATCTTACTCGGCAACTTAGTAAGTTAACACTCGAGTTTATTTGTGAGTTCTTTTGGAAATGTCAAATTCTTCTTTTAAGGTCTCGACGTCGTAGTTCGCGTCGACACGGGTTCTCCGGTGTTTTCGGTTTATTTTTAGAGTTTCGAAGTATTTTCTACGATTTATTGAAGGTTTGGTAAAAGAATTAATTTTCTGAAATTAGAATAGCTCATTTAATCGTGGCCGTCTGATCGAGTATGGTTTTGATCTTGACCGTTGGTTCAGGTATAAAGGGTAAAGAGGGGGTTGACTCGGTCAAGCACCCAGACAAGGGCGTTGACCCAACCTCCGGCCTCTCCCTTCTCTTTCTTTCTTCTCCATCCTCCCCCGTGCCAGAGCGCTGCTGTCCGACCACCTCTGGCGACGAGACCACCACCAATCTCTTACTCTCTTTCTCCTTTAAAAAACCCGGTCCATGGATCACACTTTCATCTTGATTCGGCGGTGATCGATTGAAGGAAAGCTTGACTGTGTTCAACGGTTTCCAGCGTTTTTCGGCGAGTTCATCGGGCACCGATTGTATGTCTCGGTTCACCTTTCTCTTCTCTTCATCTCTGTGCCTTTGTTTCATAAAATCGTGCCCTAATTCGAAAACCCCTTTTCTGCAATTTTCTGGGTTCTGCTGCTCTTTCTCCGGCGACATGAGTTTTCATCGTGCAAGGCAGCTTCTTGGCGGACCCAGCAGCCGAGTGGGGGAGCTAGGTGGAGTTTGGTAGCATATTGAGTCTTTCTGGTCGGGACGGTGAGAAGCAGAGGGATGTAGGTCGATCTCTAGCAAGGAGAAGTTTCCGGGTTTAGGTTTTGAACGGATTGGAGCTAAGTGCAGAGTTTTGGTGCTGCTGTGTTGTTGCTCTGTCTTGTTTGGAGATGGTTAATGACTAATTTTGTGATTTTGGTTGTTTGTATGTCGAGAACATGGTGTATTGAATAATATAAGGAGGTCATAGCGAAATTCCGGCAAGAGGCCGGAATCCGTCAAAATATTCCGGCAAGGGGTGGAGCTGGCAGAGGCGATGGAGGTAGTGATTAATGTTTCATTTTTGTTGTATGTCATTTCGGAAATAGGAAAGTTTGGGTTGTAATCGGAAAAATTATCAACTTAGGAAAGTTTTTATTTTAAGAAACTTTTCATTTTTGGAAACCTTCCATTTATGGAAATCTTTTTGGGTGTCCTTAGTAATTTGGTGGTTTTCCAGATTAAAGTGGTTCGTATGTTTTTGAGTTAACGAAATTACTTTAGTTGAGTAATCAAAATCGAGGTTCACCAAAACGAATTATTAAGCGATGTCTAAATGGCTAATGGTTAGTATGATGTATAGTGAAAATTGGATAAAATTGTTAACTCAAAGGTTGAATTGGAAAAAGTTGATCATCGTTAGTTGGTCAATCCTGGTCAACCTAGGAACCCCTAGTCAAACTAGGAAAGAAGACGAGGTAATGGTTATTTTAAAGTTCGGTATGACCGATTTGTTCTACAACTTATGGTCAGGCGTGGGATTGACTTCAAGACTTGGATATTTGGAAGCGGCGCTCGAGGAGTGTCTCGAGTAACGGAAAGCTTAAGCCTAATATTGTGAGTGGACACTTTGATTTTAATAAATATGCATGAAAGATTGTATAAGATATCAATTTATTTTTCCAAGCTTACATTATAATTTTGGCTTATAAAATGATCTTGGAATTTATTTAAGTTTGATGCATTGATTAAGTAATAGTTATGATTTATGGATTTGAGCTCGGATTATTAATTTGGTATTTGAGTTTTGATATTTCATGTGACTTCCGAGTCTATTTATTATTATTTTATTTGTTGACTTTGAGATTTATAAAAGATTACCGAAAATGAGATTTTTGGTAGTTCTCCATCATAATTTACTCGTTTATTTGTGGTATAATAATTTTGATATTGAGAATATTTTAGCGAGTACTTCAAGTGGAGATATTATTTACGATTTATATTTGATAATGAAATCTCACTTAAAATTATGGATTTGAGAATATTTTGACGTGTGGGACACGTCATTGAATTTTATTTTAATTTCTTATGATAATTTCCAAGTACGGTTGGGTGTTACCATTTGTATGATCTTGGGGAAGCTTTATGGATTTAAGTGATTTCGTATATTTTTAGTCACCATATTATATGGTCGCTTTTATTTATTACTAGCTAGCTCTATTAACGGTCCTCACTATAGGTGAGTCGAGCGTTTAATGTGTAACGATACTATGGCCTGGGAGGCACCGATCATATATTATTATTTATTGCTAGCTAGCCTTATTAACGGTTCTCAATATAGGTGAGTCGAGCGCTTAGCGTGTAACGATACTATGGCCTGGGATGTCAAGACCCACCTTGAATTTCACCTTGAAACCCAAAGTAAATCTTCCGGGGTTCACCTCCAAGGAAAATTTATTGAAGAACTCGGTAAACCTCCCTTGAAAATGAATAACCCTAACCCGGAAAATTCAAGAATGACCCTTTTGAACGAAACAACCAACCTTCAATTTATCACTAAATATTCAAATAATATAACATAAATCTTAGCACACCACCATTTAAAGTATTCACTAACCCCAAGAGTAATCAGAGCTACAAAAGGAAACTAGAGGAAGCAAGAATATATTGGTAGGTTTAACAAGTAACCTACTGATGAAGTATGGTGAATAAGTGGGTAATTATGCCTCGCCTTCTACTAGTGCCAATCCGGACTTTGCAGACTGGGCATTTTTAAAACGAATAGCCCAGGTGAAAGCAATTGAAAAACGTTAGAGTGAGTGGACAAAATAAAAGAATAAATAAAGAAAATAATAACAATATTTATGCTTTCCCAATTTAAATTTGAAAGAAAACGAATGCGTGCTCCACGAGATAAATCTTTTATCTCAAAAATATATACCGATATATGTATGTATTTACACACGTCCATACTCCTTATATAATTATTTTATAGATTTAAAATAATTTATATAGGGCTACTACGCTCGCATCGAACGCTCACGTCACACCTTAATGCGGTGCTTCACTACCTCATTAAGGTGGACAGACGAGTGTATAAATATGTGTCTATACCCCCTATATGAATTAAACACTCATATATGGCTACTACGCTTGCTTCTAACGCTCACGTCACACCATAATGCGGTTATATACTACGCTATTAAAGTGTACAGACACATATGGCTAGCTAACATTTATATACATACTCTCCTCATAAAAATATTTATAATTTACCGAAAAATCTTATTTTCGGTAACTCTTTAAAATAAATAAACCAACAAAATAAAATGACCTCAACAAAAGAAATTGTTCAGCTCAGAACCATAGCATGTATATTATTTAAAACAAAAATCCACTCACAAATTAGGCCTAAGCCTGATATCGGTCTGAAGCCTCTTCTGCTCAAGCCTCCTCACGTCCTGATCCAAAAACATAATTAAATCCTCAACTATATACCAACACTTATATAAAAATAGGTAAAATTAATTATGAGCTTTGCACACTCATCCATGCCTACCGTCTTATTCTTAAATTCGCTTCGATCCATATTTCACCACAATTATCAACACCTTTAATATCACCCTCTATAGTCTTAACGATACTTAACCAAAAGCCGTATTTTATCTCATTAACCGCCAAATTCTAAAAATCTTAGAAAAATCCAAAGTCTATCCAAAACTCCTCCAAAAATTTCAAACTACACATCAATAAATTCCCCTTAAGAAAACACATCTAATACCAATAAAATCCCCTTAACAGGGGCGGCCGACTTCGGCGACCTCCAATACCTACCAAATTTTAACAACATCTTCTTCTCAATTTCCTTTACAACTTTTTAAACTAGCACAAACACCAATTCCAAGCCTAGATAGGGAAATCGAACACAATACTACCCTAGAAGAGAGCTTCAAGATGAGCCGTGGATTACTAGCTATGGCGGCTGAAGGAGAGAGTTTCGGCGAGAAGACCACCTAGCTTCCAAGGAGGACTTCCTCTGTTCGGCAGCGTTGCAGTGTTGCAGCGTCCCTCACCAGTCCAAGACGATGGCGGAGAGGATGGCGGATTATGCTGGACCGGTGCGGCGTCTCCTCTTGGCCGGACGACGACGACGGAGCTCGGGGAGTCTCCGGCAGTGCAATGAGGAAGAGAGAAGGTCTGGAAGAAGAAGAAGAAGAGAAGAAAGAGAGGAGAGAAATGATTTGGGCCTCCCCAAACCGGTCCAACACCAATATACCCACACCAAAAAAAAAAACCCAACTCCAAAAATAATACCTCAATAAAAATTACCTTTTACTAGCCAAAATTTACCATTTTTACAAGCCACAATTTACCATTTTTACCATCGTCACAATTTTTGTCCTACGAATAATTACTCTGAAATATTTCGTCCCTCAACACTCCTCTAGGGACCTTTGAACTAAAAATTCATTTACGAAGACGGTAAAACTATTATAAATTCCAAGCCAATAAATAAGGTAAAAATTTAAGAGTTGGGATGTGACAAGGGAGGCACCAACCCGAGCCTTGGAGGCTCCTCTTACATGGTGATATCTCTTCCCCTTGTCTTATTTTTCTCATTTATGTAATTGATTAACCAGCGGGGCTGGTTTATCTATTCTGTCAAGTTTTCCGTATTTGATTAACAAGCGGAGCTGGTTTGTCCATTTTTATAAGATTCCGGATTTTAAAGTTAAATGTTTTATCAAAGTTGCGTGCATCGAGGTTTTAAAAGTTTAAATGTGGGAAAGTATTAAAATTACGTTTTTGTTAAATTATTTAATTTATTTTTGTCTACTCACTCTAACGTTTTAAATTACTTTCCTCTGGGCCCTTCGGTTTCAAATGCCCAGTTTGCAGACTAAGTTTATTTGAGGTCGAGCGTAGAAGAAGTCGATGCATAGTCAGAGGCTGCTTCCGCTTATTATTTATTCATTGTTTTTCCTTCATTCTTAGATATGCTCTGATAATCCAGTTAGTAAATTATTGAATGTCATTGTTGTTGGTTGTGAGATTATTTTGGATTATTATTTTAATTTGAGGGGAGCACACGAAGGCTCCAGGAGTAAAAGGTTGGAATATGATTTTAGAAGTGTGTTTGCATGTGGTTTTAGGAAGAGTTTTCCATTTTCAAAGGAGGTTATGCCGAATTTTCGGTAACATCTCTTTTGGAGGTAGTCCCCGCAGGGTTCATTCCGAATTTCAGGGTGAAATCCTGGGTGGGTCCTGACAACTGCTGCCAATCGAATCCCAATACACAGATCATAAGAAAACCTACGTCCCAGAGGAAGAGCTCCCTTAAAATAACACCATATAAGCCACCATCGAAACCCAAGAAATGAAATAGTTGTGGCTGACGAAAGACGACCGAGAACAATAACAAGAACAAGAACCAATAACCAGAACCAGTACTAAAGAGAATGAGGGGTGATGAACTCATGCGTGAACACCCATAATTTAATAGGTAAGTGCGCAATTGCACTTCAAGGCTGCAGTCACACAAACACTCATGAAGGGTATCGATGATAGTCGATGAGTTGTGTTGGGGTTGTGTGATTAATAATCTGGAAAAAGTTGAGATTGCTATTCATTCTAGCCAGTGAGCAAGTGAAGCATGAGCTTGTGTATAGTGGCCACATGGGACATATGTGGGTAATTTAGGTATAAAATAAAAGTAAGATGACCAATTTGGATCATAAAGAGAGAGAGAGAGAGAGAGAGAGAGAGAGAAATAGAAATGATTTTGAACGGTATTAGATTCTTTGCATAGAGAGAGAAGAGGGTAATTTAGGTATAAAATAAAAGTAAGATGACCAATTTGGATCATAAAGTGGACCTATATGGGTAAAAAGATTAGGGTGGACTTATAAGGAAGAAAATGTTGAGAATGTGACTTGGATGCAATTTTCTATATTTTTATCTGCTTTTCTAGTTTGTTAATGTCCACCTTTTTGGACGGTAGTTTTGTGGTTATACTTTCATTTCGTAGTTGATAAGCTGCTTGTATGGTTTTCGAACTATTTATGCTTGACTGTTTTAGTTGTCATGATCTTTGATCAATGAAACTTTCTTCTTTCCCTCGAAAAAAAATGAAAAAGAAAAAAAATGAAAATCTAGTTATCACTCCAAAATACAACCAATTATCAATTGCCTATGGATTGTTTAATTGTTCCAATCAAGATTCATGTAATGTAATCCATGGCTTAATAACAATTTTGTTGATTTCCTATTGTCAGATTTATAAGATTGCCAATCAAGATTCATGATTTCCTATTGTCAGATTTATAAGCATGACAATTGCTCTCACCATCTGATTGATCAATTCATGAGTCTGTTGGGGTAACTTGATGAATTAAGTACCATGTCAGTCATCTGAAATATTAATTATGTAGGTCAAATTTTTATTTATTTATTTATTTATTTTTTTTAAAGAATGTTGGTCAAGTTTATGAACAACAATTAACTATGCTCAAGTCTGAGGGCAACCTTTTGAGTAGAGCCCGATCGAGATAGAGAGCTAGATAGCGTTGTAACACTCCATGACAAATCTTCAAGAGCCTTGTTAGAGCGCAACAGGTGCATCTTGAAAGAGCTAATTGTTGTTTATAATTGATTACGTGTTAGTCATCATCTGAAATGGAATTATCTGAGGCCAATCAGGCCATCACCTCGTGATGCGATGTAGAAGCTCACTTAGTAGGCTCACTTACTAAGTGGAAAAGAGAAAGGATTTTGTCCGAACCTCACCGGTCGTCAGAATTTATCCAATCGTTGGACTTTCTTTGGTTGTCACCAGAATCTCTCCGGACTTTACTGATGTCATCAAAATTTCACCGAACCCTCATTGGAACCTAACTGGACCCTCGCAAAGATTTTATTAGGTATCTGTTAGTACATAGTCAAAACACTTGGTCACGTCGAGAATATGACATAACCATCAGGTTGCCGGAGACTATTCTGGGCAAGACAACACCGACAAACCCTTTGTGGGCATCCAAAGAGTGAAGGTCCAGCGGCAATACACATGCTAGACCCGCTCTCCAGCAGCTAAACACCACCAAAAAGGGAGATGCCGCAGAGGAGCACAAACAGTCCCACATCGGAGATCGATACCACATCGCCCAACATAAGCTTATAAAACAGGCACGAACCCCCAAAAAAGGTAAGTGAATAATCTCCTTCTATACAAGTAGCGATCGAACGCTGACTTAGGCATCAGAGAGTCGAAGACTGGGCCATCCCAGTCCCGACTCCTGACGCCATTGTTACTTGTGCAATTGCAAGACCTAGAACCAAGAATTCGACCTCCCGTCCCGTGACCCAGGGAGAGGTAGAAACAATTGGCGCTAGAAGGAGGGCCTCCTCTTGTGGAACTCCCATTTACCTTGAAAAGATGGTGGAAATTGTAGATAACCCCAATGACCCTGATACTCAGATAGAAACAGATCTTTTCCAATCCGGAGACACATCCTTCCACCAAGCCACTAATGCGACCTCCGTTAGTTACTCTGATCCCGCCACCACCCTTGAAATTTTAAAACGAGACTTCCATTCGTTCCGCGAGCAAGCCACCAAAGATAAGGCGGAAGTGGAAGCGTACCGGGTACATATTGCCAAGCTAGAAAAAGAATAATTCTTGCTACGAGCCATGTTAGACCATCGTAGCGTGTATAACGATAGCTTGGACCGCGCGGCAAGGGTCACTAATACCCCAGACCCCACCACCACATCTCTTATTCCTAACCAAGGCCAAGGAAGTTCCGTGATCCTGGGAGGCCTCAACCAGATCATCTACGTCACCCATCCACTCACAAACCCATCTTTTCTGCTCCCAGCCCCTCAACCATCTGCAATCACCAATGAACCCTCTCCCCTGCTAAATCAATCTGAACCATCTGCTCCGCCTGTCCCCAATCCTACCTTTGCCAACACCCTCAACCCACCTCTCGACATGCACACCTGCCTACTCCTCCAACTCATTTAGTCAGTCACTCAGTTGGCTTCACGGATTAAAGGCGTCGAGAGTCGCAGGAGCTAGCGACCTTTATTCTCTAGTTATGGGCATCGCCTAAGTCCCTTGGGTGCAGATGGAGAAGCGGCCACCCGAGGCCAAACATTTCAAAGTGGACAAGTATAAGGGCACTGGGGACCCTCATCTCCATCTTAAGTCATTCCTCTCGTTGTGTAGTTCCACTCGCTACACAGAAGCCATGGCCTGCCATGCCTTCCAAAAGACCCTCTCCGACGAAGCCCTCAGTTGGTTCCTCAATCTGCCGCCCAACTCCATTGACAACTTTGATAAGCTCTCGGAACGCTTCCTCAACCTCTTCATACTTCATGCTAGCATTTATCGCAGTGTGGACGCCCTGTTCCACATCAAGCAGCAGGAGGGAGAAGGACTCCATGAATTGCTATCCCGGTGGCAATCCACCTGTAGACATGTAAAATTTAACAAAATAATTGGGTTTATAAGTGATGGCTCGCATAGAAATAAATGAAGGCGAGGCGGACTAAACTTCACATGGAAATAAATGAAGGCGAGGCGCACTGACCTTCGTGAGGTGAACTAGACTTCGTGAGGTGAACTAGACTTCGCGAGGTGAACCGCACTTCGCGAGGCGAACCAGACTTCACGAGGTGAACTGCACTTCGCGAGGCGAACCGGACTTCGCGAGGAGAGTAAGACTTAGCGAGGTGAAATAGACTTCGTGAGGCGAACAAGACTTGGCGTGTCACACCTCGGTTCTTAAGTTATTTTACGGTTATTTACTTTGGTATTATTTTGGTCTTTTACCGTGTTAAGTAACCGTTTATCACTTAAGAACCCTAGAGTTGACTTTTTCTTACTTTGGAATTTGGGAAAACTTTCTTCATGGAAGTCGTAGAGGACGTTATTATGAGTTCGTAGACATGCTATGTGTTAAAATCAGAGTTAATATGAAAAAGTTATAATTTAAAAGAGTAATTCTTGGAGATGGTAAAAATGTGGTAAAAAAAAAATGTAGTGGGTGTAATTTTTTTCAGTTGGGTTTTATGCTGGGCCAGCTGAGGAGCAGCCCAAGACCCCCACTCATTTTATCTTTTCTCCTCTTCCTTCTCTCTCTTTTCTCCCGTGAGTTCCCTAGCTTTATTTTCTGCTGGACTTCTCCAGCGTGGTCTGCCACCGTCTGGCCGGCCACCAGCTGACAGCCCACCCCAGTTTTGAACCCCATCACCTCCTCTCTCTCCCCGGCCTAGCCCCCGAGCCGTTAGCCCGCCGGAAGAGGAGAAAACTCACCGGAGACTCCGGGAAGCTTTTTGCCGGAAATCCCACCTTCGGCCACCATAGGTCGAAATCTTTGGCTCATCTTGTAGCCCTCATCAAGGACGTGAGGAGGATCATTTGGAGGAGGCCACGGGCCGTCGGCAAGCATAGCCGAGCACTGTGAGTGGACCTTTGATTTTAATATCATGAATGCGCTAAAGTTATTAATTTCAAAGGCTTTTGGAGATATAATATTTTTTTGGATTATCGAGTTCCACTTATTTTTCTGGAACTCTCTTGCTAATTTTAGTTGACACGTGGGACGTGTCAAGTGTTTATATTATTTCCATGTACAGTTAGGAACTGTACTGTGTGCAATGAGTTTATTATAATTTATTTGGGGAAGTGTGAATCTTTGTATTTTAATATTGTACTTCACCATAAAAGGGTTGATATATAGATTATTGCTAGCTAACCTTATTAGCGGTCCTCATCATATGTGAGTCTCTATTATAGTCTTATTAGCGGTTCTTATCATATGTGAGTAGAGCGCTTAGCGTGGGACACTATTATAGCTTGGGAGGCAACCGATCGGTATATATATATATTTATTGTTAGCTAGCCATTATTTAGCGGTCCTCATCATATGAGAGTTGAACGCTTAGCGTGGGACGTTATTATAACTTTTTAAGCGGTCCTCATCATATGTGAGTAGAGCGCTTAGCGTAGGACGTTATTATAGCCTGAGAGGCACATTGTTATGGTGAAATATTTTCCCTATTTTTATTGATTTATTGGGAACCAATGGGATTGGTTCATTAGTTTTGTCTATAATTATTTTCGGAAAGATTTCCAAGAATGACATGCATAAAACCAATATTTTCTCAATGGAAAATATGGGAAAAGCGTTAAATTGATTTCAATGCTCTGTCATAAAGTCCGTATTTTTATTATTTATTTTGTCCACTCACTCTAACGTTTTAAATGCTTTTCCCTGGGCCTTTCGTTTTAAATGCCCAGTCTGCAGAGTTCTGTTTGGCGAGGGTAGGAGGCGAGTCATATTTCCCACCTCATCCAGTTTTCTCTCATAGGTTACTAGTTAATCTACCTATGTATTTTTCTTCTTTCCTAGTAGTTGCTCTGATAACCTTGGGATGTTTTAAGTGTTGTTGTCGTTGTTAATGTTGTGAGTTAAGAGCTTGTGACTTCACCTTGAAGTGTTGAAAAAGGTTTATTTGGCATGTTATTTGAGAGATTAAATTCATGAAATTATTTCGATTTCTTATGTTGGTTGAGGTGGTGGATGTTTCTTTGGGAGAGCGGATGGCTCCAGAAGATGTGGATTGAATTGTTTAGAAGTGTTTGGGTTTTGGTGATTTTTCTTCCAGGTAGGGTTACCCATTTTCAAGGGAAGTTATGCCAAAATTTTGGTAGAATTTCCCTTGAGGTGGGTCCCGCAGGGTTTATTCCGGATTTCAAGGGGAAATCCGGGGTAGGTCCTGACATGGGGAGGCGAAATAGACTTCGCGAGGTGAACAAGACTTCGCGAGGTGAACTGGACTTCGCGTAGATTTATATGAAGGCGAAGCGAAATGGCTCCGCGTGCGTGGATTTACATGAATGCGAGGCGAGATGGCCTCGCGTAGTGGAGTCCGCGAACTGGGATCTAAATCTTAGGTTCCTCGTGAGATACTTTTCATATCCGTGAGATTGCTCGCCCCTTACTAATAATCTTGATCAAAACTGGACATTAATCCAAAGAGATCTGGGCATATCTAAATCTTAAGATTTGATTGATCTGATTGTGTTAAAATTAGCAAGTAAATCAATTAGTCAAGATTCATTGATTCGATTAAGGAAATATTATGGATTCAGAATCTTCATTACTCGCCTTAAGTGGAGGTATGTTAACACTATAAATACCCCCTCTCATACCAAGAGGAAGGGGGAACGAAACCAAGGGGCAGAAACAAAAGGAGTGGACTAGAGAGAGAGAAAAATCCCTCAAGAGCTCAGAAGCCTCCCCAAAATCCTTGAAAAACTATCAAGCTCCCCAAGTAGCCAGTTCTTCACTAAATCCCGAAGAGTCATCAAGCTGCCAAATAGCCGACATCTTCACCAACTTCAAGATGAAGAAAAAACTACCATGTGGAACTGCTCGTGGATCAAAACCGATCAAGAACAAGCCTCTACGGCCCTTAGTCAATCAACTGCTATAAATCGTCAACATGACAAGAATTCTAAATTATAACGATTCGATTCAAGATTAAGTGCTCATCACTCTTGGATCAAATCGACGTCGGAGATAGAATCAGAGGAGTTCACAAAGATTGTAACCCGCATTCGTATTGATTAAATTAAACTATTCTTTGTACATGTGTTGTTTTGTCATTTGTTACAGATATTTTCGTGTTTACACATGACACAACTTAGAGCCCCGCGTTGCGGAGCAAGCTTTTCTCCAAGCCTTGCTTCCTGGCAATTTCTTAATGGAGATCAACAAGAACCCTCCGGGATCCTACGATGCCTTGTTGGACCTAGCTGTTCGGTGGGCACATGTTGAATTTGCCAATTTTGGGCATTCTGCTCCCACCACATTAGCACTACCCGCTCCTCCCCCAAAACAGCAATCCTAACATAAGTATGAGCATCTTGATCGCGGGTAGGATAAGGGTAGACAACATGGCACCTCTAGGGACAACCAGGGACGCAGTTCCGATCGTCGTCACGGGGGGCAGAGGAACCGCGACCACCCTTATCTGTCAAGGGAACAGAGTCCTCAGCAACAACAGCGCCGTTCCTCCCTGCCACCTCGTTACGGGGTCCACACTACTCTGATCACTACATACGAGGACATATGGGCCAAGCACAAAGACCTCATTCCCCCACCTCAGAGAAAATATCCGAAAAAGCCCCAACGTGCTACAAGCAACAAATATTGTGCTTATCATGACGACAATGGCCACACAATAGAGCAGTACCATGGCCTCCGCAATGCCATAAAGCATTTGATCAGGAATGGACAACCCCACCAATATTGTACTCCCGCAACGGGAGCTAATGCCATTGAGGTTCATGGCCAGATCCTAACCCTGCATGGAGAAGCCTCATGATTCCCCCCTCACCACCCTTTTGCAAAAAGGCAATATGCGAACCCCTTGGAAATCCCTGACATCCAGAGAGGCGTCATGATCACCCGTCAACGTGAGATCAAGTGACATTTCGCAAAGGGGAAGATACAATAAACTGCCACCACATTGAGCCGTTCATAATAAATGTCCAGTAGGATCATTACAGGTGCCATAGAGCCCTAGTAGACACGGGGGCCGCCGTTAGTGTCATGTTTGCCAACTGTTACAGAGGACTCCGCCGGGACTGAGCTAAATTGTACAACAACCATGATCCCCTTGTCAGCTTCTCTGGAGAAATCGTGCAGCCGTTAGGCTCAGACTGCTTAACCGTTTCAGTGGGAACCAACCCTTGTTGCTCTTCCATCACAACCCACTTCCTCATAGTCGATTGTCCCTCGTCCTATAACCTCATCTTAGGCCGGGACATTATTTGGGGGTTGCAGTGTTTTATCACCAGCCACATGCTTCTAATGAAGACACCCACCCCGGGAGGCATTCTTACAATCTAGGGTGATAGGGCAGCCATTGAGCATTGCCATCTTAAGGCCATCCAGCAGGGACGGGGCGCCTATGAGATGTTGCCACTCAGCCTTTCAAAGCCCATTGATGACCCGCGGGACAACCCTGAGGGGAGCAGAAAAAAGAAGGCCCCGCGGCCCAATCCAGCGGAAGACACAGAATGGGTATCCCTGTCACCCACCGCTCCAGAGAAGAAAGTCCGCATCAGCACGAACCTCAGCCAAGAACTCCGCCACAAGCTTATTGCCTTCAAGATAAACAGGCAGTCTTCACGTGGTCCTATGCCGACATGCCAGGCATCTCCCCTGATATGGTCACCCACAAGCTTAACATCCTCCAAGGCTATCCCCTTGTCAAGAAAAAAAGATGTACCTTTCACCTAGAGAAGTATTGAGCTATCCAAGCCGAGGTCCTGCGGCTCAAAGAAATCAAGTTCATACGTGAGGTTTCTTACCTAACATGGGTCTCCAATATAGTTATGGTCCCCATGCCTAATGGTAAGTCGCGAATGTGTGTTGACTACACAAACCTCAATAAAGCATGCCCCATGGATAGCTTCCCCTTGCCACGGATTGACCAGTTGGTTGATTCCACAGCTGGCTACAAGATGCTTAGCTTTCTGGATGCCTACTCGGGCTATAACCAAATCAAAATACATCCCACCGACCAGACTCACACTACCTTTGTTACGGACAAGGGACTGTATAGTTACGAGGTCATGCCTTTCAGCCTCAAGAACGCAGGGGCAACCTATCAAAGGCTAGTCAATGCCATGTTTGAAGATGAAATTAGAGTGGCCATGGAAGTATATGTCGACGACATGCTGGTCAAAAACAAGACAGATGACGACCACATTGCAACCTCAACAAAGTCTTCACTAAGCTCCTTGTTCACGGGATGCACCTCAACCCGCAAAAGTGTATCCTAGCCGTTGGGGGTGGCAAGTTCCTAGGCTTCATGGTCAGTGAAAGGGGCATTGAAGCCAACCCAGAAAAAGTGCAGGCCATACTTGACATGACTGTCCCGACCACCCGGAACGAGGTCCAGTGCCTCATGGGACGCTTGGTAGCTTTGGCACGTTTCATCTCCCACCTCACAGACAAGTGCAATCCATTTTTTCAACTACTCAAAACCCAGTATATATAAAGAGAATGTCACATGGGGCCCGGAGCATGACGATTCTTCCAACAATATAAAAGCCTACCTTGCAGCAGTGCCTCTCCTCTCCAAACCTGTCCTGGAAGAAGTCCTTTATCTATATTTGGCTGTCTCCACCACCGCCATTAGTGCTGCCCTTACACGCCATGATCATGATAACGAGCTCCCAGTCTATTATTGTGGCAGAGGATTTGCAGATCCTGAGACCCGTTACCTAGACATAGAGAAACTAGCTCTCGCCCTCATCACTGCCACCAGAAAACTCAGGCAGTATTTCCAAGCCTAAACAATTCATGTGTTAACCAACCATTCTTTACGGCAAATACTACAAAAGCCTGAAACCTCAGGCCGCATGGTGAAATGGGCAATTCAAATCGAGAGAAGCCGTTAAGGGTAGGCAAATGCATATTTCATTGTTGAGTTTATCCCCTTGGCCGACGATAGTCCAAACCTAGACGCCCTTACTCGGGACGCCATATGGGAACTCTATGTTGTCGGATCCTCCAACCACAGGCTCAGTGGGGCAGGAATCATAATCACAGATCCAGAGGGCAACTTGTATGAGTATGCTCTCCCGTTTGAATTCAAAGCCTTCAACAACATAACTGAATACGAAGCCCTCATAGTGGGTATTCAGCTCTGTTAAAAACTCGGAGCTCTGCACCACCACATCTTCAACGATTCTCAACTTGTAGTCAGTCAAGTGGTAGGGAACTTCAAGGCCAACCAGCACAACTTGAGATCCTACAAAAGTCTCGCAGGCGCCCTCCTGCAGCACTTCAATTCATACAAACTCACCCAAATCCCGCGAGCCAAAAACTCCAAGGCCGACGCTTTTGCGAGACTCACCATAGCTCCTACCGAGTCCGCGCCACTTGATGTGCACATCGAAACATTGGACAAGCCGAGCATCTTGAAGGCTTATTCAGAAATCTTCACCCTCAAGCCTATTGACCAACCCTCGTGGATGGACCCATTCATGGCTCTCCTTTCTGATGGCATCTTGCCTCGGGACAAGAGCGAAGCACAGCGGCTACGTTGCAAATCCTCACTTTACTTGATCAAGGGTGGTAAGCTATATCGCCGAGGCCAGTCATGTCCCCTACTGAGATGCCTACCCACGGCAGAAGGGCACAAAGTACTGAAATCGCTTTATAGTGGTGTTTGTGGGAACCATGCAGGGACCCGGAACCTCATGTTCAAAACGCTTCGAGCTGGGTATTATTGGCCAACATTAGAGCAAGATGCCAAGGCAATTGTCCAAGCATGCCTTCAATGCCATAAATTTGCCAATTTTGCGCATCATCCCCCAGTACCCCTGTCTGTTATCATCTCGCCAATCCCTTTCACCCAATGGGGACTCGATTTAGTAGGACAACTCCCAATAGCCCCAGGACAATTCAAGTATGCCATCGACATTGTGGATTACAACACAAAATGGATATAAGTAGAGCCCCTTGCCAAATCACCTCTGAAAAGGTGATAAACTTCCTATGGCGAAACGTATAATGTCAGTTTGGGGTACCCCAGGCCATCATCACTGACAACAGAACACAATTTGACAATGACACATTTCGGGAATTCTTATCAAACCAGGGAACGACAATATTTTATGCCTCCCTAGCACATCCCCAAACCAATGGCCAAGTGGAAGCCATAAACAAGCCCATCAAGCACAACTTGAAAAAACGCCTGGAAGAGGCCAAAGGGTTGTGGGCAATCAAGCTCCCGGAAGTCCTCTAGACACTCTGCACCACCCCAACAACAGCCACAGGTGAATGCCCATACCTCTTGATTTATGGCATTGAGGCAGTGATTCCAGTGGAAATGGAGGTCCCGAATGAACGTGTCACGATTTATGACCCCGCGAAAAATGCCACGGGGTTACGACTCAACATGGACCTCCTGGAGGAGCGCCGGGATAAGGCACACCTCAGAATCATCAACAACAAGCAAAAGATAGCTAAATACTACAACAAAAAAGTCATCTCCCGCCCTCTGAATGTAGGCGATTAGGTCATGAAAGAAGTCATCTCCCACCCTACTGGCCTCAAGGAAAAGTGGGACGGCCCACTCGAGATAGTCAACGCCCCAGGGCCAGCCACATTCTATCTCAGAGACACTGATGGTCGTGTGCTACCCCACCCCTGGAACGCTCACCACCTCCATCTCTACCCCATTTAATTAATCTCAGACCCGGCATCATAGCAGGTATTTCCTTTTTGTGTACTTTAGCCCAGTAGCGGCTCTAACAATATGTACACCTTGCCCATTAGCGGCCAATTCTAAATGAAATCCCAACACATTGAATAATGAATTTGGACCCCATAACGCGGGACCAAAAACATTGGTCACAAGACAAAAACAAAGGCATAACGCCAAACATCAGCTTGAACTCCCCGACAATTCATAAATTCTAAACATGTCCAAATTGTTAACCACGGTACCTACATTGTTCAAAACAAAATTTATCTTTCCCTACATCTGAACAAAAAATCAAAGTTACATGTCATTTTTCCCCAGAAGATGAGCCACCGGACTTGTTAACACTCCCCCCACTCTTTGACCTGCTGCCACGACCCCAAGTCTGTCTTGTCACACCCCAGTCCTTAAGTTATTTTTACGGTTATTTATTTCGGTACTATTTTGGTCTTTTACCGTATTAATTAACCGTTTACTGTTAAGGACTTTAAAGTTGACTTTTTATTCCGTTGGGAATTTGGGAAAACTTTCTTTATGAAGGTTGTAGAGGACGTCGTTACGAGTTCGTAGACATGCTATGCGTTAAATTCGGAGTAAGCATGTTAAAGTTATGAATTTATTGGTAAAGTTTTCGAGTTAGTAAAAAAAGGGAAATTTTTTGAGTTGGGTTGAGAGTTGGGCCGGGGGTGGCAGCCCAAGCCCAAGCTCTTTTCTTTTTCTTCTCTTCTTTTTCCTCTTCTTTTATTTCTCTTCTGTTCTTCTTCCTCCCGAGTCTTCTTCGCCGGAGAGCCTCACCGTCGCCCGCCGCCGTCTCGCCAGTGATGGACCGCCATTCCGGCCCAGAAAGGACCCCCGCCATCTCCTCTCTCTCCCCGGCTAACCATCCGAGCCGGTAGAGCCGCCGGAGAGGAGAAAAGCCGCTGGAAGTCGCCGATCGTCTTTTCGCCGGAGCTCCGTCCTCCGGCCACCATAGGCCGTGATTTTTGGCTCATTTGTAGCCCTCATCAAGGTGAGTAATCCCTCCAAAAGAATCGGTCTAATTCGATTTCGTTAAGGTGGTTTGTATAATTGGAAGTTTTAGGGATTTTAGGATGTTTTAGTTCGATTGCCCTAGTTAGCCTCGGAATTGGACTAAATGCTAGTTGTGAAAGTTGTTGGGTATGATGAGAGGATTATTCTGTCAAAATTTGAGAGGCATTGGAGGTCGCCGGAAAATGGCTGCCAGCGGAGCCGCCGCCGGAAAAATATTTTATGTAGAGATTTTGATGAGGAGTTTAATGGAATAAGTTTTAGAATTTTTGGAGGAGTTTTGGATAGGTTTAAGAATTGTTGAAGTTAAGTATTTTTGGCGGATTATTAATTAATAATTCGGCCATTGGAATTTAATTGGTGAAAAGTGTTTTTGAGGATGTCGGTAAAAATTTGTGGAGTTTTGAGGTTAGCTGTGGATTTAAGATTTTGGAGTATTAGGCTTTGTTAAGCGCGAAGCATATTAAATTATGCATGTTTTGCTTTTAAACGTTCGGTGTTTCATTTAAGGTTTTAATATTATTTTTGTCCAGGCCGTAAGGAGGATTATTCAGCAGAAGCTTCGGGTCGTCGACAAGCTTAGCTGAGCACAGTGAGTGGACCTTTGATTTTAATATCATGCATGCGCTAAAGTTATTTAATTTTAAAGGTATTTGGAGATATAATATTTTGTTGGATTATCGAGTTCCACTTATTTTCCGGAACTCTCTTGCTAATTTTAGTTGACACGTGGGACGTGTCAAGTGTTTTATATTATTTCCATGTACAGTTGGGAACTGTACTGTGCGCTATGAGTTTATTATCATTTATTTGGGGAAGTGTGAATCTTTGTATTTTAATATTGTACTTCACCCTAAAAGGGTTGACTGATATTATTTATTGTTAGCTTGGCGTGGGACGCCATTATAATTATTAAGCGGTCCTCATCATATGTGAGTAGAGCATTTAGAGTGGGAAGTTATTATAATTCCACCAGCGGTCCTTATCATATGAGAGTTGAGCGCTTTGCGTGGGACACCATTATAATTATTAAGCGGTCCTCATCATATGTGAGTAGAGCGTTTAGAGTGGGAAGTTATTATAATCCCACCAGCGGTCCTTATCATATGAGAGTTGAGCGCTTGGCGTGGGACGCTATTATATTTATTTAGCGGTCCTCATCATATGAGAGTTGAGCGCTTGGCGTGGGACGCCATTATATCTATTAAGCGGTCCTCGTCATATGTGAATTGAGCGCATGGCGTGGGACGCCATTATAGCCTGGGAGGCAACCGATCGGTATATGTATATATTATTAGCAGCTAGCTATTATTTAGCGGTCCTCATCATATGAGAGTTGAGCGCTTGGCATGGGACGCCATTATATCTATTAAGCGGTCCTCATCATATGTGAGTTGAGCGCTTAACGTGGGACGCTATTATAGCCTGGGAGGCTTATAGTTTTGGTGAAATATTTTCCCTATTTATTGTGATTTATTGAGAACCAATGGGATTGGTCGTTATTTTGGTTTATAAGTATTTGCGGGAAGAGTTCCAAGAATGGCGTGCATAAATATTTTTCTAATTGAAATTATGGGAGAGCATAGATTTGATTTAATTGCTCCATATTTCTTTTGTCATTTATTTTGTCCACTCACTCTAACGTTTTAAATGCTTCTCCCCTGGGCCCTTCGTTTTTAAAATGCCCAGTCTGCAGAGTTCGGTTCGGCGAGGATAAGAGGCGAGTCATATTTCCCACCTCATCCAGTTTTCTCTCATAGGTTACTAGTTAACCTACCTATGTATTTTCTTCTTTTCTAGTAATTGCTCTGATAACCTTGGGATGTTTTAAGTGTTGTTGTCGTTGTAATGTTGTGAGTAAGAGCTTGTGACTCCACCTATAAGTGTTGAAAATGGTTTATTTGGCATGTTATTTGAGAGATTAAATTCATGAAACTATTTCGATTTCTTATGTTGGTTGAGGTGGTGGATGTTTATTTGGGGGAGCGGATGGCTCCAGAAGATGTGGTTGTCGTTGTAATGTTGTGAGTAAGAGCTTGTGACTCCACCTATAAGTGTTGAAAATGGTTTATTTGGCATGTTATTTGAGAGATTAAATTCATGAAACTATTTCGATTTCTTATGTTGGTTGAGGTGGTGGATGTTTATTTGGGGGAGCGGATGGCTCCAGAAGATGTGGATTGAATTGTTTTAGAAGTGTCTGGGTTTTGGTGATTTTTCTTCCAGGTAGGGTTGCTCATTTTCAAGGAAAGTTATGCCAAAATTTTGGTAGAATTTCCATTGAGGTGGGTCCTGCAGGATTCAACTCGAATTTTAGGGTGAAATTCGGGGCGGGTCCTGACATGACTAATGTTCACCGAAACCCTCTGCCCAAGCTGGTGCTTAGAGCGATCTCGTGACACAAGTGGGGGCCTCACAGCAACATTAGGGCGCACAAGCGAGCTCACTTGTGACATTCCGGACCATGAGACTTCTTAGCCGGAGACTTCTGCACTTTGGGGCGGAGAGACGCCACAGGCCCAGAAGCTCGCGGATCAGGGGGCGGAACAACAGAAGATGCCACCTGTGACACCACCACTTGGGTAGATACGGACCCCTTGGGACGCACAGCCCTCAGTGGTGACGTAGAAAAAATTGCTAGAGGTCGCGGCATGCCCACAGCAGGAACTTTATTCTGCACAACGGGGGACGTCGCACGCCAAGCCTCATGCTGCTTCGCCAAAGACCGCGAGATCTCGGCTTGATTCCTTTGTTCTGGCGTCATCTGTCCCAAGCCTTCTTTGCATCATCTCTCTCGGCGTACCACTTGCGCATTGCTGGCTCGTTAATCCAGCCCGCCTGGCAGCCAGTTTTGCGCAGATCATCCTAGCCTTTGTTGTAAGCACCCCTTAACTGCTGCTTATATGCCTCGTCCTCGCGAAACAATCTCTCCCCTTCCCCTGCAGCTCGTCCACACTTGGCCTTCCAAGACACCTCCAGCTTCGCAAGCGACTGAGTCAGCCTTGCCACCTCAGTCTCCAAAGATGCTGCCTTGGCAATCGCCAACTGTTTAGCCTCCGCCTGCTCTTCCTTCTTCCACATCGCCTCCTTTAGCTCTGCAACCACACTCTCCGCGGCGACAGCCTGATCTCGGAAGACAACAGTGTCCTGCTCCAACTGCTCTAGACGTTGCGCGAGGGCGTGGTTGTTCTCTTCCGCCACCCTCAATTGCTGGCACTTCGCCTCGGCATCCCCCTGCAAGTGGGTGACCACCCTTTCACTCGCAGCATACATCAGCAACATCGCCTGTAGGTACAAACCCCAAGTATAAGCCCAAGCCCGGACAACAAAGACAAAGCAAAACTTTATAGATGCTTACCCGAGTCAATTTCTCCTTGGCGAGTGCAACGCCAGCCAAGGGATCAACCTCCGCTAGAGCATGCATGTCGCGGGAACGATGACGCATGTCGTACACCATATGGGCTAAGTATGGCTGCACCTCCCCTGTCCCCTCTAAGGCTTGAGTGATCCCGGTTAGGCTCTCGGAACCCCCGAAACCCCTGGAACGCCCTTCCTTACTCGACCTCTTGGATTGACTCTCACTTGCCACCTCGACCCTCTCCTTCCTCTTCTGAGTCCTTGCCACGCCAACCTCTCCAACAGGATCCACCCCCTTAACAAAGTCTTCGCCACCTGCTCGCGATCCGCCCACATCCCCCAAAACCGTATCCACCACTCCCGCTGGCTAAGACACAGGTTCTTCCTCCACCTGAGACTGATTATGTTCGCCCTTGCGATCTCCATACTCAGTCTACGTCTCCTCGACATCCACTTCCTGGCCACCCAAGCTCATCGCTTTTGCTACCAGGGGAGGAACATAGGCGTAGTCCTCATCCCCCAGCTTCAACCTCAAAAAATCATCCTCACAATTGCCCAGCTCCATCTCCTTCCCCTCATCGGTCGGTCTCTAGGTTGAAGTCATACCTCTTGGCGTGGTCAGCCTTGGCACGCAACCCCTCCAACACGTCCTCGTCCAACACCTTGTCGAACAAACCTTTCCTTCTTCCGCGATCCGCCATCCCGTGGCATAGTTACTACACCAAACATAAAAGGGAAAGTTAGGAAGAGGCCAGAAAACACAAAATGGGAACATTAAAACAATCAAAATACAGACCCAGAACCCGGGAATAACCCAAATGGCTACATATGCCAAGGCGACGTATCCGATACGAGCTCTTACACTTGAACGCCCATGTCACCCGGCGTATCCGACGCTCCATCAACTCGGTTATGTTATATTCTTAGGGCACTACACAAAGCTAGTAGTCAACAAGGGCAGAACAAAACAAAGTAAAGAATCACAAAGACACAAGAACCCGGTACCTATTTTCTGGAAAGACCCGAGCACCCGGAAGGGATGTCCATGCCACTCCTGCCACTGCCCCCCAACTAGAAAGCATTAATGCCTCCAACTCTCACTTGTAGAGGTGGGCAAATCTTCCACCAAGATTTTAAATTTCCCCAGGACTTTATCGTCACACAACCCTGGCTGTCTTTCTTCACACACCAACTCATGTGTCAACAAGCGTTAAACTCCTCATAATTGGGGAACTCCTGCCCTAGTAAAAGACACAGAACTCCCGTACCCAATATTTGCCTCAACATATTGGGGGTGACTTGTTCCGGGGTGACATGCAAACACGCTAGTGTGTACTGCACAAATGGGGGCAGCGGGAACATCAGCCCGCGCCTAAGCTGATACTCGTATACCATAGTGAAATTGCCCGGCGGGTCCCAAAATTTCACACCCTTGCCAAGCTGCCACAACAAGACCTTGTCGGGAATACTCCAATTTTGCCTAAGTGCTTTAAGCTCTGACGAAGTCATACTCTCACCAGGAGGTTTCTAGAACAAATAGTTCTCCTCCCCAGATCTCGCCATGCTAAACTCTTTTACCACCTACAAGAGAGGGTCAGACGAGGACACGTGAGACCCTGCATCCATAACAGGAATGTCTTCCCCCAAGTCAAGTGCAACTTCCGCCAAAAGATTATCCAACTCCTCCCCCCATCGGCGCAAGGTGTTCGAAGCAGAATTATGCAAGCTAGAGACAGCCACAATCTCCTCGCTGGACACCCACACCGGATCTGCCATACCCTACATCCTCACGAGTTAGACACCCACTGCCTAAACCCTAACCAACCCAACAACAAACCAATCAATCCCTTACTTTAGAACTCCTACCAACATCGCAAAAATACGAACAATACCTATCGACTCCAGATAACAAAAGACAAACGCAACAACAAAACAAAAAATTGACTGGTTCATACCTTGAAATAGGGGATTCAAGTAGTGGCAGTGAAGCTGGTTGCAAACAGCCGAGCGCTCGCACCCAATCAATCGAGGGTGAAATTCGATGTTCCTCAGATTTGATTTCACAGCCCAACCAAAACCCTCTGTAGAAATTTGCGAATCGCTCTGTTAGCCCAAAAATCCCCGTGTAAACATGAAAATTTCTGCAACGAATAACAGAAAGACACGTGTATAAGATAAAAATATTTGTATTGAAGAATTTGCAGGTTACAATCTCTATTGGTATTCTTTTACAAGAATTTCCTCTCGTTCGATCTCCGACATTGATTTGATCCAAGGGTGACAAGCACTTAATCTTGAATCGAATTGTTGTAGTTTGGACTTCTTGTTGTGTTGACGATTTGTAGAAGTTGATTGATCAAGGGCCGTAGAGGCTTGTTCTTGATCGGACTTAGGCCACGAGCAGTGTCACGTGGTGCATGTTTTTCGACTTTGACACAGGATGAATCGGCACGTGTGTTCGGTGCTTGTTGATTCTCCACGAGTTTGTTGAAGAACTTGATAGAGATTTTGATTTGTAGACGACTTGAAGACGAAGGTTGATCAAGGGCCGTGGAGGCTTGATGTTGATCGGGTTTGATCCACGAGCAGTTTCACGTGGTGGTTTGTTCTTTGTCTTGAAGTTGGTGAAGATGTCGGCTATTTGACAGCTTGGTGACTCTTCGGGATTTGACAACTTCTAGACTTGAGGTTGATGAAGAACAGGCTATTTGGCAGCTTGGTGACTCTTTGGGATTTGACAACTTCTAGACTTGAGGTTGATGAAGAATCGGCTATTTGGCAGCTTGATGATTCTTTGGGATTTGACAACTTCTAGACTTGAGGTTGAGGAAGAATCGGCTATTTGGAAGCTTGATAATTCTTCGAGATTTGACAACTTCTAGCCTTAAGGTTGATGAAGAACCGGCTATTTGGTAGCTTGATGATTCTTCGGGATTTGACAACTTCTAGGTTTGATGTCAAGACCCACCCCGAATTTCATCCTGAAACCCGAGGTAAGTCCTGCTAGGACCACCTCCAAGGAAAACTTACCAAAGAACTCGGCAAACCTCCCTTGAAAATGGACAACCCTAACCCGGAAAAATTAAAGAACACTCTCTTAACCAAACTATAAATTTTCAACTTAATCCAAATAACCGAATAAAAATACACAGTTATTTTTCCGAAAGTATTCAGAGCTACTACAAGATAGACAACGGAAACTGCTAAAAATCCTAGTGGGTTAAACATATAACCTACTGGCGAACAGTAGTGGAAAGATGGGTGACTATGCCTCGTCGCCTCATTCTAGACCCCACCCGAACTCTGCAGACTAGGCATTTAAAACGAAGGAAAAACCCAGGGGAAAATATTTAATTACGTCAGAGTGAGTGGACAAAATAATCTCAACAAGGAATAATATTTCCCCAAGAAGATCATAAAGGAAAATGCTATACAAGCGACAGCTCAAAACTGGCAAGGACACGACTAGTTCCGGCTAGTCTCCAAATCTTAAGCAAATACAGCCTCGCAGGCTAAAATTATGTATATATATATCAGTATGTATTTACACTCGTCTACTCTATGTATGCTATCTATGAATAAGCTTGAAAGTAGATAGTCATACCAGGCTACTACGCTCGTGTCTAACGCTTACGTCACCCTATAATGACATTTTCCCTCAGTATGGGGGAAACGACCGAGTGGTATATATATACGTGCTTACTCCTTGTACGAATTCTAAGAATGAATGTAAAAATATAGAATAAGTTCGATAAGTAGAAAGTCATACAAGGCTACGATGCTTGCGTCTAACGCTCACGCCACCCCATAATGATATTTTACCTCATTATGGGGGGAAATCACGTATAGCTAGCTAGCGTTCACTCATATACATAGTATTCTCAAAAAAGTCAATAAATTAGTATAAACACCGAAATTCTCAATTCCGGTTAAAAATCCAAAAAAGGAAATTATTCAACAACAAAACAATTCAAACACATTATTTAAAACAAAGGTCCACTCACAACTTAGGCCTAAGCCTGACGTCGGCCGAAGGTCTCCTCTGCTCGAGCCTCCTCGCGTCATGTTCCAAAACATAATAATTCCTTAAATAAAATACCGAGGTTTAAAGAAAATAGGCATAATTAACTATGAGCTTCTCGCGCTCAACCATGCCTATCGCCCTAAATCTTAACTTCACTGCCAACCACAAATCTCCATAAATACCGACAACCTCAAAAATCACTTTCCAACGACCTAATCATAAAATAATCAAATGGCTGGATTTTAACTTATTAATCCGCCAAAAATTCCAAACTTTAACAATTCCAAAACCTATCCAAAATTCCTCCAAAAATTCTAAAACTCATTCCATTAAACTCCTCAAAAAATTCTCCACCAAAAATATTTTCTCGGCGACGGCTCTGCCGACCTCCGATGCTCACCAAAATTTGGCAGCACCTTTCTCTCAACCTCCTCTACAACATTTCTAACTACCACAAATTCCAATTCTAAGCCTAACCAAGTCAATCGAACGAAAACACACAATAAAGCCCTAGAATTTCAAATTCTGATTTCTCCGTACCTAGCTCAAGATGGAGAGAGCCATTTGGAGGGATTGACGCATTAGAGGAGGGCTTCCTTTTGAGCCAAGGCTTGCCAGCTATGGCGGTCGGAGGAGAGAGTTTCGGCGACGGGAACACTTCGGCAGCTGAAGCCTTCGGGCCGCTTCTCTCCCTCACGACTTCTCTCCCTTCAGGCGGCTTCTCTCCCTTATGGCGGCTTCTCTCCCTCATGGCTTCTCTCCCTAGGGAGGCTGCCACCGGTCTAGAACGGCAGCTGGGTCAGAGACCGATCGTTTGGGACCGGTGCGGCGGGCTGGGGCGGCCGGACGGGGGCGGACGAGCGGCCAGAAAATCTGATAGGGAGAGGGAGTCGGGAGCAGGAGCGGGAGAGAGAGAGAGAGAAAGAGAAAAAAAAAAGAAAAGAAAAATGGGCTTGGCCCAAACCGGTTCCAACCCACCATTAAAACCCACTCCAAAATTAACACCCAAAATAATACCCCAATAAAAATTACCTTTTAATAGCCAAAATTTACTATTTTTACCGTCATCATATTTTTCTCCTACGAATAATTCTTTCGAAATATTCGTCCCTCACACCACTCTGGAGATTAATTAAATTATACACTTAATGACGAAAACGGTAAAAACTCTTATTACCTCCATGCTAGTAATTAAGGTAAAAATTAAGCGTAGGGGCGTGACAATTCTCCCTTCTTTATAAAAATTTCGTCCTCGAAATTTACAAACATGCTACTCAAAGAGATAAGGATACTGTCGTCTCATTTGCTCCTCCGATTCCCAAGTAGCTTCCTCTACTTGGTGACTTCTCCAAAGCACTTTGACAAGTGGAATTGTCTTGTTCCTAAGCACTTGCTCTTTCCGGTCAAGAATCTAAACCGGCTCCTCTTCATAGGACAAATCCTTCTGCAAACTAATCGGCAGCTCAACAAGCACATGAGAAGGGTCGGTAATATACTTGCAAAGCATGGATATATGATACACATTATGTATCCTGGAAAACTTCGGAGGCAACACTAACTGATAGGGAAGAGAGCCAACTCGCTATATTATCTCATAAGGGCCAATATACCTCGGACTAAGCTTCCCACTTTTACCAAAACGTACTACCCCTTTCCAAGGAGATACTTTCAAGAACACCCAATCACCCACTTGAAAATCGAGGTCCTTCCTGCAGACATCTGCATAACTCTTTTGCCTACTCTGAGCGGCCTTAAGTCTATCACTGACCACCTTAATCTTCTCATTTGTATCCTAGATAATCTCAGGACCACAAAGTTCCCTTTCTCCTTCATTCTAACATAAACGCGTGCGACACTTTTTCCCATACAGTGCCTCAAAAGGGGCCATACCAATACTCGAATGGAAGCTGTTGTTATAAGCAAACTCCATCAAAGATAGGTTCTTATCCTAGCTCCCTCTGAACTGCAAAGCACAAGATCTCAATATATCTTCCAAAGTCTGGATAGTCCTCTTTGATTGCCCATCAGTCTGAGGATGAAAAGTAGTACTGAAGTGTAGTCAGGTACCTAATGCTGCCTGAAGAGCACCCCAAAATTTAGAAGCAAATCTAGGATCCCGATCTGACACTATAGATTCAGGTACACCATGAAGTCTTACTATCTCATTTACGTACAGCTTAGCCAATTTATCAAGTGTATACTTCTTTCCCACATGTAAGCAATGAGCAGATTTAGTGAGTATATCCATAATCACCCAAATACCGTCATGCCTTTCATGGGTACAAGGTAAACTGAAAACAAAATCCATGGTGATGTGGTCCACTTCCACACTGGAATCGGCAACGACTCAAGCAAACCTGAAGGTTTCTGCCTTTTAGCTTCCACCTGCTGACAAATTAGACACCTACTCACAAAAGCTGCAATTTCTCTCTTCATGTTTGGCCACCAATAATAATCCTTCAAAGTTCGGTACATCTTTGTACTCCCCAGATGAGCAGCATATGCAGAACTATGAGCTTCCTCCATAATCTCAATCTTTAACTCTTCATTCCTCTTTGGAACACAAAGCCTGCTTTTGAACAACACCGACCCATCTCTTCTTACCAAAAAAATTTACGGCGGCTCCATTTTCTGCTCTTTCTATCAACCGAACTATGAAATGATCATTATACTGTGCCTCCAGCACTTTATCAACCAAAACTGGCCTCACATGGAAACTGGCTACCAAAGCACCCACTTCGTCCACCGCTAAATCCACCCCTGTAGCCCGCAGCTCACAAAGAAGTGGAACTGAACCATCCTCAAGTGAAACAAAGACACAGAGGGATTACAACAAAGAACATCAGCTACCACATTAGCTTTTCCTAGATGATACTCTATAGTGCAATCATAATCACTGATCAACTCCATCCACCTTCTTTGCCTCATATTCAACTCCCTTTGTGTGAACACATACCGAAGACTCTTGTGATTGGTAAAAATCTGACACTTGGCTCCATAAAGATAGTGTCTCCACAACTTGAGAGTAAAAACCACAGCTGCAAGCTCTAAATCATGAGTGGGATAATTTAGACACCTACTCACAAAAGCTGCAATTTCCCTCTTCATGTTTGGCCACCAATAATAATCCTTCAAAGTCCGGTACATCTTTGTACGCCCCGGATGAGCAGCATATGCAGAACTATGAGCTTCCTCTATAATCTCAATCTTTAACTCTTCATTCCTCTTTGGAACACAAAGCCTGACACGACCCACCCCGAATTTCACCCTGAAACCCGGAGTAAGTCTTGCGGGGACCACCTCCAAGGAAAATTTACTGAAAAGATTGAGAAAATCTGCCTTGCAGATGGACAACCCTAACTCGAAAATTCCAAATTTCACTCTTAATTCAACACTTCCAAACATCACATAATTATCCTTCAGAAATTCTACACATAATATACAATAATCCCAAAGTATTCAGAGCTACTAAACACTAGCGGAAGCAAGAAAATATGAGTAGGTTAAACATGTAACCTACTGATGAAGACTGGCGGAAAATGCGGGTGACTATGCCTCGTCTCCAACTAGATCCAACCCAAACTTTGCAGACTGGGCGATTTAAAACGAAGGGCCCAGGGGAAAACATTTAATAACGTTAGAGTGAGTGGACAAAAATAAAATAATAAAAAAATATTTATGTTTCCCCAAATTAATTTCTAAGGAAAAAATCGAATGCAGGCTGCAAGCGATAAAACTTTTATCTCATAGAATATCGAGCCTCTCAGACTCTATAATATACGTATGTATTTACACTCGTCCATACTCCCTATATAAATTCATGGGTTTATATAGGGCTACTACGTTCGAGTCCAACACTCACGTCACTCCTTAATGCGGTGCTACACTACGCCATCAAGGTGGACATACGGGTGTATAAATATGTATCCATACCCCCTATATGAATTAAACATTCAAATAGGGATACTACGCTTACGTCCAACGCTCACGTCACACCATAATGCGGCTATATGCTGCGCCATTAAGGTGGACAGACACATATGGCTAGCTAGCATTTTCTATACATACTATCTCATAAATACATATTTATATCCACCGAAAATCCCATTTTCGGTATCTCTCCAAGAGAAATAAAAGCGTCAAAATTAATTGACGTCAAAACTCCAACAAAAGAAAATGTTCAATCATGAACCATAGCATGCATATTATTTCAAATAAAAGTCCACTCACAAATTAGGCCTAAGCCTGATGTCGATCTGGGGCCTCGTCTGCTCGAGCCTCCTCATGTCCTGTTCCAAATATAATATTAATTTCCCAACCAATAATCCAATATTTAATTAAAATAGGCAAAATTACCTGAGAGCCATAAATACGCTCATCATTGCCTAACTTCGATATTCTTAAATCGGAACGATACGAACTTAAATATCATACTCATGAGTCGTAAATACAACCTCCCAAAATACGACTTAAATCCTACGGCCGGATTCTACATTAATTAACCGCCAAAAATACCAAACTTCGGAAAATCATAAACCTATCCAAATCTCATCCAAAAATTCCATAAATCACACCAATAAACTCCTCTTAATATTCCACATTTAAAACCCTAAAAAGCTCCGCCGGCAGCGGAGGCCGGAGGCCAATTCCGGCGACCTCCAAAACCTATGAAATTTTGACAGAATAATCTCCTCATCATGCTCTACAATTTTCATGACCAACACATCACCCAATTCCAAGCCTAACTAGGCTAATCGAACGAAAACAACTTAAAAGCCCTAGAAATTTCAACCCCACATTTCTCCTTACCTAACTCAAGAGGGAGTGAGCTGATTGGAGGGGTTGCTGCACGGGAGGAGGGCTACAAAATTGTACCAAGATTGCCCGGATTGGTGGCCGGAGGAGGGAGTTCCGGCAGAAATGCTTCCTGGCGTCTCCGGCGGGATTTCTCCTCTTCCGGCGGGTTAGAGACTCGGGGGATAGGCTTGGGAGGGAGAGGAGGAGATGGGGGTCCGAACTGGGGTGGAGCGGCTGCCGGTGGCTGGCCGGATGACGTCAGCTGGTGGCTGGGAGCTTCCGGCGGAGAGAGAGCACGGGAGGGAGAAGGGAGAGAAAAGAGAGAAGAAGAGAAAGGGAGGAAAAAAAAATGGGTTGGGCCTCCCAACCGGTCCAACCTTATCGACCCAACTGAAAAATAAAACACCCCGAAAAAATAATACCCGAATAAAAATTACCTTTTACTAGCTAAAATTTACTATTTTTACCGTCGTCGTATTTTCCTCATACGAATAATCCTCCGCACATAATCGTCCCCGAAACCCCTCTAGGGACCAATTAAACTATTAACTCAATGATCGAGACGGTAAAATTCTTATTATAATCACTCTAGTAAATAAGGTAAAAATATAAGGGTCGGGATGTGACAAAGCCTATTTTTGAACAACAAAGTTCCATCTCTTCTTACCGAAAAATCCACGGCTGTTCCATTCACTGCTCTTTCCATCAACTGAACTATGGAAGGATTATTAAACTGCGCCTCACGCACTTTATCCACCAACACTGGCCTCACATGGAAACTAGCTACTACGGCACCCACTTCATCCACTGCTAAATCCACTCCTATAGCTCGTAACTTACAAAGAAGTGGAACTCTAACCATCCTCAGGTGAGACAAAGATATGGTGGGATTTCGACTAAGAGCATCAGCTACCACATTAGCTTTTCTAAGATGATACTCTATAGTGCAATCATAATCACTGATCAACTCCATCCATCTTCTTTGCCTCATATTTAACTCCCTTTGAGTGAACACATACCGAAGACTCTTGTGATCGGTAAAAATCTGACACTTGGCTCCATAAAGATAGTGTCTCCACAACTTGAGAGTAAAAACTACTGTTGCAAGCTCTAAATCATGAGTGGGATAATTCCCCTCATGCGGCTTCAGTTGCCTAGAAGCGTAGGCAATCACTCGATCATGCTGCATCAACACTTCGCCTAGACCTCATCTAGAAGCATCACAATAAACCACATACTCCCCGCTATCGTCTGGAAGCGCCAAAACAGGAGCACTAGTCAAGCGATCCTTTAATTCTTGAAAACTTTGCTCACACTTATCTGACCATTTGAAATTGACTCCCTTCCTGGTCAATCTAGTTAGTGGAGCTGCAATCTTTGAAAAGTCTTGCACAAATCACCGATAATAACCTGCTAACCCTAAGAAACTACGAATCTTCATCACAGTTGTGGGTCTTTTCCAATTTGAAACTGCTTCCACCTTCTGGGGATCCACACTAACACCTTCTGCTGAAACTACATGACCCAAGAATCCCACTTTATCCAGCCAAAATTCACACTTGCTGAACTTGGCAAACAACTGAGCATTTCTCAAAGTCTGCAATATCAATCTTAGATGTTTTGCAAGCTCCTTCTCACTTTTACAGTATACCAAAATATCATCTATGAACACGATCACGAAGCGGTCAAGATATGGACTAAACACCCTATTCATGAGATCCATGAACACCGCAGGTGCATTAATAAGTCCAAAAGGCATCACCACAAACTCATAATGACCATAGCGTGATAGAAAAGCAATCTTGGCTACGTCACTCTTTCGGATCCACAACTGATGATAACCAGATCTCAAATCAATCTTTAAGAAAATAGAAGTACCTCTCAACTGATCAAACAAATCATCAATGCGAGGCAACATATACTTATTCTTCACTGTGACTTGATTAAGCTTCCTATAATCAATGCATAGTCTCATGGTGCCATCTTTCTTCTTAACAAACAACACCGGGGCACCCCATGGAGACATGTTAGGCCGAATAAAACCCTTGCCTACCAACTCCTGTAGTTGAGTCTTCAGCTCTTTCAATTCCGTTGGAGCCATTCTGTAAGGTGCCTGTGAGATAGGCATAGTTCCAGGAAGTAACTCGATAGAAAAATCTATCTCCCTTACAGGATGCAAACCAGGCAAGTCCTCGGGAAACACATCCGGGTACTCTCTTACTACAAGAATATCCCCTACTTTCAACACTCATATACTTGTATCCACAACATGACCTAAGAATGCCTGACAGCCTTTACTTAACAATTTCCTGGCAGCCATAGGTGATATCAAGCAACTCGAAATCACATCTCTTTCCCCTTGAAACATAACCTCAAATCCATCTGGACTCCGAAGTACAACTTGATACGCCCTGAACCTAATATTACTTTTTATCCAGTAGTCTCTTATTTATGGTGGAAAAGTCAGGTGGGAGTGGTGTTACTATTTTTGGTGTGAGGTAATTTAGTCGAGATTTTGAGTTATATTTACCTGAACGGGAGTTTTTAAAATAAGGGGTAGCTAAATAATACTAGTTCCATTTTTGGGTTAGTATTATTAGGTGGGGAGATATATATTTTCGATGAAGGAAGAATTAAAAACAGAAAACCACTTTCTATTTCTTTCTCCCCGAGCCTGACCTCCCGAAACCGTCCGACTCTCCTTGACGGAGCGCCACCGTCCGGCCATGCCAGGTCGTTTCACCAGTCCTGTTCGATAGCTGGGACACCACTCGTCGTTCCTGGGGTGGTAGCCAGCCTCGTCTCGCCGGCAGCAGCTCGCGGTAGCACTGTCAAGGCCACCGGTCTGCTAAGTCGGAACTCCCTTCTCCGGTCACCGATCCGAGAAATCTTTGGGGGGTTTTGAAGCTCTTCTATTGGTCGTTCATCCACCCACAGAGGAAGCTCGATTTGAGGTAAGGGGCAAATCAGATTTGTAGTGTTCTTGAGCTTGTGAGGTGTTTTCCGGCCAAACACTTGAATTGTGGGTTTTGTTTTAGACATAATTGTTGTAGAGCTTGTTAAGAGGAAGGGATTGATGTGTGCTTTGTGGGTTTTGGTCGGAGTTGACATGGTGGTGGTGGTTGACTGCCACTGCCGGTGGCTATTGCCGATTTTGGTGGTGGTTTGAGGATTATTGGAGGAGTTCTAGAAGGGATAAATACTGATTTAGTATATGTGATTTTACATGTTATTGGTTGTTTGGAATTAGGGATTTGATGTTGGAATTGGTTGTGGGAGAAGACGAATTGAGGAGGTTCATTAGTTTGATTTATCATAATATACACTAGAGCTCTTTGTCGGATTGTAGGGAATTGGTGATTAAGTAGAGCTATGGCTCTAGTTTGGAAAGTTTGGGCGAGTGAGAGCAATGCTAGGGTGTTTTCCTTTGTATTTGGCAAGGTTGTAAAACTCGCTAGGCGCTAGGCGGGCGAACGGGTACCTTGGAGCGCCCAGGGGCCTAGGCGGCCTTGTAGGCGGCTTGTAGGCGGATTCGAATAATTTAATATTTATTTATATTTAATTATTTATATTGAATGATTATATAAAATCATAAATCATAATACTCACCAAGTCATCATATAAATTAAAAAAAAAACCATCAAATTTCAAAATAGTTCAGAGTTCAACAAATCAAAATAGTCCAAAATGTAAAGTACTAGAATAAAAGGAAGTCTAAATCTCTATTTCTTCTTCTCTATAGCTCTCTACGACTCGTTCGGTATCGACCTCAAACTCAAACTCAATATCCTCTTCTTCCCCTCCATCTTCTGTGTCATCATCCAAAACAAAATCTTCATCATGAAGTTCTCTTATCACCACATTCCTAGGACTTCTCCTCCTAGGTGCACTATCCACTTCCGAAGTCTCAACCTCCACACTAGTAATATCCGACTCATCTTCATCATCACCACCATCAACAATCCACCCTTGAGCCTTACTAGCTTCATTTGCAATTAGTACATCTACTCCTAACTCTCGTTTCTTTTTTTTCTAATTTTTTTTTTTTAAAATTATTCCGCCCAGACCCGCCCAAGATCGCCCAGGACCGCCCAGGGAGCCTAGGCGGCCACCTAATTCGCCCACCGCCTAATTGGGCCTTGAAAGCCCTCCTCTCCAAGGAGAAGCCCCGCCTAGCGAGTACTCGCCGCCTAGGCGGGCTGGGCGGCCGCGTTTTAGAACCATGGTATTTGGTAAAGGTGTGTTTTTAGTGTCGAGCCTTAAATCTCTTCTTGGTACAGGACGGGAGGAGATACCACATGAGGAGGGCTCTGACCGACGTCAGGTTTAGCCGCATATATTGTGAGTGGACATTTCGGTTTTAATAAAATGCATGCATGGTTTAGTAAGTGGTTCTTAATACTTCCCAAGTTTTAAATTACGAATTTCCGCTTCTGGATTGGAGATATGTTATTTATTTGGCTTAATTATTCATTGAGCATTTTAACGTGTGGGACACATTATTAAATTTAATTTATTTCTTTCTCTTGAATTTTCCGAGTACGGTTGGGAATCGTACTTAAGCTTTTATTATGAGTTTCGGGGAAACTCACATAAATATATATATATTTTTCCCTCTTATGCCGTATTTGTTAGATTATATGATGTCGATGTTAACATGTCGTTTTGCCTTTCGAGGTGATGTGACTTTCACGTTTCAAATGGGTCACTCAAGCCCTTTCCACCCTAGGGGTGATGTGATGTTGCCGGAGGCATCACGCAAGCCTTGTGCCCCCTCCGTCAACTCGAAGTGAAGGTACAAGGAGTATGGGAGTACTATGCTTGGGAGGCAACCGAGTCTGGGAGACTCACTTATATGGCCATATAGATTTTCCTTATTTGAGTTGTTAATTTGACTAGCGGGGCTAGTCCATTAAATTTTTGAAGTTTTCTTATGGGAGGTGTTTATTTTCCACTTTGTGTTGTTTTACGGCTAGCGGAGCTAGTATGAATTTATAACGGGCTTATTATTTTCTGCATGATGGAAATTTCAATTTCCGTATAAAAAGGGAAACCATATCAAGTTGGATTTTCGTACAAGCTTTATAAATTAGTTTATTTTCATCCACTCACGCTAACGTTTTAAATGCTTTTCCCTGGGCCCTTTTGTTTTCAAATGCCCAGATTACAGAGTTCCTGTTCGGCTTCACTAGGAGTTGAGGCATAGTATCTCCCGCTGCATCTTGTTGATCGTAGGTTACCTGATAACCTATGTTTAGTTATTTTATTTTTCTTCATGTAGTGCTCTGATAACCGTGGGGATATGTAAATTTGGTTGGAATTGTTTTAATGGTTATGACTCAAGTAGAGAGTTAAATTGGTTGATGTTTTCGTTAAGTAATGAAGTTGAATTGTTGGTTTGGGTTGTTTAGTGCTATTGTCGAAAAAGAAGGGATATAGGAGATCTGGATATTTGATTTAGGAAAAATATTCTTGTTTTTCGCAGGTTGGATTGTCTATTTTTAAAGGAGATCATGCTGAAATTTAGGTATGATCTCTTTTAGAGTGGACCCCGCAAGACTTGTCTGTTTATCTGTGGGATTTCGGGTCGGGTCTTGTCACAACTTCTTTTCGGAAACAATCCACCATAGCTCTATAAGTCTCCAAGAAATCCATCCCCAAGATCACATCAAACTCCATCATATTTAGAGGAATTAAATCGGCCTTGAAATTAAATCCCTCTACTAGCACTTAACAACCACTAAACACCCATTCTATTCTCATTACCTCACCAGAGGGAAGAGATACATGCCACTCGCCTCGAAGAGACGATGATGGCACATTGGCATGGAGGGCGAATCTACTAGACATAAATGAATGCGTTGCTCCGGGATCAATTAATGTAAATACTGGCTGACCAAAAATTAATAATGTACCAATGATGACAATGTAATATACCTTGTGAGGGACGAATATTTTGATAGAATTATTCGTAGGAGAAAAATATGACGACGGTAAAAATTTTATTACCTCCATGCTAGTAATTAAGGTAAAAATTAAGGGTCGGGACGTGACACTTAAGGTTGATGAAGAATCGGCTATTTGGCAGCTTGATGATTCTTCAAAGGCTTTGGGAGACTTCTAGGCTCTTGGGAGTGAGTTTTCTCTCTATGGTCCGTTGCCTTCTTTTTGTTTTCTCCTTGGTTCGCTTCCTCCTTGGCCCCCCTCCTCTTTGTATGAGAGGGGGTATTTATAGTGTTAACATGCCTTCATTTTTGGCAAGTAATGAAAATACTGAATCAATGATATGTCCTTATTCGAATCAATGAATCTTGACTGATTGATTTACTTGCCGATTTTAACATAATCAAATCAATCAAATCTTAAGATTTAGGTATTCCCAGATCGCTTTGGATTGAATGTCCTGTTTTGATTAAGATCCTTAGTAAGGGGCGAGCCATCTCGCGGATATGGAAGGTACCTCGCGAGGAACCTTGATTTCCAAGTAAGTGGTGATTTCTGATCTCACTTCACGGACGACTTATTTTGGACGTATATCCACGCATGCATGCGAACTCTGTCGTCTAGCTCCCTCGCGAGGTTCTCTACGCAGGGCCATCTCGCCTCACCTTCATGTAAATCCACGCGCGCAAAGCCATTTCACTTCGTCTTTATGTAAATCTACGTGAAGTCTGTTTCGCTTGGCAAAGTCCGTTAGCCTCGCGAAGTCATGTTCGCCTCGCGAGGTCGTGTTCGCCTCGTGAGGTCAAGTTCGTCTCACGAAGTCTAGTTTGCCTCGCGTAGTCCATTTCACCTAGCGAAGTCTTGTTCGTCTCGCGAGGTCCAATTTGCCTCGCGAGGTCGTGTTCGCCTCGTGAGGTCAAGTTCGTCTCACGAAGTCTAGTTTGCCTCGCGAAGTCCATTTCGCCTAGCGAAGTCTTGTTCGTCTCGCGAGGTCCAGTTTGCCTCGCGAGGTCCAGTTCGCCTCGCGAAGTCTATTTCGCCTCGCGAACTCTAATCTCTAGTTCGCCTAACCGCTGGCGAACCATCACCAAATATTTTTTTTTGGGGATGTCCGAGTAATTTGATTTAATAAATATCTGATCATCAATCGACACTTGGTAATTGATTTCAATTGGGATTTAAGGTTTTTGTTGTCGGCCGACCATCCCCACGTTGCCACGTGTCATTTCAGACGGCTTTCCAATTTTGTCGACTCACGAGCCACGTATTTGCTTGGATTATTCAACGACTATTATTATCGTTAAATTTTATATGTCTACAAATGCCCCCACTTCAAGGTGCGTCGTAGCCATGCTGTCGTCATGTGCTAGAGGCGCGACTTCAAGTCAATGCTTTTGTTGCGGATGGTTCTGGGCCAACTTCTTGGGCTCAAATGCGTGTAAGAATTCTAGAATTTTGTAAGAATTCCTAACTTTGTTGGGACTCGTTGAGTTTATAAGGATCTATGCATCTGTAGAGACTCGTCAATTTTGTATGTGTCCTCTTTGATATGGGAAACACTTTGAGCAAATTCATTTCCTTGTTTTCATATCGCAGAGCTCTGAACAACCCGAGCAAACTCATTGTCATGCTTTGTTATGACTAGACTCAGAAGTTTTTTCCAAGCTGCCTACGTACTCTTATGAGAAAGAGATCAAGTTATGACGTAGTTCAAGGAAATTTTTTTTTGGGGGGCCGTACGCAGTTTATGCTTGTGCGGGCAATGAGCATTTTTTTGTGTTTCATTTGCAGTTTAAGCTTGTGCAGACAAGAAACTTTTTTTTTTTTGTTATTCGCAGTTTATGCTCGTGCAGACAAGGAACATTTTTTTTTGTCATTTGCAGTTTAAGCTCGTGCAAACAAGGAGCATTTTTTGTCATTCGCAGTTTATGCTTGTGCAGACAAGGAGCATTTTTTGTCATTCGCAGTTTATGCTCATGCAGACAAGGAGCATGTTTTGTCATTCGCAGTTTATGCTCGTGCAGACAAGGAGCTCTTTTGTCATTCTCAGTTTATGCTCGTGCGGACAAGGAACTTTTTTTTCATTCGCAGTTTATGCTCATGCGGCCAAGGAGCGTTTTTGACTTTGGTGTGGTCTACATGAGGCTCGGCAGGTTGCATGCCCCCAGCAAAGACATCGATGATACTGCTTTAAGTTGTTCATAGATGAAGGTAGCATGATTTGATTGAGCTACGTCATCTTCAACGTCTAAACATATCTTCCCTTGTTGTGCGAGCTTCATGATGAGGTCTTTCAAAACGAAGCACTTCTCCACCGGATGACTGATGACACGGTGGTACTTGCAATATTTTGGATCATTGATACTTGCAATATTTTGGATTATTGATACTTGCAATGTTTTGGTACTTGCATTATTTTGCATCTCTTCTGGACGCTTGCAGTCTGGCAATTTGATTACTTCTTTTTCAAGCAAGTTTTCCAACATCTCAGCAACATCGAAATCTGGAAAAGGGTAACGTTTAGCTTCCAAGTCTTTTAGAGTTTTCCTCCTTGCTTGATCTTGAGTTGACCGAAACTTCTTTTGATCATTTGATTTGACTCGTTTCATGACCCTTGCAGGAGTTGCACTGATTGCCGAAGACTCTTGATTCTCTAGTTCCATGATGTCACATTTTCTTTGGCCATGACTAGCCAAACTGAGTTCGATGTCATTAGCTCGAGTATCAAGTTCTTAAAAGGTACGAGGCTTTATCCCTTGAAGTATGTACAACAAATCCCAATGAATGCTTTGGATGCACATTTCTACCGCTGACAATTCTGAGAGTCCGTCTTTGCCGTCGAGACTTAGTGTATGCCAACGATTGATGAACTCTACAGCAGGTTCGCCGTTTTGTTGTTTGGTGTTGGTGAGCTCTAACATACTCACCATGTGACGTGTGCTGAAGAAGCGGTTCAAGAACTCATTTTCCTTTTGCTCCCAACTGTCAATGGATTCAGGCTCCAAGTCTGTAAACCATTCAAACGCCGTGCCTCGGAGCGAGTGAACAAATTGCTTCACAAGATGATCACCATCAGTGTCAGCGTTGTTGCATGTTTCGATAAAATGTGCGATGTGTTGCTTGGGGTTACCTTTGCCATCAAATTGTTGAAACTTGGGAGGTTGGTAACCAGTTGGCATTCTCAAATTGTCTAGCCGCTTGGTGTAAGGCTTGGAATATGCCAGTGTATCTCGAGACGAACCACCATATTAAGCTTTGATTGTCTTGGCAATCATGTCTTGAAGCTGTTAAACTGGCAATGAAGCTAGGATGGAATTTGATTCCCCTTTTTGCTCGGAAGATGATCCATCAGACATGTCTTTCTTATCGCCATGAAGGTTATTCTCCGAGTCATTGTCATGGTGAACTTCTAGCTTCTTCATGAGCGATGCAATTTCTACATCCTTCCCTTCAATGGTCTTTTGGAGTTTCTTCACCACTTCAGTTAACTGGGCTATTTGGGCTGCTTGTTCTTCCACGTTGTTCACTCCTATCACCATGACTTGCATGGCACAAGAGTCGTCTTCTAGAATCGTGTCAATTTGATTGTCAAGAGGAAATTCCAAGTGTGGACATATCTTCGAATGAACTATGGTCGTGGGCGAAGGAGAATGTTTCCTCGAGTTGCGTGACGATGTTGAACATCTTTGCTTCATGAGGTTTGCCCCCATTGTTGTCCAAGCGTCGATCGGCTGAAATTTGTTGGTCTTGTTTTTCGATTTGATTTGCACCATCTTTGAAGCCATGTGATAAGGATGGTGAGATTGTCGGAGGAGGAGATGAGAGTCAAAGATTGTCTCACTAGGCATGCCAATTTTGTAAACACGAAAATTTCTGCGACGAATAACAGAAAGACACATGTACAAGATAAAATATTTGTATTGAAGAATTTACAGGTTACAATCTTTGTTGGTATTCTTTTACAAGAATTTCCTCTGATTCGATCTCCGACGTCGATTTGATCTAAGGGTGATGAGCACTTAATCTTGAATTGAATTGTTGTAGTTTGGACTTCTTGTCGTGTTGACGATTTGTAGAAGTTGAATGACCAAGGGCCGTAGAGGCTTGTTCTTGATCGGACTTAGGCCACGAGCAGTGTCACGTGGTGCATGTTCTTCAACTTTGACAAGGGATGAATCGTCACGTGTGTTCGGTGCTTGTTGATTCTCCACGAGTTTGTTGAAGAACTTGATAAAGGTTTTGATTTGTTGAAGACTTGAAGACGAATGTTGATCAAGGGCCGTGGAGGCTTGATGTTGATCGGGTTTGATCCACGAGCGGTTTCACATGGTGGTTTGTTCTTTGTCTTGAAGTTGGTGAAGATGTCGGCTATTTGGCAGCTTGGTGACTCTTCGGGATTTGACAACTTCTAGACTTGAGGTTGATGAAGAACCGGCTATTTGGCAGCTTGGTGACTCTTCAGGATTTGACAACTTCTAGACTTGAGGTTGATGAAGAATTGGCTATTTGGCAGCTTGATGATTCTTCGGGATTTGACAACTTCTAGACTTGAGGTTGATGAAGAATCGACTATTTAGCAGCATGATGATTCTTCGAGATTTGACAACTTCTAGCCTTGAGATTGATGAAGAACCGGCTATTTGGTAGCTTGATGATTCTTCAGGATTTGACAACTTCTAGGCTTGAGGTTGATGAAGAATCGGCTATTTGCTAGCTTGATCATTCTTCAAGGGCTTTGGGAGACTTCTAGTCTCTTAGGAGTGAGTTTTCTCTCTCTCTCTGGTCCGTTGCCTTCTTTTTTTTTTGCTCCTTGGTTCGCTTCCTCCTTCGCTCCCCTCCTTTTGGTATGAGAGGGGGTATTTATAGTGTTAACATGCCTTCGTTTTTGGCAAGTAATGAAGATACTGAATCAATGATATTTCCTTATTCGAATCAATGAATCTTGACTGATTGATTTACTTGTCGATTTTAACATAATCAAATCAATCAAATCTTAAGATTTAGATATTCCCAGATCGCTTTGGATTGAATGTCCTGTTTTGATTAAGATCCTTAGTAAGGGGAGCCATCTAGTGGATATGGAAGGTACCTTGCGAGGAACCTTGATTTCCAAGCAAGTGGTGATTTCTGATCTCACTTCGCGGATGACTTATTTTGGACGTATATCCACGCATGGATGCGAACTCTGTCGTCTAGCTGCCTCGCTAGGTTCTCTACGCGGGGCCATCTCGCTTCCCCTTCATGTAAATCCACGCGCGCAAAGCCATTTCGCTTCGCCTTCATGTAAATCTACGCGAAGTTCGTTCGCCTCGCGAAGTCAAGTTCGCCTCGTGAGGTCGTGTTCACCTCGCGAGATCGTGTTCACCTCGCGAGGTCGTGTTCGCCTCGAGAGGTCAAATTTGCCTCACGAAGTCTAGTTCGCCTTGCGAAGTCCATTTCGCCTAGCGAAGTCTTGTTCGCCTCGTGAGGTCCAGTTCGCCACGCAAGGTCCAGTTCGCCTCACAAGGTCCATTTTGCCTCGCGAAGTCCAGTTCGCCTCGCGAACTCTAATCTCTAGTTCGCCTGACCACTGGCGAACCATCACCAATATGTTTTTTGGGATGTCCGATTAATTTAATTTAATTGATATCTGATCATCAATCGACACTTGATAATTGATTTCAATCGGGATTTAAGGTTTTTATTGTCAGCTGACCATCCCCACGTTGCCACGTGTCATTTCCGACGACTTTCCAATTTTGTCTACTCACGAGCGACGTATTTGCTTGGATTATTCAATGACTATTTTTATCGTTAAATTTTATATGTCTACACCCCGATTTCGAAACACAAACTCCCTCCTCCAACCTTCTCCAGGTCTATTTATAAACATCCCACCCCGACCCTACTAATCTATATGGTCGGGGAATAGCCACGTCGACCACGATCGTACGAGCATTTACAACACTCCCCACGACCCCGTGCACGCGCGTTCACTACGTGCATGTTTCAAAAAAACAAAACCCAAACCGCGCGAACCGTGATGCTACCAGCGCGAACCATTACGCCAACGGTGTAAACAGTTACGCCCAATAGCGCAAACCATTACGCCAATAGCGTGAACCGTTACGCCAATAGCGCAAATTGTTACACTACCAGCGTGAACTGTCATGCCCAATGCAAACCTTTACGACTTTACCACTCGACATGAATGACCATGTGCCCCTCATAAACTGGCCATTTATGACACACGTGCGACATAGCGAGACGGTCCACATCAGATTCTTGAAACTTTCCCCAGCCACCTCGCGACCCTTGCGTGGGGACTTGGGGACTCGACACCATGCCTCCAGCACCCGGGTAAGACACATTCTCGACATAACTGAGGAATAAGTACCTACCCAAGAGCCCTCGACTGGGGACTTGAGGACTTGTTAGTGCATAGTCAAAACACTTGGCCACGCCGAGAATATGGCATAACCACCCAGTTGTCGGAGACTATTCCGGGCAAGACAGTACCGGCAAACCCTTTGTGGGCATCCAAAGAGTGTAGGTCCAACGGCAATATACATGTTAGACCCGCTCTCCGGCAGCTAAACACCCCCCAAAAAAGGAGATGCCGTAGAGGACCACAAAGAGTCCCACATCAGATATTGAGGCCACAACGCCCAACATAAGACTATAAAACAGGCACGACCCCTAAAAGAGATAAGTGAATAATCCCCTTCCATACTCCCATACTATACAAGTAGCGATCGTACGCTGACTTAGACATCGGACAGTCGAAGACCGAGCCATCACAGTCCTGACTCTTGACGCCATTGTTACTTGTGCAATTGCAGGACTTAGAACCAAGAATTTGACCTCCCGTCCCATGACCCCGGGAGAGGTAGAAATAGTATCAGTACGCAAGTTGTATTCATGTTATATTGACCCCTAATAATCAAGTTACTGACCCTTATCAATAATCACCTTATTACCACTTTCAGAAATATAATCTTCAAATGAAAACAAAAAAAGAAGAAGAAGAAAGTGAATTGCCCCAAATAATCAACTTATTAACCATCAATAATCAGCTTACCGACCCCCAATAATCAGCTTACTTAACCCCAATAATTAGCTTACTAACTCTAATAACTTGGTTATTACCCCAAACTAGAAGATATAAAGGTAATAAAGCACATCCAGTCAAACACAAACTCCCATTATAAAGAGGATGATGCCATTAACACATCATTTTTTTGCTATTAACACATCTCATCTATTTTCCTATCCACACATTTTATTTACAATTTTTCCAATTGAATTTGCTCCATAATTGGCTCTTATCATAAATGAGGTGTGTTAATAGCAAAAAATGATGTGTTAATAGCACCACCCTATAAAGAACTAAAGCATCTTCAAAGTTTTACTTCTGAAAAAAAAAAAACTTTATCTGCTTGATTCCTTCCGTACTAAATTCTCTCTCCCATCTCCCATCTCCCAAGCTATGATCTATGTCTCTCTCTCTCTCTCTCACCCCCACATTGACAGCACCATGACTCGGGTCGATGCTAGCGCCCGCGGGCTCTTGCTTCTCCTCCTACCCCTAGATTGAACCAAAGGATTCATGTCATTTTCTCGGAGACAAAAGTTTGTCATCTTGCAATACTATGAGACTACGAGTGTTTAGTTGTCAAATCAAGATCATCAATGTCGGAGGTCATAGGCGATGGGATCTGGTCGTTTTCGAGCGCCGTTCACGTTGGGCATTGTAGTCGTGCGTCTGGCTTCAAGCCTCATTGTCGGTGTCGTGTGTTGAGCTTCGAGCATTGTCGACGACAAATCTTCTACTAACCACCCACCCCTCCACACCCATATGGTGTGAGCAGTTTCTAGTGTGTGTGTGTGTCTATATATATATATATAGTTCATATCCAGAGCGAAGCGTCGCTTTGAAATTAATGTGTGAAGTTCCTTATTTGACTAATTGTTCGGTCATATTTCCACATCTTCACCGTTCAGTTTATTGATATTAATGTATAGATCATTCTTACAAAATATCATTCAGATTGATGATCATTTAGGTACCGAATTAGATTAAATCAATAAATGGATCATAAATATATCTAACCAGAACTGTTTGTGTAAATCACAATCACAAGAACTCAAATGATTATCAAATTAGATGGAACTTTGCAGAAGTGACCTATGCATTATGTTTTACAAACTGAATGGTGGAGATGTGGAAATATGGCCAAAAAGTTAGTCAAATAAGGAACTTCATACATTAATTTTAAAGCGAAGTTTCGCTCTGGATAGGAACTGTATGTATGTATGTATGTTTATGTATGTGTGTGTGTGTATGTGGCACGTTAACTTGCAAAGAAAAAAATCATGAATAGATGATAATTGGAATGGAAGAAGTCGTGAATCAAAGACAACTACAATGAAAAATGAAAGAGTCGATGTGGGAAAGATTCTTGAAACTCATCCCCCTTTGGTTATTGAGTGAAGGATTATTCAAAAATCGATTATTGATAATGAGGTGAGATTTACACCAATTTTGGTTCATTCATGTGTTAGTAAACACATAAATATGTTTATAGAAAATTCCCACTAACCTTAATTCTGGAAAAAAAAATTTCCCACTAACAAAATAAGATTCTAAAATTTCCAACCCAAACACTCTTAGAGTGTTATTCCCACTAACAAAATATTCAGCTTTATCCCTATTTTTGTTGTCCAAAATGCCCCTCCCCTAACATCTCTCTCTCTCTCTCTCTCCAGTGACTCTGATTCAAGGTTTGAAGCTAGGGATCTAATCAAGGCTAAGGGCATCTGATACACCCCGAACTTAGTAATACTTTTTATGCTGTAGTTTCTTATTTAATTGTGGTAAATCAATTTGGGAGTTGTGTTGCTATTTTTGGTTAGAGGTGGTTTAGTTGAGTTTTTAGGTTTTTTAGTTACCTGAATGGGAGTTTGTAAATGAAGGGTAGCTAAAATATTATCAGTTTCCATATTTGGGCTAGTGTTTTAAGTGGGAAACTTTATATTTTTCGGTGAAGGAAAAACAAAACAGAAAACACCTACCCTCACTTTCTCTCTCCCCGAGCCTGACCAGTCCGATTTCTCTCCGACGGATCGCCGCCATCCGACCACTCCTGGCCACTGCACCGTCTTGTTCGATAGCTGGGACGCCGCTCGTCCAACCTAGGGTGGTGATCAGCTCAAAATCGCCTGCATTGAGACACGGTGATGCCACCGTTGGTAGTATAACACAATCTATTGATGTTATATATATATATATAATTCTTTGCATATTCTTTGTGTGTGTGTGTGTGTGCGCACGTGCAAATAATGATGTTGTGTTTTTTTAGCTTGATGAATGTAAGAATGGTTAAATTCTTTCATTCACGTTTAACCTTAGAAATCCCGTTCGAGAATGATTTTGGGTTGGCAACAGACTAAAATGGTTCTTGAATTGTCCCATTTTTGGACAGTTTAGGAGAATAAGACTTTGTTATGTGATTTGTAGTTCTTTTGTTTTTGGTTTCCATTGTGGGTATATATATTTCCACAGAGTCTCCTGTATTGTTCCTCGAGTGCATACTAGGCTTAGATATTCATGCACTTAGGGAACTGTAGGGAGATGCTGCCGAATTTTTACCACACCGAAATCGAAACAAAAGAACAATAAATTTCCTAAATGGGATTAGGACCCTAACCGGATGCATAAGGTGAAGAAGAAATGAATATTTGTATGAGTAATGTTGGCTTGTTGCTATATACTTGGTGCTTATTTGTTGTTTCTCTTATGACAACAGATGCAAAATATGGACAAAAGCTGGATGGCATACGACAAAAGTCACCACTTGTATACACAGGGAATCTTTGATTTCTTAAGGTGTGTTGATTATCATGCTGCCCCAGAAACTGAGTAGCACAAGTGTCCCTGTAGAAAATGTATGTGTGACGATTGGCAGACACGATCGGGTATGGAACAACACTTGTCACATTTTGGTATGTGGAAGAATTATACTATATGGACGAAACACGGTGAGGTGGAGGAAAATAATCCTACACTAGCGGAATTTCGAGCAAGTTACATTCATGAAGTTGGGTAATCTAGTGGTACTGCCGACCCTTCTATATACCCCGCTATGAATATGCTACATGATGTTTTCCCGTATGCTTCAAAATATGAAGAGGCAGTTGATGATGATGCCCCCAATGTAAATGAGGCAGTTGACATGTCGCATTATGAGAAGTATAACAGGCTTCTTGAACAAGCCTAGACACCAGTGTATGACGACTGTCCAGTTTCAGTTTTGAGTGCCATCACGTCACAGATGCATTTGAAAGTAAAGCACAAAACGAGTAATGGGCATTATGGAGACTATTCATAGTTTATCAAAACTTTGCTTCCTTCTATAAATAGACTTCCTGAGAGTCATTATAAGACAAAAAAGATCATGGGAGACCTCGGCCTTGATTATGTGAAGATCCACGCCTACAAGAATAATTGCGTGCTATTTTACGGAGATTACAAGCATGATGTTTATTGTCCCATCTACAATGGGCCGAGGTATGATGAGGAGGCTTCTTCAGATAAAGGGAAATATGTTCCTGTGAACGTGCTTCGTTATTTCCCGTTAACGCCGAGAATGCAGCGGCTGTACATGTCATCAGAGACTACATGGGAGATGAGATGGCACGGTCTTCCTAGGGACGATGACGGTGTTTTGAGACACCCCTCAGATGGGGAGGCTTGGAAATCTTTTGACTCATCATTTCCTGATTTTGCAGAAGACGTTCGAAATGTAAGGCTCGGACTAGCAACCGACGGGTTCAATCCTAGACAATATGACTCTATCTCATAGCATTTGGCCTATTATTTTAATGTTGTACAACTTACCACTGTGGATGTGTATGAAGAAGGAATACAATTTTCTGACATTGTTAATTCCAGGTCCTAATTCTCTGGGAAAGTGTCTAGATGTGTATTTGAGACCGTTGATTGATGAGCTAAAAGAATTATGGGAAAATGGAGTCCCCACTTTTGATAGACATAGTAAAACTTCATTTAGGATGAGAGCAGTCGTGATGTGGACAATTAGCAACTTTCCTGGCTACGGTATGTTATCTTCTCATACCACTCAAGGGTACAAGGCTTGTCCTATCTGCTTAGAGAATGTGGATGCTAGTCGTCACGCGGACATGATTGGTTACCTGGGTCACCGTAGATGGCTTCCGATGAATCATGAATGGCGGATTGATGCAGAGGCATTTGATGGCAGGGAAGAGCATCGTGAACCACCCCCTATTCAGTCTGGGGATGAAATTTTATACAAGTTGAACACTTTCGATTTTGGATATTTGAGTGGTGATAAAGATGTGTTGGCCCAAAATCCTGTGCGTCCTGCTGCACTTGATTGGCATCATAAGAGTATTTTCTTTTAATTACCTTACTGGTCCACTTTGAGAATTAGACACAATCTAGATGTCATGCACATAGAAAAGAATGTTTGTGACAACATGGTGGGAACAATTGTCGACATTAAAGACAAGACAAAAGACAATATCAAAGCGCGGAATGATTTACAAAAGATGGGCTTATGGCGTCACTTATGGGTAAAAAGGACTGCATCAAGACAAATGTTTATGCCTATTGCACCTTACTCGGTGAAGCCCGCTTTCAAGACTAAAGTTTTCAGTTGGTTCAATGCTGTTAAGTATCCTCAAAGATATGCAGAAAATATAGCTCGATGTGTTAAGGTGGTGGAACAAAAGACACATGGATTGAAGAGTCATGACTCTCATGTTTTATTGCAACGTCTTATTCCCGTGGTAATCATACCATATCTGCATCATGATGTGGTTGAGCCGTTTGTAGCCTTGTCCAAGTTTTGGCAGAGATTATGCAGTAGAGAGCTGAAGAAGTCAGATGTTGTTGAAATGAAATCATACATTGTCTACATCCTATGTAAATTGGAGAGGGTCTTCCCCTCGACTTTCTTTTTGATCATGGTCCACCTCAAGATCCATCTTCCCGAACAAGTGCTTCTTACTAGTCCAGTACACTTTACTTGGATGTTTCCCATAGAAAGGTGTGATTATAACCCTAAGTCCTGTCACACATTATTATTATTTACCTATTTTCCCTATATTTTCATTTGTACTAACTATTTTATTTTTAGACAACTTGGTGGGTATAAAGGTTTTGTTAAAAACAGAGCAAAGCCGGAAGGATCAATAGCTAACGCATACATTGCACATGAGTGTGTAATGTATTGCAAGTCATATCTCCATAATACAGAGGCCCTCGACCCGGCAAGAACACATACATTCAACCTCTCAATTGTCTCTGAAGATATACGAATGTTTGGTAACTTACCTAATTCAGAAATTTTAAGAGAAGATGAGTTATGTGAGGCTCATTGGTGGGTACTGCAACACTGTGACGAAGTCAAGGAATATAGAGATGCTCATTTGAGACTTATTCAACTTAAGTATCAGAATAGGCATGAAGAGAGGCATAAGAAAACGTTTCCTGCATATTTCTTAAAATGGGTACGTTTAATCTCCCTATTTCATAATTGGGGGAAGGTCATGTACTTTGTCTCATAATTTTTAACTTATATATTTTCATTTGTTTGTAGGTGACGAGAATGCAAGAACAAAATAGCAATGATTACTCTCCGTAGTTGCATCATTTGGAGTGTATGCCATAAAGACATAATGTTTATGCGGCTTGTGTAGTGAACGGTGTTAAGTTCCTGACTGAACGACGAGATCAACGCCGAAAGACACAGAACAACGGCATCATTGTAGTGGGTAAGGATAATGTTGCATACTACGGAATTGTTGTTGCCGTCATCGAACTACTATATCCAGCAGGTATGCCAATTGTGTTGTTCAAGTGTAGATGGTTCAATACTGACCCAAATTTTTCGAGGAGTACGAAGATAGATCATGAGCTATTATTAGTGAATACATCCACAAGCTGGTATGAGCATGACCCGTTTGTGCTTGCCATTCAAGCAAAATAAGTGTTTATCTTGATGATTCGAAAGCTGGTGGAGGTTGGGAAGTAGTTAACGTGATGGAGCATAGAAGTATCTTTAACGAAACCACACTTGAAGGGGGCCGGGTAGAACAAAATATTAAGAATGTGGCTATTGCACCATATCAAGAGCCTTTAACTTCTGACATCCCAGACACAAACACTATTCACATCAACAACGACATCCACTTCCACAAGGTGAGTACATTCCAATTTCAGGTTTAGGGTTTGATTTCGGTTCACTTCCGTACATCCCACCTAGTCATGACTTCATTAACGATGAAGATGAAGATTCAAATGAAATTCCTGAGGATGATCTAGAAGATCTGGATTACGATGAGGATAGCGATTGAGTACTTAATTTATTATTAGAGGTAAGACGTTCCAAATGTGAACATAGAACATTGTTATACTGTTAAAAGATTAATTATTAAATAAATGTATTTAATGAAAATATACATAAATTTATTGTTTTGCGACGAGAAAGCCTAAATTTGTCGGTAAAGTTATATCTTAAGCGACGAAAAAGAGTTATTCGTAGCAAAGGGCCAAAAATATAGCGCGTTCGAGTTTTGCGCCAAATATTTGGGCCAAAATTCGAATACATATATTGGACCACGAAATTCTTCCATTCATCACTTCATCTATATCAAATATACCCAAACATATAGTTTCAGCCCAATTTCATATATCACCCAGTTCGTTTTCATCTTCGACCTCGTTCTCAATTCGCCTCGCCAGAATCACTCGAAACCCTATAATCCCAATTCCCCACCTTCGCAAACCCTAAACCCTCTCTCCCAAATTCGTCCTCCCAATTCCAATCCCAAGCATGCCACCATTGACGAAGAAAAGGGTCAAGGAGATTGCGTCTGAGAGATTACGATCGGCTTGTGCTATTCAATTTGGTTCCGGCACGACGGAGAATACGGCGGGGCCGACGGAAGATGTGGCTGACCAGTATACGACGGGAGATGGTGAAACGACTCCACCTCCACCACCAGTGTCGATTGCCTCTACAGCTCCCCCACTGGATGAGGACGAGGTCGACGTTGTCGCCGCCCCAGAAGAAGCTCAGGCGATGGTGTCTGATGGTGTTAGTGTTTGACATGGTACTAAGAAGTCCACCGGACCTCCCCTAAAATGCCGACGAGGGTTCGACAACCTTGACAAAGTCAAAAGAATTGTAAAATGCTCCAGCTTGATCGAAGTTGTGTACGACGACTTAATTAGAGGACCGTCTTCATCATCAGTGAACAACCTCCTGGTTAATAGCTTTGGTTGCATAATTCGATCAAACGTGAAATTGTCGGCCGGAAACTGGGAATGCATCGATGACTCTGAGAAGAAGAAGTTGATAGACGGGCTTACGATAAGAATCCAGTATACTTTTGGTTCCTGAGTTGTTTTTATTGTTCATTATTCCTGTTTATAGTTTAGTAATGATGATGATGTGTTATAGGTGAACAAGTGTTGATGTCCTATTATAGTTGAATGAGTTCTAGGTGATGTTAGGACAGTTTACAAGAGAATGAACTTACCAACAGTTCCTTAAAAATTTCAAATTGTAATCAGCCTTACAAGAGACTAGTACAAAACTACAAATCAAAATGGTAAACTAGATCAATAATGACTTCCTTATCATAGGTTACTGATTTCAAATCTTATTTATTCTTCACCTAGACAAGTAGATAGCATATATATCATGCATATATATATGCATGATATAAATAGTATATATATGCATGTAGCTCTTGGTTAGACAAGTAGATAGTATATATATGCATGATATAAATATTTACCACTGCATAATCTAGCAGAATGACTTATCAGTAACGTTTTGATATTCTTGGCATCGAGCACTTGTTCTTCCGGTCATGATATATGGTGAATCTACTATTTTTATTCTTCATTATTTCAATTTTTAGTCTCATGAGGAGTTGTTTGTGCTATAGCCATATTTTAAAATTGATTTTGGGGATAAACGGATGTGGGCGTGGCTTGAAGATAAGGCAGGTACCATATAACGAGATTGGAAGGGGGACTTTTCAAGGCATTATAAGGAGTATAGGAGAAAAACAATTCCGGTTGATTTGATACACAGGAAAGATGAGTGGGACTGGCTTTGCTGGCACTTTGAGTCGCCTGATTTCAAGGTATTATTCATAGAATATACTTTTATCAATGGTTCTTACATAGATATATCCTTTTACATCAATGGTTCTTTTTCAAGGAACTCATTCATAGAATTATGAATAATGGTAGAAAGAGTCTAAAAACCTTAGAAGTAGAAGCCCATTAAGATTCCCAGAACTTAACTACCCACTAAAAAATATATGAATGTGAATGTGAATGTGAATGCCCAAAACTTTGTTTTTCTTTCCCTGACATTTTGAATATGAATGTGATCTACGTACTATGTGATTGGCAGACACGATCGGTGGCTAACACGACCAACCGTGATTAGAAGGAGTTGGAGCACCACACGGGGCGGCTATCTATCATCTACAGGGTGGTCCACCACAAAGAGAAGGGTGAGGAATTTCTTGTTATCCCAGCTTACACGGAGACGTATGACACAGTCAATGACCCTAAAGCTGCCAAGAATCATGTAAGTTAATTAAATCTGGTGCAAATAGCTTACATATATTCTTTGGATAGTTTTTAGTTAGTGCAATTAAACCCTTAATTTCTTTTCAACTGCAATATGAATTTGAATTCTAAATCTAATTACAAGCTTATCTCATACCTCTTATCTGTAGGAGGAAATGCAGAAAGAGGCCATTGAATTGAAAAATGCACAAAAGAATGCAAACCCTGACATCCCGGAGGCTGAACTCCCACCTTTGGAGTGGGAGTCGAATATTAAGATGCTTGAAGCAGGAGTTAGCAGAAGAGCCGGGAAAGAGATCCGTGGTCTTGGAAGAGCAGGTGTCCGACAGCCATCATCTTCCACTCCACGTTTTCGAGTTTATGAGGCCGAAAAAGCTTAGGCGGTTTCACAAAAGCTTAGTGAAGAGATGACATTGGTGAAGCAGCAACTAGCAGCCATGATGTCTTTCATGGCGCAGCAGACTGGGTGTCCTCCACAAGTTCATTCCCAACAACCTCAAGATGAAAATGTTGATGCAGGGAACAACATGGAAGCTGAGAGGAACTAGCTAGGTACATCACTGTATACTTCACTATTTTGGTTTTGTTTAGATGGAGAAGCCTTTGGTTAGATTGTTGTGAAGTTGGTTTTGTTTAGATGGAGAAGCCTTTAAGGTTAGGTTGTTGTGCAGTTGGTTTTCTTTAGATAGAGAAGGGTAGGCTAGCTAGATGGAGAAGCTTTAAGGTTTGTGCAGTTGGAGTAGGATAGGCTAGCTAAGCTAGGATGAATGGTTTTGTTTAGTTGCAAGTAAAGGTGTTACTAAAGAGTAAGACTTTGTATGAACAAATTATGCATATATGAAGATTTATTGTTTGCTAAATTTGGAGTTTTACAGTTTTTGTTTCTATAGATGATGAAGATGATGAATTGATGATAGTGAAACAGAAAGGACAAGGAAAAAGCAAATAAAACTAGCCTCAGTGAAAAACCTTATGCGACGAACACGGTAGTGTTGTCCCATAACTACATCAAGTTTTCGTCGGCAATTCGTCGTTACAGAATTGTTGATGATGAAATATTTTTCGTTGGAAACGCTATGGAACAATATGGACTATTCGTCGCAGAAGTAAATCAACATTTCGTCGGCAATTCCACCAATAATTCGTCGTTATAGAATTACTAACGACGAAAAAATATTCATCAGACAAGAGATGCGATGACACTCGTCGCTATGATTTTGTGCGACAAAAATTTATTCATCGTATTATGTACATTTTAGCGACAAATTTTTTTTTTCGTCGCACAAAGTCTTATGCGACACCACTTATGCGACGACTCTTATGCGACCAATGTTTCGTCGCATAGGTACTAATGCGACGAATAAGATCTCTTATGCCACAAAATCGTTTCGTCTCTTAAATCTGCCATCCTACAAGTGCAACCATCCTGAACAAATTGTTCGATACCATTCTAGAATCTGGAACCCAGCTTAGTTAAATTATAGTACTATTAAGAAAGAAATTTTATTAATTGTACTATGTATCAGAAAATTTCAAGATGATTCATTAAATCAAAAAATTTTGGTCAGAGTTGATTGTAAAAGTGCAAAAGATTTTTTGGAAAAAAATGTTCCAAACATTGCTAGCAAACAAATCTTTGCCCGTTGGCAAGCAATCTTAAGTATTTTTGATTTTGAAATTGCATTCATTAAAGGAAGTGACAATCATATCATAGATTTCCTAACTCATGAATTTCTACAGGGCACCAAAACATGAAGCCCAGCTCATCCAAAGGGAGAAATCCTGAAAAATCAGTATCTAAGTCATCTCCCCCAATTAAGAAAGAATAACCTGAGTCAAACCCCAACATAGTTCTCTATGCTGGTCATTCCCCCATTCCAATAGTCAATCGGTATAGTACTCTTGGTAGCACTCTCAGTCTGAATAAACCCAATTACTAGTCAGCTTTAGTAAACCAATATGACCCCTACAAAACAGATTCCTCATCAAACCCTCCAGTCAAATATAAAAAATCATCCCCTTACTTTGACAGGGCCGAACGGTTCCTCTTCGAGATTGAACCCTCTATGAGTCATCTCAAAAATCTCATCTCTTTAGTAAAAAAATATTTTGGCCCAAATGCTCAATACCCTCCCGGTAAATCTTTAGCATTCTATAAAGAAATTCTATTCAAATCTCAGTAATTATCCATTAAACCAATCCATGACCCAAAAGACCAATCTAAAATATTATACCATTCTCTTTACATAATTCGTATAATTTCATTATCCCAATGGGGTGATTCCCCCTCTTCTCCTCACAAATTAGAATCCATTACATTCACTTATTATGAGTACATTGAAGCATGGAGTAAAATCTTTCTCTACCAAACAGAAGATTTTTCTCATTCATGGTTTCTTAATTTTGATCGAAAATTCAATCGCCAATTCCCCATGTGGTTCGGTGATTGGTGGAATAATCATGCGTGCCCTTATGACCTTCTACCCTCAAATCTCTAGAATGCAGTCACTAAATTTGCTTCAGTCATGTCTTTTCAGAATACGAGAAAAGGTTTCCCCCACTCTCCAATTCATGGCCAAATACAAAATCCCTTGGATCTTCAAATGACAATATAAAATTGAATCTGAAAATCACATGGTCTTACGACAACTCTTAGTCAAATGGTGGGATAAATTCAACTCTAAAAGAGTTTTATCCCAATTTAATGAAGAATTTTCAGTTATTCCATCCAATTCAGGAGCTCCGGTCTTTATTCAGCCGACATCTCCGATCCTTCAGTTAAAGTCTCAAACTTCTTAGTTACCATCTCCTTCTAAGAACAGAGCCTCCAGTTCATCCTCATCCTCCAAAACAGATGAGTTAAAGGAATTGGCCAAACAATTATTACAACAAGCGGCCAATTTATCCACAAATGATGAAAGAGAACACTCTCCATCAGAATCATCATCATCACATAGTCATGAAAGTTCTCTCAGTCAACCAATCATGTGGGCTGATTATGAAGACAATCAAGACCCATATGCTGGATTCTAGTCAAAGACAAGTCCAGACAAACTTCCACCGAAAGTATCAACAGTGAATCCGTGGCAGACAAGCTACTATTCAACAATAGTCAATTTACTATTCATCAACAGTCACACTCATGGCAGACAAGTTACTATTCATCTACTTTCATCTACTTTTTACTATTTATCACTTTTGTAATTTGTATTTATAGAGGCCCCCAGCTTCAAAGTGAGGCGGGCTTTCATTTCCCTCTCTTCCCTTTCTCTCTAGTAAGAGCTCCTCCTAGTTAGTTCATGTACTGAGCATATATTGCTCTTCATTCATGCATTGATTTCAATCAGTAAGTTGTAAACTTTTTTCATCTACTTTTTACTATTCATCACTTTTGTAATTTGTATTTATAGAGGCCCCCAGCTTCAAAGTGAGGCGGGCTTTCATTTCCCTCTCTTCCCTTTCTCTCTAGTAAGAGCTCCTCCTAGTTAGTTCATGTACTAAGCATATATTGCTCTTCATTCATGCATTGATTTCAATCAGTAAGTTTTAAACTTTTATTAAATTCAACAAGTAAACTATTATGTGTTATGCTTCAATATATATATGTCACGCCCCAGTCCTTAAGTTATTTTACGGTTATTAATTTCAGTATTATTTTAGTCTTTTACCGTATTAATTAACCGTTTACTATTAAGGACTTTAAAGTTGACTTTTTATTCCATTGGGAATTTGGGAAAACTTTCTTCATGAAAGTTGTAGAGAACATCGTTACGAGTTCGTAGACATGCTACGTGTTAAATTCGGAGTTAGCATGGTAAAGTTATGAATTTATTGGTAAAGTTTAGAGGTAGAAAAAAAAATTGGTATTTTTGAAGTGGGCTTTTTAGTTGAGTTGGGCCGGGGGTGGCAGCCCAGGCCTGAGCCTCTTTTCGTCTTCTTCTCTTCTTCTTTTCTCTTCTCTCTCTTTTCTACCCGGTTCTCTCTCTCTTCATGAAAGTTGTAGAGAACATCGTTACGAGTTCGTAGACATGCTACGTGTTAAATTCGGAGTTAGCATGGTAAAGTTATGAATTTATTGGTAAAGTTTAGAGGTAGAAAAAAATGGGTATTTTTGAAGTGGGCTTTTTAGTTGAGTTGGGCCGGGGGTGGCAGCCCAGGCCTGAGCCTCTTTTCTTCTTCTTCTCTTCTTCTTTTCTCTTCTCTCTCTTTTCTACCCGGTTCTCTCTCTCTCCGCGATTTTTTTCCTTCCTCCGCTGCCCGGTTTTCCGGCCGTCCTCCTGTCGCCTTCCGGCCACCAACCGCCGCCGAACCAGTCCCGTTCGGTCGACCTCCAACCCAGCAACCTCCCTGGACCGGTGAGAGGAGCCCTAGCTGCGCCGTGAGAGAGCGATGCCACCCGAAAGGTCCGGTTGTCCAAAACGTCACTTCGCCGGAACTCCCTCCTCCGGCCACCAATCCTGGCAAGCTTGGTATGGTTTTAAAGGTCTCCAACCCAGCTACCTTGCCCTAAAAGGACTCACTCCGGTTTGCTTCAGGTAAGGAGAAATTTGAGGTGGAAGTTCTAGGGCGTTTTTGATTTTTTGTTCGATATGCATAGCTAGACTTGGATTTTGGGTTTGTGCTAGTTAGGAAAGTTGTAGAGCATGATGAGAGGAAGATGTTGTTAAAATTTCATAGGAATTGGAGGTCGCCGGAAAATGGCTGCCGGCCGCCGCCTCCGGCGGAGCCGCCGCCGGTTGGGAGATTTTTATGTTGTTAAATTTGGAATATTAAGGAGAGTTTATTGAAGTGAGTTATGGAATTTTTGGATGAGTTTTGGATAGGTTTATGAATTTCCGAAGTGTGGTATTTTTGGCGGTTAATTAATGTAGAATTCGGCTGTAGGATTTAAGTCGTATTTTTGGGGAGGTTGTATTTACCGCTGCTGAGTATGATATTTAAGTTCGGATCATTTTGACTTAATATTATTGAAGTTAGGCAATGTTGAGCGTAGTTTTGGCTCTCGGTTAATTTTGCCTATTTTGTTTTAATATTGGAGTTTTAGTTAGGAAATTAATTTTATATTTGTGCTAGGGTTCGAGGAAATCTCCCTGGAGTGGCGATTTGGATTTCATCGGGCTTATGCCTAGAGTTGTGAGTGGAATTTTGATTTAAAATATATGCATGCGGTGATTCTACATTAAATGATTGATTTTATTGAATATCAATTTGTGGATTGTCTATTATCGAGAAGTCATTTTCAGAAGTAAATGTTCTCATTTATAATGCCTATCGTGTTATTTGGAAAGTTACCGAAAATAAGATTTTCGGTAGAGTCGTGTGCGTATTGCATTTTATGATAATTGGCAATTTCCATTATTGTTGGAAAATAACCGAAATTGAGAATTTCGGTGAGTATGTATATATATCCATATTTGGATGATTATGAGAATAATATGTATATGGGGGAATGCTAGCTAGCTATACGTGCTTTTCCACCATAATCAGGTAAAATTTCATTATGGTGCAACGTGAGCGTTAGACGCAATCGTTGTAGCCCTATATAAAAATAATAATTTATATAGAGGATATGCGCGTATATTTATACACCGTGCTTTTCCACCATACTGAGATAAAATTCCATTATGGTGCAACGTGAGCGTTAGACGCAATCGTTGTAGCCCTATATAAAAATAATAATTTATATAGGGGATATGCGCGGATATTTATACACCGTCTTTTCCACCATAATGAGATAAAATGTCATTATGGTACAACATGAGCGTTAGACGGAAGCGTTGTAGCCTTGTGTGAATTTTCTATTGTGTTTGTTGTTTCAAGAAAATTCATACAAGGGATATGACGAGTGTAATACATACATATTTTATTTTAGCCTGAGAGGCTGTATTTTTTTTGAGCATTGGAGACTGGCCGGAGCTAGTCATAAAATTGCCAGTTTTTGTGTTGAGCATTTTTGAGCTGTCGCATGCAGCATATTTTCTATGGAAATGTAAATTGGGAATGCATAAATATTTTCATTAAATTTATGTTTTTGTCCACTCACTCTAACGTGTTTCAAATGTTTTCCCCTGGGCTCTTTGTTTTAAAAATGCCCAGTTTGCAGGATTGCATAGTTGAGGTCGGGCGTACATGGGGATGAGGCATAGTCATCATATAGCTTCCGCTTGTTAATTTATTATGTTTCCTTTCTTCCTGTTAGAGTTGCTCTGAATCTTTAAATGGTTGGATATGAGTTTTGTTTAGATTAGTAAATAATTTGGGTGGTGTTGTGATTTGGGAGCACGAAGGCTCCAGGAGTTCAAGGTTGGATTAAAAATTTTTGGAAGTGTTTGCAGGTTTTCGTTAAGAAGGGTTGTCCATTTTCAAGAGAGGTTATGCCGATTTTTCGGTAATATCTTTCTTGGAGGTGGTCCCCGCACGAGTTACTCCGGTTTCAGGGTGAAATTCGGGGTGGGTCGTGTCAGTTGGTATCAGAGCCTTAGGTTATTCGATTCCTTTCTCTTTTAGTACTACCTCATATTCTTGGTCACACTTAGTGTCTATAGAGTGATGGTCTGATCGTGGCGGATCTATTAGCATTATATGCTTTAGTCACTATGTGTTGATTAAGTGAGTGATGTAGTTGTTCTTATTTTGTTTATGGACAGTAGTGTGCCATAAATGTTTTCATCTCTAAGACTATGCCTCCGTACGCCGACCTCTTTGGTAATCATTATGCTTCGAGTAATGAAAATGTGTATGGATCACTCCTTTCCGAGGGTTGTTGAGTGATATCATAATTTGTTAGAGTTCAATTGCGAGTTGGGATCTCCAGTTAAGAACTCAGATGCATGGCAGCATTCATTTCCTTTGATCCATGATTGATCGAGTTATGATTAAGATGCCAAGGTGAGCACATTGAGCGAATTTGTGGTAGGTGAATGGTTTGAATCTAAGCCCTGGGAGTTTCTACTTTTGTTGGGCAAGTGTGAAGTTGTCGTAGTCCGATGGAAAAATCGTGGTATCGAATTACGTGACTTTTTGGAGGAAAAAAAAAAAGAGTTAGAAGGAAAGTTTGAAATAGTGGTGTATTCTTCTGAGGTAAAAGTTGATTGAAGTGATGAGGGGGGTACACATAATAATTCCAAGGGGTACCTTTACAGGTTGTTGAGGACCCTGATCCTGAGCGAGTTAGTCACATGGGATCTGTGACTAGTGTTGGGTTGCAGGAAGTTACTGCATAAAAAGCTAAATGTCAATTTAGAGAAGTCCTGATTGATGACCAAATTTCCAATTGCCTTGTCCGTAGCGAAAGTAAATTGGGATTATTTTGGCTAATGTTTGTTATGGTATAGTGGTGCATGTTTTGGCCATGCAACTCTAATCAAGGATATATTCTTATCCTTGGAATCATCATATTAGAGTTTAATCAGAGCATTTTGGAGAAGAAGTTTAATAGCAATCGATGAATAGTAAGATTTTTGATGACTTTCAACTAGAAGATGGATTAGTTGAAGTTGGTTGAGATGTTCAACATAATGACTCCAAGATTAACTTCCTTGGGTTGTTGACCTTACAAAAGTCATTGGTCAGTGCGTTGTGACAACTTGTTGTGTCTCAGTCGAGAAATTTTAGAAATGGAATGGTGGCATTAAATGTTTTGAGATTCAAGCAAGTTTGGTTTCCAGTTTTGTTGAGTGTTTTTGAAGGATGATGAATTTAAATGGAATCGAAAAGTAATGGTGGAGTGAGAGCGGGATGGTTGTGGTCACTCCAGCTTTACGACAACACTTAGTGAATTTATTATGTGTTGTCATGTGTAATCTATAGCAGTTGTGTGGAGTTGGTGGAAGTGGTAGCAGTGGAATAAAACCCACTGGATCATGGAGCAAAAAGGGGCTGGGTGTCCATAGTAAGTTTAAGCAATGTCGTTCTTAATAATTGAAATAAGTCTTGAATTTGTGATCGAAGTTGGTTCATTGTCATCATTTCGTTAGCGATTGGTGACTAGCTACGACACATCAATGAGAGGATCTGTTCACTCACCTTATATATAATTCGGTGGGATGGAACAGAGTTTTTGGTTGTGGTGTGTGTGTGGGAATATTTAAATCATTCCTACTTTAGTTTTTGGGTAGCATCCTCAGAGCTTGAAATCATGGAATGCGATTTCAACGCTTCGATTTGAAGGGTAGAGATTCTAGTTATTTTGTCCAAGTTTCGAGGTAAATGATAAATTGGTAGTTGTGTCGTAGTCATGGATTCAGAATAAATCCAGTGGTAATCCCAAGTGAGCTAGAGTTCATTTAAGCAATGAGTCTTGATGCTGTAAATCCTATGTGGTAGTTTAAGAGTTGCATGGTGATGTTGATTTTGATGGTTTGTGTCGTTGTAGGTATATTTCATGATGTAGCATTATGGAAGAGGGTTTTCCCCTGTTGACTCAAGAAGTGTCTAGAGTCAAGGTTTATTAAGAGTTTTACTATTGAGAGTAGTAGTTTTTGATAGGTTGATCAGTGTCTTTTCTCGAGATCATATTGTGGTGGGACCACTTACTAACCCAGGTTTGTTTTGGAAGGTCATCGCTATCTGGATGTGTTTTCATCCATTGATATCAGGGTGAGTAGTTGAAACCACTCTATTAAATGTTGGTTTCTAGTTCTTATTCGAAATGGGTTAGTTGTGAAACTTTTAAGCTCGAAGGTAGAGGACTTGTCTTTCGTGTGCTTTAAATTATTTCTTTTGGAAATTGAGCTGAGTTTAGCCATGAGTTTTGGCTTTTTCTTGGATTTATAGTTTTCGTTGGTTGGTGAGCCACAAGTGTAGTAATGGGCCTGGTATGGAAATTAAGTTTTATATTCGATGGTTAACTTGTTGTTGAGAGCTCGGATTATCGGAGAATCTTTTTGGTGGGAAGCCGTGGCGCCTGGATTATGTAGGAGACTTGAGCATATTTTTTTTCAGATCGTCTTCTGCTATCAGATTAATCGTTAAAAAGTGTGTTTGTCGGGTCTAAAGGTTTTGTCTTTTAGAATCATTCTTGTGGAACGGCTAGAGTGAGCCATGTGCTTTTAATTATTGCTCTTGGGGTCGCGATTGCACCCGAATAAGTAGCATGGCTGGAGATGTAAATTTTGTCAATGCTTAAGGAAAGTGTTCTATTTATGTGGATTTCAACGTCAAGTTTAGCATCATGAATTGACTGTGCCAATTTTTTCGTGGGCATTATTAGTCAGTTTTGCTTGTGGCGAGCAAGGAGGAATATCTAGATTCCACAGGATAGTCATGCTTCAGATTATCTTATGGGTTGTGGTAAGGAGATTAGCAGAGATAGCAGAATCAAGAAAGAGTTGGAATTCCCATAAGTTGCTAGTTTGTGGTGCACAAAATGGTAATGTTATAGTTTTGGCGGAGAGACCTCAGTGATGTGGTATTGATCTCTTCATAATGTCATTTCGAGAATCGAGGTTATCATTTATTGGTGGACTGGTCACTTAGGCAGAGCGAGGTTATCTTGTGGACTTGCGATAGCTTTGACTCCGCAAAGTGCCTCGGTATTAGTCATATTTGTGGCAGTTCTGCAGTGTGTGCATCCTTAAATCTGTTCAATTAGCGGGTCTTAATTTTGACCCTATGGGCATGTGGGAATGCGCGAACTTTAGTTTCCTAGCAAGTTGACTTCATTGTCGAGTTGTGAGCAGCGTGCTATCGAGGTTGTTGCGTGACGTTAGGAGATTTGAGCCCGATGGTGATAGCAAATTTATGCGTTTTAGTTGGGTTAGCTATTTCCATTGCTCAGGAAAGAGTGTGCATACCTACGGGTACTTGTACTCTGGAATAGGTATCACTGAACTCACTTACATGTTAACGTTAGTGGTAGTTCAACGAAGGACTTAGAGTCTTCGAGAAGATTTGAAATAATTCAGGATTCAGATGAAAAGGTTAAAGGAGTCAGAGTTGGACTCAAAGCAGCTCTTATTAGCTAGTAGAGTTTTAAAGATGTTCACAGGAAGGACCATGAGTTTCAAGTGAGTATTTTCAGTGTTTTCGAAATTGTCTCTTTGGAAAGGGGTGGTACGTTTTAGTAACGTGCAAAGCTTGGTCCGAGATTTATTGGTCCTTATGGGTTTTTAGATCAAGTTGGCTCTCTTGCGTTTCCGTTAGTTTTGCCTCTAGAGTTATCCAGGATACATAATGTGTTTCATGTATCCATGCTTCGCAAGTTTATTGCCAATTCCTCTCATGGGTTGCAAGAGCAGCCGATTATTTTGTAGAAAGATTTGACCTTTAATGAGGATCCGGTTTAGTTTTTAGACCAGAGGGAGCAACTGCTTAAAAGCAAATATTTTTCTCTTATTAAATTCTGTGGAGGAGTCACCAAGTAGAAGAAGCTACTTGGGAATCAGAGGAGCAAATGATGCAGCAGTATCACTATCTCTTCGGATGTCAGGTACGTAAATTTCGAGGGCGAAATTTTTATAAGGAGGGGAGAATTGTCACGCCCCAGTCCTTAAGTTATTTTACGGTTATTTATTTCGGTATTATTTTAGTCTTTTACCGTATTAATTAACCGTTTACTATTAAGGACTTTAAAGTTGACTTTTTATTTCGTTGGGAGTTTGGGAAAACTTTCTTCATGAAAGTTGTAGAGAACGTCGTTACGAGTTCGTAGACATGCTACGCGTTAAATTCAGAGTTAGCATGGTAAAGTTATGAATTTATTGGTAAAGTTTGAAGGTAGTAAAAAAAAGGGGTATTTTTGAAGTGGGCTTTTTAGTTGAGTTGGACCGGGGGTGGCAACCCAGGCCCGAGCCTCTTTTCTTCTTCTTCTCTTCTTCTTTTCTCTTCTCTCTCTTTTCTACCCGGTTCTCTCTCTCTCTCCCTGATTTTTTTCCTTCCTCCGCTGCCCGGTTTTCCGGCCATCCTCCTGTCACCGTCCGGCCACCACCGCCGCCGCACCGGTCCCATTCGGTCGACCTCCAACCCTGCAACCTCCTTGGACCGGTGAGAGGAGCCCTAGCTCCGCCGTGAGAGAGCGGTGCCACCCAAAAGGTCCGGCTGTCCAAAACGTCACTTCACCGGAACTCCCTCCTCCGGCCACCAATCCGGGCAAGCTTGGTCTGGTTTTGAAGGTCTCCAACCCAGCTACCTTGCCCTAAAAGGACTCACTCCGGTTTGCTTCAGGTAAGGAGAAATTTGAGGTGGAAGTTCTAGGGCGGTTTTGATGTTTTTGTTCGATAGGCATAGCTAGACTTGGATTTTGGGTTTGTGCAAGTTAGGAAAGTTGTAGAGCATGATGAGAGGAAGATGATGTAAAAATTTCATAGGAATTGGAGGTCGCCGGAAAATGGTTACCGGCCGCCGCCTCCGGCAGAACCGCCGCCGGTTGGGAGATTTTAATGTTGTTAAATTTGGAATATTAAGGGGAGTTTATTGAAGTGAGTTATAGAATTTTTGGATGAGTTTTGGATAGGTTTATGAATTTCCGAAGTGTGGTATTTTTGACGGTTAATTAATGTAGAATCCGGCCGTAGGATTTAAGTCGTATTTTTGGGGAGGTTGTATTTACGGCTGCTGAGTATGATATTTAAGTTCGGATCGTTTCGACTTAAGATTATCGAAGATAGGCAATGATGAGCGTAGTTTTGGCTCTCGGTTAATTTTGCCTATTTTGTTTTAATATTGGAGTTTTAGTTGGGAAATTAATTTTATATTTGTGCCAGGGTTCGAGGAAACCTCTCTAGAGTGGCGATTTGGATTTCGTTGGGCTTATGCCTAGAGTTGTGAGTGGACTTTTGATTTAAAATATATGCATGCGGTGATTCTACATTAAATGATTGATTTTATTGAATATCAACTTGTGGATTGTCTATTATCACGAAGTCATTTTCAAAAGTAAATGTTCTCATTTATAATGGCTATCGTGTTATTTGGAAAGTTACCGAAAATAAGATTTTCGGTAGAGTCGTGTGCGTATTGCATTTTATGATAATTGGCAATTGCCATTATTGTTGGAAAATAACCGAAATTGAGAATTTCGGTGAGTATGTATATATATCCATATTTGGATGATTATGAGAATAATATGTATATGGGGGAATGCTAGTTAGCTATACGTGCTTTTCCACCATAATCAGGTAAAATTCCATTATGGTGCAACGTGAGCGTTAGACGCAATCGTTGTAGCCCTATATAAAAATAATAATTTATATAGGGGATATGCGCGTATATTTATACACCGTGCTTTTCCACCATACTGAGGTAAAATTCTATTATAGTGCAACGTGAGCGTAGACGCAATCGTTGTAGCCCTATATAAAAATAATAATTTATATAGGGGATATGCGCGGATATTTATACACCGTCTTTTCCACCATAATGAGGAAAAATGCCATTATGGTGCAACGTGAGCGTTAGACGCAAGCGTTGTAGCCTTGTGTGAATTTTCTACTGTGTTTGTTGTTTCAAGAAAATTCATACAAGGGATATGACGAGTGTAATACATACATATTTTATTTTAGCCTGAGAGGCTGTATTTTTTTTTAGCATTAGAGACTGGCCGGAGCTAGTCATAAAATTGCCAGTTTTTGTGTTGAGCATTTTTGAGCTGTCGCATGCAGCATATTTTCTATGGAAATGTAAATTGGGAAAGCATAAATATTTTCATTAAATTTATGTTTTTGTCCACTCACTCTAATGTGTTTCAAATGTTTTCCTCTGAGCTCTTCGTTTTAATAATGCCCAGTTTGCAGGATTGCATAGTTGAGGTCGGGCGTACATGGGGATGAGGCATAGTCATCATATAGCTTCCACTTGTTAATTTATTATGTTTCCTTTCTTCCTGTTAGAGTTGCTCTGAATCTTTAAATGGTTGGATATGACTTTTGTTTAGATTAGTAAATAATTTGGGTGGTGTTGTGATTTGGGAGCACGAAGGCTCCAGGAGTTCAAGGTTGGATTAAAAATTTTTGGAAGTGTTTGCAGGTTTTCGTTAGGAAGGGTTGTCCATTTTCAAGGGAGGTTATGCCGATTTTTCGGTAATATCTTTCTTGGAGGTGGTCCCCGCACAAGTTACTTCGGTTTTATGGTGAAATTCGGGGTGGGTCGTGTCAATATATATATATATATATATATATATATATATATATGGAGTCGTTCAGAAGCGGACGTCCCTCCGTTCTCCACTGTTCGACACCAATGACGGCACGCCTCCACCTGAGCGGACAACAGAGGCGTCTTGGACAACTTTCCCTTCTCGACGGCTTCTCGGTGAGTCCTCCGAATGCCAGTTTTCTGGCGAGATCGATCTTGTCTGAAACTTTGGATGGATATTGCTACCTAGACCTTCAAATCGATCTCGCTGGGAAGGGAAAGTGGTAGGAGACGCTTCGGGTGTCTGCTCGGGTGGAGCGCGCCGTTGTCAGCGCTGGACGGTGGATAACGGACGGACGTCCGCACTTTAAGAACCTTGTAGACGTTCGCTCCTGATCCGGCCTTTGTGTGTGTATGTGTGTCTATATATATATATGATCAGAAACTTCAGGATTGGGTTTCAAAAATTATAAAATTCTGGAACATCAATTTATATTGATTTGGAACATTTTGGTTCTTTTATAGTCGATTGGTTTTTTTTTTTTCTTGTATAATGAAGGGTATCATTTGTAAAACTCGCCTCAGGCCTTGAAATCTCAAGTCCCGCTGAGTAACTTGGCATGCTTTGTCAAGACCCGCCCTGAATTTCACCCCGAAACCCGGGATGAGTCCTGCGGGGACCACCTCCAAGGAAAATTTACCGAAGACTCGGCAAACCTCCCTCGAAAATGGACAACCCTAACTTAAAAATTTAAGAACCACCTTTTTATTCCAAAATCAATAAATCCTCCGCTACATTCCAAAAGTAGCCAGAATACAAATTACACCGAAGACTTCCAAAAGTATTCAGAGCTACTAAAAATAAAATAAAATACAGCGAAAGCTAACAAACCCCTAGTAGATTAAACAGGTAACCTACTGGCGAAATGTAGCTGATATATGAGTCACTATGCCTCGACGTCTCCTGTTAAACCTCACGCGAACTCTGTAGACTGGGCATTTTTAAAAGCGAAGAGCCCAGGGAAAAATATTCAACACGTCAGAGTGAGTGGACGAAATGCTTCCGACAACAAATAAATATTTCCCCAAAATAAATGCTTTCATCAGTGACAAAAACAAAAGCTCCACTAGAAAGATTCTGTCACGCCCCAAATTTCGGATAAATAAAAATCCAAATTTAAGGCATGAATACAAGAATAAAAAGAGTCATCTAATAACATTCAACGCTTACATAACTTGAGAAGTCAAGTATAGGTCATGCTCAAAAGAGCTCACTACAATTTAACAACAATTAACAAAATGATTAAATCCTAAGAAACAGCTTCTAGACCTCTACGTCTCAGTCTTGAACTTCCTCACCTGCAAAAACAACCTCTGCACCATAGAATAGTGCACCGGGTTGTAAACAACAAACCCGGTAAGCTTTAAAAGCTCGTATGAGTAAATCTACGACAATAGACTCAACCCAACAACACATAAGGTAAAATCAAGAGTTCATGCATTAAAAACAAATTCAGGAAAACACTTCCAAGCAAGAGAAATCAAGAAGAAATTAAGAAAACACAACAATTCAATATCACTCAGAATCATAAATGAAATCCTGCAAAAAGGGGGTAGTTCAGGAGTCCAAAAAAATCAAACAATTAAAATTAAAGAATCTCCTGCGGATAAGCATAGTTTAGGAGATCCTCAAGGCAAAGAATTTAAATAACACCACCTAAGAATAGCACCCAAACATTTCTCTACTCTTACTTATGGGTTCGGCAACGCAAAGTCATCCCCCATAAGTAACTAGACAAAACGCGTACTCATGGGTTCGTCAACACATAGTCATCCCCCATGAAGTACCGACAGACTAGAGCTCTAAAACTGACCGTAACCAATCACCCGGCCAAGGCTTGGTTCCCGGTCCACCACGAAGGCTCCTATTCTAATACTCAAAACCACCACACAGGCACACAACCACAACTAATGCAAACATTCGCCTCTAAGACAACAATTCCACAACGAATGCACTCACTCACCACTAAGGCACTCATAAACACAACTAATGCAAACATTCGCCTCTAAGACAACAATTCCACAACGAATGCACTCACTCACCACTAAGGCACTCATAAACACGTGGATATAAATACTTAAAACAAGAATAATTCTACCAACTCTAATTATTACTCATGATCGGAAGTCCTTTTGAAAAGTTATACTATTAACAGAAAACTTGTTTTCACTTACCATGAGCCGTTGACGATCAAGCTCATTTATATTTAAAAACAAAAAATCATTTTCTTTCAAGGACAACTTCACAATTAGCAATAATTATCATTATCATCAACAAAATCATTATCAAAATCATCATCATCTAATTACCATGATCATCATCATATAATTACCATGACCATCATTTAATCATTATCATATAATTACCATGATCATCATCTAATCATCATCATATACATTATCATCACCACAAAATCATCAACATTTTCATCAACATTATCATCACTAAAATCATCAACATTATAATCATCATCATCATCATATACATTATCATCACCACAAAATCATCAACATTTTCATCAACATTATCATCACTAAAATCATCAACATTATAATCATCATCATCATCATATAATCATCATAACCACCATAAATAAAAAGGTCACAAAGTGGACCTTAGTGAGATTTTACTCACCTGAGAAATCCCGCTGCGTCTTCAACAAAACACCAAAAACAATCACAATCTCACTTCACTAGTCACCTAAAATTACACAAATAATTAACCACTTCAATAAAAGAATAATCATCCTTAAACAAGTCTAAATCCAAGATTTGCCCAAAAAAGGGCAACCTTCCTCCGAGACCTCCCAAGGTCATAGGAACCCTCAAACAACCTATTGAAAAAGGTTAACAAGATTTTCAAAGCTCGAACACCACGGTTTAACAACCTCTCACGATTCTCAACTTAGTCTTAAACCTAGGATGCAAAACTTGATCAAACATAACCTCATGACATGTCAATGTGTTCGTATCGACAAGCACAAGCTAACAGTTACTCCTAACCTCCCAACCCCTGCCGGACGCGCCGCCACGCGCCACCACAGCCGACGGCGAGTGGGCCCTACGCGCCTCCCCAAAACGTCCGATTTTGGGCAAACTCAAAACATCAAACTTGTAGAATACTACAAGGGAAACACTTTTCATACCTGAAGGTCCGACCAAAACGGTCGGGAAGTCGCCGGAAACTCGCCGGAAAGGTTGGGATCCACCACCGCCACTCTCCGCCGTGAATCGAGCTTCAACACCACCTGGGATCGAATGAGGGCGTCCCACACTTCCTATCCCGACCGGTTTCAGCCTCGTCGCCGCCGCCGGAGGTCTGAAACCCGACCGGGTTTCTAACCCGAGCTTCCGAGCTTCGGGTCACCGATTTGGGGTTGAACTGGCGCAAGCCACCACCACAGGGAAGCTCGGACGGAGGAGAGGAAGAGAACCCGACCGGTGCCGTCGTCTGGGTCGGCCAGAGTTGGCCGGAAAAGTCGGGTCGGGTCGCCGGGTCCGGGTCGGGTCGGCTGGGAAACTTTGACAGTGAAGGTGTCGCGAGAGAGAGAGAGAAAAGAGAGGAGGGAAGATTTTCGGAAAAAATGAAGGAGAAGCCTATAACTTCTCTTATTTAACCCGTAAAGCCACGAACTTCCGCTTACCATAACTCCCTCATACGACGTCCGTTTCATGCGTGCCGCATGTCTACGAACTCGTATTAACGAGCTCTACAACTTTCATGAAGGAAGTTTCTTGAGAAACCCAACAGAATAAAAAGTCAACTCTTGATTCTTCCAAAACCATAATACCGCTTCGGTAATTATGCAACCGAACTCTTCCGCTTTTCCTTCGAATCTCAACACACTAACTTCTAACTCGAAAATTCCCAAAAAAAATATTAGAAACTAATATCAAATTTTCAGGGTATTACACTCTACCCTCCTTAAAGAAATTTCGTCCCCGAAATTTAAACACACTAATCCACACTCCACCTAGTGGAACAATGACCAACCAGAGACACACTTCTCTACAAAATACAATACTACTACTCTGCTAATTGTCAGGACCTACCTCGGATTTTCCCCTTGAAATCCGGTATAAACCTTACGGGACCCACCTCAAGGGGATTGCCGAGTGAAGATCCAAACAAGCATCTGAAGGCTTTCGAATTTGTGTGCAATAGCATGTGTCCAAGGAATGCGGACATGCAAGTACTACAATTGAAGGGATTCCCCTTCACTCTTGAAGACCCCGCAAAGTCATGGTTATTTGATTTGCCCAATGGGCACATCACCTCATGGGATCGCATGAAATCTGAATTTCTGACAAAGTACTTTCCGGCTTCGAAGGTCACTCTCATGAGAAAGCAAATAACCGGAGTTCAACAAGGAGCGGATGAATCTTTCTGCCCCTTTTACCAAAGATTCAAGGCTCTTGTCGCATCATGCCCCTCTCATGGAATCAAAGAGAGCAATTTATTGCAATACTTTTATGAGGGACTGTTGCCCTTGGAACGCCAACTTCTAGACGCCTCATCTGGAGGCTCATTTGTGGACAAGACGCCTCAAGAAGCATGGACATTGCTAGACAACCGAGCCCTCAATGATCAACAATTTGCGGTCACGCTTAATAGTACAAAGAAAGTGAGTGAAGCTAAGACACTCGAAAGCAAGCTTGATGCCGTACTAGCCCATCTCACCATTGGAGCAAGCCGTGAACCTGTCAAAGTATGTGGTGTTTGCTCTTTGCAAGGACACCCCACGGATCAATGTCCCCAACTGATTGAAAGTGGCGAATGGGAATCTGCCAACGCCATCGGACAACCAAGATACAATCCATTCTCAAATGTGTACAACCCTGGTACTCGAGATCATCCGAACTTTCGTTGGAGCAATACGGAGAATGCAACAAGCCAACCCCCAAATTTCGGAGGTCAATTCCAACGCCCATCCGGATTTGTTCCAAGACCCCAGGTTCCTCAAACTTTTGTTCCAAATAATCCTTTTATGGCAAATAACGCTACTCACCCCTCTTATGATAAGATGCTAGAGAATCTGTTCCAAACACAAGATGCACTTACTAGGGGGCAACAAAGCAATGTGAAGGATATTGCCGACATCAAGAACCAATTGGGGAAGATTGTGGATTTCATGGGAAAGATCACCGAAGTAGGGAAGCTGCCATCCGGTACCATCCCTAACCCTAATTCAAATTTTGAATCCGCAAAAGCTGTACACACAAGGAGCGGACATGTGCTCCACGAAGTACCAAGAAAGGACCCGAAGAAGTCCAACGTAGTTCATGATGAGGAGGACGAAGTCATCATTATCAACACCAAAGATTTGGAGAAAGATCCGGCTACTTCAAGAGCCGAAGCTTCTTTGCCAACAACCAACCCGCCAATAGGTAATGACCCTAACTCTAATGGTTCGGTTACAACTAACCCCCCTTTGGTGCGCCCCCCATTTCCAAGTAGGTTTCAGAAATCGAAGAAGGACGAATCCGATCAAGCCATCTTGGAGATTTTTAAGAAAGTTCAAGTGAACATGCCCTTGATCGAGTGCATTACTCAAGTTCCCAAATATGCGAAATTCTTGAAGGAGTTATGTACCACAAGGAGACAAACAAGAGAGAAAGAAGTAGTAAAGATGAGTGAGACGGTTTCTGCCGTTCTCCAACGAAGAATGCCGCCCAAGCTCAAGGACCCAGGGAGTTTTTCTATCCCTTGCGTAATTGGTGACACTAAATTTGATAATATCATGCTTGATTTGGGTGCATCAATTAATGTTATGCCATATAGTTTATATCTCTCCATGGACCTTGGCGAATTAAAGAAAGATAACGTAATTATCCAACTAGCTGATAGGTCCAACACGTATCCTAAGGGGTATGTGGAGGATGTTCTGGTTCAAGTTAACCACTTGATATTCCCTGCAGATTTTTATATCATAGATATGGAGGACGACTCCCATACAAGTTCAATTCCTATACTTTTAGGACGTCCTTTCATGAGAACAGCTAGGACCAAGATCGATGTGCATGCCGGCGCGTTGACAATGGAATTTGACGGTGAAGTGATTGGCTTCAACATCTTTGAAGCAATGAGGTACCCCTTGTCCAAAATTAAACCATGTTATTCCATTGATATTGTTGATTCGTATGCGCAGCATCATTTAGACACATTGATCGATGACAAGTTGGAAGTTACCATCTCCCAAGGAGTTGGGTTCAATGTGAAGGGTGACAAGGTACCTATGGAAGATTTGGAGGCAGTTTGGGATGAATACGTACTAGAAACCGTTGCGGCCTTAGACAATGTTCCATTCGCCCTACACAACGCACCATTCATCGGCCTCCCTGCTTCTACCACTAAGATGTTACCATCGGTAGAGAAGGCCCCTACCTTAGAGCTTAAGCCACTGCCCGACCATTTGAAATATGTGTACCTCGGAGATGATGAGACACTACCGGCAATTGTGTCCTCTAAGTTAGATAATGAACAAGAAAAAAGATTGGTGGAAGTGTTGAAGAGAAACAAGACGGCTATCGGATGGACTTTAGCCGATATCAAGGGAATTAGCCCTACCACTTGTGTCCACCGTATTTTGCTAGAAGAAGGAGCTAAGCCTACCCGTGAAGCCCAAAGACGCCTTCACCCGCCAATGATGAAGGTTGTACAAGATGAAGTGATCAAATTGCTAGATTGCGGAGTAATCTACCCCATATCGGATAGCAAATGGGTTTCACCTGTTCAAGTTGTTCCCATGAAATCCGGAATAACCGTAGTGAAGAATGAGGAGAACGAGCTTGTACCCCAAAGACTTGTAACCGGTCACCGTGTTTGCATAGATTATAGGAAGCTCAACGCCACCACTAGGAAAGATCACTTCCCCTTGCCATTCATTGACCAAATGCTTGAACGGTTAGCCGACCATGAGTTTTACTGCTTTCTAGATGGATATAGCGGGTACAACCAGATTTGCATCGCCCAAGAGGACCAAGAGAAGACGACGTTCACATGTCCGTTCGGTACATTTGCTTATCGTCGTATGCCATTCGGTTTATGCAACGCACCAGGTACGTTTCAAAGATGCATGATGTCTATATTTTCGGATTACATTGAAAATAAAATTGAAGTTTTTATGGACGATTTCAGCGTTTTCGGTAAGAGCTTTGATTCTTGTTTGGAAAATTTAGAACTCATTTTGAAACGATGCGTTGACACAAATTTAGTTTTCAATTGGGAGAAATGCCATTTCATGGTAACTCAAGGTATTGTCTTAGGTCATATCATTTCGGCTAGAGGCATTGAAGTTGATAAGGCTAAGATTGATTTAATTCGTTACTTACCCTACCCCACAACCGTGAGGGAGATACGTTCGTTTCTTGGCCACGCAGGTTTTTACCGCAGGTTTATCAAGGATTTTTCTAAGATATCAAGGCCTCTATGCCGTTTGCTCCAAAAGGAAGTCGCCTTCGACTTTGACGACGAATGCAAGCTTGCGTTCGAGAAATTGAAGTAATTGCTGACCTCGGCGCCCGTGATGACGCCCCCTGATTGGAATGAGCCCTTTGAGCTCATGTGTGACGCTTCGGATTATGCCGTTGGCGCGGTGTTGGGACAGCGGAGGGACAAGAAGCCCTGTGCGATCTATTACGCATCACGAACTTTGAATGATGCCCAACTCAATTATTCCACAACGGAGAAGGAGCTTCTTGCCGTTGTGTTCGCTTTAGATAAGTTTCGCCAATACTTACTTCAATCTAAAGTAACTGTTTATACTGACCATGCAGCATTGAGGTATTTATTTGCAAAGAAAGACGCCAAACCGAGACTCATCCGCTGGATTTTGCTACTCCAAGAATTCGACATCGAAATCAAGGACAAGAAAGGAAGTGACAACGTCGTTGCAGACCATCTTAGCCGGCTTGTGCGAGAAGAGGAAGCTCTACCTTTGACGGAAACGTTCCCCGATGAACAGCTTTTTGGAATCGAGGTAAGTGAACCATGGTATGCGGATATTGTGAATTACTTGGTCACTAGGACATTTCCAACTGACTTGCCTCGGTCACAAAGAGAAAAACTTAAGAAATGGTCTCGGTATTACATTTGGGATGAACCTTACCTTTGGAAAAGATGTGTAGATCAAATAATTAGGAGGTGTGTCCCTGAAAATGAGCATAAATCCATTCTTACCTTCTGCCATTCTGAAGTTTGTGGAGGTCATTTTGGATCTCGTCGAACTGCCCTCAAAATATTAGATGCTGGTTTCTTTTGGCCCACGATTTTCAAAGATGCATACATGTTTTGCATATCTTGTGATAGGTGCCAACAGCTAGGTAATTTAGGACCTAAAGATCAAATGCCTTTACAAAATTTTGTAACTGTTGAAATATTCGATGTATGGGGCATTGATTTTATGGGACCTTTTCCCGCATCTGACGGATTTTTATATATATTAGTGGCGGTTGATTATGTCTCAAAATGGGTGGAAGCAAAAGCCACCAAAACTAACGATTCTAAAGTGGTTGCAGATTTTCTCCGCACTAACATATTTTGTAGGTTCGGAATGCCAAGAGTGATTATAAGTGATGGAGGATCTCATTTCTGCAACCGTACCATCGCAGCATTGCTTAAGAAATACAATGGTACGCACAAGGTGTCCACCCCGTACCACCCTCAAACAAGTGGACAAGCCGAAATTTCGAACCGAGAGATCAAGCGGATTTTAGAGAAGACTGTAGGTCCTAACCGCAAGGATTGGAGCCAAAAGCTAGATGACGCTTTATGGGCCTACCGTACAGCCTACAAGACACCCATTGGGATGTCTCCATTTCGGCTAGTCTATGGAAAAGCATGCCACCTACCGGTGGAGTTGGAACACAAAGCTTGGTGGGCGGTATTGGAATTTAACATGAATCTAAATGACGCCGGCCTTCATAGGAAGTTGCAGCTGAGCGAACTTGAGGAAATCCGAAATGAAGCCTTCGACAGTGCGTGGATTTACAAGGAGAAAACCAAAGCTTATCATGATAAGATGCTCCGTCGGAAATCGTTTGTTGTTGGACAAAAAGTCCTACTATTTCATTCTAAACTCAAACTCTTTCCCGGTAAGTTACGTTCTCGTTGGATTGGCCCTTTTATTGTTACTCAAGTTTTTCCTCATGGTGCCATACAGATCAAGAGCGCAAGGACCGGTGAGCACTTTAAAGTGAATGGCCATCGGCTCAAGCCCTACTATGAGCCGTATGAACCAAATGCGGAGGAAGTACCCCTCTATGAGACACCGAATACAACTTGAGGTACTACCGTCTAGCCAATGGACGTAAAACGAAGCACTCAATGGGAGGTAACCCATTTTCAACAAGAAGATATGGAGGAGCCGTCAACGCAGATTTGTTTTCCTTATTCCCTTTCTTCTTGTTTCAATTTATTTGTTTATTTGCTTTATTTTTGAGTCGTAGCTCCCAACTTCATGCTTACCTCTATACTTTATTTTATGAACATTGAGGACAATGTAGAGTTTAAGTGTGGGGGAGGGATTTATATTGTTTTATTGCTTTGAGTCAAATTATCGAAAAACCCAAAAAAAATTTCGAGTCTTTATTTTTGTTTTGAGTCTTAGGAGCCCTTAACAGTCTATGACGAAATTATTCTCTGAAATAATGGACGAAATGATCACAAGATTGAGTTGATTTCTAACTGATATTCTGCGGTTAATTGAAATAAATGGAAATCATACGATTTGTAGTGGATATGGTTTGTAAACATTGGTACAGATTTTGAGCATGATAGGACAAGTGTGATTCATATGACCCTATTGTGAGCTTTTGAGCCTTATATATGTGCCATTTTTGTTGAGCGATCATTGAAAAAATTCTTAATTCGTTTTCTTGGCTTAATTTTTGCAAACCTCATTATTCTTTCATGTCGATTTACTCACCATAGCTTTTAATGGACTAGAGAGATTACTAGAACTCATTCTTGTGGATTTTCAAAGCTTTTATTCATAAACTACCCTGATCATGGAAGGGATTAAATGGACTTTTTAGGATAAACACCATTGCCAAATGAGCTTGTGTCCCTATTTGTGTGCTCGGCACACCCCTTAGATTTAACCCCTTTGAGCCTACGTTAAGCCTTTCTTTCATCACCCACGTAAACTTTACCTTGAACTTAGTACAGGAATACCTCTACCCTTGTCCTTTGGACCTAGTAGAGCATTTTGCAAAATTCTATGATGATGTGATGAAGACCAAGTGTGGGGGAGGAAGAATAGACTTGTCCATAGTTGGAGGAGAAAAAGAAAACAGTATACTCATTGCCGAAAAGAAAAAAAGAAAAAAAAAAACAAAGAAAGAAACGGCAAGAAAAATATTTTTGAACAATGGATTAAGTCCTTTGTGGAATCGGAGGTTATTATAAATGGAAGGCCTAAAAACAGAAATATTCCGGCCTTTGTCCTTTTTCATGAAGTTATAAGGAGGTTAGAATGACGAAGGGCCCAAAAAGATGATATCTGGCCCTCAATTTCGGAGACATAAGGTGTGCTTAATTGCTCTGCTAGGTCTTTAGGAACTTTGTGATTCCTCATCCTTCAATTCATACCCCTAGCTTAGCCATGTTATATAACCCTAAAGTCCTTTATGATCTGTGAGATGGGTTAAACTTGATATGTGGAGTCTATTCCAAGAATTGAGCATATGGTTTGGGTCCATTTGTGTGAGTAATTGATTCCTTCATGAGGTTTATTTATTTATTATTTAACATGTGCTTTTTGTTCATATAAATGCAAGCATTATGAATGCCTCAAAATATTTTCTCTTGCATACATTTGAGTGATTGAGCCAGAAAATCAGAGTGAAAAATCGAGTGCATACCTTGTGAGGATGGATCACTACTTGTTTGAAACATGCTGAGCTATAACCATCACCATTGTTCTTCCAAGTCCTACTAATATATGTGATCTATGCATGGCAATTAGCTTTGGAATGTTTTGGAATGATTCTTTATTAAGTGCTAATTTTGAAGCCATGAGATAAGAGATGCTGAGACAAATGTTAAGGGCATTAGAGTTGTTTTTATTTATTTTGTCGATTAATTTTGCTAAGGGACTAGCAAAAGCTAAGTGTGGGGGAGTTGATAGAGGCATAAAATGCCGTGGTTATAATGTGTTTCTTACCCTATTTAGCTACGTTATTACCTTAACTTTATCATTTTTTTGACTTGTTTTATTTATTAGAGGCTTAGTGAGCATTATTTACGAAAAGGATGTTAAAAGAGGAAATTTAATAGAAAACCTAGTTGTTTCGAGAATCCTACTTCAACTAGGAAACGTTGAGTCATAAAGTCAAATCCTATTCGGACCAGGAAACCTCTAAGTCGCATAAACCCAAACCTAAGTGGATTTGGACCGATTGCATGATCCATTTAAACCCCAAAACCCTATGGATTCGGCTAGGCCTTCTTGGCCGATTTCTTGGAGTCCAATGGACTTTCTTTGCCGATTTTTAGGGTATTATTTTAAGGAGTTTTGCTTCATCAAAATCTCTATTTATTTAGGGGAATATTCTGATTTTATTTATCTTAATTCCTATTGGATTGAGCATGTCATTATGCTTATTTGTAGGATTGCTATTGGATGAAAAACCCTACAACAATAAAATCGGCAGCTTTACAAGGAGAAGGAGTTCTTTGCCGATTTTCCTTGGTGATTAAGCCATGCATTCGGTCATCATTCAAGCTACATACGAAGGAGTGGTGCGCAAGAATTCTAGAGAGTTCCATGGAGATAATTTCCAGATTTTATGTGCAATTAATTGGAGCCATTGGATCAAGAATAAATCAAGGGTGGAGAGCATAACTTGGTTCGGCCTAGACTCTATATAAGGGGCTGTTTCTCTACAGAAAAATCATCATTCATTCTCACAAAAACCCTAGAGAAATAGCTTCCTCTTGCCGCAGCCCTCTCCCCTCCTTTGCCGAGTTCTCTCTCCTTGCCAAAGCCTTGGTGATCTTCACCCTTGCGTCGCAACCTTGGAGAAGAAGGAACCTTGAAGCCACGCACCTCTTGCTCATCCTCAAGCTTCTTGAAGATCGTCAAAGTGTAAACTATGCCTCTATCTTTGTTTAGTTTTCTTTACAATTTTAAAGACATGGATTCGGTGTTCATCATTGGTGTTGGATGTTTGTTGCGATTGTTTTGTTATTAGTGAATTCTTTTCTTAGTTAAGCATGTTGATGTTTTGTTTATGATGTTTTAGTATTTTGTTCTTGTCGATTTATGCTTTAGGAAGGAAGCGTTTCTGCTTTAGTAGCTATATAGTTAGAATGCATGCTAACTACCGTCAGAAATTCATGCTAAGCCGCGTAGGTAAGTATGGATCGTAGGTGATGGAAGCCATGTCGTAGTGGCTGGAAACGTGGACTACAATGATTTAATGCGGTGACGTTCACGGCAGTGGTCGTGTTCAATCTCGTTCTTTATCTTAATGATTCATGTAGACGTTCTCATGAAATTCTTAGTTCTAGACGTTCTGTGCTAAGTACGCTTAAGAAGAACAATAAGATGCGAAGACCTCGTAGGCTCGTGTCTTGAGATTGTTTCTAGATTATAATTTCGACAAGTTTCACTTTGCTAAGATTGAAGCATGATATTAATGTGTGGTCGAGATCTGAGTTTCTCTCTTTGGCTATGTGTTGAATGGATTGATCAACTGTACATATTTAATATTTATTTTCTGTTTTGTAGGAATTTAGAACCAAACTCTCTAAACCCCCGTTTATCTTTGTATATATGTAAATAATTGTTTATAGTTCTAATCTTTTTATTACTAAATGCAAGAGCGCCCTATAAGTCCCCGGCCTTTCGACCCCTTACTTATCATATGCTATATACTACACAAAGGGTTTAAATTGCACGATTGCCCCGGTGTTTCCGGCCCACGTCAATTTTTGGCGCCGTTGCCGGGGACTTAATAATAAGTTTCTTGTTATTTAGTGCTTTGTTTATATTGTCTAATATTTATTTGTTTTATTTGTTTTCAGATTTGGACTTTAAGAATCAAAATCGGTGGGACTAAGGTCACAATTGTTAATAGGGTCTTTCCAAGTCCTTATTAACTCTTGTCGAAGTGTCTAACACATAGTAGCTCTTGGGGGAATAAGTCTTTTGAAACCACGGAGTTATTTATGTCTAGATAATAAACCTAATTGGTCCATTTGGGGTTATTTATGTCTAGATAATAAACCTAATAAGTCTTTCTAACCCGAGCTTCCGAGCTTCGGGTCACCGATTTGGGGTTGAACCGGCGCAAGCCACCACCACAGGGAAGCTCGGACGGAGGAGAGGAAGAGAACCCGCCCGGTGCCGTCGTCTGGGTCGGCCGGAGTTGGCCGGAAAAGTCGGGTCGGGTCGCCGGGTCCGGGTCGGGTCGGCTGGGAAACTTTGACAGTGAAGGTGTCGCGAGAGAGAGAGAGAAAAGAGAGGAGGGAAGATTTTCGGAAAAAATGAAGGAGAAGCCTATAACTTCTCTTATTTAACCCGTAAAGCCACGAACTTCCGCTTACCATAACTCCCTCATACGACGTCCGTTTCATGCGTGCCGCATGTCTACGAACTCGTATTAACGAGCTCTACAACTTTCATGAAGGAAGTTTCTTGAGAAACCCAACAGAATAAAAAGTCAACTCTTGATTCTTCCAAAACCATAATACCGCTTCGGTAATTATGCAACCGAACTCTTCCGCTCTTCCTTCGAATCTCAACACACTAACTTCTAACTCGAAAATTCCCAAAAAAAATATTAGAAACTAATATCAAATTTTCAGGGTATTACACTCTACCCTCCTTAAAGAAATTTCGTCCCCGAAATTTAAACACACTAATCCACACTCCACCTAGTGGAACAATGACCAACCAGAGACACACTTCTCTACAAAATACAATACTACTACTCTGCTAATTGTCAGGACCTACCTCGGATTTTCCCCTTGAAATCCGGTATAAACCTTACGGGACCCACCTCAAGGGGAATTCTACCAAAATTTTGGCATAACCTCCCTTAAAAATGGGTAACTCTGCCTGGAAGAAAATTCACAAAAAACTCAGACACTTCGAAAACAATTTAATCCACATCTCCTGGAGCCATCCGCTCCCCCAAATAAACAAACACTACCTCAACCAAAGTAATAATTCAAAAAGAAAAAATCTCATGAATTAAATTCCTCATACAACAAACCAGATATTTCTTTTTTTTTTTCAAGACTCCCAAGTTAATTTGCAAGCCATAGTTCGACACACAAATTACACAAGCATGTGAACTCAAAACAAAACAATATTTGCATTGCATCCTCGTCAACTCACTATGACACTACAAGCTTTCAAAAGAACTTTGCCACACAACATAAATCAACACTGCTACAAGTCAATAAATCATGAAGGCATCAGATCCACACAAAACTCATTCACACAAAAGGTCTACCACACAAATTTTGACTACAATCACAAGGCACAAACGACAAGACTTCACCCACTGCAACTTAACAATAGTTAAACAAAAGCTCACCTGAATACTACTGGGTCGGGGACAACTGCCTCTGCTGGTACCCTATCTGTCCGCCTAAGGTCGAGTACAATCCCTAGCCAGGTGCCCCACCTGCCCACAACTATAGCAAGCCTGAGTCTTCCGCTTGTGGCACTCCCTAGCAATATGTCCTAACCCATCACAACGGTAGCATCTCAAGGGCTCTACCTGTCGGATAGGTGCAGCTGGCACCGTAGCTAGAGCCTGCTGATCGGTCCGCTGCCTCTTCCCAGACGCACCATGAAAACCCTCAAAGCCACTGCCTCCTGCAACGGCCTTCCCCTTCCCATGCACATCTCTTAGTCCCTCGGCCTCATGCATGGCCTCCTCCTGCTCAACTGCAAGGGCACTCTCTACCGCTTCTGCCAAAGTAGCAAAACGGTGTGAACTCACAACATTCCGGAGCTCATGCCTCAAACCCCGAATAAACTTCCGTGACAAGGCCACTGCATCCATCTCTCTCGCGAATCGATACAACTGAGAAAAACGTGCCTCATAATCCCTGACACTCCTCAAGCCCTGCACTAGAGCTATGAACTCAAGCTCCAACTGCTCCCTCACAGTAGCAGGAAAATACTTCTCCCGAAAGAGCTGTACAAACCCCTCCCAAGACAAAGCGGTCACATCTCTAGCTCTCTCTACCCCGCTCCACCATACCCGTGCCTCATCCTTGAGAAGAAACGTAGCAATACGCATCTTCTCAATCTCCGTACACACGATAAGGGAAAAGTATGTCTCCATGCCCTCTATCCAGTGATCCGCTACTAGGAAGTCCGTACCTCCATGAAAGGAAGGCGCTCCTAACCTAATGATACCCTGAGCCAGCCTGGCCAATCGTAGACCATCATCTACAGCAACTGGCACAGGCTCCTCCAACACCACCTCCTCCTCAAAGAAATCATCCACAGGTGGAGCCCTACCGCTGCCTCTGGCCCCACTTGTCCCTCTGGCTCTACCGGCTCCTCTGGCTCTACCTCGGCCTCTAGCTCTCCCTCGCGGAGGATCCATCACCTAAGAAGCAAGTAAACCTTGGTTAACTTATGCATAGAACTTAAACCCAAGTATAAGTCAAATGCAACATTTATTAACCAAGACACTAACTTAAGATGGACAATCAAAATTCAAAATCCCACTAACAGAGTACTCTCTACTCTGTCATCCTATTAACCTAGAGGCGACACCTAACCCTTCACATACCCAATGACATATCAATACCGAAGAGCTTATGATGGTGATCCGCTGCAGTCGGGCCATCACTCCGAAGTAATGATTATCACCAAATATGTAAACCTAAGCTCTGATACCAAACTGTCACGCCCCAAATTTCGGATAAATAAAAATCCAAATTTAAGGCATGAATACAAGAATAAAAAGAGTCATCTAATAACATTCAACGCTTACATAACTTGAGAAGTCAAGTATAGGTCATGCTCAAAAGAGCTCACTACAATTTAACAACAATTAACAAAATGATTAAATCCTAAGAAACAGCTTCTAGACCTCTACGTCTCAGTCTTGAACTTCCTCACCTGCAAAAACAACCTCTGCACCATAGAATAGTGCACCGGGTTGTAAACAACAAACCCGGTAAGCTTTAAAAGCTCGTATGAGTAAATCTACGACAATAGACTCAACCCAACAACACATAAGATAAAATCAAGAGTTCATGCATTAAAAACAAATTCAGGAAAACACTTCCAAGCAAGAGAAATCAAGAAGAAATTAAGAAAACACAACAATTCAATATCACTCAGAATCATAAATGAAATCCTGCAAAAAGGGGGGTAGTTCAGGAGTCCAAAAAAATCAAACAATTAAAATTAAAGAATCTCCTGCGGATAAGCATAGTTTAGGAGATCCTCAAGGCAAAGAATTTAAATAACACCACCTAAGAATAGCACCCAAACATTTCTCTACTCTTACTTATGGGTTCGGCAACGCAAAGTCATCCCCCATAAGTAACTAGACAAAACGCGTACTCATGGGTTCGTCAACACATAGTCATCCCCCATGAAGTACCGACAGACTAGAGCTCTAAAACTGACCGTAACCAATCACCCGGCCAAGGCTTGGTTCCCGGTCCACCACGAAGGCTCCTATTCTAATACTCAAAACCACCACACAGGCACACAACCACAACTAATGCAAACATTCGCCTCTAAGACAACAATTCCACAACGAATGCACTCACTCACCACTAAGGCACTCATAAACACAACTAATGCAAACATTCGCCTCTAAGACAACAATTCCACAACGAATGCACTCACTCACCACTAAGGCACTCATAAACACGTGGATATAAATACTTAAAACAAGAATAATTCTACCAACTCTAATTATTACTCATGATCGGAAGTCCTTTTGAAAAGTTATACTATTAACAGAAAACTTGTTTTCACTTACCATGAGCCGTTGACGATCAAGCTCATTTATATTTAAAAACAAAAAATCATTTTCTTTCAAGGACAACTTCACAATTAGCAATAATTATCATTATCATCAACAAAATCATTATCAAAATCATCATCATCTAATTACCATGATCATCATCATATAATTACCATGACCATCATTTAATCATTATCATATAATTACCATGATCATCATCTAATCATCATCATATACATTATCATCACCACAAAATCATCAACATTTTCATCAACATTATCATCACTAAAATCATCAACATTATAATCATCATCATCATCATATACATTATCATCACCACAAAATCATCAACATTTTCATCAACATTATCATCACTAAAATCATCAACATTATAATCATCATCATCATCATATAATCATCATAACCACCATAAATAAAAAGGTCACAAAGTGGACCTTAGTGAGATTTTACTCACCTGAGAAATCCCGCTGCGTCTTCAACAAAACACCAAAAACAATCACAATCTCACTTCACTAGTCACCTAAAATTACACAAATAATTAACCACTTCAATAAAAGAATAATCATCCTTAAACAAGTCTAAATCCAAGATTTGCCCAAAAAAGGGCAACCTTCCTCCGAGACCTCCCAAGGTCATAGGAACCCTCAAACAACCTATTGAAAAAGGTTAACAAGATTTTCAAAGCTCGAACACCACGGTTTAACAACCTCTCACGATTCTCAACTTAGTCTTAAACCTAGGATGCAAAACTTGATCAAACATAACCTCATGACATGTCAATGTGTTCGTATCGACAAGCACAAGCTAACAGTTACTCCTAACCTCCCAACCCCTGCCGGACGCGCCGCCACACGCCACCACAGCCGGCGGCGAGTGGGCCCCACGCGCCTCCCCAAAACGTCCGATTTTGGGCAAACTCAAAACATCAAACTTGTAGAATACTACAAGGGAAACACTTTTCATACCTGAAGGTCCGACCAAAACGGCCGGGAAGTCGCCGGAAACTCGCCGGAAAGGTTGGGATCCACCACCGCCACTCTCCGCCGTGAATCGAGCTTCAACACCACCTGGGATCGAATGAGGGCGTCCCACACTTCCTATCCCGACCGGTTTCAGCCTCGTCGCCGCCGCCGGAGGTCTGAAACCCGACCGGGTTTCTAACCCGAGCTTCCGAGCTTCGGGTCACCGATTTGGGGTTGAACCGGCGCAAGCCACCACCACAGGGAAGCTCGGACGGAGGAGAGGAAGAGAACCCGACCGGTGCCGTCGTCTGGGTCGGCCGGAGTTGGCCGGAAAAGTCGGGTCGGGTCGCCGGGTCCGGGTCGGGTCGGCTGGGAAACTTTGACAGTGAAGGTGTCGCGAGAGAGAGAGAGAAAAGAGAGGAGGGAAGATTTTCGGAAAAAATGAAGGAGAAGCCTATAACTTCTCTTATTTAACCCGTAAAGCCACGAACTTCCGCTTACCATAACTCCCTCATACGACGTCCGTTTCATGCGTGCCGCATGCCTACGAACTCGTATTGACGAGCTCTACAACTTTCATGAAGGAAGTTTCTTGAGAAACCCAACAGAATAAAAAGTCAACTCTTGATTCTTCCAAAACCATAATACCGCTTCGGTAATTATGCAACCGAACTCTTCCGCTCTTCCTTCGAATCTCAACACACTAACTTCTAACTCGAAAATTCCCAAAAAAAATATTAGAAACTAATATCAAATTTTCAGGGTATTACACTCTACCCTCCTTAAAGAAATTTCGTCCCCGAAATTTAAACACACTAATCCACACTCCACCTAGTGGAACAATGACCAACCAGAGACACACTTCTCTACAAAATACAATACTACTACTCTGCTAATTGTCAGGACCTACCTCGGATTTTCCCCTTGAAATCCGGTATAAACCTTACGGGACCCACCTCAAGGGGAATTCTACCAAAATTTTGGCATAACCTCCCTTAAAAATGGGTAACTCTGCCTGGAAGAAAATTCACAAAAAACTCAGACACTTCGAAAACAATTTAATCCACATCTCCTGGAGCCATCCGCTCCCCCAAATAAACAAACACTACCTCAACCAAAGTAATAATTCAAAAAGAAAAAATCTCATGAATTAAATTCCTCATACAACAAACCAGATATTTCTTTTTTTTTTTCAAGACTCCCAAGTTAATTTGCAAGCCATAGTTCGACACACAAATTACACAAGCATGTGAACTCAAAACAAAACAATATTTGCATTGCATCCTCGTCAACTCACTATGACACTACAAGCTTTCAAAAGAACTTTGCCACACAACATAAATCAACACTGCTACAAGTCAATAAATCATGAAGGCATCAGATCCACACAAAACTCATTCACACAAAAGGTCTACCACACAAATTTTGACTACAATCACAAGGCACAAACGACAAGACTTCACCCACTGCAACTTAACAATAGTTAAACAAAAGCTCACCTGAATACTACTGGGTCGGGGACAACTGCCTCTGCTGGTACCCTATCTGTCCGCCTAAGGTCGAGTACAATCCCTAGCCAGGTGCCCCACCTGCCCACAACTATAGCAAGCCTGAGTCTTCCGCTTGTGGCACTCCCTAGCAATATGTCCTAACCCATCACAACGGTAGCATCTCAAGGGCTCTACCTGTCGGATAGGTGCAGCTGGCACCGTAGCTAGAGCCTGCTGATCGGTCCGCTGCCTCTTCCCAGACGCACCATGAAAACCCTCAAAGCCACTGCCTCCTGCAACGGCCTTCCCCTTCCGATGCACATCTCTTAGTCCCTCGGCCTCATGCATGGCCTCCTCCTGCTCAACTGCAAGGGCACTCTCTACCGCTTCTGCCAAAGTAGCAAAACGGTGTGAACTCACAACATTCCGGAGCTCATGCCTCAAACCCCGAATAAACTTCCGTGACAAGGCCACTGCATCCATCTCTCTCGCGAATCGATACAACTGAGAAAAACGTGCCTCATAATCCCTGACACTCCTCAAGCCCTGCACTAGAGCTATGAACTCAAGCTCCAACTGCTCCCTCACAGTAGCAGGAAAATACTTCTCCCGAAAGAGCTGTACAAACCCCTCCCAAGACAAAGCGGTCACATCTCTAGCTCTCTCTACCCCGCTCCACCATACCCGTGCCTCATCCTTGAGAAGAAACGTAGCAATACGCATCTTCTCAATCTCCGTACACACGATAAGGGAAAAGTATGTCTCCATGCCCTCTATCCAGTGATCCGCTACTAGGAAGTCCGTACCTCCATGAAAGGAAGGCGCTCCTAACCTAATGATACCCTGAGCCAGCCTGGCCAATCGTAGACCATCATCTACAGCAACTGGCACAGGCTCCTCCAACACCACCTCCTCCTCAAAGAAATCATCCACAGGTGGAGCCCTACCGCTGCCTCTGGCCCCACTTGTCCCTCTGGCTCTACCGGCTCCTCTGGCTCTACCTCGGCCTCTAGCTCTCCCTCGCGGAGGATCCATCACCTAAGAAGCAAGTAAACCTTGGTTAACTTATGCATAGAACTTAAACCCAAGTATAAGTCAAATGCAACATTTATTAACCAAGACACTAACTTAAGATGGACAATCAAAATTCAAAATCCCACTAACAGAGTACTCTCTACTCTGTCATCCTATTAACCTAGAGGCGACACCTAACCCTTCACATACCCAATGACATATCAATACCGAAGAGCTTATGATGGTGATCCGCTGCAGTCGGGCCATCACTCCGAAGTAATGATTATCACCAAATATGTAAACCTAAGCTCTGATACCAAACTGTCACGCCCCAAATTTCGGATAAATAAAAATCCAAATTTAAGGCATGAATACAAGAATAAAAAGAGTCATCTAATAACATTCAACGCTTACATAACTTGAGAAGTCAAGTATAGGTCATGCTCAAAAGAGCTCACTACAATTTAACAACAATTAACAAAATGATTAAATCCTAAGAAACAGCTTCTAGACCTCTACGTCTCAGTCTTGAACTTCCTCACCTGCAAAAACAACCTCTGCACCATAGAATAGTGCACCGGGTTGTAAACAACAAACCCGGTAAGCTTTAAAAGCTCGTATGAGTAAATCTACGACAATAGACTCAACCCAACAACACATAAGATAAAATCAAGAGTTCATGCATTAAAAACAAATTCAGGAAAACACTTCCAAGCAAGAGAAATCAAGAAGAAATTAAGAAAACACAACAATTCAATATCACTCAGAATCATAAATGAAATCCTGCAAAAAGGGGGGTAGTTCAGGAGTCCAAAAAAATCAAACAATTAAAATTAAAGAATCTCCTGCGGATAAGCATAGTTTAGGAGATCCTCAAGGCAAAGAATTTAAATAACACCACCTAAGAATAGCACCCAAACATTTCTCTACTCTTACTTATGGGTTCGGCAACGCAAAGTCATCCCCCATAAGTAACTAGACAAAACGCGTACTCATGGGTTCGTCAACACATAGTCATCCCCCATGAAGTACCGACAGACTAGAGCTCTAAAACTGACCGTAACCAATCACCCGGCCAAGGCTTGGTTCCCGGTCCACCACGAAGGCTCCTATTCTAATACTCAAAACCACCACACAGGCACACAACCACAACTAATGCAAACATTCGCCTCTAAGACAACAATTCCACAACGAATGCACTCACTCACCACTAAGGCACTCATAAACACAACTAATGCAAACATTCGCCTCTAAGACAACAATTCCACAACGAATGCACTCACTCACCACTAAGGCACTCATAAACACGTGGATATAAATACTTAAAACAAGAATAATTCTACCAACTCTAATTATTACTCATGATCGGAAGTCCTTTTGAAAAGTTATACTATTAACAGAAAACTTGTTTTCACTTACCATGAGCCGTTGACGATCAAGCTCATTTATATTTAAAAACAAAAAATCATTTTCTTTCAAGGACAACTTCACAATTAGCAATAATTATCATTATCATCAACAAAATCATTATCAAAATCATCATCATCTAATTACCATGATCATCATCATATAATTACCATGACCATCATTTAATCATTATCATATAATTACCATGATCATCATCTAATCATCATCATATACATTATCATCACCACAAAATCATCAACATTTTCATCAACATTATCATCACTAAAATCATCAACATTATAATCATCATCATCATCATATACATTATCATCACCACAAAATCATCAACATTTTCATCAACATTATCATCACTAAAATCATCAACATTATAATCATCATCATCATCATATAATCATCATAACCACCATAAATAAAAAGGTCACAAAGTGGACCTTAGTGAGATTTTACTCACCTGAGAAATCCCGCTGCGTCTTCAACAAAACACCAAAAACAATCACAATCTCACTTCACTAGTCACCTAAAATTACACAAATAATTAACCACTTCAATAAAAGAATAATCATCCTTAAACAAGTCTAAATCCAAGATTTGCCCAAAAAAGGGCAACCTTCCTCCGAGACCTCCCAAGGTCATAGGAACCCTCAAACAACCTATTGAAAAAGGTTAACAAGATTTTCAAAGCTCGAACACCACGGTTTAACAACCTCTCACGATTCTCAACTTAGTCTTAAACCTAGGATGCAAAACTTGATCAAACATAACCTCATGACATGTCAATGTGTTCGTATCGACAAGCACAAGCTAACAGTTACTCCTAACCTCCCAACCCCTGCCGGACGCGCCGCCACACGCCACCACAGCCGGCGGCGAGTGGGCCCCACGCGCCTCCCCAAAACGTCCGATTTTGGGCAAACTCAAAACATCAAACTTGTAGAATACTACAAGGGAAACACTTTTCATACCTGAAGGTCCGACCAAAACGGCCGGGAAGTCGCCGGAAACTCGCCGGAAAGGTTGGGATCCACCACCGCCACTCTCCGCCGTGAATCGAGCTTCAACACCACCTGGGATCGAATGAGGGCGTCCCACACTTCCTATCCCGACCGGTTTCAGCCTCGTCGCCGCCGCCGGAGGTCTGAAACCCGACCGGGTTTCTAACCCGAGCTTCCGAGCTTCGGGTCACCGATTTGGGGTTGAACCGGCGCAAGCCACCACCACAGGGAAGCTCGGACGGAGGAGAGGAAGAGAACCCGACCGGTGCCGTCGTCTGGGTCGGCCGGAGTTGGCCGGAAAAGTCGGGTCGGGTCGCCGGGTCCGGGTCGGGTCGGCTGGGAAACTTTGACAGTGAAGGTGTCGCGAGAGAGAGAGAGAAAAGAGAGGAGGGAAGATTTTCGGAAAAAATGAAGGAGAAGCCTATAACTTCTCTTATTTAACCCGTAAAGCCACGAACTTCCGCTTACCATAACTCCCTCATACGACGTCCGTTTCATGCGTGCCGCATGCCTACGAACTCGTATTGACGAGCTCTACAACTTTCATGAAGGAAGTTTCTTGAGAAACCCAACAGAATAAAAAGTCAACTCTTGATTCTTCCAAAACCATAATACCGCTTCGGTAATTATGCAACCGAACTCTTCCGCTCTTCCTTCGAATCTCAACACACTAACTTCTAACTCGAAAATTCCCAAAAAAAATATTAGAAACTAATATCAAATTTTCAGGGTATTACACTCTACCCTCCTTAAAGAAATTTCGTCCCCGAAATTTAAACACACTAATCCACACTCCACCTAGTGGAACAATGACCAACCAGAGACACACTTCTCTACAAAATACAATACTACTACTCTGCTAATTGTCAGGACCTACCTCGGATTTTCCCCTTGAAATCCGGTATAAACCTTACGGGACCCACCTCAAGGGGAATTCTACCAAAATTTTGGCATAACCTCCCTTAAAAATGGGTAACTCTGCCTGGAAGAAAATTCACAAAAAACTCAGACACTTCGAAAACAATTTAATCCACATCTCCTGGAGCCATCCGCTCCCCCAAATAAACAAACACTACCTCAACCAAAGTAATAATTCAAAAAGAAAAAATCTCATGAATTAAATTCCTCATACAACAAACCAGATATTTCTTTTTTTTTTTCAAGACTCCCAAGTTAATTTGCAAGCCATAGTTCGACACACAAATTACACAAGCATGTGAACTCAAAACAAAACAATATTTGCATTGCATCCTCGTCAACTCACTATGACACTACAAGCTTTCAAAAGAACTTTGCCACACAACATAAATCAACACTGCTACAAGTCAATAAATCATGAAGGCATCAGATCCACACAAAACTCATTCACACAAAAGGTCTACCACACAAATTTTGACTACAATCACAAGGCACAAACGACAAGACTTCACCCACTGCAACTTAACAATAGTTAAACAAAAGCTCACCTGAATACTACTGGGTCGGGGACAACTGCCTCTGCTGGTACCCTATCTGTCCGCCTAAGGTCGAGTACAATCCCTAGCCAGGTGCCCCACCTGCCCACAACTATAGCAAGCCTGAGTCTTCCGCTTGTGGCACTCCCTAGCAATATGTCCTAACCCATCACAACGGTAGCATCTCAAGGGCTCTACCTGTCGGATAGGTGCAGCTGGCACCGTAGCTAGAGCCTGCTGATCGGTCCGCTGCCTCTTCCCAGACGCACCATGAAAACCCTCAAAGCCACTGCCTCCTGCAACGGCCTTCCCCTTCCCATGCACATCTCTTAGTCCCTCGGCCTCATGCATGGCCTCCTCCTGCTCAACTGCAAGGGCACTCTCTACCGCTTCTGCCAAAGTAGCAAAACGGTGTGAACTCACAACATTCCGGAGCTCATGCCTCAAACCCCGAATAAACTTCCGTGACAAGGCCACTGCATCCATCTCTCTCGCGAATCGATACAACTGAGAAAAACGTGCCTCATAATCCCTGACACTCCTCAAGCCCTGCACTAGAGCTATGAACTCAAGCTCCAACTGCTCCCTCACAGTAGCAGGAAAATACTTCTCCCGAAAGAGCTGTACAAACCCCTCCCAAGACAAAGCGGTCACATCTCTAGCTCTCTCTACCCCGCTCCACCATACCCGTGCCTCATCCTTGAGAAGAAACGTAGCAATACGCATCTTCTCAATCTCCGTACACACGATAAGGGAAAAGTATGTCTCCATGCCCTCTATCCAGTGATCCGCTACTAGGAAGTCCGTACCTCCATGAAAGGAAGGCGCTCCTAACCTAATGATACCCTGAGCCAGCCTGGCCAATCGTAGACCATCATCTACAGCAACTGGCACAGGCTCCTCCAACACCACCTCCTCCTCAAAGAAATCATCCACAGGTGGAGCCCTACCGCTGCCTCTGGCCCCACTTGTCCCTCTGGCTCTACCGGCTCCTCTGGCTCTACCTCGGCCTCTAGCTCTCCCTCGCGGAGGATCCATCACCTAAGAAGCAAGTAAACCTTGGTTAACTTATGCATAGAACTTAAACCCAAGTATAAGTCAAATGCAACATTTATTAACCAAGACACTAACTTAAGATGGACAATCAAAATTCAAAATCCCACTAACAGAGTACTCTCTACTCTGTCATCCTATTAACCTAGAGGCGACACCTAACCCTTCACATACCCAATGACATATCAATACCGAAGAGCTTATGATGGTGATCCGCTGCAGTCGGGCCATCACTCCGAAGTAATGATTATCACCAAATATGTAAACCTAAGCTCTGATACCAAACTGTCACGCCCCAAATTTCGGATAAATAAAAATCCAAATTTAAGGCATGAATACAAGAATAAAAAGAGTCATCTAATAACATTCAACGCTTACATAACTTGAGAAGTCAAGTATAGGTCATGCTCAAAAGAGCTCACTACAATTTAACAACAATTAACAAAATGATTAAATCCTAAGAAACAGCTTCTAGACCTCTACGTCTCAGTCTTGAACTTCCTCACCTGCAAAAACAACCTCTGCACCATAGAATAGTGCACCGGGTTGTAAACAACAAACCCGGTAAGCTTTAAAAGCTCGTATGAGTAAATCTACGACAATAGACTCAACCCAACAACACATAAGATAAAATCAAGAGTTCATGCATTAAAAACAAATTCAGGAAAACACTTCCAAGCAAGAGAAATCAAGAAGAAATTAAGAAAACACAACAATTCAATATCACTCAGAATCATAAATGAAATCCTGCAAAAAGGGGGGTAGTTCAGGAGTCCAAAAAAATCAAACAATTAAAATTAAAGAATCTCCTGCGGATAAGCATAGTTTAGGAGATCCTCAAGGCAAAGAATTTAAATAACACCACCTAAGAATAGCACCCAAACATTTCTCTACTCTTACTTATGGGTTCGGCAACGCAAAGTCATCCCCCATAAGTAACTAGACAAAACGCGTACTCATGGGTTCGTCAACACATAGTCATCCCCCATGAAGTACCGACAGACTAGAGCTCTAAAACTGACCGTAACCAATCACCCGGCCAAGGCTTGGTTCCCGGTCCACCACGAAGGCTCCTATTCTAATACTCAAAACCACCACACAGGCACACAACCACAACTAATGCAAACATTCGCCTCTAAGACAACAATTCCACAACGAATGCACTCACTCACCACTAAGGCACTCATAAACACAACTAATGCAAACATTCGCCTCTAAGACAACAATTCCACAACGAATGCACTCACTCACCACTAAGGCACTCATAAACACGTGGATATAAATACTTAAAACAAGAATAATTCTACCAACTCTAATTATTACTCATGATCGGAAGTCCTTTTGAAAAGTTATACTATTAACAGAAAACTTGTTTTCACTTACCATGAGCCGTTGACGATCAAGCTCATTTATATTTAAAAACAAAAAATCATTTTCTTTCAAGGACAACTTCACAATTAGCAATAATTATCATTATCATCAACAAAATCATTATCAAAATCATCATCATCTAATTACCATGATCATCATCATATAATTACCATGACCATCATTTAATCATTATCATATAATTACCATGATCATCATCTAATCATCATCATATACATTATCATCACCACAAAATCATCAACATTTTCATCAACATTATCATCACTAAAATCATCAACATTATAATCATCATCATCATCATATACATTATCATCACCACAAAATCATCAACATTTTCATCAACATTATCATCACTAAAATCATCAACATTATAATCATCATCATCATCATATAATCATCATAACCACCATAAATAAAAAGGTCACAAAGTGGACCTTAGTGAGATTTTACTCACCTGAGAAATCCCGCTGCGTCTTCAACAAAACACCAAAAACAATCACAATCTCACTTCACTAGTCACCTAAAATTACACAAATAATTAACCACTTCAATAAAAGAATAATCATCCTTAAACAAGTCTAAATCCAAGATTTGCCCAAAAAAGGGCAACCTTCCTCCGAGACCTCCCAAGGTCATAGGAACCCTCAAACAACCTATTGAAAAAGGTTAACAAGATTTTCAAAGCTCGAACACCACGGTTTAACAACCTCTCACGATTCTCAACTTAGTCTTAAACCTAGGATGCAAAACTTGATCAAACATAACCTCATGACATGTCAATGTGTTCGTATCGACAAGCACAAGCTAACAGTTACTCCTAACCTCCCAACCCCTGCCGGACGCGCCGCCACGCGCCACCACAGCCGGCGGCGAGTGGGCCCCACGCGCCTCCCCAAAACGTCCGATTTTGGGCAAACTCAAAACATCAAACTTATAGAATACTACAAGGGAAACACTTTTCATACCTGAAGGTCCGACCAAAACGGCCGGGAAGTCGCCGGAAACTCGCCGGAAAGGTTGGGATCCACCACCGCCACTCTCCGCCGTGAATCGAGCTTCAACACCACCTGGGATCGAATGAGGGCGTCCCACACTTCCTATCCCGACCGGTTTCAGCCTCGTCGCCGCCGCCGGAGGTCTGAAACCCGACCGGGTTTCTAACCCGAGCTTCCGAGCTTCGGGTCACCGATTTGGGGTTGAACCGGCGCAAGCCACCACCACAGGGAAGCTCGGACGGAGGAGAGGAAGAGAACCCGACCGGTGCCGTCGTCTGGGTCGGCCGGAGTTGGCCGGAAAAGTCGGGTCGGGTCGCCGGGTCCGGGTCGGGTCGGCTGGGAAACTTTGACAGTGAAGGTGTCGCGAGAGAGAGAGAGAAAAGAGAGGAGGGAAGATTTTCGGAAAAAATGAAGGAGAAGCCTATAACTTCTCTTATTTAACCCGTAAAGCCACGAACTTCCGCTTACCATAACTCCCTCATACGACGTCCGTTTCATGCGTGCCGCATGCCTACGAACTCGTATTGACGAGCTCTACAACTTTCATGAAGGAAGTTTCTTGAGAAACCCAACAGAATAAAAAGTCAACTCTTGATTCTTCCAAAACCATAATACCGCTTCGGTAATTATGCAACCGAACTCTTCCGCTCTTCCTTCGAATCTCAACACACTAACTTCTAACTCGAAAATTCCCAAAAAAAATATTAGAAACTAATATCAAATTTTCAGGGTATTACACTCTACCCTCCTTAAAGAAATTTCGTCCCCGAAATTTAAACACACTAATCCACACTCCACCTAGTGGAACAATGACCAACCAGAGACACACTTCTCTACAAAATACAATACTACTACTCTGCTAATTGTCAGGACCTACCTCGGATTTTCCCCTTGAAATCCGGTATAAACCTTACGGGACCCACCTCAAGGGGAATTCTACCAAAATTTTGGCATAACCTCCCTTAAAAATGGGTAACTCTGCCTGGAAGAAAATTCACAAAAAACTCAGACACTTCGAAAACAATTTAATCCACATCTCCTGGAGCCATCCGCTCCCCCAAATAAACAAACACTACCTCAACCAAAGTAATAATTCAAAAAGAAAAAATCTCATGAATTAAATTCCTCATACAACAAACCAGATATTTCTTTTTTTTTTTCAAGACTCCCAAGTTAATTTGCAAGCCATAGTTCGACACACAAATTACACAAGCATGTGAACTCAAAACAAAACAATATTTGCATTGCATCCTCGTCAACTCACTATGACACTACAAGCTTTCAAAAGAACTTTGCCACACAACATAAATCAACACTGCTACAAGTCAATAAATCATGAAGGCATCAGATCCACACAAAACTCATTCACACAAAAGGTCTACCACACAAATTTTGACTACAATCACAAGGCACAAACGACAAGACTTCACCCACTGCAACTTAACAATAGTTAAACAAAAGCTCACCTGAATACTACTGGGTCGGGGACAACTGCCTCTGCTGGTACCCTATCTGTCCGCCTAAGGTCGAGTACAATCCCTAGCCAGGTGCCCCACCTGCCCACAACTATAGCAAGCCTGAGTCTTCCGCTTGTGGCACTCCCTAGCAATATGTCCTAACCCATCACAACGGTAGCATCTCAAGGGCTCTACCTGTCGGATAGGTGCAGCTGGCACCGTAGCTAGAGCCTGCTGATCGGTCCGCTGCCTCTTCCCAGACGCACCATGAAAACCCTCAAAGCCACTGCCTCCTGCAACGGCCTTCCCCTTCCCATGCACATCTCTTAGTCCCTCGGCCTCATGCATGGCCTCCTCCTGCTCAACTGCAAGGGCACTCTCTACCGCTTCTGCCAAAGTAGCAAAACGGTGTGAACTCACAACATTCCGGAGCTCATGCCTCAAACCCCGAATAAACTTCCGTGACAAGGCCACTGCATCCATCTCTCTCGCGAATCGATACAACTGAGAAAAACGTGCCTCATAATCCCTGACACTCCTCAAGCCCTGCACTAGAGCTATGAACTCAAGCTCCAACTGCTCCCTCACAGTAGCAGGAAAATACTTCTCCCGAAAGAGCTGTACAAACCCCTCCCAAGACAAAGCGGTCACATCTCTAGCTCTCTCTACCCCGCTCCACCATACCCGTGCCTCATCCTTGAGAAGAAACGTAGCAATACGCATCTTCTCAATCTCCGTACACACGATAAGGGAAAAGTATGTCTCCATGCCCTCTATCCAGTGATCCGCTACTAGGAAGTCCGTACCTCCATGAAAGGAAGGCGCTCCTAACCTAATGATACCCTGAGCCAGCCTGGCCAATCGTAGACCATCATCTACAGCAACTGGCACAGGCTCCTCCAACACCACCTCCTCCTCAAAGAAATCATCCACAGGTGGAGCCCTACCGCTGCCTCTGGCCCCACTTGTCCCTCTGGCTCTACCGGCTCCTCTGGCTCTACCTCGGCCTCTAGCTCTCCCTCGCGGAGGATCCATCACCTAAGAAGCAAGTAAACCTTGGTTAACTTATGCATAGAACTTAAACCCAAGTATAAGTCAAATGCAACATTTATTAACCAAGACACTAACTTAAGATGGACAATCAAAATTCAAAATCCCACTAACAGAGTACTCTCTACTCTGTCATCCTATTAACCTAGAGGCGACACCTAACCCTTCACATACCCAATGACATATCAATACCGAAGAGCTTATGATGGTGATCCGCTGCAGTCGGGCCATCACTCCGAAGTAATGATTATCACCAAATATGTAAACCTAAGCTCTGATACCAAACTGTCACGCCCCAAATTTCGGATAAATAAAAATCCAAATTTAAGGCATGAATACAAGAATAAAAAGAGTCATCTAATAACATTCAACGCTTACATAACTTGAGAAGTCAAGTATAGGTCATGCTCAAAAGAGCTCACTACAATTTAAAAACAATTAACAAAATGATTAAATCCTAAGAAACAGCTTCTAGACCTCTACGTCTCAGTCTTGAACTTCCTCACCTGCAAAAACAACCTCTGCACCATAGAATAGTGCACCGGGTTGTAAACAACAAACCCGGTAAGCTTTAAAAGCTCGTATGAGTAAATCTACGACAATAGACTCAACCCAACAACACATAAGGTAAAATCAAGAGTTCATGCATTAAAAACAAATTCAGGAAAACACTTCCAAGCAAGAGAAATCAAGAAGAAATTAAGAAAACACAACAATTCAATATCACTCAGAATCATAAATGAAATCCTGCAAAAAGGGGGGTAGTTCAGGAGTCCAAAAAAATCAAACAATTAAAATTAAAGAATCTCCTGCGGATAATCATAGTTTAGGAGATCCTCAAGGCAAAGAATTTAAATAACACCACCTAAGAATAGCACCCAAACATTTCTCTACTCTTACTTATGGGTTCGGCAACGCAAAGTCATCCCCCATAAGTAACTAGACAAAACGCGTACTCATGGGTTCGTCAACACATAGTCATCCCCCATGAAGTACCGACAGACTAGAGCTCTAAAACTGACCGTAACCAATCACCCGGCCAACAATTCCACAACGAATGCACTCACTCACAACTAAGGCACTCATAAACACGTGGATATAAATACTTAAAACAAGAATAATTCTACCAACTCTAATTATTACTCATGATCGGAAGTCCTTTTGAAAAGTTATACTATTAACAGAAAACTTGTTTTCACTTACCATGAGCCGTTGACGATCAAGCTCATTTATATTTAAAAACAAAAAATCATTTTCTTTCAAGGACAACTTCACAATTAGCAATAATTATCATTATCATCAACAAAATCATTATCAAAATCATCATCATCTAATTACCATGATCATCATCATATAATTACCATGACCATCATTTAATCATTATCATATAATTACCATGATCATCATCTAATCATCATCATATACATTATCATCACCACAAAATCATCAACATTTTCATCAACATTATCATCACTAAAATCATCAACATTATAATCATCATCATCATCATATACATTATCATCACCACAAAATCATCAACATTTTCATCAACATTATCATCACTAAAATCATCAACATTATAATCATCATCATCATCATATAATCATCATAACCACCATAAATAAAAAGGTCACAAAGTGGACCTTAGTGAGATTTTACTCACCTGAGAAATCCCGCTGCGTCTTCAACAAAACACCAAAAACAATCACAATCTCACTTCACTAGTCACCTAAAATTACACAAATAATTAACCACTTCAATAAAAGAATAATCATCCTTAAACAAGTCTAAATCCAAGATTTGCCCAAAAAAGGGCAACCTTCCTCCGAGACCTCCCAAGGTCATAGGAACCCTCAAACAACCTATTGAAAAAGGTTAACAAGATTTTCAAAGCTCGAACACCACGGTTTAACAACCTCTCACGATTCTCAACTTAGTCTTAAACCTAGGATGCAAAACTTGATCAAACATAACCTCATGACATGTCAATGTGTTCGTATCGACAAGCACAAGCTAACAGTTACTCCTAACCTCCCAACCCCTGACAGTGAAGGTGTCACGAGAGAGAGAGAGAAAAGAGAGGAGGGAAGATTTTCGGAAAAAATGAAGGAGAAGCCTATAACTTCTCTTATTTAACCCGTAAAGCCACGAACTTCCGCTTACCATAACTCCCTCATACGACGTCCGTTTCATGCGTGCCGCATGTCTACGAACTCGTATTGACGAGCTCTACAACTTTCATGAAGGAAGTTTCTTGAGAAACCCAACAGAATAAAAAGTCAACTCTTGATTCTTCCAAAACCATAATACCGCTTCGGTAATTATGCAACCGAACTCTTCCGCTCTTCCTTCGAATCTCAACACACTAACTTCTAACTCGAAAATTCCCAAAAAAAATATTAGAAACTAATATCCAATTTTCGGGGTATTACAGATTCTGTACTGGGGTCCAGCCTGGTAGACTCCCAAACTTTAAGACATTGCCTCTCAGGCCTGGATATTATATATATAGTATGTATGCACACTCGCCTGACCCTTGGTACAATATCTATGAACAACTTGAATAAAGTAGATATCATACGAAGCTACTATGCTTGCGTCTACCGCTCACATCACCCCACACCGGAATTGTTCCTCGCATATGGGGGAAAGCGGCCGAGTGGTAATATATACGTGCTTACTCCTTGTACGAAATCTTTAAATAAATAAATGCAAAATTAGAAAGTCGCACAGGGCTACGACACTAGTGTCTAACGCTCATGTCACCCATACCAGAATTGTGCCTCGCGTATGGGGGAAATCACGTATAGCTAGCTAGCATTTAATCATATATATACTATTCTCATATAAGAGTATAATCACCGAAATTCTCAATTTCGGGAAATATCCGACAACAGAAAATCATGCAAATGATAAAGCATTTCGAACACAATATTTAAAACAAAGGTCCACTCATAGGTTAGGCCTAAGCCTGATGTCGGTCGGAGGTCTCTTCCGCTCGAGCCTCCTCACGTCCTGTTCCATATAAATAAAACATTAAATAAAGTACCAACGCTTAAAGCAAAACATGCATAATTAAATATGCTTTGCGCTCAACTAAGCCTAACACTCCAAAATCTTAAATCCACTGCCAACCTCAAAACTCCACAAATTTTTATTGACATCCTCAAAATCACCTTCCACCAAATAAAATATCCGATGGCCGGATTATAAATTAATAATCCGTCAAAAATACCAAACTTCAACAATTCTTAAACCTATCCAAAACTCCTCCAAAAATTCTAAAACTTATTCCATTAAACTCCTCACATTTTTCTCCACTAAAAACATTTTCTCGACGGCGGCTACGCCGGCAGCAGCGGCCGGCGACCAACTCTGACGAACTCCGATGGTCACCAAAATTTGGTAGCATCTTCCTTTCAATCTCCTCTACAACATTCCTAACTGCCACAAACTCCAATTCTAAGCCTAACCAAGCCAATCGAACACAAACACACAATAAAGCCCTAGAATTTCAAATTCTGATTTCTCCTTACCTAGCTCAAGACGCAGCGAGCACTTTGGAGGGATTGAAGCATGGGAGGAGGGCTTCCTTTTGAGCCAAGGCTCACCGGCTATGGCGGCCGGAGGAAGGAGTTCTTGCGAAAAAACTATTTCGGCAGTCAGGGCTCTCGGCGTCGATTCCTCTTTCACGGTGGCGCTAGGGAGGCTGCCACCGGTCTAGAACTGCAGCTGGGATAGAGACCGACCAAACGGGACCGGTATGGCAGGCTGGGGCGGCCGGACAGCGGCGAACGACTGCCGGGAAGTTTCTGGGCAGAAACGGGCTCGGGGAGAGAAACCGGGAGGAAGAGAGAGAAGGAAAGAAAACTGAAACTGGGCTTTGACCAAAAAGGCCCGGTCCACAACTCCAACTTATACCTAAACCAAAAATTAACACCCCAAAAATAATACCCTAATAAAATTACCTTTTACTAGCAAAAATTACCATTTTTTACCATCGTCAAAAATTTATTCCTTAGAATAATCCCACAAAATAATCATCCCCTACACCTATATGGGGATCAATTATATTTTTCACTTATTGACGAACACGGTAAAATTCTTATTACCACTATGCCAGTAATAAAGATAAAAATTATGGGTCGGGACGTGACATGTTTTGATAAGTTGGTTCGTTTTTTTTTTTCTAGCATGTTGTGTCGCGGATAACCACATCATTTTAGAAAATGATCTCCATTATGCTATTTTTTTTTTCATGTTTAAATTGAAGTGATGTCGCTATGGGGTCATGGGTACTACTCTTAATTGGTCATACACTAGTGGAAAAAACCTCATAAGCGACAGAATTGTTTTAATTCCGTCTCCTAAGTAGAACTTAGGCGACGAAATACTATTCCGTCTCCTAAGTTATACCTAGGCGACGGAATAGTGTTTAGTCGCCTAAGTGGTAACTTAAGAGACAGAAAATTTACTAAGGCGACAAAATCATTTTTATAAAAAAATTATTCACTTAGACGACGGAAAAATTTACTTAGGCGAAAAAATTATTATTTTTTATAAAAAATAAAATTTATTCACTTAGGCAACGGTAGACGACGGAAAAATTTACTTAGACGACAGAATTACTTTTTTTTTTTTAAAATAAAATTATTAATATCTTAAGCGATACTTTTCGTCTCCTAACTAATGAAATTTTTAGCGGCTCATTTTCCGCCAAAAATTTTAGAAAAATTTGAACCAAATTTTTCAAACTTTCCTTATATATTCTCTCTCCCTCCTCTCCTCTACCTAGTTTCCATGCATACCTCTGCCTCTCCTTCTTCTTCGCCCTCTGCCTCTCCTTCTTCTTCCCCCTACCTCACCTTCTTCTTCCCTTTGCCTCTCCTTCTTTCTTCGCCCTCTTCTTCTTCCCTCTGCCTTACCTTCTTCTTCGCCCTCTGCCTCTCCTTCTTATTCCCTCTGCCTCACCTTCTTTTTCCCTTTGCCTTTCCTTCTTCTTCTCCCTCTGCCTGTCCTTCTTCTTCGCTTCCTGCCTCTCCTTGGCGCCTTCTCTGCCAGCGGACTACGGAGTCCGCGCGACCTTCCCTACCAGCGGACTCCGCGCGCCTTTCCCCTGCAAGCAGAGTCCGCCCGCCCTTTATGCCAGCGAACTCCTCGTCTTTCTCTTTTGGCAGAGTCCGCGCGCATTCTGTGCCAGCGGGGTCTGCCCGCCCTTTGTTCCAGCAGACTCTGTGCCCATCTTTTCCAGTAGAGTCCGCGCGCCTTCTGTGCCAGCGCACTCCACGTCCTTCTCTGCCAGTGGAGTCTGGGCGCCCTTTGTGCCAGCGGACTCCGCGCCCATGTTTTTTTTTTAATTTTTTCACTTTAGCGACGGAATCCAGTGATTCCGTCGCCTAAGAGAAAATATATTTTTTTTTGTCATTAAAGAATATCAGTCGCCTAAGTAATTTTGACTCGATGGAAATCAATTTTTCGTCGCCCATACACCTGCCTCACTTCATTTAGGCGACGGATCTTAGGCGACGAAAATTCCATCGCCTAAGTACTTCGGAGACGAATTTTGTTACTTAGGCGACAGAATAGTTCCGTCGTCTAAAAGTTTTTTTCCAGTAGTGGTATGAGTGATGACCTACCCAGTTTGGGAGTTCAAATGCCTCCCGATCCCAAGAAAAGAAAATTTTCTGCTGCAAAACATTAAAATCTTGGTGACTTCAACCAAGAACTAGTACCTTCTGTCTTATGATCAACCCTAAAGGACTGCTATGCTAGCATGCAAGGTGCCCCAAAACTTCCTCCATCTTCTTTAATTTACCATTGACCATAAAACACCAGTCCTGTAATCAATCAATCAGATAGGAAATTCAGAATCTTGTTTACTAAGTCTGGTATAAGGTAATTAGCTAGTTAATTACAGTATCCTAGCAAGTCTCCTTTCTTTTCACTTTTGATTAGACTGTTTCATTTCAAGAGAAAGAAATGCCTTTCTCTATCTGCTTCTCTCATTTCTTCTAGAATCCCATAACACCCCAAAATATATGTCGCTTTATAAAACTCCAAGATATAAAAGATAAAAAATCAAAGCCAGAATTAATAATATTCCAAGGAAATCATCGACATAATAAACACCTCCCCTTAATCTTGTATATATACTCGCCTCGGTCTCTCCTCATTTAACAATTTAGCCATTGTTTCCAAATCTTCTTCTTCATCTTCTTCTCCTCTCTCTACAATCTAATCTCCTCAACCTCCAACAATGGGAGACGACAATACCAACAACGCTGATTTTCAATTTCAACGAGACTCCTACGAAGGCGAAGAAGCCGAGGAGGCACTTTCTCTCTGCGACCTTCCGCTGGACAACGAAGCTCAAGAGTTCGATGACTTGTCGACCAAGTTCCTAAAGGCTCGCTGCTCTTCCTCTGAGTTCTTCGAGTTCTTCAGCGACCACAGCTCCGATAGCTTCATGTGTTCTGCCGAGGACATCATCGTCTGTGGGAAACTCATACCCTTCAAAGAGAACACACCTTCTCCTCATGCCCCGAAGGCGAAGCCTTCTTCCAATCCCAAGCATGATCATCAGAAGAAACAAACAGCCTTTAGACGACGATCCGAATCACTTTCCGGGATAGAAACCCCCGTCACGAGATCAAGCAGCTCTAAAAACAAGATCATGATGACCAACAGCCGATCATTGGATTACAGGAAGCTTCACCGCCAGAGCTCGATGGTGTCACCGGTGCCGGAGATGGAGCGGAACTCGTCGGTGAGGAGTGTGGGATCATCAAAGACCGATAAGAAGAGTACTAGTAGTGGTAAGCCAAAGTGGTCATTTCTCTTGTTTGGGATCGTCAAGTTTCCGGCGGAGATGGATCTCAGCGACATCAAAAGCCGGCAGGAGAGGAAAAACCCGTCTACGATTCTGTTTCCTGATACTTCCAGCGGGAAGTGCTCTTCAGTCAGTCGGAGCAACTCCGGTAACAAGGGCTCGTGGAAGCTGCTCAGGGCATTGGGCTGCAAGGACCATGCGAGTGTTTCTGTAACGGCGTCGTTTTACGTCTCAGAAGTTTGAGAAAATGTGTCACGTGACATTCTTGTGCCAACGTATCATTTGTCACCCATATGTACCATAACCCTAATTAAAGCCCTAGCTTAACCCATTGATTTTGCGATTCAATGAGGTAATATTATCTCTTGCTTGTAAGATTTGACAGTGTTATACAATTAAATTTTCTATTTAAACCGTAAATCCGCAATATATTTTAATTAAAGTTCGGATTAACCGTTTAACAACGTGACACAACGTCGGTTCTTATTGCGAGATGACATTTCTACTTTCTAGTATAATCCACTAGGTTTTTTTTTCTAAGATTAGGGGTCTTATGATAATGATGTGAAGGGAAATATTATCATTAAAAACTTATATGACTTGCTTGGACGTGAGGAAAAATATATAGAATCATGAGTTATGACTTTCCGTGAAAGCAAGGATTGTGTATAGTATCAGAAGCATATGATTCTGGAACAACGATTGTGCCTCATTTCTCTGGCTCATAGTAAATTGAGGTGAAAGCAGGGTTTATTTGTTAGGTGGCCACAGAAGTGAAATGAATGAAATTCACGAGAATCTTGATTATGTCATTAAACTTGTCATGAATTTGTTTCTATTTATTTGTACCCATTTGTCAGTTTCGAATTTTTATTTTTCCTTTACATTTGAATAACGATTCACTTTGATTTTTCTATCATTACCTTGCCATATCAAGACAAGAAATTAAATAAGTTTACTTTGTAATAATCTGATGATCAACCATATATGCAAGTACTAATCAATGTTAAATCTAATATTTTTTGAATTTTGAATGACTCACCTGCACAACAACTGCATGAAGCTAAAAGGAAATGATTTCAAATCTTTAAAATTTAATTTCGAATGTTGTGATTGTTATCTACAATGTTGGATTTTAGTGATTAGTGGGTGGCATCTGACATATGTCATCTGTTTTGATAATGACAAATTAATTAGTAGAAAAAAGGAATTTAATTAGATTCAATTAGTATTAATTATTATCATGTCAAAGTTTATACGGTATTAACTATATAAATCCACCGTTGATCGTCAGCTAGCTTGGTATAAAGGAATATTTTTCTTTCATGTATACTTGTTGTGAGCAGTATTAGGCCGACACTAAGTAAAACCTTAATTACTTAAGGGTTAAATACTTGTGACACCCTATAGTTTACACCTAAAATCAGTTTTGTCCCTCACTTTTTTTTTTAAACTGGTATACCCCTATACTTTGAATTCTCGACTGATTTGCCCTTGTCGTCAAGTGAACCCGTTATGTAGCTGACGTGGCTAACATCTTGACACATGTATGGGACCAAGATATTGAGATGACAATTTTACCCCTGGAAATTTCATGCAAGCCATGGTTGAACCCCAAGCAACCCAACAGCCCATGTTTGTAGGGCAACACCGTCTTCCTCCTCATCTCCTCCGTTACCGCCCGATTCACCGTGTAATGAAGCTCGTGAGGTGAAACCGGTCCTCTCCTCCTCGAGCTAACCGAGCCAACGCTGTCCGTCGACCGGAAGCTCGAATTCTTCACATCTTCCGACATACTCTTCTTTGTCGACAAAAGGAGAAGTGGCCGGCTTGATCGAGCTGTTAGAGGCATGACTCGTAGTCGGAGCAGGTGATACAACGTCGTCGAACATGATGTCCGGAATCCTCAACGGAGATAAAGACCTGGTTCCTTTTCGGATTGAAGCGTTGACGTGTCTTGAAGGCATTCTCGACATTCTTTCTCTCCCGCGTCGGCTCTGAAACTCTTCTTCTGTGTAGTCATATTCATCTCTGTAACAATCTCTCCGAGTCTCTTCCATGGCCGCCGTGAAAGGATCGGAGTTGAATTGCAGCCGACTGAGCTGAAGCAGTGCTGGTGCGGCCAACAAGGTCGAAATGCAGCCGACTGAGCTAAAGCGGGTGTTCCAAATGTTCGACAGGAACGGTGACGGGCGCATCAGCAAAGAGGAGCTGAGCCATTCGCTCGAGAACTTGGGAATCTTCATCCCCGACCAGGAGCTGTTCAACATGATCAACAAGATCGAGGTCGACGGAGACGGGTGCGTCGACATTGACGAGTTCGGGGAGCTTTACCAGTCCATAATGGACGAGTTCGGGGAGCTTTACCAGTCCATAATGGACGAGCGGGACTGCACCAGGATGATTACGAAGGTCGACGTCGACGGAGATGGCATGGTCAATTACAAGAATTTCAAGGGGTAAAATTGTCATTTCAATGGGGAGGGCTTATGCTGTGTGGATTGGAGTTCTTGGTTTTAAAAGTCACTGTAGTCAGGGGTATATTGGACATCTCAGCAACTTAACAGTCTTCTTTAACGGTCAATTGACGACAAGGGCAAATCAGACGAGAATTCAAAGTATAAGGGTATACCAGTTTAAAAAAAAAAGTGAGGGACAAAATTAATTTTAGGTGTAAACTATAGGGTGTCACAAGCATTTAACCCATTACTTAATTAGGAGATCGAAGTACAACATTTGGTTTTAGAAACATAAAGAAGTTTCTGATGCAAAATACGAACCTTACGAAGCCAAAGCATTGATCATCTCGCATAGTGAAAATTTAAACAAGAAAAATGTTTTATTGTCATGTAGTTTTTGCTGTCATGTTTGTCTTTGATATGATGCAGCGTGTTAGGCTATATGACTCCCTATGAATTAGTAATAAGCACAATGTATAACCGTTTGAACGAATTATCAACTAATATAATGTTGATTATCTGCTTCATATCAATATTACATCTTTGGACGAGGTATTGGGTATTCTTCTAAGTAGCTAGACCTGGTATTTTCTTTCACCCAATTTCAATAATAATGATGATGTGGGCAATTAGAGGTTTGATTGCAACACTTTACTGTATTTGCAAGTAAACAATATCTTAACTTCGTCATGATGTGTAATAACCATATCTATACTAGTTGATTGTTGTCTATGTATAAATAATTAGTTAATAAATATTATTTACCCTAAAGATCTCGAATATTTGGTATCAATATCGATCAACCCTTCGTTCTAGAATGTGTTGTACGTATAGCATGTCTTGTATTGTTTTTTTTTTGGGCACTCCATTGATCAACTTCATACGACTGGCCGTCGGCCATCCATGTTCCTCTCATGGCGTTAGGTTTTCTATTTGGCCAGCATACAAAGCTAGCGATAGAATTGATGCTCTCAATATATATATAAGCCAATCAGTGTGATGAACTCGATGAACTAGTATAGCACACAGTTTAACTAGCTACCAAGTGCATGCTCGTAATAGTACTATAATTACCAAATGTAGAAGGATGCAGTGAGCTAATAAGTAGAAAACTAAGTAGCAACTGATCGACAGCCTTCAAGAGCCCTATACGCAAGACCAAAAGCTAACTAATTAGCAAACCAATCAACGTCTTTAACAAATTATTAAGCTCTCGTACCCTAATTAAAAATAAAGGTGTCCATAGAATTGCCAGATCATAGCAGAAGAAAGACTACCTCAGGTGTTTACACCCAAATTAATATTTTACTGGACAGTAATTGTCTCAGTGAATATTAATTAAATTAATGATCCACGTCATGCCGGCGAGCCCGGAATAATGGGTTTACAAGTGATGGCCCGCCAGAAAGTCATGTGAGCTGGACAGTCCGCGTACGAATGACAGTCCGCGTACGAATGGACTCCGCGTAACAGACTTTGCGTACAAGAGGAGTTTAATTGATGAGGGAACACCTCGCCCCGACTTAGCATCGTACGCCAACTTGTATATACAAGAGCACGTGCATGGCTTATGATCCTTTAATTACATGAGCATCTCGACGACATCTTGATGGAATCTCGCCATCGACCTGGCAGCCACGCCTCGACTTTGTGGATTGGCGCGACCTCGCCAGTATTTAATGAGGAAAGCATCTCGCTCGTATCTTGAAAAACATTTAGACGCTGGCTCGGGGGCACCTCACTACTGAATGCTTGTTTAATTAAAGGTGAGGGCATCATTGTCTTATCCTTGGTTGAATAAAGCAGAAGGGAATGATGACTGGTTGATATTGTACGTGCATGGCAAGGGTTCTTATCCCATGCAATAGTTATCCAATAGATGTGAGGCATACCCAGATGTGAAGCATATGATTGCTCCTAATTCTAGTTGATTAAGGAGATATACATGCAAGCTGTGCATATCTACTTTGCATGCACGTTCAGAGTTCTAGTAATCAAGGGCACTCATACAGTGCTTAGAAGGAGCATACGTCCAAGAAGTGTTCTAGGCAAACTCTACTGTTTAGAACAAAGCGACGATCACGAAGTGATTAACATCGCCTACGCCACATTTATCGTTGAAGACTCCTACAAGTCTTTGACATGCTTTGGGCCAATACCTGTGGCCTTAAGTAATTCTATATAAAGAAGCTCCACGGCTTACAGAAGGCTCTACACACAAACAATCAATCAACAACTCTCTCAAACAGACGAACACAGTCGAAACCTTCGAGCCTCCTCGAAACCCTTACGTTCTAAGCGCACCCTGCCTTAGATCCCAGAGCCCGTCAGGACTCGTCTCCGATTTCCCTTTTGTTGCTCTGCTCGCTCTCACAGTGAGTATCGATCGACAGGTGATTAGAAGAGTAAGCTAGTAAATATTTCCTCATCCGTGAGGTGACACCTGAGCTCTCTTTCGCCTGGTTAGAAGTCAGAACGCGCATCGTTCTCTTTCCTCATCCGTGAGGTGGCACGCCCCGCACACACCATTTTACTTTTTGTTCCCTCTCTACCTTCGCTGAGGACGTGGGCCAAAACATCAGGCAAGATCGATGTTCCAACTATTTCAACAATATTACAGTAAAATTTGAATTAGCTAGTTTGAAGGCTCGATCAGTAAAACCATAGAGATTTATCGGGCTAGCTATGTGGTCGAACAATTTAACGTACAAATCTAGCTCGATCCGTCGAAGGAAAATACTCTCTCAAAATAGCGCCTGGCTAGGGTAACGGTCATGCAAGTAGGCAAGAGTTTTTATCTCGAGAGGAAGAGACCAGCTAGCTAGGGCTTCTGTTTGTTCTCACAGCCTCAATCGCTATCTTATTATGTGTAAAATTATTACAATCTTAACCTTACGTGGAAACGTATACATTTATCATTATTATAAATTAGCATGCGAAGCAACTAAGTTAAGGTTAGTACCTTAGCTAGATAGTGCGGCTATTAATCATTGCCGGAGACTTGTACTGTCAAAAAATTCATAATGCCGATCATCATGTATAATGACCATATTAGTGATCGAAAAGAGAAGCTTCAAACCAAATGGGATCTTGACAGGACCCATCTCGAATTTCATCCTGAAACTCAAGGTAAATCTTACGGGGTCCACTTTCAAGAAAAATTTACCAAAAATTCGGCATAACCTTCCTTAAAAATGGACGACCCTTACCTAAAAAAAATCCAATTTAACAGTACTTCTATAACCAAACATCCATCTTCAACACCTGGAGCCTTCCTGCTCCCCAAGTTCACCACATCTCCCAATATAATGGATTCCTCACTTAAACTAATCCCACAACCAATCTATAACCAAAATGTAAATATTTTCCCACTTTCTGATCTGCCATAAATGCGTTGCATGCAACTGTTAACAAAAATCTTTCATAAAGAAAAAACCCAAGAAAAAGGACTAGCCCCGCTAGTCAAATTAATGATAAAGATAAATAATAACTTTTATTGAAGAAAGTGTCAAAGATAATAGACTAGCCTCGCTAGTCAAAATAACAATAAAGACCTTTGCAAACAGGAATATACACCTCTCATATGGGATTCTCCCAAAACAATGGACTAGCCCCGCTAGTCAAAATAACAACTCAAATAAGATATCATATATAGCCTTATAAGTGAGTCTCCCAGACTCGGTTGCCTCCCAGGCATAGTACTCCCATACTCCCTACACCTTCATGTTATAATAACAGAGAGGAGTAAGGCTTGCGTGATGTCGTCGACTACATCACATCACCCGAAGGCGGAAAGGGCTTGAGTAACCCCACTTAAAACGTGGAAGTTACATCGCCTCGAAAGGCGGAACGACATGCTAAGTGAGTCTCCCAGACTCGGTTGCCTCCCAGGCATAGTACTCCCATACTCCCTACACCTTCATGTTATAATAACATAGAGGAGTAGGGCTTGCGTGATGTCGTCGACTACATCACATCACCCGAAGGCGGAAAGGGCTTGCGTGACCCCACTTGAAACATGGGTGTCACATCACCTCGAAAGGTGGAACGACATACTAGCATTGACCTCATATATATTCCAAGAATATGGCATAAGGAAAAATATAAATCATATGAGTTTCGGGGAAACTCATAAATAAATACAAGTACGATTCTCAACCGTACTTGGAAAAATTCTAATAGCAATATAGTTAATTATATTCAACGTGTCTCACACGTTAAGATGCTCAATAAAATAAATAATTTAAATGATTATCATCTTTCCAAAAACCAAATAATATGCAATTCAGTATAATACCTCAAATCCAAAAATCACAAGAAAAATCCTAAAATCAAAAATGAGATAGGATCTAAGTCTCAAACAAAACAACAACGCAGTTTTACTGCGTTTGGAACCTAAATTTATTTTGTTAATTTGTGGCTGCACCCAAAACTTGATCGGGCTGCCTACGTACCCTTTTAAAGGGATCAAGTCACTCGTAGTTCATCATTATATACTAATTCTCCACCTTCAACAACAACTGTATCGAATCTAGAATTTGTATGAGTGTAAGTCCTCAAATTGATAAGGACACCCAAATTCTCAATCCCACACTTCCTCTCACTTTCTCCACTAGTTTCCTAATTACATACCATGCTCGCTCATATTAAAATTCATCATCACATTTCAAATCACCTTTAGGCTTGCTCATATCAACACTTCAAATACTAACCTATCTCTGATTTTTCTATGGACACCCAAAACCACTACTCATCAACTTTCCTAACATTATACTAAATCCAACAACTGTCTAACAGTAATATACAAACAACTTTAGGCTCTGATCGTGATCTATACAACAATGATTAAATTAGCATCTTTCTTTTATATAATCAATATTTAATCAAAATAGGTCAAATTACCCGAGAGCCATAAATACGCTCATCATTGCCTAACTTCGATATTCTTAAATCGGAACGATCCGAACTTAAATATCATACTCATCAGTCGTAAAATACAACCTCCCCAAAATACGACTTAAATCCTACGGCCAGATTCTACATTAATTAACCGCAAAAAATACCAAACTTCAGAAAATCACAAACCTATCCAAAAATTCCATAAATTACACCAATAAACTCCTCTTAATATTCCACATTTAAAACCCTAAAAATCTCCTAACCGGCGGCGGCTTCGTCGGCAGCGGCGGCCGGAGGCCAATTCCGGCGACCTCCAAAACCTATGAAATTTTGACAGAATAATCTTCTCATCATACCCAAAAACTTTCATAACTAGCACTTAGTCTAATTCTGAAGCTAACTAGGGCAATCGAACTAAACCATCTATAAATCCCTAAAACTTTCAATTATACAAAACACCCTAACGAGATCGAAATAGACCGAATCCTTTGGAGGGATTACTCACCTTGATGAAGGCTACAAAATGAGCCAAGAATCACGGCCTATGGTGGCCGGAGGACGGAGCTCCGGCGAAGTGTCGATCGGCGGCTTCCGGCGGCTTTTCTCATCTCCGGCGGCTCTACCGTCTCGGATGGTTGGCCGGGGAGAGAGAGGAGGTGACGGGGGTCCTTCCTGGGCCGGAACCATTAATTTCATAACTTTACCATGCATACTCCGAAGTTAACGAGTGGCATGTCTACGAACTCGTAACCACATCCTCTACAACTTTTATGAAAAAAGTTTTCTCATAATAATTTTTCTACAAAAAGTCAACCCTATAGTCCTTAAGGGTAAATAAGTACTCATTTCGGTAAAAAATCTGAAGTAATACCAACGGTAAATAACCGTAACATAATTTAAGAACCGGGATGTGTCAGATCTAATACACACGTACCATTTACATGATCCTCCGCCATCTTGCATTGGTATGATTATGATCTATAGTAGGTGCTGGATCGATTTATTTATTTAACATACTGACTGATCACAACAATTTACATTAACCCGCCTTGACAGGAGCTGCATCAATCATATTGTACTAATTTTCTTCTGTTTGAATAGTTCAATATATAAATGAAGAATTGGATTAGACTATATAAGTGGGTAGTTTTACTATTGGTTGTATTGAGCCAATTCGGATAAACTTCGACATTGATACCTACTACTACTACTAATGTGGTTAACTTGAGGACAATAACAGTCATTTGTGAATACCGATCGAGTCACATAATTTATGTTTGTTTTCTATCTATCATTAGCTCAGATTGTGAAATAATCAAATGATAACAAATTTTTTGCAGGGAATCACACGACTAGTGATACGACCATTGGAAAAATTATTCCAATTTTGAAATTGATCGATCATAAATCCAATGTTGTTCAATGATATAAATTGTTGTGACATGCTCGTCAAACTTCTCAATTCTCTATCGTGCTAAGCTCGATATATAGGTTGATTTTGTTAATCTTATCCTGAGAAAAAAAGTCTAATTTGCAAAATCTAACCGGTCCAAAAATCAATTCAACAGTAATATTAATATGAAGTGGGATAATGACATGCATCCCCGACTTAAAAATTAAGTTCAACGATGATTTTGTAGTCTAAATTATCCCCTCATATGGTGGGTTCGTCTTATTATCCCTCGACTCAGCATGTCGATAATGTAAACAAGCTTCAGAATGTTGGGCGGGACTTATAGGAATGACTGTTAGCTACTTGTTTATGTCTCAATTCTCAACTCCCTCATCCAATTATTTGTACCATCTTCTTGGCAACTAACTAGAATTTGAAAGATTAATTTGGTCAAGGGCTAGCTCTACTGGACTTTGTTAGAGGTGAAGCCAGTCAATTGATCAATCTGAGGTCAAGCCAGCTACTCGTAATTTAATTGATGTTGACGTGTTAGCTGATAACAAAATCACCATGGCTAACCTGAGGAAGAAGATGAAGCTTACACAGTAGAAGAAAGAGAGAAATGAGAGAGAGCTGGGGCAAATTTTCTGTATTTTCTTTAGAATAAAGTCAGTCTTCAAAGCTTCACAACTATTACAACCCAAAAGCTATTTATAAGAAATTGCCACATCAGCAGAGCAACACATTCATCACGTAAACACCTCCCCTCAATCTCAGTGAGGGTTAACAAACTGAGATTGGTAGAATTGAAGATAGGACTTTCCTAACCAAACTAAGAATGAAACTTTGTATACTGCAGAATTCAGTAGCACTGATTCTCTTGATTCCACATGCTAGACTTGAAAACGTCAAGTATTGGAGACCACCAGCAATGCATCTATTCATGATATGATCACAAAGAATAGTACCTTCTTTTTTGAGCATTTGAACATGAGATAAACAGAGAGCTGCACAAGAACTGGAAACACCCATAGCAGCTATATCAACTAAATTCTTTGCATATATTCCTGGACAGCAGAGCACTCCATTATGTTTGCAACTCATGTCTTGCTTTCTTAACATGATTTCTTCATTCATAGAAGCTGTTTTATGCATGATTTTAAGACAAGGAAAACAACCAAGAACCATTGGTTGTTTAAGGCATAAAAATATGGCTGTTGACATTGCATGACTATGAATCAATGTAGCAGCATTAGCGATGAAGAACATAGGCCAGAAATGTTGAAGGAAATAAATGTTGATCAGCACCATTGGGATTCTCCATCAGGTATGCCGTATGACCCAAATATTCCCACATAAGGCTTGACAAAACAAGGCAAACAAATGTAAGCTGGACAAATTGCACAGCAAAGTAGCAAAGATCTGTGTACATTACCTCGGAACCTGTTGTGCATAGAAGACAACTTTCAAGGGAATGCAATGCCTTAGTTGAGTTCCTCTTGAAGAAGGAAAATATGTGAACATGACTGAAAGCCCTAGAGACACTGCTGTCATTTTGAACAATGTTGTAAATGCCAATACCCCAAAGAGGACAAAACTATATAAAAAAGGCAGGGTCTATAGCAATTCCCACTTTACTTGTCCCAAAATTCTGTACACTGCACAAGATTATAAGAAACGCTGCTGAAATCATCATCACTTGATCTTGGTTAATTGCATGTACTTCGACCTTTAGCCCACCAACAACTGAACATACTGAATTTCTAATAACAGCTTCAAAGGAGGCAATATCAGGAGGTACTTGATCAACATACTGAATTCCCATAGAACTACCAGTGCTAGAAAAATTTCAGCAATAGAACAAACACCACCAATATTTTCTCTTCTAGAACTATCACTTTCATCACTACCAGTGCTAGAAATATCTTCAGCAACAAAAACACCACCAATATTTTCTCTTCCAGAACTGTCACTTTCATCACTACCAGTGCTAGAAATATCTTCAGCAACAAAAACACCACAAATATTTTCTCTTCCAGATTTATCACTTCCATCACCATTTATCATATTATGTTCTCTCTCATCAGTTACAACAGCACTTCCAGAATTATCACTTCCATCATCATTTATCATATTATGTTCTCTCTCATCAATTACAACAGTCTGTTCTCCCCCATCAACCACAGCAGGAGACAATCCAATGTGGGTGCCAAGATGATTACGCTCCACGGCTGCATGTCCTTTCATATCACAGATTTGACAAATAAGCACAGAGTTAGAGGATTGATCAGGAAGAGCAATATTCCTATTGGAGTAACGCACAGCCGTGTCTCTCTCCCTGCAGATTTGACATTGTGAAGACGACAAAAAGTTATTCTTGTTTCTCCTTACATCTCCATCAGTTTTTGACAGGACATGTCCCGAATTTCATCCTGAAATCCGAGAAGACCTTGTGGGGACCACCTCTAAAAGAAATTATACCGAAAGTTCGAAATAACTTCCTTTAAAAGTAGACAACCCTGACCTACAAGAAACAGTAATCACTACCAACCGACGTACCATACAAACCCCTAGAGCATACTGCTCTCTATAGCCACAACCGCTCTCCTACTAAAAATATGACAAGGGTCTCATTTATTATATTTACATCCCAGATATTCATAAATAAGTCACAATCCGCACTTGATATTAACGAATTTGACTTGATAAATCATCACATTCACTCTGCAATTAAACCGTCATATATTCCAACAACTTACTCACAATACACCCATATACTGCCACAACAAGTCTACCACCCCACACTCTCAACTACCCCAACACTCGAGTAAACACACCCATGGCCATACCAACAACTCTTCTGAACTCAAAAGACCACACCGACACTCCTATATGCCCACATTAGTGCATCCCCTCTCTTCTGGTGCCACCAGTTTATCCCCTCAACTAGGGTCGAACTCTTGGGGCCCACTAGTACATCCCCTCTCTTCTAGTGGCCCGACACTCCTATACGCACACACTAGTACATCCCCTCTCTTCGGGTGCCACCATTGCATCTCTTCTCTCCTGATGTCTAACTCCGGGTGTCACGCCCCGACCCTTAATTTTTACCTTAATTACTACCATAGTGGTGGTAAGAGTTTTACCATCTTCGTCATTAAGTGTATAATTTAATTTGTTCACAAAGAGGTTGTGGGGGACGATTATTTCGAAAGAATTATTTATATGAGAAAAATGTGACGACGGTAAAAATGGTAAATTTCGGCTAGTAAAACGTAATTTTTATTGGAGTATTATTTTAAGGTGTTAAATTTTTGGAATGTGTATATGGTGGTGTTGTGGACCGGTTTGGGCCAAGCCCAATTTTCATTTCCTCTCCCTCCTTTCTCTCTCTTCCTCCCGAGTCTCCCTCCGCCCGGAAACATCCGGTCGCCCCTGACCGCCGCGCCGGTCTCGTTCGAACCACCATCCTCTCATCTTCCTTCCTGGGTAGGTGAGTGAGCCCCTAGCGCCGCTGTGAAGCAGCAACCAAGCCCGAAACCCCGACTGCCGAGGTGGTTTTTCTCGCCGGAACTCCCTCCTCCGGCGCCATAGCCGGAGCTTCTAGGCTCAAAATGAAACCCTCCTCCCATGCTCCAATCCCTCCAAAGGTTTCTTCCGGATTCGGCTTGGGTAAGAAGAAATCAATATCTAAAATTTCTAGGGCTTTATTGTTGTTTTCATTTGATTGGCATGGTTAGGCTTAGAATTGGAGTTTGTGCTAGTTAGGAATGTTGTAGAGGAGGTTGAGAGGAAGGTGCTGCCAAATTTTGGTGGGGATTGGAGGTCGCTGGAGTCGGCCTCCGGCCGCCGCTGCCGGTGGAGCCGGCGCCGCCACTGTTTTGGTGTTTTTCATGGTTTTAGATGTGGAATATTAAGGAGAGGTTAATGAGACGAATTTTGGAATTTTTAGAGGAGTTTTGGATAGGTTTGGAAATTGTTAAAGTTTTGTATTTTTGGCGGATTAATAAGTTAAAATCCCGCCACGTGATTATTTATGGATAGGAAGGTGAAAGGTGTTTTTGAGGATGTCGGTTAAAATTGTGGAGTTTTATGGTTGGCAGTGAAGTTAAGATTTAGGACAATAGGCATGGTTGATCGCGTGAAGCTCATATTTAATTATGTCTATTTTCTTTAAGCGTCGGTTTCCTAGTTAAGGATTTATTTATGTTTTGGAACAGGACGCGAGGAGGCTCGAGTAGAGGTGACCTTAGACTGACATCAGGCTTAGGCCTAACTTGTGAGTGGACCTTTGTTTTAAATAATGTGCTTGAAATGTTTTATTTGTTGAATAATTTTTTTTGTTGGAAATTAACGGCAATTGAGAATTTCGGTGATTATACTCATATATAGAGATTTATGACAACAGTATGTATATAAATAAATGCTAGCTAGCTATACGTGATTTTCCCCCATAATGAGGTACAATTCTATTATGGGGTAACGTGAGCGTTAGACGCCAGCGTCGTAGCCTTGTATGACTTTCTCTTCTTTGTATTCATTCATAGAATTCGTATAAGGAATCAGCATGTATATATACCCACTCGTGTGTTTCCCCCATAATGAGGAAAAATGTCATTATGGGGTGATATGAGCGTTAGACGTCAGCGTCGTAGCCTTGTATGACAATCTATTTTTCGAGCTTATTCATAGATATCATACAAGGAATAGACGAGTGTAAATACATACTGATATATATAATAATTCTAGCCTGAGAGGCCATTTTATAAAGTTTTCTTGGGGAAATACTAATGTTTTGTCGAAATTACATTTGTCCACTCACTCTGACGTAATTGAATATTTTCCCATTGGCTCTTTATTTTAAAATGCCCAGTCTGCAGAGTGCGGGTGCCTACTAGTAGGAGGAGACGAGGCATAGTCACCCATCTCTCAACAGTTTTTCACTAGTAGGTTATGATACGCCTCGAACCTAATATTACTTTTTATGCAGTAGTCTCTTATTTAATGGTGGAAAAGTCAGGTGGGAGTGGTGTTACTATTTTTGGTGCGAGGTAATTTAGTCGAGATTTTGAGTTATATTTGCCTGAACGGGATTTTTTAAAATAAGGGGTAGCTAAATAATACTAGTTCCATTTTTTGGGTTAGTATTATTAGGTGGGGAGATATATATTTTCGGTGAAGGAAGAAATAAAAACAGAAAACCACTTTCTATTTCTCTCTCCCAGAGCCCGACCTCCCGAAACTGTTCGACTCTCCATGACAGAGCGCCACCATCCGGCCACGCCAGGTCGCTGCACCAGTCTCATTCGGCAGCTGGGACACCACTCGTCGTTCCGGGGGTGGTAGCCAGACTCGTCTCGCCGGCAGCAGCTCGCGGTAGCGCTGCAAGGTCGCCGGTCTACTAAGCCGGAACTCCCTTCTTCGGTCACCGATCCGAGAAATCTTTAGGGGGTTTTGAAGCTCTTCTATTGGTCGTTCATCCACCCACAAGAGGAAGCTCGATTTGAGGTAAGGGGCAAATCGGATTTGTAGTGTTCATGAGCTTGTTAGGTGTTTTCCGGTCAAACCCTTGATTTGTGGGTTTTGTGTTAGACATAATTGTTGTAGAGCTTGTTAAGAGGAAGGGATTGATGTGTGCTTTGAGGGTTTTGGTCGGAGTTGACATGGTGGTGGTGGTTGACTGCCACTGCCGGCGGTTGACCGCCACTGTCGGCGGCTACTGCCGATTTTGGTGGTGGTTTGAGGATTATTGGAGGAGTTCTAGAAGGGATAAATACTAATTTAGTATATGTGATTTTATATGTTAATGGTCGTTTGGAATTAGGGATTTGATGTTGGAATTGGTTGTGAGAGGAGAGGAATTGAGGAGGTTCATTAGTTTGATTTATCATAATATACACTAGAGCTCTTTGTCGGATTGTAGGAAATTGGTGATTAAGTAGAGCTATGGCTAGAGTTTGGAAAGTTTGGGCGAGTGCGAGCAATGCTAGGGTGTTTTCCTTTGTATTTGGTAAAGGTGTGTTTTTAGTGTCGAGCCTTAAATCTCTTCTTGGTACAGGACGGGAGGAGACACCACGTGAGGAGGGCTCTGACTGACGTCAGGTTTAGCCGCATATATATTGTGAGTGGACATTTCGGTTTTAATAAAATGCATGCAAGGTTTAGTAAGTGGTTCTTAATACTTCCCAATTTTTAAATTACGAATTTCCGCTTTTGGATTGGAGATATGTTATTTATTTGGCTTAATTATTCATTGAGCATTTTAACATGTGAGACACGTTATTAAATTTAATTTATTTCTTTCCCATGAATTTACCAAGTACGGTTGGGAATCGTACTTAAGCTTTTATTATGAGTTTCGGGGAAACTCACATAAATATATATATTTTTCCCTCTTATGCCATATTTGTTGGATTATATGATGTCGATGTTAACATGTCGTTCTGCTTTTCGAGGTGATGTGACTTCCACGTTTCAAATAGGTCACTCAAGCCCTTTCCACCCTAGGGGAGATGTGATGTTGCCGGCGGCATCACACAAATCTTGTGCCCCCTCCGTCAACTCGACGTGAAGGTACAGGGAGTATGGGAGTACTATGCCTGGGAGGTAACCAAGTCTGGAAGACTCACTTATATGGCCATATAGATTTTCCTTATTTGAGTTGTTAATTTGACTAGCGGGGCTAGTCCATTAAATTTTGGAAGTTTTCTTATGGAAGGTGTTTATTTTCCTCTTTGTGTTGTTTTACGGCTAGCGGAGCTAGTATGAATTTATAATGGGCTTATTATTTTCTGCTTGCATGGAAATTTCTATTTCCGTATAAAAAGGGAAAGCATATCAAGTTGGATTTTCGTACAAGCTTTATAAAATAGTTTATTTTTGTCCACTCACGCTAACGTTTTAAATGCTTTTCCCTGACCCTTTTTGTTTTTAAATGCCCAGATTACAGAGTTCCTGTTCGGCTTCACTAAGAGTTGAGGCATAGTATATCCCGCTGCATCTTGTTGATCGTAGGTTACCTGATAACCTATGTTTAGTTATTTTATTTTTCTTCCTGTAGTGCTCTGATAACCATGGGGATATGTAAATTTGGTTGGAATTGTTTTAATGGTTATGACTCAAGTAGAGAGTTAAATTGGTTGATGTTTTCGTTAAGTAATGAAGTTGAATTGTTGGTTTGGGTTGTTTAGTGCTATTGTCGAAAAAGAAGGGATATAGGAGATCTGGATATTTGATTTAGGAAAAATATTCTTGTTTTTCGCAGGTTGGGTTGTCTATTTTTAAAGGAGATTATGCCAAAATTTTGCTATAATTTCTTTTAGAGTGGACCCCGCAAGACTTGTCTGTTTATCTGTGGGAATTCGGGTTGGGTCTTGTCAGTTGGTATCAGAGCATTTGGTTCCTCTTCCTGTTGGGTTAATGGTGTATAGTTTAATACTAGACTGCCCATATGTGTACTACTAATGTATACCCATCTCAAGTACTATGCCTCCTAGACGCCGAACACATAGAGCTCCTCCTGTGGAGGATGATTCGAATGCACAAGAGGGTATGCTGGGGGCGTTTGAGCAGATTGTTAACCAGTTTGCTGCAGCCATGAACCCTCAGCCCCAGCCTGACTTCAGCATTAAGAGGACCAAGGAAAATGGTGCGGAGAAATTTTCTACTGCCAAGGATCCTATTGAGGCTCAGGAATGGATTGAGACTATGGAGAGAGTGTTTACTAGGTTGAATGTTCCTGACGACCGTAAGGTCTTTGTGGCAGTGCAATGGTTGCACAGTCCTGCCTGTCATTGGTGGGTTAGTGTTACTAGAGACTATAAGGATGCTTCTCTTATGGCTTGGGACGAGTTCAAGGCCCATTTTAATGATCGTTATTGTAGTCGAGCTCATCTCCATAGGATGCGGGATCAGTTTATGAATTTGCCGAAAGGAGATATGTCAGTTTTGGAATTTGAGTAGCATTTCCTTGCTAGAGCTCATCATGTACCTGATTTTGTACGCGATGATCAGGATAAGATATACAGGTTTGTTTGGGGACTTAGGGGTGAGTATCAGAAAAAGATGCAAGCGGTGTTGTATCCGAGATTTAGTGATGCAGTTGGGGCAGCCTTGAACATTGAAACATCACAAATTGGTAGCCGACCCCGAGACTTTGGTGGTCCTAGTCAGGGGCCGTCAAAGAGGACAACGTCTACATCCGGTTTCAGATCTTCTACGGGTAGCGGACGTAGTAGCAGTTCTGGTCATTCAGCCCGACCTCGGCTCAAAGGTGTTCGCATATTTAAGGGGGATGATGAGGGTGTCATCGAGTTTGAGCAGAGGTTCACTTCCTTGAGCTACCATGTGCCCTATTTGATTCCTGATGAGAGGATCAGGATTGACATGTTTGTTGGAGCTCTTGGCGGGTTTTATGCAGATAAGATGGCTGGTGGCATTTACCTGAATTTTCTTGATGCGGTTACTGCAGCCATGGCCATTGAGACTAGGAGAACTTTTAGTGCATGGCCAAGAGATTTCGGTGGTCCCAACCAGGGTCCATCGAAGAAGGCCGCTCCCGACTCCGCTTCTGGATCTTCAGCGGGTAGTGGTAGTAGTGGAGGATCAGGTTCTAGTTCTCGGAGTAGATTTGGAGGACATTTCAGAGACCTTTCAGGAGCCAGTTGGGTAGGCAGCAGGCCGGTCAGTTTAGTGCTGGTGGTAGTTCCCAAGGGGGATCTTCTGGTGGTCAAATTTTTTCTTTTGGTCAGCAGCAGCCTTCTAGATGCTTTGAGTGTGGTGGTCTGGATCATTTCAGGAGAGACTATCCTTTGTTGGCACAGAGGACCACCCCTTCTCAGCAAGGCGGTCAGTTTTCGGCTAGAAGCTCTAGTGGTGGTTCTCATGGAGGTTCAGTAGCTAGGAGTGGTTCTCAGCAGGGGAGTGGTCAGCGTGGACGTCCCGCGACTCGCGTTAGACTCCATGCTAAGAACTGTTGAAGTTTGGTATTTTTGGAGGATTATTAATTAATAATCCGGCCATTGGATTTTCTTTGGTGGAAGGTGATTTTGAGGATGTCGATAAAAATTTGTGGAGTTTTGAGGTTGGCAGTGGATTTAAGATTTTGGAGTGTTAGGCTTGGTTGAGCGCGAAGCATATTTAATTATGCATGTTTTGCTTTAAGCGTCGGTCTTGATTTAAGGTTTTATTTATATGGAACAGGAAGTGAGGAGGCTCGAGCGGAAGAGGCCTCCGACCGACATCAGGCTTAGGCCTAACCTGTGAGTGGACCTTTGTTTTAAATATTGTGTTGGAAATGCTTTATCATTTGAATGATTTTCTGCTGTTGGATATTTCCCGAAATTGAGAATTTCGGTGATTATACTCTTATTTGAGAATAATATGTATATGATTAAATGCTAGCTAGCTGGACCCCAGTTTAGAATCTTTCCAGTGGAGCTTTTGTTTTTGCCGTTGATGAAAGCATTTCTTTTGGGAAAATATTTATTTGTTGTCGAAAGCATTTTGTCCACTCACTCTGGTGTGTTGAATATTTTCCCTTGAGCTCTTCGTTTTTAAAAATACCTAGACTGCAGAGTTAGCGTGAAGTCTAGCAGGAGACGTCGAGGCATAGTGACTCATATATCAGCTACATTTCGTCAGTAGGTTACCTGTTTAATCTACTAGGGGTTTGTTAGCTTTCATTGTATTTTATTTTATTTTTAGTAGCTCTGAATACTTTTGGAATTCTTCGGTGTAATTTGTATTTTTGCTACTTTTGGAATGTCAAGGAGGATTTATTGATTTTGGAATAAAAAGGTGGTTCTTAAATTCTTAAGTTAGGGTTGTCCATTTTCGAAGGAGGTTTGCCGAGTCTTCAGTAAATTTTCCTTGGAGGTGGTCCCTGCAGGACTCATCTCGGATTTCGGGGTGAAATTCGGGACGGGTCCTGATAAACCGTGTTATGAACAGAGTTTTTAGTTGTATGAACAGTCGATAAAGAATATATATATATGGTAAACTAATATAATTAATATATATTCAATATGTTGGTCAATGTAATCAAAGGAATTTTTTTTTTTTTTTTGTATTTTAGGAAGAAGATTTAGCAGAACTATCAGATATAGGAGGAAAACGAACTAACCTTAGCAACGACGGACTAGCGATGGCGAACGGTGAGAATGGGTGGGGGACGGTAAGCGTCTTCTTCGTCTGGGAATCGAATCGGTGAAGAGAACAGTTGGCAGTACTAGGCACAGAGAGGACTGAGGAGAGAAGAGAAGAGAAGAGAATGAGAGATCGAATCCGAGCGTGCCTCAGTTACTTCAAATTTTAATTTGTAAGTCTTGCTTACGTGACGTGTCGTAGTGGCGTGTCGGAGAAGGTCAACGTGTTCACGACGTGTCCAAAAAATCAACATTTTCGAACACGCCATGTGGCATGTCGAACACGGATTTTGCCGTGTCGGGAGAGTGTCTGACACGACCCACCTCGAGTTTCACCCTGAAACCCGGAGTAAGTCGTGCGGGGACCACCTCCAAGGAAAATTTACCGAAGACTCAGCAAACCTCCCTCGAAAATGGACAACCCTAACTTAAAAACTTACGAATCACCTTTTAATCCAAAACAAATAAATCTTCAGCTACACTCCAAAAGTAGCCAGAATACAAACATAAGAATTCCAATAGTATTCAGAGCTACTAAAAATAAAATACAATAAAATACAACGGAAGCTAACAAACTCCTAGTAGATTAAACAGGTAACCTACTGGGAAAATGTAGCTGATAGCTGGGTCACTATGCCTCGACGTCTCTTGTTGGACCTCACGCGAACTCTGCAGACTGGGCATTTTAAAAACGAAGAGCCCAGGGGAAAATATTTAACACGTCAGAGTGAGTGGACAAAACTGAACTGACAACAAATAAATATTTCCCCAAATCAATTTCTAAAGAAAAATCGAATGCATGCTGCAAGCGATAAAACTTTCATCTCATAATATCGAGCCTCTCAGGCTCTATAAAATATGTATGTATTTACACACGTCCATACTCCCTATATAGATTCATGGGTCTATATAGGGCTACTACGCTCGCGTCCAACGCTCACGTCACGCCTTAATGCGGTGCTACACTACGCCATCAAGGTGGACAGACGGTGTATAAATATGTGTCCATACTCCCTATATGAATTAAACACTCAAATAGGGCTACTACGCTTACGTCCAACGCTCACGTCACGCCTTAATGCGGCTATATGCTACGCCATTAAGGTGGACAGACACATATGGCTAGCTAGCATTTTCTATACATACTCTCTCATAAATACATATTTATATCCACCGAAAATCCCATTTTCGGTATCTCTCCAAGAGAAATAAAAGCGTCAAAATTAATTGACGTCAAAATTCCAACAAAAACGGAAATGTTCAATCATGAACCATAGCATGCATATTATTTAAAAATAAACGTCCACTCACAACTTAAGCCTAAGCCTGACGTCGGTCGGAGATCTCCTCAGCTCGAGCCTCCTCGCGTCCTGTTCCATATACATAAAAGCTTAAATGAAACATCGACGTTTAAATGCAAAACATGCATAATTAAATATGCTTCGCGCTCAACCAAGCCTAACACTCCAAAATCTTAAATCCACTGCCAACCTCAAAACTCCACAAATTTTACCGACAACCTTGAAAAACACTTTTTACCAAATAAAATCCAATGGCCGGATTATTAATTAATAATCCGCCAAAAATACTAAACTTCAACAAATCTCAAACCTATCCAAAACTCCTCCAAAAATTCTAAAACTTATTCCATTAAACTCCTCACATTTTTCTCCACCAAAAATATTTTCTCGGCGGCGGCGCCGGCGGCGGCGGCCGGCAGCCATTTTCCGGCGACCTCCAATGGTCACCAAATTTTGACAGAAACTTCCTCTCAACCTCCTCTACAACATTCCTAACTACCACAAACTCAAATTCTAAGCCTAACCATGTCGATCGAACACAAACAACCAAAAATCCCTAAAACTTCCAATTATACAAAACACCACAACGAGATCGAAATAGACCGATTCCTTTTGAGGGAAAACTCACCTTGATGAGGGCTACAAGTTGAGCCAAAAATCACGGCCTATGGTGGCCGGAGGACGGAGCTCCGACGAAGGAACAGTCGGCGGTTCCGGCGGCTTTTTCTCCTCTTCCGGCGAGCTAGAGGCTCGGGGGCTAGGCCGGGGAGGGAGAGGAGGAGATGGGGGTCCGAACTGGGGTGGAGAGGCGGCCGGTGGCTGGCCAGACGGCAGCAGCTAGCGGCTGGAAGCTTCCGGCAGTGGAAGAAAGAAAAAACTCGGGTGGAAAGAGAAAAAGAGAAAGAAGAGAAAAGAAAGAAGAGAAAGGAAGAAGAGAAGAAGAAAAAAAAAAGAGAAGGGGCTCGGGCCTGGGCTGCCCCCCGGCCCAACTCACCTAAAAGCCCACTTAAAAAAAAAAAACCTATTTTTACTACCTCCAAACTTTACCTATAAATTCATAACTTTACCATGCTAACTCCGAATTAAACGCGTAGCATGTCTACGAACTCGTAACGACATTCTCTACAACTTTCATGAAGAAAGTTTTCCCAAATTCCCCAACGGAATAAAAAGTCAACTTTAAAGTCTTTAATATTAAACGGTTAATTAATACGGTAAAATACCAAAATAATACCGGAATAAATAACCGTAAAATAACTTAAGAACCGGGGCGTGACAATTCTCCCCTCCTTATAATAATTTCGTCCTCGAAATTTACGTACCTGTCATCCGAAGAGATAGGGATACTGCTGCATCATTTGCTCCTCTGATTTCCAAGTAGCTTCTTCTACTTGATGACTTCTCCAAAGCACCTTGACAAGTGAAATTATCTTTTTCCTAAGCACTTGCTCCTTTCGGTCGAGAATCTGAACCGGTTCCTCTTCATAGGACAAATCCTTTTGCAGACTAATCGGCTGTTCTTCCAGCACATGAGAAAGATCGGCAATATACTCGCGAAGCATGGATACATGAAACACATTATGTATCCTGGACAACTCCGAAGGCAACGCTAACCGATAGGCAAGAGAGCCAACTCGCTCTATTACCTCATAAGGACCAATATACCTCGGACTAAGCTTCCCACGCTTGCCAAAACGTACTACCCCTTTCCAAGGAGATAGTTTCATAAATACCCAATTACCTACTTGAAACTCAAGGTCCTTCCTACGGACATCGGCATAACTCTTTTGCCTACTCTAAGCAGCCTTAAGTCTATCTCTGGCTACCTTGATCTTTTCATTCGCAAGCAGCTCAGCCAAATTATCCAGCGAAAACTTCTTTCACACCGGCAAGAAATGAGTAGATTTAGTGAGTCTATCCACTATCACCCAAATACCGTCATGCCCTTCACGGGTACGAGGTAAACTGAAGACAAAATCCATGATGATGTGGTCCCACTTCCACACTGGAATAGGCAACGGCTCAATTCTCTGCTCTTTCTATCAATCGAACTATGGAAGGATCATCATACAGTGCTTCCCGCACTCTATCAACCAAAACTGGCCTCACAAGAAAACTGGCTATCAAAGCACCCACTTCATCCACCGCTAAATCCACCCCTGTAGCCCGCAGCTCACAAAGAAGTGGAACTCGAACCATCGTCAAGTGAAACAAAGACACTGAGGGATTGCGACTAAGAGCATCAGCTACCACATTAGCTTTTCCAGGATGATACTCTATCGTGCAATCATAAACACTGAACAACTCCATCCACCTTCTTTGCCTCAACTTCAACTCCCTTTGTGTGAACACATACCGAAGACTCTTGTGATCGGTAAAAATCTGACACTTGGCTCCATAAAGATATTGTCTCCACAACTTGAGAGTAAAAACCACAACTGCAAGCTCTAAATCATGAGTGGGAGAATTCACCTCATGCGGCTTCAATTGCCTAGAAGCATAGGCAATCACTCGATCATGCTGCATAAACACTCCACCTAGACCTCGTCTAGATGCATCACAAAAAAAAAACCACATACTCCCCACTATCGTCTGGAAGTGCCAAAACAGGAGCACTATTTAAACGATCATTTAATTCTTGAAAACTTTGCTCACACTGATCTGACCATTCGAACTTGACTCCATTTCTGGTCAATCTAGATAATGGAGCTGCAATCTTCGAAAAGTCTTGCACAAATCGCCGATAGAAACCTGCTAACCCCCGGAAACTATGAATCTCAGTCACAGTTGTGGGTCTTTTCCAATTGGACACCGCTTCCACCTTCTGGGGATCCACACTAACACCTTCAGCTGAAACTATATGACCCAGAAAACCCACCTTACCTAGCCAAAACTCGCACTTGCCGAACTTGGCAAACAACTGCGCATTCCTCAAAGTCCGCAAAATCAATCTTAGATGTTTGGCATGCTCCTTCTCACTTTTTGAGTATACCAAAATATCATCTATGAACACGATCACGAAACGATCAAGATATGGACTAAACACCCTATTCATGAGATCCATGAACGCCACGGGTGCATTAGTAAGTCCAAAAGGCATTACCACAACCTCATAATGACCATAGTGTGATCGAAAAGCAGTCTTGGCTACGTCACTATCCTGAATCCGCAACTGATGATAACCAGATCTCAAAACAATCTTTGAGAACACCGAGGCACCTCTCAACTGATCGAACAAATCAACAATGCGAGGCAACGAGTACTTACTCTTCACATTGACTTGATTCAGCTTCCTATAATCAATGTATAGTCTCATGGTGCCATCCTTCTTCTTAACAAATAACACCGGAGCACCCCATGGAGACATGCTAGGCCGAAAAAAAAACCCTTATCTACTAACTCTTGCACTTGAATCTTCAACTCTTTCAATTCTGCTGGAGCCATTCTGTAAGGTGCCTGAGAGATAGGCATAGATCCAGAAGGCAACTCAATGGAAAAGTCTATCTCCCTTACAGGAGGCGAACCCGGCAAATCCTCGGGAAACACGTCCGAAAATTCTCTTCCTACAGGAATGTCTCCCACTTCCATCACTCCTACACTTGCATCTACAACATGAGCTAAGAATGCATGACAGCCTTTGCTTAACAATCTCCTGGCAGCCACAGCTGAAATCAGGCAACTCGAAATCACATATCTTTCCCCTTGAAACACAACCTCCAATCCATCCGGGCTCCGAAACACCACTTCTTTTCGGAAACAAACCACCATATCTAACGGGATTAAATCTGCCTTAAACTGAGCTCTTTCCACCAAAACTTCACAACCACTAAACACCCAAACTATTCTCATCACCTCACCAGAGGGAAGAGATACGTGTCACTCGCCTGGAAGAGACGATGATAGCACATTGGCATGGAGAGCGAATCTACTAGACATGAATGAATACGTAGCTCCAGGGTCAATTAAAACAAATGCTGGTTGACCAAAAATTAACAACGTACCAATGATGACATCTGGGGAAGTACGACCCTCCTGCTGGGTCATAGCATGTAGTCTAGCGCGAGTCATGAGACGTCCACGCTGACCACTCCCCTGCTGAGAACCACCCCTGGCTGCTGAACCACCACTAGCTGAAAACTGACTGCCTTACTGAGAAGTAGCGGTCCTCTGTGTCAACAAAAGGACAGTCTCTCCTGAAATGATCCAGACAACCACGCTCAAAGCAACCAGAAGACTGCTGCTGACCAAAAGAGAAAGCTTGACCACCAGAAGATCCCCACTGGGAACTACCACTAGCACTAAACTGACCGGCCTACTGCCTGCCCAACTGGCTCCTGGAGGGTCTCCTGAAACGTCCTCCAAATCTATCCCGAGAATCAGAACCTGATCCTCCACTACTACCACTGCCCGCTGAAGATCCAGAAGCTGATGAGGAAGCGGCCTTCTTCGATGGACCCTGGCTGGGACCACCGAAATCTCTGGGCCGTGCACTAAAAGTTCTCCTGGTCTCAATGGCCATGGCTGCAGTAACCGCATCAAGAAAAGTCGGGTAATTGCCACCGACCATCTTATCTGCATAAACCCCGCCAAGAGCTCCAACAAACATGTCAATCCTGGTCCTCTCATCAGGAATCAAATAGGGCACATGGTAGCTTAGGGTAGTGAACCTCTGCTCAAACTCGATGACACCCTCATCATCCCCCTTCTTAATGTTCAGGAAATCCGACTGAATCCTGATACGCTAAGCGTGACCGAAATACTGACCCAAGAAGAGCGTCTTAACTCCTCCCAAGTCATGTCTTGAGCACCACCACGATTTCTACTAGCAAGGATCCATCAGTGATGCGCTGAGTCATCCAGAAAAGTCACTGCCATCTTCACTTTCTTTTCTTCCGGCTGTTCAGTGCTCCCAAAAGCCAATTCCATCTTGTCCACCCAAGAATAAGCATCAAGGGGTCCCTTGACACCCTTGGACTCTACTGCCCCTGCATCAGCAATAACTCTTTTCTTCACAGATCGAGGGAGCTGAACCCTATCCAGAACACACCTCTCAGCATGCTCCCAATCGAATCAACCAATCCTCTAACCTCATCACCTTCACTGGCGTTAATCGAGGAAGCTACACGGGGTCGGCGCCTAGGAGGCATAGTACCCAAGGAAAGAAGATATTAAGTAGTCTGTCCATAAGACTAACAGAACTATCACACATACCCAATAACACATAGTATCAAAAGCAGAAAACTGCCGATGAATCCGCCGCGGTCGGATCATCACTCTATAGACACTATGGCTACTTAGGCAAATACGATAATGAATAAGAAACAGAAGATTAAACCTAGAGCTCTGATACCAACTGACACAACCCACCTCGAGTTTCACCCTGAAACCCGGAGTAAGTCGTGCGGGGACCACCTCCAAGGAAAATTTACCGAAGACTCAGCAAACCTCCCTCGAAAATGGACAACCCTAACTTAAAAACTTACGAATCACCTTTTAATCCAAAACAAATAAATCTTCAGCTACACTCCAAAAGTAGCCAGAATACAAACATAAGAATTCCAATAGTATTCAGAGCTACTAAAAATAAAATACAATAAAATACAACGGAAGCTAACAAACTCCTAGTAGATTAAACAGGTAACCTACTGGGAAAATGTAGCTGATAGCTGGGTCACTATGCCTCGACGTCTCTTGTTGGACCTCACGCGAACTCTGCAGACTGGGCATTTTAAAAACGAAGAGCCCAGGGGAAAATATTTAACACGTCAGAGTGAGTGGACAAAACTGAATTGACAACAAATAAATATTTCCCCAAATCAATTTCTAAAGAAAAATCGAATGCATGCTGCAAGCGATAAAACTTTCATCTCATAATATCGAGCCTCTCAGGCTCTATAAAATATGTATGTATTTACACACGTCCATACTCCCTATATAGATTCATGGGTCTATATAGGGCTACTACGCTCGCGTCCAACGCTCACGTCACGCCTTAATGCGGTGCTACACTACGCCATCAAGGTGGACAGACGGTGTATAAATATGTGTCCATACTCCCTATATGAATTAAACACTCAAATAGGGCTACTACGCTTACGTCCAACGCTCACGTCACGCCTTAATGCGGCTATATGCTACGCCATTAAGGTGGACAGACACATATGGCTAGCTAGCATTTTCTATACATACTCTCTCATAAATACATATTTATATCCACCGAAAATCCCATTTTCGGTATCTCTCCAAGAGAAATAAAAGCGTCAAAATTAATTGACGTCAAAATTCCAACAAAAACGGAAATGTTCAATCATGAACCATAGCATGCATATTATTTAAAAATAAACGTCCACTCACAACTTAGGCCTAAGCCTGACGTCGGTCGGAGATCTCCTCAGCTCGAGCCTCCTCGCGTCCTGTTCCATATACATAAAACCTTAAATGAAACATCGACGTTTAAATGCAAAACATGCATAATTAAATATGCTTCGCGCTCAACCAAGCCTAACACTCCAAAATCTTAAATCCACTGCCAACCTCAAAACTCCACAAATTTTACCGACAACCTTGAAAAACACTTTTTACCAAATAAAATCCAATGGCCGGATTATTAATTAATAATCCGCCAAAAATACTAAACTTCAACAAATCTCAAACCTATCCAAAACTCCTCCAAAAATTCTAAAACTTATTCCATTAAACTCCTCACATTTTTCTCCACCAAAAATATTTTCTCGGCGGCGGCGCCGGCGGCGGCGGCCGGCAGCCATTTTCCGGCGACCTCCAATGGTCACCAAATTTTGACAGAAACTTCCTCTCAACCTCCTCTACAACATTCCTAACTACCACAAACTCAAATTCTAAGCCTAACCATGTCGATCGAACACAAACAACCAAAAATCCCTAAAACTTCCAATTATACAAAACACCACAACGAGATCGAAATAGACCGATTCCTTTTGAGGGAAAACTCACCTTGATGAGGGCTACAAGTTGAGCCAAAAATCACGGCCTATGGTGGCCGGAGGACGGAGCTCCGGCGATGGAACAGTCGGCGGTTCCGGCGGCTTTTTCTCCTCTTCCGGCGAGCTAGAGGCTCGGGGGCTAGGCCGGGGAGGGAGAGGAAGAGATGGGGGTCCGAACTGGGGTGGAGAGGCGGCCGGTGGCTGGCCAGACGGCAGCAGCTAGCGGCTGGAAGCTTCCGGCAGTGGAAGAAAGAAAAAACTCGGGTGGAAAGAGAAAAAGAGAAAGAAGAGAAAAGAAAGAAGAGAAAGGAAGAAGAGAAGAAGAAAAAAGAGAGAAGGGGCTCGGGCCTGGGCTGCCCCCCCGGCCCAACTCACCTAAAAGCCCACTTAAAAAAAAAAACCCATTTTTAGTACCTCCAAACTTTACCTATAAATTCATAACTTTACCATGCTAACTCCGAATTAAACGCGTAGCATGTCTACGAACTCGTAACGACATTCTCTACAACTTTCATGAAGAAAGTTTTCCCAAATTCCCCAACGGAATAAAAAGTCAACTTTAAAGTCTTTAATATTAAACGGTTAATTAATACGGTAAAATACCAAAATAATACCGGAATAAATAACCGTAAAATAACTTAAGAACCGGGGCGTGACAGTGTCGGCGTGTCGGAAGTGTCAGACACTTCGACACTCCAGGTGTGTGGAGTGTCGGTACAACATAGGTTTAAAGACATTGATTCCTCTCATTTCCTCACTTGAGTATAAACCTACATGTGCACACATAAACCAGTAGCCAACAACTCTATTCAAATCGTTAGCAACTTTTCTTGTGCACACATAAACCAGTGACAACCATTCTATTCAAATCTACCTACATGTGCACTGTTAGTAACAACCATGCATATATATATATACTAGAAATATGCCCGAGCTTTGCTGCGGGTTTCAATTTTGGAGAGTTTGTATCATAGGATTTTGTGACTTCTGTGATAAACCCTAATCATTTAAATCTACAGAGCACAAAATGTGGAATTAGTATAATTCTTACAATACAAATGACTTTCCAAGTTTATAAAGATGCGAAGATATTACCGGAGTACAAATCTGTGTAACAAAAAGTAACTAAGTTTAATGCAGAAGACCAAAGTGAGGAACAGTGGTAAACAGGTGAGTTGGAGAACGTTTTGCATAAAATGTGCAATTCACTTGTACTTTTTTACGAAATAATTATAAACATGTTTTTACATGATCAGAAAAAGAAAAATACAAATATCAAGAACAACTTGTTAGTATCTTTTCAGTCAGCTTATACATATTCTACTCTGAGTTCACATAATAAAGCAAAATAATAAATGAGTTTTGTTAAGCTTTTTCGATAATATATATTGTTTGTACCTTATGAAAGAATTTGTAATTTATCAATGCTAACTATCATGTATATGTTTATGCATCCATCTGTATGTTGGACGGTACAGTAAAAAACAACTTCTTTTTAACTTTGCAAATAGTATACCTTAGCTCACATTTCTAAATAATATATGAAACAAAGAGCTCACACTCTACATTCCCACACCGAAGGGACATAAATTGTAGTATGTGGAATGGATATACTTGTGATGTAGAGCACTTATAAACACTTCTCTCCCACCAATTTGGCTTGTTCAAGCAACAACAGTCTGTACTTGAAGCATAGCTTATAGAAAACACACATAAGCATAAGAATATATGACTATAAGTGCACTTTAACAGTCAAGAAAAATTAACTATATCATTTTAATGGATCTAATACTTAAAATGTAACATTTTAACTAAATCTTTACGAATTCTTAGAGAAACAATACTAATACGTAATAATAAAAGAGAGCAGCAATACTTCGTAAACCCTAAGGCTGTAAATATTAGTAAATAGAGCAGAAACTACCATCTGAAATAAAAGAATTAATCTATAAGAATGGCATCTCAATACAAAGAAGTCGAAGAACACCTCAATATTCAAAGTGCAAATTTAATCAAATTAAATACACCAAATCTAACCTGCAATTTTAGCACCAAATCCTTATACTTTGAATCCTCAACATGTTCTTTCTCTTCAGCCTTTGTAGACTATGAAAAGGTACAATAAAGAAAACTAGAATGTTGTTTTGGAAATAAATTAGAGATATAAACTAAGAACCATAAGCTGAAACTATATATGTGAGCAAAGGACCAAATCCATCTGCTGAATCAACAAAAGATATTTCATTATCCATAAGCCATTTTACATTCGTTTCTCATATTAGTCTTCGATTCAACTGAATCCGTCATGTCAGATTCACGACCATAAATGATATCAGGTTCCCAGTTCGCATCATCAATTGGTTTCATCATCAAGATAATATCAAGCAAACAATAGAATAGACATTGTATGATAAGAAAAGTAAAATCCTTACTCACTTAAATTAACATCCATGAAGCTTGTTTCAGTAGAGGCTAAATTAGTTATTATGCAAGTTGATCAGTAAATGAAGAATCAAAATTCACTACATTTTCAGCTAATCGTTGTGACTCAAAGACTTACACTTTGTTGATCAAACTTTGTCAGCTAAAGACTTATACAAAACTTTTGATATTAGTTTACACTACCATGAGGCATAATTATTGCTTCCATGTAAAGACCATGATATAAACAAACTAAAATCTCAGTTCGAAAGCAATTGACCTAAATCATATAACTTGTAGAAAAAATCACCATCTCTAACCACAAAAACATATGAATATACATTGATACTTACATTGACCAAGATATTGATTATATATATATTCTTTGTTGACTACCCGCTCGTTGCAGCGGGATTAGCTAACATATTCAAGAATTATGGACTGCATAAGACATAGAAAAAGAAAAATATGTAAGAGTTTACTATGTATCATATCCAACATTATAAACATAGAGTAAAAACAGAAATAACTTAAAGCTAGTGTATCATCAATTAAAAAAACATAATTCTAAAGGAAAACCAAACAAACTAATTAAAAAAAATTATGGCAAGAAAATTCAGTTACCTTTATGACATTTATAGGGTGGTGGTGTTAGGAAGATAACCTAATTAACAACTTCAAAAAGTATATACAGACAAATCAACTTTGAGCAGCATCAATTAAAACCTACAAATTAAAGAAAAAATTATAAGGTTGAATTCAAATCATAAAATACCTGAAATATTTTATCTTATTAGAATTACAATAATGAACTGAAAATTGAAAGGAAATAGAGAAGAGAAGAAAAAAGATGAAACAAAAATATTTTAGGTATTGTGTAGATTGCGAGATACTGCATACTATGCAAACTTACCAGTAAGTTTAGATAGATACTGTTTGGGATAAGGTCTCTCAATTTCTCCAGAAATTCTGGAAGTGTCATTATCTATTGCAAATGAATATTTTTCTTTTTGAATTGTTTGTATTCTTTGTGAGAGTTTGTTTCTGTAAAACAATTTATGTATGATGTATTCACCGCAAGGTTGTGTATGAGAAAATTTGTAAGAATTTGATCATAGTTTGTTTCTGGGAATGAGAGTTCGTAAAAAATAAAAATAAAATAAAAAACGAACCCCCAGTGGACTGAACAAGAGTGAGAGAGAGTTTGTGAAAAAAAAATGAAAAAAATAATGATTGGACTCCGCGCCCTTCTCTGGGGAAATCTAGAGAGACAGAGAGAGTTCGTCCGAAAAAAAAACGATCTGCCAGCGGACTCCGCGCCCATCTTGCGGGCGGAGTACGCGCCCTTCTCTGGGAATGAGAGTTCGTCCAAAAAAAATAAAAAAAGCGAACCCCCAACGGACTGAATGAGAGTGAGAGATAGTTTGTGGAAAAAAAAAGTGTGATCGGACTCCACGCCCTTCTCTTGGGAGGAGAAATAGAAAAATCTAGAGAGACAGAGAGAGTTTGTCCAAAAAAAACGAATCCCCAGCTGACTCCGCGCCCATCTCTGGGAATGAAGAGGACAGAACCGGAAAAATCTAGAGAGACGGAGAGAGTTGGCCAAAAAAAAATGTGATTAGACTCCACGCCCTTCTCTAGGAGATGAGAAAGAAAAAAAACTCCGCACCCTTCTCTGGGGCGGATTAATAGAAAAATCTAGAGAGACAGGGATAGTTCGTCCAAAAAAAAACTGCCAGCGGACTTCGCACCCATCTCGCGGGCGGAGTCCGCGCCCTTCTCTGGGGCGGAGAAATAGAAAAATCTAGAGAGACGGAGAGAGTTCATAAAAAAAAAATGATTTGCCAGCGGAGTCCGCGCCCTTCTCTGGGCCGAGAAATAGAAAAAATCTAGTGACAAAGAGAATTCATCCAAAAAAAAAAAGCGAACCCCCAGTGGACTGAATTAGAGCGAGAGAGAGTTTGTGAAAAAAAAATGATCGGACTCCGCGCCCTTCTCTGGGGTGGAGAAATAGAAAAATCTAGATGGAAAGCGAGAGTTCGTCCGGAAAAAAAGGGCCGAGAAATAGAAAAATCTAGAGTGACAGAGAGAGTTCGTCCAAAAAAAAGAAACCCCAGCGGACTGAATTAGAGTGAGAGAGAGTTTGTGAAAAAAAAATTGATCGGACTCCGTGCCCTTTTCTGGGGCAGAGAAATAGAAAAATCTAGAGGGACAGAGAGAGTTCGTAAAAAAAAAAAGCGAACCCCTAGCGGACTCCACGCCCATCTCTGCCCATCTCGCGGGCGGAGTCCGCGCCCTTCTCTGGAGCGAAAAAATAGAAAAATCTAGAGGGACAGAGAGAGTTCATAAAAAAAAAACAATCTGCCAGCAGAGTCCGCGCCCTTCTCTGGGTCGAGAAATAGAAAAATCTAGAATGACAAAGAGAGTTCGTCCAAAAAAAAAAAGCGAACCTCCAGCGGACTGAATTAGAGCGAGAGAGAGTTTGTGAAAAAAAAAAGTGATCGGACTCCGCGCCCTTCTCTGGAGTGGAGAAATAGAAAAATCTAGAGGGACAGAGAGAGTTCGTCCAAAAAAAACGATATGCCAGCGGAGTCCCGCCCTTCTCTGGGGCAGAGAAATAGAAAAATCTTGAGGGACAGAGAGAGTTTGTGCAAAAAAAAATGATCTGCCAGCGGAGTCTGCGCCCTTCTCTAGGACGGAGAAATAGAAATATCTAGAGGGACAGAGAGAGTTCGTGAAAAAAAAAATGAACCCCTAGCGGACTCCGCGCCCATCTATGGGAATGAAGAGGACAGAACCGTCATTTTACTATCATTAGTGAACAATAACTGCTCCTGACGGAAAATAGTATATGTTAAATGGTAAACCATAAGTTTCACCCGCACTGTGGTGCAGGATTTGTCCTTATCTGTGTCGATCTTCGATTCAATTCTTGGACATTATTCCCATGAATCAGAAGGAGAGTTCAAACGGAAGAGTCAGAGTGTAAAAGTACCACGTTGAAACATATTGAGTTATTTTGTCATTGAAATCAAATATTCATTCATCCAAAATTCAATTAGTCAAGAAATATAGCTGCACTTTTAGTACTGAAGCAGGTTGTTTCTCTTTGTCAAGAAATACTATATCTATCATCAGCTTTACTCGAAATTGATTGCAAAGTATTAAAATTGTAATGTTAAGTTTACAGCTGCAAATGTATTGTGACGTTCTTGTTTCATCTGTTTCAACTGACTTAGAAAGCTCATCTTCAGTTATAACCCTCGAACCCTCCATGTCTACCACAAAAGAAGTCAGCAAAGTCTGGTGCCCATATCTACAAATTCATAAAGTTATTATGAGTCTCCTTTCCAGCATAAAACAAAAAAGGGGCAAAACTACAACATTGAAAATATGGTTGACAATGGTCTAAACTACGACATTAAGAACATCATCAAGATATGGTTGAAAATGGGTATATCAGATTTATACGTAACATAGTTTCATACAACATGAAAAAGGAACCAAGATATTAGGTCTTATCATAATTATCATATCCAGACATGCTTTAGTTCCATAACAGACCTTGAAAACTAAAATTACCAGAATGGAAGGCTTGCAGAGATTCCTCATGGAATAATAGATGCTCCTTATTGTGCTGAATAAGCGTGTCTTCATTACTGTTGGTTTGAACCCATTCTTCTTCAAGTAGAAAGAACATAACACTAAACATTTTCAAGTGCTATTTACTAAAACCATATGAAAATCAAAGTTTAGCACGTTACTTCATGTTTAAATATGAAAGTAAACATATTTTAGGTTCTTTAAATACATAAACCTTATGCATGTAGAGAAGAGGAATCAGTTTTTTATTCTTCTTGTTTACTTACCATTAAATTCTTTTTCTTTATTGGAATTTTGGCACCTGCACCATGGTTTGCAAGTTATCTTAACCAAATCGTGGATACTGCAACTGAACATAAACCATACAGAATAGATATTTAATCAAATGGGAAAAAGATAAAAGCTTTTTTACTTATTCATGTTAAAAGAGGTTAACTACCATCTGAAAGTAAATGATGGTGGGTAAGTGGTTTTCATTGACATATTGCTCACACACATACCTTGAACACAAAGAATCTAAAAGTATAATTCAAAGCTTCTCCATAAACAGTCTTATTTTGAAGTTGTACTGGTAAACTTGTATCACACAAATTAATGTGGGACCTCATTTTTTTTTCTTTTCAATTGAAGATAAGAAACATAATATATTATTTTCCATTCAGTAAACTAATGTTATAGGGTTTTTTTATGATTATGAAAGCTATCAACCTAAAGCCTTAGTGCATTGGATATCATACACTTAGTTTGGGCATGAGATTGAAACATAATGAATGAGATAAGAATGAAGGATTGCAGGGTATCATACATTTAGTTTTATCATTCCGACCAATAGAATCAAACCCCCAAATGGCAAAACAGAACAACAAAATTAAAAAGAAAAAAAATAAAGACATACCCTTCAATCAAGTAGAAGGAAAAGAACCTAGCTAGAACTTCAAAATAGAGACTGACTCCCAGCGACTTTAATCGGAACCTACAAAAATAGAAAAATATTGATAAGAATCGATGCAAAATCCAACAAACAGCTTAATAAGATTGGTCTTACAACTCGGTATCTATGATCAATGCCAAACAACAAAAAATTTGTAGCTGAACTCTAAAATCAATTAATCATCCTTTCACAATATCAAAATACAACATAATCGAAGAACTATCTACTGGAGTATATATTCAGCCATTTCCTTCATCCCTTTTAGTTATTTAAAGACATAATTATAACAAAACAACACTCAGCTTGAAAGAGAACACCGGATTATCTTAATTCATCACTAACATAACTATGTCGTCCTTTTCAGTACCTTTTAATTAGAGGGAACATAATTGTAACAAAAAAGAAACCACATTGATAAATCAGTATGTTGAGCAATTATTTAGCTGCACAGAAAAAGCAATCTTGACTGAAAAGAGAATAATCAAACTGATTCTCTTATTATGCAGATAAGTAGGCCATCATGAAATTTCTAGCAATATGGATTATATTATTATGCATAGTACTCTTTCAGTCCTTTGTAGTAGTGTCTAATCGAAATGACAAAAAAATTATCTCCCAGAGTTTGGGACAACCTTATTGCATTCATCATGTACACAATATTCTGTGTAAAAAAAAAAAAACATGCAACTTCAATTCACTTAATCTATAAACATGGCCATATGTGTTTGAAATTTTCTGATCATGACAAGTCTATTTAAAAGAAATTAAAGATGAAAAAATGCAATGAGACATTTGGGAATTGAGCATTTTGATCAGTCGGTCCAGCTGTCATCTTTCTATCCTCCAATTTGTATTTGCTATTGGCCTTTTATTCTTCTTACCAAATAGATGATATAGAATTTCAAACCGCTAGCGTGCCATTTCCAACAGACTGAAAATTAATCTCCTAATAGACATTTCAAAATACTTGAGTCAACTCTAGTAGACATGAAGATAACATAATTTTGTCTAAGATAACACAATACTAACATATGATAAGACAATTAAAATGGTATTCATGAGTGTTTTGATATCGGTTAATAGCGGCTTATCATCAATTGTTTATAAATAGACATGAAGGTTCTGGGAATTTCAAGTGTAAAACTAAAAGCTACAAAGCCTGATAGTTCTCAAATTATAATCTATAATGGCTCATGACACTGAAGCTAGTTCCCCTTGATCTAGTTCCAAGGAACGGAAAATCTATTTCATACTCCAGCAATGATAGAATGAGCTTTTCTGCCACATTATAACCCTAAACCGTACAACTCACTAATTCATAAGTAATCGATGCAAGATTACTGTTGAAAATGCCTGAAATAAGATACAGACCAGAGCCGAAAAAACCAAAAAAGCTCCAATCTTTACACAATCCAAACCCAAAATCGGCTTCTTTTTTGTATGAGAAATTGACAGATCTCCCAACACAACAGATGAAAATCAAAATAAACCCTAAAAAAGCACAAACTCACTGAAAAAAAAAAAGAGGAGACATACTAAATGAGTAAAGGCATATGAGAACAAGCAGATGAGAACGACCGAGAAAGGATATCCAAAATTGAAAGTCCGTCTCCGACGTACGGCTGCGAAGGGTTAGCTGTCCGAAGAGATGATGGTGTTGACTGGAAGAAGATAAGATGATCTGCTCTGAGTTTGGGCTGCTCAGATCTGAATCGAGCTTTCCGGTCTTTTTCTTCCGGTCTCATTCTTCTGCTCTCTTTTTTCTCTCTCACTTTCTCTTCTGTCTGGGTTTCTAGACTTTCTCTTCTGGGTTTTTCTAGTCTCTTATGTCTGGAATGGAGGCCAACTCTGCGTGATATAGTGTTACGAACAGTAATTAAGAACAGTGTTATGAACAACATTTTTAGTTGTTTGCACAGTTGACAAAGAATAGATATATGGTAAACTAGGAAAGTTTTCAAAGAAGACCAACCCTGTGATCATAATCCAAGGCTATTATATTAATTCTGGTATCTTCTTTCATCCATCATATAACTAATTAATCCCACTGAAGGGAAATATTGTCTTAATTTCTTCAAGCAAATAAATTACATCTTGAGCACTAACCTAGCTTTTGATACTTTTGGTAGTTAAAATGACCACATTGTTCACAGTTTAATATAGTCTTGGTATTTTCTGCAATATTGATGATCTTTTATCCTATGAAGTACCTTCCCTAGATCTGCCTGAACCGGAAATATCTGCAATATTATTACACTAGGACCTTGACGCGGTGTATACATTTATGAAATTGGCAATGATTCAGTTGATTGCATTACTGGAAAAAAAAAATTAGGCGACGGAATTGTTTTAATTCTGTCTTCTAAGTACAACTTAGGAGACGGAATACGATTATTAACTTAACAAATGAAAAATGTACTTAGGAGATGAAATTATTTTTATAAAATATATATATATATATATATATATTATTGACTTAGACGATGGAAACGTATTCTGTTGTCTATGATTTTCTTAGACGACGGGCGACAAAATCATTATTTTTTATAAAAAATAAAATTTATTCATTTAGGCGACGAAAATATATTCCGTAGTCTAAGATTGATTTAGACGACGAAATTTTTTACCTAAATGACAGAATTATTATTATTTTTAAAAAAATAATATTATTAATACCTTTTCCGCTAAAAATTTCAGAAAGCTTCATTATATGTGCTCTACCTCACTTTTCATTTCTCTATTTTTTTCTTTGAACTCTCTCTTCTCTCTTGTTCAGACTCTCTTCTCCCTCCTCTCCTCTGCCCTAGTTTCCACGTACCAAGAGACCTTTAGCCCCTAGTTTTCCTTGCCTCTCCTTCTTCCCTCTGCCTCTCCTTCTTTCCTAATTTTCCTTTTCTATCGGACTCCGCGCCCATCTCATCAACGGACTCTGAGACCTTCCCTGCCAGCGGATTCCGCGCCCTTCTCTGTCAGCAAACTCCACGCCCATCTCTAATAAATTCAAGCACTCAAAACTAAAAGTTGCTTATGGCTAAACTTGAATGAGATTAGCCATAAGCAACTTTTATTTTTGAGTGCTTGAATTTATTTGAGCAAATGTCAGGCTTTTCAAAAACCTGATTAACAACTCCAAAGAGCTTAAACACAAAAATAGACTTTAGCATCCTTAACCCAAACCTGCAAATTAAAAAAAGAAAAAAGAATCATACGATTGAATTAAAAATCCAACTAACCAACAATGTTGAGGTGATTGTTATCTTATCAGACTGATAATAATAAACTAAAGACTCAAAAGTTAGCAACCTGAAGATCATCGATCTGAGATGTTTGTGCAAATTGGGACATTGATCTGTACTGTGGAAACTTACGAAGGTTTCTATGACGATGACAGGGACCCTTCTGGAATGAAAAGAATGAGAAACTTGGTTCATAAATGACTCAACGTGAAGGGGTTGGACCTGATTGATCTCTTCAATCAATGAAAGTTGAGCTCCGAACAACTTGATCTCCACTTCTTCCTCTACTCTCTCTCTCTCTCTCTGTATAATTGGGACAGCAAAAGAAGACGCGCGAGAAGCGTTGAGAAGAGACCAGCAAGGCAGAGGCCCAACTCTGCAGGCCCAACTGTGTTACAGTGTTATGAACAGTAATTAGGAACAGTATTGTGAACAACATTTTTAGTTTTCTGCATAGTCAACCAACAAATAGTATATAGGTAAATTTAAATGAGTATAACTTAGCCGTTGTTATATCTTGTTTGTTCAATATGAATGCACTAACACAGTCCTACATTGATCCTGGAATATCATGTAGAACAGAGATGAGAAGAGAAAAATAGTCATGCATGATACTTCTACACGTTTCAGTACTTCTAACTCTTACATCATCCTTGCTCACTCGCTAAATTGTTAGTAGAAAATGAGTGAACAAGAAGTGAGAATAGCTTCGTATTTGCTATGCTATTGTACCTATTTTGTGTATTGGGTCAATGAAGACACTAAAAACACCATTACAAGTACAAAAGTAGTTGACTGCATGTGTAGAACAATGTCATCATTGAAGTTCAAATCATATTTGTGGAATGTCTACACTATTGAATATTCTTCTTATGTTTGAACGAATGAATTCACATTTACTGAATAACTGGGCATCTGAAAATCTAAAAGGACTGCTACCTTGTTCCTGTTGCCTCTTTCACTCGTACTCAATCACTAAACAGAGTGGTAGCCTTACCTATTCCAAAGCACTTGAAACAACCAGAGGATGTTACTCATGTTAGTGACAAGCATTCCCTTTTCAGACTGCTGCCACCAGGAACAGCGCTAGCTCCATTACCTGCACAGCCACATGGAAACGTTGCATAATTGTTTTGAGCTCTACATCATTCCAACAAAATAAAATATTATATATTCAGTTTTCTTCTCGGTGAAATCAGTTAAAACTTAAAAGTACTGTTCAACAAAGAATACACTGAAAGGGTGGCTGAACTTTATAAATTGCGAGTACTTAACATGCACTCTATAACAACCACTGGTTATTCTAAAGACCTGAAAACTTGTATCATCTTAAATAACGCTTATTATGTAAACATTCAAAGGTAGGCATTCATTAAGAAATAGCGAAACCTCGCTTCACATTCAGAAAAATTTCTGAGATATGTAACAAGTATGTCAAACATATAGAAATACCTTCCAGATTCCATCCTGATCATGTCCATTCGTATGGTTTATCTCAACTTGAATAGAACATAAATGGTAGTGCAAAGAGAGATCTCTCCATAAGCACAGTTTTAGAAACTATATACTATTAACTATGTCTAGGCCAATGTCCTACATGGTTGAAAATGTTGCTGAAAATAGCAGTGGGAAAGTGTTAATACATTATACAAACTGAAACGTGAAATGAAGCAGCGTGATGTTAATACAAAAGAAGTCAGACACAAAAGCACAACACTCCCGAAATAATTTGTTACTGCAATCAAGTTTTTAGCACTTCTGAGCTATGAGAAAGAAACTTCACACTTCTGATACGCATAAAATTCAAATTGGCTAAATATGTATGATACTCCTGTCATTTGCTTCTTTTTGTGTGCATACGTGTGATGAATTAAAATACCCAGTATTATTTGCTGTGGATAGTCTACAGATATTATTTTACACTACTTCAATTTAGTGTGCCATGTCACTCTAGAGGGCACGATTTCGGAGCCAATTCAATTTTCTATACAGTATGGTATTGCATAGCTTCAAGTTCAAGCAAATTAACAGCTTACCAAGCAGGAAAAGAGTGAGCCTTAAAGCGAGGGCCACCTGAGCAGAACAACTATATTGCAAGCATAATGGGCCTAGCCATCGCTTCTGTGGACTCTGTGATTACTTTTGAGATGCACCAATCCTGCTAAACAGCTACAGAAGAAACAAGTAATTACTTTTGGAACTTACAAGTCATAATCTATCAACTGAGATGAAGAAGAGCAAATGAAAAGAATATGAGAATCCATGCTTGTTACTTACTTTCTCCTCACAAAAGTAAGATATTTTCTTCGGATGAAATTACAATAAACTCTTGCCTTATCAAATAAGTCAAAAACACTGACCTGGTTGAACAAATTAAGTGCTCCCTTTGCTTGATGCAGTTCTCCACATCTTTTCCAAAACACAAGTTTGGACCCTTTTTCTTTGGGTGTGACCTCAAATCTTGGTATTAGGCTATTAGCTGTGTTCTCGACTCAGCCAATGGTTTTTCCAATGAAAAGTTTTTACTTGACTTTAGCCAGGGATCCCTAAGCCACCAGCCACACTGACCTAATTCATGATGAGCCCACCAACTTCCTGGCAAGATGTAGATAACATGCCGGGAGGAAGGCGTGCCATCAGGGGAGAGAGCTAGACCAATTCATAGGTAGATAGACTTTAACTCTGAAAGAAATATTGCGTCTCAGCCACTCTCTTACAATCTGTTACTGCCTCTATCAATTTGTTATTGCATGCCAATATATACAATGCCACTTGGTGAATGCAATTCTCCACACCATCTCCAAAAGACAGGTTTGGACCCATTTTCTTTGGGTGTGTCCTAAAAGCTTGGCATTAGTTGTGTTCTCTGCTCAGCCTCATCAGGTACGATAATCCTCAATTCGCAATTCGGTGAGCTCCGTGCTTTCCTTGTATTAGTTGTTCTGTCAGCATAATAAATTATTTCATCCCTTGTTCCTGGCATCTCTTTCCTGTTTAGGTCCATCATAAAATTTGCATCCTTAATATTATTATTAATGACAGTATCTGTAACACCCTTTATTTCATCCGAGTTGTCCAAATTGTAGGCAGCATTAGATTTAGTGTCCAGATCATTTCTTCTCATAGGCTTTTCCTCAGAGGTTTTCACAGAAGGTCCAAGTTCTGCATATTCATCTTCGGCACTTGGAAGACAATGGGATGTCCCAGACAGAAAAGCAGCTAAGTCATCACATTCTTCTTCATCTAGCTGTACCCAGTGCAGTTGTTTCTTTCCTTGTGCGCTAAAAAATTCTCTTAGCTGGTTCAACATGGGCTATCTGAATTTCAATGGCAGAAACAAATTGTCTATGTCTAGCTGTTGAATGATCATCACCACATTGGCTATAGCTAGAACTGACAGCCTTCTTAAACTTTCCAACTGAATAGATATTGACAAATCAACAAGATATAATTACTATTGGCAAAAAAAAGAGAAAATCTATGACGAGCTTTTTTTTTCTTAAAATAAAAAAGGAAAAAGAAACTAGGGTATATGGATCTTTGACCCGACTAATCCCTAAGCTTCCCGCCTGACCCCACAATATTTGGGATACTGGAAACTCTAGCTAGGTGGGTAGCATAGGAAAGGGTCGAACCCCAGACCACTTGGGAGTAAACCAAGCATCTGACCGCTAGACCAACAACTTTTTAGTAGAATCCGTGACAAGCTTTGATTATGCAAATATAGATTGACATTGATGAAAACTTTATATCCCCATCTTAGAAAGGATCCTACAATGTTAAAGCAGAGATGAGTCTTTGACCTTTCAAAGATCAAGCTAATCGAAAACAAAAGTCAAATTGTTATATCCTTTTCTTGCTCAACTTTCGTAGTAACCAACTGAATAATACTGATCACTTAAACAGTTATTAGAATCATTTAACAAACTGAATTTACAAAGACAAAATAATAGATAGCCAATCAGAAGATATGGAACCTACCTGCCATTAGGCAGTGCCTAAAGCTGTTTGCAGCACCCTGCAGAGTTCATCCAAATCTTATAGCGCTACACTCTCTTTTTCAAGCCCATGCCCTATACGTAGATTCCATATTCTGAAAAGCAAGAAAGAAAATTAATTAAACAGTTATCTACTTCAACTGTATTAGATATCCTGGACAGCAACAACATCACTGGAAGAGCATTCTCCAAAAACGGAAGAGCGAGGTCATCCAACATCACAAATGCACAACCCTTTTATCTTTTAAGGCAAAATGAAAGTTAGTATCAAATTTCTTTCGTTTCTTATTTCCTAATCAACAACCAAAACAAATGACAAAGATAGCAAAAATGAGCTAAGGCAAGACTATAAGACAAAACCTGAATCCTTACTTTGCAGACAGCTTGCAGTAAAGAGCGCACATCCTCCGCCAAACTGCCCACTCAGCTTGGCAACAATCCTTCAAATAAAACCAAGTCTCAATTCCAAGAAAATTCCGCAACACAGGCAGAATAGCGGCATCAGTGATAAAATGTAGTCCAGCCTGCGCTGCCATTATTTCAGTAAGAAATGGAGAAGAAGAGCCAAGGCATGTCTGTACCACCCATCAATTCCCCAACCTTGTTTCCAACCACCACAGCCAAACCCCGCTTGCAACTACTAAGGTTGACTGTTCCAAACGTACTGAACTCATAAAACCATCCGACATGACAATCAATAGTTGGACTCTGAGTTGGTTCTTTGGATCATAGACGATTGAAAACTTTCAGAAATAGAAAGATATCCTTGCACTACAGTATATGACGGAAAATATTATGGTGGAAGTTTATAAAGAAAAAAGAACATTAAGGTAAGATGAAAGCCGATACCACAAATTCAAAATGTTAGGAGAAACTTAAACAAATGCTGCATATGGAAAATTAAGAGACATTAAGCGATGAATACAAAATTTCAGGAAGAAAAACTTCTGTATGATGAGCAAAATCTGTTTCTTTTGCACAACTCACAAGTGTTTGCTCTATACACTGTTCCTCTCCATTTTTTTCATGTTCCTAATTTACTTGACCTTAACACAAACCAAAAAATAAAAAGTGCTCATGCTCTGTCATCCAATCAAACTCTTATAAACTAAATTTAGATGTGCAATAGTACCGTTATCTGTCAACTCCAAACACCCCATACTCTGTGATGACAAACTCACGTGACGATGGCGGCAAATGAGGAGCAAAAACAACATCAAGTCGCCTCTTTGTATGCCTGCTCATCTCACCATTTTCCCTCCCAAAAATTTCCTCATTTCTAGACAAGAACAGCCTCGAATTCACGCAATTCGACCAAGCCAATCCCAAAGCAGGACAAACCCGTCTCCCGGATGAATACAATGACCTCAAATTCCCAACTCTCACTCCATTTATCCCCTCCACTTCCCCCATAAAATCAACCACCTGGTTGGTCACCACCACCACCACTCCATACTTGCTCGCCAACCGTCTCAACATCCCGGAAATCTCGAAAAACAAGAAAGACCTCCTCTTAAGATCCGAGGGATTGTTCCCAAACTCGCTCCGAAACAATGCGGCAATGGAATCAATCACAATCAACCTCACCGGCAGCCGGGTTTTCCCGCCGGCGACAAGCGTCTCTATCTTGGGCATTAAGTCGAGCAGCTGGCGTGCATCATTTACAGGTCTGACGTATACGTCGTCGCAAGGGTTGGTGAAGATGAGATCGGAGTGTGAGGAGCGGAAGGAACGGGAGAGATGGCGGAGGCGGCGGAAGGGGAAAGGGAATTCGGAGTGGAGGTAAAGAGAGGAGGCGGAGATGCCGCCGTGGGAAGGAGGGAGCTGGGCGAAGAGAGTGAGCTGGAGGCAGAATTGGGTCTTGCCGCAGCTGCTTTCGGCGACGAGCTCCGTGAGGGAGTTGCAGGGGATGCCGCCGCCGAGGCAGACGTCGAGGATTGGACAGCCCAGGGTTAGAGTCTCGGTGGGGAGGAGCTTTGAGGGGTTCATTTTGTTGGGGTCTTCAAATATTGGGGGGTTAGTGGGCGCTTAAATGTACAGTACAAGAGTGACCTTTGAAATCAAGGAAATAAATAATGTATTTATTTATCGACATAATAAATCTTCTAAAGTAATAATAAACTTGAGCAACATAGCGAGCACGGCGGTTTCAACCCAACAGGTATTCCGACTGCATCAGGGTGTCTCTAACGTCGGTTCTTTGCGGGTACGAAACGGAGGAGGACAGTTCGACATTCAGTGATTTTGTGATACTTCAGATTTGGTTGTTGTGTGGTGTTAGTTGGTTTCCTCTCCAACATCTCCATCCAGGAAGTTCGCGTCGTCCCGACACGGATCAAGAGAAGTAGATGTGCCTTAATTCATCAGAGTTGAGCGTGGCTTCAGCCGGAGGTCTAAGAGGGGGAGGCGCAAGGTTGCTCCGTGGTTAGGTGCGCAGCGGCCCTATGGCTCGCCGGCCAAAAAAAACCACCGGACTGATCCGAGTATGACTTCTTATTTGGCTCACTTTTGGCTCATAATTTCATATCTTAACCGTTCAATATCTAGTGTGTAGATCATTCTTATAAAGTTTTATTTAATTTAGATATCATTTGATTATCGAATTAGAGTAAGTGAATTAACAAAACAAAATTTGTCAAAAAGGAACATTTGCAAATCGGATGAAACTTTACATAAATAATCTACACACTATTTTCTAAATACTGATCGGTGAAGATGTAAAAATGTGACTTAAAAGTGAGCTAAATAAGGAGTCTCACACTTTAATTTTAAAACGGTATCCCGCTTTCGATGAGAATTAATATATATATATATATATATATAGTCCGGATCTAGAGAGTACCTCATTAAACTTTTAAAGTGAGGATATTTTTAGTTTTAGCATGTATTTTGACAATCAAAATCACTTATTCCCTAGTTACTTACTCACATATGAATCTTAAAAAAAATTAGCCAAAATGAAAAACGTTTAACCATTTGATTAGTGTTGAGTAAAAATATGCATGAAGCGTAAATGTCACCCAACATAATTTCACTCATATTCATTATCAGAACAAAGTTTTAATTATGTCTGGTTCGACCCATTCAAGACAAAATGTGTCTTTTAATTACAATCCCTTGTTACAAGGGAACACCATTTGATTCTGTTTATTAAGAGACCATTGTATGTTTGTTTGTTTTCGTGACTGCACCAGCATTTGGGAATGGGTTGCCTACGTACCCCTAAGGGGATCAAGTCATTCGTAGTTCAAGAGTTCCAACAAGTGAATGACTCATTGGAAGGCTTTGATTTTGGAGTGAGAGTAATGTTATGGAAATGTGTTTGGATTTGTGTCTAGAGGCATTTGAGCTTAAGAGCGTGATTCTAGCTTCAGGCGATCCGGGAATTTATTTGGATTGGTGGTTGCATCTAGATTTAAATCCAGACTGCCTACATACCATGTGAAGGGATCAAACCAATCTAGTTCAAACATTTGGGATTTTAAATGGGTGAATGACCCATTTATTTTGAATTTATGTTTGGGATATTTGTGAGGGTTTAAAGCCCTTGAATTTGGTTTGGGCACTTGATATTTGTGGTGCTTTAAGAATTTGACTAAAGTCATTTGGACTGGCCAAATTTTAAATATTGGTGTCAGGGATTTTGTTTAGAGTTGTGGTTGCATCTAGTGGGTTGTTAGATTGCCTACATACCCCCTTGAGGGATCAAACCGACCGTAGTTCCTAGGAGTTTGTAGGCTTTGCGGCTTAGTGCCAGCTTTGGGTTTGACAGATGTATTTTTAAATCTGTCAACTGTATTTCTTGTGGACACTCAATTTGTTAGAGTGTCAACTGATTTGAGTTGTGTATCTGAAATGGATGATGCATCAGTGTGACCAAGAGGCTTGAATTGCCTTAGCCACAGTTTTTGATAGTGGCATAGGTGATCTGTAAATTCAATCTCCGCGTGTAAACAGACTCCACCTGCATGTGGACCTTGCGTGTATGCTTGTAAGTGGACTCTGCGTGCTTGGGCGTGAGCAAACTCTGCGTGTATGCTTGTAAGCGGACTTCGCGTGCTTGCGTGTGAGCGGACTCTGCGACTTGCTTCCTCACGAAATCTTCTGCATGGAGGGATCTCGCTTGTGATGTCATCTCGCCTCGCCTGGACTTCCAATTTTGTGAAGCCATCACGCCTAGAGCTTCTGCTTTGACGCGAAGTCACCTCGCCACCCCTTAGGGCTTCTGTTTTGATGTGAAGTCACCTCACCACCCCTTAGGGCTTCTGCTTTGATGTGAATGTTACCTTGCCACCCCTTAGGGCTTCTGCTTTGGCGTGAAGTCACCTCGCCACCCCTTAGGGCTTCTGCTTTGGCGTAAAGTCACCTAGCCACCCCTTAGGGCTTCTGCTTTGGCGTGTAGTCATCTACCCTTTGCTTGAGAGTTTTTGCTTTGACGTGAGGTCATCTCGCCTTAGGGCTTTAGAGCTTCAGTCTCTGCGCAAGGTCATCTTGCCTTTGCTTGTTTGTTCTCATCCCCTTGTATGGCTCGTTATGCGAGGTGCAAGGCCATATATTTGTAGTAACAAGAGGAAGGGGCGAGGTCGTCCCGCCCCCCTGCTTAGGGCTTCTGGTTGGATGCGAGGTCACCTCGCCGCGCCTTAGGGCTTTGAAGTTTGAACGGCATTGTGGCCTTGCTCGGGAAGGAAGAGATGGTTCGTTGAAGACATGCTTTTGGGGCTTCCGGCGGAGCAAGGGAAGAGACAGAAAGATAGAGATACTGCAAAATAAATAAAGAGAGTTAGAATGAGAGCTCCACCTTGCTGGCTCGCCGCTTCTTTTCCTCTGTATTTCTACTTTTTGCTTCGCTTGTTCTCTTCTCCTTCTTATGCTTTCGCCTGCTTCTACCTCCGCCTGCCTCTGCTTCCCTGTTCGTATGTCTCCTCCCCCCTTCTTTTGGAGGTTTTTGCCTCTTTATATATAGAGTGCTTGGTTAGGATGATTGAGTTGCTTTTCGATTGTGTTTCCATCCAGACACCCGTTTGCAAGAGTCATAATTGAACTCAAAATCATTGTGCATGTAGCACAAGAAAAGTATTGTTATTATTTTATTTTATTTTTTAATCATTTTCTTTCTTCTTTTTTTTTGGTATCAACAGTGCCCCCTCAAACTTTGTGCGTGGAACTTGCTTTTCGCGCGCAAAGCTTAACCTGTTATTGCTTGCTTTGAACATCTCAGGTATTGGACGTATACAGTTGAGTCTTTTCTGAAGTAGCTCTTGACAAAAGGGTGTATGGTTTTGATCTTTTGTTGGCCTTCAATCCATAATGCAGTTGAGCAGAATTCTACTCGCCGTTGTTCATGTGTGGAAAAGAATACCACACAATTGGGCATTTTGAGGTCTTCCCACTTTGCTGCCAATGAATTTTTCTTGTAGTTACTGGGGTCTCCATCCATAGTTTGACATGTCAGTAGGAGTAGTGAAGAATACGTCATGGCAAGACATTTTGAGCTTCACCTTTTTGCTGCCATCGTCATTTTGTTTATGCAGTGTAGATGCCTGGCGTTTGCCGCATGTTCTTATCCGATGCTTTTGAGCTGGAATATTCGTTTTTTGGTAGTAACATGTACACTGTTTGATTAAGACTTCGTCTTTGTTTCAGAAGGCCACATATGAATTCATTTATGCTAGCTTTACTTTTATTGCGTAAGCAGAAACTTGTAAGGAGAACCACACAGTTTGTGCATTTTAACTTCTCTTATACATTTGCTGTCAGTGAGATTTCTTTTTGTTGTTGAGATCTCTTTTTTTTTTTGTGGCTTGTTATTGCAAGAATAAATAAAGTCCAAAAACTTATGTCGAGTGTCGGTTGCTCCCTTTGGTATTTATAACGAACCTAACACTTGCATTGTCATCTGACAATCCCTTTTACCTGATTGATTCAGGATGATTTTTTTTGGTTGGGTGGCTGCATCTAGCTTTTGGGACAAGACTGCCTACGTACCCCTTTTGGGGGATCAAGCCGTCGTAGTTTGGAAGGTTTGTGCTCTAATTTTTGCTTAGACCGCCCTCCCGGCTTTTCAGTCCAACGAGTTTTTTTTTTTTTGCTTGAACGACCCTTTCGTGGGTTTCTTGTTCAACATACATCATCATTTTTGTGATGTGTCTTTTGAGACACAGAAAAGTTCACAAACAAATTTGGATTTCACTTTCCTGGCGATGACTCCACCTCAATTTTCTTGATATCGACCATGTCTTGGATGTTCTTCCAAACGAAACAATCGCTTGTTGGATGACTGACAATACGATGGAAACGACAGAATTTGGGATTCTTGGTCTTGTTAACTTCACTTGGACGTTTTAGTGTAGGAAGTTCAATGGCATTTTCTAGCACACTGAAAATATCTTCTACGTCCTCATCAACGAAAGAATATTTGACTTTTTTTCTTTCTTTGAGGGTGAGTTCTCTTGACCTTTTTCCCTTGTGTGTATTTAACTTGGTGTCAGTTTTGACAAAGGTTGCCAGTGATTCGTCTGTGTTGTCAACTCTGTGGTCTTCGAATGATGCCCTTTGTGTCATGATTTTCTTACGGGCGACTTGTCTCTCGACATTACTAGCTTTTGAGACTAGCGCTTCAAATGTCTGAGGTTCTGCAGTGTTGACAAATGTAGCTATCTCTGGTAACCAATTGTTTGCGCACATTTGTATTGCAGAAAGCTCCATTAATTTTTCCGAGCATTAGAGGTTTAGGCTCCTCCATCTAGAAATGAATTCATTGCTGCTTTCATCTGGCTTTTGTTTTTCAATAGCCAAGTCGATAATTGAGACTTTCTTTTTGGAGCTGACAAATTGTGTCAGAAATGCTCTTTGTAAATCGTCCCATGTGATGATAGAGCCTGCTTGTAGTTGACTATACCAAGTAAAAGTTGTTCCTTTGAGGGACTGAACAAACTGTCTCACCAGAAATGCATCTGACTATGATGTTTCCCCGCACGCTGAGAAGAAATGAGCCAAATGTTCATGTGGAGAGCCATCTATTCCGTTGAACTTGTCGAAATTTGGTTTCTGATATCCCTTAGGGAATGGCAAAGCATCATAGTGGGAAGGATAGGGCTTGAGGTACCCGAAAACTGGGGGATTTAAAGACAGTTGTAATTCTTTGATCCCGTCAGCTATCATGGTCTTGATGTCTTGTAGCGAGACTGAATTTGAATCAATCTTTTTGGGTTCCTCCTCCCCCTCTTTCTCTTCTCCTTTTTCTTTGTAAGGAGGGCAAACTTTGCTACCAGTTCAGCAATTTCAGTATCTTTCTCAGCACGCTTCTTGGGTAGTACTTCTTTTTCAGCTTGTAATAAAAGCGCTCCTGATTCAGCTTCAGCTAGTCTTCTTTGCAAGTGCTTCATTTGTTCTTCTAATGTTGACGTGTTAGTCATCATAACTGACATTGTTTCAGACTTTATGTCCATATTTTGCTTGAACCATTCCGAGGTTCCCATTGGCCATGTATAAGGTCTTGGCTTGACTTGGTACTCGAGAGATGCTCTTTGTTGTGTCTGAGCTTGAAATGCCCCCACCATTTTTTGGGTTTGAATTGCCCCTAATCGCATAGCAGCGTCTTTCTCTTCCCTGCACGAATTGTGAGAGGTTGAAATGAACTTCACTGTTTGAGGTCGGCTGGAAGTCATATTGGTTGTCGATGCTTGTTGTAGGGGTTTGAGGTTATGGACTTCATGCCTATTTACAACCTCACTTTTTCCCTTGGTGAGTGTCACCATTACATTTTATGTGGCATTTATACCGATTTGAGTGACCACGTGTGGTGATGCCGTAGTGATCAAGTTGATGGGCATTGAGCCAATCATAATTTGAGTGATGACAACGGCTTGATTAGTCTTGACACCTGAAGTCTTGACGACTTTTGAAGCTGTTGTTGTGTTTTGAGTGGCTACAATGGATTTGACTTTTTGAGTAGCTTCTCCTGATTGAGCCTTGGTGGCGTTTCTCCTTTTAACTCTTGTCGCTCTCTTCCTTGCATTTCTGAGAGCATTCTTTGAAGGTGATCTCTTCCATTGGGACTTGTTAATCATTCCAGAGGTATTGTTTACTTTATCATGGTCAGACCCCAAACTATTGCTTGAAATGGAAGCTTGATCAATGACGAATGAGACACAAGGACCAACTTGTCTTGCATGTTCACCCTTTGATTGAGTGCTTTCAAGCTTACGGTCATGGATTATTCCTTGTGGTGCCATCTTATTTCCCCTGAGACAAACAAGTAACAAATTTGACAAGTTTCTTAGTAAACGGAGAAGAAAAGGAAAATAGGTCCCTAGTAGAGTCACCAAAAACTATGTTGAGTAAAAATATGCATGAAGCGTATATGTCACCCACCATAATTTCACTCATATTCATTATCAGAACAGAGTTTTAATTATGTCTGGTTCGACTCATTCAAGACAGAATGTGTTTTTTAATTACAATCCCTTGTCACAAGGGAACACCCTTTGATTCCTTTTATTAAGAGACCATTGTAGGTTTCTTTGTTTTTGTGACTGCACACACATTCAGGAATGGGTTGCCTACGTACCCCTAAGGGGATCAAGCCACTCATAGTTCAAGAGTTCCAACAAGTGAATGACTCGTTGGAGGGCTTTGATTTTGGAGTGAGAGTAATGTTTTGGAAATGTGTTTGGATTTGTGTCTAGAGGCATTTGAGCTTAAGACAGTGATTCTAGCTTCACGCGATCCGGGAATTTATTTCGATTGGTGATTGCATCTAGATTTAAATCCAGACTGCCTACATACCCTGTGAAGGGATCAAATCAATGTAGTTCAAACATTTAGGATTTTAAATGGGTGAATGACCCATTTATTTTGAATTTGTGTTTAGGATATTTGTGAGGGATTAAAGCCCTTGAATTTGGTTTGGGCACTTGATATTTGTGGTGCTTTAATAATTTGACTGAAGTCATTTGGACTGGCCGAATTTTGACTGTTGGTGCCAGGGATTCTGTTTAGAGTTGTGGTTGCATCTAGTGGGTTGCTAGATTACCTACGTACCCCCTTGATGGATCAAACCGACCGTAGTTCTTAAGAGTTTGTAGGCTTTGCGGCTTCCAGCTTTGGGTTTGACAGATGTATTTTTTAATCAGTCAACTGTATTTCTTGTGGACACTCAATTTGTTAGAGTGTCAACCGATTTGAGTTGTGTATCTGAAATAGGTGATGCATTAGTGTGACCAAGAGGCTTGAATTGCCTTAGCCATAGTTTTTGATAGTGGCATAGGTGATTTGTAAATCCAGTCTCCGTGTGTAAATAGACTCCGCCTGCATGCAGACCTTGCGTGTATTCTTGTAAGCGGACTCCGCGAGCTTGCGTGTAAGCGGACTTCACTATGCTTGTAAGCGGACTCCGCGTCCTTGCGTGTGAGCGGACTCCGCGTGTATGCTTGTAAGCGGACTCTGTGTGCTTGCGTGTGAGCGGACTAGGCGACTTGCTTCCTCACGAAATCTTCTACATGGAGGGATCTCACCTGTGACGTCATCTCATCTCGCCTGGACTTCTAATTTTGTGAAGCCATCACGCCTAGAGCTTCTGCTTTGACGTGAAGTCACCTCGCCACCCCTTAAGGCTTCTGCTTTGAGGTGAAGTCACCTCGCCACCTTTAGGGCTTCTGCTTTGAAGCGAATGTGACCTCGCCACCCCTTAGGGCTTCTGGTTTGGCGTGAAGTCACCTCGCCACCCCTTCGGGCTTCTGCTTTGGCATAAAGTCACCTCGCCACCCCTTAGGGCTTCTGCTTTGGCGTGAAGTCATCTACCCTTTGCTTGAGAGCTTCTGCTTTGACGTGAGGTCATCTCGCCTTAGGGCTTTAGAGCTTCAGTCTCCGCGCGAGGTCATCTTGCCTTTGCTTGTTTGTTCTCTTCCCCTTGTATGGCTTGTTATGCGAGGTGCAAGGTCATATATTTGTTGTAACAAGAAGAGGGGGCGAGGTCATCTCGCCTTATGCGAGGTCATCCCGCCCCCCTGCTTAGGGCTTCTGCTTGGATGCGAGGTCACCTCGCCGCGCCTTAGGGCTTTGAAGTTTGAACGACATTGTGGCCTTGCTCGGGAAGGAAGAGATGGTTCGTTGAAGACATGCTTTTGGGGCTTCCGGCGGAGCAAGGGACGAGACAGAAAGATAGAGATGCTGCAAAAGAAATAAAGAGAGTTAGAATGAGAGCTCCACCTTGCTGGCTCGCCGCTTCTTTTCCTCTGTATTTCTACTTTTTGCTTCGCTTGTTCTCTTCTCCTTCTTCTGCTTTCGCCTGCTTCTGCCTCCGCCTGCCTCTGCTTCCCTGTTCGTATGTCTCCTCCCCCCTTCTTTTCGAGATTTTTGCCTCTTTATATATAGAGTGCTTGGTTAGGATGATTGAGTTGCTATTGGATTGTGTTTCCATCCAAACACTTGTTTGCAAGAGACATAATTGAACTCAAAAGTTGCTATTGGATTGTGTTTCCATCCAGACACCCGTTTGCAAGAGTCATAATTGAACTCAAAAGCATTGTGCATGTAGCACAAGAAAAATATTATTTTTATTTTATTTTATTTTTTAATCCTTTTGTTTTTTTTCTTTTTTTTGGTATCCACAATTAGCAAAATATTTGTTTAAATTTTATCTAACGGCCTACAATTGTTTACATCAATTTGAATAACCAAATGATTATGGAATTAATTGAAATTTTGCAAACATGTTTATTGCATATCAATCTAGAGGATCAACGGTTGAGATCATTAAATGAAGTCATCTACTAATGTAAAATAATAGAAATCCTCAAATCCTTAAATGCGGACGTCCCTTCGTTCTCCACCGTCCGGCGCCGACGACGGCGCTTCTCCACAGAGCGGACACCAGAGGCATCCCCGATCACTTTCTCTTGTCGGCGAGTCCGCCAAGTACCAGTTTGCAGCCGAGATCGATCTTGTCTGAAGTTTTGGGTGGAGGTTGTTGCCCAGACCTTCAAATTGATCTCGCCGGTAAGAGAAAGTGATCGGGGATGCCTCTGGTGTCCGCTCGGGTGGAGGAGCGCAGTCATTGGCGCCGAACGGTGGAGAACGGAGGGACGTCCGCACTTTAAGGGGTTGTGCGGACGTCCACTTCTGATCGATCATCTATATATATAAAGTTTATATATACATTTGAGCTTCTGTAATTATGATTAACACAAACGGTTCCGTTTGGACAAATTTTATCTAGTTGATTCATTCAATGTAATTTGGTACCCAAATGATCATTAAATCTGATGAAACTTTGCAAGAATGATCTACACACTATGTTCTAGAAACTGAACGGTGAAGATGTGAGAATGTGACCTAAAAGTGAGCAAAATGAGGAGCACCACACTTTAATTTCAAAGTGGTGTCCCACTCTGGAAGGGAACTGATATATATATTTTCTTAGATAAGGTATGGATTTTCTTAATTTGACCCACTTTCTGATCATATTTTTTTATCATAGCCAACCAATATCTAGATATACATGACTTGATCATCCTTACAAATTTTTCAGCTAATTTGGTTATCGTTAAGGTATCGAAAATGTATAAGAATTTCAGGATTTCATAATTAATAAAACCTAGACATTCTCTCTCTGAAAAAAAAAACCTAGAGACACCATCTTCTGCTCCTATGCATGTCCGACTGCGCCGTGGCACCGGTAATGGCCTGTGGCCTAACCGGCTCATGGTGGTTGTGGCCGGACATATGTTTTTTGTTGGAGATGTGCCTCGTGCTTGGAGGATTGAATCGAAAGGTAACCTGATCTATCTATCTTGGTTGAAAGTTGTGGTTGTTTTATGGAGGTGGGTTGGATTCCGAGAGAAATCGGGTCTTTACAGGGTTGGAACGGCTATCGGCGATCGGCTGGCCGAATTTCTGATCGCTGTATTAGCTGATGTGGATTGATGGCTAGTGGGGTTGGCTCTGATTCTTGTTGCAAGATATCTGGGCCTTGGTTGGGGCTATGTGGACTAAGATGTTTGACATCGTCGATCGATTTTTGGATGGCGTCGTGGTAGAGGCCCGACAATAGTGGTGGGGAGGACGAGCAGAGCAGCCACGAGTTTGGGCCGGGAGGTGGAGTGGGTGTGTGTTAGGTTTGGTCCATTGGGCCTTGGCTAATAAATTTTGCCCTTTTAGGGCAATTATATTTCTAGCATTATGTTATTTTATTTTACTAGATGTTAGTTGTTTATTGCTTTCAATAAGGAGGTGTGGGCATCATCCCGGTAATTGCGAGTTCATTACTTTGTCAAATGATCGCAGCCTCCTAGTAGGAGGATAAAACATTGGGTCACCAGATATGATTCCATGTGGTTACATAGTAGGAAACATGCACTATTAGTCATTATGATCCTTGTCTTTAGTACAATTGACTTTCCGTTATGTCACCGCTTTGTTGAAACAAATAGAGTAGTTATTGACGCACTCTTTGCTAACTGGTGCATGTTAGAATACGTTACTTATTGTAATTTGGGGTTTAAACTCTGTGTCCCCCCTTGTATTCCATGGTTTCATTAATCAAGTCTTAAGGGCAGCCGTACTGGCCCTTCTTAAAAATAAAAAACAAAAAAAAAAGTATTGAAAATGTATTAAATCAATGAAAGAAGCAAATATGTTCATCTTGAACCATACGTTCTTGTAATTCTAAATCACAGTTTTGAATGCCTTAACATTATCAATTTGGCTGAAAATTTACAAAGAAGATTAAGTCATGTATTTCTAGATATTGGTTGGTTATGATAAAAAAAATTGATCAGAAAGTGGGTCGAATAAAGAAATTTGTACCTTAGCTAAAGTAATAAGGTCCTTAATATACATATATATAGGGAGGATATGAAGCGGATGTCCGCAACTATGTTAAAGTGCGGATGCCAGCTCAAATCAACTCTAGCGGCACCGATTGTTTCGTTGTTCTTGCTGGTTCCAAACAAGAGCTCCATCTTGGGCTTCTTCTCGCTGGCATACTTGACGGTGATGAGTTTCGAATCTGGGATTGAGCTTCTTCTAGTTTGTGCAGTTTTTCCAATGCCGAACTGTCTTCTACAATTACCTTGGCATTCAACTTGATGGTAATGGCGTGCATAATGCCAATGGCATTTGAGGATGGAAGAAGAGCTGCCATATACAGCTGCCAGAGTTGATTTGAGCTGGCGTCCTCACTTTAACATAGTTACGGATGTCCGCTTCATATCCGCCCTCTATATATATATGTGTGTGTGTGTGTGTGTGTAGTTCCTATCCAGAGTGAAGCTTCATTATGAAATTAAAGTGTGCAGTTCCTTGTTTGACTCATTCGGTCATATTTCCACATTTCCATTATAAAGTTTGTAGAACCTAATGCATAGATCACTTATGCAAAGTTTCATCAAATTTGAAAATTATTTAGGTTTTCGTAATCGTTATCTACACAGACAGTTCTGGTTAGACAAATTTATTGTCTGTTCATTAATTTAATCTAATTCGGTACCATAATGATCATCAATTTGGATGAAATTTTGTAAGAATGATCTATACATTAGTATTAATAAACTCAACGATTGAGATGTGAAAATATGATTGAAAAGTGAGTCAAATAAAGAACTTCACACTTTAATTTCAGAGCGAAGCTTCGCTCTCAATAGGAACTTTATATATATATATATACAGTCCCTATCCAGAGCGAAGCTTCGCTCTGGAATTAACGTGCGAAGGTCCTTATTTGACTTACTTTTCGGTCATATTTTTCGATCATACCCGGTCAGTGTCTAGATACATATCGTATGATCATCCTTACAAAGTTTCATCCAATTTGGTGACCGTTTAAGCCTCCATAATCATGATTTACTCCAACGGTTCTACTTGGACAGATTTTGTTCTATTGATTTATTTTATCTGATTCGGTGTGCAAACGATCACCAAACTGGATGAAACTTTGTAAGGATGATCATACGATATGTATCTAGACACTGACCGGGTATGATCGAAAAATATGACCGAAAAGTGAGTCAAATAAGGACCTTCGCACGTTAATTCCAGAGCGAAGCTTCGCTCTGGATAGAGATTGTATATATATATATATATATATATATATATATATATATATATATATATATATATATATATATATATTTCCCTACCACATAGGGACCCCGCTTTGAAATTAAAGTGTGGTGCTCCTCATTTTTCTCACTTTCATGTCACATTTTCACATCTTCACCGTTTAGTGTCTATAACATAGTGTGTAGATCATTCATGTAAAATTTCATCCAATTTGGACATCATTTGGGTACTGAATTAGATTAAATGAATCAACTGAACAAAATCTGTCCAAATAGAACCGTTCGTGTAAATCACAATTACGGAAGCTCAAATGATCTCCAAATTAGATGAAATTTTACAGAAATTTCTATCGGACTACAACAACTCTTTACTCGCCCACCAAAAATAGAAAACTCCCAAGGCATAAATTGAAACATTTCGCCTACCACAGATTCGCACAAATTGCCCAACATAGCACCTTAATCATTACCCAATCAATCGTTGATCAAAAGAAAGGAATGATGTCATGCTTATGATGTCACGCCCCGACTCTTAAATTTTACATTATTTACTAGCATGGTATTAATAAGAGTTTTACCGTCTTCGTGAATGAGTTTATAGTTTAATTAGTCCCCAGAGAGGTTTTGGGGGACGATTATTTCGAAGAAATTATTCGTACGAGAAAAATGTGACGACTGTAAAATGGTAAATTTTTGCTAGTTAAAGGTAATTTTTATTAGGATATTTTTATTGGGGTGTTTTATGTTATGGAGTGGGGTGTTTTAAGTGTGGACCGGGCCTTATTTTGGGGCCAAGCCCAGACTTCTTTCTCTCTTCCCAGACTTCTCTCTCTTCCTCTCGATTTCTTCTCGAGTTCTCTCCCCGGCCAGAATTTCCAACCGCCCATTTGCCGTCGTCTGGCCACTGTTCGCCGCTGCACCGGTTCCAAACGGTTGGCCTCCGACCCAGCTCCCATTCTACACCGGTGAGAGGCTCCTTAGCAACGCCGTGAGAGAGATATCAGACCCGAAAGGTCTGACTGCCCAAAGCTTCTCGTTGCCCCGTCGCCAAAACTTCCTCCTCCGGCCACCAATCCAGGAAAGCCTTACATAGTTTTGAAGGCCTTCAACCCAGTTGCCTTGCCCTAGAAGGACTCGGTCTAGTTTTCTTCAGGTGAGGAGAACTGGTGAGTGGAAGTTCTAGGGTTTTTCATAATATTTTCGTTCGATTGGCATAGTTAGGCTTGGAATTAGTGTTTGTGCTAGTTAGAAAAGTTGTAGAGGGAGTTGAGAGGAAGATGCTGTCAAAATTTGGTGAGCATTGGAGATCGCCAAAGTCGGCCTCCGGCCACCGCTGTTTGGGGGTTTTTATGGTTTTAAATGTGTGTTGTCACATCCCAGGACCCATTCCGCCGTAACACGATATTGTTCGCTTTGGGCCCACCGACCCTCACGTTTTGTTTCCGGCAGCTCAGGAGCAACTTCCCAGTAGGTCACCCATCCTGGGATTGTTCTAGCATCAACATGTTTAACCTCGGAGTACCCATCCCCTCCGAAGCCGCTGAGCCACCAAAAGGCCTCGTTGTAGAGTGGCGCAGCGGAACGGCCCAACCTTACATGATATTGTCCGCTTTGGGCCCACCAGTGCCTTCCGCACCCGGCCCGCACGGTTTTGTTTCCGAGAGCTCAGAGAGCAACTTCCCAGTGGGTCACCCATCCTGGGATTGCTCTGGGCTCAACATGCTTAACCTCGGAGTTCTCATCCCCTCCGAAGCCACTGAGCTCCCATAAGGCCTCGTGTTAGATTGGAGGTAGGCATGTACATATACAGCACATAACCCCTCTCCGTTTGGCCGATGTGAAATATTACAATCCACCCCCCTTGGGAGTCTGACGCCCTCGTCGGCACACTCGCACCACACGGCAGAGTGGCTCTGATACCATTAGTCACACCCCAGACTCATTCCGCCGTAACTCGATATTGTCCGCTTTGGGCCCACCGGCCCTCACGGTTTTGTTTCCGGCAGCTCAGGAGCAGCTTCCCAGTAGGTCACCCATCCTGGGATTGCTCTAGCATCAACATGTTTAACCTCGGAGTACCCATCCCCTCCGAAACCGCTGAGCCACCAAAATGCCTCGTTGTAGAGTGGCGCAGCGGAACGGCCCAACCCCACACGATATTGTCCGTTTTGGGCCCGCCAGTGCCTTCCGCACCCGGCCCGCATGGTTTTGTTTCTAGGAGCTCACAGAGCAACTTCCCAGTGGGTCACCCATCCTGGGATTGCTCTGGGCTCAGCATGTTTAACCTCGGAGTTCCCATCCCCTCTGAAGCCACTGAGCTTCCATAAGGCCTCGTGTTAGATTGGAGGTGGGCATGTACATATACAGCACATAACCCCTCTCCGTTTGGCCGATGTGGGATATTACAAAAAGTCAATCTAGGAAATATAACATGTGATACTCGAAAACACTGATAGCATGATTTCAGAGTGGATTACGCCTTTTCCAAGGGTTATTAAGTTGATATCATAAATTGTTAGAGTTCAATTGTGAGTTGGGAACTCCAGTTGAGAACTCATATGTCAAAACCCATCCCGAATTTCACCTTGAAACCCAAGGTAAGTTTTACGGGGTCCACCTCTAAGGAAAATTTACCGAAAAACTCGGCAAACCTCCTTTGAAAATTGAAAATGAACAACCCTTTATAACAAGTTAAGCATTCACCATACCCATAAATATTCAAATACCACAACATACATCTTAGCACACCACTGAGAATGTTATACAATAATATCAAAAGTATTCAGAGCTACTAAACCAACGGAAGCATGAAACTACCCTAGTAGGTTAAGCAGATAACCTACTGGTGAAAAGTGGTTGATAGATGGGTGACTATGCCTTGTCTCCTCCTACTAGTACCAACCCGCACTCTGCAGACTGAGCATTTTAAAAACAAAGAGTCCAGGGGAAAACATTTGAAAACCTTAGAGTGAGTGGACAAAATAAATTTAAAAGAAATATTTATGCTTCCCAAATTTAATTTCCATAGAAATTATGTTGCATGCGACAACTCAAAAACCGGAAAATACATGACTAATAGAATTTTACCTCATTATGCGGAAAAGACAGGTGCATATATATACGTGCATATTCCCTATATGAATCATTATTATATTCATATAGGGCTATGACGATTACGTCTAACGCTCACGTCACACCATAATGGTATTTTACCTCATTATGGCGGAAAAACACGTATAGCTAGCTAGCATTTATTTCTATATATATTATCCTCATAATCATCCATATATAAATATATAATCACCGAAATTCTCAATTTCGGTTATTCTCTAACAAAAAAAAATATTCATCAATAAATCTTTTTGAATATTTAAAACAAAGGTCCACTCACAAATTAGGCCTAAGCCTGATGACGGTCCGAGACCTCTTCTACTCGATCCTCCTCACGTCCTGTTTCAAATATATAATTAATTTCCTAACTTAAAAATATAATGTTTATTCAAAATAGGCAAAATTAACTGTGAACCTTAACCACGCTCATCTTTGCCCAACTTCGCCATTCTTAACTCAATATTATCCAAACTTCAATGAAAAAATAATGGCAGTCTTAACGCAACCTTCCACAGTCTAAACAACATTAAACTAATGGCCGGATTCTACCCTATTAATCCGTCAAAATTATCAATCTTTAAAAATTTCCAAACCTATCCAAAACTCCTCCAAAAATTCCAAAATTTACATCAATAAACTCCCCTTAACAACACATGACACGACCCACCCCGAATTTCACCCTGAAACCCGGAGTAAGTCATGCGGGGACCACCTCCAAGGAAAACTTACCGAAGGACTCGGCAAACCTCCCTTTAAAATGGACAACCCTAACTTAAGAATTTAAGAACCACTTTTTATTCAAAAAAAATAAATATTCAGCTACAATCCATAAGTAGCCAAAATACAAACATAAGAATTCCTATAGTATTCAGAGCTATTAAATATCAAATAAAAATACAACGGAAGCTAACAAACTCCTAGTAGATTAAACAGGTAACCTACTGGCGAAATGTAGCTGACAGATGGATCACTATGCCTCGACGTCTCCTGCTGGACCTCACGCGAACTCTGCATACTGGGCATTTTTAAAAACGAAGAGCCCATGGGAAAATATTTAATATGTCAGAGTGAGTGGACAAAACTGATCTGACAACAAATAAATATTTCCCCAAAAGAAATGCTTTCCATAGTGGCAAAAACACGAACTCCACTGGTACGTCTCTGAACTGGGGTCCAGCCTGGCTAGAACCCCCAAACTTTAAGAAACTGCCTCTCAAGCCTGGATATTATATATATAGTATGTATGCACACTCGCCTGACCCTTGGCATGATATCTATGAACAACTTGAATAAGGTACATATCATACGAAGCTACTATGCTTGTGTCTAACGCTCACATCACCCCACATCGGAATTGTACCTCGCATATGGGGGAAAGCGGCCGAGTGGTAATATATACGTGCTGACTCCTTGTACAACATCTTTGAATAAATAAATACAAGACTAAGAAGTCGCACAGGGCTACGACACTCGCGTCTAACGCTCATGTCACCCATACCAGAATTGTACCTCGCGTATGAGGGAAATCACGTATAGCTAGCTAGCATTTAATCATATACATACTATTCTCAGAATTTTACCTCGAGTATAATCCACCGAAATTCTCAATTTCGGGAAACATCTAATAACAGAAAAATCAATCAAATGATAAAGCATTTCGAAACAATATTTAAAAACAAAAGTCCGCTCACAACTTAGGCCTAAGCCTGATGTCGGTCGGAGGTCTCTTCCGCTCGAACATCCTCACGTCATGTTCCATATACATAAAACCTTAAATGAAACACCGACGTTTAAATGCAAAACATGCATAATTAAATATGATACGCGCTTAACCAAGCCTAACATTCCAAAATCTTAAATCCACCGCCAACCTCAAAACTCCACAAATTTCACCGACATCCTCAAAATCACTTTCCACCAAATAAAATCCAATGGCCGGATTATAAATTAATAATCCGGCAAAAATACTTAACTTCAACAAATCTCAAACTTATCCAAAACTCCTCCGAAAATTCTAAAACTTATTCCATTAAACTCCACATAATTTTCCGCACCAAAAACATTTTCTCGGCGGCGGCTCCGCCGGCAGCCGTTTTCCGGTGACCTCCGATGCTCACCAAAATTTGGCAGCATCTTCCTCTCAACCTCCTCTACAACATTCCTAACTACCACAAACTTCAATTCTAAGCCTAACCATGTCGATCGAACACAAACAACCAAAAATCCCTAAAACTTCCAATTATACAAAACACCACAACGAGATCGAAATAGACCGATTCCTTTTGAGGGAATACTCACCTTGATGAGGGCTACAAGTTGAGCCAAAAATCAAGGCCTATGGTAGCCGGAGGATGGAGCTCCGGTGAAATGACTTCCGGCGGTTCCGGCGACTTTTCTCCTCTCCAGCGGCTCTACCGGCTCGGATGGTTGGCCGGGGAGGGAGAGGAGGCGACGGGGGTCCTTCCTGGGCCGGAGCGGCGGTCCGTCACTGGCAGGACGGCGGTGGGCGACGGCTGGGAGCTTCCGGCAGTGGGAGGAAGAAAAACTCGGGTGGGAGGAGAAAAGAGAAAGAAGAGAAAAGAAAGAAGAGAAAGGAAAAAAAAGAGAAGAAAAGAGAAGGGCTTGGGCCTGGGCTGCCACCCCCGGCCCAACTCAACAAAAAAAGGCCCACTTCAAAAATACCTCTTTTTATTACCTCCAAACTTTACTAATAAATTCATAACTTTATCATGCTAACTCCGAATTTAACGTGTAGCATGTCTACGAACTTGTAACGATGTTCTCTACAACTTTCATGAAGAAAATTTTCCCAAATTCCCAACGGAATAAAAAGTCAACATTAAAGTCCTTAATAGTAAACCATTAATTAATACGGTAAAAGACCAAAATAATACCGGAATAAATAACCGTAAAATAACTTAAGGGCTGGGGCGTGACAATTCTCCCCTCCTTATAAAAATTTCGTCCTCGAAATTTACAAACTCGCTACTCAAAGAGATAAGGACACTGCTGCCTCATCTGCTCCTCAGACTCCCAAATAGCTTCTTCTACTTGGTGGCTTCTCCAAAACACTTTGACGAGCGGAACTGACTTGCTCCTAAGCACTTGCTCCTTCCGGTCTAGAATCTGCACCGGCTCCTCTTCATAGGACAAATCCTTCTACAGACTAATCAGCTGCTCTTCCGGCACATGAGAAGGATCGGCAATATACTTGCGAAGCATGGATACATGAAACACATTATGTATCCTGGACAACTCCGAAGGCAAGGCTAACCGATAGGTAAGGCTAACTGATAGGCAAGAGAGCCAACTCGCTCTTTTATCTCATAAGGACCTATATACCTCAGACTAAGCTTCCCACGCTAGCCAAAACGTACTACCCCTTTCCAAGGAGATAGTTTCAGGAACATCTATGAAGCCTCACAATTTCATTCACATAAAGCTCTGCCAATTTGTCCAAATTATACTTCTTTCCCACTGGCAAGAAATGTGCAGACTTGGTGAGTCTATCCACAATCACCCAAATACCGTCATGCCCATCACGGGTACGAGGTAAGCTAAAAACAAAATCCATGGTGATGTGGTTCCACTTCCACACTGGAATAGGCAACGGCTCAAGCAACCCAGAAGGCTTCTGCCTTTCAGCCTTGACTTGCTGACAAATCAGACATGTACTCACATAAGCTGCAATTTTCCTCTTCATGTTTAGCCACCAATAATAATCCTTCAAAATTCGATACATTTTTGTGCTACCCGGATGAGCAGCATATGCAGAGCTATGAGCTTCCTCCATAATCTCACTCTTCAACTCTTCATTTCTTTTTGAAACATATAGCCGGTTTTTAAACAATAGAGTCCCATCTCTTCTAACTGAAAAAAAAATGATCGGTTGTGACTCCATTCGAAGCTCTTTCCATCAATCGAACTATGGAAGGATCATTATATTGTGCTTCCCGCACTCTATCAATCAAAACTGGCCTCACATGAAAACTGGTTATCAAAGCACCAACCTCATCCACTGACAAATCCACTCCTGCTGCTCGCAACTTACAAAGAAGCGGAACACGAACCATCTTTATATGAGATAAAGATATGGAGGGATTTCGACTAAGAGCATCAGCTACTACATTAGCTTTTCCAAGATGATACTCAATAGTGCAATCATAATCATTGATTAACTCCATCCACCTTCTCTGTCTCATATTAAGCTCTCTTTGAGTGAACACATACCGAAGACTCTTGTGATCGGTAAATATCAGACACTTGGCTCCATAAAGATAGTGTCTCCACAACTTGAGAGCAAAAACTACCGCTGCAAGCTCTAGATCATGAGTAGGATAATTCCCCGCATGCGGCTTCAATTGCCTAGAAGCGTAGGCAATAACTCGATCATGCTGCATCAAAACTCCACCTAGACCATGTCTAGAAGCATCACAATAGACCACATATTCTCCACTATCGTCCGGAAGTGCCAAAACAGGAGCACTTGTCAAGCAATTCTTCAATTCTTGAAAACTTTGCTCGCACTAATCTGACCATTCAAACTTAACCCCCTTTCTGGTCAACTTTCTGAGAGGAGCAGCAATCTTTGAAAAATCTTTCACAAAGCGACGATAATAGCCTGCTAATCCCAAAAAACTACGAATCTCAGTCACAGTGGTGGGTCTTCTCCAATTCGACACTGCTTCCACCTTTTGGGGATCCACACTAACTCCTTCTGCAGAAATCACATGACCCAAGAACCCCACTTTATCTAGCCAAAACTCACACTTGCTAAACTTAGCAAATAACTGCGACTTTTCCAAAGTCCGCAATATTATTCTTAGATGCTTGGCATACTCCATCTCACTTCTTGAGTAAACCAAGATATCATCTATGAATACGATCACAAAACGATCAAGGTATGGACTAAACACCCTATTCATGAGATCCATGAATGCCGCGGGTGCATTAGTAAGTCCAAAAGGCATCACCACAAACTCATAATGACCATATCGTGACCGAAAAGCAGTCTTGGCTATGTCCCCCTCTCGGATCCGCAACTGATGATACCCTAATCTCAAATCAATCTTGGAGAAAACAGAGGCACCCCTCAACTGATCAAATAAATCATCGATCCGAGGCAACGGATATTTATTCTTCACTGTGACCTGATTCAACTTCCTATAATCAATGCATAGTCTCATGGTGCCATCTTTCTTCTTAACAAACAACACTGGAGCACCCCATGGAGACATGCTAGGCCGAATAAAACCCTTATCTACCAACTCCTGCAATTGAATCTTCAACTCTTTCAATTCCGCTGGAGCCATTCTGTAAGGTGTCTGAGAGATAGGCATAGTTCCAGGAAGTAATTCTATAGAGAAGTCTATCTCCCTTGCAGGAGGCAAACCAGGCAACTCCTCAGGAAAAACATCAGGAAACTCCCTTACTAATGGAATATCTTCTAATCCCACAACTCCCATACTTGTATCCACCACATGAGCTAAAAATGCCTGACAGCCTTTACTCAACAATTTCCTTGCAGCAACAGCGGAAATTATGCAACTAAAAATAACATCTCTTACCCCTTGGAAAGCAACCTCAAAACCATCTTGACTTCGAAGCACCACTACTTTTTGAAAACAATCCTACCATAGCAATCACATCAAACTCCACCATATCTAAAGGAATTAAATCAGCCTCGAAATTAACTCCTTCCACTAACACTTCACAGCCACTAAATTCACAGCCACTAAATACCCAATTTATTCTCATTACCTCACCGGAGGGTAGAGACACATGCCACTCGCCTAGAAGAGATGATGATGGCACATTGGCATGGAGGGCGAATCGACTAGACATGAATGAATGAGCTAGTGGCTCCGGGATCAATTAAAGTAAAAGCAGGCTGACCAAAAATTAATAACGTACCAATGATGACATCTGGAGAAGTACGACCCTCCTGCTGGGTCATAGCATGCAGTCTAGCGCGAGTCATGGGACGTCCACGCTGACCACTTCCCCGCTGAGAGCCACCTCTGACCGAAGCACTGCCCTGGGCACCACTACTAGAGCCTCTAGCTGAAGACTGACTAACAGGCTGAGTAGGGGTGGGAGTGGTCCTCTGAGCCAACAATGGGCAATCTCTCCTGAAGTGGTCCTGACCACCACACTCAAAGCACCCAGAAAACTGCTGCTGCTGCCCATATGAAAAAGTCTGGCTACCGGATGACCCACCATGGAAACTGCCACCCGAACCATGCTGCCCAGACTGCTGCCTACCCAACTGGCTCCTAGCAGGTCTCCTGTGACGCCCTCTAACCGTGAACCGAGAATTAGAACCTGATCCCCCACTACTGCCACTACCAGCTGATGAACCTGAAGCGGATGATGAAGCAGCTTTCTTGGATGGACACTGACTGGGGCCACCGAAATCTCATGGCCGAGCACTATAAATCCCCATAGACTCAATGGCCATGGCTGCATGAACAGCGTCAGAGAAAGTCGGGTAATAAACACCCGTCATCTTTTCTGCAAACCCTCCACCAAGTGCCCCAATGAACATCTCCATCATGGTCCTCTCATCAGGAACCAAATATGACACATGATAGCTCAGGGAAGTGAATCTCTCCTGGAACTCTATAACACCCTCATCATCCCTCTTCTTCATATTCAGGAAATCCGACTGAATTCTGCTGCGGTGGGCAGGACTGAAATATTGCCCCATGAAAAGCGTCTTAAACTGTTCCCATGACATATTCAGCGCATCCTCAACATTCCTGCTAGCGAGCGACCACCAGTGATGTGTTGAATCATCCAGGAAAGTTAGTGCCATCTTCACCTTCCTTTCTTCTGGCAAATCTGTGCTCGCAAAAGCCTTTTCCATTTTATCCACCCAAGAATAAGCATCAAGGGTCCCTTGGCACCCTTGAACTCTACAGCCCCTGTATCGGCAACATCTCTCTTCTTCACAGAACGAGGGGGCTGAATCCTATCCAGAACACCTCTCAACATAGCCCCAATCGAATCCGCTAAACCTCTCACTTCCTCACCCTCAATGGCGTTGGTCGAGGAAGCCACACGGGGTCGACGTCTAGGAGGCATAGTACCTAAGGAAGAAGACTTTTTGTAGTCTATCCATAAGACTAACAGAACTATCACACATACCCAGTAACACATAGTATCAAAAGAATAAAATGCCAATTAATCCGCCGCGGTCGGATCATCACTCTATAGACACTACGTGCTACTTAGGCAAATATGATAGTGACAGAGAAGTAGGAAAAGGAAACCTATAGCTCTGATACTAACTAACACGACCCACCCCGAATTTCACCCTGAAACCCGGAGTAAGTCGTGCGGAGACCACCTCCAAGTAAAACTTATCGAAGGACTCAGCAAACCTCCCTTGAAAATGGACAACCCTAACTTAAGAATTGAAGAACCTTTTTTTATTCCAAAAAAATAAATCTTCAGCTACAATCCATAAGTAGCCAGAATACAAACATAAGAATTCCAATAGTATTTAGAGCTACTAAATATCAAATAAAAATAAAACGGAAGCTAACAAACTCCTAGTAGATTAAATAGGTAACCTACTGGCGAAATGTAGCTGACAGATGGATCACTATGCCTCCAAAATCTTAAATCCACCGTCAACCTCAAAACTCCACAAATTTCACCGACATCCTCAAAATCACTTTCCACCAAATAAAATCCAATGACCGGATTATAAATTAATAATCCGCCAAAAATACTTAACTTCAACAAATCTCAAACCTATCCAAAACTCCTCCAAAAATTCTAAAACTTATTCCATTAAACTCCTCATAATTTTCCGCACCAAAAACATTTTCTCGGCGGAGGCGCCGGCGGCGACTCCGCCGGCAACCGTTTTCTGGCGACCTCCGATTCTCACCAAAATTTGGCAGCATCTTCCTCTCAACCTCTTCTACAATATTCCTAACTACCACAAACTTCAATTCTAAGCCTAACCATGTCGATCGAACACAAACAACCAAAAATCCCTAAAACTTCCAATTACACAAAACACCACAACGAGATCGAAATAGACCGATTCCTTTTGAGGGAATACTCACCTTGATGAGGGCTACAAGTTGAGCCAAAAATCACGGCCTATGGTGGCCGGAGGACGGAGCTCTGGCGAAATGACTTCCTGCGGTTCCGGCGACTTTTCTCCTCTCCGGCGGCTCTACCGGCTCGGATGGTTGGCCGGGGAGGGAGAGAAGGCGACGGGGGTCCTTCCTGGGCCGGAGTGGCGGTCCGTCACTGGCGGGACAGCGGCGGGCGTCGGCTGGCAGCTTCCGGCAGTGGGAGGAAGAAAAACTCGGGTGGGAGAAGAAAAGAGAAAGAAGAGAAAAGAAAGAAGAGAAAGGAAAAAAAAAGAGAAGAAAAGAGAAGGGCTCGGGCCTGGGCTGCCACCCCCGGCCCAACTCAACAAAAAAAGGCCCACTTCAAAAATACCTCTTTTTACTACCTCCAAACTTTACTAATAAATTCATAACTTTACCATGCTAACTCCGAATTTAACGCGTAGCTTGTCTACGAACTTGTAACGACGTTCTCTACAACTTTCATGAAGAAAGTTTTCCCAAATTCCCAATGGAATAAAAAGTCAACTTTAAAGTCCTTAATAGTAAACGGTTAATTATTACGGTAAAAGACCAAAATAATACCGGAATAAATAACCGTAAAATAACTTAAGGGCTGGGGCGTGACACTTTTTCCTATTTATTGTATTTCCTTAGACAAAGTAAGAGATCAAGCAATCCATTCTTTTAGTCGTTAGGAGATATTACAGATCCGACACCTTTTCATTACTCAAAACAGAATGATTTACTTAAGAGGTCGGCATACGGAGGCATAGTCTTTGAGAAAGGAGATATTTAGTAGTCTGTATACAAGACTAATAGAACTATCACACATACTCAATAACACATAACATACAAAGCATAAAATGCTAGTGAATCCGCCGCGGTCGGATTACCACTCTATAGGAACTACGTGCTTTTTGGGCAAATATAATAGTACTAAGGAGGCATGAAATGAAACCTAAAGCTCTGATACCAACTGTCAGGACCCACCCCGAATTTTACCTTGGAATACGAAATAAATCCTACGGGGACCACCTCTAAGGAAAAGTTACTGAAAATTCAGCATAATCTCCCTTGAAAATGGATAACACTTCCAAATAATACCTGGACACACTTCAAAAACAAAATCCATCTATACCCTCTACTCCTGGAGCTTTCATGCTCCCCAAATCACGACATCTCCCAAACATAATTACTAACTTCAATAAGAAAATCTCAGAACCAACAACCATAGTTCAAAGCAACTCTATTTGAGAGGAAATTAACTAGAAGTATAAAAATGGGCGGAAACTATACTATTGACTATGCCTCTTCTTAATGTACACCCGACCTCAACTATACTAACCTGCAACTAGGTATTTTTAAAATGAAGGGCCCAGGGGAAAACATTTAAAAACGTTAGAGTGAGTGGACAAACATGAATTTAATGTAAATATTTATGTTTTCCTAATTTAAATTTTCATAAAAAATATGATGCATGCCTCAAGCGATAAATACTTTATCCTATAAATATCGAGCCTCTTCAGCTCAGAAAAATATATATTAAAATATGTATGAAATTACACACGCCCATACTCGCTCTATAAATTAATAGAATTAAAATAATCTATATAGGGCTACTACGCTTGCGTCCAACGCTCACGTCACGCCTTAATGAGGTGATACACTACGCCATTAAGGTGGACAAACGGGTGTATAAATATGTGCCCATACACCCTATATGAATTAAACACTCATATAGGGCTACTACGCTTGCGTCTAACGCTCATGTTACACCATAATGCGGTTATATACTACGCCATTAAGGTGGACAGACACATATTGCTAGCTAGCATTTATATACATACTCTCCTCATAAATATATTATAATTTACTGAAAATCTCATTTTCGGTAACTCACCACAATGAATAAAATCGTCAAATAAAAATGACATCCAATGCTCGAACAAAATAAATTACTCAACAATAAACAATTGTATGCATATTATAATAGAACAAAAGTCTACTCACAACTTTAGGCATAAGCCCGACGAAATCCAATTCGCCACTCAAATGAGGTCTCCTCGAATCCTGGCATAATAATCATGATTAGGACCAAACTACAATTTTAGAAAATAATAATACTTAAATATATAATCTAAAACTCTTCCGCCTAATCCACTACCCTTTCCAGGATTAAGCTTATCGGATTCACACCAAACTCCAACCACAACCTCATTTCATTTATTTCAATATTCTAAAATAATAATAAGGGAAATCCAACGGTCGGATTCTACCCCATTAATCACCAAATTACCAATCTTTCAAAAATCCAAAACCTATTCAAAACTCCTCCAAAAATTATAAACTTCATACCATTAAACTCCCATTAATATTACACCTTTAAAACCATAAAAATCCCCCAAACAGCGGCGGCCGTAGGAAACTCCGGCGACCTCCAATGCCTACCAAATTTTGACAGCATATTCCTCTCAATCTCCTCTACAACTTTTCCAACTAGCACAAACACCAATTCCAAGCCTAACTATGCCAATCGAACGAAAACATCAAATGAGCCCTAGAATTTCAACTCCATATTTCTCCTTACCTAGCTCAAGAGGGAGGGAGTCATTTGGGGGAATTGCTGCATGGGAGGAGGGCTTTCCAATGAGCTAAGTGGCTCCGTCTATGGTGGTCGGAGGAGCGAGTTCCCGCGACGGAGCACTCCGAACATTCGAACCTTCCGGGGTCGATTTATCCTTCACGGCAGCGCTAGGGAGGCTGCCACCAGTCCAAGAAGGAAGAGGAGGAGATGGCCGAACGTTTGAGACCAGTGCGGCATACTGTGGCTAGACGACTACGGACAGGGCTGAGGAATCCGGCGGGTCAGGGAAGGCTCGAGGGAGAGGGAGAGAAGAGAAAGAGAGAAAGTGGGCTTTTCACTCCACTAACACAGTCCACTCCCTTAAAACCCAAACCAAAAATAAAACACACTAAATTTTACCCATTTTTACCAACTCAAAATTTACCCTTTTAATTGATAACTTTTCCATGCTAACTCTGATTTTAATGCATAGCATGTCTACGAACTCGTAATAACATCTTCTACGACTTTCATGAAGAAAGTTTTTATTCCAAACGAAAGAAAAAGTCAACTTTTGGAGTCTTAAAATAGTAAACGGTTACTTAAAATGATAAAAGACCAAAATAATACCAAATTGAATAACCGTAAAATAACTGAAGAACTGGGGCGTGACAGTTTTATTTTAATCTGAATAGTCCTTAAAGTCATGATTTTTCATCCAAATAGTCCTTATGGTCTTTAACTGACAAAATTGTCGGAATGACTATTTGACTGAAAAATCATGACTTTAAAGATTATTCAGATTAAAATAAAACCATAAGGACTATTTAGATGAAAAATTGTGACTATAAGGACTATTCAGATTAAAATAAAACCATAAGGACTAAAAATATATCGACTTCAAATCATAATGACTAAACAAATTTTAATTATGTATATATATATATACAGGCCCATTCTGGTGCAAACGTCCTTCTGTTCTCCACCGAACGGCTCTGACGACGGCGCGCCTCCACCTGAGCGGACACCAGAGGCATCCCCAACCACTTTCCATTCCCGACGAGATCGATTTGAAGGTCTGGGCAGCAACCTCCACCTAAAACTTCATACAAGATCGATCTCATCAGAAAACTGAAATTCAGCGGATTCGCCGAGAAGGGAAAGTGGTCGGGGACACCTTTGGTGTCCGCTTAGGTGGAGGCACGCCGTCGTAGGAGCAGTCCAGTGGAAAACGGAGGGACTTCCACACTTTAAGCCCAGTGGGGACGTCCGCTTCAGAACTTTTCTGTATGTACACACACACACACACAGAGCTTCTCAACTGCGGACGTCCGTATTTATTCGTATAGTGCTGATTTTCACTTTACACTCACTTTTCAATCAAATTTTCACATCTCCACCGTCTAGTATTTAGATACTAATGTATAGATCATCTCTGGAAAATTTCAGCTAATTTTGTTATCATTAATGCACTCAAAATTGCTTTTTTCTGTTATAAACATGAACTGTTCATGTTCGACAGAATTACGTTCATCCTTTGGTTTAATCGAGTTTGAGTGCCTTAATGATAACCAAATTGGCTGAAATTTTGCATATAGATTAGTATCTAAAGACTAGACGGTGGAGATGTGAAAATTCTATTGAAAAGTGAGTGTAAAGTGGAAATCCATACCGTAAAAATAAATGCGGACATCCACACCTGAGAAAATCTGTATATATATTTTATATATAGCTTTGCTCTTCATTCATGCATTGATTTCAATCAGTAAGTTGTAAACTTTTTATTAAATTCAATAAGTAAACTATTATTTATGTGTTATGCTTCCGTGTTTTTGGAATCAGAGCTAAAACGGCCTGATATAGTTAATCATTCAAGTTATTTATGTTAAAGATCTCCAAACCCAGGTGGCAGACTACTGCCTAGAAGTGGTTCTGGAGTTCATATCAAGTTATTAATGTTAAACTTCTCAATCCTCAGGTGGCGGACTACCGCCTAGGAGTGGATCTTGAGTTGATCTATTTTCTTTAGAGAAAATTAGATAAAAACCCAAAAAACCAAACCCCTTTTAAAATAAACTCATGCTCATATTCTATTTTAATTTACACCCAACCCTATTATTGACATGCCTTATATGTTTTATTTTTATTTTAGGAATTTGTATCCCTCTTTTCCTTGACTCTTTTGCCCTTCCGTTTTTTTTGTTTTTTCTTGAGAAGATTTTTCCCTTCTAATTGAATGAGAAGACATTCCCTAAATGTGGCTTTTGACTTTCTTCTATTTTAAATAAGGTTAGGGTTTAGACTAGGGTTTAGGGTTTAGGGATTAGGGTTTAGACTAGGGTTTGTGGAACCGGGTTTAGGGTTTAGGGATTAGGGATTAGGGTTTAGGGTTTAGACTAGGTTTTAGGGTTTAGGGATTAGGGATTAGGGTTTAGACTAGGGTTTAGGGTTTGTGGAACCGGGTTTAGGGTTTAGGGTTTGGGCGTAGTATGTGGAACCGGATTTTCAGCTGCCGGGTAATTATGTTTAATGAGTCGGCCAAACAGCTTGTTAATTGCAATGGTTCAGTTGATGACATTTCAGCAATTTCCTTCAACAACAAGTTCTATTGTTTACATAAACAATATTAATATTTTTATTAAATCAACCTAATTAATAAGTTGGATGTATTTCAAAAGAGTATAACATGTGGGTGTAATTTAAAATGAGTCTATAATTTTGGGTGTAACATCAAATTTCCCTTTTCTTTACTTATTTTGTGAAGTGTTTTTGATTCCTGTCCCTTAATTTCAAGGATTTTGGTTTTGTTTTCTTTTCCTTATCTTCTTTTAGGCCTGTTATTCTCTCCAACTAAACAATAAGTCAGGTCCAAACACTAAGTCCCAGGCGAGGCATGAGCGGCGTAGAGTGAGTAATAGTGTTTAGCATCTTAAGCCAAGGTTTTCAAGACCTCCTATCCTTTTAAGTTTTGGTCCAGTTTTCAATTCACTTCCCAAAATGAGTCGACTATTTAGATCTAACTCACTCATTTCAAGTTCGTCTAGGTCCTCCCTCAATAGAATCTTAGATATAGTCAACGAAGAGCAAATAGAGTTTCAGTAAACGATAACATAGACATGAATGATTGGAATATTCCCAAAGTCCCTAGTAATGAAATTTATAAGAAAATATGGAGTCTTTCTTCATTCAAAAGTGAACACCATATTAAATCCATAGAACAAGTTTATGCCCTCAGTAAACAACATGAAACTTGCCAACTTTTTAGTCCCGAATCAATTAAGAAAAATAAAAAAGATGGTCATACTTTCCTCCATATTGGATTAGTCCAAATCGGTGTTAAACCTTTAACTAGAAAAGGTCTTAATGCCTCCATTCTCTTATGTTTAAGAGATGCAAGGTTTACTGACTTTAATGACAGTACCCTTGGATTAATTGAGTCAAATCTGTTTAATGGTCCAGTTCATTTCAATTGTTTCCCAGATTTTATGTCAAGACCCGCCCCGAATTTCACCCTGAAACCCGAGGTGAGTCATGCGGGGACCACCTCCAAGGAAAACTTACCGAAGGACTCGGCAAACCTCCCTTGAAAATGGACAACCCTAACCCGAAAAAATTAAAGAACACTTTTAACCAATAATATAAATTCTTCAACTTAATCTAAATAACCAAATAAAATAATACACAGTTATTTTTCCGAAAGTATTCAGAGCTACTAAAAGAAATACAGTGGAAGCTACTAGAAATCCTAGTGGTTTAAACAGATGACCTACTGGTGAACAGTAGTGGAGAAATGAGTGACTATGCCTCGTCGCCTCCTTCTAGACCCCACCCGAACTCTGCAGACTGGACATTTAAAAACGAAGGAAAAGCCCAGGGGAAAATATTTCATCACGTCAGAGTGAGTGGACAAAATAATCTCGACAACAATAATATTTCCCCATGAAATTTAACAATGCAAACGACTAGTTCTGGCTAGTCTCCAAATCATAAACAAAACAGCCTCTCAGGCTCAAATTATAAATATATATTAGTATGCATTAACCACTCGTCTACTCCATGTATGCTATCTATGAATAAGCTTTAGCACAAGAGACAAGCTAAACCACAACCTCACAAATCACCTAAAATTACAAAATTAAAAACCTTAGTAAATTCTCAACAAAGATCAAAATACCCTTAACCTAAAGGTTGCCCAAAGAAAGGAAACCCTTCCTCCAAGACCTCTCAAGGACACTCAACAACAAACCATATTATCTTCAAGATCAAACTTTCAAAGTTTCTAACTTAACGAACACTAAGAACAACTTAACACCTAAGATGCAAAAACCTAATCAACACTTAGCCTTCACACACAACAAAAACACTAGCAACTACAAGGACTAGCTAACACGGCAACCAAAGCCCTCACACTATTCGGACACGCTCCCACGCGCCGCCACAGGCAGCGGCGAATGAGCCCCACGCGCCACCACCAATTTTTGAATTTGAGAAAACTCACAACAGCAAAGTTGAAGCTTGAAGCAAGGTGAACAACTTTAATACCTGAGGTTTCAACCAGTTCGGCAGGAAAACGCCATGAAACACCAACCCGAAAACAAATTTCAAACCTGCAAACCCGGGCTTATAACCTCAAAAACTTGTTTCAATCTATACCTAGCCACTCCCAGGAGGAGGAGATGAACCAAACTCACCGAAGTTAGCCCCTTTGTCGCCGTCGAAATTGCCGGTTTTCTAACGAGACAATAGCCACTCCGTCGCTCTGTGGCGGCTTCTAGGCGGTGAGACGGTGAGCGGGAGTGCCCCAGAAATGGAGAGGACATCCGTGCAAACCCAACGGGACCGGCGGCTTCCACTTTGGTGGCCGGACGGAGGAGAATCGAGCCGGTGAAGAGAGAGTGCGGGAGGAGGGTCGAGAGAGAGGAGAGAGAAAAATTTTAGGGTTTCCAAAAATAAAACCCACCACTTTTTATTTATACACTTTCTAAAACCGGAAACTAACTTCCTCTGACCATAACTTTCTCATACGACATCCGATTTACACGTGTCATATGTCTACGAACTCGTATCACCAAACTCTACAACTTTCATGAAAGAAGTTTTCACAAATAAATCACGAAAAATAAAGTTAAATTTTGGCCTCTTAAAAGTCAAATCTCTAATAATTTACTTCCGAAACTTCAACTTCGTACAAATTAAAAAAAATTCACAATTAATCCTTCATTAATTTCAGAAATAATACAAGAAAATTGATATGAAAATTTAGAGTATTACACAACGTCAATATATCTAGAATTCCGGTTGGTACGGTCGGTAATCGAAAAATACCGAACGATGATGAATTAATCCCTAATTTCTTCAAAATTGGGGGAAGAGAAAGACAAAGAGAGAAGAAGAATTGAGTACTTGCAGTCCAAAGGAATGTTTCAAACCAAGTTATTGCTCCTTGTGCTTCCTTGGCGGGCTTGTTCCGCGGGCACGGCCACCGCTGCCATAGCTTCTCCCTCCTCGATGGACTCTCTGGGCTAAACCTCATATTCAAACCATAATCACAATGACAGAAACAACATATTTCTATAAAAGATCGAATTAGACGAGTGTTTTGAAGAGTAAAGAGAAGATAATTTGTACGTGGTGGATGTGAATTCGATATACCCATTTGCTAGCTTTAAGCCTTTGATGGTTGGGGTTCACGTAAGAGAGGGACGAGAGCTTAGAAGCTCTTAGATCTGGAATTCTGATTTGTGAGAAGAGTGAGAAACTGTGGGTAAGGGCAACAACACGAATGGAAGAGGAGAAAAGAGTGTATTCTAATTTAATTAAATAGTAGGATTACTATAATTATAAAGTTTTTATGATTTATTTACAAGAGTGCTTCGTGCTGTAGTTGTTGGGAGCGGAGGATGTGTGTAAGAGGCTCGAGGTTCAAATCTCACCTCTTACAACAAATAGTTAATATTTTTACAAATACACGAACTATGGTACGATACGATATATCATTAGTATATGAAATCTAAAACCACAATTGTACCATACCGAAATTTGGGTAACCGATTTGGGCGGTTTAGGCATTAGGTCGGTTGATGATTCAGGCGGTTGGTATGGTTTGCTCGGGACAAAATGTCAGCCCTACATGATGTAGGATGCAGAAACTACTACTCCTTCTCTTGGGCAGGTTTCAGTTTTGCAAGATCATTGACCACTCTGAAGTTGAAAAATATGACATTTAGGGATAACTTTGAGCCTATCAGCCTCCCTTTGTCTGAAAATTTTGGCTCTTGAGTCTCGATACAGTGAAGTCGATGAGTAACCTTGCCTTCTCGCATTTGATGATCTCGGGCTATCGTTCACTTGAGACATTGCCATTGGCTTCTTGCAATAGATGGAACATCATACACTTAGAAGTTTGACCCTCACTTCGTTGAAAATTTTCTACTACAACATCACGATCATAGTGGAAGCATAGAAACTTGAAGCTTTCAGACTCATTGGTAGCCGTTCCCAAGTCATGCAGATGAGCAATGGGAACTTCAACATTGTCGCTTGTCGAAAACTGAAGAAGTTGGAGTTCGTTAGTAGAAATCTTCTCCGTTTTGAAGGTAAGATTTTTGACACTTTACATGTCCAACGTCATCTTTTGGAATTGTTTAAAGAATCAGTTAAGCAATCTTTTCATCCATACAAAAACCATGCAGTTGTTTCTGTTTACTATATGTTTGGTATCTCACAATTATCAGCCAATGCTACTAGTTTCATTTCAGCTCTTAATTCTTAAAAGATGGGTATTGGCTTAAGGTTTCCTCTGTCTTCAAAGCAGCAACGGTAGTATGGGCAATGACATGAAGCTACTGACTGATGATTTACATGGTTCACATTTGTGGGACTGTATGTATGCAAGACTGAGCATTTGTTTATCATCTCTAGTTAGAGAATTGCATGATACAAACCCTCCTTGTTTGTACTAACTTTATCATTTTTAATAAAATAGGGGGTTGATTACCCTCTTTAAAAAAAATTAATAAATAATGTTCGTTAGTACAAGATTAGCTGACGGATGGTTCGACGGACTCAATTCGAGATTTTCACTGCTCCAGAATTTGATTATACATTATTGCAAGCCCTTGGAATCTATCATAGTGTTCAGTCAAAGTCTGCAACGGTTTTCCTTCCGTGATTATGGATGGACTATGTAGTCCTTTTCCCTAAAGGCTCCAAACCTAAAGGAGGCCACCATTGTTCAAGACGACTACCGCCACTTATGGACTTCGTTTCCAATACAATGGTTTATTGGAAACTTTAAGTCCTCCGAGAGGATGGAGTTGCGTCTTCTCAATGACTAAGGCATGTATCTGTTTCTTCTTTCTTTCTGTTTTCTCAATTACATTTGATTATGTGTACCTTTTGCCAGTTAAGTTCTGTGATCCATAATGACTGATTTTCCTTTTTGTTGTGAAAATGTTTCACTGTTTCAGGCTCTACGGTTTCCAGAAGGAGTTATCTGCTCCCCACCACTACCCCGGGTACGGCTTCTTGATGTGGAGATTTCTGCTTCTGCGACTGAACTAATTAGGGAGTTCCAGGAATCCCTCAGGTGGAACACAAGACTAGCTAGCAGTGCCTATCTGTTGTTGTTATGACCCTTATTTAAGGGAAGAATTTAATCCCCTCCACTAAAATTTAACTGAAAAATGGTTAGCATTGCTAAATATCCTCTTAGCATTTTCTTGTAGTTATTGTTTAAAGTTGGTCAGAGTGGAAGGGGCTCTGGCCGCTTAAGCAAGTGGTCTCGGGTTCGAGCCCTTGTGGATGCAGAAAACTTTATTGGGAGAGGTCCCCGCTTTGCGCCCGACAGTATCTCGGAGGATTAGTCCTGGGCAAACGCCTAGGGATACCTCGCGAGAAGCAAAAAAAAAAAAGACCTCACCGCGAGCCCCGAGACTTGCTGTGGTCTTCTGGGCGAGTGAATGAAACTTTGCAATTGTTTAATGGAGAGTTATTTGCAGTTGTTTAAGCCTTTAAGGAGTGAAACTTTCTATATATCTTGTTTGTTGGGTGCTCTGCCTTTTGCTAATAACTGAGGAACAACTACAAGCAATTGGGTATACCTGGACAAGGATTTTCACTACAACTTTTCAGACTTCAAAATATGATAATGCATTCAAAACTAAATGGAATTGTGGAATAGCTAGAGCATCAAATATTTTAAAACTACCCAATGGCATTTTTTAATCCAAAGGATTTGATTATCTTTTCGATCAGCTTTCTTCTTTGGAAGAATGACCTTAAAATGACATCTATGAGAAAATTGGGGAAGAAGATTTATAAATTCTCAATATCAGCCAAATTTTACTAAACGAAACTGAAAGTTGATAAAAAAAATGAAACCCAATTTATATGTTTCAGTATTTTATTTTATTTTTCTTTTTTGAAGACTTCAGAACTTTTTTCTAACTTCTACATGAATGCATTAACACAGTCCTACATTAATCCTGGGATATCATGTAGAACAGAAATGAGAATACGAAAAAAAAAGCCATGCATAATACTTCATCATCTTTACTCGCCCTCCAAAACATTGGTAGAAAATGAATGAACACGCATGATTCATATGTACTTTTCTATTGTACCTATTTCGTGCATTAGGTTACACTAAAAACATCATTACAAGTACATAGGTCCCCTAACTGGGTCATGGTGTATAAAATAATGTCATCATTGAAGTTCGAAGCATATTAGAATTGTAGAATGTCTACACTGCCGAATATTTTTCATATGTTTAAACCCTGAATGAATTTACATTTGATGGGCATCTGAAAATCTAAAAGGACTACCTTGTTCATGTTGCCTCTTCAACTCCTATACAGTACTAAACAGAGTGGTAGCATGCCTATTCCAAAGCCCTTAAAACAACTGGAAGATGTTAGAGACAAGCAATCCCTTTTCAGACTGCCACAATCCAGAAACAGCTCCAATACCTGCACAACCGCATAAAACATTCCACAATTGTTTTAAGCTCTACATCATTCCAACAAAACAAAAGATAGACTATTCAGTTGAAAGAATAGACTAATATTTACAAAAGGTTGGCTGAAAATTATAAATTCATGATTGTCCTTGACGTGCAATCTAGAATCGGTTATTCTAGGGACATGCCAAAACTGTATATCTTTATCAAAACATTCAGGGGTAGGGGTCCATTCAGAAATACCAAAGTTCTCTATTGTTATTTTTTTCCCATTTGGCATACTGCAGATTTCTTAATTCTGATCCCCACTTCGAATTCATAAAAATTTCGGAAATATGAAATATAAAATCAGTAAGTCAAAGTGTCAAACATATACCTTTCAGTTTCCATCCTGATCACTTCGATTATGTAGGCTTTATCTCAACTTGAAGAGAACATGAATGGTACTGCAAAGAGAGATCCCTCATGAGCACAGTAGTAGAAACTATAAATCATTAATTATGTCTAGGCCAATGTCCAGTATGGTTAAGTAATCTTACTAAAAATAGCAGTGGTAAACTGGTAATACACTAACACTACACAGACTGAAAAGTGAACTGAAGCAGCATGATGTTAATACGAAAGTATCATAATCCCAAAATAGTTTTATTGCAATAGAGTCTCAGCACTTCTGAGCTACGAGGAAAAAATATTCACTGTTTTTACATCTCTTTAGGTGGGGGATAATATGCATAAATTTCACATTGGCTAATCTATGCTTGATACTCCTGTCCTTAGCTTCCTTTTCTATGCACAAGTGATGAATTCAAATATTGAGATTTGTTTGCTGAGGATAGTCTACAGATAATATCACACAATACTTCAATTTACTGTGCCATGTTACTCCAGATTGAAAGATTTATACAGTAAGGTATTGCAATGCTTCAACTTCAAGCAAATTAACAGCTTACCAAGCAGGAAAAAAGTGAGCATTAAAGCGAGGGTGACTTGAACAGAACGACCATATTGCAAGCGTAATGGACCTTGCCATCGCTTCTGTGGACTTTGTGATTGCTTTTGAGATGCACAAACCCTGCCAAACAGCTGCAGATGAAACAAGTAATTACTTCTGAAACTTATCAGACATAATCTATCAACTGAGACAAAGAAGAGCAAATGAAAATAATATGAGAATCCCTGCTTGTTACTTTCTTTCGCCTCATAAAAGTAAGATATATCGTCTTCAGATAAATAAGTGAAAAACACTGACCTGGTTGAACAAATTAACTGCTCCCTTTGCTTGATGCAATTCTCCACATCTTCTCCAAAAGACAAGTTTGGATCCTTTTTCTTTGGGTGTGTCCTGAAAGCTTGGCATTAGCTGTGTTCTCTGCTCAGCTTCATCAGGTATGATAATCCTCAATTCACAATTTGGTGAGCTCCGTGTTTTCCTTGTATTAGTTGTTCTATCAGCATGATAAATTATTTCATCCCTTGTTCCTGGCATTTCTTTCCCGTTTAGGTCCATCATAAAATTTGGATCCTTAATAGTAATGATAGTATCTGTAACGCCCTTAATTTCATCAGAAATGTCCAAATTGCAGGCAGAATTAGATTTAACGTCGAGATCGTTTCTTCTCATACGCTTTTCCTCAGAGGTTTTCACAGAAGGTCCAAGTTCTACATGTGCATCTTCAGCACTTGGAAGACAATGGGATGTTCCCGAGAGAAATGCAGCTAAGTCATCACATTCTTCTTCATCAAGCTGTACCCAGCGTAGTTGTTTCTTTCCTTCTGCACTAAACGATGCCCTTAATGCTGTTTCAACATGGGATATCTGATTTTCAATGGCAGCAATAAATTGTTTATGTCTAGCTGTTGTATGATCATCACCGCATTGGCGATAGCTCAACCTGACAGCCTTCTCAAACTCTTCCAACTGAATAGACATTCGCAAATCAACAGCACATAATTACTGCTAGCAAAAGAAACGAATTAAAATACATTAATCTAAATTTTAACTTAGAGTCATAAACTTCTGTGACAAGCTTTCTTATGCAAAAATAGACTTTCTTTTTTTTGAGAAAGTTATGCAAATATAGACTGACATTGAAGAAAACTTTATAACCCCATGTAAAGCAGAGACGAGTCTCTGACCTTCCAAAGATCAAACTAATAGAAAACATGATTCAAATCGCTATATCATTGCCTTCCTCAACATTCTTAGCAACCAACTGAATAGTACTGATCACTTAAACAATACTAAAGTTTTAGAACACTGAATTATAAGAGGGAAAAAGGAATATAATGGTAATCAGATAGATGGAGCCATTGGAGCCTACCTGCCATTTGGCAGTGCCTAAAGCTGTTTGTAGCTCCCTACAGAGTTCATCCAAATCTTCTGGCGCTACACTTTCTCTCCTCTTTCGGGTCCATGCCCTATATGTGGATTCCATTCTGAAAACCAAAAAAGAAAACTAATTAAACAATTATATCTAGTTCAATTGTATTGGACATAGACAGCAGCGATGTTACTGGATCAATACTCCCTAGAAATTGAAGATGAGCGTAGGCTCCCTTTGATCTTAGGCTCCCTTTGATCTTTGCAAAAATATGGACAAAACAAACTAGTGCCTAATCCCTGGGATCATTTTATGTAACAACATATCATATAGTTACTCAAAGTTTCAAGAAGGTGCACAAAATTGACTTTGCAATGCCCAGATCATACAACATCCAAGTCAAAATGAATGTCGGAATCCTTTTTTTTGTCTTTTTTTCAAATCCACACTGGTGTGGAAATTTTCTTCTCAGCAAACCAAAACAGAGGACTATTGAGCTAAAGCACAAGCTTATGAATGCAGCAACAAAGGAAAAACCCTGTCGACTGTAAAGATTATCTATAGAGCACCATGAGAAAGCACTGCATAATAGTGCCTAGAAGTTGAACCCAAAAATGACATCAGAGCCATCATAAGAACCTCGAAACTGATTTACAGGACCTCACAATCCCCTCAATCAAATAATACTCAAAACCAGCAGCGCAACCATGCAATTTTAAAAATCTCAGAAGAAAAAAAAAAAAAAACACATACACACACACCCTTGTCCTAAAAGCAGTATCAAATTGACTTCAGATAATCCCATAAAGCCAGAACCAAAGAAAACCCATTTCCAAACTCCAAACAAACAGAAACTAATCAAAACAGCAAGAACCCAGATGACCAAAACCAATAAAAATAAAAAGGAACATACATGTCGGCTGATTCTTGCACCTCCTCAGCTGCAGGAAAGAACACATCTTTCTTCCAAAGATTGAAACTGTTGGCCACCAACATCTTCACCAAAAACCCAACAAAAAAGCTTCAAACTATCTCAGAGAAACGTAGAAACTTCTGCTCGGACGAGATGGGTTCTAGGTGGTAAGTCCTCGCTTCTCTTCTTTGCTAAGAAGAAGCAAAGAAGAAAGCAAAGGAGACGTAAAAGGCAACGTCTTCTTTAAACTTTCTCACTCCATATCCTTGCCCCTCTGCTTGGATTTAAGGCAACTTATAACCATTAAATGGTAAGAATGACATAACCTTGAAATGGTGGTCAGATTCTACTCAATCAAAACCAAGCAACATAAAAGGAATTAGATACGTCAAATTCGTGTTCTTCTATTTTTAGAAACATTAAAGCACGTAGGATTAGAGACGCAATCCGCTACGGCAGACTCGGAGACAATTTAGAAATAGAAGACGAATTGAGTTTGGACAGGTAAACAGGTAGCTTTGCTTTCAGAAGTTTTGGGGGTTCTATTGGAGCAGAGGAGGGTGGGGGTTGGGTTGTGTCGTCCAGACGAGAACGACGTCGGCGGTTGGGGAAAGGTGAAATGCAATTCAGAACTGGACAAAGCAAAGGTGGGTGGGGAGGGAAGGCCACTAATGTATGATGTGTGTGTTGTGTGTTTTTCATTGGGGTATTTCCAGCTAGACATCAACCAATTATTATTGGGTGATGAGTCACATTTCTGTGCCTTTTTTTTTTTCTTTTTTTCTTTTTTTCTTATGCCGTATTATCTTCCATCTATATTTTTAATGGAGATAATTGATGTTTTTGAATTTTGACACATTAATATAGTTTTAGTTTGGGATATGTTGTGTGTGTTTTGGAGAATGTTGGTGGAACTCGCAGAAATAACAGTAAAGCACCCACTCTAACTACTACTTTACAATTTATGATAAATATTGGTGGATTCTACACACCAAAATACACTTACACCATTAATGTATAAATGCTCAAATTAACGTATATGAATATCGAATAAAGATTAAAGACTCAAAATCATTTATTTCAATTTCATTTTTGATCTGATGAAATTAAACGCTATAATAAGAGTACATATTCTTCAACCTAATGTTCTCACATCTTTAGTTGGAAACACTTGACTCTATTTTTTTATATAATTTTGTTAACAATATTAGTATACAGAACCCTTCTAATGAGGGATCCTTATTTTAAGCCATTTATAGGAATATGACATTACACCAACTTCCCGATTATAATTTTACATCTCCACCGTTCATATCTTAGGTCTATATGAGTAGATCACCTCTACAAAATTTCATATGATTTGGTGATCGTTAAGGCTTTCAAAAGTTCAATTTAGTTTTAATGACCTTCAACGGTTTTAGTTTGACATAAGCTGGACCGTTCAACATCATTAAAACTAAATCAAACTTTTAAAAGCCTTAACCATCACCAAATCATATGAAATGTTGTAGAGATGATCTACTCATATAGACCTAAGATATGAACGGTGGAGATGTAAAAATTCAATTGGGAAGTGCTGTAATGCCCTATCCCTAGAAAGTGGCCAAAAATAGGGATCCCTCAATGGAAGGGGGCTGTATTAATATATATGCATGTAATGCGTCGTAGATGGCCGGATCAAAATGTTGTATATTAGTTGCTCGGTTCACTTACATCTTGGTGTATATAAGAAATTTCGTAAATTTAGAAAACCCAAAAAAACGTGCTCCATTGTAGGTGCACAAGACAATATTAATTTAAAATCGAGCTGAATCCTTTATTATTTTGATTTGGAACAGATCATCATGATTAGTTTAAAATTTATTCACTCTGAATACAATCGGTTTTGGCTTGAGCATGTCCAAATTGATATGTAAAGTTATTTTTGAAGTATACATTCGCCAACTCAAATGTACGTATCGGGAAAATTTTACAATATCTTAATACATCAACTTTGTAAATTGAGTCCTCAAACTAGTAATATTAGTCCTCGAAGTTGTAATACGAGTCTTTAAAGTTGTAAAATTTTCCATTTACAACATTAGTAATCGTATGTCCTTAAAGTGGTAAAATGTATGCTTAAAGTGGTAATTGAGTATTCAAAGTGATTAAAAAAAAGTTGTTACAACTTTGAGGACTCATATTACAACTTTAAGCACACATTTTACCACTTTAAAAACAAATGATGATTAATGTTGTAACTAATTTTTTTTACAACTCTAACGACTCATATTACAACTTTGAATACTAATATTACTACTTTGAGAACTCATTTTACAACTTGAGAACAAAATTAATGCATCACATGCATTAACACACCCTAGTCTTACCCAGTTGTAAAAATGTGATCCAAATGATCAATGATTAGAGATGGTGAGTAATGATCAATGGTGATAGGTGTTATATTGGTGATCAAATTCTTGAAGATTGAAAGAATAAGGGAAATTGAAATTGAGAGAGAACTAGACTATAGGTGTTTTCTAAATTTGTCAAATGAGAACGAATATACTTGTGTCAAAATATAGGTTATTTGGTGTGTCTGGTCTAACTGAACTTACCCAGATAACACTAAGACAAGTTTTATAATTAGATTGAAATATATAATTTTGTGCTAGTCAAGCCTAGTTGAGATTTCTGTCTTCTCAGTTCTGGCTGAATCAAGTCAAAAGTCACATTTTAGCTTTAAGTTCTCTCGTCTTGGTTCAGTTTTGTTCGAGAATGTATACTTCACAATATTAAACTACATATATGCTTGAAAAGTCAAAATATATGAATCCTCTAATTTCAAAGTTTCAAGAGCTTCTCTTGTACATGATACTAAAGAAATTCAAAAACTTCATGTTTCTATACACTGGGAACCACTCCTAACTGCATCTCTGTAGTGGCGTTTTCCAATGTCACCAATTAGTTTAGTTGGTTTAGAACAGTTAGCTAAACTTTCTATTTCCCTCACCCACTTTTCATAACATATTATTAATCTTATATTTATTTAAAATGATCATCATAATAAGCTAGGTTGAAGATTCTTCACCAAAACAAAAGTTGGTGGAAGAATCATCTCAATGGGTGCATGCACATGGAACTGCGCAATTACTTGCCAATATATTGAGCAAATTTAGAGGTCTCAATAACCGCACTCTTTCTAGAGTTGGAAGAAAATTGTTCAATGAGATAATGATACAAGTTATTCCAAATAAATTAGTAATCCAAATTCTTTCATAATTTCATTAATTTAATTTATGCCTCAAAGTCATTTTTATGAGTAAAAGAGGGCAAAGGAATGCACAAATTTACTGAGTAATATGCCTACAATCAAGCTGGAGAGTATCTCTCAGCATAACAGGGATGGCTTCCATCCAATGAACAAAGCCAACAGATTCAAAAGCTTCACTAGCTAGTCTATGCGCAACTGCATTTGCAGTTCTAGGTGCAAAAGAGATAGAAACAGTGTTAAGGTTTGCTAGCAGCTGATGAATGTCATCAATAATGTTGCTATGCTCCAAAGATAGGTATGCCTCAAAGTCAAATGGTAGCAGCTAACCCATTTAGAAACAAAATTATCATCGCCTCCAAGAAATAAAAATAAAAAATAACAAAAAATCACTAGGAAGACCATACTGAGAGGCAAAGGGCATGTTTTACGTTTTTAATGCCCTTTCAAAAATGCAAAATGTGTCAACTCAGATATTATAAAAGAAAAGGCAGCATAAGTCACTCACGGAATCCAATGTAGCATCAGTAAGGAACTATTCTATGCTTATGCTGCTCGCAACATACAAGGAGGAGAAACAAAGACATTTTCAGAGGTAGATAGACCTTGTGGTGATCACTAATTTGGTATATGCTCCACAAGAATCAGAATTGTGCCTTCTACAAGTTGTGTTCTACATTAAAATGCTTAGGGTTTAGTTTCATTGAACCACTGATCTAGCCAAGAATGCAGTCAGCCGTTCATTTTCGACAGTTCGTGTTTCACTAAATCGAGACCTTTATGGCAGGACGTTAAAATCGAAGAGACAATACCTCTTTGTAGAAATTTGAAGCCCACTGCCAGCTTTACATCCCAACTAGTGTTTTTTCTGCATATAGGGAAGAAGACTCTTTTATTTCAAAAAAGCAGTGTTTCAGCTGTGGTTCAATCAGAGATCACGACATATGGAGACTTATGTACCTGTCATCAAGGTCTGCGTCACCAAGGCTATCCATCATGTCATTAAATATTGCGAGGAGATCTTCAAGGATTTCAATTCCATTCTCCAAGTTTTCTGGGAGCTGTAAAATAATGAAAATATATAGAAGATCATAAATGAAAACTATGGATGAACATTAAATTTGAAGCAGGAAAGTAATTCTAAACCATAGAATTAAGAAAGATTTTTATCCTTAACACAAAAGACCAATGGAAAAAGAAGAATAGAATTGTCAAATGAATAAAATATGAATACACAAGAATAAAGCCATTTTGTAATCAATAAAACAAAATGAACATCAAGTTAACCATTTTCATACAAATAACTGGACAGAAACGTACAAGTTTCTTAGTCAGCAGCATGGGATTCCGAGCTCTCCGTAGGCAGTCCAAAAACGGGGAGGGCAGGCCATAATAGAAAATATTCCAGTTATTTGAGAACCAAGTACCTCGCACCATGTGAGTTGTCCATTCAGATGTGGAGCTGCCTTCAGTAGAATCTTCTTCCGCACCACCGATATCTGGAATTGGAAAGTATTCATTAATTGATATTTGCAGCACAAGTCTACAGCAAAGTTTCAACAATAATATACTGGCATGTTGAACAAATTTCAGAATTGAGTCAAAGTTCAAGTGCTGCTTGATCAATTGTAAAATATACACGACTGCAATGTGGAAGAGCAATAAACTCACCTAGTGGAATGACATCATAAGGGTTGTATCCTTGTGGTAAGAAGCCATAGAAGGTAACTAGATGAGAAGTGGAGAGGTTTCCGTAACTAAGGCAACATTCTTGTCCAGCACTGCAAGGTCTTGACAGACGGAAGTTTATGGTATTTGTTGTAGAATCTACTCTGCCATAGTTCACTACATGTGGGTATATCTGTGATAAGGATAAATCAAAAGCAACACAATGGCGTATTATTTGCAATAAATTGTTGGATACATACACTTTCTACTTCAACCAAAAATGGTTGTGAAGAAAGTAAGTGACAAGTCATTGCCCTGATTGACATTCTTACTTTTAATAATTATAAGAATACATATTAGAATGTGGCAACCTATTCAGAGACACCATGTTGGGTAGACAGTTATGATCAGTTGGTGGTAAGAAACCAACCACCTATGGTGGTAACTATTTTTAAACTGAAACCATGACAAAAACAATGGATGACATACCGAATGGTTTGGGTACAAAGAGAATGGATGACATACCGAATGGTTTAGAAAGCCAGCAATAGGAATCAAGCATGTCCTTAATTTTCCATCAGCAAACATGATTTTCATGCTATTTGAGTACCACAATTCACATGCCCTCAAGAATTGTTCCCATGTGTAAAGCTCTGGAGGAAAGATATCAGGATGCTCATTGCACAGTGCAGGGAACAGCTTATCATATTGTGCACGCAAATGCTGTGAAAGAAAACAGTTAGATGCACGCAAATGAATTGAAAGAAAACAGTTAGATGAGTATAGTTTATTGATGCTAAACTTTTCATGCACATAAAGAAGTAGATGTATGTCAAGTATGATGAATCCAAGCATGAACTTAACAGAAACAGACAAGTGACTTTACATACCCGTTCTCAACTTATTTGAAAGTGAGAGACCAATATTTATCAATTTCTTGGAATCTGTAGGCTCCGCCTTACAGATCTAATTATGATCAAATAAACAGTAAAAGAACAACAAAGTTGTAAGAACTTTGTCATTGATTTACTTCTTCCCCTGTCATTGATTTTAGTTCTAGCAACAACCTTTTCTATGTTCCAAAATGTCCTCACTTCTTTATTATTTATTTTACACTTTCAAGTTATGTGGTTGACCTACTCACAGAGAGACCAATAAAAGCAGTAGAACTGGCAATTGGATAAGTAGCGGGAGGTTAAATGCCAGCGCCCATGTTAGCACACCTAATCTGGGCATGTCCATATTCCGCACACTTAACTGAATGTGACATGTTATCCATGTCCCTCGTAAACTCCATTTATCCCTGTGAGGAAAACTGGTTGGGTTAATCCTTTTGCTCATTGTAGATTTGTTAGTCGGCAAATCTTGCTTGAATGGTTCTGGTAAAAGCAAAATGATTCAAGACGAGGTACAAATAATGTCCTAGACACCACATAAGAAACATTTTCAGACACAAATAGTGGCAATGTGAATATTCCCGAAGATGCAAGCAGACTGCCATCGTACAGAACAGACTGATCGCTACATGAGAAACTTTAGGTCGGAGTGTAGAAAATTATATGGAACTCCAGTAGATTCTATATAATGCAATTCACCAACAAAAATTTTGGTGGGACAGGGCAGAATGAAGGTCAATATCATCATCATCATCGTGATCTTGCCTTGGTGGATTGGTTCTTGGTGTAAATTCTTTACCCATTTCTCCCTTAAGCACATATAGGAATGCCTAAATAAACTCTTTTTTGGAGGGAGGGTGATACGGGACAAATTACCACTAATCTGTGCATGAATCATGTAAGATTTTTGATAATATCTTATTCTATAACTGCAATAGCCTAAATGTCAATCAATTTAATCTCAAACAACTATGCAAGGTCTAATTAACCTCTTTTGCTTGCATTATCTCATCCAACAGCAAGGTTCCATACAAAGACATCATTGCGGACATCCCAAAACTCAATCCTGCAGTTATATAGAAGGAAGATGAATAAAGATACACAAAAGGAGGCAAATTAGTGCAAACAAGTCATTGTAAACATAGACTTAACAAATCAATAGTTCTCCAAAATTAGAAAATCCACACAGATTTATACGGTCAACAGTAAATAACTTCACCTAATTTTTATTTTACAAATAAAATACACACAGTATTCCTGTGAACAATGGTTAACTAGTATATTTGAAATCACACTGCAGTCACTTTACTCGACACTCGTCATGTTAAAATAACCAAATACAATAATATTGAAGAGAACCATAACAAAATACCATTATTGAGTCTGAGGGAAGACATAAGGCCCTTTCAGACTTCTGCACTCCTTCAGTATTCAAAGAGAACAAAGAGGGTATTCAGTCTTGACCTCTAGGAAAGGTGCATACCAGAGATTTTAGTAGATTCAGCTATCGTTATGTTAAATTAAGTACTTTATTCATCCAATAACTGTTCAAGGCCACCAGTTTGTGAAAAGAATGACAAGATTGATGAACTTTCCATTCAGTAAATAAAGTGTTAACAGCATGTTTATGCCTCAGTAATGGTCCTGCTTCTTATTTAAGTACTTACAGTTAGAAGTCCAAACGACTATTAATTTGAACCAATATCAACCCCAAACCAATTCAAGATGCAATTATATTCTTCCCCTGTACCAACTTAGGTCTATCCAACTAAATAGCATATTATGGGATATTTTTTTTTTTATCTTTACAGTTGACAAAAGCTCCAGGACCAACCTCTACAGTAGCTTTAGCAGATAAATCTGACATAGAGAAAGGGTTGCACAACTATAGACTTCCCAGGGTTCTAAACTAATGTGATCATTTCCAGAGTTCATCTCAGATGCTTAATATTGAGCAGCTCAAAATAAAACAACTCTACAAAATACTTGAAAACCTTTAATCCTCAATGGTTAAGTCAATATCTCCCCAACAACAGATTGTTACTATCCAATTAAGAAACATTGAATTCATAAAAAGAAACTAAAGGCCAAAACACAGCTTCACTTTGAATGAAAATGGAGGCAGGAAACTAAAAAATATCACAAGAACTCTGAGTACCAGTATGAAAATCCTCAGGCAGTGAGTCAAAGTAGATCTTGTATTGTGAATCAGTATTGTCTCTCCTTCATGCTCCACAACAACAACATAGTCTCAGAGGAAGTGTCTTCTAACTCTTATAATACATGATACTGCACCAAAAATGATACAAAATAAATAACCACTAGACTAATTTTCTTGGTCATAAGCTATGCATTTGATTAATCCGTCCGTTATCCACTTATCCTCATACAATCACAACAAGAATATGAATATTCAACAGAGATTTTTCAATTACATTACATATGAAAAAATACAGATATGATACCAATTCCAAAGTCTTAAGGAGCCCTCGCTTTCCCTTGTTTAATACACAAAACCAACAAAGCTCCAAAACGGCCTTTTCAGTCTTACATTAGATCCACAATAAAATCAATTACTGTGACAGGGAATGCGGTTTCCAGAATAGACCAGAGTTTTTGGAGTGACTAAACCCCCTCTAAGGTCATTGCATGATACATAAGTATTACGCACCAAACCTGACCTGGCTTGACACAGAAGTATTAAGACTCGAACACTAGTGTTAAGCCTCCTACTCCAGGCACTATATGCTTGTGTTCAAACTCCACTGGTTCTGACCGTTGTGATATATATATATATATATATATATATATATATATATATATATATATATGAGTCCGGATCTAGAGAGAACCTCCTTAAACTCTTAAAGTGAGGATGTTTTCATTCCCTAGTTACTTACCCACATATGAATCCTACAAAAAATTTGCCAAAATGAAAAACGTTTAACCATTTAATTAGCACAATATTCGTTTTAATTTTATCTAACGGCCTACAATTGTTTACGTTAATTTGAATGACCAAATGATTATGGAATTAGTTGAAATTTTGTAGACATGTGTCTTGCATATGAGTCTAGAGGATCAACGGTTGAGATCGTTAAATGAAGTCATCTACTAATGTAAAATAATAGAAATCCTCAAATTCTTAAAGTAAGGAGGTCCTCTTTAGATCCTCCCTCTATATATATATATATATATATATATATATATATATAGAGAGAGAGAGAGAGAGGAGGTGAGAGAATAAGTGGAAGATTCCTCCTTGGAACTATATCCACCAAAACTTTGCAACAGCACAGATTAGTTGGTGTGTAACAAAATAAACATTAATAACCATCTCTTTCATGGGGTCTGAAAATATATCCTTATAGCAGGGATGAGTCAACATCCCAGAAATGTACTTAAGATCAGACTAGTTAATACCTAGGATCACCAACTAAATAAGAAAACGGACATACCTATCATGTGGTTTTGGTACAGGGAATGTTCCTTCAGTATGTGGGAAGAATGACAACTAAAAACTCTATATGGTCAGGCATCAAATGATCATAACTATTTGTCACCAATTAACTATTGTATCTACATATAGCAAAACTATAGAGCCAGCATTGCTAGTTGGAAGAAAGGCCAAGTTCATGAGATGCTATTACTTTCATCTAGGAGCAATTCACCCTTTCGTCCGAGTTGGCATCTCTGCGTATTCACTTATGACTATTCTTTGTTCCCCCATACTTTCTGAAAAAGGTTCTTATCTAACCACAGAAGTTATTCACTAACAGCAATTGACGATTTGAGTTTTTATTCAGGTTTTTCAAGTGATAAAACATACCATATCAGTTTTCTGGACAAGCTCCTCAGAAATTATTATGGATGTGGGGATCTCCAAAGCAGTGTCTCCAACTTTTAGATCTTCTCTAGCTATAGCTCCTCTACCAGCCCCTTCGACATCTATTATGATGAACGAAATACAGAATAAATGATATATTAATATATTAATATATAGTTTGCTTCATCTTATACATGGATTTCTTTTTTTCTTTTTCTTTTTTAAGTGGTTCCTATTCTCTTTCAAGGTTTGATACTTCTAAACCCTAAATAAAAAGAAAAAAGAAAAAAAATTAAAAATAAAAGAAAACCAGAAACTGCATCACAAGTGGGAAGGAGAAAACCAGAAACTTACAAGTTATCTGCAACCTTGTTTTGACACCATTGTTTTCACCCCATTGCAGCAATTGCTTTTCTTTATCAGTCTGGCCTTCTACAATTGTAGTCTTCAAACTATTTTCTGCAGCAAACTGACAAATCTTATCAACAGTAATATTGCGCAAGTCTTGCAGGATATTCTTTTGCATTTCACATGCATTGGTGAGTGAACTTTCCACAAGCTGAAGAATAGAATTGAGGGCCTCAAGCTCATTTCTGGGACTATAAGAGTCCAACTGTTCTTCTCCCCCAAAATAAAGCTCTACCTGCACCACATTGAGCACATTGATCAACTAATTATCCAGTTCAGTCAGGTACTCTAAAGCAGCATTGATGTCAATTTTCACCACTTGTGCCTAACAGTTAAAGAAGCCCAACGGATCAAAATATTGAAGGGCCGATAGAGTGATTCATTTGGCAAAACATTAACCAAATTATTTAGTCTCATGTTTCACAAAATAACAAGCTCTGCTTTGTTCTACAGTAAATTTGTGAAATTGGCGTTCAATATATTCTGTGGCTTTTGAGTGAGGTGCAGTAAGAAATAAAAAATGAAGACTAACTAGTTACCTCATCCATCTTTATGATCCGTGCTATCCGATGCATTACTGTCAAGGAGGTACTGAGCCAATTAGGATCTGATGACCTTTTTATGCATATTTGTTCCTTAGGTTTAAATCCATTATCTTGTACCAGTTTCTGCCACACAAAAACGGGGAATAAAAAATTATGGACAGAACCTAGCAACAGCTCAGAATCAGATGACTAACCACTCGAAAAAGGAATGGTAGTCAAGAAAAATATTAATAGTAACACGTATGAAAGTTCTGTAGATGTGGCAAGTGAAACTATAGATTTGTTCATTGGGTACTTTTTTGACTATATTTTAACTAGACTACTTAATTAGTAGAAATTAGGGATGACACATTAGGATTTAACTTGACATTTCTTATATTAGTTGATGCCACCCTGCATTAGTACAAATAAGTCCTTGTATCAGACTAACACAAACTCATACACGATAAAATATCAGCGTCCTCTATTGTGCATTCCTTCCATTCTCACATTTCTATATTAAGCAGTATCAGCGCCTACTATGAAATCCTATAAATCACCACCGTTTTGTAGATAACTGTGATAACATCATAAAATGAGAAAGCAAAAGATCTCATATTTTCTTACCTTCTTTTTATCAAAAAGAGGGTCACTTTCAGCTAGCTCAAGCAGAATTGAGCACTCCATGTCACACCCCGGTTCTTAAGTTATTTTACGGTTATTTACTTTGGTATTATTTTGGTCTTTTACCGTGTTAAGTAACCGTTTATCACTTAAGGACCCTAGAGTTGACTTTTTATTACGTTTGGAATTTGGGAAAACTTTCTTCATAGAAGTCGTAGAGGACGTTATTACGAGTTCGTAGACAGACTATGTGTTAAAATCGGAGTTAGCATGAAAAAGTTATGATTTAAAAGAGTAATTTTTGGAGATGGTAAAAATGTGGTAAAAAAAAAATGTAGTGGGTGTATTTTTTTTTTCAGTTGGGTTATTGTTGGGCCAGCTGAGGAGCAGCCCAAGACCTCCCCCCATTTTCTCTTTTCTCCTCTTCCTTCTCTCTCTTTTCTCCCGTGAGTTCCCTAGCCTCTTTTCTGCTGGTTTTTTTTTTCAGCGTGGTCTGCCACCGTCCGGCCAGCCACCAGCTGCCAGCCCACCCCAGTTTTGACCCCCATCACCTTCTCTCTCTCCCCGGCTTAGCCCCCGAGCCGTTAGCCCGCCGGAGGAGGAGAAAACTCGCCGGAGACTCCGGGAAGCTTTTTGCCGGAAATCCCACATCCGGCCACCTTAGGCCGTGATTTTTGGCTCATCTTGTAGCCCTCGTCAAGGCCGTGAGGAGGATTATTCAGCAGAAGCTTCGGGTCGTCGACAGGCTTAGCCGAGCACAGTGAGTGGACCTTTGATTTAATCCCATGCATGCACTAAAGTTAATTAATTTCGATAGTATTTTAGAAATTCAGTATTTTCTTGGGATTTGTGAGTTCCCACCGTTATTTGGGGAACTCCCTTGCTCATTTCATTTGACATGTGGGACATGTCAATAGGTCTTTTTATTTGGAATTCAATTGCACCCTAAAAGGGTTGACTGATATTATTTATTGTTAGCTTGGCGTGGGACGCCATTATATTTATTTAGCGGTCCTCATCATATGTGAGTAGAGCGTTTAGAGTGGGAAGTTATTATAATCCCACAAGCGGTCCTTATCATATGAGAGTTTAGCGCTTGGCGTGAGACGCCATTATATTTATTTAGCGGTCCTCATCATATGTGAGTAGAGCGTTTAGAGTGGGAAGTTATTATAATCCCACAAGCGGTCCTTATCATATGAGAGTTGAGCGCTTGACGTGGGACGCCATTATATTTATTTAGAGGTCCTTATCATATGAGAGTTGAGCGCTTGGCGTGAGACGCCATTATATTTTATTTAGCGGTCCTCATCATATGAGAGTTGAGCGCTTGGCGTGGGACATCATTATATCTATTAAGCGGTCCTCATCATATGTGAGTTGAGCGCTTGGCGTGAGACGCCATTATAGCCTGGGAGGCAACCGATCGGTATATGTATATATTATTGGCAGCTAGCTATTATTTAGCGGTCCTCATCATATGAGAGTTGAGCGCTTGGCGTGGGACACCATTGTATCTATTAAGCGGTCCTTATCATATGTGAGTTGAGCGCTTGGCGTGGGACGCTATTATAGCCTGAGAGGCTTATAGTTTTGGTGAAATATTTTTTCCTATTTATTGTGATTTATTGAGAACCAATGGGATTGGTTGTTATTTTGGTTTATAAGTATTTGCGGGAAGAGTTCCAAGAATGGCGTGCATAAATATTTTTTCTAATTGAAATTATGGGAGAGCATAGATTTGATTTAATTGCTCCATATTTCTTTTGTCATTTATTTTGTCCACTCACTCTAACGTTTTAAATGCTTCTCCCCTGGGCCATTCGTATTAAAATGCCCAGTCTGTAGAGTTCTGTTCGGCGAGGGTAGGAGGCGAGTCATATTTCCCACCTCATCCAGTTTTCTCTCATAGGTTAATAGTTAACCTACCTATGTATTTTTCTTCTTTTCTAGTAGTTGCTCTGATAATCTTGGGATGTTTTAAGTGTTGTTGTCGTTGTAATGTTGTGAGTTAAGAGCTTGTGACTCCACCTATAAGTGTTGAAAAAGGTTTATTTGGCATGTTATTTGAGAGATTAAATTCATGAAATTATTTCGATTTCTTATGTTGGTTGAGGTGGTGGATGTTTATTTGGGGGAGCGGATGGCTCCAGAAGATGTGGATTGAATTGTTTTAGAAGTGTTTGGGTTTTGGTGATTTTTCTTCCAGGTAGGGTTACTCATTTTCAAGGGAAGTTATGCCAAAATTTTGGTAGAATTTCCCTTGAGGTGGGTCCCGCAGGGTTTATTCCGGATTTCAAGAGGAAATCCGGGGTAGGTCCTGACACCTTATCCAACTCATCAGATGACAATTTCTGTAGTTAAATAATAAGGCATCATAGTACTGATGAGTTAGATAACAAAAGATTCTATGACAAAAAAAATGAATACCTAAAAATATGATTGCAGGACATAAACGAAGTGCACCAAACAATCACACACTACCAGTAAATGAAGTAACAAGGAAACACATTCACATTCACATGGTACAATAAGGAAAGAAGCATGTCTGCATATATATTCCTGAATGTTCTTAATAAAGTATACTTGCTCTCCGATTTCTATATCTTTGTGTATCTATTGCTTAGTATCAAGCATGATAAGATATAGTATGCATAGCACTTAAACTCTCTGTATAAATACTGTAATATATGATCAAATCTAGTGTGCTATTAATTCCATTCATTCTGCTTCTTATACTTGTCCTAAGAAACTACGTGTCCCTCGTATTACACACAAAATTAGCAGTTAAATTACATTGGACAGAGGCTTAGCAATGAACTGTAGATATAGGAGTGCTTTCTGGTAAAAATCACTACAACGAAAACCGATAAAAAAAATAAATAAATATAAAGAGAGTATTCTCATCCTAGCTGAAAAGCAAAGCACACATTTCATGTCATCTACGATTACTGTGGTTAAGCTAATGCCATTAGAGCCCATTGGTTTCTTCATACATAGCATCGTGTGTATACGATAACCGAAACTCTAATACTCTACCGAGCTACAGACCATTGCTTCATGATTTTACCTAGAAGGGCTACCACATCAAATTGAAGCTTATTGAGTAAATTTTCAGAGTTTCGGGGAAAAAAATTAGGTTAAAAGTGAAATCCTATAACGCTTTATTAGTTCCTCTTGAAATTTCTGGATAACCGATACGAACATAAAAGAAGGCAGCGAAATTGGAGTGGAGAGTGCATACAGAAATGAAATTGTAACGAAGAAGAGAAGAAATATAGGAAATTACAGAGTGTGAGAGAGAGAAGAGTAAGGGCTTGCCTTATCGACCTCCATTGAAGCCAGATTTGAGCTGTGAAAGCAGGCGAGAGAGAGAAGCTCTGAGAGCGTTTAGGCGGCAAGTACTGAGCTGTAGGAACATACCTTCTTCTCAAAAAAAAAAAAAAAAAAAAAATAAAGAAAAAAATAATAAAATGTTGTACGTTTGTTACGTGGGTTTAGCTGGGACTGGACTACCTTAGACAAGGAAATAAGTCTTGTTTTGCGTTTGGTGAGACTCGGGACTCATATTAAATGAGTATACACAGTTCCCGCGTCCCTTTCTCACCTTCTTACAGAGCGACTCTAAAATTAGGCGGATTCCATAAGCAAGAGTTGGAGAACGATTGCAGACGCTCCCCAGTGCTCCAGCTGCGAAGTATTTCTCTACTCTTTCACTCACTGCTTCGGTCCGATCTTCTCTCTTTTTCTCTTTCTCTCTCATCTTCAACTCTTCTCTGGTTTTCTTTTTCTTGGAGGATTTGGAATTGAGTAAAGATCGATTACTTAGCAAATTGTTTATGGGCTGTATGTATTTGATTGATTGATTGATTAAGGATTTGGTGTATGGGTAGCTTGATCTGCTATGAATTGATGAATTTCATAGCTGGGTTTTTTTTTTTTCTGTGAGTAGTTCATTGATTTTTATACCAGATTCCCTGAATACACCACATCAGTAGCTCAGAAGAGTCTAAATAGCTTGTTTATCAGAATCTTACACTAGTTTATATTTTTATGATTAATCTGACTTTACCAATCCTACTTTGTTGATTGAACGGCATATTACTTCCTACTGGCTTGTTCATTTGATATGCTCAGATTTTTACTTCAATTGATATGTATGGTGCAGTTGATAAAAACAAAAGCTTCCCAGCAAAAAATTAAGATTGAGGAGAGGAAGAGGAGTATCATAGCTACCAGCCTATCAAGACCCTTTCAAACTCTGAAAGAAAAACATTATGTAAGATACATTCATTTGCTTGCAATTATCATTAATCTTTATACTATTATTTGGTTTTAATCTTCTTTAGCTTGATAAAGAGATAGACTAATGGATGAAGTCAGTGTACCTTAATATCGAATCTTGTTTACTTAACTTATTAGAATGTTACTCTACCTAATAGCTTAGTCAATTTGTTTGCTTAGATACTCATTTTTCATTGGAGAAGACATGCAAAGGAAAGTCTACAAATACTCATTTTTTACTTAAATTGATAAGCTCAGATCAGCTTTTTGGTTATGTATCAGTAGTGGTTTTTTAGTTCAGTTTGCTCAATTCAGTTATATAGTTATATTATGTATAGCTACTTGCTCTATTTGAGCAGTGTGTTGCTGTGTACTTGTTTATTGTTGTGTACTAGTTGATCCCTTTGTCATGTGCAGTGGCAATATTTACTTAACTTTCTTGTATTTAATATGCAATGAATTCACATGAGTTTATGTATATTGTTTCTAGAATACAATCTGCACAGCTATGGTGCTCAATATCTAATGTATGCAAACTGAGAGTACAACTTTCGTTTAGCTTTTCTCATTTTCTCCCTCTGCAGGCTGCATGTACTTGACTGATGAGGCTGTTGCACTTTGCTTTACTCTTTATTGCAAGGAAATGTTGACTTTATGGTGTATGTCTTGGTGCGCACTGATTTGTATACACTGGTATGTAACACAGCTAATCACTGCCATTAGAATAAAATGATTAGTGATTAGTGGTTTGGCTGTTTACTAAGTTTATTTGGTGGTAGAGTTTATTTCTATGCAGTAGTGATAAGGCTTTTAATTACCATATGTGATCTCTTGTTTCATTTGTGTAGATGAAACAATAAGTTGGGACCATGAATATTATGATATTCAAAATTCATTTAGTCTGGTACAACAACAAATATGAGATTGAACTATTTTTATTATACTGCTCTTTAGTCCCAAGCAATACCAAACAAGGGTCAAGTGTTATCATAACATAAGCCAAGCTTAGACAGTCCATGACTGTTTTAGCAATTAGTCATGCCTTAGGCAGTCATGTGTAACAAACATGACCTAGAAGTGAGATAACAAAGTAGATCGATGAATCATTGATTCATAGGTGATCCCTTTATATAGGGTATTACAACTTGGTAACTTATCTTTACACGGAATAAAAAATTTCTTCTTTAACTAGCATTAGACTAAGACACGCATGAGAATATTCTAAATAGGACCAGGCTTGGTACAGTTACCGACCAAAATCTCTCAAACCTCCTATTTTACCAACTATCGTCGGTACGGAAAATCTGATACCACAACCAGCTGCAAAAGGTCAATATCTCGAGAGTTTGGTAACCGAATTAACGGTTGACAGCGATATGGTAGGCCCTCCAACTGAAACCTCATCAACCATCTTGGAATTTCTCATTTCTGTAAGAAAGAAGAATTAAATTCAGTTTACCCCCTAAATTTTTGGTGATAAAATCAGTTCAGTTCTGCAACTTTTTTTTAAATCAGTTCGCCCCCTAAACTTTCGTAAACACATCAGTTTGATCCAATTTTTTAATTCCCCTCAAAATATGACTTTATCAAACTGATAAGGGGACCCATAATTCAGCTTTATAGTTATCAAGGACTTCTCATACACGTCATCAAGCTGAATTATAGGTCTCATTGTCAGTTTGGTGACGTCATATTTTGAGGGGAATTCAAAATTTGGACAAAACTGATGTATTTATAAAAGTTGAGAGGGCGAACTTATTTAAAAAAATGTTGCAAGACTGAATTGATTTTGACACCAAAAATTTGGGAGGTAAACTGAATTTAATTCAAGAAAGAAAAAACTTGAATTACCGTAAATTTCAATTAACCCCAAACGAATTGAGAAACAAGGCTAATCTGAGCTTGTCATCCACAAAATCCATCTTTGTTCTAATTACATGCAGGAATCGAAGAGGGTCTCGACTGCTTCAGTGTGGAGAGAGAGAGAGAGAGAGAGGGGGGGGGGCTTTGATAGACGGGAACTGAAGAAAATGGGTGATGGTGGTCTGGTTTCTTTGAAAGGGAAATAAAAGAAAGAATTGTTGATGATTGAAATGGATTAGAGATGATGTTTTATCATCCATAATCGCCTTGAGAGGATTATCCCTCACCCATCTTCGTCATGAGCGGATATCTTCTACAGACTCATCTTGAGAGATTTTGCCTTACCAACTTCGCTATGAGAGGTTTTACTCATCCAAACTCACGTTGAGGGGATTTTGCTTCACTCAAATTCTCTTTGAGAGGTTAAATTTCCCCCCTATTCGACTTTTAGAAGATTTTACTTCACCTAAATTTGCATTAAAAGAGTTATGTTGATGAGAAAAAATGCAAACAACAAGCCAAAAGATTTTGATTTGTACCTAGTAAATGATTCTCGTTACCTAGCTTTGAAGCAAACAGTAATGTCTGTAGTGACATTGCATATGGTGTTTTATTCTTTTCCCTATGGAAACGAGCTAGTAAGTATTATCTTCATACTACCAAAATGATGTTCAAAATGATGTCGTTTAGAAGTCTAGAGGGTTTAAGCTTGTCAAAACAAAACCAAAGCATCCCTATACTTGGATCATATTCCTCAATGTGGTAAATCAAAGTACCCTTTGGTACTCTGTCCAATAGCACAAACGGCCGTACGAGAATACGATAAGCAGCCTTGTCAAGGCTGTAATTTGTCTCATACAGTGGCTTAGCCGCCGTCTAATACCCTTTCGAACAACGCCCCCTTATGGAGGGTCATCAATTCCAACGAGGCTAACAGCCAAAGTTTCTTCATTCCTGCCGCAAAGCTGAGGCACCATTTTGTCATTATATGCAACTAGCACTACTGATACACAGGAATATCAGATGCACACACACACACACTATATTAATTGATTCCGATGGAGAGTTGAAACCCTTTTGTTCTGGTGTAGAAAGAGTTGCAAAATATTGTTGAAGAAAAAAACTGTTTCGGCCGTCTGGTTCAGATGGAGTTATGAGTCCTATCTAATCTCTCATATCTGCAGTTGGATCTTCTGCTGTCTTTGCTTACTTCTATCACTTCCACCCTTCCTTATAAATCCCACTTCTCATTATGCTTCTCTTGCACTCAACCAACGAGTTTGAAAGGAAAAGAAAGATAGAGACAGGGATCGATTCTTTGCAAATTTCCTCTAGGACACACATTTAAGGTAAGTACAGCTAGCTAACTCTTGGGGTGCAAAACAATACTGTGCAGTAATACACTTCTAATCCACTTGTTGTTTAGTTCCTATGACTTTGGAAAGTATTTACTATATACTGATTCATATGCTATGCTGACAGGTTTTAGTTGTTTGTTGTTCAATTAATATTGTGGAAGGAAAGATACACACTATCGTCCATCAGATTAGTTAACACATGACGTGCCTGGCTCCCTGGATGCCATCTAAGCAACTTGTCAATAAAATTGACTTTTCTTAATTGGCATCGTGGGAGTCAAGCATGTCGCCGCTGCCTGATCATCCTACACCATCAATGTCATCAGTCATCACCCTTCTAGTTTCCTTCACGGATTAGTATATGATTTATTCAACAATTTCTTTTAGCAAGAGCAGGTACACAACAATACAAGGTAAAATATTGTATAGTTCTTATGGTTTGAAGTCGACATCTGTTTAGTCTTTATGGTTTTATTTTAATCTGAATAGTCCTTAAAGTCAAGATTTTCATCTAAATAGTCCTTATGGCTTTTAACTAAGAAAATTAGTAAAATATTGTATAGTCTTTATGGTTTGAAGTCGACATCTGTTTAGTCCTTATTGTTTTATTTTAATTTGAATGGTCCTTAAAGTTACAATTTTTCATCCAAATGGTCTTAGGCCACGTCAACAATTTAATTGAGAAAATTGACGAAATGACCATTTGGATGAAAAATTATGACTTCAAGGACCATTCAGATTAAAATAAAACTACAAGGACTAAACAGATGTCGACTTCAAACCATAAGGACTAAACAAATTTCAATTCTGAGAAAATTGTCAGAATGATTATTTTGATGAAAAATCATGATTTTAAGGACTATTTAGATTAAAATAAAACCATAAGGACTATTTGGATGAAAAAATTGTGACTTTAAGGACTATTCAGATTAAAATAAAATCACAATAACTAAACAGATGTTGACTTCAAACCACAAGAACTAAAAAAATTTCAATTCATAATACAATGTGGTGTTTCTATTTTCTTGTTTTTTATTTGTGTGTGTGTGTATATATATATATTTCTTTTATGTTAAGAGTAGTCGTGCACATGTCTCCTCAAAATATATATCATCAATCACACGACCCCTAGCAAGGTGTATGTGCAAGTCTATTTGCTCCATTGGCTTTATGAAAAATATGTTGAGTCTAACTGATTGGAAAAAATTAAAATAATCCTTACAATCATCTATAACTCGACTTCCCTTTGAAAAATCCTTCTCTGCAGTCTTAAAAGTAACAATGAGGATGGCATAATCGTTTTTAATGTCAATATCAACCCAACCTTGTTGAATACCAAGAAGTAGACCAGATCAGATCTACACACTTCCGCTTTCTTATTCAGAATGAGTATGCATGTAGAAATGGTCTAGCTAATGCAACAATACACATACCAGAATCATTCCTCACCACTACTCTGATGCCTCCATGACGTGTCATGTAACCGAGGTCAAACAACTTCAATTTAATTACTTTGCAATCGTAGTAATATGGACAAGTAGGGATCGTTCTAGCCGGGGAAACCAAAAGGCGATCGAAAGAAGAAAAACCAAACAACTTATAAACAAGTATTCACATATATACATCGAAATATTGGGGGTTTAAGATTGATTAATTCTAACGAATAACCTACTGAAAATTAAACCTAAGATTATTATATACAAGTGATCATCATACTCATGCAACACGTAACAAGAAAAACCATCTAGAACACATAACAACTTCATGCAAGGCCGGGCAGCAACGTTCAAATTGTCCTCGACTCTAACCAATTTTGATTCTAATTAGAGCCTTTGCGGTTATCTAATTGTTAAGACTCCTCAGGTCTTTAGAACCATCTTTGCGCTTGATCCTAAACATGAATGCTAACTCATTTAAAAACACGTTGCGTAGAGATTAAACAAGAAAACATTTTAGCGCATGAATCAATCGGAAACATGATCTAAGGCACAGCGTCACTCATCCTATTAGCATGCAAATTATCAGAATTAAATCCGCCCTAAGTTAATAACAAAGACTAAGACAACTTTACGTATGAATCGATCCAAAATTATTATGGTAGATGAAACCGCACCTTAAGGACAACCATGACCGAGGCAGCCTCAAGGATTGATTTAGATGCATGAATTCATGGTAATTAATCAATTAGAAATCAAAAACACATAAGAAAATGCTACTGCCCCAAAACCTAAATCATGAAATCATCATATATTCAAGAAGTTACAAATCAAAACATAGAACAATCAAAGATCACAAAGAAATCTGAAAATCATGTTTGATAAATAAAACCAAAATCGAAAAGTATATTACAATAGAGTTCGAAACTAAACAGAAAATAATACAAGAAGCCATAAGAAAATCACACTTTTTCAACCTTTGAAGATTCGGCAAGTGTGGGGAAAATTGATGGAAGGATGGAGTGATTCTTATGGTTTGTGGTGGATGAATCGGCTATGTAATTTTCTGTATAGGGTTTGGTAGAGTTTCGGCTATGTAATTGCAAGGGTAGAGATGATCCCTTTCTGCCCTTGAAGTCATGCTTTATATAGAAGAAAGACCCTAGAGAGTCCGGCCACACAAGTGAAAACCGAGTTGGTTTAGGTTTCCCTAGTTTTTTCCTCAATTCGGCCCAATGACCTTTGTCTGATGATTTCGCCATAACGCCCTCTAGAAAATAGATATTGAGATGATTTCAATTGATTTAGAAACTAGACTCCTGTAGATCTCTATCCATATCTAGCACGTTTTCTGATTCACTGTGAGCTGTCCTGGAGAGCCCGTTGAAGTTGTGAAACGTGCACAAGAATTTTCCCAAATTAATCAAGAATTTCAAGACTTGGACATTCCTTGATATTCTGCCGAATTTAGATCTTCTTCTCCATATTGGACTTGGTTTGGACCTCTCCTTTCATGGACTAGGCTTAATGGATCAACTACTTTGCTTCCCGAGGTCCATCATGAACACTTCTCTCGGCATGCAGTAAGTTACTCTGTTTTGGCAGTCTGACCTTCCGGCATAACTTCAATTCTCCTGATTTTTTCTCCCATGAACTCTTATACATGTCACCTAAATATCAGAAAGTTAACTCAATTTGTGACAATGTAAAAGCTTTACAGAATCATAAAAACATCTCTAAGGCTCCACAAATCGACTTTTAACAAATTTCGATATCGTTCCTCTATGTTTAACACGTTTTACACACAACTCTACCAAAAACTTTCGACTCTATATTATGACTCTATTCTACGACAATAAGAGATAATCAAAGTACAAATGGAGGTAATAACAGATTAATAATGTCGCATTTTATGCTCCTATCACTCCACAACCATCCTCCAGGCCAAAAGACCCATCAACATTAATCCTAAGTCGACCGCTAGGAGGACACTACCATTTTAGCCTTGGCCTAACCTTTTTCTTCACTATTTTGGGATGATACTACCCGCTAGATCATATTCTACTAGTTGTGGTTAATAGACAACTTTAATTTATTCGTAAAATATTACCTAAGCGACAACTTCTACGAAACGCCGTTAAATATTTATGTGACAAATTAAATTTTGTTACTGAAGATGTGGTGATTTTTGATTGGTCGGTTAATGTTTATGTGACAATGTTAACTTTTTCTTTGAAAATTAATTAATTAGGCAACAACTTTAACAAAATTAAAGTTAATGCTTAATGTTTATGTGATAACTTGAACTTCCTCACATAATCTCAATTAGATGATGATTTTTATAAATTATCGATTAATGATTATGTGACAAGTTATCAGCTATAAATCTTTTTTAAGGTAAATTTAGGTGAAGTAATTAAAACGTCACACCCTAATTTTCGAATGAAATTTTCAAAATTTTTGGCATGATATAATTTAAAATATTACAATCTCAAACCTGTTATCAACGACGACGACAACAACAACAACAACAACATTCCAACACTAAAACTCAAACGCAGAAAAGTAAATATTACATTTACTTATTTATATAAACTTGCAAATTCAAGAATATGAAAACTATCTTATGAGTTTAACACTATCTATACAACTAACAAAACTATACAAAGAACAGCAAAACCAAAAGGACCCTTCCACTATGCCACCGTCTCAACCCTGCTGATCCTCACCTGCAGGTATACCCCTACACTAAGAATTGGTGCACCGGGTTGTAAATAACAAACCCGGTAAGCTAAAAAGCCCGTATGAGTAAACTCAAAATTAACACAATATCTCACACATCTTGAATTTTTACAAAAGCAATTTAAATCAATGAATATATCCACAATTCCAACACTCTTTCAGATAACATGTACCCATGAGTCCCAGGTATAAGAAATACCCCTCATGACCTACAACAACAAAACTATGTACCCATGGGTCCTAGATACGATAAGGTATCCCCCATGACGTACACTGACAAACGGACTAGAGCTCTATTCCTAACCGCAACCAATCACCCGGCCAAAGGCTTGGAACCCGGTTTGACTGTCCAATAACAAATCACAAAAATAAAAATAGAATCATAACTGTAACCAATCACCTGATTAAAGACTTGGAACCCTGTTTGACTATTTAATATCAAAACACAAAAATGATAAATAACATCTTAACCGTAACCAATCACCCGATTAAAAACTTAGACACCGGTTTGACTATTTATTCAACAATCACAATATCATCATCAATAACAACACAAGATCACATCATAAATTATATCATTCCACATAGGTATATTTACATGAACAATTATAGATATTCTACAAGAATAATCTATCCATAACCAAAAAAATTATGATCATATTAACCTTAAAAACAATCATAAAATAGGAAAACTTGTTTTAACTTACCTATGAGCCGTTGGCGATAAAGCTCATATATTTTAAAACGACAAAATCATAATTTTTAAATTATAATCATCATAATCATCATCAAAATCATTAACAAAATCATTCATCATATCATCATCATCTTCATCCTCATCAAAAACCAATCATCATAATCCTCATCATCAAAATCATTATCAAATATCAATCATCATAATCATTATCATCATCAAATGACCATAATTAAACTTGGTTCCAATTTACTCACCTCAATATCCCGCTGTGTTTCCGCAAAACACAAGAGCAAGCCAACTCAACAATATCACAAATCACCTAAAATTACACCATCAAAACCTTAGTAAATTCTCAACAAGAATTAAAGTACCCTTAACCCAAAGGTTGCCCAAAGAATGGCAATCTTTCCTCCAAGACCTCCCAAGGACATCGGACACTCAACAACAAATCAATCCTACCTTCAAGAATCAAACTTTCTAAGCTTCCGACCTCATGAACGCCATGAACAACTTAGCACCTAAGATGCAAAAACCTAACCAACACTTAGCCTTCACACACAAACAACACCCTAGCAACTACAAGGACTAGCGAACACAGCAACCAAGGCTCTCACACTGCCTAGACGCGCTCCCACGCGCCACCCCATCAACTTCAAAATCTAAGCAAACTCCTAATAGCAAACTTGTAGGTTACATCAAATGGAACACTTTTAATACCTGTGGCCAAAGCCAATTCGGCCGGAAAGAGGCCGGAAACATCGCCGGAAAGAAACAAGGGGCATTTCGAACTCCAAAGCTCCACGCTTCGAAATGAGCTTCAAGGCTGGTATCATCATGCTTAGAAGGACAAGAACTTCCAGAAATGGGTAGCCTCAAACCTCGATGTCGTCGGAAACGGTCGGAGCTTCACCGCCGACGACATCAGTAACTTGCGAGCCTTGCTGCACCGTGCACAGTGCTCCATAGGTGTGAGGCTGGTATGAATAGAAAGATGGAGTGAGAGCTTTCTAATGATACCAAGTACACCCAAATCCGCTGAGTTATGGCCGGAAGAAGTTTGGTGACAAAAATGGAGACGGGAGAGAGAGAGAGAGAGAGAGAGAGAGAGAGAAGAATTTCTGGTTTTTTTAGGATTTTCCAAAAATAAAACCCCCAACTTTTCTATTTATAAACTTCCTAAAAACGGAAACTAACTTCCTCTGACCGTAACTTTCTCATACGACATCCGTTTTACACATGCCACGTGTCTACGAACTCGTATCGTCAAACTCTACAACTTTCAAGAAGGAAGTTTTTAAAGATAACTTAAGGAAAAGAAAGTCAACTTTTGACACTTCTAAACAAAGCATTTTCAACAAAGAAATCTCTCGAACACCTCCGCTCTTCCTTCGAACCTCAAAACACACTAACTTCTAACTCAAAAATTCTCAAATAAAATTAGAAACTAATATCAAATTTCTGGGCGACAATGGAGTTTCTTCTCCTTGGAGTGTGCTTGTGGCTGCGCGGAACAAGGAGGCAGCGTCCCACGACGGTGACGTCTCACGAATGCAACTTCATCTCACAGCGGCGACGGCTACGGTGTTCCTCTTCCATGTCCTTCCTGCAACTGTGAAGGAAAGTTTGGGCTAGGACAACTGTTTTGGGTTTATGTTTAATTTCTTTTTAGGCTTTGGGATGCTTTTAGTTTATAGTTTTCTAGTATAATAATTTCTTTTCATTAGGACTCTAAACACTTTTGTTCCTAAGCACTTTTTATGCCTCATGGCGTCTTGGCGTTATGAATCTATCTTTCTTTTAGTCTTTTTATAGTTTTCTAGGTGGGATCTTAGCCTATGATCTATTTGCTATTAGATTATAGGCTCCTTGTGAGCCAAAATTTGTAATGAGGATGCAACCCTCATATGGATCAGATGATCTTGTTTGTCATCTGTATGCATAGCAACAGATCGATTCGTATTGTACCATCTACTTTAGTACTAATGACAAAATTGTCTTTGAGTTCAAAAATCTCAATAGATAACATATATTGCATGTATTGATTTTTTATTTCTTTTGTAATCAAATATAAATCGGGTGCAGTTTTCATTCATCACAAACCAAAATGGTCATTACATACATTTTTGTTAATTTTCTTTTAGATAAATTGTATATAATTATAGTAGTAGATTAATGAATCGACACTATTTTGTTTCATAAATCTACCAAAATACAAAAGAAACAGTAGCATCTTTCAACTTGTTGTTTGTAAATTGTATAGAAAAAAAAACGATAGTATCCTCTTAAAAAAAACAAGAGTAGAACGGAACATAGATAATACGAGAAGAAAATTAAAAAAAAATACTTTATAAAATATACTGTTTCATTATACATTGTGGGTAATTGAGCCAATGTTTAAACTAGTCTTTATCTTTGTTCCTTTGTTTTTTCTGACGTAAGGGGTCAACTTCATACCAAAAAAGAAAAAAAACATAGGGGTCAAATGAGAAGGGTTTCTGACACATGGACCTATCAGGGCTTAATTTTCAAACACCGAGAGAGGCAAATGAGCCCCCCCCCCCCTGGTAAAACATCTTAAGGTTGATTCAGACTATATACCGGTGTTTACCTTGATAGTTTTATTTCAGACTTATGGACTAAGGCTTCATTTGCTTTAGTTGAATCTAGGATATGTTTTTCTTTTAGGTTTGCCTGCTCATGAACGTAATTTTGAAGAGTCATGCATGCGATGTAACCTTGGCTTTTACATTAATAGATTATGAGAATCATGACAAGTGGCATAAAATATGTCAATAACTTGAGAATTTTATTCCCTACATTGTGGGGTGGGAGATTAGCATTCAACAGTTTATTCCTCACCAGCATTGAAGTCTAGTACTCAATCTCGGGTTAACAACAATTCAGCAAGATCATAGCATATTAGGGAGAAAATTTTTAATGGCCGTCATGACGTGACAGTTAAAATTCATATGTCAAAATTTGAATGGAATAGAGGACCACATCTGTAATACCCAAGATTTTCATATTATTTTCCTTGTATTATTCACATATTTAATGAAAGATTATTTATTGAAATTCTTTAGTTTGTGTGAAGTTGAAGTTTCAGGAGTAATTTTTAAGGTACTTTGACTTTTAAGAGGCCAAAAGTTGATTTTATTTTCCGTAAGTTATCTTCAAAAACTTCCTTCTTGAAAGTTGTAGAGTTTATCGATACGAGTTCGTAGACATGTGGCATGCCTGAAACGGAGGTAGTATGAGAAAGTTATGGTCAGAGCAAGTCAGTTTCTGATTTTGGAAACTGTATAAGTAGAAAAATGTGGGGGAGTTATTTTTGGAGACCTAAACCGGTGACACTTTCTCTGTCCTCCCTCTCCCGACGCTCCCGACCTCCTCCCGCTCTCTTTTTTTTATCCGGCCGAGTTCTCCCTCATCCGGCCACCAAACCGGACTCCATCGGTCTCGTTCGACTCCCACAGCTGTCCTCTCCATTTCTGGAGCAGTCCCGCTCGCTATCGCGCAGCCTGGAAGCCTCCACAAAGCGGCAGAACTGCAGCTGTTCCGTCGGAAAGCCAACGATTTTGACGGCAATTCCGGCCAAGTTTATTTGAGTCTTGCTCCTCCCCTTCCTCTGGTGATGTTTATACGTCTTTGGTGACCTAAAAAATCAAGATTGGGCGCCGGATTTGTCGGTTTGGTTTTTGTTTCCAAGTTGTTGTTTCAAGAAGTTTTCAGGCTGATCCCGGCCGAACTAGTTGAACCTCTAAGTATCAAAGTTACTCACCATTCTTTAATCTACAAGTTTCATGTTGTGAGTTTCTCTTAATTCAGAAGTTTTGGGTGGCACGTGTGGCTCACTCGCTGCCGCCTGTGGCGGCGTGTCCGGCTGAGTTGTGGCATTAGTTTCCTGTGGTTAGCTAGTCCTTGCTACTGTGATCTTGTTGAGAGGTAGTTTGGCTAAGGTTTGAGCAAGGTTTGCATGTTAGGACTTAGGTTTATTTGTTTTGGCTTGATTGAGTTTGAGTTTAGGTTTTGAAGATTGAGGCAGTTCAATTGTGTCGTTGAGTTCAATGATTTTGGGAAGTTGTCCTCCTTGAGCTAAGGGTTAGTTTAAGGGTATTGTGTTATCCTTTAGTACTTTGGTTTCTAAGGTTTTTAATTGTGTGATTTTAGGTGATTTGAGATTTTGTGATTGGCTTGCCTTCATTGTGTTGGGGGTTTTGCAGCGGGATTCTAGATGAGTAAATTTCACCAAGATTCACTTTTGAATCAAATTTTATTATGGTCATGTGATGATGATAATGATTATGATGTTGAATTTAATATTTTGCTATTATTTGTTTTTAAAATATATGAGCTTGATCATCAACGGCTCATAGGTAAGATAAAACAAGTTTTCCTTATGGGTTATTTTGAGGTTCATGTGATCATAATTTATTGATTTTGATAGATTATTCTTATGAAATATCTATATTTGTTCATGTAAATATATCTATGTGGAATGATATAACTTATGATGTGATCTTGTGTTGTTGATGATTATGTTGTGATATTGTGATTCTTGGATAAATAGCCAAACCGGATTCCAAGCCTTTAATCAGGTGATTGGTTACGGTTAAGATGCTATTTATTATTTTGTGTTTTGATATTGGACAGTCAAACCGGGTTCCAAGCCTTTGGCCGGGTGATTGGTTACGGTTATGAATAGAGTTCTAGTCCGTCTGTCAGCACAGGTCATGGGAGATACTTTATGGTACCTAGGACCTATGTGTACATAATTTGTTGTTGTAGGTCATGAGAAGTATTTATTAAATATATGAGACTCATGGGTACATTTCATTGGTAATGAGTTGGATTTGTGGTTTTTAATTATTGATCAAATCTCTCTTGTAGAATGTTGGATGTGATAAATGTTGTGTTATTTTTGAGTTTACTCATACGGGCTTTTTAGCTTACCAGGTTTGTTATTTTACAATCTCAGTGCACCAATTATTGGTGTATGGTTAGACCTGCAGGTGAGGATCAGCAGGGTTGAGGCGGAGACTTAGTGACAGGGTTGTTTTTGGTTTTTGCTATACTCTGTATAGTTTTGTTAATTGGGTAGACAGTATTAAACTCATGAGATTGTTCTCATGTTCTTGTGTTGGAAGTTTATGTAAACAATGAAATGTAATATTTAACTCAAAGATGAGTTGTCTGATATTTACTTTCCGCTTTTGAGTTCTAGATGTTTGGGATTGTTGTTGAAACAAGATGAGATATTTATATTTTAAGTTAGATCATGCTAAAAATTTTGAAAATTATCTTTCGAAAATTGGGGTGTGACAACGTCAGACTATCACATGGTCTTTCGAGAGCACAAAAAAATTTCTCCATATTAGCGAGAAATTTTTCAGTCCTCCTGGATGACCATGTGGCATAATGACGTTGTCCTTCTTACCAATGATAATTTAACATGTAGCATTTTATATAAATGAATTAAAATGCAACTATTCTATTATTTTGAGAAAAGACAATTTTGTGTCTCAAGGTCTGCACCTCCCTCTGCCGATACTCCCCAACAACTTGATCATCTTTTATCGCGTTCTTCTGCATCTTAAATTCTTTGATAAATGATGCTCTTGTGAAGATGCAAAACCTTCCCAAAATCAAGACCATTTTCCAAATTCATAGAATATTATTGTGATTTCTGATTGAATCATTTGATTATTTGTTTATCTCATTCATTAACACAAAACTTAGCACCCTATTCTCCAAAATTCACATGATGATATTTAAGCTTTGTGTAAATCCTGCAGACCCCGAGAAACTTTTACAGCAAGTTGACAACACTGAGTTTTCCCACATAGAGCTATTATTTAAGATTTAAGAAAGCTATTCCCTAAAGAAATAGGCTCATCAATTCAATCAATTTCTGTGATCGAATGCAACGCCTTTTGGGTATTCTTTTCCATGAGAATATGTATGGATCTAGATGGTCAGACCGATTATGATCTCGATGATGATCGTGTAAGATTCTAACTCCTGAGATTCAAATACAATTTGTATATTGATATATAGGAGGTGGGAGAAGATTAGCAACAAGACGAAGGAGATTTGTATATTTGATAACCCAGTTACATTCACCTATCTCTACCGTCGGGCTTCCCTTCATTTTGGCATATCATTCTCGTCGGAGATGGCGTCGTACTTCTTCCCGATGTGGTTCATTCGGCGGAGAACTTAAGAACGTCTTTTCTCGAAATAACAAAATAGTTGCATTTTAATTCATTTATAAAAAGGCTACGTGTGAAATTATCATTAGCAAAGAGGACGAAAAAATTTCTCCATATTAGCAGGATCGTTTGCAATCCTGCAATTTAGAGCTTTAATTTATAATTATGTAACAGCTGATTTTTAGCATCTAGATTGATATTATCCTTGTATATAAACAACATATGATTATGATTGTTTCACGATCGAGTATGGATCCATTATTAATCTCTTCCATTAAAACTAGAAGCTAATCTCCACTTCAAGTGAACTAACTAATTAAAAAGCCGCAGTAGATATATAATTGCTAGTAATATGCATGCAAGCATAACAAAGATGACTCGCACAGTTCACAACTTCACATGAAAACAAATCATAGTTATTTCTAACCAATACTCCGGAGTACTGTGAAGTGGATATTTAATCAATGCATAACCAACTATATTAATTAAGCTCTACAAAACTTAACCAGCTTCGCTTGGAGTCAATTTTATGAACAGAAGCATGGACAAGTCTGAACTCTGAAGTGTTTGTTTGTTTCTTGCAGTGATTCTGATGGTGCCAGCAGGTATGCACCATTGTGGATTATCGTCGACACACATTCTCGAGGCCATAGCCTCTTATGTTCTCTTTTGTTCTTTTGTTAAACAAAAAACAAAAGAGAAACGAATAGGTTAGGACTTGATCATGAATTTCACATATGCAGTACAAGCAACTCAATTCAAAGGCTAGGGTTCATGAATAATATGAGTAATAGATTGTTAAGATAGAATTCAACTAATATGAAAAATAAAGCACACATCAATCTAGTAATAGATTGTTAGTCGATTGATTTCTCACCCACTCTCTCTAATCATCCATAGTTTGTATGCAACTGTGCAAGCAATTCAAGCTCGTGAACTAAAGTTAATGGAATGATGTCGGATTCTGGACTTTGTATCCAATACTAGGTGTAGAGAAGCTTTTATATTTTTGGGATCCATATATTTTGTTGTAAATTTCCGATCTCAACAGTTGCAAGCATTTATAGAGTTCAGTTAAGTTAATATCATTCCATTATGAGAAGTCTCTGGACCAAAAACATGGATTTGGAGTTTATCTAATAAAGTCTTAAATTATAGGGAAATTGCTTCAGAATCACTACTGGTAAAAATAAGAATTGAAATTTGTTTAGTCCTTATAGTTTAAAGTCGACATATGTTTAGTCCTGTGGTTTTATTTTAACCTGAACATTCCTTAAAGTCACAATTTTTCATCTAAATAGTCTTTATGCTTTTATTTTAATCTGAATAGTCCTTAAAGTCATGATTTTTCATCCAAATAATCATTCCGACAATTGTCTCAGTTAAATGTCATAAGGACTATTTGGATGAAAAATCATAACTTTAAGGACTATTCAGATTAAAATAAAATCATAAGGATTAAACAGATGTTGATTTCAAACCACAAAGACTATACAATATTTTACCTTAAAAATTATAATACTCCTAGAACTTTAATTCATGAGTTTCATGTTAAGTTGCTTAGATTATCATAACATCTTTCATTGATTAAGAATCTCAGTCAACAAATTCATCAGCTTATTCTACTTTTTGAATGGTTCTAATTAAGATTCTCACATTTGAAATGTAACTGTTCTTTCTTTTTCATAAACTGCTCATCGTTGATTTTATTCTCATAATTTTTGCATAACGGGAATAAATGTTGGACTACTTGTTGGGACGAAATGTTAAGAGGCTAGTATTTAGATTTCCTATTATAATACCTCATATGTTCTGTAACTTCTGCTTTCCCTCTATTGATCTAGACCAGAGATACATTCCAATTAAGAAAGTTGCTCTCTGAGAAGTTCTTCTTTTCCCATTAATGCTAGGAGAATTAGCAAGTTCCAGAACACCCCAACTGTCTGAACTGTTTTGTAATGGAAATGATAGTCATTTCCTAAGCGCTAAGAAAAAGTTGAGACAAATTCATCAACCGTTGACTCTACTATAGATGCTTATATAGTCCTTTAGTGCTATGTATATGCAGCAAGTTCGTTCTGTTATGAACCTTTGGACTAAATGTATGCATGCATGCCTCTCCATTGCTTCTATAGCTTATTACTATACCTTGCTTTAGTTCTAGCTGTTTATCTCATCAGCCTTACATTTTGTTTGCAGCTTCTTGTTAAGATCTGAAGAGAGAAAAATAATACCAGCTAGCTTAATTTGGCCGTAGTAGCAGAATAATTGGAACAATGGTCAAAATTTTCTGCAATTTTAAACGTGGAAGTGCATGCAGCTTTTTTTTTCAACTTGCTGATTTTCTTCTACAATGAATCGATTTAACACGCAACTCGTTGTTACTGTGTATTTGAATTGAGACCTTAGCTGAGTGGTTGAAATATAAATAGCGATTCGCATTCAAATATGGCAATCTATTTTATTATAATCCATTCTAAGTTTCTTTCTAAAACTCCCATGTTTTAACCAGCAATAATCAGTCAAAAATGGCATCGATACCTATATTCTTTCGTACAAAATATGTAGAAGAAAATCAAAAATAAAAAATAAAATAAGCTCTAAATTAAGTTCGTTGCTCTCAAAAGGTGCATCATTCAGGTTCTGATGTTACTCTCCAACCATGTTTTTCATGAAAATACTTGTAGAGTTTGACAAGCCTAAGCCCTTTCCAACTCAAATATCAAAATCAACACCAAAAAGAGAAAAATGTCAACTTTTTCCTCATTAGAAGTCCAGACTTTTCTTGCTGCTTTTGCAAGCTCAATCCTCCTTTTCCAAACACAAAATCTTGTGCTTGTTTAATTGTTTTCAACTTTTGATGCCTCCTATTCCTAAGCTACCCTTCTGTCCGTTCTGTGTTCCTATCCATTTACATTGGTTTTTTTTTTTTTTTTTTTTTTTCAAGGCCACCGTTAGTAGTACTCAAAAACTCCTCTTGGTGTTATCATGGAATCAAACTTAAAGTACAACAAGACAAAGCAAACTCAACAAATTCTAAGGAACACTCAATTGGGTTACCAACCCCTTTTTCTGTTTTTTCAAATACAACCTGAGATGCCCAATGAAATACTTCTTCTTTTGCCCCAGTGATCAATGAATTCTAGAGTTTTTTTCTGATTAAAATGACACCAGTCCAAATGGAATCCCCCTATATCCTCTGAAAAAGGAGAAGATCTACTCTTTTTCCAGAAACCAATATAGAAACATTTAGACAACCCACATTGATCTGATTTTGCTTGGTTGTAATCACAAGGTACATCCAACACAGATATTAGTCTTAGAAATTCTCTTATAAAAGCATTGTGGAGCCTCCTTAAGAGCTATAATGATTTAGGGGTGATGGAAAAGTTTGCTCCGAGATATATATGAGCTGAAAACGAAAACCTTGTGAGCTAAGAATGACTATAAGGTGAGTGATGGTCCAAAAGTAGTACATTATCTAGCTACATTAGAGCATTGCTGGTATAATTTCGATTTCAATTCTTAACTGTTGGATTGTTATGATACAAACATCACAGTAGTCATGGCTATAACTTATATGAGATGTGAAAAATAGAGAGGGAACTTTTAACTTTGAACTTGAGTGTGAGTTGTGAAATTACAATCCCTGCAACACCCACTAGGGGAACATGGTACTTTACAATCATAGAATGGAAAATTCCCAACATCTCCATCAAGAGGCAAATCTGTCCATGTGCATTCCAGCCCCAGGTGCTCTCCCACAAACAGCTCAGGTATAGCTTGCAAAGTGCAATGGCTGATGGGTAATTAACTCCAATACCAACCCTCAAAAGAGGCTGCTAATCCAAGCAGATGCAGAGGAATAGATAACAATCATACCATCTTACCAAGATTAAGATATGAATTGGAAACATCTGCCCCCATTTTTAATACCTAAACTCATAAAGGAACACAGAAAAGAACTCATATCATATTGCCAACCAAACCACATGCAGATAGGCTCTTATCCATGGATCATATACTATATTTCATTTCATTATGTTCATATGGCTGCAAGTTAATGGATTTTGATTTCATTATTCAAACAACTAGGACAAAGTTTTCAATTTCATTAACATGTTAGAATTGGATCTATAGAAAAGCTTTCAACTTTTTTCCTCATCCCAAGCCCACAAAAACACAATCCAATACTCCCAAATGCAATGATCATCTTCTTTCTCCCTGCACCTCACCAAAATACAAAAGCAATAAAACTAAACAAACCTAAAGATCCTTCATTTTTCTATTTTCTCATCATCTTGCTTCTGATCCTCATCACCACCTTTCTTGCAGCTGTTGTCCTCCTCAAAGCCACACCCTTCAACTTTAGGACTCTCCAATGCCCTCTTCTCCTGCTCCTCTTCTTCCTCCTCAGCTGAACCTGCATTGCTCTTTTTGTTCTTCTCTGCCTTCACCTTCAACACCTCCAACAACTCCCTCACCGCCTTATCCTTATAGCGCCTGTTCTTGATCAAAGCTTCACTCACATCCGCCGGAGTCATCCCCGCCTTGTCCAAAACCTCTTCAAACTTTTTTGCAATCTCCTCATCCAAATTACCCTCCTCAAATCCCAAGTAATTCTTCAGCAGTATCTTCAATGCCGGGAATGAGCAGTGACTCATGAATATATGCATATCCATCCTTCCACTCCTCAGCAATGCAGGGTCTAACTTCTCAATATGATTCGTCGTAAACACGAAAATCCTCTCACTCCCACAACATGACCACAACCCATCAGTGAAATTCAACAAGCCGGAAAGCGTAATCGAATTCCCACCACCTTCCTCCCCGGAAACACCTCTCATTTCCGGCGAGTCATAATAAGTCCTCATAGCTGCACCACCACTAGCATCACCACCACCCTTCTTCTTCCTGTTAGTCAGATTGATAGAGCAATCTATATCCTCAATGACAATAATAGACTTGGAACTAGTCTTCATCAGCAACTTCCTCAGCTCAGAGTTGGTATGAACCTCAGTGAGCTCAAGATCATAGATATCATAACCAAGAAAATTAGCCATGGCTGCAATCATGCTGGACTTTCCAGTACCGGGTGGGCCATACAAAAGATACCCTCTTTTCCAGGCCCGCCCGGTCTTCTGATAAAAGCTCTGTCCATTAGCGAAGTCCTGCAAATCCTCCATGATCTCGTTCTTCACTTTCGGGTCCATAGCCAAAGTGTCGAACGTGCTCGGGTGCTTGAAAGGCACGGATTCCCAGGGATGGCCTCGGGAATCCAACGACCCACCTCGTGAGTTGGTGTAAAGAAGGCGATCTTGGTTCCTGCGGCGGATGTCATTAGCCTTGTCCATGATGAAGTCCAAGTAGGAGTTGAGGATCAAGAACTTGTCTTTCTTCTTGATCCTTAAAGTGAAGCCTCGCTTCTCTTCGGGCAATGGGCGCCAGGAGAAGGTCTGAGACTGTCGCTGGCTGACGACGTGTTCCCAGAGGACGGTGACGCCGTTGAAGGTGTCGACCATGCAGTCGTTGATGGAGAGGCCGAAGGTGATGGCGGAGGAGTTGAGGGCGCGCGTGAGGCTGAGGCGCGTGCAGGTGACGGAGACGGCGGCGCTAAGGTAGAGCTGGACGGCGTTGTAGAGCTCGTTGGTGTTGACGCCGTCGATCTCGGTGATGTCGAAGTAGTAGTAGGAGGAGAACCAGTGGAAGATTTTGCTGGCTAGTTTCAGGAAAGCGAACCGGAGCTCCGGCGGGAACACGGTCTGGAGGAAGCTCTGGCAGAAGGCCAACACTCCCAGAAGGGAGGCCAAGGAAGTCCAGTACTCTTTCATGTCTCTGGTTTCTCTTGGGAAAATGGTGAGGATTTGAGAGAGTTCAAGAAATGGGACTTGATGGGTTTTGAACAGAGAGGGGTAAGAAATCTTGGGTTTTTAACATATGCGTTTTTGGCTGAATTTATAGAGGGAGTTGTGGATTTCAAGAACTCATTTTTCTTTTTCGTTTTGTTTTCTTGTTGAAATTTTAGTGGAGTAAGAAAGAGAATAAATCAGAGGTGAAAAAGAAGAAATTGAAAAATGGGTTAAAACTTAAAAGGAGAGAGGGTATATATATATATATATATATATACACCTGTTGATCGCTAAAAAAAAGAAAAAGAAAAAAAACAGAAAAAGATTACAAAAATAAAAATAATACTTTTCTTATGCTACATGCACAATGTTTTTGAGTTCAATTGTGACTCTTGCAAACAGCTGGAAAACAATCAAATACGAACTCAATCTTCCAAATCGTGCACTATATATAAAGAGACACAGAGAAGAAGAAAATGGGGCGGAAGACAGACGGACAGAGCGAGGAGACAAGAAGGAGAGGCGGAGCAAAACAAAGGAGAAGAAGAAGAGAACAGGTGAAGAAAGCAGAGAAGCAAAGTAAAAAGCAGAAGAAGAGCGGCAAGCCAACAAGAAGGTGGAGCCCTCATTCTAACTCTATTTCTTTTGCATGGTCTTTATCTTATCTCTTGCTCCGCCGGAAGCCCCGCAAACACACGAGCTATCTCCCTCTAACCCCAGACGACCTCGCGAGGTCTTCACCAGAAGAAAATGATGGCCGCTCGGCCCCTCCTCTTGTTACAATAAATATAAGTCCGCTCGGCCCTTCCTCTTGTTACAACAAATATATGGTCTTGCACCTCACATAACAAGCCATGCAAGGGGAAGGGAACAAACAAGCAAAGGCGAGCCAACATTCAAGCCAAGGCAGGAACCCTAAGGGGTGACGAGCCAACATTCGTGCCAAAGAAGGAATCCTAAGGGGTGGCGAGCCAACATCCATGCCAAAGTAGGAACCCTAAGGGGTGGCGAGCCAACATTCACGTAAAAGAAGGAACCCTAAGGGGTGGCGAGCTAACATTCGTGTCAAAGCAGGAACCCTAAGGGGTGGCGAGCCAACATTCACACCAAAGCAGGAACACTAAGGGGTGGCGAGCCAACATTCACGCAAAAGCAAGAACCCTAAGGGGTGGCGAGCCAACATTCGTGCCAAAGCAGGAACCCCAAGGGGTGGCGAGCTAACATTCGTGTTAAAGTAGGAACCCTGAGGGGTGGCGAGCCAACATTCACGCAAAAGCAGGAACCCTAAGGGGTGGCGAGCCAACATTCACGCAAAAGCAGGAACCCTAAGGGGTGGCGAGCTAACATTCGTGTCAAAGCAAGAACCCTAAGGGGTGGCGAGCCAACATTCACACCAAAGCAGGAACCCTAAGGGGTGGCGAGCCAACATTCATGCAAAAGCAAGAACCCTAAGGGGTGGCGAGCCAACATTCGTACCAAAGCAGGAACCCTAAGGGGTGGCGAGCTAACATTCGTGTTAAAGTAGGAACCCTAAGGGGTGGCGAGCCAACATTCACGCCAAAGCAGGAACCCTAAGGGGTGGCGAGCCAACATTCACGTAAAAGCAAGAACCCTAAGGGGTGGCGAGCCAACATTCGTGTCAAAGCAAGAACCCTAAGTGGTGGCGAGCTAACATTCATGTCAAAGCAGGACTCCTAAGGGGTGGCGAGGTTACTTTACCCTAAGGGGTGGCAAAGCGACTTTACCCTAAGGGGGTGGCGAGGTTACTTAACCCTAAGGGGTGACGACGTGATTTTACCCTAAGGGGTGGCGAGGCGACTTAACCCTAAGGGGTGGCAACATGACTTTAACCCTAAGGGGTCACGAGGTGACTTAACCCTAAGGGGTGGCGAGGTGATTTTACATCAAAGCAGAAGCATAAGGGGTGGTGAGGTGATTTTACATCAAAGCAGAAGCATAAGGGGTGACGAGCTAATATTTAGAAGTTCTAAGCCCAGGCGAGGCGAGATCCATTCATGCAGAAGATGAAGCAAGTCGCAGAGTCCACTCACAGACATGCACGCGAAGGCCGCTCACTGATATACACGCGGAGTCCGCTCACAAACACACATGCCGAGTTCGCTGACAGACATATACCCGGAGTCCGCGTGAGTCCGCTCAAAAGTGAATACGCGGAGTCCGCTTACATATATACACACGGAGCCCGCTCACAGACACACACGCGACGCCCGCTCATAAATGAACACGCGAATCCCGCTCACAAGTGAATAAGCGGAGTCCGCTTACAGATTTACACGCGGAGCCCACTCACAGACATACACGCAGAGTCCTCTCACAATTGTACACATGGAGCCCGCTAACCGACATACACGCGGAGTCCGCATGAAGGAAGCAGTTCGCCTACACGCAGAGATCACCTACGCCACTATCAAGGACTGTGGCCAAAGTCATTCAAGCCTTTTGTCACGCTGCTGCATCACCTGTTTCGGGTGCCTCAATCAAATCAACAGACACTCTACCAAATTGGGTGTCCACAAAAAACACAGTTAACAAACTCAAAAATACATCTGTTAAACCAAAAGCCGGCATTAAGCCATAAAGCCTACAAACCTCCCTTTGAACTACGGTCGGTTTGATCCCACAAAGGGGTACGTAGGCAGTCTAGCAACCCACTAGATGCAACCAAAATTCCAAACAGAATCCCTGACACCACCAGTCAAATTCGTCCAGTCCAAATAACTCTGGCCAAATTCCTGAAGCACCAGAGAATCAAATCCATAACCAAATCTTTTCAAACTACATTGGTTAGATCCCTTCAATAGGGTATGTAGGCAGTCTGGACTTAAATCTGGATGCAACCACCAATCTAAATAAATCCCCGGATCGCCTGAAGCCAAAATCTTGCTCCAAAGCTCAAATACCTTCATACACAAATCCAAACACATTTCCAAACACCACTCTCATCCTAAAGTCAAAGCCCTCCAACGAGTCATTCACTTGTTGGAACCCTTAAACTACGAGTGACTTGATCCTCTCCAGGGTACGTAGGCAACCCATTCCCAAATGTGGGTGCAGTCACAAAAACAAACAAACCTACAATGGTCTCTTGGTAAATGGAATCAAAGGGTGTTCTCTTGTAACAAGGGATTGTAATTAAGAGACACATTCTGTCTTGAATGGGTTGAACCAGACATAAATTAAAACTCTATCTTAGTTAATAAGATAGGGTGAAATTATGTTGGGTATATATATTTTTACAATTTTTGCCCAACAATACCCTTTTATTAAGGGATTCCTTTTTGGGAAAATAGCATTCCACTACCATAGACAGTTGTAAAACATAAAAAAACCATCTTTCAACATATTTAAACAAATAAGGACATAAACTTAGGCCCACAATGCATAGTCATACGCCATGTCAGCAATTTTTTATGTAAAATACCTAAAAAAACTAATCTTTTCTGAAATATCTATAAAACTGCCACTACCTCAAAATACTCTACCCTAACTGTTATTTCTATTCGTTTCTATAAGTCCCACTTCTCTGCCCTTCTCTCTCTCTCTTTGCTCCTTCCATGGCGGCCTTGGCTTTCTATTCGGCCCACGCCTCTTACACCATCTTCGCTCCCACCGACGCCTCCCTCTTCACCCTCGACATGATCCAAACGGCGTCATCCTACAATGAAACGCTCCTCCTCCACTTCGTCCCTCCCCGACCTCTGATCCATCTCCTCCGGCTCCATCCTCCCCACTCACCTCCCCTACTCCGCCATCCGCCTCATCACAGACCCCCTCCAAGTCACGGAAGTCGATGTCGCCTTGCCCGACCTTTTCTACTCTCACGGCGTCGTCATCCACGGACTCGTCGAAATCGTTAGCCTCAGCTCTGTTATTTTCGAGTACAGGGAGAGGCTAGGTTTAGGATTTGGAAGTGAAGGTGAGTCAATTGGTTCATTGGGTTCAGAAGGAAGAGCCATTGACACATTGGATCTATTTGATTTGATTCAATAATTATCATGATTTTGTTTGGGAAACTTGTATTGATTTTAGGCAAATTGGAGTATTTGCAAAAGATTTGATTATCTTTTTTTGGGTTTTTAAGCACAATGGAAGTTATGCACATAAGGTGTTTGATGAAAGTCCTCAATGAGGTTGTTGTTATACAAAACCCTTTTATATGTTGATCATCTAATTGCTACTGGTTTGGTAATCATGATGTGGGAATAAATCCATTTTTGCACATTAGAATAACAATTTATAGACATGATAATCTGACGAAGTTTATATTAATATGTGTTAATTAAGCTATTGTTAATTGATTTCATTAAATATCTACTACTATACTACAACACTAATTGAGTCACTAAAAGCTTGCTACTACTCTACTGGTAATACCTTGTTACTGCATTTTGGAAATAGTTGCTGTTTTGGCCACGATCCTCAGCGTGCGGAGCCGAGGTGAATAGCGAACAAAGAGAATGGGGGAGTGTTGCGGGCGTGCCACCTCGTGGACGAGGAAAAGGTTGTATGCGTGCTTGACTTCTTGAATCAGGCAAAAAGGAGTTCCAGGTGCCACCTCAGATGAGGAATTTACAAGCACAAGGTGGTCAATACTCACGGCGGAGTGAGCAAAGCAACTATAGGGAAGATTTTGAGGAATCGGGGTAGAGTCCAGAGAGCTCTGAAGAATCTAGGCGGCGGGGTGCTTAGAAATCAAGGTTTCGAGGTAGCTCAAAGAGTAACTAGTTTGCAGTTTGTTGTGTTTGTTTGATTGATTGTTTGATTGTGTCCTTCTGTGTGAGCCGTCTAGCTTCTTTATATAGTGGGAGCAATCCTTGCTACGAAAGAAATATAATCAGAATCCCTGTTGGACTCTGCAACGTGAAGCATGAGGACACTATTCCTCCCATGCAGACCAATCCTTATGTGACACATATCCAATTCGCACAATCCGCACAGGATAAGGTCTGGACTCCCATGCGAAGCAGAATTAAAAGTAATCCTTATCCCGCGGGGTATCATAGTCCATGTAGAAGACAAATAACTTGCGCGGACCGCGGACTCTGTAGCTCACTTTCACCTCGCGGGCTATTGCAGCTTGCGGGCCAAAACAAGGCTTTTTAATAAATTAGGGCCACATGGATTAGCCTAAAGCGTGTCAAAGACTGTAAAAAGTCTAAAACGATTATAAGCATTGACGCGGGCTCCGTGTGTATTTACCTCACTAGCTCGCGAATCAGTTCGCCAGTGCCTAGATGCATTCTGCCTCGCCTAAGCTAAGTCAACAAATAACTCATCCCGCGCGAAGGCATTCCTCGCGAACTGTGTGTTCTATAAGAGACGTGCGAGCTCGTGAGATCCTCACTCCGCGCGCGAGCTTTGTTTTTGTCTGAAAGCACGCGAGATCTGTTAGTCCGCGCGGAACCACTTAGCGCACAGACTTTGTATTTCATCTCGCGTGGTGCTGGCGGGCCGTCATTTGTAAACTTTAAAAGAACTTGGGCTCGCTGATCGACATAGACCAAGAACTTAATTAATATTTACGTAGACAATTACTGTCTAGTAAAATTATTAATTTAGGTGTAAACATTGCCCCTAGGCCTTGAGCTTGAATTGGCCAAGCGAAAAGGCCTTATTGAACATGTCGCGAACGGGTAGGTATCCCAATGCAAGATTAGCACAACGAAACGAGTCATCTCGCTGATGAAAACAAGATTAACAATGAGAGAAACGGACTTCACCAACCTTGACGCCCCACGTGCAAGGGAAACTTAAGATTTTGGCCTAAATCGTTCCGCATGTCATGTTGCCCACATGCACGAACGTTCCTTCGTTAGGCCACAAACCTTTCATTGAAAGATGAAAAGATGATCAGACTTTAATTTAGGGCCTCTGGAATGGGCCCCAATCTTGTACTAGTCTGTTGAATAGACCTCGCACGTTTATGTAAGAAACCAAGAATTTAGCACTACGAAATTGCATGTAAAAATTAATTAGGGCATCTGGAATATGCCTCAATCTTGTACTAGTTTGTTGATTAGACCTTGTACGTTTACAAAGAAATTAATGAACTAAACTCAATGAATTATGTTGTGTTGCCCCCTAGTGGAAAGCGGCGGAAGGCTAGCGCGATGGGGCTGAGCACTATAGATTGTTAGCGCGGGGCAGATGGTGACGGATCAGCGTGCTCTCATACGCTAGCAACATGGCATTTTAGGAAACGTCCGTTGATAGGATTAGGCAGTATGCGATGTATAATGAAGGATCCTTCCCACCGCACAGACCATTTCCCGCGGCCTTCAGTCTTTTCTCCCAATGGTAACACGGCTCGCCACACCATTTGGCCTTCGGCAAAGCTCCGACCGCGGGTAACCTTGTCATAGGACCGCACAATGTGTTGCTTCTCAAGGATAAGATTGTTGAATGCAGTGATGCGGTGCTCATCAAGGTCTTCAAGCTCTTGCCACATCGCTTGAACGTAATCATCACCGATCAACTGATGCTATTCCTGGATGCGAAGCGAGGCGACGTGAACCTCGAGTGGAAGGATAGCGTCGTGACCAAACATGAGAGCATTTGGGGTAGTAGCTGTCGAACCGCGCTTGGAAGTCCGGTATGCCCACAAAGTATGATAAAACTCTAAATGCCAGACGCGAGGATTCAACTCGAGCATTTTGCGTAAAATACCAAGGATAACCTTATTGCTTGCCTCCGCCTGACCATTAGACTGTGCATAGTAAGGGGTGGAATGTAGAAGCTTAATACCATAACCAGTCAGGAAGGTGACTACAAAGTCAGCCATGAAGGCAGCCCCACGGTCTGTCACAATGCTCTCCGGAATACCAAAGCGGGAGATAATATTGCAGAAGATAAAATTGCGAACCGAGGTCGCAGAGGTAACCTTGAGTGGCTCGGCTTCAACCCACTTGGTAAAAAAATCGGTGGCCACAATGATGAACTTGTGCTGCTCCGATGAATGGGGATGGATGATGCCTATGAAGTCTATAGCCCATCCTCGACCTGGCCATGGCTTGATAATTGGTTGCAACGGAATATTGGGAATGTGTTGCACTGGTCCGTGAGCTTGGCAATCTTGGCAATCTTGGCACCCCTTAGCAAAAGTAATACAATCCTTGAGAATTGTAGGTGAATAGTAGCCGTGGCGACAGATTAACCAATGCATCTTTGGGCCCTCCTGATGTGAACCACAAACCCCGGAATGAACCTCGCGCATTAATCGTTTTACTTCATCACCATACACACAGCGGAAATCATTACCATCTTCGCCGTGCCGGCGAAGCTCGCCATTGCGCAACACAAAGTTAAGGGTAGAGGAACCGCATCTGACGGGAATGAGTGACATCATGAGGGTTCGTGAGGTAGGCGATGAATGGTAGACGCCAATCCTCATCAATAGGGTCTAAAGCAGCAACGTCAGGAGAGTCCTCCTGATATTGCCCGGTAGCAATAAAAGACGGAAGAGTACGTCGCTCGACTTTGAGCAGCCATTCGCGCACTCCATCTCGCAAGCTGAGGCCAGAGGCAACCTGTGCGAGCTTATTCATCGCGAAGTTAAACTCGCGCGAAATGTGCTTAATGTGGACATCATTGAAGCGGTCCAGAAAGTCAAATGCTTTCCGTAAATAAGGCTCAATGGACAAACTCAAGCATTTAAACTTTTCCACCAACAGGTTGATGACCAATAAAGAGTCGCCAAAGACTTGGACCTCGTGGACCCCTAAATCCAGTAAAATCTCTAGTCCTATGATGAGCGCCTCGTACTCCGCCTCATTATTCGTGCACTTGAAGTCCAGCTGGAAAGAGTAAAAGAAGCGATCACCCGCAGGATTCTCAATAGCGATTTCAGCACCTGCGGCGAACTCAGTACGTGAACCATCAAAGTACAAAGTCCACGGAGCAAGGGAAATGGCGGCGAACTCTAGCTCGCGGAACATTGTTAACTCGGTTGGTGGATGATCAGCGAGGAAGTCCGCTATGGCTTTTCCCTTGACTGTTTTTTGAGGAACATATTGCAAGGAGAACTCGGACAAAGCCAAAATCCATTTGCCTATGCGTCCACGTAATATTGGGCGGGAAAGCATGTATTTGACAAGGTCGGACTGAGCGATCAGCACCGTAGTAAAGGCCAGCATGTAGTGGCGAAGTTTGCACCCTACGAAGAAAAGGGCGAGAAATAACTTCTCCATTGGAGAATTGCGCGTCTCGCAATCAGTTAGCACCCTGCTAAGATAGTAAATGGCGTGTTCAACCTCGTTTTCATCGTCTTGTGCCAAGAGTCCACCAATAGACAAATCAGCAGCGGCGATGTAGAGTTTAAGCGGAATGCCAGGGCGAGGGGGAACCAATACTAGCGGGTTCGCCAAGTAGGTCTTGATACGATCAAAAGCTTCTTGGTGCTGTGGTTCCCATACAAACTCGGTTGCCCCCTGGAGCTTTAGGAGAGGTGAAAAAGGTTGAACCTTTCCAGCCGCGTTTGAAATGAAACGGCGGAGAAAGTTGATTCGCCCGATCAGTTGTTGGAGCTCCTTCTTAGTTGTAGGAGGTGAGGCGTTTATTACCGCTTATGCCTTGTCTTTAGGGATCTCGATGCCCCTTTGATTGATTAGGAACCCTAGGAAGTCACCTGCTTCTGCGAAGAAAACACACTTGGCGGGGTTCATCTTTAGGTTATGTCGTCGCATCCGCATAAAAACCTATCTGAGGTCTTCGACATGCGTCGCCCGCATTTTGGTTTTGATCACCACATAGTCGATGTAGACTTCAATCAGCTTGCCCAAGATGTCATGGAAGATAAGGTTCATGGCGCGCTTATATGTTGCCCCTGCTTTCTTGAGTCCGAAAGGCATGACAACATACTCAAATGCACCTACAAACCCCGGGCAGCAGAAAGCAGTTTTGTGGCGATCTTCTTCGGCAATAGGAATCTGGTGGTATCCAACGGTTCCATCCATAAAGGATAACACCTCATGCGAATGATACCCGAATCGATGCATGTTCTTAATTTCCTCCTTGACCGCAATCTGGGTCTCAATTCGCATGAATCTTCCATTCTGGCGGACTGGTCGTCTATCAGGATAAGTAGGCAGCCGATGACAAACCAAGTCTGGAGACAAACCAAACATGTCCTCATATTTTTCAGTGAAGCAATCCATGTACTCGCGTAGTAAGGCAAGCAGTTCTTCTCTTTCTTCCTCCGCCAGTTAAGCACTGATGGAAATGAGGAGGGGCTTCTCTGCAGTCTCGACTTGTAAGGTGGGGTCGCGCACTTGAGGTGGTGTATCATCCAAGGCAGCGGGAGCTAACTGAATAATTTCCTCATTGGTGTCAGTATAATCCACTATTTCATCCACATATTCCATTGTCGTGACCTTATCGTAGGCTTCACGTTCCGCCCAGTATGAAAGGAGTCTTTCACACAAGGACTCGCTAGCCTTGCGTGCTTCTTCTGAGGATGCACTAGACATTAGAAGGTTGAAGGGGATCTGCGATGGTGTGAGAACGTTGTAAATCGTCCTTCGCCTGGGTGAGTCCCCATCGCGTTAGGTTGGAAGCCGTGACCCCATATGGGCGTCCTTTGGAGTCGATGCCTTGAACATCCAGCGGGCCCAAGTCAGTATTGTAATAGCGGGCATCGTTAAAGTTAGCGGAGATGAAAAAAGGACGCGGGTCCGCCTTGATGAGGACTGCCTCGCATGCCTCTGTATCCCACACCATGAGTTCTTTGTGCATAGAGGAAGGCACGCAGAAGCTTCTATGGATCCAATCGCGGCTTAAAATCATGCTATAGGATGCGGAACATTCAGCCACAAAAAATGTATAGACCCGTGATGCTGGACCTACCTTGACTCGTAGAAATAGCAAGCCTAAAGTCCTAGAAACTTGCCCGGTGAAGTTCTTGACTATCAAGGACGTGGTTTGGATCATTGAGCGCGGGATACTAAGGAGTCTCATGGTGCGGGTGGTGAATGACATTTACCGCAGCTCCAGTGTCAACCATGACCTTGTTGACTATAATCTCTTCCATTTCAGCCGAAATGTATAATGGCCTCATATGAGTGGCCATGTCTAGGGTCGGTGTGGAAAAGGTCAAAGTCGGTATGCGTGAGACGTTGCTTGTTGCCTCCAATAATGGATCATGCACGGGTTCCACAATGACTTGACCCATCTCGCTGCTGCAAGGCGGGGACATATCACAGACATTGTTGCTAGTGTCTGGAATATCAACCGCATTGCATATTATGTTTGGTGGGAGGGCATATCTCTCAGATATAAAAAACACCATCCCAACTTGGAAAGAGAATTGCTCGTGAACTGGGGTCAACGGAGCCTCTATTTTCCCACGTTCACCTTCAAGCTTTGCGAATGAGCTCGCCATGGAGTTGACTTCTTCATTCCCGAGCCGTGCAGAGACCTCAACGACATTGCATGTGAATGATTCTTCTTGCCCTTCCTCTTGGTCGTCATCTAAAGGAACACGAGGCTCGAAATGGGCCTAGTTGTCTGGTGAGTTTCCGCCAAGGAACCGGGCCATCTATTGGGTGAAGTTAGGGCTAGCAAGAGTACTTTCAGCTACTGGTGGCGCTTCAGTCTCCGGCTGCCTTGGCCACCACACTAGCTTGGTTGAGGACTGCTTGTCCTCAGTTATCTGTTCTCCTATAGCTAAAGGAACCTTGGCAAAACCATCCTCCCTTTTTCTAGGAGAGGTTGGGACTTGTGATCTCCTCTTGGCCTCCAACTCGGGATCAGATTGTGGTTTCTGCCGATGTGAACGTGGTGGTTCTTTCCTTGCTTCCGGTTCCTGGCGAAGAATTTCTCGGGGCCGTGATGAGCGAGGTGACTCGCGCTTTGGTTCAGGCTCTGAGGTAACAAACAGTCTTCGCCGTACTGTAGGAGGTGGCTCCCATCTTCTTTCAGTCCCTGACTAATGCTTGCGCCTTGGTGAAGTTGGTGGCTCCCTCCTTCGGTCAGACTCTGGTGATGGCCTGCGCCGTGAAGGCTGTGGATCCCTTCTTCTCTCTGGCTTTGGGGATGGTCTTCTCCTTGGAGTATGGGGATCTTGTGGTGGTACGATGAGGCGACAGAAAACACTTACCTTCGGGGCAAGGTCATCTGCTACCTGCGCACACACCCGTGGAGGCGTGACAGGTGGCTTTTGGAGTATAGCTTGCAGACCTTCAGCTTCTCTCCACATCCTTTCGGGTGTCTATGCAAGCTGCGAGGGTCGGATGGCGCCATCATCAACAGCCCGCAAGGCACACAGGATGCTGCCATACTTCTTCTGCAATTTCCGTTTCCTGGATTTGGACATGGTAACTGGTCTTCCTCCTTGATGTGTGTACCAAATCCCTTCCTTGATTGCCGATTTGGATGCCGGTGGAATGTAGGGATCAGATAAAATGTCTTGATAAGGGCTCAAGGCCTTATCCTCATGGCATTCGCTGCTAGAATCTGATATGTCCATTCCGCTTGAGGCTGGAGACGATGGTACTTCCTTCGTCCAATGTGATTAGACGAACGTCTCTAAGCGCTTGATCCTCTGTTCTAACTCTTCGCGTGTCTTGGGACTCATGGGCTGGAAATTCTCAACGGGGGACAGTTCATCATCCCGCATGATAGTTTTGCCCTTATCTCTCTTTGAAAAGTGATCGGGCTGAGATTTGGTGACTGACTGCCTTGCCAGGTCACGATTCCCACTCTGATTCGCCAGCACAATATAGTCAATTGCTGGTCTCTTGCGGTTTCTACATGGCGGTTCTCGCGAAACTGCATTTGGAGAGATGTCCAAAGTGATCACGTGATGGCCGATACAAGGCCAAGCAACGTCAGCAGTTGCAATCATGAATCCACCTCTGTCTTTAAAGTGAATATACTTGAGATCGAGCCAGTCCTGAACTTGTTCCCGAAGTTGGTAACACTCGCGGGTTCTATACCCCCAGCTATTGTGGAACTTGCAATGCATGCGACCCTCTTTGTATTCAACATAAGGTAAGGCCCTGTCCACCATAACAAGCCCATCCTCGATTAGGTCGTCTAGAACCTCATGCGTGAGGTTGATGTTATAAGTGTACTGGCGAGATGGTCGAGTTGTATTAGCATTGTCCTCCTCGCGGCCTCTCTTAGACGCTCGGCGCAGACTCTCATCCTTGGGGTGATCAGACAAGTCCAAGGTGACTCTTCGCTGATTTAGCTTTGGTGCGCGGTGATGCCTTCTCTCCTCTGCGAGGTCGTTCCAATTTACTTCGACAATTCCGACCGTGGATGGAAAAGGATCCACATCCACCAGCGAGGCGGAACTCCCTGGAGTCTATAATTTCAAGGCGCCAGAGTTCAGCCAGGTCTGAAGCTGGTCTCGGAGCTTGACACAGTCTTTGGTGTTGTGATTATGGACATTATGGAACGCACAATACTTTTTGTCTTTCAGCTCCTCCTTGGACGAGATCTTGTGATCCAAGCGCACATACTTCACCTCGATCAAGTCATTAAAGACAAGATGGGTGCTTTTAGCATCATACGAGTATGACTCGTACTTAGGCTTGGTCCATGCAAATGACTGAATGGTGATTGGCTCGCGGGTCATCTTGAGATTTTTTAGTTTGTTAGCCAATGGCCTCCCAGTCAATTCAACCGCTCTGATGTCTTCATAGTCCTGCACGGACTCCATCTCTTCCTGCCTCTGATAATATGGGTCGTACGTGGATGACTGGAGGCCAACTGCCCCACTGTCCTACTTCTCCCTGGTATGTATGTCCCTTTTCAAGCGTTTGCCTGCTCATCCATTTCATTGAGTATAAGCTCATAGCTGCCGACCTTGTTGATCAGATCGCCCATGGATGTGAAGCGCTCTCCATGGTGCTTCAACCTTTGGCAATGCTCGAGTCCGCGGGCCGCCAATTTAATGGCTTCCTGCTCAGGTAGGAGGAAGTCACATTTGGCTTGTTGAATCTTGAAACGCTGGAGGAAAGAAACCGCTGACTCCCCGCTTTGCTGGTTCATTTGAGTGAGAGATTGAAGGTCAACCTCGGGCTCGATGGTTCCATATGTTTCCCTGAACAGCCTCTCTATGGTGGGCCAGTCCGCGATGGACCCTGGCTTTAACCTGGAGTACCAAATGAAAGCAACTCCGGACAGAGAAGTCCCAAAGAGCTTGAGCTTGAGGATGTCATTGTTCCTATATTGGCAGCACTGAACTTTAAAGCGGGCCATATGCGTTGCTGCATCCTCCTTTATTTCCCCAGAAAAGGTGGTGAAGACAATGTTCTTAAAGCCATGGGGAAACAGATACTGTGCCACACTTTCAGGGTAAGGATCGCGATACTGGAGGTCAGAATCGCTTTTTCCGGTCTGCTCCTTGACAATGGATGATATAAGCTAGCGCCAGTCGGCTATAGTCACAGGTGCCGGTTCGCCTCCCTCTTCATCGTTAGGCCATGCAGAAAAACTGGCGGCCTGACCAATATTCTTGGAAGCTGGGGCTGAAAGAGTAATTATGGGGTCTTCTTGTGTCCCGCTTCCTTGGCGTGGCGCGTTGTTGAATCCCTTGGAAGGACTAGAAGAGCCGCGCGGGGGCGGATTCTTTGAAATGCCTGACCCTAGCGCGAGCTGCGGAGTCTTCTGAGCCCTGACTTTTGGATTTCCTTTGGGGCGCTCATTTGGCGGGATATACTTGGATGTCCCCTCATTCGCACTCGCGCCAGCAAGTTCTAGGGTGAGATTCTTTGGCACTTGCGCCTTCACCCAGTTTTCGACTTCAAGGAGCCGCAGGTTTTGGCGGTCCTGTTTCTCTTTGAATTCGTCTAGCTTATCGAGAATGTTTTTGTTTCCGAAGAACGAGGCGTTCTGCTGATCCTGTAGCTTGGTATCGTGACTGTCCAAGCAACGAGTTTGCTCATCCAACATCGCGCAGGTGTGAGACAGGCTCTCTGTATTCCGCTTCACTGCCTCTGAGTTCTGGTCCAAGTCCATGCGGATTTGCTGGAGACTAGCCTCGACGAGGCCCTTGGTTTCGATGAATTCGCCCACGAGTTGGCCATAATCCTCACTGAGTGCGGTGAGTTTGTCATGGTTAGCCATCCAGAGGACTCTATCTTGCTTGGACTGCTCGTTTGAGTTAGCAACGAGTTGTTGAGTGGTGGAGACCTGGTTTGTCAAATCTTGGACTTGGTCCTGGAGCTTTGCGAACATCTGGAGGACTTGCTCCATAGGAGGAGCAGATCCCATGTCTTGGGTTGATTGAGAGCTTGTCATGTCGGGTTCACCGAAGTCTGGATTGCAAAACTTAACGAGAACCTGTTCTTGAGTCAGTGAACGGCAAGCCGCACTGTTATGGGGCTTGTACCATTGTGATCTATGTTTGAGACAAGAAGGCTGATGCTTCTTGTATGGTGTCTCCTCATATTTCCCTATATTGTTTCGCTTGAAATCCCTTGTCCCACTGGGCATGCCAATGTTTTGGCCACGATCCTTAGCGTGCAGAGCCAAGGTGAATAGCCAACAAAGAGAATGGGGGAGTGTTGCGGGCGTGCCACCTTACGGACGAGAAAAAGGTTGTATGCATGCTTGACTTCTTGAATCAGACAAAAAGGAGTTCCAGGTGCCACCTCAGATGAGGAATTAACGAGCACAAGGCGGTCGATACTCACGGCGGTGTGAGCAGAGCAACTATAGAGAAGATTCTGAGGAATCAGGGTAGAGTCCGGAGAGCTCTGAAGAATCTAGGCTGCGGAGCGCTTAGAAATCAAGGTTTCAAGGTAGCTCGAAGAGTAACTGGTTTGCAGTTTGTTGTGTTTGTTTGATTGATTGTTTGATTGTGTCCTTCTGTGTCAGCCGTCGAGCTTCTTTATATAGTGGGAGCAATCCTTGCCGCGAAAGAAAGATAATCAGAATCCTTGTTGGACTCTGCAACGTGAAGCATGAGGACACTATTCCTCCCATGCAGACCAATCCTTATGTGACACATATCCAATTCGCACAGTCCGCATAGGATAAGGTCTGGACTCCCATGCGAAGCGGAATTAAAAGTAATCCTTATCTCGCGGGGTATCACAGTCCATGTAGAAGACAAATAACTCGCACTAACGGGCTATTGCAGCTTGCGGGCCAAAACAAGGCTTTTTAATAAATTAGGGCCACATGGATTAGCCCAAAGCGTGTCAAAGACTGTAAAAAGTCTAAAACGATTATAAGCATTCGATCGGGCTCCGTGTGTATTTACCTCGCTAGCTCGCGAATCAGTTCGCCAGTGCCTAGATGCATTCTGCCTCGCCTAAGCTAAGTCAACAAATAACTCATCCCGCGCGAAGGCATTCCGCGCGAACTGTGTTTTCTGTAGGAGGCGTGCGAGCTCGCGAGATTCTCACTCCGCGCGCGGTCATTCCGAAAGCACGTGAGATCTGTTAGTCCGCGAGGAGCCACTCCGCGTGCGGACTTTGTATTTCATCTCGCGTGGTGCTGGCGGGCCGTCATTTGTAAACTTTAAAGGAACTTGGGCTCGCCGACCGACATAGACCAAGAACTTAATTAATATTTACATAGACAATTACTGTCCAGTAAAAATATTAATTTAGGCGTAAACAGTTGCTAGTCTTGCTACCAACTAATTGAGTCACTAAAAACATGCTGCTGCATTTAAAAAAAAAAAAAACTACTACTATATTAGCTGAGTCACTAAAAGTTTTATACTACATTTACTGGAAATAGCTTTGCTACTGCAATTACTAGAAGTAGTTGTTACTATATCGGCTGAGCCACTGAAAACATACTACTACATTTATTGGAAATAGCTGCTACTGCATTTACTGAAAGTAACTGCTACTACATTAGCTGAACTACTAAAAAACTGCTATTATTGTACGTACTGAAAATAGCTGCTAACTTGCTACTACATTTGCTGAACCATTGAAAACCTACTATTGTACTTACTGAAGCTGTTGCTACATTAGTTACACCACTAAAACTCTGCTACTACATTTTATTGGAAGTATAGTTTTCCAGCAAAACATACTACTACATTAGTTGAGCCGCTATAAACCTGCTACTACTTCTAGTGGGATGTTAACCCCTGCTACTACTTTTTACTGGAATGTTAACCCCTGCTACTACTTCTACTGAGATGTTAACCTCTGCTACTACTTCTACTGGAATGTTAACCCCTGCTACTACTTCTAGTGGGATGTTAACCCATGCTACTACTTTTTACTGGAATGTTAACCCCTGCTACTACTTCTACTCAGATGTTAACCTCTGCTACTACTTCTACTGGAATGTTAACCTTTGCTACTACTTCTTCTGAAATGTTAACCCCTACTACTACTTCTACTGAAATTAACTGCTACTACACTAAATTATTGAAAATCTGGTACTGTATTCGATTTACTGAAAAATCTCAAAATGAGAGACTTTTCTCTTCTAAAAGTATATTTAATTAGTGTATGGTTAGTTTGGTAAATTAAATTATGACACATGGTATGTAGATAAAAGATTGTCCTTAATTGTTAAAAACTGTCCTTATTTGTTTAATAACAATATAAGTGGATTTATTTGTGTTTCAAATCCTTTTGAAAGATGTATATATGATTTGCTATTCCTTTTTTGATATATATGAGGGATGAGGGATTACTCCAACTTTTCGATCACAAAATCACATCTTCACCGTTCAATATATAGTTCTATATGAATAGATCACTTCTGCAAATTTTCAAAAATTTTGGTGATCGTTAAGGCATTCAAAACTACGATTTATAATTATAAGCATCAACGGTTCAGGTTTGGCAGATTTGGTTCGTTCATTGATTTAATCTTGTTCGACATCTTAACGATCACCAAATTGTCTAACAATTTGTATAATTGATCTATATATAATGACTAACAAACTGAATGGTAGAGATTCAAAAATATAATTGAAAAGTTAGAGTAATCTCTTATCCCTCATATAACAGCAAGAGAAGGAGGAAGAAAACAAAAAGGGCTTTCTGGAGTTCGGGGTTGGGGAAAGAATGAGAGTGAGAGGGGCCTATCGGGGTTTCGGGGTGTTTGAGTGAGTTACAGGGGGGGTTTGTTGGACCTGTTGTAGAGACTATTATGGATGGTTTGAATAAGTTGCAGTGTGTTGTGCCATCAAGGAGCAAGGATTGTGAAATGTGACTGTGAAGGGGGGTGATAATGATATTTTCAAAACTACTGAACAAAGACAGAATGAGGCTAAACCATTGGTGGGGTTTCATTCAATCATTTTCTGCTCTCTGGCTCTCTTCTATAATTGTGAGAGGGGAAATGTCAGGTGGTGATTTTTGCATGTGAGATTTGCAGGTTTAGTGTACATAACTGCATAAGTGCATGAAGTTCATAACTCTTTGGTTAATTTCATGATCATAATTCACATTAATGGGTATTACCAAATCAACACCATTTATATAAAATAGCATGAGGAAGGAAAAATTAAAAAAGGAAGACAAGCAGAAAGAATATAATCAGGCATTGATTGTCACACCCCAGTTCTTAAGTTATTTTACGGTTATTTATTCCGGTATTATTTTAATCTTTTACCGTATTAATTAACCGTTTACTGTTAAAGACTTTAAAGTTGACTTTTTATTTCGTTGGGAATTTGGGAAAACTTTCTTCATGAAAGTTGTAGAGGACATCGTTACGAGTTCGTAGACATACTACGCGTTGAATTCAGAGTTAGCATGATAAAGTTATGAATTTATTGGCAAAGTTTGGAGTTAGTAAAAAAAGGAAATTTTTGAGTTAAGTTAAGAGTTGGGCCCGGGTGGCAGCCCAAGCCCAAGCTCCTTTCTCTTTTTCTTCTCTCTTTTTCCTCTTCTTTTCCTTCTCTTCTGTTCTTCTTTCTCCCGAGTCTTCTTCGCCGGAGAGCCTCGTCGTTGCCCGCCGCCGTCCCGCCAGCGACGGACCGCCGTTCCGGCCCAGGAAGGACCCCCGTCGTCTCCTCTCTCTCCCCGGCCAACCATCCGAGCCGGTAGAGCCGCCGGAGAGGAGAAAAGCCGCCGGAAGCCGCCGATCGACATTTCGCCGGAGCTCCGTCCTCCGGCCACCATAGGCCGTGATTTTTGGCTCATTTTGTAGCCCTCATCAAGGTGAGTAATCCCTCCAAAAGAATCGGTTTAATTCGATTTCGTTAAGGTGGTTTATATAATTGGAAGTTTTAGGAATTTTAGGATGTTTTAGTTCGATTGCCCTAGTTAGCCTCGGAATTGGACTAAGTGCTAGTTGTGAAAGTTGTTGGGTATGATGAGAGGATTATTCTGTAAAAATTTGAGAGGCATTGGATGTCACATCCCGACCCGTAAATTTTTACCTTATTTACTAGCTTGGTTATAATAAGAATTTTACCGTCTCTGTCATTGAAGTTATAGTTTAATTGGTCCCTAGAGGGGTTTCGGGGACAATTATGCTCGGAGGATTATTCGTAGGAGGAAATTATGACGACGGTAAAAATGGTAAATTTTAGCTAGTAAAAGGTAATTTTTATTCGGGTATTATTTTTTTTGAGGTGTTATTTGTGGAGTTGGGTTGTTAATTAGTGTGAAAGACCCAAACCATTTGTTAATGGGGGTGAAAGACCCAAACCATTTGTCTTCTCTTTTCCTTCTCTCTTTCTCCCCGATTCTCTCTCTCTTCTCCCCCGTCTCCCTCTGTCGCTGCCTTCTCCAGCGCAGCTCCGCCGTCTCCGGCCACCCCTGGCGGCGAGACCACCGCCGTTCTCTCCCTCTCCTCCTCTCCTTTCTAGCCCAGCCCGTGGATCACGCAAGCGAACCAAATCAGAGGAGATCGAAGCTGTTGAACCCGACTGTGTTCGTCGGATTCCGACTAGCTCGGGCAGCGACGATGGCAACGAACGGTAGGGTTCTTCTCCTCCTTCCTTTTACTCCAATTCCATGTCTTTATTCTGTTGATTCGTGCCCTAATTAGAGGAGCCCCTTTTCTTCTGCTTTTCTGGGTTTTCCGGCGTACCTCTGGCGATCAAGTTCTCAACGTTTCCGGCCTCTCTTCCTTGTTCTGACGAGCAAGGTTGCTTCCTGGCAGACCCAACAACTGAGTGTAGGATGTGAGTGGAGTTTGGTTGAGGATGGAGCTTATTCGGGTCAGGACAGAGAGAGACAGAGGACTGCAGGTCGACCTCCGGCAAGGAGAGGTTGCTGGGTTCGAGTGGTGTACGGTTTGGAGGTAAGGAGTTTGTTTTGGTCGGCTGTGTTATTGTTTGTGTTGCGGTTAATGAGTTGAATTGTGACTGCACTCATTGTTGAGGTTGATGATTGTCGATAACTTGGTGATAGGAATTTATGGGGAGGTTATGGCAAAATTCCGGCAAGTGGCCGGAATCCGGCAGAATATTCCGGCAAGTCGTCGGAATCTGGCGAAGGCAGTTAGTCCGACAAGAGCAGTTGAGGTAGTTATCGAAGTTTTCCTTTTTGTTTTGCGTTGTTTCATAAATAGGAAAGTTTATCGGTTTATAATCGGAAATCTTTCTAAGTGAGGAAAGTTTCTATTTTGGGGAAACTTTCCCTTTTTGAAAACTTCCTATTTATGGAAACCCTTTTTGGGTGCCCTTAGTAATTTTTAGGGTGAAGTTGTGTAGAGAGGAAATGAAGGAAATTCTTGGTTTTGTTTGATCGTAGGGGATCATAAATTAATTTTGGAAGTATTTTGGTTAATGTGTTAAGGCATGGAAATTGATGGTGACTTTGTTTCTAGGTTAAGGTTCATTCCGAGTAAGTTATAGTTGCGAAGTTTAGTCGGAATTGATTATTTATTATATGTCGGTCAATCCTGGTCAACCTAGGATACTTAGTCAATTTAAGAAGAAGACGAATCATTGAATATTTCGGAATTTGGTTTGACCGATTTATTCTGTTGTTTATTATCAGACGTGGGATTGACTCGAGATTGTGAATAGTGGAGGCAGCGCTCGAGGAGTATGCCGAGCATTGGAAGGCTTAGGCCTAATACTGTGAGTGGACGTTTATTTTTAAAATAATATGCATGCTATGGTTCATGATTGAACATTTCCTTTTGTTGGAATTTTGACGTCAATTAATTTGACGCTTTTATTTCCCTTGGAGAGATACCGAAAATGGGATTTTCGGTGGATATAAATATGTATTTGTGAGAGAGTATGTATAGAAAATGCTAGCTAGCCATATGTGTCTGTCCACCTTAATGGCGTAGCATATAGCCGCATTAAGGCGTGACGTGAGCGTTGGACGTAAGCGTAGTAGCCCTATTTGAGTGTTTAATTCATATAGGGAGTATGGACACATATTTATACACCGTCTGTCCACCTTGATGGCGTAGTGTAGCACCGCATTAAGGCGTGACGTGAGCGTTGGACGCGAGCGTAGTAGCCCTATATAGACCCATGAATCTATATAGGGAGTATGGACGTGTGTAAATACATACATATTTTATAGAGCCTGAGAGGCTTGATATTATGAGATGAAAGTTTTATCGCTTGCAGCATGCATTCAATTTTTCTTTAGAAATTGATTTGGGGAAACATAATATTTTATTCGTTAATTTATTTTTGTCCACTCACTCTAACGTTTCGTTTTCAAATGTTTTCCCCTGGGCTCTTCGTTTTAAAAATGCCCAATTTGCAGGATTGCATAGTTGTGGTCGGACGTATATGGAGAAGAGGCATAGTCAATAGTGTAGCTTCCGTTCATTTTTATATTTCTAGTTCATTTCCTTTCAAATAGAGTTGCTCTGAACTGTGGCTGTTGGCTTTGAGATTTTCTTGTTTAAGTTAGTATTTAAATTGGGAGATGTTGTGATTTGGGGAGCACGAAGGCTCCAGGAGTTTATGGATGGATTTAAATTTTCAGAAGTGTTTGCAGGTTTTATTAAGAAGGGTTGTCCATTTTCAAGGGAGGTTATGTCGAATTTTTCGGTAAACTTTCCTTCGAGGTGGTCCCCGCACGACTTACTCCGGGTTTCAGGGTGAAATTCGGGGTGGGTCGTGGGACGCCATTATATCTATTAAGCGGTCCTCATCATATGTGAGTTGAGCGCTTGGCGTGGGATGCCATTATAGCCTGGGAGGCAACCGATCGGTATATGTATATATTATTAGCAGCTAGCTATTATTTAGCGGTCCTCATCATATGAGAGTTGAGCGCTTGGCGTGGGACGTCATTATATCATTTTTTTCTGCCAGTGGGGAAGAAGTATTCTTTAGATAAATTGACGGAGCTTTATGTGAATGAGAGTGTGAGACTTCATGGGGAGCTTTGCAGGAAGCTGTAGCCTTACCTCTTTGAGTGAAAGGTATGTAAATTTCGGGGACGAAATTTTTATAAGGAGGGGAGAATTGTCACACCCCAGTTCTTAAGTTATTTTACGGTTATTTATTCCGGTATTATTTTGATCTTTTACCGTATTAATTAACCGTTTACTGTTAAAGACTTTAAAGTTGACTTTTTATTCCGTTGGGAATTTGGGAAAACTTTCTTCATGAAAGTTGTAGAGGACGTCGTTACGAGTTCTTAGACATGCTACGCGTTGAATTCAGAGTTAGCATGATAAAGTTATGAATTTATTGATAAAGTTTGGAGTTAGTAAAAAAGGGACATTTTTGAGTTAAGTTGAGAGTTGGGCCGGGGGTGGCAGCCCAAGCCCAAGCTCCTTTCTCTTTTTCTTCTCTCTTTTTCCTCTTCTTTTCCTTCTCTTCTGTTCTTCTTCCTCCCGAGTCTTCTTCGCCGGAGAGCCTCGCCGTTGCCCGCCGCCGTCCCGCCAGCGACGGACCGCCGTTCCGGCCCAGGAAGGACCCCCGTCGTCTCCTCTCTCTCCCTGGTCAACCATCCGAGCCGGTAGAGCCACCGGAGAGGAGAAAAGCCGCCGGAAGCCGCCGATCGACATTTTGCCGGAGCTCCGTCCTCCGGCGACCATAGGCCGTGATTTTTGGCTCATTTTATAGCCCTCATTTTATAGGAATTTTAGGATGTTTTAGTTCGATTGCCCTAGTTAGCCTCGGAATTGGACTAAGTGCTAGTTGTGAAAGTTGTTGGGTATGATGAGAGGATTATTCTGTAAAATTTGAGAGGCATTGGAGGTCGCCGGAAAATGGCTGCCGGCCGCCGCTGCCGGCGGAGCCGTCGCCGGCGCCGCGGCCGGAAAAAATATTTTATGTAGAGATTTTGATGAGGAGTTTAAAGGATTAAGTTTTAGAATTTTTGGAGGAGTTTTGGATAGGTTTAAGAATTGTTGAAGTTATGTATTTTTGGCGGATTATTAATTAATAATTCTGCCATTGGAATTTATTTGGTGAAAAGTGCTTTTGAGGATGTCGGTAAAAATTTGTGGAGTTTTGAGGTTAGCTGTGGATTTAAGATTTTGGAGTATTAGGCTTGGTTAAGCGCGTAGCATATTAAATTATGCATGTTTTGCTTTTGAACGTTCGGTGTTTCATTTAAGGTTTTAATATTATTTTTGTCTAGGCCGTGTGGAGGATTATTCAGCAGAAGCTTCGGGTCGTCGACTAGCTTAGCTGAGCACGGTGAGTGGACCTTTGATTTTTATATCATGCATGCGCTAAAGTTATTTAATTTTAAAGGCATTTGGAGATATAATATTTTGTTGGATTATCGAGTTCCACTTATTTTCCGGAACTCTCTTGCTAATTTTAGTTGACACGTGGGACGTGTCAAGTGTTTTATATTATTTTCATGTACAGTTGGGAACTGTACTGTGCGCTATGAGTTTATTATCATTTATTTAGGGAAGTGTGGATCTTTGTATTTTAATATTGTACTTCACCCTAAAAGGGTTGACTGATATTATTTATTGTTAGCTTGGCGTGGGACGTCATTATATTTATTTAGCGGTCCTCATCATATGTGAGTAGAGCGTTTAGAGTGGGAAGTTATTATAATCCCACCAGCGGTCCTTATTATATGAGAGTTGAGCGCTTGGCGTGGGACGCCATTATACTTATTTAGCGGTCCTCATCATATGAGAGTTGAGTGCTTGGCGTGGGACGCCATTATATCTATTAAGCGGTCCTCATCATATGTGAGTTGAGGGCTTGGCGTGGAACGCCATTATGGCCTGGGAGGCAACCGATCGGTATATGTATATATTATTAGCAGCTAGCTATTATTTAGCGGTCCTCATCATATGAGAGTTGAGCGCTTGGCGTGGGACGTCATTATATCTATTAAGCGGTCCTCATCATATGTGAGTTGAGCGCTTGGCGTGGGACGCTATTATAGCCTGAGAGGCTTATAGTATTGGTGAAATATTTTCCCTATTTATTGTGATTTATTGAGAACCAATGGGATTGGTCGTTATTTTGGTTTATAAGTAATTGCGGGAAGACTTTCAGAAATGGCGTGCTTAAATATATTTTTTTTTCTTCTAATTAAAATTATGGGAGAGCATCGACTTGATTTAATTGCTCCATATTTCTTTTGTCATTTATTTTGTCCACTCACTCTAACGTTTTAAATGCTTCTCCCCTGGGCCCTTCGTATTTAAAATGCCCAGTCTGCAGAGTTCGGTTCGGCTAGGATAGGAGGCGTGTCATAGATTTCCACCTCATCCAGTTTTCCCATATAGGTTACCAGTTAACCTACTGTATTGTTTATCTCATTTTCCTTAGTAGTTGCTCTGATAACTTTGGGATGTTTTAAGTGTTGTTGTCGTTGTAATGTTGTGAGTTAAGAGCTTGTGACTCCACCTTTAAGTGTTGAAAAAGGTTTATCTGACATGTTACTTGAGAGATTAATTTCATGAAATTATTTCGATTTCTTATGTTGGTTGAGGTGGTGGATGTTTATTTGGGGGAGCGGATGACTCCAGAAGATGTGGATTGAATTGTTTTAGAAGTGTTTGAGTTTTAGTGATTTTTCTTCCAGGTAGGGTTGCTCATTTTCAAGGGAAGTTATGCCAAAATTTTAGTAGAATTTTCCTTGAGGTGGGTCCCGCAGGATTCAACTCGAATTTCAGGGTGAAATTCGGGACGGGTCTTGACATTGATGGCCCAGTCAACTTTTTGGTCACATGTCAATGAAATTTATATGGTTCCTGAGTTTAAAGAATTCCAATCCTCCGATTGGTTGTTGTTGTTTCTTAATTCTCCCCAGATTTGTTTTTTTTTTCATTTTAATTTACCCAGATTGTTTTAGAATGCAATAAATATTGAGAAATGAATAGAGATGCAGTGAATTCCTTTGTAGATTCTCTGTGCATTCTAATTTTGAAATTAAGACTTTCGGACGGAGGTCTTAACTGATGATGTTCATTATCTGTATCTTACATGCATGTAAATCTGGGTTCTGGACTGTGACTGTATATATGTAACAGGTGTCCTAGTCTTAGAGGATATAAGGTTCTGACCATTTGTAACGGGAACCTTTGAATGATGGGCTCTATGTATGGTTAGGCGTGGCTAAGATTTAAAATATCAGTATTTACATATATGTCGGAACTTTATAATGAAGAGATTTTTTTTTTATTAGATAAATTATAAGTCAAAATTAGAACTTTTTACTTATAAAAAGAAGATTATGTTAATAGACCAAATGGTATTAGACGAAAATTTATTAAAGGAAACAATGTTAATAGACCAAATGAAAAAGAGAGATATTGAAAAAAAGTAAGGATACGAAAATAAAATTTAGTTTTGAAATACTAATTTATTGAATTTCTATATAAATAAATACAAGTAAGTCGGCCTCTCTCTGCGTTAGGGGTTCCTCCCTAGGGTGAGAGACTGATCGAGCAGGGCCGCTGCAGTGGGTTCGGCAACGTTGGCTTGGTGGATTTTGATTGGCAGGGATTCTGTGTTCAGTCTGTTGCGTTGGGCGAAGGCTTTAGGTAGGTCGGGATTTGGGTCAGGTTGGCGAAGGTTTTTCTTGTCGATTGTTTTTGACCGGAAAGCTCGACTGTGGTTGCTAGATCCGATAGATGTTCTGTTGCGTTTGCTGGGCTTGGGCTAATGGTGATGTTGTTGTGGCAATGCCGGCCATCGGACTAGGCGGCGCCGACGGACGGGAAGATGAATGCTTGGTGGGTGCCTATCTTTGGGTGTCCTTAGAAGATGGGCCTCGGCCCAACTTTGGGTGTGGGCTTATGGTCTAGCATTGAAATTCTTATTTCATATGTTTAATTCTTAGTATTTCTAATTGTACACCAATTGCGGTATCTAGGCAACTAGGTCTACTTTTAAAGGAAGTTAGGTGGTGAGATGAGTGTTCTTTTATGAAGACTCAATAATTGAGCTAAACCTGTTTGTAATGAGGGTATCGGTCAATTGTTGTTTTTAGAAAACTCTGACGCAAGTCGATGTATTTCTACACATTGATAATAACCATAAACACATTTCATTATTGCCCTATTGTGATTCATTTGAGATCTCATTGCACCCTACACTTAATCCGATAATATGAAAACGTAGGGTAACTGAGAAAACACGTATGAGATGAGGAGTAGAGGTGTAAATGATGACCAAATTACGAAATTTTACAGATATTTATTTAAAATGTCAGAGATATACCTTAAATATCTTAAATATCAGAGATATTTAACTCTTTTAGAAAAATTTCGCAAATACGGTTGAAGATAAGATATTTACCTCCAAAATATATCGGTTACTCAAAAAAAAAAGATATCAGTGTGTGTGTGTGTGTGTATGGTCCGGTTCAAGAGACACAATATTTGACAACATTTTTTACACTATTTTTTATCCCTTAGATCTTAGTTGATCAAATGGTTGTTATTGATTGTAAGTATGATTTGGCAAGTGACATACAACAATAATATTATTTTCATGCAAAAATATAAATAAATTTAGCTAAACAATTTCTTTTATAAAGAAATCCATTTACATGATCGAAGAACTCCAGAAGAAACATCATGTTCTTCACCGTGAAATGAAAATCAATGGTGCTTATATGGCAAATATATGTGCTTCTCTTCAAATAAAAATACTAACTTAATATTAATCTTCGTATCATCTAATCTTTCTCTTCACACAAGTAAATCAATCTTCTTAATTAATTTCTATAACTAATCGGCAATCTAATCAATCGTGTTTTATATACCTATGTAGTGAGATCAATTATAGGCATGAGCAAACCCTATCGTATGAACTAAGGAGATCAGTTGTGGCCATCAGCAAACCCCGTAGTGTGGGCATAGCAAATTCAATAAACTAATAATTATGGAAATTGATTCTTTGCTTTTAAAAGCATGTGCAGTGGAAGAAATCAATACTATGATTGTATGAACTACGTCTAAACTCTTCTTTATTTCCCTTCTTCAAAAATATGGTATATGGGTGTTTTTCTTTGGTTTTTTGGGTAGAAAAATATAAATTTATGATTTGATATCTCTCAGATTTGTTCGTCATTTAAAGAGAATCAAACACACCTCTTTCCCATGAATATGGACATTCTATTTCTTGTTGATATGGGTGTTCTTCTAGAATTCTGTTCTTCTGCAGTTTCAATTCATGTAAAGAATTTCTTTGAATTTCTTTATAAAAACAATTGAATTAAATTTGTTTGTATTTTGATTAATAATATTATTACCATGTCACTTGTCAAATCATACTTACAATCAATAACAACAATTTGATCAACTAAGATCTAAGAGATAAAAAAATAACGTAAAAAGTGATGTCAAATTTTTGCATCCCCACTATTCAATTCATTGGGTTATATGAGTAGATCATTTCTACAAATTTTCAGATAATTTGGTAATCGTTAAGGCGTTCAAAACATCGATTTATTTTTAATGATCTTGAACTGTTCAGGTTTGACATAAAATGTGAAACTATTTATTTTAATCTTCGTCATCCAAGCTCATTAAATGACAGATCCATTGGTATGGGCCTAACCCTAAAAATGGCTAAAAATAAGGATCCCTCATTAGAAGAGCCATATATATATATAGGTCCGGTTCAAGGGACACTATATTTGACATCACTACATATTACAAAGTTTACTACCCCTAGTAAATTTCAACTTGGGGTAGTCAACTTGCAATAGAACATCTCCAAGTCCAATATACACTCTGAAAGAGAAACAACTGATGTGCAAACCAAACTGTATTTTACTACCCCTAGTAACTTCTACTGGGGGTAGTAAACTTCTATTTCCAACACCATTATACACATGCAGACCAAGAAAACAATTCGCATTCAACAAAATCAAAGTTTTACTACCCCTAGTATTGAACACAGGCATTACACACATCCAGACAGTGGAAATTACTACCCCTAGTGATCCTGCCTCTATAAACTTCATATTAAAAAGTTTACTACCCCTAGTAAATTTCAACTGGGGGTTGTAAACTTACAATAGAACATCCCTCCATGGCCAATATACACTCTGAAAGAGAAACAACTGATGTGCAAACAAAACTTTATTTTACTACCCCTAGTAACTTCTACTGGGGTAGTAAATTTCTATTTCCAACACCATTATACACATGCAGACCTAGAAAACAACTTGCATTCAACAAAATCAAAGTTTTACTACCCCTAGTATTGAACACCGACAGTGGGAATAACTGACATGCAAACAAAAATTAAAGTTTACTACCCCTAGTAAAGTTTTACTAGGGCTAGTAAAATTGCCACACCGTTTCTACATTGTCATAAAACACATTGAAGCAGAGAAATATGAACCCAGACAACATTATGAGGGGGTATAAACACAGATTTAGGGTTTAGGGTTTCTTTTCACCTGAAATTGAAGAATTTAGCGCGCTGTAGTGGTGGCGATGGAGTGAAGCAGCAGCGGCGATGTACTGAACCAGCAAAGCGGCGATGTACTGAACCAGCAAAGCGGCGATGTATTGAACCAGCAAAGCGGCGCGCGGGGATGGGTGCTAAGGTCTTAATGGAGTGAGGAGTGAGGCAGCGGCGTCGATGGATTGAAGAAGCGAAGCGGCGTCGATGGATTGAATAAGCGAAGCGGCGTCGATGGATTGAATAAGCGAAGCGGCGTCGATTGAGTGAGAACAGTTGAGAAGGAATTAAATTCGGAGTGGGTTCGGTGGACGAGGGAAGCGTTTATTAAGGCTAGGGTATAACTGTATTTTTACTAAAAAAACATTAGTTTGGGCTGTGTAATCTTTTTTTGATTGGTTTGAGCTAGGAAAAAGTAATATTTGTGTATTAGGGCTTTTTCCCATTTAATTATGTGTTAATTTATATGTTTATTTTTTAATATATGTGTTAATTTATTTTTGATTTCGAATTTAGTTTTATGCTATGTTAGTTAATTTATATGTGTTAATTTATATATGTGTTAATTTATATATGTGTCAATATATATATGTGTTAATTTATTTTTGATTTCAAATTTAGTTTTATGCTATATGTGTTAATTTATATATGTGTTAATATATATGTGTTAATTTATATATGTGTCAATATATATGTGTTAATTTATTTTTGATTTCGAATTTAGTTTTATGCTATATTTTTATGATGATGTTGATATATATAATATTGTTATGTAATTATTAATTAAGTATATCTATATATATTGGTATGAAGTTATTTTTGATTTCGAATTTACTTTTATGCTATGTTAATTAAGTATATCTATATATATTGTTATGTAATTATTAATTATGTATATCTATTTATTAAATAAGTATAATTTTAAACATGTATAATTTTTTATACAATAAAGACAAAATAATCTTAGATTTGAGAATGATAAGCTTGAATTTTTACTTTTTCAATGTTGCCTCAGCCTTGATTCAAATTAATATTTTAAATAAGATGAGCGGCTTTTTTCGATCGAATAAGAGTTCAAAGGGCCAAAGGTCCGAATCGTCTGAGGGAACCTCTAGCAACCCCCAACCGACGTTTCAGGGCCAGAAGATAGCCAGGCATGCGAGCCTTCTGGAGACGGCGCCGAAGGTGCTCCTTTCATCGAGGCAGGCGGTCGTCCCTCGTTCCTCGAGGCAGCTGTGGCCTCAGACCCAAACGAAGGTGTCTGCACCCCGTATGCCTGAGATACACCGGGCGCCCACTTCGGGTCCTACTTCTTCGGATAGTGGGTCATCTGGGGTACAGATGCCGCCGCCTCATCTGTTCCTTCTGCGGATGATACCGGCCTTACCTGTAGTCGATGGCTCAGGGACGCCTATTTATCCACTGCCCCCGCCAGTGGCTCTTGAGGCGGCGTACCGGTTCCTGCCTTTTGATACGCCTCTTATTTCTGTGAGGGTATCATCATCGGCGACAGAGACGGAATCCGCCGCCAGCTCCTCAGGTAATCAGTGATGCATGATTATTTTTAAAGGGTCATATATATTTTAATAATCAATTTAGTTTATCATGTGATAGGCACAAAGAAGAAGAGAGGCCCCGTCACAGGGAAGGCTCTCGAGAAGATCGTGGGTACCTTGGGGAGGATCGTCATCGATACTGACGGGGATGGCCATACAGTATCAGGCGGGAAGTCGAGGACGTACTCCGGCCGCGTGGGAGCTCTCATTAGGGATACTCCCTATGTTGTGGTCAGACTGGGGCGAGGTCCCACAGGAGGTTAAGGACATGGTCCACAACTCGATGTCGGTGAGTTTACAAAATAATATTATGTATTACATTGTTGATTTCTCGAAAAGCTAAACTAATTAACGGTTAAATACAAGTGTAGTTTGAGGTTCCCGAGCACCTGAGGGACAGCTGGGCTGACATTGTGCATGGGGAAAGGTACGTTGAAAGTTAATGCAAAACAAAATTGTATGTGATATTAATAATATTTCTAATATTTTTGTTGTATCTGTAGGTACAAGGAGTGGAAGAATGAGTTGCGGAACCATTGGACTACACACGGGAATGCACGTTCTGGTACCCCTGCTAAGTTCCAGTACAGGGAGTACGAGGGGTGTTGGCTTCTGACATCAGAATTCAACAACCCTCGTAAACAGGTATTTAAATAAATTAGTTAGTTAATTTATCATTAAGTACGTGCGTTTTAAAATATTTTACTAATAGTTTACTTTTTTCTTTGAAGGCGGTTTCCCGGGTGAATGCTCAGAACCGGCAACGCAACACAAGGAACCATCATGCCGGTTCTAGACCGTTCGATGTCTTCATGGACGAGGGAACATCCAGAAGTCAACCAGTACGTCTATACGTATGAGAGGGCATATCTTGACTCCTAGGAGGATATTGTAAGTCACCATACGTTTTTAAATTTTTAAATTTATGTAAAAATGTTAATTAATAATTTTTTTCCTATCTATATAGGCGAAGGTGAGGGAGGCAAATGACGAGGTCATGAGTGCCTTAGTGAGGGAGACATGGCTGGACACGCAGGAGGAAGAGATGTCCGAAGCCATGTCCCGGATCGACACTTCGGATCCGACGATTGGGGCGAGGATCATGGGCACAGCCTTCCCACCGAGAGCAAACAACTTCTATTGCCGGGGTCTAGGAAAGAGAGGCGAGGGGGTCCTGAAGACCACTCCAGGATTTCAACTAAAGGCAGCCTCGACCAGCAGCAGGACCACGTCCACGATCAACATGACGACTCAGCTAGAGTCGGAAGTTCAGAGACTACGAGAACAGCAAGCTGCTCAGGCAGCCTCGCAGGCAGCCTATATTGCCTTTAATGCCGCGCATGCAGCCTATGTTGCCGAGATACATGCCATCCAGCAGGCCCAGTAGCAGCAGATGTTCCAGTACATGCAGGAGTTTACAGCTGCCCAGATTCACGGACTTCCGCCTCCACTCATGCCTCCGCCCATGCCGCTACCCCAGCCGCCGCAACCTCCGCAGCAGCCCCCAGAAGCGGATATTAATTTAGACGATATAGAATTTATGTAGTTGATATATACTTTTATGTGTTTGATACTTTTATGTAATTGATACTTTTATGTAATTGATACTTTTATGTAGTTGATATATACTTTTATGTGTTTGTTGTTGGTTTATGGAATTGTTTTGGTGTATTTTGCAGCTTGCTTGGAATGGTAATTCAGAAATTTTGGGGTTTTTTTTTTACTGGAATGGACTTATAACCGACGAAAAAAGCATTAATTCGTCGGCAAAAGTTTTTTTTTAAAATAAGTTTTAGCCGACGAAATATGCTTTAATTCGTCGGCTAAATCCCTATAAAGTCGACAAAATATACTATATTTCGTCGGCCATAGGTGTTTTATATTTTTTTATTACAACCTTTAGCCGACGAATATTTTAAATTATTCGTCGGCTAAAATTTGGAAGATAACCGACGACACAAAATGTCGTCGGCTAAGGTATGGACTATAGCCGACAAAAAATTTGTCGGCTAAAGTATGGACTATAGCCGATGAAATAATGTCGTCGGCTAAAGTCTGGACTATAGCCGATGAAATAATATAGTCGGCTAAAGTCTGGACTATAGCAGACGACATTATTTCGTCGGCTATAGTCCATACCTTAGCCGACGACATTTTGTGTGTCATCGGCTAAAGTCATCACAGACGACCCTTTCCCGACGACACTATACACTACCAGGACAAGTACTTTAGCCGACGAAAAATTTTCATCGGCCTGTTAAAAAAATTCGTCGGCGAAGCTCTTAGCCGACGAAGGTTCGTCGGCTATAGTGTCGTCGGGAAAGGGTCGTCTGTGATGACTTTAGCCGACGACACAAAAAATTTCTTCGGCTAAAGTATGACTATAGCCGACGAAATAATGTCGTCTGCTATAGTCCAAACTTTAGCCGACGACATCATTTCGTCGGCTATAGTCATACTTTAGCGGACGACATTATTTCGTCGGCTATAGTCATACTTTAGCCGACGACATTATTTCGCCGGCTATAGTCCATACCTTAGCCGACGAAATAATGTCGTCTGCTATAATCCATACTTTAGCCGACGAATGTTTTGTCGGCTATAGTCCATACCTTAGCCGACGACATTTTGTGTCGTCGGTTATCTTCCAAACTTTAGCCGACGAATAATTTAAAATATTCGTCGGCTAAAGGTTGTAATAAAAAAATATAAAACACCTATGGCCGACGAAATATAGTATATTTCGTCACTATATTTCGTCGGCTTTATAGGGATTTAGCCGACGAAATATGCTTTAATTCGTCGGCTCAAACTTATTTAAAAAAAAAACTTTAGCCGACGAATTAAGGCTTTTTTCGTCGGCTATAAGTCCATTCCAGTAAAAAAAAACCCCGAAATTTCTGAATTACCATTCCAAGCAAGCTACAAAATACACCAAAACAATTTCATATAACCAACAACAAACACATAAAAGTATATATCAACTACATAAAAGTATCAATTACATAAAAGTATCAAACACATAGAAGTACATATCAACTACATAAATTCTATATCGTCTAAATTAAAGTCCTCTTCTGGGGGCTGCTGCGGAGGTTGCAGCGGCTGGGGTAGTGTCATGGGCGGAGGCATGGGCGGAGGCGGAAGTCCTTGAATCTGGGCAGCTGCAAAGTCCTGCATGTACTAGAACATCTGCTGCTGCTGGGCCTGCTGGATGGCATGTATCTCGGCAGCATAGGCTGCCTACGCGGCATTAAAGGCTGTCTGCCAGGCAATATAAGCAGCTTGCTTGTCACATCCCGGTTCTTAAGTCAATTTGCGATTATTTACTTTTGGGTTACTTTGACGTTTTACCATTTTAAGTAACTGTTTACTATTTAAGACTCCAAAAGTTGACTTTTTCTTCCGTTTGGAATTCGGAAAAACTTCCTTCATGAAAGTCGTAGAGGATGTTAAACGGAGTTTGTGAACACGCGGTATGCTTAAAACGGAGTTCATATGAGAAAATTATGGTCTAAAAACGGAAGGTTTCTATTTCGGTAAAGGGTATAAGAAGAGAGAGGAAGGTTCTAGTGGGATCGGTAAAACCGACCTATTTAATTAAAAGAGGAAAGGAAGGTTCGGGAGAAAGGGGGGAAGAAGAAAGAATTCAGACCCAGACGGGTCATTCTCGACCCGAATGGAGTGGACGTGTCAACCCGACTGGTTCTCCGTTTTTCGGCGACGGAGAGGAGAAAGATTGGTAGCGGCAGCTTCCACTCATTCTCGATGTCATGCCCAAGTCCTTGATTTTCAGATAAGAAGTCTGGAGTGAGAGATTCGAAGTGGAGAAGGAGAGGCTGGGTTGCCGGCGAGTCTCCGATTCTGGCAGCGTCGACGCCTCTCACTGGTATGGATAGCTTCATCTCCTCATCCTCGACGTTCCTGTATCTTCAGCTTGCCTAGATGAGGTCAGGATAGGGAGAATCTAAGAGGAGGAGTTTCTAAGTTTTCCGGTCGTGTTCTTCGTTTTCTGGCGGCGACTGGTTTCGATCAAGGTATGAAACTTTATCCATTTTTCGAGCTCTACCTTTGTATATGCATGGAATTGAGTTTGGTTGCATTTTGGCGATTTTGGATTTTAGGTAGTGGAGGAGCACCGTCTGTGGCCACTGTTCACGACGGCGGCGGTAGTTGTAGGAGTTTCTTTCTGGCTTTAGTTAGTATATTGAATAGATATATGTGATTGTAGATGCTTGAATTCAAGATTGGAGGAATCGTTGATTTTGGGTCGCTGCTCATTTCGGGTTTACTGTTTGTGTTGGTGATTTTTGTGTTCTTGTTCCATCTCCAATCATATGAAAGTGCAAGAACATGAATTTGTGTTGTTAATGCTGGTGATTAGTTGTTGGTTAATATTGAAGTGAAGGAAGACTGCACAGATTGTTGTTGTTATTGTTTGATGATTTTGGGTTTGTTTATTGAGAGGAGTCTAATGAAGTATAGTTTGGAATTTTTGAAAGAGTTTTGTTAAGGTTTGGGATTTTAAAGATTAAGGTTTTTGCCGGTTATTAGAATGAAAATCCGGCCGTTGGATTTCCTTGATATTTATTCTAAAATGTTAGAATTGAGGAATTAAGGTTATGGTGGAGTTTGATGAAAATCCGGTGAGCTTAACCCTAGTTAGAGTAGTGGGTTAAGCAGAAGAGATTTGGGTATTTATTTTCAAATGTTTAATTTTCCAGAATTTAAGTTTGGTCCTAAGCATATTTATTGTGCCAGGATATGAAGGGAACCTCGCTTGAGTAGTGATTCGGAATTCGTCAGGCTTAGGCCTAAATCTGTGAGTGGACATTTTGGTTTTTAATTAATATGCATGCAAGATTTTATAATTTAGTATTTTATTTTCCGAGCATATATTATAACTTCGGTATATGAAATGATCTTGGAACTTATTCGAGATTGATGCATGGATTAAATGTTGGTCATAATTTATGATTTGAGCTAGGATTGACAATAAGAGATTTGAGTTTGGATTTTCTTTATGATTTCCGGATTTGAGGTTTCATACTGAATTGCATATTATTTGGTTTTTGGAAAGATGATAATCATTGAAGTTATTTATTTCATTGAGCATTTTAACGTGTGGGACACGTCGTTGAATTTAATTAGTTTCTTTGCTCTTTGAATTCTTTGAGTACGGTTGGGAATCGTACTTATGCTTTAATTATGAGTTTCGGGGAAACTCACATGGATTATGTTTCTTTATTTATGCCATACTTGTTTGATTGATATTATTCATGCTAGCATGTCGTTCCGCCTTTCGAGGCGATGTAACTTCCACGTTTTAAGTGGGGTTACTCAAGCCCTTTCCGCCTTCGGGTGATGTGATGTAGTCGACGACATCACGCAAGCCTTACTCCTCTCTGTTATCATAACCTGAAGGTGTAGGGAGTATGGGAGTATTATTGCCTGGGAGGCAACCGAGTCTGGGAGACTCACTTGTATGGCTATAGCTGTTTCTTATTTATCGTTGTTGATTTGACTAGCGGAGCTAGTCCCTTGTTTTGGTACCTTCTTCTATGAAGGTTATTATTTATCTTTGTCAATAATTTGACTAGCGGGGCTAGTCCGTCTTCTTGGGATTTTCTTTAGAAAAGATTTTGTTAACATTTGCATGCAACGAATTTATGGCATATTGGAAGTGGGAAAGTATTTAAATTTTGGTTTCTTATCTTATGTTTGTTTTCGTCCACTCACTCTAACATTTTTAAATTACTTTCCCCTGGGCCCTTTGGTTTTAAATGCCCAGATTGCAGGCTCGGTCTAAGAGAGGTCGAGCGTACATGGAGTCGAGGCATAGTCAGAGGCTGCTTCCGCATATTCTTTATTCGTTGTTTTTCGTTCAACTTTAGATATGCTCTGAAAGTCCTATAGTAAATTATTAATAGTCTTTATTCTTGGTTGTGGGATTATTAGAGTTGAGTAATTGTTATTGGGAGATGTGTTGATCTTGGGGAGCAGGAAGGCTCCAGGTGTTGAGGCTGGTTTGTTTGGTTATAGAAGTGTTAAGTTGGATTTTTCAGGTAAGGGTTGTCCATTTTCAGGAAGGTTATGCCAAATTTTCGGTAAATTTTCCCTTGAAGGTGGACCCCGTAGGATTTACCTTGGGTGTCAGGGTGAAATTCGGGGTGGGTCCTGTCATTGCTGTTCTCGTAGTCTCTGAACTTTGGACTCTAGCTGAGACATCCTGTTGATCGTGGACGTGGTCCTGCTGCTGGTCGAGGCTGCATTTCGTTGAAATCATAGAGTGGTCTTCAGGACCCCCTCGCCTCTCTTTCCTAGATCTCGGTAGTAGAAGTTGTTTGCTCTCAGTGGGAAGGCTGTGCCCATGATCCTCGCCCCAATCGTCGGATTCGAAGTGTTGATCCGGGACATGGCTTCGGACATCTCTTCCTCCTGCGTGTCCGGGTATGTCTCCCTCACTACGGTACTCATGACCTCGTCACTAGCCTCCCTCACCCTCGCCTATATGGATAGGAAAAAAATTATTAAATAAAATTTATAAAAAATTTAAAAATTTAAAAACGTAAGGTGACTTACAATATCCTCCTGGGAGTCAGGATATGCCTTCTCGTACGTATAGACGTACGGGTTGACTTCTGGATGTTCCCTGGCCGCCTCGTCCATGAAGATAGCGAACGTTCTAGAACAGGCATGATGGTTCCTTGTGTTGCGTTGCCGGTTCTGAGCGTTCACCCGGGAAACCGCCTTCAAAGAAAAAAGTAAACTATTACTAAAATGTTTTAAAACGCACGTACTTAATTTTAAATTAACAAACTAATTTATTTAAATATATGTTTACGAGGGTTGTTGAATTCTGATGTCAGAAGCCAATGCCACTCGTACTCTCTGTACTGGAACTCAGCAGGGGTACAAGAACGTGCGTTCCCGTGCGTAGTCCAATGGGTCTGCAGCTCGTTCTTCCACTCCTTGTACCTACAGATACAACAAAAATATTAGAATTATTATTAATATCACATACAATTTTGTTTTTCATTAACTTCCCAACGTACCTTCCCCCATGCACAACGTCGGCCCAGCTGTCTCTCAGGTGCTCGGGAACCTCAAACCACACCTGCATTTAACCGTTTATTAGTTTAGCTTTTCGAGTTATCAACAATTTGATACATAATATTATTTTGTAAACTCATCGACATCGCGTTGTGGACCATGTCCTTAACCTCCTGCGGGATCTCGCCCCAGTCGGACCACAACATAGGGACTCTATCCCTAATGAGAGCTCCCACGCGGCCGGAGTACATCCTCGACTTCCCGCCCGATACTACGTGGCCATCCTCATCAGTATCGATGATGATCCTCCCCACGGTACCCACCATCTTCTCGAGGGCCTTCCTTGTGACGGGGCCTATTTTCTTCTTTGTGCCTATCACATGATTCGGCCAAATTGATTATTAAAATATATCTGACCCTTTATAAATAATCATGCATCACTGATTACCTAAGGAGCTCGCGACTGATTCCGGCTCTGTCGCCGATGATGATACCCTCGCAGAAAGAAGAGGCGTATCAAAAGGCACGAACCGGTACGCCGCTGATGGAGCCACTGGCGGGGGCAGTGGATAAATCGGCGTCCCTGAGCCATCGACTACCAGGTAACACCGGTATAATCCGCGGATGGAACAGATGAGGCGGCCGCATCTGTACCCCAGATGACCCACTATCCGAAGAAGTAGGACCCGAAGTGGGCGCCCGGTGTATCTCGGGCATACGGGGTGCAGACACCTCCGTCTGGGTATGAGGCCACAGCTGCCTCATACCCACGAGGGACGACAGCCTGCCTCGATGAAAGGGGCACCTCCGGCGCCGTCTCCAGAAGACTCGCACGTCTGGCTGTCATCTGGCCCTGAAACGTCGTTTGAGGGTTGCTAGAGGTTCCCTCAGACGATTCGGACTTTTGGCCCTTCGAACTCATCTTCGATCGAAAAAAGCCGCTCATCCTATTTAAAATATTAATCTAAGGCTTTAGATTATTTTGTCTTTAATTTATAAAAAATTATACATGTTTAAAATTATACTTATTCAATAAATAGATATACATAATTAATAATTACATAATAATATATATAGATATACTTAATTAACATAGCATATAAGTAAATTCGAAATCAAAAATAACTTCATACCAATATATATATATATATAGATATACTTAATTAATAATTACATAACAATATTATATATATCAACATCATCATAAATTAACTAACATATCATAAAACTAAATTCAAAATCAGAAATAAATTAACACATATATTCAAAAATAAACACATAAACTAACATAATTAAATTAACACATAATTAAATTAACACAAATTAAATTAACACAAATTTAATTAACAAAAATTAAAGTAACAAAAATTAAATTAACACAAATGAAATTAACACAGGGAGGAGGGTGGGAGGCAGGGAGGAGGGCGGGAGGCAGGGAGGAGGGCGGACCACAACATAGGGACTCTATCCCTAATGAGAGCTCCCACACGGCCGGAGTACATCCTCGACTTCCCGCCCAATACTACGTGGCCATCCTCGTCAGTATCGATGACGATCCTCCCCACGGTACCCACCATCTTCTCGAGGGCCTTCCCTGTGACGGGGCCCCTCTTCTTCTTTGTTCATATCACATGATTCGGCCAAATTGATTATTAAAATATATATGACCCTTTAAAAGTAATCATGCATCACTGATTACCTGAGGAGCTCGCGACGGATTCCGGCTCTGTCGCCGATGATGATACCCTCGCAGAAATAAGAGGCATATCAAAAGGCACGAACCGGTACACCGCTGATGGAGCCACTGGCGGGGGAAGTGGATAAATCGGCGTCCCTGAGTCATCGACTACAGGTAACACCGGTATCATCCACGGAAGGAACAGATGAGGCGGCGGCATCTGTACCCCAGATGACCCACTATCCGAAGAAGTAGGACCCAGAGTGGGCGCCCGGTGTATCTCGGGCATACGAGGTGCAGACACCTTCGTCTGGGTCTGAGGCCACAAGGGCCTCGAGGAACGAGGGACGGCCGCCTGCCTCGATGAAAGGGGCACCTCCGGCGCCATCTCCAGAAGACTCGCGCGCCTAGCTGTCATCTGGCCCTGAAACGTCGTTTGAGGGTTGCTAGAGGTTCCCTCAGACGATTCGGACCTTTGGCCCTTTGAACTCTTCTTCGATCGAAAAAAGCCGCTCATCCTATTTAAAATATTAATCTAAGGCTTTAGATTATTTTGTCTTTATTTTATAAAAAATTATACATGTTTAGAATTATACTTATTCAATAAATAGATATACTTAATTAATAATTACATAACAATATTATATATATCAACATCATCATAAGTTAACTAACATATCATAAAACTAAATTCGAAATCAAAAATAAATTAACACATATATTCAAAAATAAACACATAAACTAACATAATTAAATTAACAAATAATTAAATTAACACAAATTAAATTAACAAAACTTAAATTAACACAAATTTAATTAACACAAATTAAAGTAACAAAAATTAAATTAACACAAATTAAATTAACACAAATTAAATTAACAAAAATTAAATTAACATAAATTAAACCTTGGAGACCGGGAGATCGGGGGAGGAGGGAGGAGGGAGGGAGGAGGGAGGAGGGACGGAGGTGGGAGGAGGGAGGGAGGAGGGAGGAGACTGGGAGGCAGGGAGGAGGGAGGAGGGAGGAGGGAGGAGGCGGCGACGGGAGAGGGACGGAGGAGGGAGGAGACCGGCCGGCCGGGAGAGGGAGAGGGAGAGGGAGAGGGAGAGGGAGAGGGAGAGGGACCGGGAGGGAGGGAGGAGGGAGGAGGGAAAAATTGTGGAAATGAGGGAGGAGGCTAAGGTTTCGCAGTTAAACCCGAAGACTTTAGCCGACGAAATAATTTGTTCGTCGGCTAAAGTTACAAATTTCATCGGCTATACCCCAATTCGTCGGCTAAACCTTCTAAACTCGTCGGCTAAAACTTTGAAATTCATCGGCTAAACCTTTGAAACTCGTCGGCTAAACCTTTGAAATTCGTCAGCTAAACCTTTGAAACTCGTCGGCTAAACCTTTGAAATTCGTCGGCTAAACCTTTATACATTTGGCATGTTGTGATTGTGATGATCAAACTTGAGAAACACAAATCCGGCCGTCAGATCTGACCATCATGATAAAATACATGTATGGGAAAAAATTCTACTTGATCCGAAAAGAATATGGGCTCGATCCGGACGGTCAATCTCGTAAGTCAAACCCCTAAACACACGGAAAAGGTCGTTCGACCGTCTAAATTACGTATTTTGGCTGGACCTCCAACATAAAATAGTTTTAAACCAATGACACACAACAAGTCGTATAAAAATTTTAAGCAAAATAACCACCGAACATAGGGCTACCCATAGGGAGAAAGAATTGAAAATTGCATTGACCGCAACTATCAACACCGAGACATGACCGGAATACCGTGATTTTTCAACCGTAGATGTATTTCACCATTCTAGTCATGTCTTATTTCACGACTTTTTTACGTTTGAAGGTTCTACGTATAGTTTGTTTTTGAAACGGAACATTTACATGATAAACAAGTTATACAACATTAGTACGCATGTTGTGATTGTGATGATCAAACTTGAGAAACACAAATCCAGCCGTCAGATCTGACCATCATGATAAAATACATGTATGGGAAAAAATTCTACTTGATCTGAAACGAATAAGTGCTCGATCCGGACTGTCAATCTCGTAAGTCAAACCCCTAAACGCACGGAAAAGGTCGTTCGACCGTCTAAATTACGTATTTTGGCCGGACCACCAACTGAAAATAGTTTTAAACCGATGACACGCAACAAGTCGTATAAAAATTTTACGCAAAATAACCACCGAACATAGGGCTATAGTAGGTATTAGAAAAATTTTAGGGTTTAGCCGACGAATACGTTAGGGTATTCGTCGGCTATAGTATGTAATTAAAAAATTAAAAAATAACTATAGCCGACAAAATATTAGGTTATTCGTCGGTAAAAGCCATCTTAGCCGACGAATTATAGTGTATTTCGTCGGCTAAAGTTTGTAATAAAAAAAATAAAAAACATCTATGGCCGACGAAATTAAGGTTTTTTTCGTCGGCTAAAGTTTAAAAAATAAAAAATAAGTTTTAGCCGACGAATTAAGGCTCTTTTCGTCGGCTATAGTATGTAATTAAAAAATAAAAAATACCGGAATAGCCGACGAAATATTAGGTAATTCGTAGGCAAACACCATCTTAGCCGACGAATTATAGTGTTTTTCGTCGGCTAAAGTTAAAAAATACATTAAAAAAACAGACGATATTAGTAAACCATACATTAAAAAAACCTGTTCATCATGTATCACCAAAATTCATATAAAATAACTGAAATATGAATTCAACATGTGTAAACTATAAAGGAAAAGGTCTTTGAAAAATTATACAAATTAATAGATTTCGTCCTCTAAATTAAAACTAAGGCTCGTAATCGGAATCATCCGATGAGTCTTCTTCGGTGTCAGAATTAATTTCTGGTAATATATGTCTTTCCTCATCGCCAGAGTCTTCGTCTGTTTCTTGATTTGGATCAACATCAACAAGCCTTGGCTCTTCATCATGAATTCGCACCGAACGACCCGCTTTAAAATTATTAAGGCGAATGGTAGAGGAGTTAGGAATACATATTGCGTTGGGTTCTTGATACGCATCATCCTCTTCCTCGTCTTCGGCCTCTCCAAGTGTAGCCTCCCGGTAAATGTTTCGAGGGTGCACAAGGTTGACTACTTTCCACGCGTCACCCTTAGCAAGGTCATCAAGATAAAACACTTGTTTTACCGATGTGGCAAAAACGAACGGGTCATCTTCGTAAGAACTTGTAGCAGTGTTCACCGATAATATTCCATACTGATCGGTCTTCATGCTCTGCGGCCTAGTATCAAACCATCTACACTTGAAGAGGTGCACTGTCATTCCTTGCCCATAAACGAGTTCCACCACTGAATCAAGAACACCGTAATAGTCAACTCCATTCCACTCGCTACGTGCCATGACCCCTGAATTTTGTGTTCTCCTTTTGTTGTCTCTTTGTTCGCATATAAATTGCACGTCATTCACCTTGCACATCGGATAAACTCTTGAGACTATCGGCTTCATCGCTAGAAGTCTTAGTTCGTGCGACCAATTTGGGTGACCATCAAATTGAATATGGTTCATCTGCAACCAACCATCTCAACTGTAAATATGGATAATTATGCAATAAACATAAACCAGTAGAGAAAAATTAAATTACGTACCCAACCGCCAAAATAATCTGTGAACTCCCTGTTGTGGTACTCGAGATCACCTTGAATGTCTGGACAATGTAGATGGATGTCTTTCCAGTATTCAACTTCTGGACAGTTAATCAATACCTATCAGTGGGCAATGACTAGCTCATGTGGTTGCAACTTGTAGGAGTCTGGCAAAATTTCATACACTTCAACATCACTAGAGACTATGGAAAGATTGAACTTCGGTATATCTACCGGCATGGTTTGCGGAGTTTCCTTCAACGCTCTTAAATACAACTTCATGTAGGTGACGCACTCGTGTGCAATATATGCTTCAGCTATACATCCTTCAGGAGCGGATTTATCAGCCACATAATCTTTGTAGTCTCCAAGTTGCCTGTAAATCAAGTTGCAAAATGTTATGATTATTGAACATGTATATATATTGAGGAATTCAGGTGTAAAAAATGTACCTTTTCATGGGATACATCCAAGTGTAGTGTACTGGACTGGTAAGCAACAATTGCTCGGGAAGATGGATCATCAGGTGAGGCATGATGTCAAAAAAATTTGGAGGAAATATCCTCTCAAATTTACACATGATATAAATGATGTCCTCTTGCATTTCCAGGAGGTCACATCGAGACACTTCCCGTGTGCATAACTTCTGGAAAAATTTTGCCAACGCTACTAACGGCTCCACCACCTGACAGGGAAGGAACGGTCAAATGAAAACAGGGAAGAGACGTTGTAGCAGGATATGATAGTCATGACTCTTCAACCCATACATCTTATTGTCCGGGAAGTTCACACACCCGGCTATATTTCCTGCATAGCCTGAAGGATACTTCACACAACTCATCCACCTGAAAATTAGGTTCTTCTGGTCAGGCTTCACGGTGTAAGGAGCTTGAGGCATTTTTTTCTTCCCTTCTTTCAACCACAAATGTCTTCTTAGTACGCATTTTTTTAGATCAATGCGTGCCTTAGGACCGTCTTTCGTCTTCCCCTCCAAGTTCAGCACTGTGCCCACCACACTGTCACACACATTCTTTTTTATGTGCATCACATCTAGGTAGTGTCTGATCAACAACTTACTCCAGTATGGGAGTTCCCAGAATATGCTCTTATGTGTCCATAATTTGTGCATATCGGGTTTTTCAGGTATTGCCGCCACAATGTTGGGATGATTGCTGAGCTGCCCAAAATCGTACTCATTAAGCACTGCTAAAATTTCTTCCCCCGTCCATCTTTTGGGAGGCACACCGTGTTCTACGGTCCCATCAAACTACCATTCGTGATCATATGGAAGGAAAGCACGGTGACCCAATCTGCATATCTTGTTGCAATGACTGCTGCTCCCCTCATCGCTAAGGCACTCTTGACAAGCCTTGTATCCCCTAACAACGGTGCCTGACAACATCCCACGGGCAGGAAAATCACTGATGGTACCAACAACCATGACATGCATCTAAAACATCTCGTGCGTGTACTTGTCATAAGTGGGATGACCAACGTCCCACAAAAATTTAAGCTCTTCAATCAAAGGTCTCAAATACACATCGAGACACTTCCCCGGATAACCGGGCCCCGAAATCAACAAACTCAACATATTGTATTCCTTCTTCATGCACATCCATGGGGGAAGGTTGTACGGTACCAAAATCACCGGCCATACACTGTATTGAAGACTCATGTTGCCAAAAGGGTTGAACCCGTCGGATGAGAGCCCGAGCCTCACATTTCGGACCTCTAACGCAAAATGAGGAAACTCCCTGTCTATATGCTTCCAAGCCTCCCCGTCAGAATGGTGTATAAGGGTATCTTCGTCATGCAATTCCCTATCAGCATGCCATCTCATAGCTTCGGCCGTGTGTGAAGACATGTACAACCGCTCCAACCTATCCCTCAAAGGGAAATACCGAAGTACCTTTACAGGTTTCCTGTTGCCTGCAGGAGTCAGCTTATATCTGTCAGTGTGACATACCAGACATGCGTCGAGGCCACCAAGGTCATTCCCTTCTGGATCTTTACCCCAAAAGATAACGCAGTCATATCTGCATGCATAGATCTTGATGTAGGAAAGCCCAAGATCTTTCAGGATACATAAGACCTTACGATGAGTGGTAGGAAGACGATGACCGTTGGGCAGCATCGAAGCAGTGTACTGTAGATACTCATCAACAGCCTTCACGGTCGATTTTATCTCAACTTTAATCTTCATTACATCCATCACACTTTCAAGAACGGTCTTCTGACAACCGGGGTACACAGGGGTCTGTTGGAAAGCAAGCAGTTTGTTGTACTTTTCAATACCAGCAGTGTTTACTGTCACGCCCCGAACCTTAATTTTTACCTTTATTACTGGCATAGTGGTAATAAGAGTTTTTACCGTGTTCGTCACTAAGTGTGTAATTTAATTAGTCCTCAGTGAGTGTTGAGAGGCTAATATTTTGAGGGAATTATTCTAAGGAAGAAATTTTGACGACGGTAAAAATGGTAATTTTTGCTAGTAAAAGGTAATTTTATTGGGGTATTATTTTGGGGTGTTGAACTTTGGATTTTTTTTGGGTTTATATAGGTGTTGGACCGGGTGGGCTGCTGGCCCAAGTCCATTTCTCTCCCTCCCGATTTTCTCTCTCTCTTCTCACCCGATTTTCTCCTCTCTACACCCAAAAGATTTCCGGCCGACCGTCCGCCGTCATCCGGCCACCAACCGCCGCCGCACCGGTCCCGTTCGGTCGGCCTCCAACCTAGCAACCTCCCTGGACCGGTGAGAGGAGCCCTAGCTCCGCCGTGAGGGAGCGGTGCCGCCCGAGAGGTCCGACTGCCCATATCTTCTTTTCGCCGGAACTTCCTCCTCCGGCCATCAATCCGGGCAAGCTTGGTACGGTTTTGTAGCCCTCCTCCCGTACAACAACCCCTCCAAACAGCTCCCTCCCTCTTGAGCTAGGTAAGGAGAAATGTGGAGTTGAAATTTCTAGGGCTTTTAAGTTGTTTTCGTTCGATTAGCCTAGTTAGGCTTAGATTTGGGTGTTGTGTTGTTCATGAAAGTTGTAGAGCATGATGAGAGGATGATTCTGTCAAAATTTCATAGGTTTTGGAGCTGGCCGGAGTTGGCCTCTGGCCACCGCTGCCGGCGGAGCCGCCGGCGGCGCCGCCGCCGGTTGGGAGATTTTAATGTGGTTAAATTTGGAATATTAAGGGGAGTTTATTGAAGTAAGTTGTGGAATTTTTGGATGAGTTTTGGATAGGTTTATGAATTTCCGAAGTTAGTATTTTTGGCGGGTAATTAATGTAGAATCCGGCCGTATGATTTAAGTCGTATTTTGGGAAAGTTGTTTTTACGACTTTTGAGGATGATAATTAAGTTCGGATCGTTCCGATTTAAGAATATCGAATTTAGGCAATGATGAGCGTAATTATGGCTCTCGGGTAATTTTGCCTATTTTCATTAAATATTGGATTATTGGTTGGGAAATTAATATTATATTTGGAACAGGACGCGAGGAGGCTCGAGCTGAGGAGACCTTCGACCGACGTCAGGCTTAGGCCTAAGTTGTGAGTGGACGTTTATTTTCAAAATAATATGCATGCTATGGTTCATGATTGAACATTTTCCTTTTGTTGGAATTTTGACGTCAATTAATTTGACGCTTTTATTTCTCTTGGAGAGATACCAAAAATGGGATTTTCGGTGGATATAAATATGTATTTATGAAAGAGTATGTATAGAAAATGCTAGCTAGCCATATGTGTCTGTCCACCTTAATGGCGTAGCATATAGCCGCATTAAGGCGTGACGTGAGCGTTGGACGTAAGCGTAGTAGCCCTATTTGAGTGTTTAATTCATATAGGGAGTATGGACACATATTTATACACCGTCTGTCCACCTTGATGGCGTAGTGTAGCACCGCATTAAGGCGTGACGTGAGCGTTGGACGCGAGCGTAGTAGCCCTATATAGACCCATGAATCTATATAGGGAGTATGGACGTGTGTAATTACATACATATATTATAGAGTCTGGGAGACTCGATATTATGAGATGAAAGTTTTATCGCTTGCAGCATGCATACGATTTTCCTTGGAAATTGATTTGGGGGTTCTAGCCAGGCTGGACCCCAGTTCAGAATCATTCCAGTGGTGTTCGTGTTTTTGCCACTGTGGAAAGCTTTTTCTTTTGGGGAAATATTTATTTGTTGTCAATTCAGTTTTGTCCACTCACTCTGACGTGTTAAATATTTTCCCCTGGGCTCTTCGTTTTTAAAATGCCCAGTCTGCAGAGTTCGCGTGAGGTCTAGCAAGAGACGTCGAGGCATAGTGACCCAGCTATCAGCTACATTTCGCTAGTAGGTTACCTGTTTAATCTACTAGGAGTTTGTTAGCTTCCGTTGTATTTTATTTTATTTTTTAGTAGCTCTGAACACTATTGAAATTCTTATGTTTGTATTCTGGCTACTTTTGGAATGTAGCTGAAGATTTATTTGTTTTGGATTAAAAGGTGATTCGTAAGTTTTTAAGTTAGGGTTGTCCATTTTCGAGGGAGGTTTGCTGAGTCTTCGGTAAATTTTCCTTGGAGGTGGTCCCCGCAGGACTCATCTCGGGTTTCGGGGTGAAACTCGGGGTGGGTCTTGTCATTTACAGCTCTACGGAAGGGCTGCACCGGGTCAGGCATATACTGTCCTTGAGCGCATACACCGCTCTCATAAGAAAACATGTCGTTGATGAATGTCATTGTTGGATCGTTGGATGTACTAGTACTGCCCGTCTCAGAAAATTGGCCATGATCATGCAGACCCCCTGATGATGTTTCACCGTGATATAACCAACATTTGTACTTCTCCCAAAACCCGTTACTCCTCAGGTGCTGTCATACTTTGTCAATGGGAAATCGATGCATATCGCTGCGACACTGACATTTCGTGCACGGGCAATAGAAAATTGTATTCCCATTAGCATTAGCCAGCGCATATTCTATAAAACTCATAACTCCTGCACCGTATCTTTTGTCCCATTTTAGAAGTGAAATCCAACTCTTATCCATATCCTGAAAATATAACAAAATATATATATATATATATATATATATATATATATATATACTTATAACGCTGCTAGCTAATTATTAATGAAATTTCATGCCATATATAAAATCTCAATTCATTTAGTATATATTCTACGTACTACAACTAATTAATAACAAATTAATTAACACACACACATATATATATATATACTTAATAATTACAGAACAATATTATACATGTATATATATATCTACATCATCACAAAAGTGGTATATACCATCAACACAATATTATAAATTACTTAACATATATATATATATATATATATATATATATATATATATATATCTACTACTTAATTATAAACAACTTCATATATATTATATCAAATCATCAACCAAATCGATCAACATATATGTATATATATACATCCAACATACGTACTCAAAATCAATTAACTCGATCAAAATCAAAATCATATATCAACATCATCACAAAATCATCATGAACTCATATATATCATCAACAACTTCATATCATATCAACACAATAATATTATAAATTAATTAACATATATATATATATACTATTTATTAACAACAAATTAATTCATATATATTATCAATTCAAATCATCAACCAAATCGATCAACATATATATATATATATATATATATACATCCAACGTACTCAAAATTAATCAACTCAATCACAATCAAAATCAATAAACTCAATTAATCACACTTCAAATCGATCAACTCAAATAAAACTCAATTAAACAACATATATATACATATACGTACCTATATATGGCTCCACAAACTGATTATGGACAGATTTCGACAACACCCAAACTTTTTCTCCCCTTTTTTCTTCTCCCCTTTTTTTTCCAGATGAGCTGCTGCTGCCCAGATCCGCAAATATAAAGCACTTTAGCCGATGAATATTAATTTCGTCAGCTAAACTTTTAAATATTTCGTCGGCCATAGTTTGTGAATTTTAGCCGACGAAATAAATTCTTTAGCCGACGAAAGTTTTTTTCGTCGGCTAAAGTTTACCATGGCCGACGAAAATTTAACTTAGCCGACGAAAGAAAATTTCGTCGGCTAAAGTGGACTTCATAGCCGATGAAAATTTAACTTAGCCGACGAAAGAAAATTCGTCGGCTAAAGTCCACTTTAGCCGACGAAAAAATGCTTCGTCGGCCTGGTTTTTTTCTTCGTTGGCTAAAGCTTTTCTTCTGGTAGTGATAGCCGACGAAGGTTCGTCGGCTAAGATCTTAGCCGACGAATTTTTTAACAAGCCGACGAAAATTTTTCGTCGGCTAAAGTACTTGTCCTGGTAGTGGTGTGTGTGTGTGTGTGTGTATATATATAGGAAAGTTCCAAAGAGGACGTCTGCACTCGGCTTAAAGTGCGGACGTCCCTCTGTTCGTCACCGTACGGCGCTGGCGAGGGCACGCCTCCACCCCAGTGGACTCCAGCAGCGTCCCTGACCACTTTTCCTCACCGGTGAGTCTGTCGAATTCCAGTTTTCTGGCCAGATCACCCAAAACTTCAAAAAAAGTCGATCTGGCCGGAAAACTGAAATTTGGCGAACTCGTCGGGGATGGAAAGTGGTCGGGGAAGCTGTTGCAATCCGCTAGGGATGGAGGCAAGCCCTCGCCGACGCCGTACAGTGGCTAACAAAGGGACGTCCGCACTTTAAGCCAAATGCGGGCGTCCGCTCTCTAACGGCTCCGTATATATATAGACACACACACACATACATATTTCAATCCTTGAGCCTAGCTATCCTATAGAGGTATGAAACAAACCCTTTATTTCTATCGGATTTGCAGAAGCTTATTAACCAAATAAATAGCGTTTGTTTTCAGAATAAAAATACAAGCACAAAACTACATAGATTCAGTTGTACCATTTGGTCTAATGACATCAGCCTCTCCTTACAAGTGAGATGTCGTGAGTTCGACTCACATCAGACGAGTTGTAGCATATCAGTTGTATATTTGATAAAAAGAAGATTAAAAAAAACTACAAATTCACCTCTATGACGATCGACCCTATCTAAATGGAAAGCCAAGGAAGCTTGCCCTGGAATATACCGATCCAAATCTTTGAACAAGGGATAACAAGAGTGCAAGACCCAAACTAGCTATAGCATCGGCCACAAAGTTTACCTCTCGAAAAACATGCTTGAAGGAGATGGAAGAGAAATCATTCATGAGGCTCCTGAAGCATCAATCATTCTTCTTTCATCTTTGAAGCTTTTTCTTCCTTTTCTTTTCTGACTAAATTTCAGTTTTTTTTTCTGTTTCTGTATTTGAGTGAATCGATTTGGTTAGCAAATTTTACATGACAGGTTTGTTTATCTTTCGATATATTCTTTAGCAATTTAATTGTTGGATTTCTTTTGGGCTTTGAAGTTCATTTGTAACTTTCTAAAATGCAATATGAGTCGAAACTTCGATGAAATTGTGATACGACTTCTTTCATGAATCATGACATCTCAATTTGTCTTTTTGAACATTTTTTTGGGGGCTCGATTTTTTGTTTCACTTTTAGTCTCTATGAACAGAATTATCATATACATCAACTTACCATATTGAATCATATTAGGGCTCAGTTTGATATTGAGTGTTGGGGAATAAAATCACTTATGATTATGATTTTAAATAGATTTCTTGTTTGCTAAAATCTTAAAAGATGTTTACCTACAACTTTTAGGTGGGCTATTTCCACCCTACCATCTTCTTTGTTCATAATAAAGTAGTCTTTGTATTCATTAATTAGTTATATATTAATTTCATTATAGATTTAGATTTTAAAACTTATTAGGCATTTTACATTTGGGTAATCTGGTCTTTCAATAATTGTAATGTTCGTAGAGTGAGCAAAGAAGACGGTAAAATGGGAATAGCTGCACCCAAAATTTTTAGTTTAAATAACCATGATTTTAAAAAGCAGGTTGAGATTGCTTTTTTAAAAACTGAGTTTTTTGAAAAAAATATAATAAAAAATTGAGTATCTTCACAACAATACCAACTAAGCCTTAATATACATTGTGGATGGTCATTTGATGATGGATGGTCATTTTGGCTTTCCGGTGCTTATACTAATTGTATCTCATGTGAATAAAAGTTTTGCTTTTTCAAAAAAATAAAAAAGTATAACATACATTGTGGTTTATAGAGGTGACTTCATTTTGGAACTGTTATTTGGCTCTATAATTTCTCAATAACGAAAACGAATCCTGATCTCCTGACCAAAAAAAACTAATAACCAAATCCATATCCTATTCAAATTTCAACCAAACTTGAATTAATATTTTGATCCTACATATTGAGAGATATGCATGGACCACTTAATCTTGCTCTTATGTCTGGACCACTCTGATAATAAGGATCTGTTATCCGTCAAGGATATCGAAGTTTCGGGAAGAACGTGAATATATTTCCCAGCACGAGAACAACTTGAGTCAGCTGCACTAATGAAACTCATATATAGTCAGATGATTAATCAACCAAATAAGAAAAACTAGTTGGCGGGAGGGAACGAAATCGATTTTCTCATTTTTACTGTGATCAAATATAAGAGAAATTACCAGTAGCGCAACTATAAACCATTGCTATAGGGGTAAGTGTCTAATCTCTTTGCCTTCTGACTGGCTCATCAGAGAGAGATATAGAAAGAGAAAGGATCTTTTAAATTCTGAAAGGGTGTGGTAGCTGAGGCTCTCTGTCCCAAGCAATTGTTTCAAGCCTTCAAGGACATGTTATATCATGGGCTCATGGCAAAGAGAAGCCATTTGGGTTTCGTTCATCTGACTCCATTTTCGTCACCTTCGTCTTCATCAACAAACCCCGAAAAGAAAGAAAAACATTAAGGAAAACCATGTATATTATCAAACCCTAGCTAGTAGCTTAGCTTAGCACAGCAGATGTGCAGGTCCTGCGGCTGCAGAAAGAGAGCACACTTTGCAAGTTAAGCTCACCCAGTACGTAAACTCGTAAAGCAATCTACCTCCTCTCTCTCTCTCTGTTTCTGGTTCAGTACTAATGGCAGCCCAGGCCAGACCGTACAACAACTGTGCAAGTTTACTCACACGTCTCTTCTCTCTCGTCTCATAATCAAATTGATAGTTACAAAAGAACGAAGATAGTCCGGTCCATTACTAAACGTACACAGTGACTGACTCCATGAGTGAGAGAGCAGAGAGCAGAGAGCAGAGAGCAGAGCATCTCAGATGACTGATCGACCGTACAGTTACAATTCTTATGCACCACATGCACCACGTAAAACCAAAAACAGTAGTCGCGATAAAAGTGGTACCATATATCACTGTTCACTGCCCACTGGCTACACACAGTCTGGCGAGTCTGCACTTTGCACTATGGACCTATGGTGCATGGTGGGTGCATTCGTTTCTGTTTTCTTTTGATCAAGTAAATGAATTCAATTCTGAGGTGTATTGAAGCACCAAGTGCATGAGGCTCAAGAGTGGGCAATGTCCCGAACCCGGGAACTACAAAGACCAACCCAGAAAGAGTAACAACAACAAAGGATAAAACATTTGGGCCGTAAATTATTGGAAACCAAATAATAGTGACATCTTACAGTTTCTCAACATTACGGCCATCGGAGTTGTCGCTAGACACCATGCACCGAGGATATGTAAATGCCGAACATATTATTAGATGCGACGTTAATCGGCATTGTCAGATGATTGGTAGCTGATTTTCAGAAATTAACGACCGTAGTTTATAGTACCTTTGGAATGTAACTTCTTTACAATTTGATCTCTTACTGAAAATACTCTTTGGACTCACCTTATCTTTCATAAACACTCTCGAATCTCGATCTCATTTCTTAATTAGTTGCGCATTTAAATAACTAATGCTTTTGTTATTGTTTTTTTGTTTTAAGAAAAGAAAATAGCATGCTATATATTAAGCAATTTAGATGCTTGTTAATAAATTGGATAGCCAATGAGGTCCATGAATCCTGAAAATTATGAACATAAACTGAGTGATTGCCATCTTGTTCTGCTTCTGCCTGCCTATCTATCTATCTCTTCGTCTAGAATCGACTCCCTCTGGAATTTTTCAATTACCAATTTGGGTTAAAAATGGGGGAGGAATTTTTAAAAGAACATAGATTTTGAATTTTTTAAGGTGCTGGATTTTAGATTTAGCATGCGTGTGACATTTGGGTGGGGAGGTTAGGCTGACTATAGGGTTGGCATATAGGGTTGTATAGGGTTGGCATGGTTGGCCTATGCTTGCCACCCCTATAAGCAATGCAATGCCATTTGACTGGTGATATATTGACCAAGACTTGTGACCATCATGGATGGCTCTCCTTGTTCATTTCCAATTCCATGGTTCCGACCCTTCCAATTTTTCCAACTTTGGGAGGAGCTTGGATTCTCCAAACATTCTTGCAGATCGACAACAGGTTCCACTAGATGAGAAGCGATACACTGAGGTCTTAAGCAAACTCAGCTTAAGACCTAACAGTATAAATCCCATGTTTATTCCAGGGCCAAACAATCCGGTCCTCGCCATCAAGACTCTCCCAATGGGGATAGTGGTAGTTCTGTTTCTCAGTTGCTGAGGTTCATCATCGTCGTCCTCTTTGTAGGGTCCCCAGCTAGTCTTATCTGTAGATATGAATTTGAAGGAACTTGCAAACTACCTGAAGTTTAGGTGCGCATGCCAAAATGAGTTTATGACATAAGCTGGAATGATCATTGTTTTGGTAAAAGAAAAAAAAAAAATGTATTACATTGAACATGAATGAGCTGATCCCTTACCAAAGTAATTCCTAAAATATAAACATGATAGCATTGAAATCATCTAATAAGTTTCATACAACAAATGAACAAATATGATATAAGGCAGAAGGACCTCAATTCCCAGGCACCAAGTCAGAGGAAACATGCGATAAAACTTCTATTCTATCAATCATGTATAGCAATATAGCATACAATTTGAAAAACGAACACCGGCCTGTATACCATATAGCTAGCAATATAGCAATCAACATTTTTAATCTTTTTTTTTTTTTTTGTAGCAGATAGAATAGAGAAATCTATTAATTTAGCAAGCTTGCTAAAATCTTTAGTGTGATTCCAGAATTCTATGTAGATTGGGCAAAGAAAAAAACATTCTCAACAAAGTTGACAAGTATAACAACAATAGTTTAAACTATTGTTGTTATACTTGTCAACTTTTGCATATAATTTTCGTAAATAGTTTATGAATGAATCGAGGGTCGTGAAATATGCTACAAAATTCCTCAATTGAACCTGAACAAGAGGTTTCAAAAACTTGTTCTTCATTCTATTGAGCGTGGCGAGAGTATCTTGCATATTCATCCTCTCCTCTGGTGATTCTTCACATGCAACAAGCCATGGCTAAGTTCATAATGCATGACAAACAATACATCTTGCTCACAAAATGAATCTTCAACTTCCTCTTGTGTTCCAATCAAATCGGAATCAACAACTTCAACTATGGCATCCGATGATCCGAAAGCAATGTATCTGCGACCCATTGCTTTAAGTTCATTTGTCCAACAAATCATCTGTACGTTGGTTTCCTTTTGGTGAATATCTTCATTTTAGTTGACTGCTTTTATTTTTGTTTCCAATACTCAAAACTGTACACATCTCCCCTTGTGGAAACTGTTCCTCCCATTCCATACTCTACAATTAATAAATTTCTGAGGTCTTATAATTTTGCACATACTTCATTATTTGGGAGAATAATCCATCAATATAGAGAAAACTGAAAGATACCTGGAGCCATATACGCAATTGTAGCTAGGGTACGGTGCGGTATGAGACATAGAAGCAGCTCCTCCACCTAAGAGCTTTGCAATGCCAAAAGCATGTGCAACCATACCATCATCTGGTGGTTGTATGTTGCTGGGCTTCAAATCAAAATGGACGATAGTTGTTTCATAAGCATGATGGAGGTATGCCAATGCAACATCTATCATGATACTCAACCTCTGCAGGATACACAATGAAAAGATGACATTATGTTGTTTTCACTCTAAAATACCAAATTACTCGTACGGTATGGTCTACGACTATGATCAATTAAACAGTGACTTGATTGCTTAAACAATTTGGCTAAAAATGTTCTACAGTACTCTAAAAACCTCATTGCCTATGTTTCTACAGTACTCTAATAGTTATCAACACTCAAGACACTACTAGAAGTTAGGACTTATGTGACGAAATGGTTTCGTCGCTTAAGAGTGAAATTTCGTCGCATAAGTACTTAAGCGACGAAAATTTCGTCGCTTAAGAGTCGTCGCATAGGTGGTGTCGCATAGGTATTTAAGCGACGAAACATGTATTTTCGTCGCTTAGGTTCCTCTTAAGCGACGAATTATGTTTCGTCGCTAAACTACTTAAGCGACGAAAAAATATTTCGTCGCATAAGTGCCTCCTAAGCGACGAACGTTTCTAACTTAAGTGACGAAATATTTCGTCACTTAAGTGTTTTCAATATATAAAAAATTAATTAATTAATTTAATTTGATTTTCATTTTTTGCAGTTTTTATTTTATTTTGCAGTTTTTATTTTATTTTGTTTTTTTGTTTTATTTTGTTTTTTTGTTTTGCCGGATCGATCTCGCCGAAGGAGGTGGTGGTGGTGGTGGTGGCGGAGGAAGAAGAAGAAGATCGAAGAGAAGAAGAAGAAGAACCGGAGGGGGGGGGTGGTGGTGAAAAATAAGAAGAAGAAGAACCCGAGGGGGGGGGTGGTGGTGAAGAAGAAGAAGAAGAACCGGAGGAGGTGGTGGTGGCGGAGGAAGAAGAAGAAGAAGAAGAACCCGGGGGGGGTGGTGAAGAAGAACCGGAGGAGGTGGTGGTGGTGGCGGAGGAAGAAGAAGAAGAACCGGAGGGGGGGTGGTGGTGAAGAAGAAGAAGAACCGGAGGAGGTGGTGGTGGCGGAGGATGAAGAAGAAGAAGAACCGGAGGGGGGGTGGTGGTGAAGAAGAAGAAGAACCGGAGGAGGTGGTGGTGGTGGCGGAGGAAGAAGAAGAAGAAGTGGTGGGGTGAAGAAGCTAAAGAAGAAGCTAGAAGAAGGAAGAAGAAGGGGGGGTGGTGGTGGTGAAGAAGAAGAAGAAGAGGGGGGTGGTGGTGGTGAAGAAGGAAGAAGAAGAGGGGGGGTGGGTGGTGGTGGTGAAGAAGAAGAAGAAGAAGTGGTGGTGGTGAAGAAGAAGAAGAAGTGGTGGGGTGAAGAAGCTAAAGAAGAAGCTAGAAGAAGGAAGAAGAAGGGGGGGTGGTGGTGGTGAAGAAGAAGAAGAAGAGGGGGGGTGGTGGTGGTGAAGAAGGAAGAAGAAGGGGGGGTGGTGGTGGTGAAGAAGAAGAAGAACCGGAGGAGGGTGGTGGTGGTTTAGAAGAAGAAGAAGAAGAAGTGGTGGTGGTGAAGAAGAAGAAGAAGGAAGAAGAAGAAAAGTGGAGGGAAAGTTTTGGCGGAATGATTCAAAATTTCAAATTTTTGGCGGAAATGACATATATGTGACGAAATAAAAAATTTCGTCGCATGAGTGAAAAATTCAAATTTTTTGGCGGAATGACTTATGCTACGAAATTGAAAAATTGGTCGCATAAGTGAGGACTTATGCTACGAAATAAAAATTCTCCCTTATGCGACCAATTTTTATTTCGTAGCATAAGTCCTCACTTATGCGACCAATTTTTCAATTTCGTAGCATAAGTCCTCACTTAAGAGAGGAAACCAGTTTCGTCTCATAAGTACTCACTTAAGAGACGAAAAATAATTTCGTCTCTTAAGTTGTTACTTAAGCGACGAATTTGAAAAATTTCGTCTCTTAAACCTTTTTTCCTAGTAGTGAGACCGAAAATAGCACGCACCTAAACAGCTTGACAGTTTGTTCAAAATTCATGTTCGCTTGCAAATTAATTTCTACGATAATTCATCTTGCATGCAAACTTCTTATAGATCACACAATGCTTATGAATCTGTACGACAGTGTCACTACACAATGCTAATTGTATGAGAAATGGATATATAGATGTATACTTTGAGTGTTTCTTATTGAAAAGGTGAATCATAAGTAGTAATTAATTGCTTGAGTTTAAGTTCAATGCATGTTATTTGAATTTTTTAATTACGAAGTCGAAGTCTGATGAGATATTGGTGGTAACTAATCAAATTTTAAAGCAAATGGATGCAACTTATAAAACCCCATGGTTAATATTCTAAATGGGATTAGGTTACAAAACAATTAATTTCATATTTAAAGGGTTGTGTGCTCAAAATCGTGAGAACATTTTTAGTCAAATTGTTAAAGCAATAGACTTGTTAGACATGCTAATATCAAGTTACTCGTTCATCATAGTTGAAGACTTTACGAGTAATTTAGTATTTTCAAGTGAAAACAACACAAGTGTGATCTTTACGAGTAAGGTGAAAGTATTGCATGAAAGTATTGCTACAGTGATCCCTGGAATAATATATATTCTTCAAAATAGTAATGCATCTATTTTTTGATAAACAATACATAATGCATCTATTTTGACTCAGTGAAGAAATCAAAGTTCACAATGTCTATCAACAGACTCCAAGGAGAAATTCCAACGTGTTTAGCTTTCCGACACATGTCTTATATATGAATCATTACTAAGATTTAGAGGAAGGTGAAAGTGCTTAAAGAGACTTTGGAATCAGCCGTGACAGATTGTTTTTGTATAAATCCAAGATTTCTAAGCTTAGACAGTTTCCAGAAGAACAAGAAATAGAGCCTTCTAAACTATTTTTTTCTAAGTTGATAATGACCAGATCCTGGAGTCTCCCAATCAAACCTGAAAAATGGTTATTTGACAAATATATATTTGTAACAACTCTCAAATTACCAAGCTCGTCTAAGAGAATTCCACTTAGAGAATTGGATGAAAACTCTCCTAGTGTAGATGGTATTGTAGAAGTTAACAACTTTGACCCTAGTGAAAGAATTCTTAGAGCTACACATTTAGATCACCCAAGCAAGAAGCTATAGAACCAGCGAGTTGATTGCCTCTTTTCTTCTGAGAAAATGGGAGTTGATTGCCTTGCAGAAGCAATTCACCTAGGTTTTTCAGCTAAAAATGTTCATGTAGAACATAACCTTGTTGTTACTCAAGTTTAAAACTTAAGTTTTTGTAGCCTTTCTATGGTAGTAGAATTGATCCACTCAATTGATTAGATCCCAAGTCTAAGAAGGTAAGCTACTCAATTGATATCTTTAAGTGCGCTCATTACCTGCTAGATGGTTATTCCCGGGATTAATTACTTGCAGTGCATATAAACTGAAGATGGCAGCAGGTATGGAACCTGAAAATTGATTACCATTCAAATCCAAGGTTTGAAGTTTGGACAAGGATCCAGTCACCCAAACCATGATGGGAATGTTCCCCCAAAGTTGTTGAATCCAAAGCTAATGAACTTCAACCAGTGTAGATCAGCCAATTCATGGGGCAAGGGACCCTGAAAGCTGTTATTCGTGACTTACCAAGCTCTGCAGGAACGGTTCCTGCAAGACCAATGTAAGAAAGGTCTAAGACCTGGACTGCTATGACGTGCACCACAAGTAGGTGAAGGTCATGTTTTGAGGGTCACTGGTGATACTGGCTTTGAAAGATAGAAGAGCACACTGATCTGTGAAGATACTGCTGGTTTGTACTGCTACCGCTATAGCAAAGCTAGTATACCAGCAAAAACCTTATCGACAAGTTGAAAAATCTGACTTGTTTCATCGTTATCTATGGCCATGTTTGATTTCCCGGATATAAGGCCCAGATATGATAAAAATTTACCTATCTAGTCACATGTCATGTTTGGAGACCCAGACATGGTCGGACCCTCCTATATGTTAACAGCTTTGGAGAACATAGAAGATGGAGATCACAAATGATGATTAAGGTCTCGATAAGTCAATATGAACACTACAGCAATATTTGGAGCCAATTAGCATAATGTCCGGGCCTTGAAGAGAGTAGTGATGAAAAAACTAGTATTTGATATATAATGAGCAAGTCTTGCAACGACTCAAGTAGGAAGTCTAGTCTTCGTTCGTATCACCAAGTCATGGTCACAAATTGGAGCTAGTTATCGTCTTCCTCAAAATTTTATGTTTTGCAGTAGGATAATAATGAGTTATTCCACCTTAGTACCACACTTCTCCATAACCACTAACAAATGATACTGGAGTTGGATTTGAAAGAAACAGACTTTTCAGTCTTCAGTAACAGTTCAAAGAGTGATGGCCAACACCAAACTATGGTCATGCTTAGTGTTTTGGTTAAAACCATGACCACATTGTATGGAATGTGAGTTCATGAAATAAATCGATCCATACTTCAAGCACTGATATTGATTCGTGTTCCCTAGTGACTGAGACTAATCTCTCTGCCGTTATACCAAAAGGCACCGTGCTCTATTACTTATGTCCAAGTAAAATACTAAAACCAGACAGGAAAAAGCGATACGACCAAATCCTTAATTAGAAGAGTTGAGCTATTGAGTATGCTTGCTGATGAAACTTCTATTGCTCCAAAAAAGTTCTTAGACAAGGTGGAGCTATGGGAATCACATAAACTCCTGTTCCAGCATGGGAAGAAAAAAAAAACAACTGTTTTGACTTGATGAACCAGGGCATGATATTTTACTGTTGGCAATTCCAAAAGTTGGTATTGAATTTGAAACCTATTCTATTGCCCTCCCTGTGCAAGTGTTGGACATAATGAAGATAAACGCAAAATAAACTATCCCTCAACTAACCAGCTGACAGATCAAGATGGAAGGAAGATCAAATATAAAGGTATGAGTTTGTAATGGTAAGCCTCAACTGCCTAACAAACATTTATAAATATATGTCTCAGAATGTTGATGACAAGAGGGGCATGAACTTCACCAGAGAGAGGGTCTATATACCCCAATGACATGCAAGAGTTTTTCCCTCCATTCCAGATTTTAAAGTTCATATTACAACTTACTTTCCAAGAAAAAATGGTGCATGCTCAAATATGCCAGAATGGATTTTTATAACATGATCACTAAAATGACTATGATTGTTCTAAGTTCTAAGATTTAAATCTAAGTTCTAAGTTCTAAAATCTGACAAATCACATTGTAGGTAGCAAAATGTATCACATGTTACACGGAACATGAATGAACTGGTCTCTTACCACAACATTCCGAAAGGTATGAACGTGTTATAAAGCATTGAAATCATGTAAGAAGTTTCATACAGCAAATATGATATAGGCAGAAGGAGCTCAGATTCCAAGCAACAACTCAGAAAATGAAGCACCCATAAAATTTCTATCTACTAGCATGCATTTTTAGTTTTGATGTGTTAATCAATGGCAATGATAAGAAAACCAACAGATACATACAGCAAGAAAACTGGGTAAAGTGCAAGAGCTTTTCTCCTGGGGTTGACTGCTGAACTCATGAAAGGATATGCAGACCAAGAACTCCAAGCCAGTGTAATGCTTACTACAACCACCTTCAATATCACATTGTCCTTCACCATACAGATTAAAGCTCCAACATCCAGAGGGAATAAGCAATAACCAAGAAGACTCAGGCTCTGAAAAAAAATTATGTGTCCGCCCTGAAAATGACCACTTTGTTAAGCTTCATATTTTGTTGGAGAACAAGCTATTTAGCAAACAAATAAAATCAGCTCTTCATATTGTAATAAAATCAGCATGTAACCTATTACATTGTTTTGTTATAGAAAGATCAGGACATAAATTTCTATTATAGTTTATGAACCACAATGGACCACATGAATACCAGTACTAGAGACCACACTGGCGAAGATCACAACTACCTATCTTGTAATCCACTTATATTACATGCCTACACCATAAACTCAACCAGCACTTATTAGATCCTATAACATCAATTCTGATAAAAGAAAAATTAAAAAAATCATGAATCAACAACCATGATTCACTATTTGACAAGCCTAGTGGTGCTTACACTCATAAATCAGCTCTCCTTACACACATTGTGTGCATACATACAAAGAAGAGTTCTCAAATTCTATAAAATCTCGTAGCAGCATTAACATCTCAAAATAGAAGTACAGAGAGAAAGGGGTCATTACCAGCAGGAGTACATTCAATGTTAAAATCACAGCACCAGCAGCAAGTACAGCAAACGCAACCGCAAAAACTTCAGACTGAAAAAAAAAAATCAATTCAATTTCAACATTAGATCATCACCTTAACCTAATCAAAGTAGTCGAGAATTTCAAACAAAAAAGAAAGAAATGCAATGGATGACCTTTTTGACAGAGGCAGACCAGGAGAGAGTGAGGCCCAAGAACACAATGAAGAAGAAAGGGCCCCACAGATCCCAATCCCTGAGAGCCTTCCCGGGGTCTACACGGTAAGGGTTAGGAAACACGACGAGCTTGAGATTGCTGACGATCCTGGACAGGTCACGCTTGACGGTGTCCCAAACGGGCTCGGTCAAAGTGTTGGGCGGGGACCCGAACCCGGAAGGGACGCCGTTGGTGGTGGAAGTGGCGGAGGGGACGGGAGGAGGGGCGGGGACAGATGGCGGCCTGGGATTGGGCTTGGAGGAGGAAGGGGGAGGGGGGAGGTTGGATTGGATGAAGGGGGAGGAGGAGACGGGGATGGAGGCGCGAGTGGGACTGGGAGGCTTGGCGGGGAGGACGGTCGTGGGGCCCGATTGGACGCTGGCGTTGATTAGGTTTTCGATCTCGTCGATGTCGGACTGGGAGGAGGGGTGGAGGGGGACGGTGTCGCTGTGGGAGTGCGAGTGCGACATTTTTGGCCGGGGAATTGGATCTGATGAGTGCAGAGATGGAAGAAGAAAGGGGTTTTAGATCTAAAGCTAGATGCTCTCTGAGAGCTACTTTGGTTAAAACGTCGTCGTGCAGAGGTTGACGGGAAATTATATTAATTTTACGTGCGCAAATATGCATATATATGCCTTTCTCTCTGTATCTATTTTTTTTTTCTCTAATTCATTTAATAGTGCGCGTAAACGCGTCACTGGTTTTTTTTTTTTTTTTTTTCAAAGACACAATTTTCTTAAATATTTTCTTATCTGAGGACTAATTTGTATAGGGAGATCATGTTTCTTTTTTTCTGGCCATTAAAAATAGATTGAGGTTTAATTTTAATCAGCATTAACGAAATTTCTCACTTAGGCTCTTACTAACTCGACAACTTATGATAGTTTTTGTTCATATTTTTAGGTACGTTGTAAATGCATTATGTCACTATGCCATTTTCGGCATCAGGCGACACTACAGTTGTGTCGCCTGATGTATTTTTTATGTGTCGCCTAGTAGCGTGTCGACACTTAAACCATCAGGCGACACAAATGTTGTGTCGCCTTTAAGAACATCAGGCGACAGAAGACTTTTTTACTATGTGTCGCCTGATAAAAGATCAGGCGACATATCATATGTGTCGACTAGAAGAACAACAGGCGACATAAGACATTTTTCATTATGTGTCGCCTGACCAAAGATAAGGTGACATGCTATACGTGTCGCCTAGAAGAACAACAGGCGACATAAGACATTTTTCATTATGTGTCACCTGACGAAAGATAAGGCGACATGTTATATGTGTCGCCTGATAGCATAAATGTCGACATGCTAGAAGGCGACACATCTTTTTTTTGTCGTGAGGCGACACATCTCTTGTGTCGCCTGATAACTGGGAGTGGGAGAAAAAAATGACTTACGGCGACATATATGCGTAGCCAATTGAAATAAAGACGACATATAAACATCGTCTGAAAATATTAGAGGCGACATATATTTGTCGCTTGATAAAAGATAAGGCGACATGCTATACGTGTCGCCTGATAGCATAAATGTCGACATGCTAGAAGGCGACACATCTTTTTTTTGCCGTCAGGCGACACATATGCATCGGTGAATGGTCTTCAGGCGACGTGTAATTTTTCTTTGTGGTCTAGACCTTGTACAGCGACACATATGCATCGGTGAATGGTCTTCAAGCGACGTATAAGTTTTCTTTTTTCATTTGGTCTCTTTGAGACAATAGATATATGTCGTCTGATATGCTTTAAGCTTTCACTACGTGATATCTTCGACTTTTTCAGGCGACATTTGTCTACCGTATGAATGAGTTCGAGCTACACATAAGTGATGCCTTGTTTTGATTTAAACTCTGCATATACGTTGCCGGTTGTTCTTTATGGCGTCACATGTCTATTGTATGAATGAGCTTGAGCTACACATAAGTGATGCCTTGTTTTCATTTAAACTGTGCATTTACGTTGCCGGTTGTTCTTTATGGCCTCACATGTCCATCGTATGAATGAGCTTAAGCTACACATAAGTGATGTCTTCTTTTGATTTAAACTGTGCATTTACGTTGTTGGTTGTTCTTAATGGCCTCACATGTCTATCGCATGAATGAGTTTGAGCTACACATAAGTGATGCCTTCTTTTGATTTAAACTTTGCATTTACGTTGCCGGTTGTTTCTTATGGCAACACATTTCTAGTATCTAAGCTTTGTAAAGACAATAGATATGTGTTGCCAATTGTTACTTATGGCCACACATAATCGTAGTCATGGCTTGTTTAAAACTACACAATTGCTATATTGAAACATCCTGATAATTTAGATTTAAAAACGACATCTATAACTAAAATACGCATTAATTCAACATCCAAAATGATAACATTATCCACTGTACACAAAAGTAGCTAGGCCATAAGAGGTTAACAAAAAGCACCATCATTATGTACAAAAGTAGCTAGGCCATAAGAGGTTAACAAAAAGCACCATCATTTTGTTCAACTGCCTCATATACATGCAGCTAGCAGTACCCTATAATAGCAAAGCAAACTGTCTCATATATATGCAGCCAGCACCTACCCTATAATAGCACAGCAAACTACCACATATATACATATAGCCAGCAGCCTATGGTAACACAGCAAAAGTACACAATCTGGGCAAACACACAATCCTTTCTGAAAACAGAACTAATAGAACCATACAGCAGCTTTGCTAGTTACTTGTAAATTTAAGCACATACTCTGCCCACTCCTGTCGGACAACATCAACGTCCTGCATGGTGTATTTTTCATCACCCCTAGTCAACCACTGCAAGGAGGACAAAGAACATAATAGATTTAACCAACTGATTGAGTTTTTTAACTCACAAACTGATGAATGCAAGCCGTTACCTTTTTAGTCCAGTTCTGTTCTTTGTCCTGCACTATTTCTCTCATGTACAGCATGATGAAATAGCCGCAGCTCTTATCCCCAATCTGCTCTGGAATTCCCTGAATCAAATAACATTAAATTTTGCTTAATAAACCTAATAAACATGAACTGAAATGGTCAAGTGTAAATATAAACAGTTAGCTAAGGTAGGGAACCTACTGAACAGTTTCTCCACTGAACCTTTCGTGGTTTCTTAGCAGGAATGTTTGCATTCGTAATTTTTATGGCGCTTCAAAAAGAACAAAATACCCAAAATTATAAACAGAATGAACTAAATAGTTAGACAATGCATTTTGTATATAGTATACATCAATGATAAAGATGCAAGTTGGCTGACATACTGGTTCACTATTGTTCTCCACTCATCAGTGGTAACATCCATTCTCCTCTTCATAGGATCCATGAAATATACAAGTTCTTCACTGGGACTCACCACCGATAAAATCCAATGTTTTCTAACACACATAATAGAATCAAAACAATCAATACATTTCATCTAATGACACATAAATTGAGAATTTAAAATATATACAAAAATGCATGAATAAAGCTGTCGTACCCTGTGTTATAGGGAACCAGAAAAAACTGGCCAGGCTTCCCTCTTTTCAAAGCAGCAGAGAAAGACCGAGACCGGTCAGTTGAATTTCCAACGCCAAGGGAAGAAGGGTCAACAAAACCAATCATGTTAAGCATATTTGATTCCTTCAACTTTTCACGTAGGAAGCTGCAAATCAAAAGAGCATATCACTTAATGCTACTGAACATGTATTGCGCAACAAAATTAAACTAACTAGCAAGGATATTCAAAATTATATATACCTCATATACATAACGATTGTATCGCCAGCAACCTCTTGCACATTTGTGAAAGCAAAAAGATCACTTCTGAAGAGGGCAATTTTCCTTTCGGTGCCGAATAAGTCCTTGCTAAGCTTTGTGTGGATAGTGGCCCTATCCTTCAAGAACTCATTGCCCCATTTGCTCAAGGACAGAAGCGCTGGAGGCAAATCAGCTGGTAGGTGCTCCAAATCATCATCATCCTTATCCGTATCAACCCACTGCTTTGTTTTCTTCCTCCCGTACTTACGGGGTGCTTGCTGCATTTCAGATTAGAAAACAAGAAAGCAATTACTACATGTTTAGTATTTCAATTTCAAGTAGCCGCTGATCGATATATATATGCATGAACAACTACATTACCATTGCATTACCAACTGCAGTGGCTGGTATAACCCAGTCTTTAGGCCAAGCAACGCAAGTCCCAATTGCATCGCTCACAAATACAATCTCATCCCTAATAGGGACTGGTAGCAAGGCATTCTCCACAAGACATTTGCTCACAGACACTCGGATATTTTCCGCAGCTAATGGAACACCATGAACAGTTTGTGAGCTGGAATCGACACCCACTTCAACAATGGTTCCCTCAGCCACAATGTTGTCCAATGAATCTATTACAAGATGATGCCTCTGGACAGTGGGGCTAGACTGAACCTAATTCAAAACAGAAAAAAATATTAAATAAATAAACAAAAATCTCAACATCAGTCAAGTGAGGCAGAATCAACACCAAATGTGCCTATAAGGGTACTTCGGTAAGTATATAAATACAAGGTGGCGATAATTTACCTGAGCCATCTCCATCACGTGCGCTTCCTCCTCAACAGTCAAGGGTTTTTCAGGCGCCTGCTCTTTTGTAACTTCATCCGCTTCAACTTGTGTCTTCAGCTTGCCCTCCTCTAAATCTAACTTCTTCTTGATGGCTTTCACACCCTCCACTTCATTACCTCCAACACCAGCCTTGTCAAGACGGGAACAACTGCCCTGGCCAGACCCTAGATCATTTATCAGGGTCGCAGACTTTGGTGACTCAACAATTTGCTTATCTTTCCCCATAAGCAATGATTCTAACCTCACCAGCCTTCCCACCAGTTCAGCTTTTTCTTCTTTCCATTGGGCTCTCTCCGCAGCAAGCACACTACTGCTATCCTCTTCCCCGTTCTTAATACGTTGTCTCGCATCTAAGTTCAGCCTAGCACGTTTAGGAAGATGGAAATATGCTTCAGGTTTGACGAAGCCACCAACACCTCGCACCCTACCAGAATATTCAGGTGTTCCCAACGCCGTAGTCAAAACATCAACAGGTCCTTCAAACTTTCTTTTTCCCTCTTGCTCTTCCTTCTCCAATTTGTCCTGAAATAGACGTAAATCAATTTGCATAAAAGCATGAACAATTTCAAATACTGAAATTAATAATAAGCTAATTTCAAGGACTTGACATACAATTTCATCGACCTTTTCCTGCACTTGTGGCGCCAAGTAGTTGCCATCCTTGTCTTGTCTAGCTGCTTTCCACATTGTAGTTCGAACTAATTTCCTCCCAGCAGGCACTGTGGCAGCCTATAAATATATATTTGGGTTAATACGCTTGTGGTGACATAGGGTAATATATTACTAAGAAGAGTAATGTACCAGTTCCTCTTGCAACTGAGCATATGGCTTCCGTCCAAGTCGATGAGGGTACTTATTCTCTTTCCTCCTTGCCATTTGTTTTTGCCGGAATTCCTACAAGACGATAGCCAAAGTTTCCATTATATTTTAGCAATTGAAACAATGCCAATATTGCTGAAAAATGTAATAAAATTACAACACTTTGTATTTTACAAACCTGAAACTGAGGTGATATCCTATCTTTCACGAACTCTTGCCATTGATCTGCGTGAATGCTTCGGTAATCATCAGGAGGGAACTCAAAGAGTTCAGGGGAATCCATAAACGGAATAATGTACCAAGTGGTTAGCTTGCTCTTGAAATCCCTCCATTTTTGGCCTGCAGATGCAAAAACCATTTTCTTCCATTGCTTTGGCACCACATAAGCTTCCTAAACATTAACAAGTACAAAAGATGACTGCTTTAGATATTTTCTGTGAAAGCTACAACGAAGGACATGTTAACTAATTATAATATTTTCATTTACCTCAATAGAACCCCAAATATTGTCCTTCACACTTAGCGGCACAAGTCTCCAATCTTTAACATTAATTGGGACCTTGGTGCGTGCAAACACCCCAATGTAGGACTGCATCTCCTTGGCTGCCCTCCCAACAGGTTCCCCATCATCATTATATTTAACCTTCAACTTCCTTCCCCGAACGAGTCGCCTATTAACCCGACTCATCGTCACCATCCCTCGTCTAAGCAACCGCATTCCACCAGTGACGTTCTCATTGCTTTCTTCCTCATCCTCATCAGCTTCAAATTCTTCATCTTCATCATCAGACTCAACCACCTCCATCGTTCCAGCTTTGCTCTTTCCGGCTTTGCTCTTTCCAGCCTTGCGCTTTCCGGATCCAGAATTGGACATGCTACCAAACGACAACTTCTTTGATGCCACAGATTTCTTGGACTGTGTTGCTTTAGCTGGTCCCACTCTTGCATTATTGAGCGCATCCTTGCTGGTCCGAGCAGTTGAACGCGGACTTCTTCTAGGTAGTACCACATCAGCTTTAGTGGGCGCATCCTTGCTGGTCTGGTCAACAACAACAACTTTGGTTGAACGTGGACTTCTTCTAGGTGTGGCAGCTTTACCAACAGATGCTTCCTCGTTTGCGACCTCACTTCTACCACGTTTCCTTAAAAATTCCTTCGTCTTCGTCCTCAAAGCTAAAGCTCTAGCATTGAGGGATGACGTGCTAGATCCAGCCATCACCTGAAATAACCAGCAAACGCGGTTAGCAAAGTAAAATATTTATTAACAGAAACATAGCCATTACACAGATACACCACTGAATAAAATAACTTTACTGAAAATTAAAATAATACGATGAACATTTTAACATAATTCAAACTTCAGTACCACTGAATAAAATAACTTTACTGAAAATTAAAATAATACGATGAACATTCAAACATAATTCAAACTTCAGTACATATGAGGCACTCTTCAAAACACAAACAAAACAAAAACAATACGAGGGACTCAAGCTACCACATCAATACTACTCCCCTCATACCACTAACTTAACTTTCAACATATATTTTCTCATCCCCAGGACGCATATAATTACTATCCTGATCACCCTCTATATCATCATAAGTCTCAACGAATGGTAAATCAAATGCTTGTTCTTCAATGTGGACGCCTTCTTCCTCATCCGAATCAAACCCTTTGTAGTCTCTATCTGGAAGCCTTACTACCACTGACCATTGAGGATCAAGGGGATCCTCAATGTAAAATATTTGCTTAACATGACTAGCCAAGACAAAAGGATCATTAAGATGCCCTTTCCTATTCAAATTTACCAACGTGAACCCTAGTTCATCTACCTTGATGCCCCTAACATTCTCAACCCAATCACATTTAAACAACGGCACCCTAAACTTGTAGTAGTCCACCTCCCATATGTGTTGTATGACACCATAGAAGTCCATATCATCATGTCTGGGATTTTTATCCTTCGCACTTGAAACCAGCATTACATCAGCAACCAAAGAAACACCACTGTTTTGCACTGTTCTCATATCGTCCCGCTGCTTAGTGTAGAACTCAACACCATTAACCTTGTATCCACTAAATGTTGCTACTACATTATTTGGTCCAGCTGCCATCCACCTTATTGTTTCTGAAACAGTATTTCCAGAATTTTGCAGTTCATTTGAGACCTGCAAATCAATATATTACATTAGCACAACGTTGAAATCTGCCACGTTTAAGTCATAACAAAAATGTCTAGTAGGAAATTGCATACCCTCTCCTTCAACCAGGCTGAAAAGGTCTGGTTTTGTTTATCCTTCAGCCACTTTTCATCTTTGGCAAACCTTGGATGAAGAAGCTTCAGCAATTCCATGTGTTCACTACACAACAACAACAACAATTTAAATAAAAGAATTATAAATTAATTGAATGAAGGAAAACTGAAAATAATTAAATACGAAAACTTACCTGAAATAATTTTTTGCATCCTCTGTATTCTGCAATATACACAGATGTGCTTGTTCCATCTCTTTGCCATAGACTGAAATCATAGTAGGAGCTGATAACGGGTTGGACGCATGAAAGACTTCTGGTTTTGAATTTTCTGGCATTCCAGCAGTGGAAGCATCATCATTTAGCAATCCCTCAGCACAAAACTCTACCGCCTCTTCAACAATGTAAGACTCTGCTATGCATCCCTCAGGATGCCTTCGACTTCTGACCCACCCTTTGAAGACTTTCATGTACCTCTCAAAGGGGTACATCCACCGGAAAAATACTGGACCGCAAAGCGTAACTTCCCTCACTAGATGCACTGTTAGATGGATCATAACGTCAAAAAATGAAGGGGGGAAGTACTTCTCCAATTGGCAAACAGTAACCACCAAATCTGCTTGCATCTGTTCTAGCTTCGAAACATCAATCTCTTTAGCACATATTGCCTTGAAGAAAAGGCAGAACCTGATGATCGCATATCTTACAGGCTTCTCAAGAACAGAACGTAATGCAACAGGTAGAAGAACTTGCATCACAACATGGCAATCATGCGATTTTAGTTTAGACAGTTTCAAATCCTCCATAGAGACAAGATTCCTTATGTTTGACGAAAATCCAGTAGGAACCTTCATCCCAAAAAAAGACCCGCACACTATTTTTTTTTCATCAAGCTTACAATTCCAAGAAGCCAAAGGCAATTTAGTTCGCTTGCCACTGACATCTGGCTTTAACTCAGTCCTGATTCCCATAGCCACCATGTCTAAACGCGCTGCAACCCCATCCTTTGTCTTTCCCGGAATGTTCAGCAGTGTACCAATGAGTGAGTCGCAACAGTTCTTTTCAATGTGCATGACATCGAGATTATGTCGTACCGGAATATCTTTCCAGTACTCTAGTTGAAAGAATACAGACTTTTTTTTCCAGCAAGGTCTGTCTTGGTCATCAACAATCCTCACACGAGGAGTAGATTCTTCCCTTTTCCCAAACTCACAATTCAGACCCTCTACTCTAGCCAGCACCTCCTCTCCAGTCAATGGTACCGGAGCTAGGTCCTCCTCTATGGTGTTGTCAAAAGCAGCAGCTTGTCTCCTATATGGATGATGTCTGGGTAGTCCACGGCGATGCCTCATGAAAACAAGTTTATTACCTTTCTTTAACCTCCGAGGTCGAGTCTGGTCAACACATATTGGACAACCATGGTATCCTCTTACAACGCTTCCAGACAAGTTCCCGTATGCGGGAAAGTCATTAATAGTCCAGAAAAGCACTGCTTTTAGTTTGAAGTACTCCCCTCTAAATGCATCGTACACTTCCTCAACCCCATTCCACAACAGTTTCAAATCATCTATTAGTGGTTGCAAGTAGACATCGATATCATTACCCGGCTGCTTCGGTCCCGATATTAACAAGGTCAACATCATGAACTTCCTTTTCATACAAAGCCATGGAGGCAGGTTATATGTGACTAGTATAACCGGCCAACATGAATACAGGCTGTTTTGCATACTATGCGGGTTAAATCCATCCGAAGATAGAGCTAATCTGAGGTTTCTATGGTCGTTACCCAATTCAGGATATTTACTGTCTAGTAATTTCCAAGTAGGAGAATCAGCTGGGTGTCGCATCATCTTATCTTTCTTTCTACCCCAGTCATGCCAAGTAAGATTCTTAGCAGTTTTGGGTGACTGGTAAAACCTTTTGAACCTGGGGATAGGTGGAAAGTACCATAAAACCTTCGCAGGTACATTTTTTGTTGGTATATTATCCCTACCCAATTTCCACCTTGAAACACCACAGCTTGGGCATTCCTCAGCATCAACAAGGACTGCATCTCCTCTATACAAGATGCAGTCATTAGGACATGCATGAATTTTTTCATAGTCCATCCCTAAAACACTAAGTGTCTTTTTAGCATCATTTGTAGTCAAAGGAACAAGATTTTCTGCAGGAAGCAGACCCTTAACGAGTTCCAGAAAGTCTCCAAAGCAAGAATCAGTCACTACATGCTTTGCTTTCCAACTAAAACTCTCAACCAGAAAATTCATCTTGGTTGTATGGTCACAACCATTGTACAAAGGTTGATCTCCATCCTCTACGAACTTTAAAAACTCATTAGAGTCTTCGGACATCTCCTCATCCTCACTTTCTCCTACTTCTACATCGTTCTCCCCCATCCCAGGATCCCCATTAACTGATTCAGATTCAGATTCAGATTCAGATTCAACCCCATTATCATACATAGATTCCCCATGCCACCTCCACACCTTATAACTCTCTAAAATACCATAATAGAATACATGATCCCTCACAACTTCCACAGAAAATCCATCGACATTGCAACATTTCTTGCAAGGACATGAAATCTTGTCTATGTTAACAGCATTAGACTCGGCAAACTTTAGAAACTCTTCAAATCCTAACTCAAACTCTTTTGATCTCCTATCAGCATGCATCCATGACTTATCCATCTTAGACAAAAAATGCATTATTAGTGCACATGCAATACATACATACATATATATAATATATATATATATAGTTCATTCATAGTTTCACATGTAGGTGCAAGCAATACATCAATCCAAGCTCCAACAATATATTACACCAACATAATAATCTATCACAGCAAAGATAAAACACAACCAACACTACCAGAAAATGAGTCTTGGGCGACGAAACAAAAAAAACCGGGCGACGATTTTTTTTTTCGTCGCCTAAGAGGGAACTTAGGCGACGATTTTTTTTTTCGTCGCCCAAGGGAAAAAAATCGTCGCCTAAAGTCCAACTTTAGACGACGAAAATAAAATCGTCGCCTAAGAATAAATTTCGTCGGCTAAGAGGGAAACTAGGGCGACGAAACAATATTTCGTCGCCTAAGATATTTATTTCGTCGCCTAAGTTTTTTATCCTTAGGCGACGAAACTGAGATATTTCGTCGCCCAATATTTTTCATTCTTAGGCGACGAAACTCAAATATTTCGTCGCCCAAGATTCTTCTATATATGAAGAATGAGAACTTTGAAAATTTTAAACATAAATTTCTCTAGTTCTTCAAATCGTTCGGTGTTGTGGAAATTTGTCCATACATAGTTTGTGGAGCTACTCCCAGGTACGTACATATATATGCATATATATATATATATTGATTTTCAGTTTTATTTGAGTTGAATTAATGATATATATATATATGCATAGAGTTTGTTCCAAGCTGAGTAAGGGGCCATTCTGTCATAGATATGGTTCACAGGTTTGTTTAACTGGATCTCAAGATCACAAACTGACCACTCTTCTCGGTGAAGGGGTCGATAGGGGTTCGCCTCCGTGATCACAAACGAGTCCTGCCTGGTTCCTGTAGGGGGTTCCTGTAGGGGTCGATAGGGGTTCGCCTCCGTGATCACAAACGAACTATTACTTCTTGCGATGCAACCGCAACGGGCTAGAGTTTATCCCACTTGCACAGTGAATGGCGTGAAATTTGTATCTGAAGAGAGAGACAGCAGACGAAGAACACAGAATTCTGGGGTGATGGCGAAAGGTCATGGCCTTGACTATTACGGTGTTCTCCATTCAGTGGTCGAACTGGTTTATGCGGAAGGCATGAAAGTGCATCTGTTCAAGTGTAGATGGTTTGATACAGGCGCACAGAGCACGAAGATGGATCAGTACGGCAATTTATCGGTCAACACTGCTACAAGCGCCTACGAAGATGACCCGTTTGTTTTTGCGACATCGGTAAAACAAGTGTTTTATCTTGATGACCTCGCCAGGGGTGACGCGTGGAAAATAGCGAACATTGTGCATCCTCGAAACATTTACCGGGCGGCTACACTTGGAGTGACCATTCCAGGGCCAGAGGCTGATGCGTACCAGGAGCCGAACGCATTAGGTATTCATGATGTAGCTACTGTTCGTCAAAATAATGTTAAACATGGTCGAGTGCTCAGAATTCGTGACGAAGATTCAACCTTTATTGATGTTGATCCAAATGAAGAAACAGACGACGACTCTGACGACGAATTAAGGCATAGATTACCAGATATTAATTCCGATACCGAAGAAGACTCATCGGATGACTCAGATTACGAGCCTTAGCTTAGTTATAATTGAGCCTTAGCTTTGTAATTGTTTGTATACTAAAAGAATATGTTTGTACTAAAATAAATAAAGCACATTTAAATTTCATTGTAAAGAAATTTTTATTTTTACTCTTGGGCGACGATTTTAACAAATATCGTCGCCCAAGTATAATCTTGGCCGACGAATTAGGCTAATTTCGTCGGCCAAGATTAATCCGAATAATTAAAATAAAATAAAGCACATTTAAATTTCATTATATTAAATTTTTATTTTTACTCTTGGGCGACGATTTTAACAAATATCGTCGCCCAAGTATAATCTTGGCCGACGAATTAGGCTAATTTCGTCGGCCAAGATTAATCCGAATAATTAAAATAAAATAAAGCACATTTAAATTTCATTATATTAAATTTTTATTTTTACTCTTGGGCGACGATTTTAACAAATATCGTCGCCCAAGTATAATCTTGGCCGACGAAATTAGCTAATTTCGTCGGCCAAGAGTAATCCGAATAATTAAAATAAAATAAAGCACATTTAAATTTCATTATATTAAATTTTTATTTTTACTCTTGGGCGACGATTTTAACAAATATCGTCGCCCAAGTATAATCTTGGCCGACGAATTAGGCTAATTTCGTCGGCCAAGAGTAATCCGAATAATTAAAATAAAATAAAGCACATTTAAATTTCATTATATTAAATTTTTATTTTTACTCTTGGGCGACGATTTTAACAAATATCGTCGGTCAAGAGTAATCCGAATAATTAAAATAAAATAAAACACATTTAAATTTCATTTGAATAATTAAAATAAATATCCCGGGTCTTTATTTGTTACCAAATTTTTATAGCCCCGTAAGAGTCTCGTCGATTGGAAACTATTCTCAGTTGAAGGTCCGGCCAGATTACGTGATTTGGAGGGTCGAATAGCCGTTTCCGTCCATTTAGGGGTTTGACCGCGCCGATTGACCGGACGGATCGAGCCCTTATCTTTGTCAGATGGAGCTGAATTTTTTTCCACCTACGTAATTCGTTATGCTGGTCAAATCTGACGGTCGGTTTTCAGTTCCTCTTCTCCGATCAATAAACTCACGTTATATGTACTAATGTTGTATAACTTTTTTATATAAGTGTTTAGTTTAAGTGTCGTTTTGAAGACAACGTATACGTAGAGGCCTCAAACGCAAAAAAGTCGTGAAATAAGATATGACCAGAACGGTGAAATACGTCAACCCGTGAAAAATGAAGATATTCCGGTAAAGTTTCGGTGCCGGTTGTTCCGGTCGCACGAAACACATTTATTTCTGCCTAGTGGTAGCCCTATCCCGGTTATTTAGTTTTTACCAAATTTTTATAGCCCCGTAAGAGTCTCGTCGATTGGAAACTATTCTCAGTTGAAGGTCCGGCCAGATTACGTGATTTGGAGGGTCGAATAGCCGTTTCCGTCCATTTAGGGGTTTGACCGCGCCGATTGACCGGACGGATCGAGCCCTTATCTTTGTCAGATGGAGCTGAATTTTTTTCCACCTACGTAATTCGTTATGCTGGTCAAATCTGACGGTCGGTTTTCAGTTCCTCTTCTCCGATCAATAAACTCACGTTATATGTACTAATGTTGTATAACTTTTTTATATAAGTGTTTAGTTTAAGTGTCGTTTTGAAGACAACGTATACGTAGAGGCCTCAAACGCAAAAAAGTCGTGAAATAAGATATGACCAGAACGGTGAAATACGTCAACCCGTGAAAAATGAAGATATTCCGGTAAAGTTTCGGTGCCGGTTGTTCCGGTCGCACGAAACACATTTATTTCTGCCTAGTGGTAGCCCTATCCCGGTTATTTAGTTTTTACCAAATTTTTATAGCCCCGTAAGAGTCTCGTCGATTGGAAACTATTCTCAGTTGAAGGTCCGGCCAGATTACGTGATTTGGAGGGTCGAATAGTCTGAATTTTATGATATAACTCTTGGGCGACGAAATTTATAATGAAGAATCTCGTCGCCCAAGTATACTATCTTGGCCGACGATTTCTTCATCTTGGGCGACGATGTTTATAGTGAAGAATGTCGTCGCCCAAATATACTATCTTGGCCGACGATTTTCTTCATCTTGGGCGACGACATTTATAGTGAAGAATGTCGTCGCCCAAGTAGACTCTTGGCCGACGATTTTTTAAAAAAGGCGGGCGACGATTTCGAAATCGTCGGCCAAGATACTCTTGGCCGACGATTTTTAAAAAAGGCGGGCGACGATTTTTACAAAATCGTCGCCCAAGAACGCCACTATAAAAGGCAAAAATTCGGAAACCCTAACCATTTCTTCAGCCGCCAAGCATATTCTCTCCCTCTCTCCGAAAATCCTCTCTCTGCCCTCTCTCTCTCCCTCTCTCCGACCCCGACCCCGACCCCAATTCCAATTCCCGACCCCGACGTCGACCCACAATTTAAGGTATAACCCTAAAACCCTAAATTGGTTTTAATTGTTTTTGTTGTTATAATAATTGTAAATTGTTGTTGTTGTTGTTGTTGTTGTTGTTGTGATAATTGTAAATTGTAAATTGTTGTTGTTGTTGTTGTGATAATTGTAAATTGTTGTTGTTGTGATAATTGTAAATTGTGATGTACGGTTTAGGGTTTACGGTTTACGGTTTAGGGTATACGGTTTAGGATTGTAAATGATTAAATAATTTAGGGTTTATTTAGGGTTTAGAGTTTACGGTTTAGGGTTTATTTAGGGTTTAGGGTTTGTAAGAAATAATGGAATATTTTTGAGTAAGGATGTAAATATTCGTAAATTAATTTTTGTGATATAATAAGCCCTTATTAATGTAAATAATTTGTTATGTGAATAAAAAAAATAATAAATCCTATAATAATTATTAAATTTTATTTGTGCTATTATTGTTGATAAATTTTTCGAAGTTTATCGAGCCTTTATTTTTGTGAACTTAATTATAAGACGGTAAAATATTTTTAATAAATTTATGGTTATTTTAAACAGGATGGCCAAGAGAAGAACTTCTGGACAAGACGGCTCGGACGGTACCTCAAACAACCCGTCGGAATCACCGTCGATCGGGTTCCCGTGGCAGTTGACGTCCCGATATGCGGCGCTTAGGGGTGGCGCGAGCGGCTCGGGTTCTGCTGGGCAGTCGGGTCCCGCAGCGACGGCTCCTCGTCATCCAGAGATACTTCGCCGTTCGCGATCCCGCAGCGACGCCCCCACACAGTCGTCCCCGACCGACGGTGATGGCGGGTCATCCGGGGTCCCTATGGTGCCGCCCGGCCTCTTCCTTCCTCCGACGATACCGGCGATACCTCGCGTCGATGAGGAGGGTCGACCGATTCGGGAGCAGCTCCCGCATGTGGCACCGCACGAGGCCTATATCTACCGGGAGTTTCCCACGCCTCTTCATCCCGTGAGGGTCTCCGAGCAGGCGGACATAGACGAATCCGTCGGCTCAGCCTCATCCTCAGGTAATTTATTATTACTTTTTTTCTGATTTACAATTTTTTTTTGTTAAAATGTATTATTAATATTAAATTTGATTCACAATGTCACAGCCGCCGGAACGAGAAGGCGGAACAGGAGAGGCACCGTCAGCAACAAGGGACTCGATAGGGCGGTCGAGTCCGCTGGACGGATCGCCATCCCGTTTTCCAACGGGAAACCGGTGGACGCCGCGTTGGGAAACCGGTACACGCGCGCCGCGGGAGGCACCATCCGCTCCAGACTCCCTATGTTGTGGGGAGTCTGGAGCCAGGTTCCTGATGGAGTGAAGGAGATGCTCCATCAGTCGATGTCGGTGAGTTTACTCAATAAATTACCTTTTTTTTAACTATTTTTTTAACTAATAAATTATTTCATTATCGAAAAAAATACTAACAAGTGGTAATGCAGCAATGGTTTGTGGTTCCCGAGGAGGGACGTGACTGGGCGGACAAGACCCATAGGGAGAGGTACCTCTAGCTATTTAATAATTTTTTAAATTATAATTTTTTTAATAAAATTATTAATATTCTTTTTGTATATGTAGGTTCAAGGAGTGGAAGCACGACCTCCGGGAACACTGGAAGAAGTACGGGAGCGACCGTTCGGGTACCCCGAAGGAGTTCGAGTATCGGGAGTACGAGTGGCGGTGGCTTCTTGTCACACAGTTCAACGACCCTCACAAACAGGTAATTCGTAAACAAATTTGAATATTAAATTAGTGAATTAATTATAATTGTATGTTTTTAAATATTTACTAACGATAATTTTTTTTTTAAAAAGCATCTCGCCCGGGTGAACGCTGAGAACCGGCAACAGAACACAACCAACCATCGTGCCGGTTCGAGGCCGTTTTCGGCCATCATGGACGACGTGCGGCGAGAGCGGCCAGAGGAGAACCCCTATGTGGGGACCTTTCAGAGGGCATATCCTCATTCTGAGGAGGATCTTGTAAGTTCCTTATATTTACTAATTTTTAATTTTAATTACATTTTATTAAATGTATATTAATATATTTTTATAATATATCCATTTAGGCGAGGGTGAGGGAGGCGGAGCAAGATGTCATCAGAGGCATGGTGAACGACACATGGCCGGACACGGCAGAGGATGACATGTCAGAGGCCATGTCCAGGATCGACACTTCAGATCCTACCGTTGGGGCGCGGATTATGGCCACTGCCTTCGCGCAGCGTTCCAACACCTACTACTGCCGGGGTATGGGAGACGCTGGAAAGGGGATCCTGAAGACGACGCCAGGATTTCAGCGCAAGGGAGCCGCCGGAGCCTCAAGCAGCAACAGCCAGACCACTCGGCTACAGGATCAGTTCGCAAGCCTACAGTCTGAGCTGGAAGCCCAAAGAGCGAGAGAGTCTGAGCTGGAAGCCCAAAGAGCGAGGGAGATGGCGGCGATGGCGGAATCATATGCGGCTTCCAATGCTGCGCATATGGAGCGGGTGAATGAAGTCACCAATGCCAACCAGGCGGCTATGGGACAGTGGATGACTGCCTGCATGTCTGCACTTGCGGCCGGACAGCCGTTTCCGCCCATGCCTACGCCTATACCATTACCTCAGTGGCATCCTCAGTGGCCCCAGCCTCAGCAGCAGCCTCCTCAGCCTGACCAGCCGCCGCCTCAGGACCCTCCGAACGGGAATGATGAGATAGATTTTGGGTTTCTCGATCCATAGGCAGAATTTTTGTAATAAATTGTTTATAAATTTATAAATTTGTGTTAGTTTTAATTAAATTTTAGTATTAAAAAACTTTAAAGAAATGCCGAAAAAAAAAATAATGTCAAAAATTAAAAAAACATTATTTATATATTTAAAATAATTATTTAATTATTTTTTTTAAAAAAATTTAAATATATCTTAGGCGACGAAATCTATAAATCGTCGCCCAAGATTTAACACCTTGGCCGACGAAAAAATAATATCGTCGCCTAAGATGTAGTGATCTTAGGCGACGAAATATTTATTTTCGTCGCCCAAGGTCAGAAGATCTTAAGCGACGAAAAAAAATTTCGTCGGCCAAGGTGTTAAATCTTGGGCGACGAATATTTTTGGGCGACGACAGGTATATTTGAGGCGACGAAATTAGTATCGTCGCCTAAGAATTACTCTTAGGCGACGACGGAATTAAATTTCGTCGCCCAAGTTCTTCACCGACGGACTTCTGGCGACGACTTCTTGGCCGACGACATGTCGTCGCCTAAGTACTTAGGCGACGAAATTTTTAAACAGGGCGACGATTTTTTTTCGTCGGCCAAGAACTATTTTCTGGTAGTGCAAGGCATGAATGCATATACAAACTTTAGACAAACAATCCATATACTTTCTGGTCATTTTGAAGACTCACCGGAAATTCACACAATCAAGCCTTTGGCCTGTTCCACTGCACCGCGGGCACTGAGCCTTCCCAACAAATCCTTTTGTAACACAGCACTGAGCCTTGCCTTCCTAGCATTATAGGATTAACAACAATTTCAGTAAGAAGCTTGTCAATACAGTAATCTAAAGCTGTTAGCATTAGAGAAATGAACAATGACTAACCTCAGATAATGCATAAGCAAGTTTTCCAGCTCATATTGCACCTACACAACAAAGAAATTCATAATGTATCAGCAAGTTTCCTGACCAAGACAACAAGTACACTTTAGAGAGCAATTCAGTAGCTACAGCAAAACAACTTTCTGACTTTTGGTCCAATAAACTTTCTTCGAAAATTTGCTGATAAGTGCCTTTTTTTTCAAGTTCCAACGAAACATTTACAAACTCAAGGCATGTAATAACAACAGCTGCATATTGATCTTCTACTAGTAAGGACTAATCATAAAACTATAATCAACATGATTCCAAATAGCAACTAATCAAAACAAGCTATGAATGAACTACTGAAAGGGATCGATCACTTACATGCTTCTGTCTGCGTAGTAACTTCACAATGGTACCCTCAATGTCTTCAGTCGAAGGAAAATTGAACTAACTCAGTTCCTTCACTAACTCCTCCCTGACATTCAATAAAAGCAACAAAATTACATCAAACCGAACAACCCAATAGCAGAATACATCATCAAAACGATATTATCTGGAACCAAATACAGATCCACACTTGCCTTGTTCAAATCGGACAGAGTTCAGGTCGGGTCGGGCTTGGAAGGAGTTGAGGATGAAGCGGAGGTCGGAGGAGAGGAGGTTTGGAATCGGAGGAGGTGACGCGGTAGACGGTGAGGAGGAGGGATTGCGAGGCAGCGGGTTTGGGGGTCGGAGAGATTGGGCGTTAGGTTTGTTGGGTTTGTCTGAAGAGAGAAAGGGTTTGTTGGGTTTGTTGGGTTTGTCGAGAGAGTAGAGTGAGTCGATCTGGCGCCAATTTAATTTTCCAGTGCGCCTTTTTTTTTTTAAATTGCGCCCTAATTTTTCCAAGCCTTTTCCTATACACATATTAACCCTAAACCCTAAACCCTAAACTCTAAACCCTAAACCCTAAACCCTATTATCGACAACTTCTGTTATATGGCCGAAAGTCAAGCGTGGTATGAATAATGTTATGAGAGCTGCATTGTAACACATTTAGGGTTTATATCTATGATCATGAGGTACACTAACATATTTGCCTAGCAACACACTAACATATTATAACTAGATGTACATCTTTATAAACTAACTATATGTACGAAATACAATTTGTAAAATTTGACCGTTGGATGTGATCGTCGTACTTAAATATGGACATGGTCCAAAATTTGCTCATTTTTGTTAATGTTTGGACCTCGATCACATAGGTCAACTTTATTTACGATTAGATTTCTATGAGCTTCCCAATTGTGAGCTATATGTATGAAATACGATTTGTAAAATTTGACCGTTGAATGTGATCTTCGTAGTTAAATAGGGACATGGTCCGAAAATTGCTCATTTTTGTTAAGGTTTGGACCTCGATCACATGGGTCAACTTTATTTACGATTAAATTTCTATAAGCTTCCCAATGGTGAGCTATATGTACAAAATAAAATTTGTAAATTTCGACCGTCAGATGTGATCAACATATTTAAATATGGATATGATAAAAAATTCACCCAATTTTGATAATTTTTGGGTCTCGATCGATGCGGTCAACATTAACTCAACAATATTTAATTAAGCGAATACGCTCTTACCTCCTCCTTCTTGACTAGTTTTGGTGGATTCTTTCATGCACACACTCTCACATATATGTGATGTAGCAGCTTCTGTAAAAATTTTAGAAATTTTACCTTTCGGGGATAGAGTTACCCATAGGGGATAATAAGCGTGAAAAGGGTTGACCGTCTCGATCGAGAACCAAACATTATCGAAAATATGTGATTTTTTTATGGTAACCATATTTCACTATATGTAACACATCTTACGGATAGATTTGCAAAATTCTATTTACAACATATAGTTGCTTCACAAATGCATACACTTAGAAAAATCCCATTAAACAAGTTATATCACATTAGTAGGCATGTTGTGGTTCCAACGTCTAAAATTCATAACATTAAATTTTGACCGTCAGATGTGATCAGCATATTTAAATATGGATATGGTAAAAAATTCACCTAATTTTGATGAAGTTTGGGTCTCGATCGACGTGGTCAACATTAGCTCAACATCATTTAATTAAGCCAATTCGCTCTTACCTCCTCCTTCTTGACTAGTTTTGGTGGATTCTTTCATGCACACACTCTCACATATATGTGATGTAGCAGCTTCTGTAAAAATTTTAGAAATTTTACCTTTCGGGGATAGAGTTACCCATAGGGGATAATAAGCGTAAAAAGGGTTGACCGTCTCGATCGAGAACCAAACATTATCGAAAATATGTGATTTTTTTATGGTAACCATATTTCACTATATGTAACACATCTTACGGATAGATTTGCAAAATTCTATTTACAACATATAGTTGCTTCACAAATGCATACACTTAGAAAAATCCCATTAAACAAGTTATATCACATTAGTAGGCATGTTGTGGTTCCAACGTCTAAAATTCATAACATTAAATTTCGACCGTCAGATGTGATCAACATATTTAAATATGGATATGGTAAAAAATTCACCCAATTTTGATAATTTTTGGGTCTCGATCGATGCGGTCAACATTAACTCAACATCATTTAATTAAGCCAATTCGCTCTTACCTCCTCCTTCTTGACTAGTTTTGGTGGATTCTTTCATGCACACACTCTCACATATATGTGATGTAGCAGCTTCTGTAAAATTTTGAGAAATTTTACATTTCGGGGATAGAGTTACCCATAGGGGATAATAAGCGTGAAAAGGGTTGACCGTCTCGATCGAGATCCAAACAATATCGAAAATATATGATTTTCTTATGGTAACCATATTTCACTATACGTAACATATCCTACGGATAGATTTGCAAAATTCTATTTACAACATATAGTTGCTTCACAAATGCTTACACTTAAAAAACAACAAAAATCAGGCGACACATAAATGTCATCTATTAATATAATTGGGTAAATTTTTCACACACGTTGTTAACTCAACAAAATTCAATATCTGGCGACACATAAATGTCGTCGCATCTACATAATTGAGTAAAATCATCACACAAGTTGTCAGTTCAACAAAATTCAATATCAGGCGACACATAAATGTCGTCTTATCAACAAAATAAAGTAAAATTCACAGAACTTTGACATTCAACAAAATTCAATGTCAGGCGACACATAAATGTCGTCTTATCAACAAAATTGAGGAATCACATAAATTGTCAAATCAACAAAATTCAATATCAGACGACGCATAAATGTCGTCGTTTCTACATAATTGAGTAACATTTTCTCACAATTTGTCAATTCAATAAACTTTAATATTAGGCGACACATAAATGTCGTCTTATCAATAAAATGAAGTGAAATATTCACACAAGTTGTAAATTCAACAAAATTCAATGTCAGGCGACACATAGATGTCGTCTTATCAAAAAAAAAAAAATCTTCACACAATTTGTTAATTCAACAAAATTCAATATCAGACGACACATAAATGTCGTCGTATGTACATAATTGAGTAAAGTTTTCTCACAATTTGTCAATTCAACAAAATTTAATATTCGGCGACACATAAATGTCGTCTTATCAACAAAATAGAGTAAAATTTTCACACAAGTTGTAAATTAAACAAAATTCAATGTCAGACGACACATAAATATCGTCGTATGTACATAATTGAGTAAAATCTTTCACACAATTGTCAATTCAACAAAATTCAATATCAGGCGACACATAAATGTCGTCGTATGTACATAATTGAGTAAAATCTTTCACACAAGTTGTCAATTCAGCAAATTTCAATATCCGGCGACACATAAATGTCGTCTTATCAACAAAATGAAGAAAATCTTCACACAATTTGTTAATTCAACAAAATTCAATATCAGACGACACATAAATGTCGTCGTATGTACATAATTGAGTAAAGTTTTCTCATAATTTGTCAATTCAACAAAATTTAATATCCGGTGACACATAAATGTCGTCTTATCAACAAAATAGAGTAAAATTTTCACATAAGTTGTAAATTCAACAAAATTCAATGTCAGGCGACACATAAATGTCGTCGTATGTACATAATTGAGTAAAATCTTTCACACAAGTTGTCAATTCAAAAAATTTCAATATCCGGCGACACATAAATGTTGACTTATCAACAAAATGAAGAAAATCTTCACACAATTTGTTAATTCAACAAAATTCAATATCAGACGATATATAAATGTCGTCGTATGTACATAATTGAGTAAAGTTTTCTTACAATTTGTCAATTCAACAAAATTTAATATTCGGCGACACATAAATGTTGTCTTATCAACAAAATGGAGTAAAATTTTCACACAAGTTGTAAATTCAACAAAATTCAATGTCAGGCGACACATAAATGTCGTCGTATCTACGTAATTGAGTAAAATCTTTCACACAAGTTGTCAATTCAACAAATTTCAATATTCGGCGACACATTAATGTCGTCTTATCAACAAAATGAAGTAAAATCTTCACACAATTTGTCAATTCAACAAAATTTAATATCCGACGACACATAAATGTCATCTTATCAATAAAATGGTGTAAAATTTCACAAAAGTTGTGAATTCAACAAAATTCAATATCAGACGACACATAAATGTCGCCGTATGTACATAATTGAGTAAAGTTTTCTCACAAGTTGTCATTTCAACAAAATTCAATATCCGGCGACACATAAATGTCGTCTTATTAACAAAATTAAGTAAAATTTTCACACAAGTTATAAATTCAACAAAATTCAATATTATGCGACACATAAATGTCGTCTTATATACATAATTGAGTAAAATCTTCACACAATTTGTCAATTCAACAAAATTCAATATCAGGTGACACATAAATGTCGTCTTATTAACGAAATGAAGTAAAATTTTCACACAAGTTATAAATTCAACAAAATTCAATGTCAGGCGACACATAAATGTCGTCATATCTACATAATTGAGTAAAATCTTCATACAATTTGTCAATTCAACAAAATTCAATATCAGGCGACACATAAATATCGTCGTATGTAGATAATTCATAATTGAGTAAAGTTTTCCCATGCCACAATTTGTCAATTCAACAAAATTCAATATCCGGCGACATATAAATGTCGTCTTATTAATAAAATGAAGTAAATTTTCACACAAGTTATAAATTCAACAAAATTCAATGTCAGGCGACACATAAATGTCGCCGTATCTACATAATTGAGTAAAATCTTCACACAATTTGTCAATTCGACAAAATTCAATATCAGGCGACACATAAATATCGTCGTATGTGCATAATTGAGTAAAGTTTTCTCACAATTTGTCAATTCAACATAATTCAATATCCGGCGACACATAAATGTCGTCTTATGAACAAAATGAAGTAATTTTTCACACAAGTTGTCAATTCAATAAAATTCAATATCAGGCTACACATAAATGTCGTCGTATGTACATAATTGAGTAAAGTTTTCTCAAAATTTGTCAATTCAACAAAATACAATATCCGGCGACACATAAATGTCGTCTTATCAACAAAATGAAGTAAAATTTCACACAAGTTGTCAATTCAATAAAATTCAATATCAAGCAACACATAAATGTCGTCGTATGTACATAATTGAGTAAAATTTTCTCACAATTTGTTAATTCAACAAAATACAATATCCGGCGACACATAAATGTCGTCTTATCAACAAAATGGAGTAAAATTTTCATACAAGTTGTAAATTCAACAAATTTCAATATCATGCGACACATAAAGGTCGTCTTATCTACAAAATGAAGTAAAATTTTCACACAAGTTGTCAATTCAACAAAATTCAATATCGGCCGACACATAAATGTCGTCGGATTAACATGTGTAAAATTTAGACAATTGAGCTAAAGTTGACCACTTTTTTCACCGACATATATGTGTCGCCCCGAAAATAGACATTTTTTTCAAAGAAAATTGGTATTGTGTAAGTTAACTTCCAGCGACACATAAAAAAATTGTGTCGCCCCAACCTCCCGAACCACACTTAATTTCGTAAGTGTCGCCTGATATGTGTAGCCTGATGCATGAAATGGCTTAGTGTGTTAAGGCCTCTCATGGAGATGGAGGTCTTTTGTTTGTCATGCATGGTACTGTAAGATTTGTTGGTGGCTTCAATAACGATAGTGGTGTGTTCAAAGACGACAACAACTTGTGTTTTTCTAGTTACAACGGTTGTTGTTGCTAGACATGGCCGTTAGGGTTTTCAGTTTGAGGGTATGGGTAGATTATGTGTAGGTTAAGGTATCAAAGTTGAACACTTGGTCTTGTTTGGTTCGCGGAAGATAACTATCAGGAAAAGAAAATTGTTCATTTCTTGCGTTTCAGTACGATGAAGGAAAGAAAATATTATACTCAATGTTGAGAAAATATGAGGAAAGTAGTTCCTTCCAAAATCCATAGGAACCACTTTTTCATCTCATTTCTTTACATTTATTACTCATAATATGTTATTTTATTAACAGTTTTCTAGATAATTTTCCTTGTGTTACTAAACATTAGAATAGAAAGTCATCGGGATATTTCATTTCAATTCTCTTTCTCTTCCCGTGGTAAAGACATAGGAATTATTTTCTTTTCTGCGAACTAGACAAAGCTTGAGATTTCAAACTTCTCCTCAAAATCAGAAAGGATGAGAGTGATGATCTAGCATCGGAAGGTGAAAGTTGTCAATGCAATCCTTATCAAGTTGATTTATTTATTTTTTTAATATTTTTTTATGGAAGAATGATAGAATTACAAATAAGTACTTCAGAGTCACCATTGTGACGAATCATGTACCTTGAAATCAGATAGCAGGAAACAAAAGCATACTAAATATGCGTTGTTGAATACATTTCCAAGGGTAATATAACATATACTAGATGTCCTTTTGATGACATCTGATAAAATTAGAACAATACAGTGAATATTAGAATGGCCCCCTACGCAAGGACGACATGCATAAATCGAGAAATAGTTTTTTTTTTTTTCCTTTCAAAAAGAGGTTTTGATTTAGGGTTTGAAAAAACAAAACAGAAAACAAGTTAAGTGATTTGCATCCACTACCAATCAATCATGCAAACTGGCCAAGCCTACGTCGATTTCCACCATGGAATCTGAATGACGAAAACTAGCAACTAAATCTAACGTACATCACCTTTGAACCAAGAGATTGAGCCGTACAGTTGCCTGCGCCAATCCCTGGAGCCAAGACACCACCGCCACCTATCATAACAAGTTGCCAAAGAGGAAACAGCCCTGCTACAAAGGTCATCTACCTCGTCGCCATCTTCTCACAATTTCCAGTGAACAGTAGCCCCAAAACCATAATTTTGAATCAAAAAATTCCAAAGCATGTTTGGAGACCGATGAGAAGCGACGGAGGGTGGCAAACATGTCTTCATGGTTCGTTCTACCTTCTTCCCTTGCTGAGTTGGTCGACGGTGATGGGGTAAGATATGAGCGCTATTGGTAGCGGTGATGGGCGCTTCTTATGGTGGGTTTGATTGTTCAGTACGGAGACATGGCCAAGGTTTGAATGTTCATTTTCTCTTAAATCCCTTGATTTTTTCTTCATCCATACACACTCTTAAAGTTTTTTTTTTTTTTTAAAATCCCTTGAGAAAATTGGAATTATTCCATTAGGCTGAAAGCCAATAAAGACCAAACCGGTCAACACATGCACAATACGAAGATTACTCAAATACAAAGCAAAGTACTTAATCCAAACTACAACTATGAATTGAAAACAACCACAGAGCTACGTCCAAAAGCTTATAACCTACCTTACCCCAAAATAATTAAACTTTCAACAACTAAAGACATAAGACCACATTGTGTACCTTTCATCGTACAAATAGAAAGAGAAATTATATTAGTGTTTAGTAGGGATCTTGTCTAGAGCCCACAACAGGCCCAACATGAAGTCTAGCCCACATACCAAACCAAAGCAAAGACCAAAAGAGAGAGAATGGGCCAAAGCCAAGGCCCGGCCCACTCTCCCATCCCTCAGCCCTGCACCAGTCGCCATGTACTCGACCCTGAGTCGGGATCGGTGGAGCTCCCATCACCACATGTTCAGTCAGGCAGCCTATCCAACCGAGTAAGCATTGTCCTACTTAGGCCGAGCTGAGTATCCTTCTTCTAAGACAACTACGAGATTCGGGCTTCACGGAACACTGCCTTCCTTAGCTTGAAGCCGCCGCTACCATCGGTTCCCTTGCGCCCAAAGTCTAGTATGCCGAATAATGACTACACCATAAATGAACTGCGGCCTTAAAGAGACTCTACCATCGCACACTGTGTCAAAAATCTAAACCCAAACCCAACCTGTTTCTTAAACAGATTACTCGTTTAACCCAATTAATAAATAGGTCGTGTCATGTTTGACAAAATGACTCATGACAATTGTGAGTCATTTAATAAAAAAAACATCACTTGATTATTGTTTACGCCTAAATTAATATTTTACTGGACAACAAATGTCTATGTTAATTAATTCTTAATATATGTCACATCGGCGAGACCAAATTCTTTGGGTTTACAAGTAATGGCCCGCCAGTGAGGCCACACGGACTGAGTTACACAGTCTGTGTGCAGAATGGACTGTGCGAGCTGCTTTACACAGTCCGCGCGCGGAAAAGACTTCACGCGCGCATTTAATGGACTTCGCGTAAGACAGGCGAGGCGAGATTTACACTCTGCGTAGGTGACAAGCAGATTACATGTGGTGAACTAGCCCGCGTGGGAGGCTTCGTGAAGAGGGCACAGGCGGAGTCCGTGTGCATTACATTAATCGTTAAAGACTCATTAAAGACTTTTAACATGCTTCGGGCCAATCCATGTGGCCCTTTTAATATAAAAAGTCTTTCTAAGGCTCGTGAGCTGCAATAGCCCGCTAGATAGAAGCGAGTTTCAGGAGCTCGCGGGATGGTTTGATACTGTGACACCCCGCGGGATGAGGATATTCCTAATTCCAGTTCGCATAAGAGTCTATAATTGAGCGGAAGCAAAGCCCTATGCGGAATGGAGTGTGCGAACTGGACATGTGTCATAAGTTGATTGGTCCGCGTGGGTTAAACCGTGTCCTTGTGGATTAGGGTTTCAAACCCCGACTTGGATTCCAAGTTAACTTTCTTCTGCCGCAAGTCGGACCACTATATAAAGGGATCGAACTCTCTCTCGAAAGACACAACTTTCAATACACAAACTTATACAACAACAACTCAGAGACAATCTATTTACAAACTGCAACCCAGTTACCTTTTCGAACCTCTCGAATCCCTAACCCTAAGCGCTCCGCCGCCTAGGTTTTCTTAGAGTTCTTCCTGGACTCGCCCTCGATTCCCCCTGCTTTCCCTATAATTACTCTGCTCGCATCCCACCATGAGTATCGATCGTCTTGTGCTCGTAAATTCCTCCTCTGAGGTGGCACCTAGAAACCTCTTTCACTTGATCAAGAAGTCAAGCCCGCACACAAGCTTTTTCCTCGTCCGCGAGGTGGCAAGCCCGCAACGCTCCCCCTTCTCTTTGTTCGCTAATTACCTCTCGCCCGCATTAGGATCGTGGCCAAAAACATTGGCACGCCCAGTGGGATAGGGAGTACAAGCGATTCACATAAGGAAGCGAGACCGCCATGGTGGGCTCTCAGCCGACCCAAGACGCAGGCTCTGCTCCGTCTATGGAGCAAGTCTTACAACAACTCGCGGAGCTCATGGGCCAGATCTAGGGTTTGACAATCCAGACCCAGGGTTTGACAACCCAGACCTAGGGTTTGACAACCTAGAGCTCCGCCACTCAACAAAGCGTTGCTGACCTAACTGAACAGGTCAAGCAAGACAAGGGACTTCTGCAGGCCACCCATGACAAACTCACCGTGCACAATAAGGTTCATGGCCACCTAGATGACCAATGCACGGAAACCACGGGCCTAGTGGAGGGGTCTCTCCAACGAACCCAAAAAGAGTTGGGGCAAACCATGAACATCTTGCACGAGAAGATTGAATTGCCTAGCAGCCAATCTCATGCTGAAGATTCTTCTTTGGATGAACTTACGTTTAAGGCAGAAACTGCTTTGTCAATCAATGACAAAGGATCTGAGGTCGAGGCCGGCGAGACTTCGGATAATGATCTTATCTCAAAAACCGACGATGTTCCCCATAAAGATAAGCTTGAAGGTAAGACAGAACAGTCCACCTTAGAAAAAGAGAGCGGGTCAAACACTGATGGCGAACAACAACTTCGCATGAAAGGTGACCCAGGAGCCCGCTTTCCTATGCGAGACATATATGTGGACACAGGTCAAATGCATGGGGGGCAAGGCGGAGCTCGTCTGCCTTCTTTATTTAACCTCCATGATCAAAGGCATGATCCACTCCAGTTTTGTCCAATTAATGGACGTGATCGAGACGCTGCCCCAAGTCATGAAAAGCAAAATGAAGCTGCGATAATGAATTGGCTCAGATTTGACCAACTGTTGGCAGCCTTCCATAAGCAACTAGATGCACAAGAGGCTGCAGAAGAAAATGAAAAGGCTTTACAATGCCAGAATGTAAAGCCTACGATTGGCGAAGATTTTCCTTTAGGCGACCATATGTCCAAAGAAGAGACTTCTTTGTCAATCAATGACAAAGAACCTGAGGTCGAGGCCGGCGAGACTATGGATGATAATCCCATCTTGAAATTTCGTGGTGTTCCTCAGGAAAAGAAGCCTGAAGATAGGATAGAACAGTCCATCTTAGAAACGAAAATCGGTTCGCGCATTAATGACGATAGCGAACCATAAGTTCGCATGAAAGTGACCCAGGCGCTGGCTTTCCTATGTGAGATGTATATGTGGACACAGGTCAGCCGCATGGGGGGCAAGGCGGAGCTCGCCTGCCTTCTTTATCCAGTCATGACAAGCGAAATAAAGCTGGACCAGAGCCTCTTGAGTTTCCTTTTTGGCCTATACATTCGGGGCATCAGGGCTGGCGAGGTTCGCTTCTCCTAATGATTCGTCTCGCCAATCTTATGGTCACCAGCGAGATGACTCAGTCCGCTTCGCCAAACCATGGTCATATTGAGCTTAACTATATATGGTTTGGTGATATCCCTTGGCCAATCTTTGGTTTCATATTTCAATATGATTAGAGTCTCTACATGCAAGTTCAGAGGCCTAAAGGAAACTTTGGTTTATGGGCGAATTACATGTCCCATGCATGCTTATGGTTGGAAAGAGGGTCAAGCCACCGACCTTTGTTGATTCTACATGTGATTTTGACACAGAGCCAACTTATGATGAATACGATGAATACGACGAAGACTATATGTTGGTGCGTCTGTCTCATAATTATATGCCACAAGAGTTCAATCTCAGTAAAGCTCTTGATAAGGTGAAAAGAGACCAGCAAGTGGTTCTATTCCTTGACCAATGCATGGTTATTCCCGACAAGACCATGCATTATGACATGATAGTTGGCAACAAGGTAGATCTCAACATCATACGATCCACGAGAATGCAGTTGAAGATCATGCTTTGTCAAAAGACAAGGATGCACGGGGGGCAGCGAGACGTACCCTACGAACTATCTTGCTCAAATTTCCAATTTGTTGACGCGAAGCCCTGCTCAACACTTGGAAATTCTCAACAGCAAGAGTCTCACATTGGAAACATGATGACATTGAGGCTTGGAGTGAAGCACTGGTGGCCTCCCCTATGGCCTAACGAAGAGTACCTAATCAAGTTATGATACCTTATTTTCTTTGTTCCTAGCTTTCCTTTAGTTTTTACTTTTGTTTGCTTTCAGTTTTTTTCTTTCTCGCATTGAAAAAAGAAAATACAAAAAAAAAACCAAATAGCAGAAAACCACAAAAAGAGATCCTTGGTTTTGCTGAAATGCAAGACAACGTTCTTGCCTCTGACAGGCTTGAACTTTACATAGGAGCCTATCCCTGAGACTTGAAGACAACAGACATTCCACATGCCTTTGAGTTACTGCCAGCGAAGTCAAGTCAGAGAGGCAATACAACTAGTTTGCAATTCTAGAACGATGCAGCAGCCACTACGGGACAGTCAACTTCACAGACTCCAGTAGAATGATCCAAGAGGAATTAGCCAGCACGCCTTATACCGATCGAAAGCCCTGGATGTCTATTTTCCGGAGGATTTTATGGTTTGTCATTCCGACATTCCTAGAGAGAGTTATGGCAGTTTGAATGCAAACGGGTCAGGATACAGCGAGTTATGGCAGTTTTCGCTTAAGCTCTACATCGCCACTGCTGACTTGTCTATTGGCGGACTCTTGGCATGACAATGAGAACGGGGTGGAACACGCCGTTTACTATCTTAGCAGGGTGTTGACCGATTGCAAGACGCGCTACTCCCCAATGGAAAAGTTATGTCTCGCCCTATTCTTCGCGGGTTGCAAGCTTCGCCACTACATGTTAGCATTTACCACAGTGGTGATCGCTCAGTCCGACCTAGTCAAAATATAACCTTTCTCGCCCTATCCTACGGGGTCACATAGGAAAATGGATATTGGCTTTGTCTGATTTCTCTTTGCAATATGTTCCGCAAAAGGCAGTTAAAGGACATGCCATAGCGAACTTCCTTGCTCATCACCCGCTAACTGAACTAACAACATTTTGCAAGTTGGAGTTCGCCGTAGTTTCCCTTACTCTGTGGACTCTTTACTTTGATGGGTCGCGTACTAAATTTGTTGCAAGATACGCGCGAATTTGCAATGCGCATTTTCAACGTGTTTTCATGACCTCGTAGCCTGCTTTCCTCACTGGGGGCATCAGTACCACAACTCCTTCACTAGGGGGCATGCTAAAGTTTTGATGCCCTTCATTCTTCTCCAGAAGCTTCGACGAACAGACATCAAAATTGGGGGGCACATTGGGGTAGATATGTTCCAGAAATTTTAGACTTTAGACCATCTTCAAGTGTCGTAGTCATTATTTAGGCCAATTCCTGTGACCTCCAAATTTTTCAAACTTGGTTCGCCATCTTTATGCGACCGTTCGCCGACTCCTTTTGTTACCTCTCATTGGTTCGCACTGGGGGGCAGCGAAGTGCATGATCTCTTAAAATTTTTCACGGTTACGGGGCCATTCGCCGACTCCATTGTTTGTCTCTCATTGGTTTGCACTGGGGGGCAGCGAAGTACATAGCCATTGCCATTCAATGTTTATCACCAAGTTGGTTCACCATTGCAAAGAGCTCGCGAAGGGTCATTTTTGGAACCTACTCAAGTTACATGCATTTGCTCAAGATACATCCATGCGGGCTACATCCGCTCGCGGTAAACACAATGTACCATGTTTTCTTAGTAGAGCAGGCGAAGAGCAGGAGAAATTCAACTCCAAAGTGCCTAGGCGAGCCATACAGCAGTTCGTTATAATGCCTTGCTGGGTACATGAGTTTTCAAGGCCTATTCACAAGCTTGTCTACTCACACTCATTTTATGTATGACTCGGGCCAATACCAGTGGCTTTGGGCAACATGAACATAAACCTCTTTAGTCATTCTCGACATTTCATGACTTTGAGGCTAGGGGGCAATGTTTACCCCTAAATTAACATTTTACTGGACAACAAATGTCTATGTGAATATTAATTAATTCTTAATCTATGTCACACCGGCGAGACCAAATTCTTTGGGTTTACAAGTAATGGCCCGTCAGTGAGGCCACGCGGACTGAGTTACACAGTCTATGTGCAGAATGGACCGCGCGAGCTGAGTTACACAGTCCCGTGCGGGAGGCGAGATTTACACTCCGCGTAGGTGACAAGCGGATTACGCGTGGCGAACTAGCCCGCGTGGGAGGCTTCGTGAAGAGGGCACAGGCGGAGTCCGTGTGCATTACATTAATCGTTAAAAACTCTTAAAAGACTGTTGACATGCTTCGGGCCAATCCCTGTGGCCCTTTTAATATAAAAAGCCCTTCTAAGGCTCGCAAGCTGCAATAGCCCGTGAGATATAAGTGAGTTTCAGGAGCTCGCGGGATGGTTTGATACTGTGACACCCCGCGGGATGAGGATATTCCTAATTCTAGTTAACATAGGAGTCTATAATTGAGCGGAAGCAAAGCCTTATGCTTAATGAAGTGTGCGAACTGGACATGTGTCATAAGTTGATTGGTCCGCGTGGGTTACACAGTGTCCTTGTGGATTAGGGTTTCAAAGCCCGACTTAGATTCTAAGTTAACTTTCTTCTGCCGCAAGTCGGACCACTATATAAAGGGATCGAACACTCTCTCAAAAGACACAACTTTCAATACACAAACTTATACAACAACAACTCAAAGACAATCTCTTTACAAACTGCAACCCAGTTACCCTTTCGAACCTCTCAAAATCCTAACCCTAAGCGCGCCGCCGCCTAGGTTTTCTCAGAGTTCTTCCTGGACTCGCCCTCGATTCCCCCTGCTTTCCCTATAATTTCTATGCTCGCATCCCACCATGAGTATCGATCGTCTTGTGCTCGTAAATTCCTCCTCTGAGGTGGCACCTGGAAACCCCTTCCGCTTGATCAAGAAGTCAATCCCGCACACAAGCTTTTTCCTCATCTGCGAGGTGGCACGCCCTCAACACTCTCCCTTCTCTTTGCTCGCTAATCACCTGTCGCCCGCGCACTGAGGATCGTGGCCAAAACAATTATATTTATTAAAAACTCCACAAAAGCATAATTTTATAACTCAGGAATAATCAAATCTAAATTGCTAATATAAAGTCAAACACTCCCAATCTGAAATTGAAAGACATAATTCATAATTAAATTTGAAGTTTAACTTTGAATGTAAAAGCCTCAAATCCTAACTTCCAAGTCTCTTCACTTTATTCGGCACAAAAGGCAAGATTTGATCAAACAAATTTAAGAATCAGTCAAATAATTCTGTAATTCCCCGAAAATTCAATATTAGTTTCTAATATTATTTGGGAATTTTTGAGTTAGTGTGTTTTGAGGTTCGAAGGAAGAGCGGAAGTGTTCGGTTGCATAATTTTACCCGGAACGGTTTTATGGTTTTGAAGGGTCAAGAGTTAACTTTTTAATCTGTTAGGTTTCTCGAGAAACTTCCTTCATGAAAGTTGTAGCGAGTTCGTAGACACGTGACACACGTAAAACGGATTTCGTATGAGAAAGTTATGGTCAACAGAAGTACTATGACTTTCGGGAATTTTTAGTATAACTTTGGAAAAGTCCTAGGATTCCTTCCTTTTTCCCGCATATCACTTTCCTTTCTCTTTCTTCTCTCGCACCTCACCTTCAGTATCCGAGTTTTCTGTTTGACCCGACCCGAACCCGGCCGACCCGACCTGGCTTTTCCGGCCACCTCCGACTGACCGAGACGCCGTCACCGGTCAGGTTCTCTTCCTCTCCTCTGTCAGAGCCTCCCTGTAATGGTGGCTTGTGCCGATTCGTAACGGTGCTCGAGAATCAAAGCCGAGAAGTCTGTGTTGAGACCCGGTTGGGATTCCCACCTCTGACAGCGGCGATGTGGCTTGGAAACGGACGGGATAGGAGCTCCTTGGAACCCTGGTTCGACTTCGGGTAGTCTTGAAGCTCGACTCATGGCGGAGTGTAGCGGTGGTGAATTCTAACTTTCCGGCGAGTTTGCCCGTGTTTTCCGGCCAAATCCGTTGAAACCTTAGGTACAAAAAGTGTTCCTTATGCTTCAATCTACAAGTTTGATGTTTTGAGTTTGCCTAAATTCAGATTTTTTGGGTGGCGTGTGGGGCCCACTCGCCGTCGTCTGTGGTGGTGCGTCCGGCAGGGGTTGGGAGGTTAGGAGTAACTGTTAGCATGTGCTAGTCGATACGAGCACGTTGACGTGTCATGATGTTATGTTTAGATCAAGATTTTCATCCGAGGTAAGACTAGGTTGAGAATTGTGAGAGGTTGTCAAGCTTTGGTGTTTGAGCTTTGAAATTCTTGTTAACCTTTTTCAATAGGTTGGTTGAGGGTTCCTATGACCTTGGGAGGTCTCGGAAGAAAGGTTGTCTTGAAGGACAAGACCTTGGGGGAGGGTAGAGTCTTGGTTCAAGGGGGAAGTGTTTTGGTCTTGTTGGTTATGAAAGTGAATATTTTTTTAATAGGTGGTTATCTGGAGCTTGGGTTGAGCTTTTCTTTGTGTGGGTGAAGACGCAGCGGGAGTTAAGGTGAGTAAAATCTCACTAAGGTTCATTTTGTGACCTATTTATTTATGGTAATTATGATGATGATAATGTTGATGATTATTATGATGATGATTAAGGTGATTATGATGATGATAATGCTGATGAAAATGTTGATGATGATGATGATGTTGAAAATTTAAAAAAAATTATGTTTTTCTTTTGTTTGTTTTAAAATATATGAGTTTGATCGACAACTGCTCATGGTAAGTGAAAACAAGTTTTCTGTTAAAAATATAATCTTTCAAATGGACTTCTGATCATGTGTGTGCCTTAGTGGTGACTGTATGCATTAGTTGTGGAATGGTGCCTTAATGGTGATCGTGTGCATTAGTTGTGAAATGGTGCCTTGGTGGTGATTGTGTGTCTTAGTTGTGAATGTGTGTGTCTGAGTGGTGATTGTGTGCATTCGTTATGGAATGGTGCCTTAGTGGTGATTGTATGTATTAGTTGTGGATGTGTGTGTCTTAGTGGTGATTGTGTGTATTAGATTAGGAGCCTTCGTGGTGGACCGGGAACCAAGGCTTGGTCGGGTGATTGGTTACGGTCAGTATAGAGCTCTAGTCTGTATGTCGATACTTCATGGGGGATGACTAAGTGTTGACAAACTCATGAGTACGCATTTGTTTGGTTACTTATGGGGGATGACTAAGTGTTAACTAACTCATAAGTAAGAGTAGAGAAATAATTGTGTGATGTTCTCATGTGTTGTCATTAAAATTCTTTGCTTTGAGTAAATCATGAACTATGTTTATCCGCAAGAGATTCTTTAATCTTAATTGTATGATTTTGTAATACCCTAGATTTTTATTTTATTTTCATTGTATTTTTCTCATATTTAATGAAGAATTATTTATGGAAATTCTTTAGTTTGTGTGAAGTTGAAGTTTCAGGAGTAATTTTTTAAGGTACTTTGACTTTTAAGAGGCCCATAAGTTGACTTTAATTTTCGTAAGTTATCTTCGAAAACTTCATTCTTAAAAGTTGTAGAGTTTGTTGATACGAGTTCGTAGACATGCGGCACGCCCGAAACGGAGGTAGTATGAGAAAGTTATGAGCATAGGAAGTTAGTTTCCAGGTTTGGAAATTGTATAAGTAGAAAAATGTGGAGGAGTTATTTTTGAAAACCTAAAAATCAGTTTCACTTTCTCTCTCCTCCCTCTCCTAAACTCCTCCCGCTCTCCATTTTTCTCCAACTGATTTCTCCCTCATCCGGCCACCAAACCGTACGCCACCGGTCCCGTTCGGTTTGCACGGACCTCCTCTCCATTTTTGGAGCAGTTCCGCTCGCCGTCGCGTCGTTTGGAAGCCACCACGGGGCGGCGGAGCTGCTGCGGTATTACCGAAAAACCGGTGATTTTGGCGACGTTTCGGGTGTGAGTTAGGTGAGTCTTGCTCCTCTCATTCCTCTAGTGATGTTTATACGTCTTTGGTGACCTGAAAACCAAGTTTGGGTGCCGGTTTTGCAGATTTTGTTTTTGATTTCATTTTGGAGTTTCGGGGGCATTTTCCGCCCGAACCAGTCAAAACCTCAGGTATTAAAGTTGTTCACCATGCTTCAATCTACAAGTTTCATGTTGTGAGTTTCTCCTAATTCGGAAATTTTGGGGTGGCGCGTAGTGCTCACTCGCCGTCGCCTGTGGCGGCGTGTCCGGCTGAGTTGTGGCCTTAGTTTTCTGTGGTTAGCTAGTCCTTGCTGTTGTGATTATGTTGAGAGGTAGTTTAACTAAGTTTTGAGCAAGGTTTGCATGTTAGGACTTAGGTATATTTATTTTGGCTTGGTTGAGTTTGAATTTAGGTTTTGAAGATTTGAGGCAGCTCAATTGTGTCCTTTAGTTCAACGACTTTGTGAAGTTATCCTCCCTTGAGCTAAGGGTTAGTTTAAGGGTATTGTGTTGTCCTTTAGTACTTTGGTCTCTAAGGTTTTTAATTGTGTGATTTTAGGTGATTTGTGATTTTGTAATTGGTTTGCCTTCGTTGTGTTGGGGGCTTTGCAGGGGGATTTCTAGGTGACTAAATCTCACCAAGGTTTATTTTAGAACCAAATCTTATTATGATCATTTGTTGATGAAATTTATACTATGATATTATTTGTTTTAAAATATATGAGCTTGATTGCCAACAACTCATATATAGGTAAGATAAAACAAGTTTTTCTTATACGTTTATTTTGAGGTTCTTGTGATTATAATTTTATTGATTATTGATAAGTTATTCTTGTGGAATAATATATATTGTTCATATAATTATATCCTTGTGAAGGATATAATCATATGATGTGATATTGTGATTGTTGGATAAATAGCCAAACCGGGTTCCAAGCCTTTAATCGGATGATTGGTTACGGTTAATATGCTATTTATTATTTTGTGTTTTGATATTGGACAGTCAAACCGAGTTCCAAATCTTCGGCCGAGTGATTGGTTACGGTTAGGAATAGAGCTCTAGTCCGTTTGTAAGTGTAGGTCATGGGAGATACTTTATGATATCTGGGACCCATGGGTACACAATTTGTTGTTGTAGGTCATTAGGGGTATTTATTAAATATCTGGGATTCATGAGTTCATTTCTTTGGTAATGTGTTGGAATTGTGGTTTTTAATTATTGATCAAATCTCTCTTGTGAAATGTTGGATGTGATGATGTTGTGTTATTTTTGAATTTACTCATACGGGCTTTTAACTTACCGGGTTTGTTATTTTACAATCCCGGTGCATCAATTATTGGTGTAGGGGTTAGACATGCAGGTGAGGATCAGCAGGGTTGAGGTGGAGGCTTAGTGACAGAGTTCTTTTTGGTTTTTTCTGTACTCTGTATAGTTTTGTTAATCGGGTAGAAAATATTAAACTCATGAGATTGTTCTCATGTTCTCGTATTGCAAGTTTATGTAAATAAAGAAGTGTAATATTTAACTTAGTGATGAGTTGTATGTTATTACTTTTCCACTTTTGAGTTCTAGTTGTTTTGGTTTTGTTATTGAAACAGGTTGGAATATTTATATTTACGTTAGAGCATGCCAAAAATTTTGAAAATTATCTTTCAGAAATTGGGGTGTGACAGTTTGGTATTAGAGAGTAGGTTTACATATTTGGTGATAATTAATACTTCGGAGTGATGGCCCGACTGCAATGGATCACCATCATAAGCTATTCGGTATTGATATGTCATTGGGTATGTGAAAGGTTAGGTGTCTCCGCTAGGTCAATAGGATGCCAGAGTAGAGAATACTCTGTATTTCAAATCTTGTGTTCCATCTTGAGTTAGTGCCTTGGTTAAGAATTGTTGTATTAGACTTATACCTTGGTTTAAGTTTTATGCATAAATTAACCAAGGTTTACTTGCTCCTTAGGTGATGGATCCTCCGCGAGGAAGAGGTAAAGGCTGAGATAGGGCCAGATGGGCAGGTAGGCCAGAGGCAGAGGTAGGGCTCCACCTGTAGATGATTTCTTTGAGGAGGAAGTGGTGTTGGAGATGCCGGTGCCAGTTGTGGTAGGTGATGGTCTACGTTTGGCCAGGCTAGCTCATGATATCATCAAGTTAGGAGCACCTTCCTTTCTGGGAGGTACAAACTACCTTGTGGCTGATCATTGGATAGAGGGTATCGAGACATACTTCACCATGATAGCGTGTACGAAGATTGAGAAGATTCGTATTGCCACGTTTCTTCTCAAGGATGAGGCACGAGTATGGTGGAGCAGGGTACAGGGAGCTAGAGATGTAACCGCCTTGACTTAGGAGGGGTTTGTTCAACTCTTTTGGGAGAAGTATTTTCCTGACACTGTGAGGGAGCAGTTGGAGCTTGAGTTCATAGCTCTAGTGCAGGGCTTGATGAGTGTCAAGGATTATGAGGCTCGGTTTTTTCAGCTGTATCGCTTTGCTAGAGAGATGGATGCAATAGATTTGTCATAGAAGTTTGTGCGGGGTTTGAGGCATGAGCTCCGGAAGGCTGTGATTTCCCACCGATTTGCTACTTTAGTAGAAGCGGTTGAGAGTGCCCTTGCAGTTGAGCAGGAAGAGGCCATGCATGAGACTGAGAGGCAGAGATATGTTTAAGGGAAGGGCAAGGCCCTGGCACGAAGTAGCAGTTTAGGGGCCACAGAGGTGGTTATGGGAAGAGGTAGCGGTTTCATTAGCTGGCTCCAGCTAGAGCAGCAACTACACCTATTAGGGCTATACCTATTAGGCAGGCAGCACCCTTGAAGTGTTTTAGTTATGGTGAGCTGGGCCACTACTCTTTGGCATGCAAGAAGCCCAGGAGACAGGGATGCTTCAATTGTGGGCAGGCAGGCCATTTTGCTAGGGATTGCACCTGACCTTAGGCTGGAGGGCAGGGTAGTCAGCAGAGGTTGTTACTTCCAGCACCAGCCAGAGTGTATGCCATTGGTCAGCGTGGTGCAAGAGTGGAATGTACTATTCTTGTTTATGATCTGCTTGGAAAGAAGAGGTCAAGTTCCTTGGTCACATGGTATCAAAGGAGGGGATTTCGGTGGATCCCTCTAGGGTGGAGGCGGTGTTGAATTGGAGTCGTCCCACTACTCCTACTGAGATTCGTAGTTTCCTTGGGTTGGAAAGATACTACTGGAGATTTATTAAGGGATTTTCTAGTATTGCCTCTTCCTTGACCAAGTTGACAAAGAAGAATGCCAAGTTTGTGTGGACCGATGAGTGTGAGAAGGCATTTGAGGAGTTGAAAACTAAGTTGACTTCAGCCCCAGTGTTAGTCATTCCTATTAGTGGTGTCAACTGTGTAGTCTATAGCGATGCATCTCATCGGGGTTTGGGCTGTGTGTTGATGCAGCTTGGCAGTGTTGTGGCATATGGTTCTAGACAGTTGAAGGTTCATGAGAAGAATTACCCCACTCATAACTTAGAGCTAGCTGCAGTAGTATTTTCCTTGAAGAATTGGAGGCATTACTTGTATGGAGAGAAGTTCGAGTTCTTTTCTGATCATAAGAGTTTGAAGTATTTATTCTCTCAGAAAGATTTGAACATGAGGCAAAGAAGGTGGATGGAGCTCCTTAAGGACTATGACTTCACATTGGAGTACCACCCTAGGAAAGCCAATGTAGTGGAAGTTGCATTGAGCAGGAAGCCTAGGGGTATAGTCACCTCTATCATGGTGCAGGAGTGGCTGATGTTGTAGACTGCATCAGAGTTTGGCATTCTGCCATCAGGCAGGGAGCAGGGGATCTTCCTTAGAAGCGCCTCTGTGCAACCCACCTTGATTTCTAGGATCATCCAAGGCCAAGCACATGACTAGTTCTCACGTGCAAAGTTGGCGGAGTTAGCGGTGGATTTGTTGGATGATTGTCCTTCCGAGTGGTCGGTTGGATTAGATGGTAGATTGAGGTATAGATTGAGATTGTGTGTTCCTGATAGTAATGATCTCAAAGGGGAGATCCTATGGGAGGCACATCGGTCTTATTATACGGTGCACCCAAGGAGCACCAAGATGTATAAAGATTTTTGTAGGCAATTCTGGTGGAATGGGATGAAAAAGGATGTAGTAGAGTATATGTCCAAGTGCCTCACTTCTCAGCAGGTGAAGGCGGAGCATCAGAGGCCTGGAGGTATGTTGAAGCCATTACCTATTCCTACTTGGAAGTGGGAGCAGATCTCTATAGACTTTGTGACTGGACTGCCTAAGTCCAAGCTTGGACATGATGCGATATGGGTCATTGTTGACCGATTGACGAAATCAGCATATTTCCTTCCCGTGCCGATGACATACATAATTGATGCCTTGTGCAAGTTGTATGTGAAGGAAATAGTGAGACTTCATGGAGTGCCTGCTTCGATTGTTTCTTATCAAGAGCCTCGATTCACTTCAAAGTTTTGGGGTGGATTTCAGAAAGCTATGGGTACTACCTTAGACATGAGTACAACATTTCACCCTCAGACTGATTGGCAGACTGAGCGGGTGAATCAAATGTTAGAAGATATGCTGAAAGCTTATGTCATGGACTTTAAGGGAAGTTGGGAGGATCACCTCTAATTGATTGAGTTTGCCTACAACAATAGTTATCACTCTACTATCGGCATGACACCATATGAGGCACTCTATGGTAGGCTGTGTAGATCCCCTATTTGCTGGGCAGAGGTGGGTGATAGTGAGCTGTTGGGTCCTGATATTGTTCAAGAGATGACTGAGAAGGTCTCTATTATTCGAGATAGAATCCGAATGGCACAAAGCAGGCAAAAGATCTATGCCGACTTGAAGAGGAGGCAAGTATAGTTTGATGTTGGGGATCATGTATTCTTGAAGGTCTCACCTACTAAAAGGGTGGTGAGATTTGGCAAGAAGGGGAAGTTGGCTCCTAGGTATGTGGGGCCTTTTGAGATTTTAGAGAGAGTAGGAGATTTGGCTTATCGGCTTGCCTTACCTCCTGTCATGTCTGGGGTACACAATGTGTTTCATGTGTCCATGTTGAGGAAGTATGTTCCGGATGCTTCACATGTGATTGACTATGGAACTATCAAGGTGAATGCGGATGCAACCTTCGTTGTTGAACCGGTTCGAATCTTGGATAGATCAACCAAGAGGCTTCGAAGGAAGGAAGTCAATTTAGTTAAGGTTTGTTGGAGTCACCATGATGAGGGGGATGCATCTTGGGAATTAGAGTCGAATATGAGGGCTAAGTACCCTAGGTTGTTTTTGGGTTAGTTTTTTTTGAATTTCGGGGTTTTCATTTTATTTTCCTTGTATTATTCCCATATTTAACGAAGGATTATTTATGGAAATTATTTAGTTTGTGCGAAGTTGAAGTTTCGGGAGTAATTTTTTAAGGTACTTTGACTTTTAAGAGTCCCAAAAGTTGACTTTATTTTTCGTAAGTTATCTTCGAAAACTTCCTTCTTGAAAGTTGTAGAGTTTGTTGATACGAGTTCGTAGACATGCGGCACACCCGAAACGGAGGTAGTATGAGAAAATTAGGACCAGAGGAAGTTAGTTTCCGGGTTTGGAAACTGTATAAGTAGAAAAATGTGGGGGAGTTATTTTTGAAAACCTAAAAATCCATTTCACTTTCTCTTTCCTCCCTCTTCCGACCTCCTCCCACTCTCCATTTTTCTCCAACCGATTTCTCCCTCATCCGGCCACCAAACCGGACGCCACCAGTCCCGTTCGGTTTGCACGGACCTCCTCTCCATTTCTGGAGCAGTCCCGTCTGCTGTCGCACTGCCTGGAAACCGCCACGGAGTGGCGGAGCTGTTGTAGTATCGTCGGAAAACCAACGATTTCAGCGACATTTCGAGTGAGAGTTAGGTGAGTCTTGCTCCTCTTCTACCTTTATTGATGTTTATACGTCTTTGGTGACCTGAAAACCAAGTTTGGGTGCCGGTTTTGTAGATTTTGTTTTTGATTTCATTTTGGAGTTTCTGGGCATTAAAGTTGTTCACCATGCTCCAATCTACAAGTTTCATGTTGTGAGTTTCTCCTAATTCAGAAGTTTTGGGGTGGCGCGTGAGGCTCGCTCGCCGCCGCCTGTGGCGGCGTGTCCGGCTGAGTTGTGGCCTTAGTTTCATATAATTAGCTAGTCCTTGCTGTTGTGATCATGTTGGGAGGTGGTTTGGCTAAGTTTTGAGTAAGATTTGCATGTTAGGATTTATGTTTATTTGTTTTTGCTTGGTTGAGTTTGAATTTAGGTTTTGAAGATTTGAGACAGCTCAATTGTGTCGTTGAGTTCAACGACTTTGGGGAAGTTGTCCTCCTTTGAGCTAAGGGTTTGTGTTATCCTTTAGTACTTTGGTTTCTAAGGTTTTTAATTGTGTGATTTTAGGCGATTTGTGATTTTGTAATTGGTTTGCCTTCGTTGTGTTAGGGGCTTTGCAGTGGGATTTCTAGGTGAGTAAATCTCACTAAGGTTCATTTTAGGACCAAATCTTATTATGATCATTTGTTGATGAAATTTATACTATGATATTATTTGTTTTAAAATATATGAGCTTGATCGCCAACAACTCATAGGTAAGATAAAACACGCTTTTCTTATATGTTTATTTTGAGGTTTTTGTGATCATAATTTTATTGATTATTGTTAAGTTATTCTTGTGGCATAATATATATTTTTCATATAATTATATCCTTGTGAAGGATATAATCATATGATGTGGTATTGTGATTGTTGGATAAAAAAGCCAAACCGGGTTCCAAGCCTTTAATCGGGTGATTGGTTACTGTTAAGATGTGTGAGGGTGTATTTTTGCTTGTAGGGTTTAGAACATCAGGCCCTCAATGCTTAAGCGAAACCAGGCCCAAAGTCAATCGAGGATGGGATCCAAGAACGATTCTGTTGTGATGCGCTTGATAATGACAGCAGTAGTTTGCTTCTCAGTAGTAGCAGCAGTTTGTTTGACGTAACAACAGCGATTCTACTGTAACGGCAGCGATTCTAAAAAAGAAGCGACTTACAGATGGATATGATGGGGGAGCTGGGAGCCTGTGAGTTTAGTGAGAGAGCTTGATTTTGGGTTATGGAGGGTTTATGGAATGAGAACTGACTGAAAATAAGGGAGATATGGTTCTAGAGATGAAGCATGATCTCTTGAGGTTTTCTAGGTTGTTGATGATGGTTTCTAGCAGCAGTGATATGCCTTTTTTATAGGCAAGATGAGGGAGGAGAGTTGTTTCTGGAAAACAAAGGGTTTAAGAGAAGCCTCTCAGTTTTGGACAGGTGGTTTCCAAGCTTTGGTGGGTGGTTTCCCACATGGAAGCAAATTGGTGAAGGGGAAACAAAAGGGTGGCGATGGTAGGTCTAGGCTGGTAGCCTGCTGCCGTGATACTGTAGAGATTTAGGGACAGACGTGATTTCTTGGGAGTGCCAAAAATCTTGGAATATAGATTTACAGCAGCAAAAGTTCTACCTACTTGGAGACGTGTATTAGGTTTCTGGGACAAGTTTAACTACATGGGCTTTGGGTAGGAAAATAATAAGTCTAATAGGTTAAAGATTTTGCTGGGTTTGGTTTTAATTTCTCTCACTAGCCCATATTAAGACTTTGTCCATCATGCATGAGCTTTGGTCCAAAGTCCAAAGTTATTGATGAACATCATCTTAACGATTGGCCTCACGGGATCCGTTACCTTCCACATCACATCCCCTCTGTAAGCCCCAAGGAACGTAGCTTGGGTCTACGTGTTGTGTTTGCATGGCGGAACTTGAGTTTGTTGTTTTTCAAGGAAGTCTCTTCGACTATATTAGGCTTGAATGAAAGCCCAATAAGGCTATGGGCATATGTCAACTTAAAGAAACGAGCTCGTGCAATTTTAGGTATCAACATTAGTCTCCTGAATTATGTAAGTCGTAAAAAGCATGTTACGAGTTACATAATCATTTTTTTTAAGATGATACTTATATTTTAATATGTGCATGTAAGCATGTGCGGCATCTTGTTAGTTGCCTGAGCCCTCCCTCTTAATATACACATATACATATATGTACATATGTATATATATATATACATATATATTTTTCCTTGAAATCAGCATACATATATATATATATGTATATTTCATGAGATGAGAGGCAATGCACTTGATGAGGCCACGTGTTCTTTTTGATAAGAGGCATGACATATCAAGGGAAACCCAAACGTGGGGCAAAAAAGTTTGGTCAGCTTGGGCTTTTGGAATAAGAAAAGGAGCTGACCTTTTCAGATATCTTCTCTTCTGGTTTGGGTATCTTCAAAAGGAAAGAGAGAAAGAATATCTTTCCTCACGCGATCTCTTTTGATTTCTCAAAGAGCCTGCTGGTATTCTCTTCTCCTTCCAACTCCTTTTCGTTTCTTCTTGGTTGAGTGGAACAGCCGTGGGATGTCTTTGAGGTTATCTTCTGGGATTCAAACTCAAGGAACCAAAGGATTCCTTCTCAGCGCATCTGTTTTTTTTTTTTCTTATTCGGTATCGGCGTCATCCTTCTTTTGCCGCTCTAATCGTCGCCGTTTCTTTTATTATAGCTGTTGTTTGCTTGCTTGTATGCTTCCTATACCTGTTCTTATTCTTGCTAATCTAATGCGCTTTGCTGCAGTTGTCTTTTGCTCTTAGCTGCTGTGATTGAAGTTAGCCGCTGTAATCGAATTTAGTCAAGGTGAATTGAGTTGCTGTGATTGATTCTTCCTAAGCTCTCGACTGTAAGTATTGTCTTCAAAAATTTATTCTGATGCTTGCTATTGTTGATGACTTGTTTAATTTTGTTGTCCGCCCAATGCGCTCTGTGACTAGCCGGATGTGATACCATATTTGAATTGTGTCTTCGCCGAGTCTTACTGAGTCCAGTTTTGAATGCCTTGTTTTTCTTGAGGAGTTCATTCTTATGCATGGATGCATTGCTTGATTTTGATCATGGCTTTGTTTGGCTCTGTTTAGCTTGTTTTACTATTTCTTTTTTTGTAATTCGATAGTTCTGGTTATGCTCGGCTCTTTGCGTAAATTGTGAGCGGCGTGTAGCTTGGCTTGTGAACATAGGTCACATATGATCGCCTGCTTGGTTGTTTTTACGGCAGTCTTTTTTTTTGTATTTCGAGTGAAACTTTAGCTGCCATGTTTAGTAACAAGATGATACAGCGAGGCATTAGTTGGCTTGGCTTGCTGTGTAATTTAGGATTTTCAGCTTGGCTCGGCTATATAGATTTAGCAATTTTCGCTTGGTCTCTTTCTTGGATAGATTTCATACGAACAATATGTGGCGTGGCTTGATAGTTTGCTTTGTACATAAATTCTCTTGTTTTGTACGCAGGCCCTTGCATATTCTTAAAGTGATTTTGACAAACTATGGCCCCTGAAGTGTTGAGCCTGATAGATCACCATTTCGTGGTTAATGATGGTCTGAAGGGTCCCTTTACAGATGCTAATGAGGCTTCTGGAGACGTTAGCCTTGAGCGCATCTCCAGGTTGTTAATTGAGAGGGGTGACTTCCCAGCAGTCCCCATAGATTTTGATTATCCTTGCGGTGCTGTAACAGGGTGGTCGCAGTGGGTCGATTATGAGTTAAGGGATGAAGCTGTAAGAGAAAGACTTTCATGAGCTGGGGTCTTGCCTGCTGTTTTTATTTCTTCTCGTTGCGACATTAACAGGGACGTCGAGACTCTTCATCATGTTGTACGGAGGTGGAATCCTCACACGCACACGTTTGTCTGTGCTTGGGGAGTGGAGGATGTCTTCAATATCACAAGGCTTCCAATTACTGGCACCATGGATCCTTTTAGATTTACTCTTGACAAATCATGTGATGAGGAACTAAAGATTCTTATAGCAGGGGCTTCTAGTGTTAATGGGAGCACCCGCCGTTTTGCAAATTGGGTGAAACACTTTTGGGGAGTCATAAAGGATGGTGTGCTAACACCAGGCAAAGGTTTCGACTCGGGTTGCCGTTTGGTAGCCATGCTTGCTCTTTGGTTAACTAAGTATGTTTCCATTGAATTCTCTTATGAGTTTGTCGAGCAGCGTGTGTATCCCATGGCGGTTGCCATAGCGACAGGTCATAGGTTTCCTTTAGCTCCGCTGTTCCTTGGTCATGTTTACCGTTTACTAGACTTCATTGTTGCTGATGAGCTAGAAAGTGTTGGTCAGTGCGGAGTCACCAGTTTGGTTTCCACCATGTTTCTACAGGCATTCATTTGGGAGCGCTTCAAGTGCTTGGAAGTAAAACCACTAACCTTGAGCTCATCTTTGGAATTGTATAACAATGGCATATTAGGCAAGAGTGTTATATATCTGCCGACGAAGCTTCCTTTGTTGTGCCGCTGGTTTAAAAGGAGGCAAGACAAAAAAGTGTTTGCTCCAACAATGTTGGATAATCCGGAGAACTTTGTTCAGCAGCCTTACATCCAGAGGCATGGCTTCGAAGCATTTTCCTTTTCTGGCAGGAAAGAGCAGTGTGCAATATCTTTGGGCCATGTCGAGCTTTACTTGACTAATTACACAGGTTTTATTCCTTCCTTTGGCAAGGACAAAGAAGCCTTGACTTTCAATCCGGTGGTTTATTCTCCTGATAGGGTTATGAGGCAACTTGGTTGTTCTCAAGAGATTCCCATGCATTCCTCTTTACCCATTAGAGCTATCGGGACGGTTAGGAAGCTTTCACCTAGAGAAGTTGATTGTGTTCATGATTTCTCTGGCAGACTTGCAGACATACCATCACAGCTTCCTGGAGACATTTTACATCCTAACGCTTCTCCTGACTATAGTCGTTATTGGAAGGGTGTGTTGCACAGGTTTCGACAGTTTGTGGAGGTTGGCAGCCCCCAGATGAAGTTTAAACCTCTTACCAGCAACAGGTTAGCCCATTGTAATAACGTCTTGACGTATGCTAGGAAACATAACCTTCCTTACACTGAGGCGTATGATGATGGAACCAAGAAGATTGTTGGTTACTTCAAAGACTTTGAAGCCGAGGGCATGGATAAAAAAAGAGAGGAGAGGGATAAGACCTTAAGTGATAAGAAAGTTGTGCGGGAGCACCACCCCAAGAAGTCCTCATCCCACTTCAAACCTAAAGTGGCTTTTGAGGAGTTCATGTATAAAACTCCTAAAGGAGTTAAGATGATAATTCCTCCAAAGTCACCATTTTGGAGGAGAAAGAAAGCGGGCATGACTGCTGCTTTGACCCCTCGGGCAGGTAGTGCTTCTAATTATGTAGAGAAGAAAATTGCATCGGGCCCACAAGCAAGAAAAGACATCAAAAGGAAACCCAAATTGGATCCGAATACTCCTCCTCGTCGAAGCAACCACATAAAGTTCATCAGCTCTTCTTCTCCTCGTGGTCCTCTAGTTCACATCGAGTTGTCTGATATGGAACATGATCATGGGAAAGATTCCGAACAAGGCCGCATTGACTCCTCAAACGACGTACTTGCTTTTGTTGATGTAGAGCTTGTAGTTAATCATTTGAGATCATTCTTCTGTTTGGCACAACTTGCAATTGATTCTCTTTTGCAGATTAACAGAGATGATGAAAGCATGAGTAACGAGGATGGAGTGAGTATCACTTCTAATTGTTTTTTTTCCACTGTACCCTTCGATTTTTTTATTTTATTTTTTCTCTTAAGGAGTCTGGAACTGGTTCTTTGTTGTAGGATAACGGCGGCAAAAGCTTGAGTGAAGGCAATCAGGTTTACATGAGATCCGGTGAGCTTGAGCATGAGAATGATAAACAGGTGCATTGTTTATCTAAATTTTCAATTTCCTTGCATTAATTCAATTTTTTTTTCTAGTCATGTGAGTAAATAAAATGAAATGCTTGTGTGACATGAGCGTGCATGGCGGTAACTTGAGTAACCTGGAATGTTTGAATTGCTTGGATAATTTGCGTGAATGGCATGGCCTTAAACCAACTTTTTTTTTTGATTGCTTGGACTTTCATGGATGAACACTTTGTCATATATACAAATGTGTGTTCAAAATAGAATAAGGATGTGCATGGATGCTGGAAGAAGCAGGTGCTCGTTTGGTGATAGACTTTTGAATTAAGACATAGCTTTGCATGTTTTGAGCGTTGACCGCAATTGCTTGAATAATTTTATAATGCTTTCATGCTTGTTTTGCCCCTTTGATACTGAGGAATATGAAAAGCATTTCATATTTTGCAGGATCACACATTCTGACACTTCTTTTATTCTTTTACGAGCAGGACCAACCTTTGGAGATTACAAATACAAGAACTGCGGGGACGGCAGCGAATGAACTCAATGAGGAAGTCATTGATACAAGAATGATGGGAACAACATCAAATGGATTCAATGAGCAAGAGACTACACATGCATTGACAAGTCTTTCTCCAGCCGAACTTAATGTACTTGAGCAGGCACTAGATAACATTACCACAACAATGATCACACTGTCAAGCGAGCATATTTCGGCCGATGACCAGCTAACAGCCACCAAGGCTCAGTGCCATACAAGTGAATGGGTGGCTCGTATGAATGACTTTGCTACCCGATTTAATTCCAATGTCGAATCTCCCTTGAGTATGGATGATATTGCGCCCATTGAGTAGAGATATTGTTGAGTTTCAAGGCATGAGAGTCTCTTCAGAGTTGGTGAGTCCCTTAACCAAATTTTCTGAAAAGTATTGCGAGGGAAACCTCCTGAGTTTGGTTGACCGGGGATACACCTTGAAGAAGAAGAATAAATTGATTGAGGAATTTGGAACGATGCTACTTAGCATGGAAGCTTGTCAGGTGAAGAATGAGGAAACATTCCTTGTTTTGAGAGATGCATGCCGCGATTTTATGGAGGCTGGATTCAATGTTGGGTTTTTGTTGGATTTCTTAAAGCAGGCAGCTCAACAATATTTTGGCTACATGATGAGACCTGAAGGGTCAGATGTTTGTTGTGCTAGAGTTTGTGTCTTGCTAGTGACAATATTGCAAAAGAAGAAGGAACTTGTACGCCTTGAGGAAGAGTTGGGTAAAGTTTCAAAGTGACTTGGGATTTATACTGCCTGATGTTCCGGCTTCTGTTGTGGAGTGTGTGTTGGAGTCTTCTTGGAAGGACGACAGTCGTGCTGCTCATTACTTATATCAGGGCCTGGATTTTGATTATTGATGTGACTTTAGTAGTTTTCATCTGAAGCGCTTGAGCTTTATATGTATTTTGTAACAGTTTCAGATTTATGCAAGAGCTTGCATGTTTTGACAAATTTGGTCTTTGAATATTGAAGCATGTATGGGAGTTTGCCTGATGAAAATCGTTTCTCATTTCCTTTCACAGAATGGTGACATGTCTGAGTAATTGTTGCAGGTGATATTGCTTGGATTTTGCTGCTTGGAATTGTATCGTTTTGAGGTTGTTGCTGAACTTGAACTTTGCTGTTGGGATTTCAAGTTGTTTTTTTTGTTTAGCCCCCTTGTGTACCTCTTCTACTGATTTAAGGAATGAACAAGGGCAACGCTAATTTCTTTTGGAAACACCTCCGCATTTCACATTGCAAATTTTGTTCTACAAATTCAGGTACCATCATGGTGATGTACCATACAAAAGCTTCTGATACTGATACAAAAAGATGTATCTTTGCAAGTGATTATAGAGAATAGTGGAGGTGGTTTCTGGATGCAAAACTAAATATGAAAGAAAGGCAAAGGGTGCTCCATGCTGTGATTTCTAGCAGTGCTTGATCCATTTTCCATTAATGGGGTCAGTAGGTTCACCACCGTTAGCATGAACAAGGCGATAATAACCACTACTATGTGACTCTTTCACAACAAATGGGCCTTCCCACTGTGGTGCAAACTTGGAAGGACCAGGCATCTGTCTTCTTACCCAGTCAGCAGTTCTGAGAACAAGATCTCCTTCATTGAAGCTTCTTTCCTTGACTGTTCTGTTGTAGGCCTTGGTCACTGTCTGTCGGCATGCTTCCGCTTTGACTTCTGCTTGTCTCCTTCTCTCATCCGCTGCTTCAAGATCCATCGTCCTCCATTTACCACAAGATTCAGCTTCCCATTCTAGATCATTAATAGCTAGCACTCTTGCTGACGGGATCATGAGCTCCACAGGTAGAAATGCTTCGGATCCATAAACCAAGGAATATGGAGAGAATCTTGTGGCACTCCTAGGAGAAGTGCGATAGGCCCATAAAGTGTCAGGTAAATGAGTGCTCCATCCTCCCTTGTATTCATGCACCATTTTGCTCAAAATTCTGATGAGCGTTTTATTTGTGGCTTTAGCTTGGCCATTCCCCTGGGGGTAATATGGCTTCGATCTCCTGTGTTTGATCCCGTACCCTTTAAGTGTTGTGCTCACTTCTTGGTTGACAAAAGGAGTCCCATTGTCGGTAACAATCTTGTAAGGGATCCCGAATCTGCAGACGATATACTCCCTAATGAAGTTTGAAATTGCTACTCTTGTTGCCTTGCGAAGCGGAATTGCCTCAACCCACTTAGTGAAAGATTCTGATGCTGTGAGAATCCATATAAAGCCTCCAGAAGATGGATGAATAATTCCTATCAAGTCCAACCACCAGGTATGAAACGGCCATGGTGTTTTTATATCTTGTAGCAATGTTGACGGCTTGTGACTCAAGTTTCCATGTGCCTGGCATGTATGACACCTTTTGACTGTGTTGCAGGCATCTTCCCGCATGTTGGGCCAGTAATACCCCAAACTCAACAACTGCCAGTAAAGTTTCTTCCTTCCTTGGTGCTCTCCACATTCTCCAGCATGCACTTCTTGCAGAACTAACTTGGATTCAGAGATTCCAAGGCATCTCAGTGGCTCACCATTGAACCCTTTTCTGTATAGTATGCTTCCATCCACAAAGTACCTCTTTATTATTTTCTTGATCTTGTATGCATGTTTGCGATCTTCCGGCAGTGTTTTGCTAATGAGGTACTCCAAGTACGGTGATCTCCAGTCTTCTATTATTGCCGTCGTAAAGCCTTCATGCTCTAACGGCATCAAGATAGAGCACTTGTGGCATGAAGATTGCATCTCAGCGGCTTGTTGCTTCATACTTGGCCAGTAGTAACCTTTGCGTTCCAACCTTCTGTACAAACTGACAACATGCTCAACTCCACAAATGGCATCATGTATCTCTTTCAGCCTTCTTTGAGCCTCTCCTTCATCTATGCAGCGAGCTAAGATTCCTCCAGGTAGGCGCCTGTATAAATCTCCAAACATCATACTGTAATCTTTTAACATTTTGAACCGCCCTCCTTTGTGTAATTGAGACATCTCAATTTTTATAGATTCTCTCCAATCATTCTTGCTTGGTGTTGGCGGACTCGGAGATTGCATGTTCTCCACACAAGGCTTATTTCTTTGCATAACAGTGATGTTGGGTTGCTCCTTTGTGAATGAAAGTCTTGAACCAAGGGTAGCTAGAGCATATGTGTATTTGTTGGTGCTGCCAGGAATGTGCTCTAGACTTATTTGCTCAAAGCTTGTGACTAGCTTCTCTGCCAAAGTTCTATAAGGCACCAAAGCTGGTTCTTTCACTACAAAATCTACTTTCAATTGACTACTGACCAGGTTTGAATCTCCAATTACTCTAATTTTCTTCACATTCATCTCTCGTGCAGTTGAGAGACCAGCAATAAAAGCTTCATATTCTGCCACATTATTAGTACATAGAAAATTGAGCTTGAAAGAGAAAGGCTTGGCATGCCCTTTAGGATCCACAAGCACAACTCCTACTCCCCCGCTAGTAGATGTGGCTGATCCATCAAAATGGAGTGTCCAGGACCCTTCTTCTTCAACCACTGTCGAGATCTCAGGCAACTCTCCCAATATTTCTTGTGAAACATCAAAGCCTTCTTCCCCTGAGAACAAAGTGATCATATCAATCACAGCTTGCCCCTTAATAGCCTTTGGATTCATGCATGTGATGTCGAATTCTGATAACTGGAGTAGCCACCTCACCAACCGTCCAAACAATGTTGGTCTCGTCGGCAGATATCTGACCAGGTCAGTTTTCACCATGAGCTGAAGTTTGTGAGCTAGAAAATAATGCCATAATCTTTGTGCCGCATAAACAAGTGGTAGACAAAGCCTCTCAACCTTGGGATAGCGTGTTTCAGCTCCTCCCAAAAGCTTGCTCACATTGTATATGGAAAATTCTTCCCCGACTTCATTTTCCTGTGCTAACAGTGCTCCTACAGCTGCATCAGTAGAGGCTAGGTATATTTTCAGAGGCAAGCCGGGAATTGGTGCTCCCATGGTTGGAAGTTTGGTGATAAGCTGTTGTATCTTCACATAAACTTCTTTGCACTCGGCGTTCCATGTGAACCTGGTTCCTTTCTTCAGCAACGATGCAAATGTCTTGATTACAGCAGCTAAACCAGGTATGAAGCGCCTGATATATGATAACCTTCCAAGAAAACTTTTCAGCTCTTTCTGGTTTGCTGGCGGTGGGAGAGATGCAATAGCCTGAACTTTGCTTGGATCCACATCAATGCCTCTGCTATGCACTACAAATCTGAGAAACTTTGCCGGGGACACACCGAACCCACACTTCTTAGGGTTCATCTTCAAGTTGTATAATCTGCACCTTTGGAACACCCTCCTTAAAGTGCTCCAATGTTCCTTTCTAGTCTTGGACTTTACCACCAAGTCGTTGACATAGTCTTATACTTCCTTCCCCATCATGTCATGAAACACTACCGTCATCGCCCTCTGGTAAGTAGCACCAACATTTTTTAAGCCCAATGGCATGACAGTGTAGTAGAAATTTCCATATGGTGTGCGAAAAGCTGTCTTTTTGGCATCCCTTATGGCCATTTTTATTTGGTTGTAGCCGCTGAAACCGTCCATAAATGATAGCATGCCATGGCTTGAGGTTGAGTCTACGTGGATATCCATGTTTGGTAGTGAAAATTCATCTTTAGGGCAGGCTTTGTTCAAGTCTCTAAAGTCAACACAAACCCAAATCTGACCATTCTTTTTCTTCACAGGAACAATGTTTGCTAGCCAAGTGGGATGCTTTATTGGCTTGATGAAACCGGAGGCCAAGAGTTTCTCAATTTCTTGCTTGATCTACTGCTCATCATCGGGATGGTAATTCCTCTTTGATTGAACCACCGGTCTGGCCCCCAATTGCACAGTTAATGTATGACACACAAGGTTCGGATCTAATCCCGGCATCTCCTTGTAGCTCCATGCAAAAACATCTTTGTATTCTTCCAATAAAGAAATAAGGCAGCTCCTTTCTTCATATGTCAGATGGGAGGAGATTGAAACATTTTTTTGCATAGTAGGATCATCACTCAGATTAACTTCTACAACATAGAATTTGGTGAGTGATTGAATTGGCCCAACCTTGAGGTTCAATAATATGCAACTGACAGCTTCCTCGCTTCCGTTTGCAAATTCAGAAATTGACATGCTTGTCTTCACAATCTTGGCCAAGGAGATCCCGGCAGCAATTAACACTTGGAGAGATATAATATTTAAGGATGATCCTGTGTCAACCAGTGCTCGCCTCATAAGTACATTATTGACTTGAGCTTCTAAGTATAGTGGCCTCCGATGATCAAGATAATCTACCTCTATGTCTTTATCAGTGAATACTATAGCATTGTCACCTTCAAGCAAACTTCTGCCCCTTTGTGTTTCAATTCCGGCAGCAAAACATTGGGGACCAAATGTCTCAGTTACATCCATCAGGCCCTTTGCAGCAGCATACCTCGCCTCAGGTCCGTATTCTAGCTGATCAAAGAGGGACTTGAATTTAGGATTTTGTTGAAGGACTTTCGCGGCAGAAGGCATGTTGTTCCGCATGAAGTTGGTCTCCACAACGTTATCATCTACTTCAGTGACTTGATAGGCCTAATAGCAATGATCATCGTTGCTGAAGCGTGCTCGCTTTTGGCCTTCCATGGCTGAGTTGTTATTCCAATCATATTGGGTCAAGAAAGGGTCGGCGTAACCTTGACCCCTGCAATATTGATACCAAGCAGCTTGATCGATGGGACTTTGATACACACTCAGTGCTAAAGCTCCATACATATTCTCTTCACCTTGGCATGTTTTATCAACATCGGTGATGACAGAACAAACACCCTTTCCAGGCCGTTTCGGCAAGGGATCATCATCTATGGCTTGCTTCTTTGATGGAAGCTCGAGTGTGCCCTCGTCGATTTTTGCATGGAGGATCTTTCTCAAGGTTTGACAGGCAGGAGTATGATGTCCGACTATTTGGTGATAACGGCAGTACCTTGAGTTCTTCTGATCTTCCCTGCATGGGGGCTTTTCTCGCTGCACAAGCTTGATCACCCCGTCAGCAAACAAAGTGTCAAGAATAGAATGAAGTTCTTCATCCGAACAAGGTATTGCCGGCACAGCTCCAGATCTTTCCTTCCTTTTCAAATGTCTTTCACCCGCCATAAGAGCATGGTGTGTTTCCCTCTGAGACGTGTCTTTTTTATCTGACCTCCAGCTCCTCTGACTTGTTGTGGTTTTTACTGACATGCTTGTCCTTCTCACAGCTTCAATGAGTCTATAGAACTGAGTGATGCCGATGTTCTCCAAATAGACCCGATATTTCGGTAAAATATTATCGATGCAAATTTCCACCAGTGACTCCTCGTCCTTCTCATCATAACAATCCAATGCTAAATCACGAAAATGGCGCACAAACTCCACCAAGTTTTCCCCTGCTTGTTGCCTGGTGTTATTCAGCTAAGCAATAGTCACCCTTTCTTCATGTTGGAAATACTTCCTACAGAACTTGCTTGCCATTTCATCCCAAGTGCGAATGGAACCAGGAGCTAGCATGGTATACCAGGTGTATGCACGATCAGTAAGGGTTTTAGAGAATTCCTTTAGCCTAAGATTGTGGTTGCTAGCATGAGGACCAAGAGAGTCGATAAATCGACTTATATGCTCTTTTGGACTGCCCTTTCTTCCATCAAACAAAGTGAATGTGGGTGTCTCATAATTTTTGGGATATGCCAAATGCATTATGCTTGATGGATAAGGAGGCTGAGGGGCATACTTCCAATCTTCAGAGCTGCGATGCAACTCTTTTTCCAGCATGGCGACAACATCTTCTTGTGTGACAAAGGAGGGAGCCCTCTGATCAGGTTCTTTGGCTGCGGCTGATCCCTTAACAGCGGCAGACTCTTCATGAGAGACTTTCTCTCGCTGTTCTTCATTATTTGGTTGCTCTGACGGCTTTGTTACTTGAATTGTGCTCACCAATTGCTTTATGGTGTCAACCATTTCTCTCTGAGTTCTCCCAAAGGAGTTGAGGATATATGCTAAATCTGACATAGTGATTCCTTCCTCCTCCTCTAGCCTTTCTTGTTGTCGTGATTGCTCAACATGCCTGGAAACAGAATTAGCCTCCGGTTGTTCTTGAGAAGGCATGCCGCTATTATTCTTCTTCTTTCGTTGTGGAGCCATTAAGCGAATCACAGCCTGGTCCCCAGTGAAGTCGCCAAAAATGTGAGGGTGTATTTGTGCTTGTAGGGTTTAGAACAGTAGGCCCTCAATGCTTAAGCGAAACCAGGCCCAAAGTCAATCAAGGATGGGATCCAAGAACGACTCTGTTGTGATGCGCTTGATAATGACAGTAGTAGTTTGCTTCTCAATAACAGCATCAGTTTGTTTGACGTAACAGCAGCAGCTACAGCAGTAACAGCAGTTACAGCAACGATTCTACTGTAACGGCAGCGATTCTAAAAAAGAAACGACTTACAGATGGATATGGTGGGGGAGCTAGGAGCCTGTGAGTTTAGTGAGAGAGCTTGATTTTGGGTTATGGAGGGTTTATGGAATGAGAACTGACTGAAAATAAGGGAGATAGGGTTCTAGAGATGAAGCATGATCTCTTGAGGTTTTCTAGGTTGTTGATGATGGTTTCCAGCAGCAGTGAGCTGCCCTTTTTATAGGCAAGATGAGGGAGGAGAGTTGTTGCTGGAAAACAAAGGGTTTAAGAGAAAAGCCTCTCAGTTTTGGACAGGTGGTTTCCAAGCTTTGGTGGGTGGTTTCCCCCATGGAAGCAAATTGGTGAAGGGGAAACAAAAGGGTGGCGATGGTAGGTCTAGGCTGGTAGCCTGCTGCCGTGATACTGTAAAGATTTGGGGACAGACGTGATTTCTTGGGAGTGCCAAAAATCTTGGAATATAGATTTACAGCAGCAAAAGTTCTACCTACTTGGAGACGTGTATTAGGTTTCTGGGACAAGTTTAACTACATGGGCTTTGGGTAGGAAAATAATAAGTTTAATGGGTTAAAGATTGTCACATCCCAGGACCCATTATTTCATAACACGATATTGTCCGCTTTGGGCCCGCCGGCCCTCACGGTTTTGTTTCCGACAGCTCAGGAGCAGCTTTCCAGTAGGGAACCCATCTTGGGATTGCTCTAGCATCGACATGCTTAACCTCGGAGTACCCATCCCCTCCGAAGCCGTTGAGCCACCAAATGGCCTCGTGTTAGATTGGAGGTGGGCATGTACATATACAGCACATAACACCTCTCCGTTTGGCCGATGTGGGATATTACAATCCACCGCCCTTGGGAGTCCGACGCCCTCGTCGGTACACTCGCGCCACACGGCAGAGTGGCTCTGATACCATTGTCACATCCCAGGACCCATTCCGTCGTAACACGATATTGTCCGCTTTGGGCCCGCCGGCCCTCACGGTTTTGTTTCCGGCAGCTCAGGAGCAGCTTCCCAGTAGGTCACCCATCCTGGGATTGTTCTAGCATCAACATGCTTAACCTCGGAGTACTCATCCCCTCCGAAGCCGCTGAGCCACCAAAAGGCCTCGTGTTAGATTGGAGGTGGGCATGTACATATACAGCACATAACCCCTCTCCGTTTGGCCGATGTGGGATATTACAATCCACCCCCCTTGGGAGTCCGACGCCCTCGTTGGTACACTCGCGCCACACGGCAGAGTGACTCTGATACCATTGTCACATCACAGGACCCATTCCGCCGTAACATGATATTGTCCGCTTTGGGCCCGCCGGCCCTCACGGTTTTGTTTCCTGCAGCTCAAGAGCAGCTTCCCAGTAGGTCACCCATCCTGGGATTGCTCTAGCATCAACATGCTTAACCTCGGAGTACCCATCCCCTCCGAAGCCGCTGAGCCACCAAAAGGCCTCGTGTTAGATTGGAGGTGGGCATGTACATATACAGCACATAACCCCTCTCCGTTTAGCCGATGTGGGATATTACAATAAATCAGTGATTATGATTGCACTATAGAGTATCATCCTGGAAAAGCTAATGTGGTAGCTGATGCTCTTAGTCGCAATCCCTCAGTGTCTTTGTTTCATTTGAAGATGGTTCGAGTTCCACTTCTTTGTGAGCTGCGAGCTACATGGGTGGATTTAGCGGTGGATGAAGTGGGTGTTTTGGTAGCCAGTTTCCATGTCAGGCCAGTTTTGGTTGATAAAGTGCGGGAGGCACAATATAATGATCCTTCCATAGTTCGGTTGATAGAAAAAGCAGAGAATGGAGCCGCCGTAAAATTTTTCAGTAAGAAGAGATGTGTCGTTGTTGTTCAAAAGCAGGCTCTGTGTTCCAAAGAGGAATGAAGAGTTAAAGATTGAGATTTTGGAGGAAGCTCATAGTTCTGCGTATGTTGCTCATCCAGGTAGTACGAAGATGTATTGGACTTTGAAGGATTATTATTGGTGGCCTAACATGAAGAGGGAAATTGCAGATTTTGTGAGTAGGCAAAAGAGTTATGCCGATGTCCGCAGGAAGGACCTTGAGTTTCAAGTAGGTGATTGGGTGTTTCTGAAACTATCTCCTTAGAAATGGGTAGTACGTTTTAGCAAGCGTGGGAAGCTTAGTCCGAGATATATTGGGCCTTATGAGATAATAGAGCGAGTTGGCTCTCTTGCCTATCGGTTAGCGTTGCCTTCGGAGTTATCCAGGATACATAATGTGTTTCATGTATCCATGCTTCGCAAGTATATTGCCGATCCTTCTCATGTGCTGGAAGAACAGCCGATTAGTCTGCAGAAGGATTTGTCCTATGAAGACGAGCCGGTTCAGATTCTAGATCGGAATGAGCAAGTGCTTAGGAGCAAGTCAATTCAGCTCGTCAAAGTGCTTTGGAGAAGCCACCAGGTAGAAGAAGCTACTTGGAAGCCAGAAGAGCAGATGAGGCAGCAATATCCTTATCTCTTTGAGTAGCGAGTTTGTAAATTTCGAGGACGAAATTTTTATAAGGAGGGGAGAATTGTCACGCCCCGAACCTTAATTTTTACATTTACTACTGGCATAGTAGTAATAAGAGTTTTTACCGTGTTCGTCACTAAGTGTGTAATTTAATTAGTTCCCAGAGGGTGTTGAGGGACTAATATTTTGAGGGAATTATTTTAAGGAAGAAATTATGACGAAGGTAAAAATGGTAATTTTTGCTAGTAAAAGGTAATATTATTGGGGTATTATTTTCGGGGTGTTGAAATTTTTGGATATTGGGTTTAAGTGGGGTGTGGACCGGTCCTTTTTGGTCAAGCCTGTTTTCAGATTTTTTTACTAGTCAGGACCCGCCTCGAATTTCACCCCGAAACCCGAGGTGAGTCCTGCGGGGACCACCTTCAAGGAAAATTTACCGAAGACTCGGCAAACCTCCCTCGAAAATGGACAACCCTAACTTAAGAATTACGAATCACCTTTTTAATCCAAAACAAATAAATCTTCAGCTACAATCCATAAGTAGCCAGAATACAACTTACACCGAAAATTCCAAAAGTATTCAGAGTTACTAAAAATAAAATAAAATACAACGGAAGCTAACAAACTCCTAGTAAATTAAACAGGTAACCTACTGGCGAAATGTAGCTGATAGCTAGGTCACTATGCCTCGACGTCTCCTGCTGGACCTCACGCGAACTCTGCAGACTGGGAATTTTTGAAAACGAAGAGCCCAGGGGAAAATATTTAACACGTCAGAGTGAGTGGACAAAACTGATCTGACAACAAATAAATATTTCCCCAAAAGAAATGCTTTCCACAGTGGCAAAAACACGAACTCCACTGGAACGACTCTGAACTGGGGTCCAGCCTGGCTAGAACCCCCAAACTTTAAGAAACTGCCTCTCAAGCCTGGATATTATATATATATAGTATGTATGTACACTCGTCTGACCCTTGACATGATATCTATGAACAACTTGAATAAAGTAGATATCATACGAAGCTACTATGCTTGCGTCTAACGCTCACATCACCCCGCCGGCCCTCACGGTTTTGTTTCCGGCAGCTCAGGAGTAGCTTCCCAGTAGGTCACCCATCTGGGATGTGACAAATGGTATCAGAGCCACTCTGCCGTGTGGCGCGAGTGTGGCGACGAGGACGTCGGACTCCCAAGGGGGGTGGATTGAAATATCCCACATCGGCCAACGGAGAGGGGTTATGTGCTATATATGTACATGCCCACCTCCAATCTAACACGAGGCCTTTTGGTGGCTCAGCGGCTTCGGAGGGGTTAGGTACTCCGAGGTTAAGCATGATGATGCGAGAGCAATCTCAGGATGGGTGACCTACTGGGAAGCTGCTCCTGAGCTACCGGAAACAAAACCGTGAGGGCCGGCGGGCCCAAAGCGAATAATATCGTGTTACGGCAGAATGAGTCCTGGGATGTGACAAAGATTTTGCTGGGTTTGGTTTTAATTTCTCTCACTAGCCCATATTAAGACTTTGTCCATCATGCATGAGCTTTGGTCCCAAGTCCAAAGTTATTGATGAACATCATCTTAACGATGGGCCTCACGGGATCCGTTACCTTCCACACCACATCCCCTCTGTAAGCCCCAAAGAACGTAGTTTGGGTCTTCATGTTGTGTTTGCATGGCGGAACTTGAGTTTGTCGCTTTTCAAGGAAGTCTCTTCGACTATATTAGACTTGGATGAAGGCCCAATAAGGCTATGGGCATATGTTAACTTAAAGAAACGGGCTCATACAATTTTAGGTATCAACAAGATGCTATTTATTATTTTGTGTTTTGATATTAGACAGTCAAACCGGGTTCCAAGCCTTTGGTCGGGTGATTGGTTACAGTTAGAAATAGAGCTCTAGTCCGTCTGTCAGTGTAGGTCATGAGAGATACTTTATGGTATCTGGGACCCATGGGTACACAATTTGTTGTTGTAGGTCATGAGGGGTATTTATTAATTATCTACGACTCATGGGTACATTTCTTTGGTAATGTGTTGGAATTGTGGTTTTTAATCATTGATCAAATCTCTCTTGTGAAATGTTGGATGTGATGATGTTGTGTTATTTTTGAGTTTACTCATACGAGCTTTTTAGCTTACCAAGTTTGTTATTTTACAATCCCAGTGCACCAATTATTGGTGTAGGGATTAGACCTACAGGTGAGGATCAACAAGGTTGCGATGGAGGCTTAGTGACAGAGTTCTTTTTGGCTTTTGCTGTACTCTATATAGTTTTGTTAATCGGGTAGAAAATATATGAAACTCATGAGATTGTTCTCATGTTCTCGTATTACAAGTTTATGTAAATAAGGAAGTGTAATATTTAACTCAGTGATGAGTTGTATGGTATTACTTTTCAGCTATTGAGTTCTAGTTGTTTTGGTTTTGTTATTCAAATAGGTTGGAATATTTATATTTAAGTTAGATCATGCCAAAAGTTTTGAAAATTATCTTTCGGAAATTAGGGTGTGATAGATTTTTAGTGGAATTCCTGAACTATGTTTTTTGCAGGATTTCAGTTATGATTTGAGTGATTGTGAATTGTTGTGTTTCCTTAATTTCTTCTTTTGATTTCTCTTGCTTGTAAGTGTTTTCTTGAATTTATTTTTAATGCATGAACTGTTGGTTTTACCTTATGTGTTGATGGGTTGAGTTTGTTGTTGTAGATTTACTCATACGAGGTTTTTAAGCTTACCGGGTTTGTTGTTTACAACCCGGTGCACCAATTCATGGTGTAGGGGTTAGACTTGCAGGTGATGATCAACATAGTTGAGGTAGTGGCTTAAGAGCTGGGTTTTAGGCGATGTACTTTTTGTATATCTTGGCGGTTGTTTTTAAGCTCTTGTGAGCGACTTTTTATTACTAGACATTTGAAGTTGTTGTAATTAAGGAAATGTAATGTTTAACTCGGTTGATGAGTTTGGTGACGTTTACAATTTCAGTATTTGTTTTTAATTTGGAAGTTTTGAGCAGGCTTGAGTTTTATCATGCCTAATTTTTTGAAAATTTATGCTTCGAAAATTGGGGTATGACAAATTCTCATACATAATATTGTCATTGACGTGATCAAGATACCTTTGCAAAGAGCTGATAGCCGCGAACATATAGAGCTAATGAGCCATGAACCTTGGGATTTGTGTATTGATACAAAGACTGAAACAAGAGAATTTATAGTGTTTTGGTAACCTTATAGGCTAAAGTGAAGAAAGACGTACTGGACCCTTATACATATGTAATATTAGTTTTTAAATGGTCGTGTATGAGGGTTATATATTATATAACCCGACTCATTTAATAAACGTGTTATGTAGGTTCATTTTTGTGTTGGCAGGTTGATTCACGGTTGACATGTTTATTAAATGGGTCATGATGAATTGACCCATTGTGGACCCGTTTTTAATTGTACGGGTCTAACCGTTTTATTTCGTGTGGGTTTCAAGTCGCGTTGTCGAGTCGTGTCGGAATTGACAGCCCTTTATCTTTAGTGTCTTATTGAGTGAAATTGAAAACTTTCGAAATACGGAGAGCAAACAAAAATTACAGTATGGTAAATAGTAATTTCCTAGTTACTTAGTTAAACTTCAGAAAATATATATAGTCGTCATATATGGGGAGGGAGAGGTTAAAAAGCGTACCAAAATCACCAAGAGCGGGATTTCTAGGGTTTTAGCTCCTCCGATTCCAATTCCACCCCAAAATGAGGAACAGAGCCAATCTCAGAACAATTTCGAGGCCAGCGCTAAAATTGCTATGGATGATCAGAAAACACAAACAACCCTCCCTCTCTTCGCTGTTCAGCAATCCCGGACGGCTGTGCCGCGGTTCTCACCGGCCACGAAGACGTCGCCGTCGAAACCCTCGCAAGACTGCCGGTCAGAACCCTAATGCGATTCCGGTGTGTCTGCACCACATGGTGTTCGCTGATCGGCGACCCCCATTTCGTCAAGAAGCACATGAAATACGACGCCGAGAGAGGCGTAAACGACGCCGATATGCGGCTGTTGTTCTCCATGAAGCCGCCGAGCACCATGGGCTTGGTGGATTTGAAGCACGCTGAGCTGGATTCGAAGACATTCATAGATGACCGTGTTCCGGTCAGAGAGCTTGAGTTTCCGGTACGTTTTGATTTCGTTTTGGATATAGTGAATCTAGGTAGTTGCAATGGGATTATTTGTGTTCATTTTGACAAGGATTATGTGTTGTGGAACCCTTGTACTGGAGAGCACAACGTGTTGCCGAAACCGAGTGGTGTTTCTTGCTATCCAAAGTATTATGGATTCGGTTATGATGAAATTAATGATGATTACAAGGTAGTTTTGGGGTCACATAGTGAATATGATGTGTATGGTCCGATGGAACCAATGATTCAGGTGTTTTCGTTGAGGAGAGGTACATGGAACACTTATCCCGGCCCGAGGAACAGTAACAGGAGATGGACTTGCATGAGAGGGCAGGGGGGTTTAGTGAATGGAGTGCTGCATTGGTTGCGGCTTGAGGAGTTGTCGTGGGATACACCAAGCACGGAGATTATGCCTTTTAGTTTAGCTGAGGAGAAATTTCTGGAGGTGATGCCGATTCCCTGGGAGTAATATAGTGGAATTTTAATTTCCGGGAATCGTCTCTGCGTACATCATGACGGAGGGCCGGTGAGGATTCTGATGATGAAGGAATATGGGGTCAAGGAATCATGGACCGAAGTGCTGTATCTGACTATTTGGACTGTACCTCAGATATATGATGAAATATGTATGGTGAATCCTCTGTGGATTCTAGATAATGGGGATGTTTTGGCGTACACAGTACAACAAGGAGGCTACTTGTCAGTATATAAATAAGGGCGCTGAAATTCACACACCCATTTCTACAAACCACACAACCTTTGAATTTTTTAATAATTTTTTATCACTTCACAATATCTCAATCCTCCCTCTCTTCTCTCTTCACGTCTTTTTCTGCATCTATGGCTTCGCTCGCAGTACTGGGCATTGAGCCGGCTGTATTATCAATACATTCCTGTGGGGAAACAATACCCCGTTCTTTGTAGAAGATTGCAACTTGAAAAATCTGGTTGGATCAAGAGTTTTCTTATGCGAGAGGAGGATTTGGAAAAAACAAGTCTTGCTGGACTGAGATTACCACAAAATAAGGAAACCTTTCTTTCATTGTCATGTCAAGAGCTCGACAAGGTGAGCACTGCTTTTGGCTCTTTGAATACTTAATTAGAGGTCAGCCACTACTTTACACAATTCAATTCCGTTCTTCTCTTAAACCACAATCTTATCGCGCTCGATCAACAACCTCCCTGTCTTTCACCGTCGCGCCGGCAACGACGTCGAGCGCCACAGCCTACTTCGACATCTCCTTTGACAGGTCGGCGATGGTAATGATGAAGGGGAGGACTCAGATTGCTGTGGGGATCTGATATGCGGATCAAACCGGGTCGTGGAAAGGAGAGGTAGCACAAACAAGTTTAAGGGTGGTTTGGTAAATTTAAGTGATGGGGTGGGTGGTTCGTAAAAAATGGTGTGTAAATTTCAGCCCCTGTAAATAAGGTTGTCATTTAAACTCATTGGATAATACCCGTGGGTTTATACTCACCCAAAAAAATTTACGGGTAATACCTATTTACAAAATGTTGGATTTAAGTAATTACCCACCCATTTAAAATGGGTAAAACCTATTACCCATTTTTATTAAGAAGCTATTAGCTAAATCAACCAATTCAAGTATATACACAACAATGACAACATTGATCATGCTTATTGTTTCCCATAAATCAAACAAATAATTTGATCTCATTTGGACTATATAAAACTTTAAATACATGATTCTCGATATTACCTAATGTATTGTCGTCAGCATTGTCAGCTATGTAAGAATCAAAGAATATCCTTGTGTGAGGCTATTACATGAACCAAATAGATTCAATACCTAACTATAGATAATACTTGATATAATAAAAATCTCATACAGAATAAACATATTTTATGTTAATCACTAAAACAAAATAAATAAATGAGGCATATACTAAAACAAAGGAGAAGAGCGTGTTCTAGCTGCTATCCCTCTACGTGTATTAGTATCATCTGTTTGATGTGGAGTAAATTCAATATCACTATCATGGCAAGACTCCTTATCAGCATCAATAACATCCTCTAATGTGTTAGGAGCATCTCGTAACTCACTCCACAACCAATCTCGACCACACATCAATGCCTCTAATGTGCTTGAATGAAGTCGGTTCAGATGTGGGCTCACAATCGGGCCACCAGTACTAAATGCTGACTCTGAGGCAACTGTAGATACCAAAATGGCTAAAATGTCACGAACAACCTTATACAAAGTTGGATATTTCATCCCACTTGTCTTCCACCAGTATAATACATCAAACTCCTTATCATTTACCCTCGGCAAAACAGTCTCACCCAAATACCTCTCCAAGTCAGACTTATCAGTATCCTTACTAGAGCCAGAAACAAAGGCATCATAAGCATCCATGTCATCATCCCTTAAATCATTATCACTCAGCCTTTTACTTTCAATTAAAGATGAGTTATCATATGGATGAGATATAGCGCAAGAACTATACTCCTTGACCAAGTCATATGCAAACTTCTTGACTCTGTCAACTTCCAACGCAACCCTACGAGGATAAACTTGCTTGAAGTAAACTCAATCAACTTGAGCTTATACTGAGGATATAGAATAGTGGCAACGACAATTGTTTCGATCACACCCCAATACTTCTCAAATTTTTCTTCCATTTTCTTTGCCATTTCTACCACTTCAGAAATATCGGATTGAAGCCACTTAGATATAGCCAACTTAATTTGGAAAATCTTCGAAAATAACAAGTTGGTTGTGGAATACTTCGTGCCAGATAGTAGTTCAGTTGCCTTGAAGAATAATTGCAACTTTTCCGCAATCTCCACCACTAAATTTCAATCTTGTTCACATGGCACATCCTTATACCCCCGAATCTTTAAGGCTGGAAAAACAATTCTATACTCCATTGCAGTCCACAACATCAAGTAGGTCGAATTCCATCGCGTCCTACAATCTAGTATTAACTTTCTACTACATCTAACTTCCATTTGACGAGTCATCCTAACAATCATTTCTTCTATTTTTGGGCGGGCCACCCGTCCAATAAGCAACACTAGACCTAATTGTCTCAATACTCTCCTTAATAACATCCAAACCATCCTTAACAATCAAGTTCAATAGATGGGCACAACAACACACATGCAATAACTTTCCACCAACCAACAAGGAACTCGATCTCAAAGTCACAAGAAGTAAATCAATCATAGCATCATTAGTGGTGCAATTATCCATTGTCAACGTCGATAAATTATGATGAATATTCCAACTATATAAACACTTCATCAACACCCTATCAAGCGTATCAGCATCATGTGGACATGGAACATATACAAACCTATATAAAAGGAAGCAAACAACAAAGATCCATAAAAGTATATACGTCAAGTAAACAAGGCAGTAAAATGCGATGAAAAACAATATAATTAGGATATATTATGTACCTCAAAAGTCGACTTTGCAAGTTCCAAGAATCATTGATAAAATGCGATGTTATGGCCATAAATCTCTTCTTTTGATTACTTGCAGTCCACATATCCGTAGTAATTGCAATCCTACTTGAATTCATCTGTATAAGCTTCATTGTCTTTTCTTTCTCGAATTCAAAGATCTTCATAATCTCCTTCTTGATTGTGTTTCTACCATGAATGTGAACATAATGTGAATGTGAACATAAATGGAGTGATGTCACTTGATATAATGTGAATGTGAACATAAAACATGAGGTCAAGTTATCAGAACCAACAATTTATCAAGTCTGCCCGGTCCAAGCTCATTAATCTGTATGATCTGGTGTTTTTGTTCATCTGTCTAACTCCTAGACCAAGTCCACCGGTCATAAAAAAATCCAACTCAGGTTAGATCCACATAGACAAAGTAACCCAGTCTAAAAATACTTGTTTCCACCTATGAAAAGTTTTATGTGAGTATTGTAACCCGGGTGAGTTTGAGTTAGATTTTATGTGAGTATAGTAACCTAACAATCTAACCCATACCACTTAACTCCCCAGCCGCCACATCAGCGTAGGAGCCCAACGTGGCTGACGTTAGGCAGGGTCACTCTCTTTCTCTCTTTGCTGTTTCGTGAGCCACTCTTAACTCCCCAGCTGCCGTAGGAGCCCAACTTGGCCGACGTCAGCCAGGGCCACTCTCTTTCTCTCTTTGTTGTTTCACTCGCCAGTGGCTCGCGTGAAGAGCACTGAGATGACATGATTGCCGTGTGAGGAGCACTCTTCGCTCTTGGAGAAAACATGCATGTAGATGGGCCCCACTCACCTCTAATTAAATGTGAAAATGTAAAACACACTACCAGAAAATGGGTCTTGGGCGACGAAATGAAAAAAACGGGGCGACGATTTTTTTTTTCGTCGCCTAAGAGAAAACTTGGCCGATGAAAAAAAAAATCGTCGCCCAAGGAAAAAAAATCATCGCCTAAAGTTCAACTTTAGGCGACGAAAATAAAATCGTCGCCTAAGGATAAATTTCGTCGCCTAATATAGAAACTAGGACGACGAAACAATATTTCGTCGCCTAAAAAATTAATATCGTCGCCTAAGTTTTTTAAACCTTAGGCGACGAAACTCCAATATATCGTCGCCTAAGTATTTTATTTTTTTATTTTTACTTGGCCGACGAAATAAAAGACTTTCGTCGGCCAAGAGTAATCCGAATAATTAAAATAAAATAAAACACATTTAAATTTCATTGTACAGGATTTTTTATTTTACTCTTGGGCGACGAATTTAACATACATCGTCGCCCAAGTATTATCTTGGCCGACGAATTATCCTACTTTCGTCGGCCAAGATAATCCGAATAATTAAAATAAAATAAAACACATTTAAATTTCATTGTACAGGATTTTTTATTTTTACTCTTGAGCGACGTATTACACCGTTCCGGTCATATCTTATTTCACGACTTTTTTGCGTTTGAGGCTTCTACGTATATGTTGTCTTCAAAAAGAAACTTAAACCCAACACTTATATAAAAAAGTTATACAACATTAGTACATATAACGTGAGTTTGGTGATCGAAGAAGAGGAACTGAAAACCTACCGTCAGATATGACCAACATAACTAATTACGTAGGTGGGTAAAAATTCAGCTCCATCTGACAAAGATAAGGGCTCGATCCGTCCGGTCAATCGGCGCGGTCAAACCCCTAAACGGACGGAAACGGCTATTCGACCCTCCAAATCATGTAATCTGGCCGGACCTTCAACTGAGAATAGTTTCCAATCGACAAGACGCTTACGGGGCTATAAAAATTTGGTAAAAAATAAATACCCGGGATAGGGCTACCACTAGGTAGAAATAAGAGAAATTCGTTGACCGGAACAACCGGCACCGAAATTTTACCGAAATATCTTCATTTTTCACGGGTTGACGTATTTCACCATTCCGGTCATATCTTATTTCACGACTTTTTTGCGTTTGAGGCTTCTACGTATACGTTGTCTTCAAAACGAAACTTAAAATCAACACTTGTATAAAAAAGTTATACAACATTAGTACATATAACGTGAGTTTGGTGATCGGAGAAGAGGAACTGAAAACCGACCGTCAGATATGACCAGCATAACGAATTACATAGGTGGACAAAAATTCAGCTCCATCTGACAAAGATAAGGGCTCGATCCGTCCGGTCAATCGGCGCGGTCAAACCCCTAAACGGACGGAAATGGCTATTCGACCCTCCAAATCAAGTAATCTGGCCGGACCTTCAACTGAGAATAGTTTCCAATCGACAAGATCCTTACGGGGCGATAAAAATTTGGTAAAAAATAAATACCCGGGATAGGGCTACCACTAGGTAGAAATAAGAGAAATTCGTTGACCGGAACAACCGGCACAGAAATTTTACCGGAATATCTTCATTTTTCACGGGTAGACGTATTTCACCGTTCCGGTCATATCTTATTTCATGACTTTTTTGCGTTTGAGGCTTCTACGTATACATTGTCTTCAAAACGACACTTAAACTCAACACTTACGTAAACAAGTTATACAACATTAGTACATATAACGTGAGTTTGGTGATCGGAGAAGAGGAAGTGAAAACTTACCGTCAGATATGACCAGCATAACGAATTACTTAGGTGGGCAAAAATTCAGCTCCATCTGACAAAATAAGGGCTCGATCCGTCCGGTCAATCGGCGCGGTCAAACCCCTAAACGGACGGAAACGGCTATTCGACCCTCCAAATCAAGTAATCTGGCCGGACCTTCAACTGAGAATAGTTTCCAATCGACGGGACGCTTACGGGGATATAAAAATTTGGTAAAAAACATTAACTTACAATTTAAATGTGTTTTATTTATTTTAATTATTCGGATTATCTTGGCCGACGAAATTAGGGTAATTCGTCGGCCAAGAGTAATCCGAATAATTAAAATAAAATAAAACACATTTAAATTTCATTGTAAGGGATTTTTTATTTTTACTCTTGGGCGACGAATTTAACAAATATCGTCGCCCAAGTATTATCTTGGCCGACGAATTACACTACTTTCGTCGGCCAAGATTAATCCGAATATTTAAATTTCATTGTACGGGATTTTTTATTTTTACTCTTGGGCGACGAATTTAACAAATATCGTCGCCCAAGTATTATCTTGGCCGACGAATTACCCTAATTTCGTCGGCCAAGAGTAATCCGAATATTTAAAATAAAATAAAACACATTTAAATGTAATGGTACGGGATTTTTTATTTTTACTCTTGGGCGACGAATTTTAACAAATATCGTCGCCCAAGTATTATCTTGGCCGACGAATTACCCTAATTTCGTCGGCCAAGATAATCCGAATAATTAAAATAAATAAAGCACATTTAAATTGTAAGGTAATGTTTTTTTATTTTTATAGCCCCGTCAGCGTCTCGTAGATTGGAAACTATTCTCAGTTGAAGGTCCGGCTAGATTACGTGATTTGGAGGGTCGAATAGCCGTTTCCGTCCGTTTAGGGGTTTGACCGCGCCGATTGACCGGACGGATCGAGCCCTTATTTTGTCAAATGGAGCTGAATTTTTGCCCACCTAAGTAATTCGTTATGCTGGTCATATCTGACGGTCGGTTTTCAGTTCCTCTTCTCCGATCACCAAACTCACGTTATATGTACTAATGTTATATAACTTTTTTATATAAGTGTTGAGTTTAAGTTTCGTTTTGAAGACAACGTATACGTAGAGGCCTCAAACGCAAAAAAAGTCATGAAATAAGATATGACCGGAACGGTGAAATACGTCAACCCGTGAAAAATGAAGATATTTCGGTAAAATTTCGGTGCCGGTTGTTCCGGTCAACGAATTTCTCTTATTTTTACCTAGTGGTAGCCCTATCCCGGGTATTTATTTTTTACAAAATTTTTATAGCCCTGTAAGAGTCTTGTCGATTGGAAACTATTCTCAGTTGAAGGTCCGGCCAGATTACTTGATTTGGAGGGTCGAATAGCCGTTTCCGTCCGTTTAGGGGTTTGACCACGCCGATTGACCGAACGGATCGAGCCCTTATCTTTGTCAGATGGAGCTGAATTTTTTCCCACCTACTTAATTTGTTATGCTGGTCATATCTGACGGTCGGTTTTCAGTTACTCTTCTCCGATCACCAAACTCACGTTATATGTACTAATGTTGTATAACTTTTTTATATAAGTGTTGAGTTTAAGTTTCGTTTTGAAGACAACGTATACGTAGAAGCCTCAAACGCAAAAAAGTCGTGACATAAGATATGACCGGAACGGTGAAATACGTCAACCCGTGAAAAATGAAGATATTTCGGTAAAATTTCGGTGCCGGTTGTTCCGGTCAACGAATTTCTCTTATTTCTACCTAGTGGTAGCCCTATCCCGGGTATTTATTTTTTACCAAATTTTTATATCCCCGTAAGAGTCTCGTCGATTGGAAACTATTCTCAGTTGAAGGTCCGGCCAGATTACGTGATTTTGAGGGTCGAATAGCCGTTTCCGTCCGTTTAGGGGTTTGACCGCGCCGATTGACCGGACGGATCGAGCCCTTGTCGTTGTCCGATGGAGCTGAATTTTTTCCCACCCACGTAATTTGTTATACTGGTCATATCTGACGGTCGGTTTTCAGTTCCTCTTCTCCGATCACCAAAATCACGATATTCTGAATTTTATGATCGAACTCTTGGCCGACGATTTTCTTCATCTTGGGCGACGAGATTTATAGTGAAGAACATCGTCGCCCAAGTGTAGTATCTTGGGCGATGACTTCGAAAATCATTGCCCAAGATTATCTTGGCCGACGATTTTCAAAAAACAGGGCGACGATTTTTCAAGAATCGTCGCCTAAGAACTCCAATATAAAAGGCAAAAATTTCGGAACTCTAACCATTCGCGCTGCAAAAAATCCTCCGAAGCCCGGCCCTCTCTCTCTCCCTCTCTCCGACCTCGACCCCGCAACCCGACGCCGTCCCCGACCTTGAACCCGACCCCGACCCCGACCCCGACCCACAATTTAAGGTATAACCCTAAAACCCTAAATTGGTTATTTTATGAAAATTTTAATTGTTGTTGTTGTTTGAAATTGTTGAAATTGTTTGAAATTGTTGAAATTGTGAAATTGTTTGATATTATTGTTTGAAATTGTTTGAAATTGTGAAATTGTTTGAAATTATTTGAAATTGTGAAATTGTTTGAAATTTGGGAGAAGTACAAAATTATTGTTGTGTTGTGAAATTGTTGGTGAAATTATTGTTGTTGTTGTTGTAATTTATGAAATTAATGGTAAATTAGGGTAAATTTGTGTAAATTATGGTAGGATTTTAGGGTAAATTATGGTAAATTGTGATGTAAATGATAATTGTAAAATATTAGGGTTTAGGGTTTAGGATTTGTGGAAATAATTTGTAAATATATTGTAAATGATTAAATAATTTTTGATTAAATAATTAAATAATATAAATTATAATTGTAAATATATTGTGGAAATTTTGTAAAAAATAATGGATTATTTTTGAGTAAGGATGTAAATATTCGTAAACTAATTTTTGTGATGTAATAATTCTAAATTAATGTAAATAATTTGTTATGTGAATTAAAAAAATAATAAATCTTATAATAATTATTAATTTTTATTTGTGCTATTATTGTTGATAAATTTTTCGAAATTTATGGTTATTTTTTGTTAAATTAATTATAAGACGGTAAAATATTTTTAATAAATATATGGTTATTTTAAACAGGATGGGCATGAGGAGAACTTCTGGATAACGTCCGGGTGCGAGAAGCGAATATTCCTCGGACGGTACCTTAAACAACCCGCCGCAATCACTGTCGGTCGGGTTTCCGTGGCAGATGACGGCCCGACATGCGGCGCTTAGGGGTGGCGCGAGCGGCTCGCGTTTTGCTGGGCAGCCGGGCCCCGCAGCGACGGCCCCTCGTCATCCAAATACTTCCACGGTCGCGATCTATCACCGCCCCCACACAGTCGTCCCCGACCGACGGTGATGGCGGGTCATCCGGGGACCCTACGGTGCCGTCCGACCTCTTCCTTCCTCCGACGATACCGTTAAACCTGAATTTTTGTAATTTATTACATCCTGAATTTATGTAACAAATTATTTATAAATTTATAAATTTCTGTTATTTTTAATTAAATTTTAGTATTACAAAAATTTAAACAAATGTTAAAAAAAAATTCCAGCGAAAATTAAAAAAACATTATTTATATATTTTACAAAATTATTTAAGTATTTAAAAAAAAAATTAAATATATCTTAGGCGACGAAATTGCTAAATCGTCGGGCAATGACTTACCATATAAGACGACGAAAAAAAATTATTGTCGCCCAAGTTCTTGGTCGACGCACTTCTGCCGACGACGTCTTGCCCGACGAAAAAAATTTCGTCGCCCCAGGTTATAACAGCTTAAGCGACGAAAAAATTTTTCGTCGGTCAAGGTGTTAAATCTTGGGCGACGAGAAATATATTTTAGGCGACGAAATTTGTATCGTCGCCTAATAATTACTCTTAGGCGACGACGGTATGAGTTGTCGTCGCCCAAGTTCTTGGCCGACGCACTTCTGCCGACGACGGCTTGGCCGACGACTTGTCGTCGCCTAAGTACTTAGGCGACAAAATTTTTTAACAGGGCGACGATTTTTTTTCGTCGCCCAAACTGAAATTTCTGGTAGTGATAGTAAATGTAAAATATCAAATGTAGATGTAAAAACATGAATTCTAAACACTAATTCCTTATATTCCTAACCAATTTAGATTGTGTGTTTTATTTTATTATGTTTCTATTTTCATCCTAACAAAATTTCTGATAATTGTAAATTTTTTTAGACTTGGCTTGTCAATTAAATGTCAAGAAATTAAAAAAAAAATCAATAAGTCAAATTGTTTAAGTAATTACTATTTATTTATAACTAAAATAATTATTTACATTTAAAAATATTTTTTTTAAATTTAATAAAGTCACTGTCACATGACAGCAATCTTACATTTTAAACAAGTAGAAACAACTACCCAGTCACACTAAAAATGACCTAGGTTACTGTGTTCAATCTAACCCATCGGTGAACTAACGCATGTAGTCCTCTGCTCAGTCTGCTGATATATTCTATTCTCCCAGACAGATGAGTCAGCCATCACAAAACAACTAGCGTTTGGTTACTGGCTTGTGTAATTAGAATGTGACTAAACATGAAAAAGAATAACGTTCTGTATTAATTCTGATTTAAATTATAATGAAACAGTCTCATATCAGTCGTATGAAATATTACATTGCAGAATAGGCCGGATCCATCCTATCAGGGCACTGGGAATGGAAACAAAACAAAAGAAAAACAAAACCATATAATTCAGAGTAAAATACTCTGGTTAGCAGATTAACCGTTGTGAAAATTCAAAGATAATAAATGTTATGAATATAAGATTTTCCAAAATTGGGTCCAATTTCCCCCATAATGCTGTAGAACATTTATCATTACCCCAAATCTTGGTTTTTCCACTAATTTGGCTAAAATCGATACTCCTCGACTTTGATCAAATATATCAATTACAGAACATTATCAAGCATGTGGTTGCAACTTATCAAGGCTTCAGCGCAAGGGCAAGACCAAACTTTGGGGCCGCACTACTCGCCTTTGAGTCATACTCTCCTGAGAAAGTAATTAGCGACTTTGGTCTCCATTCACGCTGCCATATTAAGGCAGCTTTCCCACTGTCGGAGAAGCGTGTCTTCACCACAGTATGTGGATCAATTGAATGGGCACTTCCCAAGGTAAAGCTATTCTCCAATGTAGAAAATCTATGGGTAAGTTCGGCAGCAACCGTAGTTCCACTGGAGGACTTAACATCATGAATATAAGTTGCCTTCAAAGTCTGTGCTTTGTCCGTCCTGCATCAATGCAAAAGGAAATGAGCACAATGAGTAAATTGAAGGGCAAAGTCAAGAAGTTAGTCAAATCATGGATGCCGCCCAGATAATCCTTGAACTTTGAGATTTTTAAATTGTAGAACATAAAATGTATGATGCCTAAAACCATGCATCATTTCGATTCCAATAACTAAATTAATTACTATACACTGCACATAAATCAAAACTTAATGAAGACTACAAAAAATGCCACACAAATAAGAACACCTGCAATTGCAGACTAGGTTATCTACTCCTTACCATGAACTTCACATCGACTGCAAAGCCCTGGACCCTATCATTTTCTTTCTATCATTTTGCCTGGGACATTTTGGGAAAACAAATACACCAGCTTTGGTACAGACAAAAGAAGCTTTGGTCCCCACTCCCCACATTACCAGCTTAAAGGCTAGTGGTCTCCTTCAATTGAAGTGGAGATCAAACAGTCAACCTGATCTAGGAGGGAGCATATGGTTATTGTATTCTTGTAAGAGGAAAACAAAAAAGGGAAACACGCATGATTATTTTTTCAAGCAGAAACAAGAGGTTTCATCGGCACTTACAGCAGAAGGGCAGCAGAGAAATCTGGTTTGTTGAAGCTGATCCCAGCATTGTATTTGGTCAATAAAGAAGATGCTGTGTCAAATCCAATTTCACCGCCCAAACTAAGATCCTTACTTCCAATTGTTGCTGATAACTCTAAAAGAGGGGCCGGGTTAAGGCCTATGCTGGAATCAATAGCTGCATGAGGAAGAAGGTACTGCACATCCAGCTGCAATCACATAAAGAAACAGAATCAAAACCTCTACCAGAAAGAATCAGTTTGACAAAAATGTTCACATTTAACCATCAGTAACATGTGTCCTAAAGCTAAGTTCTACAGGAAAAGAGTAAGTTCTAAGGGAGAAATTATTTCATTATTGTAGGCATAAGAATAAAATTTAAATGAATTCTAAATTTAAACCAGTCACTGCTTGTTTCACCACAATATGTTAAAGAATTGTGCAATACATGGTGATACTTGCTTTATGCAGACAGCTAAGGGAGCAGCCGATTTTCAGATGAAAACCCATGCTTTGAAATTTACTTTTAACAATCAAATCCACTTCTTGAAGGCTTTGAAATTACAAGCAACATCTGTGTAGAGTCGGTAAACTGTACAGACATGATGAAAACATAATTCCAAATGACTAGAAAAATCAGTACAATTACATTTTTTTCTTTCAACATTCTCATCCCATAAGTGGAATTATCTTCCTACCATATGTCAAAAGAACACAAAATCCAATGACTGTTCCATAAATCAAAAAGATTAAAGTGAAAGCAGGTATCAAACTGCAAAAACAATTCAGAATCCAAACAAATAAAACTACAAACATAGTGACAATATCCCTGCGGACCATCTTACAAACAAGTGCACAGGAAACTACATATCAAACAACTCTAGTTGCAGGAAACATTATTGACAACATCCCGGGGAACAAATAAAAAAGATGCACAGAAGAAACCATTTATTAAAACCACGTATATTGGAAAAACATGATTCATTCTTTTTTATGGTTTCTCTGAGCTACATTTACTGACCTTGCCAGATTTGTGATCAGGAATTTTGAAGCTACATGCTATTTTGGTATTTGGCAAGATATCAGTGCGAGTCACTTTGGTAGACACCTGCAAATAAATAAATAAATACATAAGACACTTATGAGGAAGAAATAAAGAAATCTGGCAAACACGGAAAAGTTGATCACTGAAACAAAATCATTACATTAGAATATGTATCAACTTTAACATCCACAGTGGTGTTTCCACTCTTGTACAGGGTATTTATATCACCAACAAAAATCTGGTCTTTCTTCAAACCATTTGCTGCAAGTCCCTGAAATATAAAAGATTACAAGAATGATTACTCATGACAACAAAGTGGGAATGGAAGAAAGGGAAAAAAAAAAAACACTGTTTTCTATAAGCAATCAAAGTGATGAGGACATCATAGTCAAACCTTTCAAGGTTTATGAGTGAAACAAATGGAACGAGAAAGCACCTAATCATTCAAGATAATTATTACACCTGGGAGGGAAACAAAGTCTGATGCCTGAAGTCTCTAAGCTGTTTGTGTCTTTTCATATTTCCATTTCAGTTTAGTAGTCTTAAGGTCTCTTTAAGTTAGTCTTAAATGTGTCAGTTTCAGGAGAGGGTCCTAATGAGTCTTTAATGTTTCAGTTTTAGAAGAGTCTTTAAGAGTCTTTAGTGCAGTCCATTTGAGCTACCAGCTCAAGTATAAATAAGTGTAAGGGCTACCTAGGTATGCTATGCTATGTTATATGAATAAAAAATTTCAGAGTGTTTCTGAGTTTTCCTGTGATGGGATTGGCGTGAAGCCTAGTTTGGGTGAGGCCTAAATTTTGGTGAGAAACCAGGGAGTGATTCCCAAATCCAAGTGTTTTGTGTGTGTTTAAAGCCCCAAGCTTTAGAGCTTGTTGATCCTGGTATCTAAGCAGTAGGTTTGCTGCATCAGTTTTTGGTATCAGAGCTGGACAAGCTCCAGCCAAGTCCAAGCTCCAGCCAAGAATCCTCATTTAACCATGGATCTTGCAGCCTTGGCTAAAACAATTGAAGGCTTAGCCGCTCAAATTGGTCATCTTGAGACCAGAATACAGGATCAAGCAGTTGCTTCTGAGCAACGTTTGGCTGCAATTGAAGCTTCTATCCAGAACGAAGAAGAGAGTGTTGGTGGAGGATCAAGGATGCAGTCTAGGAGGAATGGTCACAGGCAGGCTGTTCGAAACAACAATGGGCAATACGGACATGATCCTGAGGATAAAGCACTGAAGTCTATCAAAGTTGAAGCTCCAAACTTTGATGGCCAGCTGAATGCGAAGGTGTGTCTAGATTGGATATCAGACATGGACCACTATTTTGACTGGTACGAGTTGCCTGAAACTCGAAGGGTGCGGTTTGCAAAGATGAAGTTGGTGGGCAAAGCTAGAGAATGGTGGAGTGGTGTGGAAAGGCGAGCTGCAAGAGCCGGTGATGAACCTATCACTCATTGGGAGGAGATGAAAGAAAGGCTGAAGGAGAAGTACATTCCTTTGGCTTACAAAGAGCGCTTGCTGGACCAGTGGCAATCTCTTCGTCAAGGGAACATGACAGCTGCTGAGTATATTGATAAGTTTGAAGAATTTATGGTGAGATGCAACATAGATGAAGATCCTTATGCGACTCTCGCTCGTTTCAGAACCGGCCTTCGTCCAGAACTTCAGAGGGAGCTGATTCCTCATGAAGTATATTCATTAGAGCGAGCATACCAGATAGTGCTGGAACTGGAGCGCTACTTGAAGACTCCTACAACTGTGCATAGCCGATCTGACCAGGAAAATCCTGAATTTCGTCCCAGCTCATCAGGAACAGCACTATCTCCAATTTTCAATAGCTCCAGTACTGCCAATTCATTGGTGAAACCTGATACAGGAAAGGGAGTACAATCTGGTGTTCGAGGAGGGGAATCTGTAAAGTGCTACAAGTGTCTAAGCCATGGTCACTATGCTGGCCAATGCCCAACCAAAGAGAAACCTCGTAGTCTGTTTGCAGCAAGCACAGGAAAAGAGGCTCGAGAGGAATTGGAGGAAGAAGTTTATATCCCTGAAATTCATGCCGTTGATGATGACTTGGAGGATGAACCTATTGCCCAAATTCAACCAAGAACGGCGGTGGTAAGGTGCACTTTGACTCAACCCAAAGCGGCTGAGGATTGGAAGAGGACCAGCATCTTTCACACTTATGTGAAGTATGGAGACAGAAGTTATAAGGTCATCATTGACAATGGAAGCTGTGTCAATATTGTCTCCCCTCCAACCATCTCTAACCTGGGGTTGTCCCCTGCTGATCATCCTCAACCTTGGTCATGTGGCATGGATTGATAAGTGTTTTATTCCCGTAACACAACGGTGTCAGGTTCCTATTCAATTCTCATCATACAAGGATACTGTTTGGTGTGATGTGGTGCCAATGGACGTGGGACACATTCTTTTGGGCAGACCATGGTTGTATGGTCTAGATGTGACCATTTCCGGCCGTTCTCCTTTATTCATGAAGGAAAGCACATCAAGCTGAATCCTATCAAGCCAAAACCGGTACTCCAACTACCTTGCAAGGGAGGGCAGCAGGCAAAATCGCTTAACATCATCGTTCCAAGAGATGTGGTAGAAAACATTGTGGATGAGCAAGTAGTTTCCACAAGACAAGGTGGCTACCAGAAGTATTTAATCAAGTGGAAGGACAGACCAGACTCTGACAATACTTGGGTAACTAAAGAAGAGCTTCAGCGCATTAATCCAGATATCTTGGAAAGATACTACAGTTTTATCTCGCCGGAGGCGAGCTCTTCTCAGACGGGGAGAATTGATGAGGATATCATAGTCAAACCTTTCAAGGTTTATGAGCGAAACAAATGGAAGGAGAAAGCACCTAATCATTCAAGATAATTATTACACCTGGGAGGGAAACAAAGTCTGATGCCTGAAGTCTCTAAGCTGTTTATGTCTTTTCATATTTCCATTTCAGTTTAGTAGTCTTAAGGTCTCTTTAAGTTAGTCTTAAATGCGTTAGTTTCAGGAGAGGGTCCTAATGAGTCTTTAATGTTTCAGTTTTAGGAGTCTTTAAGAGTCTTTAGTGCAGTCCATTTGAGCTACCAGCTCAAGCATAAATAAGTGTAAGGGCTACCTAGGTATGCTATGCTATGTTATATGAATAAAAAATTTCAGTTTCTGAGTTTTCCTGTGATGGGATTGGCGTGAAGCCTAGTTTGGGTGAGAGGCCTAAATTTTGGTGAGAAACCAGGGAGTGATTCCCAAATCCAAGTGTTTTGTGTCTTTAAAGCCCCAAGCTTTAGAGCTTGTTGATCCTGGTATCTAAGCAGTAGGTGCAATCACAAAGCATATGGCAGAATATTTATGAGCCTCAGCATCCACTAGGCTTTGACTTTTTAGATAAGATTTGATAAATAAACAGAAGGTACTACCAGAGTACCAGGACACCAAGCAGTCAACACTACTATCAAGCTAGAGAAACTAAAAGAACACAACAGTTAATATGCTATGTCATGGCAAGGAAGCATAGGCACATAAACACCAAGAGGTAAAAAGTTTTATTCTTGTGTCAATTGAAGCCAGAGACTAGATATACTCATTTGAGTTACAATATGGTTTAGTTTAGGAACGGGAAAGACAGCACCACAAACATACAACAGCTTGCACTGAGGTAACGATGAGATGGATATGGATAGACATGCATTAGATACATTTAAAAATAAATTTCATAATTTTTTTTCTAACAAGGCATTCAAAAGTTGAAGAACCTAAGACCCATCTGGAAGAGATTAATGCTGTGAAAGACCATTAAATATGTCCTATCTTAGGAAGCAGTGAAGAGTAAAGCTCTTGCAAACAAAAATTCATATTTCAATATTTTAACCAGTGTGTTCAACTGGGTGAAAACAAAATGAGCACAATATCTATATCTAAATTTTTGTTTGTTGATGAGAAAAAAATATCAAAAAGACACTTCTGCATATATATACTGGTAAACCACAACTAAAATTTGACTGAAACCGCATAATCAGACATCTTTAGGCATGCACTCAAGCTTTGTCTTAACATGAAATTTATTTTTCCGTACATTGCCCCTTTGACACTGCCACACATAGATCATCAAAAGTAAACTGTAGAAAGATTGAATCTTTAAGGGTTTAATTGAGAAAGGCTTGATTAACTTTTTAGATGATGGTCTATACTTTTACTGACTTCCTCCTTTGCTGAAGCTCTAATAACTATACAGATTAGTTCTAAGAAAATAAACTACAGAACTCTGAGATAATAAAGCATATATTTATGTCTCCGCCAAACAAACCATGCAGCTAATATGAAAACTGGCAAAAGAACCTAAACCGTTGAGAGTGAACTTAATATAATACCAGCCCAGTAGAGCCCACCACCGACAGGGTAAACTTTTGGTCAAAGTTGTAGTCCTTGGTCAAAAGGTCTGCAGATAGCAAGAAACATTGTAAGCAACTTACCTTACAACTTCAAAGAAAAGTATTTCAGTAAGAAAATCCAGCATATAATATGTAGGATTAAATTCAGTTTACCCCCCAAATCTTTGGTGCCAAAATCAGTTCAGTCCTGCAACTTTTTTTTAATTCAATTCGCCCCTTCAACTTTCGTAAACACATCAGTCGAGTTCAATTTTTAAATTCCTCTCGAAATATGACGTCACCAAAGCTGTTGGAACTGACAAAGGGACCCATAATTCAGTTTTATCCCTCTTCAAAAGGGTAAAATAGCCAATTTGACAAAATATTATTAAAGATAAAAAATGCATCTATTTGGAAAAATGAATAAAAAACAATGAGGATATTTTAGGCATTTCGTTGAAAATGAGGGGATAAAGCTGAATTATGGATCCCCTTGTCAATTCCAACGGCTTCGGTAACGTCATATTTCGAGGGGAAATCAAAAATTGGACCGACTGATGTGTTTACGAAAGTTGAAGGGGCGAATTGATTTTAAAAAAAAAGTTGCGGGACTGAACTAATTTTGGCACAAAATATTTAGGGGGTAAACTGAATTTTTTTCTAATATGTATGTGGCACACAAAAAAAAGATTTTACGAGAACCACAAGCAAGGAAATAGACCAGCAAGCCATGTTAAGAGGCTTTGTCTCTTCCACTATGTGGCTTCCACTTTTAACGACTAGAACAATACAGAGAGCTCTTTCATACAGATTATGGTTCAAGCATTTAAGCAACTCAAAATAAAATTAATCCTCATGCAGCAAACTGAAGCATGATACCTCTCGCTTTCTTGCCGATATCTGAAAATGGAGCTGGACTGCTTCCCATATTTATTTAGAATATACTGCAAGAAAATAGAACGTAGATTGTATTTATAAAAAATTCAAGTAGCAGTGATGAAATACATGCAACGCATTTTCCTCCAAAAATAAAAACAACACACACCCAGAAAACTACATATACAAATAGCTGAATTACAACTTATCTTTCAACAGGTAAACACATAAGATCCTAACGTAAAAGTAATCCACCAAAAAGTAAAATCAAAGCAGGGTACATAGGCCATCAGCCAAAGAGAAAAAGTTAACATTGTACTGTGTCAGAGAATCCCAATTGAAACAAGTGACATATAATTTATCAAACAATATGTACGCCTCGACAGCAAGAAGTAATGATTGATATCACATTAATCCGCAAACACAAACTTAAGTTTCAACACCAAAAAGTTCGAGATCTCAATACCCAATAGTAATTTCATCACTTCAAATTAACTCTCACCGAGCTTACAATAAAATCCAGCTACCCAAAATTCAAATCCAAATCTGGCCATATACTACGTTATTGGGAAAACGGGATTCGGGTCCTTGAATCAAATTAAAGCCTCCTAACATGTTAGAGTGAAACAAGAGAGTGTTCGAGGACTACCCAACTCAACTATAATCAGAACTTAACCAAAATAACAAAAATACAGACATTGATTTTCTCCAACAAATCCAAGAAAAAGAGTCAAAAGAAAGAGTGGAACTGGTAGATTCGAATATTGGAGTATGAAATGAATGACATACAGAACTAGAGGGAGGATAAAAGAGAAGCAGACTTACAGAGAGAGAGGATCGGCGACAAAACCCTGAAACCAAAGCTTCAGGAGAGCCGAATAGGGAGTGTGGTGCGAAAGAAAAGAGAGAGAGAGAGCCGGTAAGTATGAATCGGGAGGTACTTATGTGCGGCGGAGTGTAGTCTAAGCGGGTCGAGGTCGAGATTTGATTGGACTGGGGATTGCGTGGCAGGTGGTGATTGGTCTGGCAGTGAGAGGAGGGATTTGACGGCAGGAGACCCTTTTGATTTACCAGACCGGAGTAAACAGGGGAAATGACGTTTTTGCCTAGCGATCCAGGCTTTGCTAGCTGTCATTTTTTGTTGTTGCCTAATGGCTACGTCGCCGCCTCGTTTCCTGCTTTTGTTGGCGAAGGACGTATTTTCTAGACCTTGTTTGGTTCACGCAATGTAATTATAATAAAAGATAAGTTAGTCCTCTATTTTTCTTTTTGAAAATGGTGAACATTTCATTGAGTACTCATGTCAAAATAACCAGCCATTACATGACGAGTAGGGAATGGAGCTATGATAATAATATGGGAGGATAAGCGGCTCCCTTCACTATGGTCTTTCAAAGTAATTACACCGAGATTTCTTGTCAGTAATGCCACGGTGAATCAGCTCATGGAGGAACCAAATATGTGGAATGTTGAGTTTAATCGTAACAATTTCTTTTCGGTGGATGTTGAGAAAATAATATTTATACCCTTATGTGAAAGTAGTAGGAATGATGTTGTAATTTGGCATTATATTAAAGATGGATATTATACGGCGAAATTCGGTTATTGGTTGGGTATGAAATTAAGACCGGTGGGAAAGAGTACTAGCTGTGATGGTGGGAATGATGATTCAAACTCAAAAAATGTGTGGAGTATTATTTGGGCTTGGCAGTCCCTAAGAAAGTCAAGTTTTTTCTTTAGATATTTGTGGCATGTGTGGAGGGTTTGGTGAATATATTATTCAAAGCTTGTAGGACTGTGATAAAGCAAGGAAGGTCTAAAAGTATACCTGGCTTGAAAGTTTTGTAAAGAACCGGAGAATGCAATCTTTTATTGATATTGTTCATAAAGTGGTCGACGCACGGACAACCAAAGAAGTTGAGTTGTTCAGTATGATTTGTTGGTGGATTTGGAAGAATAGAAACGATGTTATCATGGAAAACAAGGTCTGAAACCTATGCAAATAGTGCAGCGCGTTGTGGATCGACAATCAGAGTTTTCAAAGGTTGCAATATGTAATAACATCAGTGGTGCTAGTGCAACAAGAGAGGAAAGATTGGAAGTACAGGTTGCTAATAGTGGTTGAACAGTTATTTTTTTATGGCGCAGTTGATAAAGAAGGTGAGCTTTGTCCATATTATATCGCCTGAGCATCTTTTGGACATAAGCTGACTAATAAATTAATATTCCAGTCTGTCACACCCCAATCCTTAAGTTATTTTACGGTTATTTACTTTGGTATTATTTTAGTCTTTTACCATATTAAGTAACCGTTTACTGTTAAGGACTTTAAAGTTGATTTTTTCTTCTGTTTGGAATTTGGGAAAAATTTCTTCATGAAAGTTGTAGAGGACGTGATTACGAGTTCGTAGACATGCTACGCGTTAAAATCGAAATTAACATGAAAAAGTTATCCTCTAAAAGGGAAATTTTTGTGTTAGTAAATAGGGGCAAAAATTTAGTAGGTTATTTTGGTTGGGGTTTTTAAGTTGGACCAGCCCAACACCTGTTTCTCTCTCTCTTCTCTCTCTCTCTCCTCCCGCGAGCGCACCCCGACCCGCCGAAGACTCAACTTGCGCCAGTCGTCGTCCGGGCGCCAGGGACCGCCGGACTGGTCTCGTTCGGACCCCCGCCACTTCCTCTCTCTCCCTAGGCTGGAGATCGTGCACACATTGCCGTTGAGCGGGAGAAATCCGCTTCCCCGCTGCCGACTGTCTCTTCGCTGGAGCTCCGTCCTCCGGCCACCATAGGCTGAGATTTTTGGCTAAACTAGTAGCCATCATCTAGGTGAGTAATCTCTCCAAAGAAATAGGCTTAATTCGATCTTGTTGTTGAGAAATGTATAATTGAAGTTCTAGAGCTCAATTTAAGGTTTTGGTCCGATTAGCCTAGTTATGCTTAGAATTAGACTTTGTGCTAGTTAAGGAAGTTGTTGTGCGGGTTGAGAGGAGTGTTGTGTTAGAATTTGAGAAGTATTGGAGGTCGCTGGAGAACGGCTGCCGGCGGAGCAGGCGGCAGCGCCACCATTTAGGGGCTGATTTTTCATGTTTTTAACATGGTATTAAGGAGAGAAGTTTAATAAAGTATAGTTTGGAATTTTTGGAGGAGTTGTGATAATGTTGGGGATTTTTCAATGGTTAAGAATTTTAGCGGTGTAGAATGGAATATCATTAGTTGGGTTAACTGGTTTTAAAATGCATATAAGGTTAATTTTTGGTTATCGGTGATGGTGGTGAATCTTGAGTTATAATGGATTAAAGATGGAGAAAATGGGCAAGGAAGAAGAATAATTTTAGACCCTTAATTTTTATGGAATTATTTATTGAAGTTTTAATGTTGAATGAGAATTAATATTAATTATTGTTCAGGACGTGAGGAAAATCATTTAGAGGAAGCCTCGGGTCGTCAGCAGGCATTGCCGAGCACTGTGAGTGGACCTTTGATTTGAATGTCTTGCGTGCAATAAAGTTTATTTAATTTTCAAAGGCATATTGAAGATTTTATAATTTATTGGAGTTAAAGAGTTCTATTTGTTTTTGGGAACTCATTTTGAGCATTTTATTTGACATGTGAGACATGTCAAGTAATTTTATATTAGTTTTTTGGGAAGTGATGTTCTGGATATTTGTTATTTATTTTATTTCACCATAAATGGTTGATATATAATCTTTATTGCTAGCTAACTATTATTAGTGGCTACTCACCATAGGTGAGTAGTACGCTTAGCGTGGGACGCTATATTAGCCTGGGAGGCAACCGATCAGTGTTTATATATATGTTAGTTATCCATTATTAGCGGCTACTCACTATAAGTGAGTAGGGCGCTTAGCGTGAGACGCTATTATAACCTAGGAGACTCTGACCCTAACCTGGGAGGCTCATCGTTATAGTGAAACATTTTCCCAATTTTTATTAAATAATGAGAACCAATGAGATTGGTTCATCATTTTTATTTGTAAATATTTATGGAAACTCTTCCATGAATGGCATGCAAAATATTTTCTAATGGAAATTATGGGAGAGCATAGATTTGATTTCATTGCTCCATATTTTTGTTATTTATTTTTGTCCACTCACTCTAACGTTTTAAATGCTTCTCCCCTAGGCCTTTCGTTTTTAAATGCCCAGTCTGCAGAGTTCGGTTCGGCGAGGATAGGAGGCGTGTCATAAATTCCCACCTCATCCAGTTTTCCCATATAGGTTACCAGTTTAACCTATTGTATTATGAGATGGTTTAGGTGTATTAAGAGCTGATGAAAAAGATTCATTTGTTTATGTTTATTTAAGAGATTATATTTATGGATATTGTTTGGGAATTATTGTGAGTTTGGGGTGTTGGTTGTTCATTAGAGGGAGCGGGTGGCTCCAGGAGTCGTGAATCTTAGTTGTTTTTAGATGAGTTGGGTTTGGTGACTTTTCTCTCAGTTAGGGTTACCCATTATCAAGGGAGGTTTCGCCGATATTTTTGGTAAAATTTCTCTTGAGGTGGGTCCCACATGATTTATTCTAGATTTCAAGGGAGAGATTTGGGGTGGGTCCTGACACAGTCTATCGATTCTCTAGCTCTAGGCCTAGGCAAAATCGAGTTTTCCCAAGATCTTTCATCTCAAACTCGGATTTCAAGTAGGTCACGGTCTCATCAATTTCTTTGAGATTACCGATGATGTTCATGTCATCCACATAGACGGCTACTATAGCAAATCTGGTACTTGTTCTTTTAATGAACACGCATGAGCAAAGATTGTCATTCTTATATTCCTTCCCAATCAAGTAGTCACTTAGATGATTATACCATATTCGTTCGGATTATTTCAATCCATTATAGTGAACGCCACAATTTAATTGCAAAGGCAATCCGTGGCTTAGAGTCACTTGACTTGAGTAGTGAAAGTCCATTAGGCACTTTCATATATATCTTTGAATCAAGATCCCCATAGAGATATGCAGTAACCACATCCATAAGCTGCATGCTCAGTTTTTCAGACACTACTAAACTGACTAAGTAGCGAAAGGTAATGACGTCTGCAACGGGAGAATATGTCTCCTCTTAGTCAATTCCAAGGCGTTGAAAAAATCCTTGCGCATGACTTCATGTTTCTCGTTTCACTTTCGAAGAAAGATCCATTTATGTTCAACATGCTTAACTATAGTTAGACAAAATCTCATGTGAAGGATTCACAATGTTGATGATGAGTGGATCATTTAGTGCCTTACTGTCATGCCTTTTTTCTAGACACAGTATCTGTTGAACCAACAGGTCTCCCCCTCTTCCTGGTGGGAGCAGAGGCCGCGACCACACCTCCACCGTGGGCATTTGGCGCATCAATGACGGCATTGCCGAGCCCGGGTGCGGCCGGAAATGCCCCTTTACTTTGGACATCTAACCTTGCAGGAACATTTGCAGCAGGTATAATTGATCTTGTCACTTTCGCGATATCGGTAAAAGAGTCAGGCATCAAATCTGCAACTCTTCCAAGATCGAGAATACGTTGAACTTCTAAATCACTGTCAGAAGTTCGGGGATCATAATGAGACATAGTGGGGTTAGACCACGTTAATTCTCCACGTTCAATTGGAACAGAAACTGTCAGAACCCACCCTGAATTTCACCCTGAATCCTGAAGTAAATCCTGCGGGGTCCACCTCTAAGGAAAATTTACCAAAAAATTTGGTATAACTTCCCTTGAAAATTGATAACCCTAACCTGAAAAATTTAAAATACACTCCTATAACGAAACAACCATCCTTAACTCCTTGAGCCATCCGCTCTGCACCAATAACAACCACCACAATATAACATTTAAACCATCCTCCAAACCATCACATAAATATCCAACTAATATATCATAGGTCATCCTTTGAGTATCCCAAAATATACTGGAAGACTTAGCGCACAACCAAAATATTATGCATTATCCTCAAGGTAATTAGAGTTGCTAAAACTAGAGGAAGCAAGAAAATACACTGGTAGGTTAAACAAGTAACCTACTGGTGAAAAGTGGCGAAGAAGTGGGTAACTATGCCTCGCCTCCTTCTAGTACCAACTCGAACTTTGCAGACAAGGTATTTTTAAAATGAAGGGCCTAGAGGAAAACATTCGCAAACGTTAGAGTGAGTGGACAAAAATAAATTTAATAAAATGAACCAATAAATAAAAATAGGACAAAATACTGGTCACTCCTCTTACTTTCTATGGTTCGACAGTTTAGTCCTCGTTTTTTCAATTTCAACAGCTCACTCCTATTAATTTTCAATGTCATACAATTTGGTCCAACTGTTAAAATTGACCGTTAAAGTATCCACGTCCTGCTATAAAATTCCTAAACTACCCCTAGCCTATTACACCCTTATCAACACAACCCAGAACCTATATCAAACTCTTCGATATTCCTTAGCAACGATGAAGAACCCAGAACCCATATCAAACTCAAAAGCAGTTTGATCTTCCTACTTAATTTCTAGAACCCATCAAACTCAAAGCCTTCGAAAACCTTCATACCCATTCCAAGTCTTCATTCAATCATCAAAGGGACAACATCGAAAGTAGTGACATGGTGAACAACCCAAAACTATGGGTTCCTAGAGGTCGAGATCGTTTGCACGATGGTATCCCCGATTACAGTAAGTTCATGGGTTATCATTTGGTTTTGGTCTATGAAATAGAATGATTGAATTTGGGAAAAAAAATTAGGGCTTTTGAATTCAAGGGTTTCGGAGGGGACAGAAAGTAACCTTGTTAAAGCGAATGACTCGAACAACGTCTTTGTCAGAGGTGGAGGTTGAGGTGGACAAGCGGCGGCCGCAGCTTCCGGGTTTGGGGCGGTTGTAGTGGAAGAGCAGCAGCGGATGACAAGTCTAGTGGTGTCGTGGTGGTGGTGGTGTGAATTAGTTGTTTCAATGGGTGCGAGGAGGATAGGCTTCATAGCCTCACCGCATCCATCTCTCTTTTCTTCTTTTCTTCTTTTGTTCTTTTCCTACTCAACTACTGCAAGTGCTCAACTATGTACTACTTCAATTCCTCATCATGGTTTCAGATATGGAGGAAATGGTTTCATATATGGAGGAAAATGGTTTCAGTTTTGGAGCGGGTGTAATAGGCTAGGGGTAGTTTAGGGATTTTATAGCAAGACGTGGATACTTTAACGGTCAATTTTAACAGTTGGACCAAATTGAACCAAATTGTATGACATTGAAAATTAATAGGAGTGAGCTGTTGAAATTGAAAAAAACGAGAACTAAACTGTCGAACCATAGAAAATAAGAGGAGTGACCAGTATTTTGTCCATAAAAATATTTATGCTTTCCCAATTTAATTTCAAAAGAAATCAAATGCATGTCTCGAGCGATAAAACTTATCTCATAAATATCAGGCCCCTCAAGCCAAACTATATATTCATAAATGTATGTATTTACACCCGTCATATTCCTTGTACGAATTCTAAGAAAAGAAAATATGAAAAATAGAAATTCGTACAAGGCTATGACACTTGCGTCTAACGCTCACGTTGAGCCATAATTGAATTTTACCTCATTATGCGGAAAAGACGGTGTGTGTATATATACGTGCATATTCCCTATATAAATTCTTATATTTATATAGAGCTACGACGATTGCGTCTAGCGCTCACGTCACGTCGCTTCATAATGGAATTTTACCTCATTTTGACGGAAAAACACGTATGGCTAGCTAGCATTTATATACATATTATCCTCATAAATATCCATATATCAATATATATATACTCACCAAAACTCTCACTTTTGGTTATTCTCCAACCATAAATAAAATTGTCAAATTAAAATGACGTTATATGCTCCAACAATAAAAAATTGATCAACAATGAACCAATTGTATGCATATTATTTAAAACAAAAGTTCACTCACTAAATAGGCTGATATCGATCTGAAACCTCTTCTGCTTGAGTCTCCTCACGTCCTGTTCCAATTATAAAATTAAATTCTCATTCAAATTCCAATATTTATGTAAAAATAGACAAAATTAAACATGAGCCATAACCACGCTCATCATTGCCTAACTTCGATATGATCCAAACTTCAACACCATAATCGGCAGCCTTAAAATAACCCCTACAGATTAAACAACTTAAATTCAACAGCCAGATTCTATCCAAATTAACCGCCAAAATACCAAACTTTGAAAAATCTCAAACCCATCCAAAATTCCTCCAAAAATTCCAAAGTTCACATCATTAAACTCCCCTTAATAACACACATTTAAAACTATGAAAATCCCCCAAACAGCGGCGGCCAGTGACCAACTCCGGCGACCTCTAATGACTACCAAATTTTAATAGCACCTTCCTCTCAACCCGCTCTACAAATCTCCTAACTAGCACAAACGCCAATTCCAAGCCTAACTAGGTCAATCAAAAAAAAACATTACAAGAAGCCCTAGAACTTCCACTCATTGATTCTCCTCACCTGAAGCAAACTGGATTGAGTCCTTTTAGGGAAAGACAACTGGGTTAATAACCTTCAAATCATATATGTCACGCCCCGACTCTTAAATTTTACCTTATTTACTAGCATGGAGGTAATAAGAATTTTACTGTCTTTGTCATTAAGTTTTAATTTAATTAGTCCCTAGAGTTGTGTTAAGGGACGAATATTTCGAAGGAATTATTCATAGGAGAAAAATATGACGACAGTAAAAATGGTAAATTTTGGCTAGTAAAAGGTCATTTTTATTGGGGTATTATTTTGGGTGTTGAATTTTTGGAAAATGGGTTAAAATTGGAGTTGGACTGGCTGGGCCGAGCCCAACCCATTTCTTCCTCTTTTATTTCTCTCTCTTCCTCCCGATTTTCACTTCCCGAGCCCTCCCAACCGGAAAACTTTCCCGACGCCGTTCGCCGCCGTCCGGCCGCCCTAGCCCGCCGCACCGGTCCCAAACGGTCGGTCTTCAACCTAGCTTCCATTCTAGACCGATGGTAGCCTCCCTAGTGCCGCCGTGAGGGAGAAAAGCCCGCCGGAAGGTTTGACTGCCGAAAGCATTTTTTTTTTCCGGAACTCCTTCCTCTAGCTGCCATAGTCGGCGAGCCTTGGCTCAAAAGGAAGCCCTCCTCCTGTGCTTCAATCCCTCCAAAGGGCTCCCTCCATCTTGAGATAGGTAAGAAGAAATTGGAATTTGAAATTCTAGGGCTTTATTGTGTGTTTGCGTTTGATTGATGTGGTTAGGCTTAGAATTGAAGTTAGTGGTAGTTAGGAATGCTGTAGAGGAGGTTGAGAGGAAGGTGCTGTCAAATTTTGGTGAGCATCGGAGGTTGCTGGAGTTTCCCCCATAATGAGGTACAATTCCATTATGGGGTGACGTGAGCGTTAGACGCGAGCATAGTAGCCTTGTACGACTTTTTACTTTTCGAGCTTATTCTATGTTTTCACATTCATTCATAGAATTCGTACATGGAGTCAGCACGTATATATATACCCACTCGGTCGTTTCCCCCATATTGAGGAAAAATGCCACTATGGGGTGACGTGCGCGTTAAACGCGAGCGTAGTAGCCTGGTATGACTATCTACTTTAAAGCTTATTCATAGATAGCATACATGCAGTAGACGAGTGTTAATACATATTGATATATATATATATATATAAAATTAATTTTAGCCTGAGAGGCTGTATTTGTTTAAGATTTGGAGACTAGCCGGAACTAGTCGTTTTCCTTGATAATTTTATTGGGGAAATAATTTTGCTTGTCAAGTTTATTTTGTCCACTCACTCTGACGTGATTAAATATTTTCCCCTGGGCTTTTCTTGTGTTTTTTAAATGCCCAGTCTACAGAGTTCGGATGGGGTCTAGAAGGAGACGACAAGGCATAGTCACTCATTTTTTCACTACTGTTCATCAGTAGGTCATCTGTTTAAACCACTAGGTTTTTTATCAGCTTCCGTTGTTTTTTCCTGTAGTAGCTCTGAACACTTTCGGAAAAATAACTGTGTATTATTTTATTCTGTTATTTGGATTAAGTTGAAGATTTATATTTTGGTTAAGAGTGTTCTTTAATTTTTCCGGGTTAGGGTTGTCAATTTTCAAGGGAGGTTTACCGAGTCCTTCGGTAAGTTTTCCTTGGAGATGGTCCCCGCAAGACTCACCTCGGGTTTTAGGGTGAAATTCGGGAGGGGGGGTCTTGACAATATAAGGATTGCCTGGACTGGTGGTCGGAATTAGGAAGTTTCGGCGAGAGAACACCACGGACGACCAGTGCTCTTGGGCGCGATATCTCACTCATGGCGGCGCTAGAGAGGTTGTCACCGGTCCAGGAAGGAAGAGGAGATGAAGGCCGACCGTTTGGGACCGGTGCGGTGGTCTGCGATGGCCGGACGACGGCGAACTGGCTTGAAGAAAATCTGGCAGGGAGAGAGGGTCGGGGAAAAAGAGAGAGAAGAGAAAGAGAAGAAAAAGAGAAGGAAGGAATTGGGCCTCCCAACCGGTCCCCTAACCCAACTAAATACCAACCCAACTCCAAAAAATAACACCACAAAATAATACCCTAATAAAAATTATCTTTTACAAGATAAAATTTACCATTCTCCGAAATAATTGTCCTCCAAAACCCCTCTAGGGACCAATTAAATTATAAACTCATTGACAAAGACGGTAAAACTCTTAGTAATATCAAGCTAGTAAATAAGGTAAAAATTTAAGAGTCCGGATGTGACAGAAACAATCATGTCTCCTCCTAACGGTGGGAAGAATGTCTCATCAAATGGATAATCTGTGAATCTCGCAGTAAAGAGATCTCTTGTCAAAGGGTCTAAATTGCGGACAATCATAGGTTGTTGATAGCTAACATAAATACCTAATCATCTTTAAGGACCCATCTTAGTACGTAGTGGAGGCGTAATAGACACATAAACCGCGCAACCAAATATGTGTAAGTGTGAAATATCAAACTCATATCCAGTTACCAACTAGTACGCACGTATTAAGTGGTGGCTAGAGAGGCGCGTGGCGATGTTAAGTAAATTGTTCGGGTCATGAGGTATATGATTGTGGACTAGCTTTAGGGGAACATTTTCTCTGTGATTTAGTAAGTATTTTTATTCAGAGTTTAGGGTATCGAGGACAATGCATGTCTTGATACGTTTAACGCCTTCCCTCCTGTAAGAGTTTTTCTTATGGACCATATAGTGGTGGGACCACTTACTAATCCAAGTATGGTCTGGGAGATCATCACCGTTTAGTCAGGTGTCGAGAGGGGGATAAACTGAAAGATAAGTGCAGCTGCATGGAAAATTGCATAACCCCAGGCAGAAACAGGCAAGTTGGTGTGCATCACCGAGGCCCGTGCAATCAATTGTAACCACTTAATTGTAACTTCTGCAAGACCATTTTGTGAATGCACATGGGGTGCGGGATGTTCTATTTCAATCTTGATAGACATGCAATAGTCGTCAAAAGACTTAGACATAAACTCTCCAGCATTGTCCAATCGAATAGACTTGATCGGATAATCAAGGTGTTGAGCCCGGAGCTTAATAATTTGAGCTAGGAGTTTAGTAAATGCAGCGTTTCTTATGGATAGTAACACAACGCGTTGATGCATCAACAAGAACCATAAAATATCGAAATGGTCCGCACTCTGGTTTGATAGGTCCATAAATATCACCTTGGATTCTTTATAGGAATGGAATGGTTTGTTTAGAATCACTAGCAAAAGATGGTCTTGCATTAAATTTGGCTAGTGAACATGCTTTGCAAAACAAGCGGTGAGCATTAGAGATAGCCATATAGGCATTTGGAGTCTCGACAATGGTTTTGGAGGCCGAGCTTATGGCACGTGCATCATGCACGGCCGCATCACCTATTTCGGTGGAAAGAGGAGCTCCAACACGCTTCAGTGCTCGAAAAAATGGATGTCCATATGAATTCTTAATAATTCGGATCATCATGTCACGTCCGAGATGTCCCAAACAATCATGGCAAAGCTTGTATAAGTCAGAGTCACAGAAGTTGCAAGAAACTGCATAGGATTCGATGATCTTGATTGTTGTAAGATACAAACCGCTAGTTTGACTCATGAGCTTTTCTAAGATGCGTTTACAGCCGTAGTCATTAAAGGTGATAAACAAAAACTCTTGTCCATTCTCATTGAACATTTTCAAGTGAACTCCGTTAGCACGAATGTCTCTAAATGATAGCAAGGTTCAATTAGCCTTAGGCGCGTAAAGCCCGTAAGTGACATGTATCATTGTGCCATTTGACAATAAGAACTGCGCATTGCCTCTGCCTTGAATTACAGGTGAGGAACCAATCATGGTTGTCCCTGAGAATTTGTGAGGCAAAAAGTCCATAAATAATAGCTTATTCCATATAATAGTGTGGGTAGTCCCACTGTCAGCTAGACACTCAATTTCGCCACGAGACATCTACATAAAGGTGTGAAAATAATTAGTCTTGGATCAAGACAAGGGGAACACTCTAATGAAACATAGAGAGGTTAATCGAGAATTGAACCAAGTTGGAATCCCGAATGAGTGTAATTACACAACATGAAAATTAATTTCATGAAGTTACAACAATTTGGCCGGCCAAGAGGCTCAGCAGTAGCACCAAGAGGCTCGGAAGTGCGCTTATAGCACTGGCAGAATCCCGCTAAGGACTCACAGGGGCTCGGAAGGCTGTGGCAGGGGCTTAGCAATGCGCTACAGCACCCAGCAGGGCGTAGTGGCCTACTGCCGGCATGGGCTCGGTAGGCTGTGGCAGGGGCGGTCTCGAGGTGTAGGCAATTGCCCACTGCAGCAAGCTCAAGGTCGTGGGTGGGGTAATTCACTTCATGCAGCTTCAATTGCCTAGAAGCATAAGCAATTAATCTCTCATGCTGCATCAACACACCACCCAAACGTTGCCTAGAAGCATCACAATAAACCACATACTCCCCACTATCATCAGGGAGTGCTAGAACTGGAGCACTAGTTGAACGATCCTTGAGCTCTTGAAAGCTCTGCTCACACTTCTCAAACCACTAAAACTTCACCCCTTTTCTGGTCAGCCTTGTAAGTGGAGCGGCAATCCTGGAAAAATCCTGGAAAAAACGACGATAATAGCCTGCTAATCCCAAGAAACTACGAATCTCAGTCACACTAGAATGCCTCTTCCAATTTGTCACCTCTTCTATCTTTTGGGGATCCACACTGACACATTCTGCTGAAACTACATGGCCCAAGAATCCCACTTTATCCAACCAGAATTCACATTTACTAAGCTTCGCATACAACTGAGCTTCCCTCAAAGTCTGCAATACCATTTTTAGATGCTTAGCATGCTGCTTCAAATTCCTCGAATACACCAAGATGTCATCTATGAATACAATCACGAAATGATCCAAGTATGGACGAAACACTCTATTCATGAGATCCATAAAAGCAGCGGGTGCATTAGTAAGTCCAAACGGCATCACAACGAACTCATAATGACCATATCGTGATCGAAATGCAGTCTTGGCTATATCACCTTCCCGAATCTGCAACTGATGATATCCCGATCTCAAATCAATCTTTGAAAAGACCGAGGCACCCCTCAACTGATCGAATAAATCATCATTACGGGGCAAGGGATATTTGTTCTTCACCATGGCCTGATTCAACTTCCTACAGTCCACACAAAGTCTCATGGTGCCATCCTTCTTCTTGACAAACAACACTGGAGCACCCCATGGAGACATACTAGGCCGAATAAAACCTTTATCCACCAACTCCTGCAGTTGAGTTTTTAACTCTTTTAATTCTGCATGTGCCATTCTATAAGGCGCTTGAGAAATAGGCGCCGTTCCTGGAAGCAACTAGATTGTAAAATCTATCTCCCTTACAGGAGGCAACCCAGACAACTCATCTGAAAAGACATCTGGAAACTCATTAACTACTGGGATGTCTTCTATCCTCACATCTCCCTTCCTAGCATCCACCACATGAGCTAAATAAGCATGGCAGCCTTTATTCAATAATTTCCTAGCGGCGACTGCTGAAATTAAACAACTGGGAATCACATCTCGCTCATCCTGGAATGTGACTTCAGGCTTCCCAGGACTTCGCAACACCACTACCTTCCGGAAACAATCAATCATGGCCATATGTGCCTCTAAGAAGTCCATCCCCAAGATTACAACAAACTCCAAGTTATCTAATGAGATTAATCAACATCGAAGCTAAGACCATCCACCAACACTTCATAACCTTTAAATACCCAATCTATCTTCATCACATCACCGGAGGGCAAAGAAACTTGTCACTCCCCTGAAAGGGGCGATGAGGGCACATTGGCCAGAAAGGAAAATCTACTAGACATGAAAGAATGCGTCGCCCCAGGGTCTATCAATATAAAAGCAGGATGACCGAAAATTAACAAAGTACCAATGATAACATCCGGAGAAATACGTCCCTCCTGCTGAGTCATGGCATGAAGCCTAGCATGAGTGGTGGCAGGACGACCTCTCTGTCCTCTGCTCTGCTGAAAATTGCCACTTGCTGAAGCCATGGCATGAGTACCACCACCAGAAGCACCAGCTGACGAATGACCCATTGCCTGAGCAGGATCGTGGGTCGCTCCCTGAGTCAGAAGAGGGCAATCCCTCTTGAAATGGTCTAGCTGACCACATTGAAAACATCCCCCGGGCTGATACTGACTCTGCCCAGACTGAAAAGACTGTCCACCAGAAGTCTCACTCCTACTGCTCGATCCACTCTTGAATCGCCCAAACTGACGCCCAAAGAAATTCTTGAAAGATCTGCCACCTTGCCTCTTGAACCTCCCTCTAAAACCAGATCCTGAACCTGAACTGCTACCATGCCCACTGCCAGAAGATGATCCGGGACTAGAGGTAGACGCCAACTTCTTTGATGAACCCTGGCTACGACCACCAGCATCACGAAGACGACCAGTTGCCAACTCCTGTGCCTCAATATTCAGAGCAAAAATCACCGCTTGATGAAATGACTGATTAGGCACTGTTGTCATCCTGATTGCATAAATACCACCAAGGCCCTTGGTGAACTGATAAATCTTCTCCTGATCTATCTTCACCAAGTCAGGCACATAATAGGACAACTCTCTGAATCGCTGCTCAAAAGCCATCATTGTTATGTCATCACCTTTCTGCAGACTCAAAAACTCCTCCCTCATACGGTTGACATGGGCATGACTAATATAGCGCTCTCTAAAAAGAGCTGTTAACTGATCCCAGGACATATGATTAGCAGCCTCTCCCATACCTCTACTCAAATCAAGCCACCAGTGCCACACTTCCTTCTCCCAAAACTGGGTAGCCAAGCTCACTTTCCTATCCTCAGGGCATCTCACCTGAATAAACATTTTCTCGATGGCCTCTACCTAATTCTGAGCATCCAAAGGCTCAACAGCATGGCTAAACGCTCTAGCACCATTCTTGTAGGCTCTGTCATAATTAATCTCAGGAACCATACTGGTGCTAAAATGCCGAAAGAACTGCTCCATGGCATTAGTCCAATCACTCGGTACGTTCTCACATCTTCCTCACTTGGAGGATTCTGCCTAGGTGCTCGGCGAGGAGGCATACTACCTGAGAATAAAATATTTAGCACAACAGACAAGATACAGACCACTACCCCACATACTTAAGAAACACTTAGCATACATTCATAAGCTAATGGATCCGCCGCGGTCAGACCATCACCTTCATGACACTAAGTGTTACTATGCATATATGGTAATAACATCGAAAGACTGGAATCGGATAACCTAATGCTCTGATACCAACTGTCAGGACCCGTCCCGAATTTCACCCTGAAATCGGAGGTGAATCCTGCGGGACCCACCTCAAGGAAAATTCTACCAAAATTCTTGGTAAAACCTCCTTTGATAATGGGTAACCCTAACTAGAAGAAAAATCACAAAACCCAACTCAATCATTTTCCCAATAATAATCATAAAAAAAATAGTCTCTCATAACAATGAAGGAATCTTTTCAGCAGTCCTCACAACACTTTAACCAACCCAAATACACAGAGCATCTACTAGAAAGATTACTGAGAGAAATAATAGGTTAACTCGTAACCTATATGGGAAAACTGGATGAAGTGGGAATTTATAACAAGCCTCCTATCCTCGCCGAACCGAACTCTGCAGACTGGGCATTTAAAAACGAAAGGCCCAGGGGAGAAGCTTTTAAAAATGTTAGAGTGATTGGACAAAATAAATAGCAAAAATAATGGAGCAATGAAGTCAAATATATATGCTCTCCCAACATTTCCATAAATATTCAAAATTAAAATGTTGAACCAATCCCATTGGTTCTCATTAATTAAATATTTCACCATAACGATGAGCCTCCCAGGCTATAGTAGCGTCCCACGCTAGGCGCAATACTCACTTATAATGGCTAGCTAACATATATATATAAATACCGATCGGTTGCCTCCCAGACTATAATAGCGTCCCACGCTAGGCGCACTACTCACCGATAGTGAGTAGCCGCTCAATAATGTTTAGCTAGCAATAAAGATCATAAATCAACCCTTTATGGTGAAAAGAAAAATAACAAATTTTCGGAAAGTCATTTTCTGAAAATAATTATAACAATCACTTGACATGTCTCCCATGTCAATTAAAATGCTCAAAAGTGTTCCCAAAATTTAATGGAACTCTTTACTCCAAATGCCTTAGAAAATTAAATAAACTTTATTGCATGCATGGCATTTAAATCAAGGGTCCACTCACAGTGCTCGGCTAAGCCTGTCGACGACCTGAAGCTTCTGCTGAATGATTCTCCTCACGGCATGGACAAAAATAATATCAATTCTTGAACTGAAATAAAACTTCAATAAATGACCTATATAAATTTAAGGGCTTAAAATTATCTTCTCCCTTGTCCAACTTTCCATCCTTAATCCTTTAAGACTCAAAATTCACCACCATCCCCGATGGCCAAAGATGTAACCTTCAACAAATTTTAAATCCGGCTAACACAAATATCGGCACTCCAAATTAAATACCGCTAAATTCCTTAACTATCAAAAAAAATCTTAAACCTTATCAAAACTCCTCCAAAAATTATAAAACTCATTCCATACTACTCCTCATCAAAATCTCTACAAAAAATGTTTTTCCGGCGGCGGCTCCGCCGGCAGCGGTGGCCAGCAGCCATTTTCCGGCGACCTCCAATGCTTCTCAAATTTTGACAGAATAATCCTCTCAACATACCCAACAACTTTCATAACTAGCACTTAGTCCAATTCCGAGGCTAACTAGGGCAATCGAACTAAAACATCCTAAAATCCCTAAAACTTTCAATTATACAAAACACCACAACGAGATCGAAATAGACCGATTCCTTTTGAGGGAATACTCACCTTGATGAGGGCTACAAAATGAGCCAAAAATCACGGCCTATGATGGCCGGAGGACGGAGCTCCGGCGAAATGACGATCGGCGGCTTCCGGCGGCTTTTCTCCTCTCTGGTGGCTCTACCGGCTCGGATGGTTGGCCGGGGAGAGAGAGGAGGCGGGCGACGACGAGGCTTTCTGACGGAGGAGACCCGGGAGGAAGAAGAAGGAAAAGAAAGAAAAAGAAAAATGAAGAAATGGGAGGGCTCAGGCTGCATCCCCCTACCCGGTCCAATAATTATACCCAACTCAACAATAAGACCACTTCAAATATTTACCCCTTTTCACCTATATGAAAATTTTACCATTAAATTCATAACTTTACCATGCTTACTCCGAATTTAATGTATAGCATGCCTACGAACTCGTAACGACGTCCTCTACAACTTTCATGAAGAAAGTTTTCCCAAATTCCCAACGAAATAAAAAGTCAACTTTAAAGTCCTTAATAGTAAACGGTTAATTAATACGGTAAAAGACCAAAATAATACCGGAATAAATAATCATAAAATAACTTAAGGACTGGGGCGTGACAATCCTCCCCTCCTTATAAAAATTTCGTCCCCGAAATTTACGTACCTTTCACTCAAAGAGATAAGGATACTGCTGCCTCAATTGCTCTTCTGGCTCTCAAATTTGATGACTCCTCCAAAGAACTTTAACCAGAGGAATTGCTTTATTTCTAAGCACTTGATCCTTCCGATCGAGAATCTGAACCGGTTCCTCTTCATAAGTCAAATTTTTCTTCAAACTAATTGGCTGCTCTTCCAGGATATGAGAAGGATCGGCAATATACTTGCGAAGCATGGACACATGGAAAACATTATGTATTCTAGACAGCTCTGAAGGTAGCTCCAATCGATAAGCAACCGCACCAACCCGCTATATAACCTCATAAGGACCAATATACCTCGGGCTAAGCTTTCATCTCTTGCCAAAACGTACCACGCCCTTCCATGGGGATAGTTTCAAAAATACCCAATCCCCCACTTGAAACTCAAGGTCCTTCCTGCGGTTATCCGCATAACTATTCTGCCCATTTTGAGCTGCCTTGAGTCTGTCCCTAATCACCTTGATCTTCTCATTTTTGTCCTGGATTATCTCTGGACCACAAAACTCCTTTTCTCCCACCTCGTTCAAACATAGAGGTGGACGACACTGACGCCTATAAATCGCTTCAAATGGAGCCATACCAATACTGGAATGAAAACTATTGTCGTAGGCAAACTCGATCAAGGACAAATTCTTATCCCAACTCCCTCTGAATTGCATAGCACATGACCTCAACATGTCCTCCATGGTCTGAATAGTCCTCTCGGACTGCCCGTCCGTTTGAGGATGAAATGCTGAGCTGAAATGTAGCCCAGTGCCCAAAGCTGCCTGCAAAGCTCCCCAAAATTTTGAAACAAATCTGGGTTCCCGATCCGATACTATAGACTCAGGCACCCCATGAAGTCTCACAATTTCATTCACATAAAGCTCCGCCAATTTATCTAATGAATCCTTCTTCCCCACTGGCAGAAAATGTGCAGACTTCGTTAATCGATCCACAATCACCCAAATACCATCATGCCCTTCACGGGTACGAGATAAACTAAAAACAAAATCCATGGTGATGTGGTCCCACTTTCATATCGGAATAGACAATGGCTCAAGCAGACCAGAAGGTTTCTGCCTCTCAGCCTTCACTTGCTGGCAAATCAAACACTTGTTTACATAAGCGGCAATCTCCCTCTTCATATTTGGCCACCAATAAAAATCCTTCAGGGTCCTGTACATTTTAGTACTACCCGGATGAGCGGCATATGCCGAACTGTGAGCTTCCTCCATTATCTCTTCCTTCAGCTCCTCATTCCTTTTTGGGACACAAAGCCTGCTTTTGAACATCAAGGTCCCATCTCTCCTAATAGAAAAATCTACTGCCGTTCCATTAAGCGTTCTGTCAATCAACCGAACAAGGGAAGGATCAGCATACTGAGCTTCACGAACTTTATCCATCAAAAAAGGCCGCACATGAAAACTGGCTACCAACGCACCTATCTCATCCACTGACAACTCAACTCCTGAAGTTCTTAACTTATAAAGAAGAGGGACCCGAACTGTCCTCAAATAAGCTAGCGACAAAGAAGGATTGCGACTAAGAGAATCCGCCACTACATTAACTTTCCCAGGATGATCCTCAATAGTGTAATCATAATCTTTAATCAACTCCATCCACCTTCTCTGCCTCATATTCAACTCTCTCTGAGTGAATACATACCGGAGGCTCTTATGGTCATAGAAGATCTGGCACTTAGCTCCATAGAGATAATGTCTCTATAATTTCAATGCAAAAACCACTGCAGCAAACTCAAAGTCGTGGGTGGGGTAATTCACTTCATGCAGCTTCAATTGCCTAGAAGCATAAGCAATTACTCTCTCATGCTGCATCAACACACCACCCAAACCCGGCCTAGAAGCATCACAATAAACCACATACTCCCCACTATCATCAGGGAGTGCTAGAACTGGAGCACTAGTTGAACGATCCTTGAGCTCTTGAAAGCTCTGCTCACACTTCTCAGACCACTCAAACTTCACCCCTTTTCTGGTCAGCCTTGTAAGTGGAGCGGCAATCCTGAAAAAATCCTGGACAAAACAACGATAATAGCCTGCTAATCCCAAGAAACTACGAATCTCAGGCACACTAGAAGGCCTCTTCCAATTTGTCACCGCTTCTATCTTTTGGGGATCCACACTGACACCTTCTGCTGAAACTACATGGCCCAAGAATCCCACTTTATCCAACCAGAATTCACATTTACTAAGCTTCGCATACAACTGAGCTTCCCTCAAAGTCTGCAATACCATTTTTAGATGCTTAGCATGCTACTTTAAATTCCTCGAATACACCAAGATGTCATATATGAATACAATCACGAAATGATCCAAGTATGGACGAAACACCCTATTCATGAGATCCATAAAAGCAGCGGGTGCATTAGTAAGTCCAAACGGCATCACAACGAACTCATAATGACCATATCGTGATCGAAATGCAGTCTTGGCTATATCACCTTCCCGAAGAGGGCAATCCCTCTTGAAATGGCCTAGCTGACCATACTGAAAACATCCCCCTGGCTGATACTGACTCTGCCCGGACTGAAAAAACTGTCCACCAGAAGTCTCACTCCTATTGCTCGATCCACTGCTGAATCGCCCAAACTGACGCCCAAAGAAATTCTTGAAAGATTTGCCACCTTGCCTCCTGAACCTCCCTCTAAAACCAGATCCTGAACCTGAACTGCTACCATGCCCATTGCCAGAAGATGATCCGGAACCAGAGGTAGACGCCAACTTCTTTGATGAACCCTAGCTACCACCACCAGCATCACGAAGACGACCAGCTGCCAACTCCTGTGCCTCAATATTCAGAGCAAAAGTCACCGCCTGATGAAATGACTGATAAGTCACTGTTGTCATCCTGATTGCATAAATACCACCAAGGCCCTTGGTGAACTAATAAATCTTCTCCTGATCTATCTTCACCAAGTCAGGCACATAATAGGACAACTCTCGGAATCGCTGCTCAAAAGCCATCACTGTCATGTCATCACCTTTCTGCAGACTCAAAAACTCCTCCCTCATACGGTTGACATAGGCATGACTAATATAGCGCTCTCTAAAAAGAGCTGTTAACTGATCCCAGGACATATGATTAGCAGCCTCTCCCATACCTCTACTCAAATCAAGCCACCAGTGTCACGCTTCCTTCTCCCAAAACTGGGTAGCCAAGCTCACTTTCCTATCCTCAGGGCATCTCACCTGAATAAACATTTTCTCGATGGCCTCTACCTAATTCTGAGCATCCAAAGGCTCAACAGCATGGCTAAACACTCTAGCACCATTCTTGTAGACTCTATCATAATTAATCTCAAGAACCATACTGGTGCTAAAATGCCGAAAGAACTGCTCCATGGCATTAGTCCAATGACTCGGTACGTTCTCATCTTCCTCACTTGGAGGATTCTGCCTAGGTGCTCGGCGAGGAGGCATACTACCTGAGAATAAAATATTTAGCACAATAGACAAGAAACAGACCACTACCCCACATACTCAAGAAACACTTAGCATACATTCATAAGCTAATGGATCCGCCGCGGTCGAACCATCACCCTCATGACACTATGTGTTACTATGCAAATATGGTAGTAACATAGAAAGACTGGAATCAGATAACCTAATGCTCTGATACCAACAGTCAGGACCAGCCCCGAATTTCACCCTGAAATTCGAGGTGAATCTTGTGAGAACCACCTTAAGAAAAATTCTACCAAAATTCTTGGTAAAACCTCTCTTGATAATGGGTAACCCTAACTGGAAGAAAAATCACAAAACCCAACTCAATCATTTTCCCAATAATAATCATAAAAAAAATAGTCTCTCATAACAATGAATGAATCTTTTCAGCAATCCTCACAACAGTTTAACCAACCCAAATACACAGAGCATCTACTAGAATGATTACTGAGAGAAATAATAACATAGGTTAACTCGCAACCTATATGGGAATACTGGATGCAGTGAGAATTTATAACAAGCCTCCTATCCTCACCGAACCGAACTCTGCAGACTGGGCATTTAAAAACAAAAGGCCCAGGGGAGAAGCATTTAAAAACGTTAGAGTGAGTGGACAAAATAAATAGCAAAAATAGTGGAGCAATGAAGTCAAATATATATGCTCTCCCAACATTTCCATAAATATTCAAAATTAAAATGACGAACCAATCCCATTGGTTCTCATTAATTAAATATTTCACCATAACGATGAGCCTCCCAGGATAGGGTTTGAGCCTCCCAGGCTATAGTAGCGTCCCACGCTAGACACACTACTCACTTATAGTGAGCAGCCGCTCATAATGGCTAGCTAACATATATATATAAATACCGATCGGTTGCCTCCCAGGCTATAATAGCGTCCCACGCTAGGCGCACTAGTCACCGATAGTGAGTAGCCGCTCAATAATGTTTAGCTAAAAATAAAGATCATAAATCAAACCTTTATGGTGAAAAGAAAAATAACAAATTTTTGGAAAGTCATTTTCCGAAAATAATTATAACAATCACTTGACATGTCTCACATGTCAATTAAAATGCTCAAAAGAGTTCCCAAAATTTAATGGAACTCTTTACTCCAAATGCCTTAGAAAATTAAATAAACTTTATTGCATGCATGACATTTAAATCAAGGGTCCACTCACAGTGCTCGGCTAAGCCTGTCGACGATCCAAAGCTTCCGCTGAATGATCCTCCTCACGGCCTAGACAAAAATAATATCAATTCTCGAACAGAAATAAAACTTCAATAAATGACCCATATAAATTTAAGGGCTTAAAATTATCTTCTCCCTTGTCCAACTTTCCATCCTTAATCCTTTAAGACTCAAAATTCACCACCATCCTCCATGGCCAAAGATTTAACCTTAAACAAATTTTAAATCCAGCTAACACAAATATCGGCACTCCAAATTAAATACCGCCAAATTCCTTAACCATCGAAAAAAATCTTAAACCTTATCAAAACTCCTCCAAAAATTATAAAACTCGTTCCATACTACTCCTCATCAAAATCTCTACAAAAAATGTTTTTCCGGCGGCGGCTCCGCCGGCAGCCATTTTCCGGTGACCTCCAATGCTTCTCAAATTTTGATAGAATAATCCTCTCAGCATACCCAACAAATTTCATAACTAGCACTTAGTCCAATTCCGAGGCTAACTAGGGAAATCGAACTAAAACATCCTAAAATCCCTAAAACTTTCAATTATACAAAACACCACAACGAGATGGAAATAGACCGATTCCTTTTGAGGGAATACTCACCTTGATGAGGGCTACAAAACGAGCCAAAAATCACCGCCTATGATGGCCGGAGGACGAAGCTCTGGCGAAATGATGATCGGCCGCTTCCGGCGACTTTTCTCCTCTCCGACGGCTCTACCGGCTCGGATGGTTGGCCGGGGAGAGAGAGGAGGCGATGGGGGTCCTTCCTGGGCCGGAACGGCGGTCCGTCGCTGGCGGGACGGCGGCGGGTGACGGCGAGGCTTTCCGACGGAGAAGACCCGGGAGGAAGAAGGAAAAGAAAGAAAAAGAAAAGAGAAGAAATGGGAGGGCTCAGGCTGCATCCCCCTACCCAGTCCAATAATTATACCCAACTCAACAATAATCCCACTTCAAATTTTTACCCTTTTTCACCTACATGAAAACTTTACCATTAAATTCATAACTTTACCATGCTTACTCCGAATTTAACGCATAGCATGCCTACGAACTCATAACGACGTCCTCTACAACTTTCATGAAGAAAGTTTTCCCAAATTCCCAACGGAATAAAAAGTCAACTTTAAAGTCCTTAACAGTAAACGGTTAATTAATACGGTAAAAGACCAAAATAATACCGGAATAAATACCGTAAAATAACTTAAGGATTGGGGCATGACACTCATACTCAAGGCGATGTTGAAGGCTAAGTAAGCTCATCGATGTCGGAAAAGTGTAGAAAGTCTTCTCAATCATATCTTTGTCAGTCTTGTCGATGCCATAAAAGTTTAGATCTGCTTGGAGGTCCAACATAGCTTGGTTGTAATCCTCAACTTTAACAAAGTCCATTAGTTTAATGGATTCCCAACGAGCAGTCAACTCTGGAATGAGTACATCATGTACGTTGTTGAAGCGTTGCTTCAAGACATCTCATAGATCTTTGGGGTCTTCCCTTTTCAGGTATTGTTTCTTCAGAGTTGGATGAATGTGGCGCCTCAAAAAGATGAGGGCTTGTACCTTGGCCTCGTCACTTGCTAGAGGGCCATTCGGCGGTGAAAAGATGGTGGTTGTCAACCGCTTATCGATGAACGTATTTGTCACATCAGACACCCATCGATGATCTAGAACTCAGGCCTGATGACTCAGTCATCTACAAAAGACAAGGGGATTGGAATTAGTCAATAAACCAAGGATGTGGTCATAAAATTGATGCAAATAAAAGTAGGTGATGCGTTAGCGCAATCACAATCAATTCTTCCCTTATAGGCGACGCTCATAGTTGTCGCAACGACAAGTAATTGCAGTCGCAAATATATGGTGACGTGTATGTCGTAGTCACAAAGTTTACTAGAGGATGGGAGCCCCAACAAAACTCTCAAACCCTATTCCCCCCAAAAAACTCAATCCCATCATAGAGATGGGATAGATGGAAAGTCTACTAAGCCTGAACAATGAATTGAAATTCGAAAAGCAGTAACCTTAATTAAAAATTTACTTTTGATGAGTTTAAGTCGATGACAGGCTTCGACCGAGGTTTGGGAACTTTTCTGGCTTTGCTTGGAAGACGAGAAATCTTGAGATCTTTGGTTTCTAGAGGCTGCCGAGAGGAGAAAACAACTTTTCACCTACTTCTACTTCGAGTTTAGGGCTGAAATTTTTACAGGACGAGCATCACGTACTAGAAGATGAAGCTTCTATCCAAAAATAAGATCGATCAGATAAAGGGAAGGTGGTGAACCAGTGGTCGGTGGCATTGGCGGTCTGGAAAATTCCGGTGGCCGGTTCAGGTACTTTCCGGCCGGTTCTTAGGGTGAGACCGGTGGGGTTGGAACCGAGAGGTCGAGGGTTTTCTGTGGATATGTAATTCTGTCCGTGGACAGAAGAAAATCCGGTCGAAAATCGGGAAAAACAAAACGGGCAGATTAGGATTTTGGGAAAAAGTTTGGGTTTTCGAAAGTTTTAGGGCTTTTTCTGGATGGTTGGCCTATTATCTTTTGGTTAGGGCACCAAGTCTAATAACATGTTGTAGAGTATGAGAATACAAGAGAAAAATGTCTACTCATTAATTGATAGATTGACCTTTATATAGACATTACATAGAGAATCCCTGTAAATAAGGGATAAATATCTAAGAGATATTCTAATTTAATAAGGAGAAGATTCGTTCAAGACACATCATCAAAGATATGAATATAAATTCCTTCAACAATATGAACTTCTAGTCCATATTCTAATTTTGTTGTTTCCTCTTGTTTTATATGATCTTAATCCTTAATTTTTCTCAATCTAATCAAAATCTACAAATCCTGAGCTCCCCTATTAACCTAAACAAGAACATTACAATCTGAATCAATGTTGAATGTTAGTTGCAGGAATGGAGACGGTGAAGGGAGATAGATCAGTCTCAGCTGTTTTTGGTGAACCAAGGTTCAGATCAAATGATAACAGATGCAAAGGCGAATTAGGTCCATGCAGTCAAGAATGTGACGTCAATTGATGTGAGTCGAATTGCCAAGCAAAATACCCAGCACAAGATGCTCATGGAGCATGTACTGGTGATGGTCCTTATCGTGTCTGTATTTGCACTTACAATTGCATAGTGCACAGATGATATCAATAATATTCATACTCGTAATGTTAGTGCTCTGTTTGGTGTTGGATGAGAACTTTGTAGCCTTCAATCTCGATCGTGTGGTTATTTTTAATAAACTTATATTTAAATATGAAGTAGTTTATATATAAATTCATTACCACGATGTGTTATGGTTCTTCTTTCTATCAGAAATTAAACATTTTTTTAGGGTAATAGATAAAGAAATTTTATTAACACATCCTTAATAAGTAGATACACATCTCATACTTAATACAACATCTATTAACTTTATTTTTTTAACATTTTACTAGATACACGTATCCAAATTTCTTACAATATATTTATTTAAAATACACAGCTTATTCAATAAATACACAACTCATTCACTAAATACACATACTTTTCTAGATCTACTACTCAATTTATTAAAAATGTCACACCCCAATTTCCGAAAGATAAATTTCAAAAAATTGAGGCATGATCTAACTTAAATATAATTATCTCAACCTATTACAATAACAAAACCAAACATCTAAAACTCAATAGCGGAAAAAGTAATATCATACAACTCATCACTGAGTTAAATATTACACTTCCTTATTTACATAAACTTGAAATACAAGAACATGAGAATAACCTAATGAGTTTAATATTATCTACCCGATTAACAAAACTATACAGAGTACAGCAAAAGCCAAATATAACCCTTGTGCTATGTCTCCACCTCAACCCTGCTGATCATCACCTGCAGGTCTAACCCCTACACCAATAATTGGTGTATCGGGATTGTAAAATAACAAACCCGGTAAGCTAAAAAGCCCGTATGAGTAAACTCAAAATTAAAACAACATTTCTCATATCTAGAATTTTCACATAAGCAATTATATCATTGAATAAATCCACAATTCCAACACTCTTTCAAATAACATGTACCCATGAGTCCCAGGTATTGATGAAATACCCCTCATGACCTACAACAACCAACAACACAATTGTGTACTTATGGGACCTAGATATGATAAGGTATCCCCCATGCCGTACACTGATAGACGGACTAAAGCTCTATTCCGGACCTCAACCAATCACCCGATTAAAGGCTTGGAACCCGGTTTAACTGTCCAATATCAAAACATAAAAATGATAAATAGCATCTTAACCGCAACTAATCACCCGATTAAAGGCTTGGAATCTGGTTAGGCTATTTATCCAACAATCATAATAACACAAGATCACATCTTATGATTATATCCTTCACAAGGATATAATTATATGAAAAATAAAAATATTATTCCACAGGAATAACTTATTAATAATTAGGAAAACTTGTTTTATCTTATCTATGAGCCGTTGACGATCAAGCTCATATATTTTAAAACAATTAAAAGCATAGTATTCATATAAACATCATAATCATTATCATCATCACATGACCATAATAAAATTTGGTTCAAACATGAACCTTGGGGAGATTTACTCACCTTGAAATCCCGCTGCGAAGCCCCTAACACAATGAAGGCAAGCCAACACAAAATCACAATTCACTTAAAATCGCACAATTAAAAACCTTAAAAACCAAAATACTAAAGGATGACACAATACCCTTAAACTAACCCTTAGCTCAAGGGAGGACAATTTCCCCATAGTCGTTGAACTCAACGACACAATGGAGCTGCTTCAAATATTCAAAACTTAAACTCAAACTCAACCAAGCCAAAACAAATAAACCTAAGTCCTAACATGCAATCCTTGCTCAAAACTTAGCCAAACTATCACTCAACATGATCACAGCAGCAAGGACAACCTAACCACATGAAACTAAGGCCACAACTCGGCCGGACGTGCTGCCACAAGCGTCGGCTAGTGAGCCCCACGTGCCACCCTAAAACTTCTGAATTAGGAGAAACTCACAACATGAAACTTGTAGATTGAAGTATGGTGAACAACTTTAATATCTGGGGTTTTGACTAGTTCGGCCGGGATCGGCCGGAAAATGCCCCAAAAATCCAAAATAAAACCACAAACAAAAGCTGCAAAACCGGCACCAAAACTTGGTTTTCAGATCACCAAACACGTATAAACATCACTAAAGGAAGAAAAGGAGCAAGACTCATCTAACTCTTGCCCGAAACGCCGCCGAAATCGCCGGTTTTCCGGTGATACAGTAGCAGCTCTGCCGCTCCGTGGAAGCTTCCAGGCGGCGTGACAGCGGGTGGAACTGCTCCAGAAATAGAGAGGAGACCCGTGCCAACCCAACGGAACCGGCGGCGTCAAATATGGTGGCCGGAGGAGGGAGAAAACGATTGGAGAAGATGGAGGTCGGAGGAGCTCGGGAGAGAGGAGAGAGAAGAAAGAATAAACTGATTTTTAGGTTTCCAAAATAACTCCCCCACATTTTTCTACTTATATACTTTCCAAACCTGGAAACTAACTTCCTATGGCCATAACTTTCTCATACTACCTCCGTTTCGGCTTGCCGCATGTCTACGAACTCGTATTGACGAGCTTTACAAATTTCATGAAGGAAGTGTTCGAAGGTAACTTACGGAAAATAAAGTCAACTTTTGGGCCTCTTAAAAGTCAAGGTACCTTAAAAATACTTCTGAAACTTCAACTTCGCACAAACAAAAGAATATCCATAAATAATCCTTCATTAAATATAGAAATAATACAAGAAAAATAAAATGAAAATCTAGGGTATTACAAAAAAGAAGAAGAAGTTCACATTAGTGAGATCTCTTGCATCACGAGGACACCGATTTTGCTTAAGATCTCTCTCATTGAGTTAGATCAATGGCAAGCAAACTAGATGAGTATTTATATAGCACCATCCCAATTCAAGTTCTAGTTTAGTGTTCAAACATGAATATTTTTGAACGACCTGTGTGTGAACAGTAAAATCTAATTTTCCAACTTCAATTCGTACTATCTAATCAAATAACAAACCCTAAAATCTAAATTTTGTAGTAGATCAAACTTAATCAAAGATAGAGAAGTCATACCTTGATTAGGGGTTGAGAAATACCCCTGAAATCTATTTCGTTATCTTCAGTTTTTGCCTGAAACTATGGTTGTCACTCGCTATTTTTTTATTAGGGTTTATTTCAACTACAACTAGGTTTCTTTACTTTTGATATGAATATATCTTTTGGTAATTTTATGTACCCACAAAGTCTTATCTAATTTGTATAAAAAAGAGATCTAATGTTTAAAACCATATCTCTATCTTAGCGCTCGTAATGTTTACTACCGTAAGAAAGTATTGTACCCTTGTCTAAGATAGGAATCAAAATCTACAAATTAAAGTAGAAATTAATAAATAAATCACTGAATACTTCCACATGCAAGAACAAGCCAAGTACAAGTTAATCATTGATATAGTTTAGTAATAGAGGTGGCAAACGGGCCGGCCCAGCCTGGCCCAACCCGTCTAATTGGGTTTCGGATCGTGTTTTGGCCGGCCCACAACGGGCCACTTCTTAATGGGCTCGGGCTTGGGCCGGCCCATTTACTCAAATGTAAGGCTCAGCCTGACCCACGCCCCAAGCCCATAATGTGGTGGGCCGTGCTCGAGCCGGGCCGGCTCGGGCCCATGAAAAGGCCGTGTCGGGCCCTTTTCGTGCCGAAAATTGAAAATGATCGAGGTGAATGTCCTATACCACTGCTTCTACTCTCATAATCTTAACTTTTAATTATACATGATACGATTACAAATCAAAACTAATTCTCACAATTTATCGATCATTTTTTCTTTGTCAACAAACTAAAGAAATAAGTCATAAATGTTTATTTTTCACAATTAATAAATTTTTAGGCAAAAACTTCTTATGAGTTTAGGGGAATCCAAATTCATACTCAAATAAATAATTATTAGTATATAAGTTTATTGTTCACACTCAAAACTAAGTTTATTATTTATAATTATGTTATTTTCATATTAGAAATAGAAAAAAAATTATATTTTATAGCAGGCTGTGTCAAGACCCATCCCGAATTTCACCCTGAAACCCGAGATGAGTCCTGCGGGGACCACCTCCAAGGAAAATTTACCGAAGAACTCGGCAAACCTCCTTTGAAAATAGACAACCCTAACCCGGAAAAATGAGAAGAACACTCTTAACCAATAATATAAATTTTCCACTTAATCCAAATAACCGAAAAAAATAATAAACAGTTATTTTCTGAAAGTATTCAGAGCTACTACAAGAAAGACAACAGAAGCGGCTAAGAATCTTAGTGGGATAAACAGATAACCTACTAGGGAACAGTAGTGGAAAAATGAGTCTCTATGCCTCGTCGTCTCCTTCTAGACCCCACCCGAACTCTGCAGACTGGGCATTTAAAAAACGAAGGAAAAGCCCAGGAGAAAATATTTAATCACGTCAGAGTGAGTGGACAAAATAATCTTGACAAGCAGTAATATTTCCCCAAGAATATTATCAAGGAAAACGACTAGTTCCGGCTAGTCTCCAAATCTTAAACAAATACAGCCTCTTAGGCTAAAATTATATAAATATCAGTATGTATTAACACTCGTCTACTCCATGTATGCTATATATGAATAATCTTTAAAATAGATAGTCACACCAGGCTACTACGCTCGCGTCTAATGCTCACGTCACCCCATAATGGTATTTTTCCTCAGTATGGGGGAAACAACCGAGTGGTGTATATATGTGCTTACTCCTTGTACGAATTATATGAATGAATGTAAAAACATAAAATAAACTCAAAAAGTAGAAAGTCGTACAGGGCTACGACGCTTGCGTCTAACGCTCACGTCACCCCATAATGACATTTTACCTCATTATGAGGGGAAATCACGTATAGCTAGCTAGCGTTCACTCATATAAATACTATTCTCAAAAACGTCAATAAAAGCGTATAAACACCGAAATTCTAAATTCCGGTTAAAATTCCAACAAAGGAAATTACTCAACAATAAAGCAATTCAAACACATTATTTAAAACAAATGTCCACTTACAACTTAGGCCTAAGCCTGACGTCGGTCGGAGGTCTCCACTGCTCGAGCCTCATGTCCTGTTCCAAAACATAAATAATTCCTTAAAATAAACACCGACGCTTAAATAAAATAGGCATAATTAACTATGAGCTTCTAGCGCTCAACCATGCCTATTGCCCTAAATCTTAACTTCATAATATTCTCTCTACCAAAAACATTTTGTCGGCGGTAGCGCCGACGGCCGGCGACCAACTCCGACGACCTTCGATGCTCACCAAAATAGGACAAATCCTTCTGCAAACTAATCGGCTGCTCAACAAGCACATGAGAAGGATCAGCAATATACTTGCGAAGCATGGATACATGAAACACATTATGTATCCTGGACAACTCCGGAGGCAAAACTAACCGATAGGCAAGAGTGCTAACTCGCTTTATTATCTCATACGGGCCAATATACCTCGGACTAAGCTTCCCACTCTTACCAAAACGTACTACCCCTTTCCAAGGAGATAGTTTCAAGAACACCCAATCACCCACTTGAAACTCGAGGTCCTTCCTGTGGACATCTGCATAACTCTTTTGCCTACTTTGAGCGGCATTGAGTCTATCTTTAACCACCTTGATCTTCTCATTCGTATCCTGGATAATCTCAGGACCACAAAGTTCCTTTCTCCGACTTCCTTCCAACATAAAGGAGTGTGGCATTGTTTCCCATATAGTGCCTCAAAAGGGGCCATACCAATACTCGAATGGAAGCTGTTGTTATAAGCAAACTCTATCAAAGATAGGTTCTTATCCCAGCTCCCTCTGAACTGCAAAGCACAAGATCTCAACATATCTTCCAAAGTCTGGATAGTACTCTCTGATTGCCCATCAGTCTAAGGATGAAAGCAGTACTGAAGTGTAGTCGGGTACCTAATGCTGCCTGTAGAGCTCCCCAAAATTTAGAAGCAAATCTAAGATCCCGATCTCACACTATGGATTCAGGTACGCCATGAAGTCTTACGATCTCATTCACGTACAGCTCAGCCAATTTATCCAGTGTATACTTCTTTCCCACCGGCAAGAAATGAGTAGATTTAGTGAATCTATCCACAATCACCCAAATACCATCATGCCCTTCAAGGGTACGAGGTAAACTGAAAACAAAATCCATGGTGATGTGGTCCCACTTCCACACTGGAATCGGCAACGGCTCAAGCAAACCTGAAGATTTCTGCCTTTCCGCTTTGACCTGCTGAAAAATCAGACATCTACTCACAAAAGCTGCAATCTCCCTCTTCATGTTTGGCCACCAATAATAATCCTTCAAAGTCCGATACATCTTTGTACTACCTAGATGAGCGGCATATGCAGAACTATGAGCTTCCTCCAATATCTCAATCTTTAACTCTTCATTCCTCTTTGGAACAGAAAGCCTATTTTTGAACAGGAAAGTTCCATCTCTTCTTACTGAAAAATCCACGGCTGTTCCATTCGCTGCTCTTTTCATCAACTGAACTATGGAAGGATCTTTAAACTGCGCCTCACGCACTTTATCCACCAAAACTGGCCTCACATGGAAACTAGCTACTAGGGCACCCACTTCATCTACCGCTAAATCCACTCTTGTAGCTCGCAACTCACAAAGAAGTGGAACTCTAACCATCCTGAGGTGAGATAAAGATATGGTGGGATTTCAACTAAGAGCATCAACTACCATATTAGCTTTTCTAGGATGATACTCAATAGTGCAATCATAATCATTGATCAACTTCATCCACCTTCTCTGCCTCATATTTAACTCCCTTTGAGTGAACACATATCGAAGACTCTTGTGATCAATAAAAATCTGACACTTGGCTCCATAAAGATTGTGTATCCACAACTTGAGAGTAAAAACTACTGCTGCAAGCTCTAAATCGTGAGTGGGATAATTCACCTCATTCAGCTTCAGTTGCCTAGAAGCGTAGGCAATCACTCGATCATGCTACATCAACACTCCGCCTAAACCTCATCTAGAAGCATCACAATAAACCACATACTCCCCACTATCATCTCGAAGTGCCAAGACATGAGCACTAGTCAAACGATCCATTAATTCTTGAAAACTTTGCTCACACTGATCTGACCATTCGAACATAACTCCCTTTCTGGTCAATCTAGTTAGTGGAGCTGCAATCTTTGAAAAGTCTTGCACAAATCGCCGATAATAACCTGCTAACCCCAAGAAACTACGAATCTCCGTCACAATTGTGGGTCTTTTCCAATTTGACACTGCTTCCACCTTTTAGGGATCCAGACTAACACTTTCCATTGAAACTACATGACCCAAGAATCCCACTTTATCCAGCCAAAATTCACACTTGCTGAACTTGGCAAACAACTGAGTATTTCTCAGAGTCCGCAATAGCAATCTTAGATGTTTGGCATGCTCCTTCTCACTTTTAGAGTACACCAAAATATCATCTATGAACACGATCATGAAGCAGTCAAGATATGGACTAAACACCCTATTCAAGAGATCCATGAACGCAGCAGGTGCATTAGTAAGTCCAAAAGGCATCACCATAAACTCATAATGACCATAGCGTGATCGAAAAGCAGTCTTGGCTACGTTACTCTCTTGGATCTGCAACTGATGATAACCAGATCTCAAGTCAATCTTTGAGAAAACAGAAGCACCTCTCAACTGATCAAACAAATCATCAATGCGAGACAACAAATACTTATCACTACCAGAAAAAAGATCTTGGGCGACGAAAAAAAATCGTCGCCCTGTTAAAAAATTTCGTCGCCTAAGAACTTAGGCGACGACATGTCGTCGGCCAAAACGTCGTCGCCAGAACCGCGTCGGTCAAGAACTTGGGCGACGAAAATTGATTCCGTCGTCGCCCAAGAGTAATTCTTAGGCGATACGAATTTCGTCGCCTAAAATATACTTCTCGTCGCCCAAAAAATAGTCGTCACCCAAGATTTAACACCTTGGCCGACGAAAACATTTTTCGTCGCTTAATATCTAATAATCTTGGGCGACGAAAATAAATATTTCGTCGCCTAAGATCACTACATCTTAGGCGACGATATTTTTTTTTTCGTCGCCTAAGATGGTAAGTCCTTGACCGACGATTTAGAAATTTCGTCGCCTAAGATATATTTAAAATTATTTTTAAAATAATTAAATAATTTTTTAAAATATATAAATCATGTTTTTTTAATTTTTGCTGGAATTTTTTTTCGGCATTTATTTAAATTTTTGTAATACTAAAATTTAATTAAAAATAACACAAATTTATAAATTTATAAATAATTTATTACAAAAATTCAGTCCATCTGCCTATAGATCGAGAAACCCGAAATCTAACTCATCATTCTCGTTCGGAGGGTCCTGAGGCTGAGGCGGCGGCTGGTCAGGCTGAGGAGGCTGCTGCTGAGGCTGGGGCCACTGAGGGTGGGGCCACTGAGGTAATGGTATAGGCGTAGGCATGGGCGGAAACGGCTGTCCGGCCGCATGTGCAGCGATGTAGGCAGCCATCCACTGTCCCATAGCCGCCTGGTTGGCATTGGTGACTTCATTCACCCGCTCCATATGCGCAGCCGTGGAAGCCGCATATGATTCCGCCATCGCCGCCATCTCCCTCGCTCTTTGGGCTTCCAGCTCAGACTCCCTCGCTCTTTGAGCTTCCAGCTCAGACTGTAGACTTGCGAACTGATCCTGTAGCTGAGTGGTCTGGCTGTTGCTGCTTGAGGCTCCGGCGGCTCCCTTGCGCTGAAATCCTGGAGTCGTCTTCAGGATCCCCTTTCCAGCGTCTCCCATACCCCGGCAGTAGTAGGTGTTGGAACGCTGCGCGAAGGCAGTGGCCATAATCCGCGCCCCAACGGTAGGATCTGAAGTGTCGATCCTGGACATGGCCTCTGACATGTCATCCTCTGCCGTGCCCGGAAATGTGTCGTTCACCATGCCTCTCATGACCTCTTGCTCCGCCTCCCTCACCCTCGCCTAATTGGATATATTATAAAAATATATTAATATACATTTAATAAAATGTAATTAAAATTAAAAATTAGAAAATATAAGGAACTTACAAGATCCTCCTCAGAATGAGGATATGCCCTCTGAAAGGTCCCCACATAGGGGTTCTCCTCTGGCCGCTCTCGCCGCACGTCGTCCATGATGGCCGAAAACGGCCTCGAACCGGCACGATGGTTGGTTGTGTTCCGTTGCCGATTCTCAGCGATCACCCGGGCGAGGTGCTTCAAAAAAAAATTATCGTTAGTAAATATTTAAAAACATACAATTATAATTAATTCACTAATTAAATATTCAAATTTGTTTACGAATTACCTGTTTGTGAGGGTCGTTGAACTGCGTGACAAGAAGCCACCGCCACTCATACTCCCGATACTCGAACTCCTTCGGGGTACCCGAACAGTCGCTCCCGTACTTCTTCCAGTGTTCCCGGAGGTCGTGCTTCCACTCCTTGAACCTACATATACAAAAAAAATATTAAATATATTATTAAAAAAATAAAATTTAATAAATTATTAAATAGAGGTACCTCTCCCTATGGGCCTTGTCCGCCCAGTCACGTCCCTCCTCGGGAACCACAAACCATTGCTGCATTACCACTTGTTAGTATTTTTTTCGATAATTAAATAATTTATTAGTTAAAAAAATAGTAATTGATCGAGTAAACTCACCGACATCGACTGATGGAGCATCTCCTTCACTCCATCAGGAACCTGGATCCAGACTCCCCACAACATTGGGAGTCTGGAGCGGATGGTGCCTCCCGCGGCGCGCGTGTACGGGTTTCCCAACGCGGCGTCCACCGGTTTGCCGTTGGAAAACAGGATGGCGATCCGTCCAGCGGACTCGACCGCCCTATCGAGTCCCTTGTTGCTGACGGTGCCTCTCCTGTTTCGCCTTCTCGTTCTGGCGGCTGTGACATTGTGAATCAAATTAAATATTAATAATATATTTTTACATTAAAAAAATTAAAATCGACAAAAAAGTAATAATAAATTACCTGAGGATGAGGCTGAGCCGACGGATTCGTCTTCGTCCGCCTGCTCGGAGACCCTCACGGGATGAAGAGGCGTGGGAAACTCCCGGTAGATATAGGCCTCGTGCGGTGCCACATGCGGGAGCTGCTCCCGAATTGGTCGACCCTCCTCATCGACGCGAGGTATCGCCGGTATCGTCGGAGGAAGGAAGAGGCCGGACGGCACCATAGGGACCCCGGATGACCCGCCATCACCGTCGGTCGGGGAAGACTGTGTGGGGGCGTCGCTGCGGGATTGCGACCGGCGAAGTATCTCTGGATGACGAGGAGCCGTCGCTGCGGGACCCGACTGCCCAGCAGAACCCGAGCCGCTCGCGCCACCCCTAAGCCCCGCATATCGGGACGTCAACTGCCACGGAAACCCGATCGACGGTGATTCCGACGGGTTGTTTGAGGTACCGTCCGAGTCGTCTTGGCTCCTCGCACCCGAACGTTGTGCAGAAGTTCTCCTCATGGCCATCCTGTTTAAAATAACCATAAATTTATTAAAAATATTTTACCGTCTTATAATTAAGTTCACAAAAAATAACCATAAATTTCGAAAAATTTATCAACAATAATAGCACAAATAAAAATTAATAGTTTTTATAGGATTTATTATTATTTTTATTCACATAACAAATTATTTACATTAATTCGCAATTATTACATCACAAAAATTAATTTACGAATATTTACATCCTTACTCAAAAATAATCCATTATTTTTACAAAATGCCCACAATATATTTACAATTATAATTTATATTATTTAATTATTTAATAAAAAATTATTTAATCATTTACAATATATTTATAAATTATTTCCACAAATCCTAAACCCTAAACCGTAAACCCTAATATTTTACAATTATTATTTACATCACAATTTACCATAATTTACATCACAATTTACAATTATCACAACAACAACAACAATTTACAATTTACAATTATCACAACAACAACAATTGACATTAATTATCACAACAACAACAATTAAAACCAATTTAGGGTTTTAGGGTTATACCTTAAATTGTGGGTCGGCGTCGGGGTCGGGGTCGGGGTTCCGAATTGGGGTCGGGGTCGGGGTCGGAGAGAGGGAGAGAGAGAGGGCAGAGGCAGAGAGAGGATTTTCAGAGAGAGAGAGAGAGAGAGGGCTTGGCGGCTGAAGAAATGGTTAGGGTTCCGAATTTTTGCCTTTTATAGTGACGTTCTTGGGCGACGATTTTGTAAAAATCGTCGCCCTGTTTTTTTAAAAATCGTCGGTCAAGAGTATCTTGGCCGACGAATTCAAAAATCGTCGCCCTGTTTTTTTAAAATCGTCGGCCAAGATGGTCTACTTAGGCGACGATGTTCTTCACTATAAATCTCGTCGCGCAAGATGAAGAACATCGTCGGCCAAGAGTCTACTTGGGCGACGATGTTCTTCACTATAAATTTCGTCGCCCAAGATAGTCTACTTGGGCGACGATGTTCTTCACTATAAATGTCGTCGCCCAAGATAGAGAAAATCGTCGGCCAAGATTTCTATCATAAAATTCAGAATATCGTGATTTTGGTGATCGGAGAAGAGGAACTGAAAACCCACCGTCAGATATGACCACCATAACAAATTACGACTTTTTTGCGTTTGAGGCATCTACGTATACGTTGTCTTCAAAATGACACTTAAACTCAACACTTATATAAAAAAGTTGTACAACATTAGTACATATAACGTGAGTTTGGTGATCGGAGAAGAGGAACTGAAAACCTACCGTCAGATATGACCAGCATAACGAATTACGTGGGTGGGAAAAAATTCAGCTCCATCTGACAAAGATAAGGGCTCGATCCGTCCGGTCAATCGGCGCGGTCAAACCCCTGAACAAACGGAAACGGCTCCTCGACCCTCCAAATCACGTAATCTGGCCGGACCTTCAACTGAGAATAGTTTCCGATCGACGAGACTTTTACGGGACCCTAAAAATTTGGTAAAAAATAAATACCCGGGATATTTATTTTAATTATTCAAAAGAAATTTAAAATGTGTTTTATTTTATTTTAATTATTCGGATTATATTGGCCGACGAAAACAGGGTAATTCGTCGGCCAAGATAATACTTGGGCGACGATTTTTATTCAATTAGTCGCCCAAGATTAAAAATAAAAAATCATTAAATGTTATTTATTTTATTTTAATTATTCATATTATCTTGGCCGACGAATTAGCCTGTCTTCGTCGGCCAAGATAATACTTGGGCGACGATTTTTATACAATTCGTCGCCCAAGATTAAAAATTAAAAGAAATTTAAATGTGTTTTATTTTATTTTAATTATTCGGATTATCTTGGCCGACGAAAACAGGGCTATTCGTCGGCCAAGATTGTACTTGGGCGACGATTTTTATTCAATTCGTCGCCCAAGAGTAAAATTAAAAATCATCTACAATGAAATTTAAATGTGCTTTATTTATTTTAGTACAAACATATTTATTTTAGTACAAACATATTCTTTTAAGGGGTTTGGACAACAATTTGACCGCATATCTTTATATTAATTTGGACAACAATTACACTAAGGCTCAATTATAACTAAGCTAATTAAGGTTCGTAATCTGAGTCATCCGATGAGTCTTCTTCGGTATCGGAATTAATATCTGGTAATCTATGCCTTAATTCGTCGTCAGAGTCGTCGTTTGTTTCTTCATTTGGATCAACATCAATAAAGGTTGAATATTCGTCACGAATTCTGAGCACTCGACCATGTTTAACATTATTTTCGCGAACAGTAGCTACATCATGAATACCTACTGCGTTCGGCTCCTGATACGCATCAGCCTCTGGCCCTGGAATGGTCACTCCAAGTGTAGCCGCCCGGTAAATGTTTCGAGGATGCACAATGTTCGCTATTTTCCACGCGTCACCCTTGGCAAAGTCATCAAGATAAAACACTTGTTTTACCGATGTCGCAAAAACAAACGGGTCATCTTCGTAGGCGCTTGTAGCAGTGTTGACCGATAAATTGCCGTACTGATCCATCTTCATGCTCTGTGCGCCTGTATCAAACCATCTACACTTGAACAGATGCACTTTCATGCCTTCCGCATAAACCAGTTCGACCACTGAATGGAGAACACCGTAATAGTCAAGGCCATGACCTTTCGCCATCACCCCAGAATTCTGTGTTCTTCGTCTATTGTCTCTCTCTTCAGATACAAATTTGACACCATTCACTGTGCAAGTGGGATAAACTCTAGCCCGTTGCGGTTGCATCGCAAGAAGTAATAGTTCGTGCGACCAGTTTGGATTATCATCAGATTTAATCATGTCCATCTGTAACGGATATTGAACTGTAAATATCCGAAAATCTATGCAATAGAAAATAATTATATATATATATATATATATAACAGGGAAGATTAAATTACGTACCCAGGTGCGAAAATAATTTGCGAACGTCATGTTGTGGTACTCGAGATCACCATCAACTTCCGGAAAAGATAGGTGCAACTCTTTCCAATATTTAACTTCTTCACAATTGATTAGTACCCACCAGTGTGCTATGGCTATCTCTTCATCCGACAATGCATACTCGGCGGACAGTCGTGCTCCACCAACTTCGACATCACTGGAAAGTATAGAGAGATTGAACCGCGGCGCATGTTCCTCCATGGCTTGCGGAGCTCCCAACGACGCTCCTAAATACAACTTCATGTAGGTGACGCATTCATGCGCAATATATGCTTCAGCTATACACCCTTCAGGCGCGGATTTATTAGTGACATAATCTTTGTACTCACCAAGTTGCCTGTAAATATAAGATTGCAAACTATACGTTATGGTTATTGAACATGTACGTACATATATGTATTCTGGAGATGTAAGTGAATAAAACATACCTTTCCATGGGATACATCCAAGTGAAGTGTACTGGACCGGTAAGCAACAATTGCTGGGGAAGATGGATCATCAGGTGAGGCATGATATCGAAAAAATTTGACGGAAAGATCCTCTCGAATTTACACATGATGTATATGATGTCTGCCTGCATTTCACAGAGATCGGATTTTCTCACTTCCCTTGTGCATAACTTCATGAAGAATCTTGACAGCGCTACTAACGGCTCCACAACCTGGCCAACCACACATCACAAATTTAATATAAAATCCAACAACGGCAGGTTAACTGTAATTTTAACCACAAATTTACCTGACGGTGAAGGAACGGTCGAATGAAAATAGGGAAGAGACGTTGTAGCAGAATATGACAGTCATGACTTTTCAAGCCGTATATCTTATTCTCCCGCAAGTTCACACACCGGGCTATATTTCCTGCAACGCCTGAGGGATACGTCACACAACTCATCCACCTGAAGATCTGGGTCTTCTGATCAGGCTTCACGGTGTAAGGAGCCCAAGGCATCTTTTTCTTTCCCTCTTTCAGCCAAAGATGTTTTCTGATTCCCATTTTCTTAAGATCAACGCGTGCCTTAGGACCGTCTTTCGTCTTCCCCTCCAAGTTGAGCACTGTACCTACCACACTGTCGCAGACATTCTTCTCTATGTGCATCACATCTAGGTAGTGCCTGATCAACAGCGTACTCCAGTACGTGAGTTCCCAAAATATGCTCTTATGTGTCCAGAATTTGTACTTGTCTGGTCTTTCAGGTATTCTGGCCACAATATCGGGATGATTGCTGAGCTGCCCAAAATCATACTCATCCAGCACTGCTAAAATCTCTTCCCCCGACCATCTATGCGGCTCCACACCTCTCTCTTCAGTCCCATCAAATGCCCCGGTATCTATCCGCCAGGGGTGATCATGTGGTAGGTAAGCACGGTGACCCATCCGGACTATCTTGTTGCAATGATTGCTGCACCCCTGGGAGCTAAGGCACTCAGGACAAGCCTTGTATCCCCTAACAACGTTGCCGGACAACATCCCACGTGCAGGAAAATCACTGATGGTACCAACAATCATGGCATGCATCTGGAACATCTCATTTTTGTGGGAGTCATAAGTGGGATGACCAACCTCCCAAAGCAATTTACACTCTTCAATCAGCGGTCTCATATACACATCGAGACACTTCCCTGGATAACAACAACAACAACAACCACAACAAATTCAGGTAACGACTATATATGACCAACAATATAGAACAAAAATAATAAATGGAGAAAAAATTGAACCAACAGCAATATATACAATATGAAGGGAAAGTAGATACCTGGATAACCGGGCCCCGGAATCAACAAGGTCAACATGTTGTATTCCTTCTTCATGCACATCCATGGAGGAAGGTTGTAAGGCACCAAAATGACCGGCCATATACTGTACGAAAGACTCATGGTCCCAAAAGGGTTGAACCCGTCGGATGACAGCCCGAGCCTCACATTCCTCACCTTTGAAGCAAAATGAGGAAACTCCCTGTCTATATGCTTCCACGCCTCCCCGTCAGCAGGGTGTACCATGAGGTCTTCGTCATGCACCTCCCTCACAGCGTGCCATCTCATAGCTTCGGCCGTCTTTGAAGACATGTACAACCGCTCCAGCCTATCCCTCAACGGGAAATAGCGAAGTACCTTAACAGGTTTCCTGTTCCCTGCGGGAGTTCGCTTATACCTATCGGTCCCACATACCGAACAACGATGAAGGCCTTAAAGGTCATTACCGTCTGCATCTTTACCCCAGAATAGAACGCAGTCATATCTGCATGCATGGATCTTGATGTAGGAAAGCCCGAGATCTCTCAAGATACGACGGACCTTATGATGCGTGGTGGGATGACGATGACCGTCGGGCAGGAGTGAAGTAGCGTACTGTAGATACCTATCAACAGCCGTCACGGTCGATTTTGTGTCAACCTTGATATGCATCACCTCCATCACACACTGAAGAACGGTCTTCTCATGACCTGGGCACAGAGGGGTCTGTTGGAAAGCAATAAGTCTGTTGTACTTGGCTATACCGGCAGTGTTGACACCTCTAGGGACGGCCTGCATCGGCGCCTGCGGAATGTCCTGTCGTTCAGGGCATACACCGCTGTCATGAGGAAACATGTCGTTGATGAAGGCCGTTGTTGGATCGTTGGATGTACTGCCCGTCTGATAAAACTGTCCATGATCATGCGGGCGTGATGAGGTTTCACCGTGATATATCCAACATGTGTAACGTTCCCAGAATCCGTTACTCTTCAGGTGGTCCCATACTGTATCAAACGGAAATTGATGCATATCACTGCGACACTTACACATCTTGCACGGGCAATAGAACATGCCACTCCCGTCAGCATTGCCCTGCGCATATTGCATAAAATCTCAAACTCCTTCAGCATATTTTCTGTGATATCTTGGAAGAGAAATCCAACTCTTATCCATATCCTGAAAATAGCACATATATATATCAATATTTAATGAACATATCTTTTTTATATATATATATTAATGTAATACAACATACTAATTATTAATTATATATATCTAGTTCGAGCGGATTCCGTGGTTTCAGAAGGCAAGTGTCAATGTCACGGAGGGCGAACCCCCTACAAGAACCAGGCAGGACTCGTTTGTGATCACGGAGGCGAACCCCTATCGACCCCTTCACCGAGAAGAGTGGTCAGTTTGTGATCTTGAGATCCAGTTAAACAAACCTGTGAACCATATCTATGACAGAACGGCCCCTTACTCAGCTTGGAACAAACTCTATGCATATATATATATATATATATCATTAATTCAACTCAAATAAAACTGAAAATCAATATATACATATGCATATATATATGTGCATATGCATATGTACGTACCTAGGAGTAACTCCACAAACTATGTATGGACAGATTTCCACAACACCGAACGATTTGAAGAACTAGAGAAATTTATGTTTCAAATTTTCAAAGTTTTCATTCTTCTATCCCGGCCTTCCAATATATAGAAGAATCTTGGGCGACGAAATATTTGAGTTTCGTCGCCTAAGAATTAAAAACTCTTGGGCGACGAAATATTTGAGTTTCGTCGCCTAAGGATAAAAAACTTAAGCGACGATATAAATATCTTAGGCGACGAAATACTCTTTCGTCGCCCTAGTTTATATTTTGGCCGACGAAATTTATTTTTAGGCGATGATTTTTTTTTTCGTCACCTAAGAGTAAACTTAGGCGACGATTTTTTTTCCTTAGGCGACGAAAAAAAAAATCGTCGCCTAAGTTCCCTATTAGGCGACGAAAAAAAAAATGTCGCCCGGTTTTTTTTGTTTTGTCGCCCAAGACCCATTTTCTGGTAGTGTATTCTTCACTGTGACTTGATTACGCTTCCTATAATCAATACATAGTCTCATGGTGCCATCTTTCTTCTTAACAAACAACACCGGGGCACCCCATGGAGACATGCTAGGTCGAATAAAACCCTTGTCTACCAACTCCAGCAGTTGAGTCTTCAACTCTTTCAATTCTGCTGGAGCAATTCTGTAAGGTGCTTGTGAAATTAGCATAGTTCCAGGAAGTAACTCGATAGAAAAATCTATCTCCCTTACAGGAGGCAAACCAGGCAAGTCCTTGGGAAACACATCCGAGAACTCTCTTACTACAGGAATATCCCCTACTTCCAACACTCCTATACTCGTATCAACAACATAAGTGTCCAAGAAGTCCATCCCCAAGATCACATCAAACTCCACCATATTTAGAGGAATTAAATCGGCCTTTTAATTAAATCCCTCTACTAGCACTTCACAAAACACCCAATCTATTCTCATCACCTCCCTAGAGGGAAGAGACACATTCCACTCGCCTGGAAGAGACGAGGATGGCACATTGGCATGGAGAGCGAATCTACTAGACATAAATGAATGCGTAGCACCAGGGTCAATTAAAGTAAATGCTGGTTGGCCAAAAATTAACAACGTACCAATGATGACATCTGAAGAAGTACGACCCTCCTGCTAGGTCATAACATGAAGTCTAGTGCGAGTCATGGGACGTCCGCGTTGACCACCACTTTGCTGAGAACCACTTCTGGCTGCTGAACCTCTTTGAGAACTACCACTGGGACCTCTAGCTGAAGACTGACCGACTGGCTATGTAGGGGCGATCCTCTGTGCCAACAAAGGACAGTCTCTCCTGAAATGATCATGACCACCATACTCAAAACATCCAGATGACTGCTGCTGACCAAAAGAAAACGTATGACCACCAGATGATCCCCCTTGGGAACTACCACCAGCACTATACTGACCGGTCTGCTGCCTACCCAACTAGCTCCTGAAAGGTCTCCTATAATGTCCTCTATTTCTACTCCGAGAACCAGAACCTGATCCTCTACTACTGCCACTACCCGCTGAAGATAAAGAAGCAGATGAGGAAGCGGCCTTTTTCGATGGACCCTGGCTGGGACCACCGAAATCTCGAGGCCGTGCACTATAAATTCTCTTGGTCTCGATGGCCATGGCTGCAGTAACCGCATCAAGAAAAGTCGGGTAGATGCCACCGATCATCTTATCTGCATACACTCCGCCAAGTGCTCCAACGAACATGTCAATCCTAGTCCTCTCATCAGGAATCAAATAGGGCACATGGTAGCTCAAAGTTGTGAACATCTGTTCAAACTCGATGACACTCTCATAATCCCCCTTCTTCATGTTCAGAAAATCCGACTGGATCTTGATACGCTGAGCGTGACCAAAATACTGATCCAAGAAGAGCGTCTTGAACCGCTCCCAAGTCATGTCCTGTGCACCACCGCTATTTCTACTAGCGAGAGTCCACCAGTGATGCGCTGAGTCATCTAGAAAAGTCACTGCCATCTTCACTTTCTTTTCTTCCGGCAGATCGGTGCTCTCAAAAGCCTTTTCCATCTTATCTACCCAAGTGTATGCATCAAAGGGTCCCTTGGTGCTCTTGAACTCATTTGCCCCAGCATCGAAAACATCCTTCTTCTTCACAGACCGAGGTTGCTGAACCCTATCTAACACACCTCTCAACATATTCCCAATCGAATCAACTAATCCTCTAACCTCATTACCCTCATTCGTACTAGACGAGGTAGTTACACAGGGTCGGCATCTAGGAGGCATAGTACCTGAGGAAGAAGATATTTAGTAGTCTGTATACAAGACTAACAGAAATATTACACATACTCAATAACACATAGTATCCAAAGCATAAAATGATAGTGAATCCGACGCGGTCGGACCACCACTCTATAGGAACTAAGTGTTTCTTAGGCAAATATGATAGTATTAAGAAGGTAGGAAATCCAACCTAAAGCTCTGATACCAAATGTTAAGACCCACCTCGAATTTCACCCTGAAACCCGAGGTGAGTCCTGCGGGGACCACCTCCAAGCAAACCTCCTTTGAAAATGGACAACCCTAACCCGGAAAAATTAGAAGAACACTCTTAACCAATAATATAAATTTTCCACTTAATCCAAATAACCGAAAAAAATAATAAACCGTTATTTTTCGAAAGTATTCAGAGCTACTACAAGAAAGACAACGGAAGCAACTAAGAATCTTAGTGGGATAAACAGATAACCTACTGGTGAACAATAGTGAAAAAATGAGTGACTATGCCTCGTCGCCTCCTTCTAGACCCCACCCGAACTCTGCAGACTGGGCATTTAAAAAACCAAGGAAAAGCCCAGGGGAAAATATTTAATCACGTCAGAGTGAGTGGACAAAATAATCTTGACAAGCAATAATATTTCCCCAAGGAAAACGACTAGTTCCGGCTAGTCTCCAAATCTTAAACAAATACAGTCTCTCAGGCTAAAATTATATATATATATATATATATCAGTATGTATTAACACCCGTCTACTCCATGTATGTTATCTATGAATAAGCTTTAAAATAGATAGTCACACCATGCTACTACGCTCGCGTCTAACGCTCACGTCACCCCATAATGACAATTTTCCTCAGTATGGGGGAAACGACCGAGTGGTATATATACGTGCTTTCTCCTTGTACTAATTCTATGAATGAATGTAAAAACATAAAATAAACTCAAAAAAGTAGAAAGTCGTACAGGGCTACGACGCTTGCTTCTAACGCTCATGTCACCCCATAATGACATTTTACCTCATTATGGGGGAAAATCACGTATAGCTAGCTAGCATTCACTCATATACATAATATTCTCAAAAACATCAATAAAAGCGTATAAACACCGAAATTCTAAATTCCGGTTAAATTCCAACAAAGGAAATTACTCAACAATAAAGCAATTCAAACACATTATTTAAAACGAAGGTCCACTCACAACTTAGGCCTAAGCCTGACGTCGGTCGGAGGTCTCCACTGCTCGAGCCTCCTCGTGTCCTGTTCCAAAACATAAATAATTTCTTAAAATAAACACCGATGCTTAAATAAAATAGGCATAATTAACTATGAGCTTCTAGCGCTCAACCATGCCTATCGCCCTAAATCTTAACTTCACCGCCAACCACAAAACTCTATAAATACCGACATCCTAAAAAATCACCTTACAACGTCCTAATCACAAAATAATCCAATGACAGGATTTTAACTTATTAATCTGCCAAAAATACCAAACTTAAACAATTCCAAAACCTATCCAAAACTCCTCCAAAAATTCTAAAACTCATTCCAATAAACTCCTCATAATATTCTCTACCAAAAACATTTTCTCGGCGGCGGCGCCGGCGGCCTCCGATGCTCACCAAAATTTGGCAGCACATTCCTCTCAACCTCCTCTACAACATTCCTAACTACCACAAACTCCAATTCTAAGCCTAACCACATCAATCGAACGCAAACACACAATAAAGCCCTAGAATTTCAAATTCTGATTTCTCCTTACCTAGCTCAAGATGGAGGGAGCCCCTTTTGGAGGGATTGAAGCACGGGAGGAGGGCTTCCTTTTGAGCCAAGGCTCACCGGCTATGACGGTCGGAGGAAGGAGTTCCGGCAAAAAAACGCTTTCGGTAGTCAAACCTTCCGGCAGGCTTTTCTCCCTCACGACGACGCTAGGGAGGCTGCCACCGATCTAGAATTGCAGCTGGGTTGAAGACCGACCGTTTGGGACCGGTGCGGAGGGCTGGGGTGGCCAGACGGCAGCAAACGGCGTCGGGAAAGTTTCCGGTCGGGACGGCTCGGGAAGAGAAAATCGGAAGGAAGAGAGAGAAAGAAAAGAGTAAGAAATGGGTTGGGCTCGGCCCAGCCGGTCCAACTCTAATTTTAACCCATTTTCCAAAAATTTAACACCCAAAATAATACCCCAATAAAAATTACCTTTTACTAGCCAAAATTTACCATTTTTAGCGTCGTCATATTTTTCTCCTATGAATAATTCATTCGAAATATTCGTCCCTTAACACACCTCTAGGGATTAATTAAATTAAAACTTAATGACGAATACGGTAAAATTCTTATTACCTCCATGCTAGTAAATAAAGTAAAATTTAAGAGTCGAGGCGTGACAGGCCGGGCCGTGGGCCTCAAATTATCGTTCTCGGGCCGGGCCTATAACGTACTCGGGGCTCATTTTTCTAGGCCCAGCCCGACCCATTAGAATAACGTGCTTGGGTCAGGCCAGGCCGTTAACGGGCTTGGGCAGTGCCGAGACGCTTTTAAACGTGCCGTGCTCATGCTTAGCAGCTCGTTTGCCACCTCTATTTAGTAATACCATGTGACAATCCATAAGTTTGGCATTTCTAAATATGGTTGCATACTTCTTTCGTGCAAGTTTACCAGATTCTAACAGAGTATCACCCCCCATTTTAACAGCCTGAATTGCTCTAACCTGTATTGACTCACCCTCCATAAGCTACTTCTCCTCATGAAATTTAGCAACACTCAATTAAGGGTCATCAAGGGCATGGCTAGGGCCAGCCTTACCTTTAATATTAGGGCTTAGGGTATGGCCGAGTAGGGCTTGGTCAAAGTTAACAAAATTTACGGTCGGGAAGGGTAGGGCCAAGACTTGAATATGTAAACCCTTATCCGTTCTAAATGCCCAATTTACGGACCTTGTCATTGTTGTTCATGTATGTCCCGATAGATTGCACTCATGCATCTGCTTCTCTACAACTTGCTCAGATCCTCGCATTGGTTGCTGTCGAATCGAGTGTTAGTGGCTTCATACTCTTACTCTTCTGTTACATTTTCTACTCTTGCTATGATAATATGGGTAATATGGCGTAATCGTAATGTAAAAGTATGGGATGATAAGTACAAAACGCTTGGCCGGTGGGAGGAGTTTAAAGCCACCCAAGCTAGACCCCAAGGTCTCCCAAATACAGTGTGTGAGAGATGGAAAAAGCCCCGATTGGGGTATGTAGAACTTATTGTAGATGCAACTTTTCGAAATGCTGATGGCAAAGTAGGTATAGATCGTGTCTTTCGAGACTATGTTGGAGTCTGTTAGGGGGTGTTTTCACAACTCATTCCAGTGGTTAGTTCGGTGAGACATGGCATGCTTTTGGCTCTCCTTAAGGGTGTTCGGTTGACAATCACACATAACTAAGAGCTGAGTTTCCTCATCTCTGATCTTCGGGTAGGGCTTAGTCTAGCCTCCCCTGCCTCTTTGAGCTTCATTCGCCATTCTGCTAATGAGGTTGCACACACCTTAGCACTAGATGATTCACAATCACATGTTAGTCTTGGTTTTTCTAGTGTACCACCTCCACATGTGGAGGTGAAAATCTCATTTGAATGTAATGGTCACTGATCGTTGAATGCAAATTATTTCTTCAAAAAAAAAAGGAAAGATTTTGATATCAATTTATATTAGGATTAATTTCAATTTACTCCCCTGAGGTTTGAGGTTAACATTATTTCAGTCCCCATACTCTTAAGTTAAAAAATTTATCTCTTAAAGTTTTTAATTTTTATAAATCATGCATAATTACTGAAATTCTGTCTAATTTAGACATTAATGCGAGCGTGGAATCTTGGAAAAAAGAGTCTTAAAATGTGACTATTATTGTTATATGACTATTTTATCCCCTAAAGTGAATTATAAAGTCAAATTTAATATCCAAATCAGACAAAATTTTAGTAATTGGATATGATTTATGAAAATTAAAAACTTTAGAGATAAATTCTCAAAATTGAGAGAACGAGAATTGAAATGATGTCAACCCCAAATCTCAGGAGGTAAAATAAATTTAATCTTTTATATTATAAAATATTGAAGGTAAAACTAGTAGTTTGAGTGGTGTATTTTGTAAAACGATTAAATAAGAAATAAGATTGGTGATGAATTAAGCAACAGTGCGTAGTTTAAGCTGCTTCACCTGCATCCGTTAGGTCGCGGGTTCGAGTCTTCTAGGAGGTAAGTGGGAAACCACTATTGATCCTCTTTTTTTAAAAAGAAAAAAAAATGCAACAGTGCGTATTTAATAATTCAAGGATATGCCGGTAATAAAATATTTCTCCAACATAAAAAAGAAAAAAAAACACGGACAACAAACTGTACAGTACTTTGGATGAGACCCAAACAAAACAGGTAGTAATTGGGCCCGGGGTCCGTTAGCCAAATTTACATGGAGGCCCACTCTCCCTGTCTAACCCTTTGAACCATTTTTATTGTCAAGTCTCGCTAGGGTTTCTCTTATCCGCCGAACACAGTTACAGGGGTTTGAGACTCTAAGCACATCTCTCTCCAGCTCCCGACTCCTCTCCAGGTAAACCCAATCTCAATACTCCTCTACCAGAAAAAATCATAACATTTACTTCAAAATCCATTCAAGCTTTAGATTTGTGATAGAACTTCTTGGATTTCATTTTCTGTTTGTGATTCTGAGTTTCAAGCTCTGCTAAGCAAATTAGGGCTTCTGTTTTGCTTACCAATCTAGTTTTTCTGCTCTGTTTGCCTTTCTTCTTATTATTGCTTTTTGGTTTTTGACAGAACAGCAATGATTCGATCTTAAAGCTAAATTTTCAGTTTTCTGATTCTCAATATATATGGATTGATATAGTTTTAGCCTGAAAGGTTAACTGTGTTTCATTTTGGTTTCTATAGTCTGGTTTGTCAAGATGTTTACTTCAAGCAAGAAGATTTCGAAGGATAAGGGTGCAGAGCCGACTGAGTTTGAAGAGTCGGTTGCGCAGGTGAGCTATAATGCTTTTGTTGTGCTTTTCAGGCATATTATGGCTGTGGTGTTTCGTATTCTCATGAGTTGATCTCTGTGCAGGCGATTTTTGATTTGGAAAACACTAACCAGGAGCTGAAAAGTGAGCTGAAGGATCTCTATATTAATTCAGCAGTGTAAGAATCCTTTTACTATAATTATCCGTACTGTTAAACATTGTGTGTCGTATGAGTAGTAATCATGCTTTTTCTCTTGCAGTCAAGTTGATGTTGCTGGAAACAGGAAGGCTGTTGTTGTCCATGTACCCTATAGACTGAGGAAGGCTTATCGCAAGATCCATGTTCGTCTCGTGAGGGAGCTTGAGAAGAAGTTCAGTGGAAAGGTGATTACTGTTCTAATTTACTGGTCTAGGTCTTTCATCTGTAAGTAGTATACCATTGTTACAGTTTGCGCCTCATAATCTTGATAATTTAATTTTCTACTCTTTGCCAGTTTTGCTCTGTGTTTGCTGTTTGTTGTTGAACTTTTAGGCTTTTCTGATCTCATTTGTGTATTTATCTGTTGTTAATATACTCATCTTGTTTTCTACATTTATATTTCTCTGCTTATGATCATGTTTTATGATGGTTATAACCTTTTCTGTTTGTTATCTAATAGGATGTGATCCTGATTGCCACACGAAGGATAGTAAGGCCTCCAAAGAAAGGTTCTGCTGCTCAACGGCCCCGCACTCGCACACTTACTGCTGTCCATGAGGCTATGTTGGAAGATGTTGTTGCTCCTGCTGAGATTGTTGGAAAGCGCACCAGATACCGCCTTGATGGATCAAAGATAATGAAGGTATACTTTCATAACCTGCTCAAGTGAAAGAGACTTTATTCTTTGATCTATATAGGCCAACATTCTGTTAACAACCCTAGGAAAGGAGAAGTAATGTTAGCTGATAAATGGTAAAACAGACACTTAGATACAGAAATTGAGAACCTAGTATGTGAGTTCGGTACTGTATTTAGTGAGATAGGTCCTGTAATGGATCCTTCTTAATATGTGAAAGAGTTATATGTTACTATTCTACCATCATGGTAATCTTTGCTTACAATGCTGGGCAGGTGTTTTTGGATCCTAAGGAGCGAAACAACACAGAATACAAGCTGGAGAGCTTCTCTGCAGTTTATCGGAAGCTCTCAGGCAAAGATGTGGTGTTTGAGTATCCAATTACCGAGGCTTAGAAGTATTATGTAATATGAGACCGTTAATTATCCTTTCCCTTTCGTTTTTATTCTCTGAAAACTGCATTTCATTGGAGACAGTTTGAAATTTTGATATGAAGGACATGGTCTTGTATGTGGTGGAAAGGTTTTGCTCTTTACTATCATGTTAGTGACTATCATTTAAGCTCAATGACATCCATGCTTGTTTTATTCAAATGGAAAGCGTTACTGCTTGGTCATTGAACTGAGACTAAATGCTAACCTTGGTGTAACCTGGACTGCCTGACTGATTTCAGTGTAGTCTTGTTGGGATAAGGTGGTAATGTGTTCAAATCTGAATGCGTTGGTTTGGTATGATCATTCCACTTATATTTGCCTGTTCTCAGCTGAATGTCGTATTTGCCTCCATCAGCCCAGTATGGGTTAAGGGATGATCAGAATAGTTTGTCATCCCTCCGTCTCTTCCTGGCATACATAAGGAGAACAAGTCTAATCTATTAGTTTTGCTATGTGCTGCATGAATTGTCTAAAAGTTGTCGATGGTGAGTCTATAATAACTGGTTCTTGTGTTTCGGACATTGGACAAGCTTCGGTGGTGGAGGAAGGTGACCTCACACCGGCTAAGGAGGCGTGAGGCAAGTGGCTCGACATTAGCTTATTCTCAAACTACGGTAAATTTAGGAATGGAGGGGTATGAGAGTTTTTTTGTTTTTTATTTTTTGTTTGTGTCGAGTCTTTTGATTTCTATTGTTAATTGTTTCCCTTTCTAGATCGGAGTATCGAGACATTTCTATGACCTTCACACTTGATCTTGTAAGATCGTGATGATGTTAACCAAGGATGTGCGAAGCACATGCATGTTAAGAGGCTAGTATGTTATAAACAAAGCCATAACTTCATTAGTTTGGAAGTTAAAATATCCTTAATAACTACTCTTGACTGCAACATTTGAGTTCTTTTAGTAACAAATCTGAATCACTCATATTTCTGGTCAAATCTTTATTCCAAATTTAACCAGCAAGAACATAAGGCATGCTTTGATATATTTTGTTCAGAGTTGGAATATATTTGGTTCAGAGTTGGATTTTTACACGAATTGTAGATGTTATTCATTTAGAGATCCTCTTCCATTTCCATTACCAATTTTATTCAGTGTTTCACTATTCATGCGTTATTTTACCACCATTTTGTTCTTTATAAGCACTGTCAGTGATTTGAGTTTGCACTTGACTATCAGTTTTTGTAATTCAGTAAAGCAAACGAAAATATTAACTTTCAAAGAGGGGAAGATTTCTCCAACTGTTCTCTTTGTTCTCCTGCTTACGTTCATGTTAGGTATATATATATATATATATATATATATATATATATATATATATATATATATATATATATATATATATATACACACATGTCTTTTCATATATGGACCTCCTTATTTATTCAAAAGGTACGGATTTCCTTAATTGACATACTTTTCGATCATATTTTCTCATCTCAACCATTCATCTTTTAGGTATATATGAGTAGATCATCTCTACAAAATTTTAGCCAAATTGATAATCATTAAGGTATTAAAAATTGTGAATTACAAGAACTGTTCATGTTGAACAGATTTGGTTCGTTCATTGTAATCATATAGTTTCGATACCTTAACGATTATCAATTTGGCTGAAAATTTATAGAAATGATCTACTTATATATACTTGAAATGTAAATGGTTAAGATGAGAAAATATAATCTAAAAGTGGATCAATTAAGAAAACCCGTACCTTTTGAATAAATAAGGATATTTGGACTAGTTTGGGAACATCCTTTGTGTGGATCAGAAAGATACCCAGCATCAGAAATTCGACTAACACATTATTCGGTGTTTCGGAATAGGGGACAATACCGCATTGCGTAAATTTTGAGCTAGAAGGAGCTTCAAAAGCTTGATTTTGGTTGGGGAACGAAATCTGCTCGTTTGAGGCATTGGAAGCTCTCGAGGACGCCCAGGGGCGCGGCAGGGACTCGATCGCAGCGCTGTGCGCGCATGGGCGCGGTTTCTGGGTTGTAGCATCGACAGTAGCGCTCAAGGGCGCGATGCATGCTATCGACCGAGGCAAATTGTGACAGGGCAGCGTTGTGTGCTGCCTAGTGCTGCCGAGGCATTGCTAGGTAAGGTAGGGGCCCTTAAGGGCTTAGCCAATGTGCCGGCAGTGTTGCCATCAACAAGGACATTGGCATTCATGTCTTCCAATTCAGTTTTGTAAGGGAAAAACAAGCCCAAATCAATTGAACCCTTCAAGTACTTGAAGATGTGTTTAACTCCGGTCCAATGATGTTGCGTAGACACAGAGCTAAACCTAGCTAACAAGTTTACTAAGAATACAATGTATGGTTTTGTGTATTGAGCCAAGTATAATAGAGCTCTGATAGAGCTTAGGTACATAATTTTTGCTCCAAGGACTTCCTCATCATCCTCTTCAGGACAAAATGAGTCCTTTTTGATATCCAGACTTTGCGTGACCATGGGAGTACCAAGAGGGTGAACTTTGTCTATATTACATCGCCTTAGTATCTTTTGGACACAAGCTGACTGATGAATTAATATTCCTGTCTCTCGATGCTCTAGCTCTAGGCCTAGGCAAAATTGAGTTTTCCCAAGATCTTTCATCTCAAACTTGGATTTCAAGTAGGTCACGGTCTCATCAATTTCTTTGAGATTACCGATGATGTTCATGTCATCCACATAGACGGCTACTATAACAAATCTGGTACGTGTTCTTTTAATGAACATGCATGGGCAAATATTGTCATTCTTATATCCTTTCCCAATCAAGTAGTCACTTAGACAATTATACCATATTCGTTCGGATTGTTCCAATTCATATAGTGAACGCTGCAATTTAATTGCAAAGGCACTCCATGGCTTAGAGTCACTTGACTTGGGTAGTGAAAGTCCATCAGGCACTTTCATATATATCTCTGAATCAAGATCCACATAGAGATATGCAGTAACCACATCCATAAGCTGCATGCTCAGTTTTTCAGACACTACTAAACTGACTAAGTAGCGAAAGGTAATGAGGTCCATAACGGGAGAATATGTCTCCTCGTAGTCAATTCCAGGACGTTGAGGAAATCCTTGCGCCATGAGTCGCACTTTATAGTGCATGACTTCATGTTTCTCATTTCGCTTTCGAACAAAGACCCATTTATGTCCAACAAGCTTAACATTTGGTGGGCATGATACTACCAGACCGAAATCTTGCATTTTTGCTAGAGAGTCTAGTTCAGCCTGGATTGCATCCATCCATTTCGGCCAATCTGCTCGACGTTGGCATTCTGCAACGGAGCGTGGTTCCATCTCATCGTCGTCGATAATATCTTGAGCGACGGAATAAGCAAGAACATCATCAATAGTCATGGAAATTCTTTCCATCATACTATGCGCTTCGGTATACTTTAGTGAGATTTCTTTGTTCTCCAACATCAACATTGGATCCGAAGCGTCCCCCAGATACGCTAACATTGAATCTTGGACATAACTATAGTTAGAGAAAATCTCATGTGAAGGATTCATAGTGTTGATGATGAGTGGATCATTTAGTACCTTACTGTCACGCCTTTTTCTAGGCACAATATCTGTTGAACCAATAGGTCTCCCCCTCTTCTTGGTGGGAACAGAGGCCGCGACCACACCACCACCGTGGGCATTTGGCGCATCAATGACGACATTTCTGAGCCTGGGTGTGGCCAAAAATGTCCATTTACTTGGGACATTTAACATTGCAGGAACATTTGCAGCATGTATACTTAATTTCGTCACTTTCGTGATATCGGTGAAAGAGTGAGACATCGAATCTGCAACTCTTCCAAGATTGAGACTACATTGAACTTCTAAATCACTGTAAAAAGTTCGAGGATCATAATGAAACATAGTGGAGTCAGACCACATTAATTCTCAACGTTCAATTGGAACAGAAACGGTCATGTCTCCCCCTAATGGTGGGAAGAATGTCTCATCAAAGCAACAATCTGCGAATCTCACAATAAAGAGATCTCCTGTCAAAGGTTTTAAATTGCGGACAATCGTAGGATGTTGATAGACAACATAAATACCTAATCGTCTTTAAGGACCCATCTTAGTACGCAGTGGAGGCGTAATAGACACATAAACCGCGCAACCAAATATGCGTAAGTGTGATATATCAAGCTCATATCCAGTTATCAACTGATACGCACTAATTGGTTGGGTTGTAGTGGGTCTAAAATGAATAAGTGCAGTTACATGCAAAATTGCATAACCCCAGGCAGAAACAGGCAAGTTGGTGCGCATCACCAAGGCCCGTGCAATCAATTATATTTAACCGACTTTACTTTGATGATCAGGTTACAATACTGGTGGTGACTCGTGGATTGTATAAGCTGCCAACAGTTGATGACAGTAGTACCTTCAAGCAAGGATTGCAAAACCTCAAATCCATTCCCTCAAACAATATATTGGTATGGAAGGAATTGATACTTTTAGTAGATTGTAAGTTTCACCTCAAGATACAACTGATTTCTTGTTCTTGTTTCTGCAGTCAGTAGAAGTCTTGTGGACTCCTCAAGAAGAAGATGACAATCTCTCAGAACTGCAATTACTCAAGAAGTACCCTCTTTTGAACCCGTTTAAAGATTATCCATTTGTTAAAATTACGTTAGAGTGAGCTAAACAGCATGATTGATCGATGCACCTTCTTGGAGTAGCGTTCTCTCAAATTAACTTAGTGTGCTCTAATCAGGGGGCGCACAATTTCGTCTTGTATTTCTCGTCAGATGATACCATATGCTCTTGGTATGAGATAGAGATTTTATCAGAATGTATGATCGACATTTTCATTTTTAACGATTGTAAAGCAAGAGTAATGGAAAGTTTTCATTCGAACACTTCTGTTTTGTTTTACTTGTGAACATACGAAGGAAGAGACATTGGATAGTATAGAAAAAAGGAAATTACATTGTATAGACGAAAGCGCAAGAATGAATCATCAAGATGAGATTGTATTATCTAAATTCAGCAATACTAAAAGATTTTGGGGGAAAAATGGTCAGTATATTACCTAATTAAGGTATGTGATACAACTTGGATGGCTTGAGATTATCAGTGACATTGAAGTATTTCAACGTCCGAATCCACTTCTCCTGAGTCTTCAACAAATGAACTGCAATCGTTTCCGGCCAAAGCTCATGAGTACATCTTGTAGGTGGCTCAGGAAAATTGTACATCCCCCACTTAGCGTTGAACCTATTCTTAGCACGATGCCCATTTCTAATCCACTCACCAAAAACTTTATCCTCGGGGCCTTCCAACTGGTTCTTGGGGATATCCGAGTCTCTGATCCACTCAACTATATCCCAAGATATCAAGTACCCCATTCCAGACATGTAATGCACATAAGGGTCCATGCTTGGGCATGGAATGACATAGCCATAGTACAAGTCTTCTCTAGGCAAAGGCTTCAAAGAGTCGACCAAGCTTTGAAGCCGAAAGTAAGCATCATCATCGGCTTTCATTACATAATGGTAAGGTGGATACACCCCATCTGTATCGTTGAAAATCTCCGGCAAGCTTGAAAAGTATGTGTAAGTCTTACCCTTGTTCATATTCTCCTGGCAATTCAGTATAATAATGTCATTATAACGCATTATTTCTAATGCAACGAGTACCTTCTGGTCTTCCTTTGTGAGGTTGCAGAACACAAACTTCACGTCCACTTTAGCCCCCACCGGATTCTGAGTGCCATAGATTAAACGCAGGAAGTGTCGGCGTTGGTATTGATCTGGAAGGGTTAGAATGCCAAAGAGTACACGAATTTCATCTTCAGAGGAAGTCTTCTGGGTTTCGATCAAGGTGCTCGATGAGGACTTGTATATTTCAGAAGGAGAGTTGATTTTTGTAAGAGCACAGCGACCAAACTTCAGAAGACTATCGAACCTTAATTCGTTTATAGAAGCCAAGGCACAAAGGAAACAAATGAAGAAGAAAGAAGAGATGATGAACCGTCGCAGGTCCGACTTTGAAGTCTTCATTGTGATTTCGTTCTTGGAGCCTGGAAGAGAGATGTTGTTGAGGTTGAGGATTGTAACGTATGAAGTTTTCCAATGCAAGAGTGATGCTAATAAATTACAAGCTTTCTTTGAGGGAAAGCATCAGTTGTCATTTTCGTGCAACTGAGACTAATACTGGACTTTCCTTGCTGCAAGGATTAAAGAACGTGGTGTTAGGATAAAGCTGAAGTCAGGGAATTGACCTCTCTATCCAAGGAACATGAGGTGCGTAATGATATTATGATAATCTATTTATTGCCGAATTTATTTTTTGATGGAGTATTTATAAGTTAAATCAAGTTTATTTTGAAAAATGTTTTCACATTTATTTGTGTAACTTATTAACCTTATTTTGTTTTCGTTTCTTGTAACTTATAATGCTAGGTCACATCGACAAAAACTTATAATGTTATGTTACTATCCTGTTAATTATGAGCAATGTCCTACTAGCCTATATATACCACAATGTGCTGCCTATATACAACAACAACATATTCACCCATCAACTTCTCAACATAAATTTTTAGTGTCTTGTGTTTTTTTGTTTTTATTCGGTCAAAGAAAGGTATTCTTTTAATTGAGTTTTGAGTTCCTCCAATTTGTACAGATTGGTATAAGTCATATAGCTTGTTGTTGGGCTGTTATATCGTGGATGAAGAGATTTTTGGTGTACCGATATTATTTTGTAGAGGGCTTAAATCTCCTTTAAAAAAAGAAAAGAAACAAGATACGCACCTAAAGTTTCCAAAATTATAATAATTAGTGGATGAAACCAACACTTCATTTTAGTAGTGAAGGAGAATTTCGGTGTTTTTGGTCTTTTGGCGACTAGAGGTTTCCCCCAATACAGGGCTGGTATACAGGAAATACAAATAAATGAAATAATGGTTGGGAGGCACTGAGGGGAATGGTGGAGTTGAGCCTAAAATTAGCTCGAGTCGCTTTATATGAATATTTGCTTGAACATGACCAAAGTGATTTAGTCAACTTTTCGTAAGTAGGTAATTTTTGCATGTACACAGTAGTGAGTCGGCTTCAGAGGACCTTGAGATAAACGTAGAGCTCACCATACTTGAATTTGAAGCAACACCGTCGACCCTGATGCTTTGAAATCAGACACCAGAAAGTGAGATATGTAGTGATCCAAGAACACGATGGAGTATTGCATGTGGTACTAGAATTGAAGAAAAACGAGTGTTAAAACATTAAGCAATGCCACACATCATTCAATCAATTTAATTTTTGGTACCTTTAACCATATAAATATCATATTGTAATGTTAGAATATTGTGATTGTAACTAAGAAACATGATTGTGTAGAGGATCTGGAATAACTACTGCAGAAATTGCAGATTTGACGAACCCCTCCGCTGGTGAATTTAGCTCGGAACATGTTCAAGAATCCAGATCAGCCAAAATTTAGACAGAGAGGTGAAGAGAGAAGGGAAAGAACAAAAATATATGCATTATTTCAAGTGTTGAGAAATAAAAATGGCATTTAACCTAACAACCCGAGTCTCACGTTAGACTTCACAAACAATATCAACACTGAAATTTAGAGTATAGCTTTTGCTTTTCACCGGTTAATAAGATTTCAACAAATATACTGAGATTCTTCTACAACATTAGAAAAGGTTGGGGGAAGGGAAGGCAAAGATCTGGAATTAAAATTATATACAGTGTTTAGTTTTGCTCAAATCAATATGATTATAGTAATATCGCATTTCCCCTTTCATTAATTACATGTCATCTTCGGTTTTTCATAGCGGAGCTGTAATTCTATAACAATGCATCTCTTGTATGAAAATCTGGGCATCTTCAACAGTTATAAATTACTGCTGGGGTGTGCCTTGGTTTTGACACATAAACAGTGGAATGTACCTTGTTGGACAACAAATGACAACATAAATTTACGCTGTACCTTTTGGTGGCACAAGAAATTGATTGCTGTGTAGAAGTAGGAGAGACTTCATATATGCCTCAGGCTGACAAGCTCGATATCAAATACAAGCGTCCCCAAAGTTGAACCTTCTCCATATTAGCAAGACGAGTTGGATTGAGATGGTTGTAAACAGCCTCTGCCTGTCAAAAAACTAGATAAAAAAAAAAACCAACAACGAAAAAAGAAACCCTGAGATATGAGTACCAAAAGAAGAATCATGATGGAAAAGATACTCAAGTAGCAAAATACAACATGCAAGACTTTGTTTATTTTTTGTAAATATACAGACAAAGATACAGGTATAGCATGTGTGATGTAATATGTATCTCGCTAGCTCATGATGTCGAATTAAGCTACATATTTTTCATCATTGATAATTTCCAGGCAACCATATATACTGTTAAATACCACTAATGCAAAGTTTGCTCAAGGCAGAGACAAGCACCTCTCTCCTTCACTCACTCACTTTCACACACTCAACCCTGGCAAAGTCATGTACTATCTATTTCACTACTCAAGACACCACCCTTCATATCCTTAAAATGATCCATTGTTCTCTAGAACTCCCGTCTGTCCTTCGGTTAAGTGGATGATTACTTTCTAAAGTCCCCTTTAAAACACATTATAGAAAGCAAACACGAAAAATGTATTCTGACACTACTGGCAGCTTCTTTTTTGTTCAGACACAGGATATGGGCACACCTTTATAAGAGTAAATCACAAAGATAGCAGGCCACTACAAAATCTGGAGGAACAAGAGAAAGTACATTGGGTGGTATGGGTTCTTGTGATGTGCTCTGATATCCTTGCGATGGTGGTATAACGATCCTACGAAGACCACCCACTTTCATAGATTTCACAGCAGTTTCAATCCCTGATATAACCTACATATACATTCACAGCATCAATGTCAAGAGATTATCATACTAGAAAATTCAAAGAGAACCTTAAGAAAAACCTAAAGGTAGAAGAGGGACGTGTTCAATTGGTTACATAGAATCATACACTATTAAGTAATACGTGTGCAAAGGAAGATAGATACTTGTACAGAAAGAAGATTTTGGGACAGTTATACTAAAAAAGCATGTTGTAACTTGTAACCAGTTCTTTTCAGTCACTCTCCAAAAGAATCTAATTGGTGAATTGAACACTCATCACATTCATACAAATTTTGGGGCAAAGGATCAGAACTTTCTTCCTGCTGGGAGGACAATGCTGAGGATACCATGCACTATGACACCAAAAACAAAGTTCCAAATTAATCATAGATGGATCATGGATGTATGAATACAAGCTTTAGGAGAAATTTGAACAGATGGAGACCAGAACAACTAATAACACAACATAGAACTGGTCATTTTGTCAAAATCTATTTCCTCCAAACGATATTTTGACACCCATGCCACAAGGTAACCAGCTAGTTTAGACTACTTTCAGGGAATAAGGTCTTTTTCCACAGTTGTTTCAGATCAAAGCATACCTTGCGTACATACGTTTTTATTTGAGGAATTACAATATTTATATTTGAAGTTTAAAGCACGGAAGATTTAAGCATAAATGCAGAACTATCATACAATACAGATTCCATGATGACTGATGCCTCATTGTTAACTGGGCATGCTGCCTATTAATAAGAACTGCAAAAGAAGAGGAAAATACGGAAAATCTAGTACGGCTTAAATAGCCTCACAATTTAACCCTGCAAAAGATTGTCAATTGTAGTATAAAGAAGCAAGGATCGTTCATTGCCAGAGATTGAGGGTATTTAATTTCACACACAAAAATAATGTCACAAAAGTGTCTACTGTTCCTAACTAACAACAGACGAAAATATACTTAACTACCTAACCTACACTACTCAGAAGAAGATGAAAATTTATAGAACTAAACTAGACACAGAGAAGAACACACACACAAAATTTCAGGGGATTTGAAGTTCGTTTACTATATTAAATAAATCATGAAAAACAGAAGAGAAGAATAAGAAAACTAGATTGATTTTTGTAGTTTGAGAAATAAGACAGAGAAGAGGTTAGGGATTTAGGAAATTCACCACCGAATATGCTTCAAAACAAAGTCCACACAACCAAGATTCCAATTACCAAGTTATGAAAAGGTTCAATCAAGAATAAACCGTGAACGCACTGCGTAAATTCTTACTACTTCCCTTAACTACTTATGCAAGATGAACGCACCATTACCAAGCCTTTAGAATAACCAATCAAGATATAGACGTTATCCTATCAACAAGTTATTATAAGCATTAAGATCAATAGAAGTGATTGAACAAGTATGCAAAACTAGTGTGGAATGCCTACCCAAGCATGCAAGTCTCTCTATTTGGTTTCACCTATTGTCCTATAGGTTTTACTACTTTGAATTAAGCCGTATTAACCGTTTAGGAAATTAAACAACCTAATTCTAGCCCCACTTACAAGTTCATAATGTTCTATGTATGCATCCATGAACATAAATAAGTAAAAGTTCCATATAAACCAAAACCAAACAAACAATCCATAACTAAGTAATTACGAAATCAAGGTTGTAAAACAAAGTTTATTGCATAATCCGGGGCTTCAAACCTCCACCCCTAACTAAGATAAACTAGCCACACATCATTGTAGAAATCACACAGAGAAAATAAATTCAAAAGTTAAATATTACAAAAGGGAAGAAGAAAACTGTGAATGGAATGAATGACGATGATCTTGGCGACTTCCCCTTGATGGATTCTTGTGCGATGCAGCAACGTGAAGACTCTCTTCCAATATGATGGCTTAGAGTCGTTATGGTATTAGGGTTTTGCTTTAAGTAGTTTCCAAGTCTTCACAACTTCCTTTTCAGACTATGTTTCCTTCTTTGACTAGAATTAATGTTTGGGCTATCTTTTGAATGTCTTCCACACATAATCTAGGTTTGGCTTTTAGGAAAATTATATTAATGATGTCACTCTTCAAAATCGTGCAAAAACCCCCAAGAAAGCTTATCAAAATCCAGCCCAAACACTGCCTCGAACTTGACTACTGCACAGCTTTCCCGGAACTGCTGATTTTCTGTCCAACTTGACGCTTCATAAATCCAAGATGCCATCACTGATTTGGATGATTCTTGAGCCAAAATTTATCTACAAATGCTCCTATACAAATATGGGCAGTCATCTTGGTGAAACCGTTCTCAGAACCGAATGGAAATAAGCCTTGAAAACCGGGGAAAATAAGCAGAAACCAGTTTTCAGCTTTTTGTGTTTGCAGCTTCTGTTTTGGTGAAGAGGTTCCATCACCTTTCCTTGATATTTTTGACCATGTGAGCAATCAAAATCCATCCTTGACATCTCTACTTCGTATTGGAAGCCTTATTTGCACTACTTGAGCACATATTTGCATTATCTTGCTCTACGAAGTACCTAAGAAAATAACATAGTTAAAACGATATTTTTAAAGGAAAATAGCTAAGTTAAATGCAAAAGTTAAACTATAAAATCGTTGCATTTTATGCTCCTATCAAATTCCCCCACACTTAGCTTTCGCTAGTCCCTTAGCAAAATCAAAGACTCAAAACCCATCTAGACTTGAAAACAACTTTAATGCCCTTAACAAATTGTCTCAGAAATCCCCTACTTTCATAGCACCAAGAATAACACTCAACCAAGAATTTAGCTCACATTCGAGAGTTAATAAAGACTCATGTTCAACATAGCACAAGTAAGACTTGGGAGACAACAATGGTGATGGTTAGAGCTCAACATGCATAAGACAAATCATGATTTCACCTCACAAGGATTTCACTCTTTCTTCTCTCAAGATTCAAGGTATGCTTAAAAGCTTTCACTCAAGTGTATGCGAGAGATCAAAATTAAAATCAACAAATACCTCACATACGTAAGAAAGAAAAAAGGCTCAACGAAAAACATGATTTATAATCCCATGAAGGAAATCAAATACTTGCCAAATGGACCACAATATGCTCAACTTTTGCACCTAACTCCACATATCATAGTTTGCCCATCTCAAGGATCAAGTAGGTCTTTTTCAAGGTTGTAATGGGGTTAAGCTTAGGGTTACAGAAACAAGGGGATAGGAATTCAAACAAGAATCCTGAAACCTAGCAGAGCTTTTATTGATGTCGAGAGATTCCTCTTGTGCTCTTACAACCATCAAGGTCTCATTGTAATTTCATTGTGTCATTAAATGCGGCCGAATGTCATTGAGTTGGGTCGTTGCTTCAGTTTAAACACCTCAAGAACACAAGGTTAATTTTCACAAATTTTTTTTTCTTTTGATCTTCTCTTCCTGGCCGTGCAATAATTTATTTATTTTTTTTCAATTTTTTTTACTGCCAGCGATTGCAATCCAACTTGATTCCTCCCCTACACTTGTTCTTTCTCATCAACTTCATATCACCTTGGTTATTTATAAATCGCATGTATAGCTCTACTAGGTTCCAGACTAAGGGCAAAGATATAGCTATACTAAAGCTCAAGGTCAAGATAATGAGGGTGATGACAAAAAAGGATTAAAACATAGACTCAATGGGGTTAATCTAGGGGGTATATCTTGGGTACACAACTAGGGACACATGCTGATTTGGCTTTGGTGGCGATCCTAAGTGCCTCAATCCCTTCCCCAATCAAGGCATGTCATGACTAAAAGTTTTGAAAGGTGGCAAAAGCGAGTTCTAGTAAACTCTCTAGTCCATTAAACTTAATCTGTGGCAAGCATTCAATCATGAAAGAATAATGAGATTTAGCAACAAGCATATCATTGAAAATCGAGTAATGAATTTCAAAATATCTCCAAAGAAAGGCATTAAGATCAATAATCTCACAAGGGTTATTTTGAAATCACAATCCAAAATAGCATGTTCAAAAATTTTGTACCAAAGTCTCAAGCCATATCTACTACAAGTACGCATGCATCACATAAGACTCGATTAATCAAAGGATGTTATGCTCATCATCTCAATTTAATGATCATCTTCTAGCCATGATTTCAGAAGATTAGTATCATCTTAGACTTGTTAAGGGCTTCTACGACTCAAAAACCAAAAACAAAAACAAAAACAATTTTTATTTTTTAATTTTTTTTACTAACAAAAACAAAACAAAACACAAAATGTGTGCAGTCCCTTCCCCCACACTAGAACTATGCAGCGTCCTCGATGTAAGAACAATATAGATCATTAAATGATAACAGATATAAGAAGGAAAGTGAGCAAAACAAGAGACTAAGAAGACAAAGTTCAGAAAAGCTCCCACATTTTATTCTCTGAAGCCAAGTTCCAGCTCATATAACATCCTATTGCAGCATCCAATGTCTGAGATTCCAATTGGAAAGGAAAGATGGCATTGCTATCTGTTTGTGCATAGATGGTACGTGTCCTAACTCCAAATGTGTTGAAAATAGCAGCCCTGCGAAGTTAGAAGAAAAACAGAATTTGAACAGAAAAGCTGAAGCACAGGTCTTTACCCATTCAAACCTGATTTCCAATGAGTTCTGGTGCCGGAATGTAAAAGTGCCTCAAATCAAAGTTGAAGCTAACTCAACAAGATGTTTAGGCATATATGGCTTTACTCTACAGAATTGCCGGCAGTATCCCCTGTTTTGACCTTTTTCCAGCTGTAGTGCACAACTTCTGTTTTCCTGACATTGACCTTTCTTCTTTCAAAGTCGAACTGGGAATGACTCAGATCTCCAAATTCACTTCTGTAAAATTCTACAGAAACTAAACTCAAAGACCTTTCTTTGAATATAAAGCACATATTCCCAGGTCTTGTGAGCTGAAAACAGTAGCCCGCCAAAGTTGGCAGACTGCTTTTTGCAAGAGCACTGTTTTTGCATAACTTGGAGTTTTCTTCAACTTTTCTCAACTCTAACCTACACACATACAAAACACATCAAAATGAACAAAAAGAAAACAAATAAAACACAGAAGATAAAGACAGTTGGGTTGCCTCCCAACAAGCGCTGATTTAGCTTCTTCAGCCAGACGGAGTTTCTTCTTTAGTCCACAGGGGGTGATGCATTGCAGAGGTTCTCCTCCTCTACATTGTGCTCTTGAAAGGCCTCATAATATGGTTTGAGGCGGTGTCCATTGACTTGGAATGCATTGCCACTCTTTTCACTACGAATCTGCACAGCTCCATGAGGAAAAACGTTAGTAACAATGAAAGGACCAACCCAATGAGAACGGAGCTTACCTGGAAATAGCTTAAGTCGCGAATGGAAAAGCAAAACTTTCTGTCCCACACTAAAAGTATTTCCACGAATCATCTTATCATGGAAAGCTTTAGTTTTCTCTTTGTAAATTCGTGCACTCTCATATGCATCATTCCGTAGTTCTTTCAACTCACTAATTTGAAGCTTGCGGTGTAGTCCAGCCTTGTCAATGTTCATATTGAACTCTTTAACAGCCCAAAATGCCCTATGCTTGAGCTCAACTGGCAGATGGCACGCCTTGCCAAAAACAAGCCGGAAAGGCAACATGTCAATGGGTGTCTTGTAAGCAGTTCTATATGCCCAAAGTGCATCCTCAAGGCGTTGGCTCCAATCCATCTTGTTTGGGTTGATAGTTCTCTCTAGTATCTTTTGATCTCACGATTTGAAACCTCTGCTTGTTCACTCGTCTGAGGATGATAAGGTGTGGAAACCTTATGTGTAATGTCGTACTTCCGTAGCAGAGCTTCAATCGATTTGTTGCAAAAGTGTGATCCTCCATCACTTATGATAGCTCTTGGCATTCCAAACCTAGAAAAGATGTTAGATCGAAGAAAATCTGCAACAACTCGAGAATCGTTAGTACGGGTGGCTTTTGCTTCCACCCATTTCAACACATAATCCACAGCAAGGAGTATATAAAGAAAACCTTGGGATGAAGGAAAAGGTCTCATAAAGTCGATACCCCAAACATCAAAAATTACAACAACCAAGATTGGAGTTAAGGGCATTTGATTTTTAGGTCCTAGGTTTCCAGATCGTTGACACCTATCACAAGTCATACAAAAAGTATATGCATCTTTAAACAACGTAGGCCAATAAAATCCAGATTCTAACACCTTGAGAGCAGTCTTTTTAGAGCCAAAGTGACCACCACAATTCTCCGTATGACAAAACGACAATATATGATTAAATTCATAATCAGGCACACATCGTCTTATTAAACCATCAGCCCAAAATTTCCACAAATAAGGATCATCCCAAACAAAACGTTTGCATCTCTTCAGTTTTTCCTTCCTAGCATGCGACAAAGTGTTCGACAACTTCTTAGAGACTAAATAATTCACAATATCAGCATACCAAGGAGTATTTACCTAAAGTCTAAAGAGTTGCTCATCTGGGAAGGTCTCAATTAAAGGAATGGCGTCCTTGTCATGCACTATGCGACTCAAATGATCCACCACAACATTCTCGCTTCCCTTCTTATCCTTTATTTCGACATCAAATTCTTGGAGAAGGAGAATCCATCGAATCAGCCTTGGTTTCGCCTCCTTCTTTGAGAATAAATACTTCAAAGCTACATGATCAGTATAAATGACAACTTTAGTTTGAAGTAAATACGATCTAAATTTTTTAAGAGCAAAAACAACAGCTAATAATTCTTTTTCTGTTGTGGAGTAATTCAATTGAGCATCATTCGAAGTCCGAGAGGCATAGTAGATCGCATATGGCTTTTTGTCTTTTCTTTGACCAAGAACGGCGCCTACGGCATAATCTGAAGCATCACACATGAGCTCAAAGGGTAAGGACCAATCGGGAGGCTGCATTATGGGTGCTGTAGTCAACAATGTCTTCAACTTTTCAAAGGCAGCCTTGCACTCGTCATCAAACACAAAGGGAACGTCTTTCTGGAGCAGCATTGTAAGGGGCCTTGCAATCCTTGAAAATTTCTGGATGAATCTTCTGTAAAATCCTGCATGACCAAGAAAAGAACGAACCTCTCACAGATGTGGGAGGTGGTAAGTAGCGTACTAAATCCACTTTAGCCTTATCTACCTCAATTCCCCTAGAAGACACAATATGCCCTAACACAATTCCTTGTGTCACCATGAAGTGACATTTTTCCCAATTTAAAACCAAGTTAGATTCAATGCAACGCTTTAAAATCAAAGAAAGGTTTTCAAGGCATTCATCAAAAGTTTTTCCAAACACACTAAAATTATCCATGAAAACTTCTATGATTTTCTCAATGTAATCAGAAAAGATGCTTACCATACATCTCTGGAACGTACCTGGCGCATTACAAAGTCCAAAAGGCATCCTCCTATAGGTAAAAAGTGCCAAAGGGGCATGTGAATGTTGTCTTTTCTTGATCTTCTTGGGCAATAGCAATCTGATTGTACCCTGAATAACCATCAAGAAAGCAGTAAAATCCATGGCCCGCTAACCTCTCCAACATTTGATCAATGAAGGGCAAAGGGAAGTGATCCTTCCTTGTTGTTGCATTGAGCTTCCTATAATCTATGCACATTCTATGGCCTCTGATAATTCTTTGTGGCACTAACTCATTCTCTGCATTTTCCACAACAGTTATCCCGGACTTCTTTGGAACTACTTGCACTGGTGACACTCATTTTGAGTCTGAAATTGGGTAGATGGCACCACAATCTAGGAGTTTGATAACCTCCTTCTTTACAACTTCCATCATTGGAGGGTTTAGTCTTCTTTGAGCTTCCCTAGATGGTTTTGCACCCTCTTCAAGAAGAATCCGATGCACACATGTGGTTGAGCTAATTCCCTTAATGTCAACAAGTGTCCATCCAACTACGGTCTTGTGATTTTTTAACACCTCCACTAACTTCTCCTCTTGTTCACCCGTAAGTTTAGAAGAGATGATAACAGGAAAAGTCTTATTGTCACCCAAATAAACATACTTCAAGTGATCTGGTAACAACTTAAGTTCAAGTGATGGTGCCTGAATCACAGACGAAAGTATCTTATTAGTTGATAACTGAATTGGAACGGGAGGAGTATACCTTTCTGAACGTGGGAGTGCCTCAAGGTAGGCCACAGTTTCAATTATAGCATCACCAAATGTCTCTTTGAGCTCTTTGGGTGATATTGGGATGCCATGGCTTGTAAATCCAATACCTTGCTCAATGGTGGTTTCCAACACGTCCTCTTTTAGTGCCTTGAGAAATTCCTGCGCAAGTGTATCAATGATATCAACAGAAAAGTAAGAATTTATTTCATGTAAAGGATACCGCATTGCTTCAAAAATGTTGAAGCCAATCACTTCTCCATCGAATTCCATGGTCAATGAGCCTGCGTAGACATCAATTTTGGTTCTTGCCGTCCTCATGAATGGTCTTCCAAGAAGAAGTGACGCTGAATTCATGAGAGAATCCTCCATCTCTAACACATAAAAATCTGCTGGGAATATAAGTTTATCAACCTGCACAAGAACATCTTCCAAAAGACCTTTCGGATATGCGTTAGATCTATTTGCTAGTTGAATGACAACAATATCTTTTTTAAGCTCACCTAGACCTAGAGATGCATAAACAACATAAGGCATTACGTTGATAGATGCTCCTAGGTCTAACATAGCATTCTCAAACCTCATGTTACCAATCACACACGGGATTGTAAATCTACCAGGATCCTTGCACTTGGGAGGAATTTTTCTATCAATCAAGGCAGAGACATTGGCTCCAACTTTCACCACTTCTTTTTCTCGAATGTGTCTCCTGGTTGTACACAACTCCTTGAGGAATTTAGCATATTTTGGAACTTGTTTCAAAGCATCAAGGAGAGGGATATTAATTTGCACTTTCTTGAAAACATCCAAAATAGCTTGTTCGTTCTCTTCCTTCCTAGATTGTGAAAACCTACTGGGAAAAGGCAAACAAGAAGAATAAGTATTAATCAAACTTGAAGGGTCAGAAGGTTCACCTTTGGCGTTGAAAGCTTTGGTCAAAGATGGTGGCTTCTTTAATTCTTCATGCAAATGTTGCTGGATCTTTCTCTTGTCCTTTTTGCATGGTGATAACATCCTCCTGTTCATTAACATGCATGGGCACCTTCTTTGGCTTCTTTGGAATGTCATGAACCACTTTACCACTTCTTGTTGTTATTGTTTTTGCTTGCTCAAAGGATCGATGGATTTGGAATGGTACCTCCAGGAAGCTTTCCAGGCTCACAGAGCTGGTTTATAGCATTCACCACATCACCTACTTGTTTTTTAAGCTCCTTGATCTCCTGGTCTTGATTGTGTTGCCCTTGCATCAACTGTTGAGTGTCTCATGTCTCCTTTTTGGTGCGGCTAGTGGGCTGGGCAGCGTCATAGGTATCATTCTCAAAGCCTATGGCTTTCGCGTTACCTACATCTAAACTGGTATTCTATCTACCCTTCTCTTCTTACTCTTTCAATCCTTGGTAACTCAGATATTAAAAGAGTGTATTCTTTCTTTGATAAAAGTTTAATTCAATTTCGTTCGAATTGATAAAATCGAAGAATAAGACTCTCATGTACTTGGATTTCTGTTTTACATTCCTATTGGGTTTCAGGATTACTACTTTTTTGTTAGTTACTTCACTTTAATTGTCAAAAATATGCAAATCTTGTTTTAATCTAGGAAGCACGGAAGCGCCGGGCCACTCGCGTTTCCCGCTTCCGAAGCGGAAGCGAAGCAGAAACGCCGTGGAAGCGCTCGGAAGCGCCCGGAATCGTGATTCCTGGAAAAGAGGGTTTTGGAAGCACGACGGAAGCGCACGCTTCCAATATGGAAGCTCACGATTTTGATTTGGAAGCGCGATGGTCCACTGCATGAGAACTGATTCAGCGGCACATCAATCTTCTCTCTATCTCTTTCAGAATCTATAATCAATCAGATCTTCTGCTTGAGGACCTATTAAGAAAGGATTTGAAACTGGAGGGAGGGAGAGGAGTGAGAGAGAATGAAGTTAAAGAAAATGACGGCGACTTGGAGGGTGAGAGAGCATAGAGAGGTGAAGAAAGAAGATTAAAAGGTGTAGAGACTAGAGAGACGTGTGCTTTCAATATTTCATGGTGGACTTTTTTTTAGTGAAGAAGTTTATTTTTATAAGGTTTAGTGATATCTTTTTTTTTTTTTTTTTTAAGAATGAGTTGTTATCTGCTAAACAATCAAACTAATTTGTACAACTTATTAAAATTAACGATTAAAATAAATGAATGAAATTAAAATTATGTGATATATATTTGTTATTTGTATATATTATTTTGATTCTCACGCTTCCGCTTCCAAATTATTTTCAAAAAAATCGCTTCCGCGCTTCTACGTTTCCGCTTCCGATTCCATGCAACGTAGGTTTTAATTCATATTCTAGTATCAAGTTTTGTTATGAGGGGAGAGGTACTTTATCCTTTAAAATTCTTTTTCTTTTTAATAATTTATCTTGAACCAGATCAGAACCTTTCACAGGGTGAGGAATATTGATTTTGTTTTCTTGCATTTACTGGTCCCTATACTGATCTTTTAATTGATTATGGCATATTTATCTTGACATGTATTACAAAACCTGTAACACAATGCACATGAAGGTATCAGACTATCTATCGGTACTCTTTCAAGTTATTGAGCAACTAAATCAGGGTTTAAGATTAGTTATATTATTCCATTTGCTATGAAAGAGTTCATATATCCGTACGTAACAGAAGGTAGTATGGGAATTAGCCTGGACTACTGATGCAATTGACACTGAGTTTAAATATAACTTCTTATACTCTGCTGCTCATATTTCCATTTTAAAGTTTTGAATTAATATGTTTAGTGATTGGCCAGGGAGGCCATGATATTCCTAACCCGTCATCGAATGACTAGATAGTTATGCTTGACACGACCGACCCCGAATTTCATCCTGAAACCCGGAGTAAGTCATGCGGGGATCACCTCTAGGAAAATTTACCGAAAATTCGACATAACTTCACTTGAAAATGGACAACCCTTCCTAAATAAAAATTAACATCTGCAACACTTCTAAAAGTTCAAACTCCAACCTTAACTTCTGGAGCCTTCGTGCTCCTCACAAATCACAACATTTCCCAATTTAATTACTAATTGAAATAAGAAAATCTCGTAGCCAACAGCCACAGTTCAGAGCAACTCTATTTGAAAGGAAATGAACTAGAAATATAAAAAAATTAGCGGAAGCTATACTATTGACTATGCCTCTTCTCCAAATACGTCCGACCACAACTATGCAATCCTGCAAACTGGGCATTTTTAAAACGAAGAGCCCAGGGGAAAACATTTGAAAACGAAACGTTAGAGTGAGTGGACAAAAACATAAATTTAATGAAAATATTTATGCTTCCTAATTTACATTTTTATAGAAAATATGCTGCATGCGACAGCTCAAAAATGCTCAACACAAAAACTGGCAATTTTATGACTAGCTCCGGCCAGTCTCCAACGCTCAATAAAATACAGCCTCTTAGGCTAAAATAAAATATGTATGTATTACACTCGTCATATCCCTTGTATGAATTTTCTTAAAACAACTAAAACAAATAGAAAATTCACACAAGACTACAACGCTTGCGTCTAACGCTCACGTTGCACCATAATGACATTTTACCTCATTATGGTGGAAAAGACGGTGTATAAATATCCGCGCATATCCCCTATATAGATTATTATTTTTATATAGGGCTACAACGATTGCGTCTAACGCTCACGTTGCACCATAATGGAATTTTACCTCAGTATGGTGGAAAAGCACGGTGTATAAATATACGCGCATATCCCCTATATAAATTATTATTTTTATACAAGGCTACAACGATTGCGTCTAACGCTCACGTTGCACCATAATGGAATTTTACCTCAGTATGGTGGAAAAGCACCTATAGCTAGCTAGCATTCCCTCATATACATATTATTCTCATAATCATCCAAATATGGATATATATACATACTCACCGAAATTCTCAATTTCGGTTATTTTCCAACAATAATGAAAATTGCCAATTATCATAAAAAGCAATACGCACACGACTCTACCAAAAATCTTATTTTCGGTAACTTTCCAAATAACACGATAGCCATTAAAAATGAGAACATTTACTTCTGAAAATGACTTCGCGATAATAGACAAATCCACAAATTAATAATCAATAAAATCAATCATTTAATGTAGAATCACCGCATGCATATATTTTAAAACAAAAGTCCACTCACAGAAATAGGCCTAAGCCTTTCAATGCTCGGAATACTCCTCGAGCGCCGCCTCCAACTAAACACACTCTCTAGCCAATCTCACGTCTGACGATAAACAGAAGAATAAATTGGTCAGACCGGACTCCAATAATCATTGATTGGACTTCTTCCTAATTTGACTAGGTTTCCCTCGGTTGACCAGGATTGACCAAATGATTTAAATATTATTTTTAACCAATTTCACACCTAGAACTCATTTTGCTCAAATTCCGTAACCTCAACTTGGAATCAAGGTCACCATCAATTTCCATGCCTTAACACATCAACCAAAATATTTCTAAAATTATTCTATGATCCCCTACGATCAACATGCTCACAAACAATACCAACAGTTTCCTTCATTTCCTCTCTACACAACTTCACCCCAAAATTTACTAAGGGCACCCAAACGGGTTTCCATAAATGAAAAGTTTCCAAAAATAGAAATTTTCTCAATATGGCAAGTTTTCCTAAACCGTAAACTATAACTTAAACGAAAACGGAAAGTCGATAGCTACCTTCATAGATTCTGTCGGAACTGCAGCATCGCCGGAATTCGGCGAATGACCGGTATATTCTGACAGATTCCGGCCACTTGCCGGAAATTGGCCATGACCTCCCCAAATTCTTCAAAACACCAAGTTATCGACATGCAATAATAGATCACCACAATTTCAGCCACAAATCAAAAACACACACTTCACCAACCAACACCGAAACTCCAAAGACTAAGCTTACCTTAAATTTGCCCAAACCAAAGAACCCAGCGGCTCCTCCTTTCTTGGAATCGACATGCAGTACCTTTAGCTACTTCTAGAGCAAAACCAACAGCCCATAAGCCTTAACGAAAAGCTACCTGCCTAGAAGCTTATGCTTAGTCGCCATCTCCACAAACACAACACCACATCACCTCAGGTCACCTCCACTAGCCTCTGCTGTAAATGGTTTAACACTAGAGACCCAAGGAGGTCGCTGGAAGTCGAAGAACGGCGTTGCCGGAGCAAGGAACCCGAACCCAGAAAACAGAAGAAAAGGGGTTCCTCCGATTAGGGCACGAATCAAAAGATTTAAGACACAACAAGGAAGAGGGAAGTGAGGAGAACAAGAATATACCCTTCAAAGTTGTCGCCCATGCCGGAGCTCGCCGGAAATCGGCAGCAACAATGAAGCACCCAAGCTTTCGATCTCCATCAATCTTGGTTGCACGCGTGATCTACGAGCTGGGATAGAAAGGAAAGGAGGAGAGGGAGAGAACGGCGGTGGTCTCGCCGCCAGGGGTGGCCGGAGACGGCGGAGCTGCGCTGGAGAAGGCAGCGACAGAGGGAGACGAGGGAGAAGAGAGAGGGAGACGGTTAGGCTCAGTCAAACCCGAGTTGGGTTTTTGACCGGGTCAAGCTCCACTTTACCCTTTTAAGCTTAAATTCTACGGCCCAGATCAAAGCCTTAATAGATATGACAGCCCGGATTAAACGTTATTTGCTTCCGAAAATATAATTTCTATACTTAACCAAACCTCCGATAAATTATTTAAAGGCACCGCTAAACCCATGTCAACACATACCACAATCGAGCCCTTAAAAGAGGAATTTAACATTTTGAGTAAAACTCGATAATAAACTCGAGTGATAAGTTACCAAATTACGAACACAGTTAAATTCCTCAGTAACTCGAAAAACACCCAGTAAAAATGGAAAAATTAGGCCCGGGATGTTACAATGCTTGTATCGGAAGTATGTGAAATCACTGAAATGTAACATCTTTAAAAGGTTCTTGAATAGTCTTTACCCTTTATGATCTGCTTGACTTACATGCTTTCCATAATTTGTAGGAAACTGAACGGCTACGATAGAATTGGCAAAAGAAATACTATGGAGTGAGGTATTAGCCGTGTGTTCCTTATTTTGTGTTGTCATTAGTTATCTTAGCTCCATCACAGTTGTAGAACGATATTTCAATCCTAGGTTTTAGTTCAAGCACAGCAAAGAGCAATTGCTCTAATGAATTGGACGTGAAATGCCTTTCTGGATACTCAAGTTTCTCTCAACTTTGCTTACTATCATCTTTTAACACATGTGGCAGGTCTATTTCCTTGCAAGGTCTTTCGCGGTGCCGGAGAATCACCTTGGCTAGCAAAATAATTGTTACCATTGGCCTTATGGTCCTGTAAGTGTTTCTTTGAACATAATTTTTTTTTAATTATTATTAAGAACCATTACTTTTAAGGATGTTCAAGGTAACCAGTAACTACTGTTTAAGGAGCTGCAATGTTATTGTAAGCTATGATGTATGCTTGGTATGTGTCCAGCTTTTGTTTTGGAAAATAGAAACATCCCTTTACTACTCTATATTTCTATACGACCTTTTCATTCATGAGGAAGTTTGCCTTGTTGTTCTGGTATAAGATTGCTTTGTTGTCTGGTAACTTTTCTTTGTTTGACTATTTGTTTTGATTAAAGGTTGGTGAAGAACTATTGAAGTAATATGTGAACTGGGCAAGAAACAAGAGGCATTACTTGACATGATATAATGATTTCAGGTATTTAGCTTTGGTTGCTCTTTTACTTGGACACTTTAGATTGCTTTGCTCTTTTTATTGTTCAATTCATTGTAAATTTAATGATATATTCACTTTATATATTGTACTGGTTATTTCGTTTACTGTAGTATAGTTATTCAGATATGAGTCTTTTTACTGTTAATTTGATTCTTCTTTATACAACCTGTAGGCAAGATACAATTTCAGGAATGCTAAAGAAACAACAGACTCAAATTGACATATATATGTATCTGGAGGAGCTCAACTTCAAGATTGAGGAGATCCAATCAACCTAAACTCAGTCCCAGATAAGTGGCTATTGGCTAAGTGTCTCAGCATCAACAGTTTTGGATCTGCTTTAGAGAGTTAATAATTTATTAAGATTTGTATCAATAGTACACAAGGTAGGGAAACATGTTGGCAAGCTGAGAGAACGCATATGTGTTATTTGATCAATGACACTTGTATTTTGATTGTTTTGAGATTATATTGTTTTGTGATTATAAATGAAAATAATGTTGTTGTGATCAAAGATTTCAGAACGTATTATTGTACTTTTGAGTTGTAATGGCAACTTATTGTAAACAATAATGCGAGAACTACAGGAATACAACAATTAAAATGATATTAGATAATAAACTATAACATTCAAGCAAATGCTATGGATTGTCTAAGCATACCTTTTAGTAAATTCTATCGAAAGTTTATAGTAGCGTTCATAAAATGCTATTGTAGTAGTGTACAATAGTGTTTTAGAAACGCTACGGATGCTAAACTTTTTATATTATAGCTCCGGTTGTCATAACGTTTACTAAAACGCTATGATATATATATATGATAGTGTTTTTCGAAAGCTATAAATAGAAATTTGTGGTGTAGTGATTAATTAGTCATGATTATGGGCACCGCAATTTTAGAAGGACAGAATCGACAAACTTCGGCCGGACTCTTCTCAATCTGCACAAACTAGCCATATGATTGGCTCTTTGACATGGCATGATGAATTTCTGCAAGCTCGGAAGTCATCTGCTCTCTACAAAACTCCATCTCAATGATAGAAGAATAATGGCCATGGGTCTCCATCCTCATCAAACCAGCTAGAAATAAATGCTGAGAGATGGAATTTATTTACCATCACAACAGGAACTGCCAATGGATGGGTACTCAGAAAAGCACGAGTCTTTTATGGATGGTTTTGCTCAAAGCAAACTACGTTTTAAAAGAACATGTATTATCCTTGAAAGTGATTGTTATAATAATGCCATGTAGCTATCAACTATATCAAAGGCCGTTCTCAAATGAACTACTAGCTAATGGAATAGCATACATTGTAGCAGTAACAGAGGCTTAATTTTGAGTCTATATCAACCAAACTACCGGATGCTGATAAGTGCGTTTTTACGCCATGATCTAAATGGATTTTCACCACCATTTACACTTTGTTTGTGCCTTAGTATGTTTGTTTTTACTTATTTTAGAGTCAAGAGGGTTTTTCTATAGAGTTGTGGCTACTAGTCGTTTTTATACAGAAAATTGCACTTAAATGATGAAAACCGTTTTTGGACTATCACTTGGACGTTTTACCGTGATTCGTTATTGTGTTACCTTGTCAGTTTTGATGTATCTTGTTTAAATGTGCAGAAGACAGGTACATGAACGTTACGTATCAAGAATCATGGTGAGTGGACTCATGAATGACAACAAGTGAGGCCACGGAAAAGGAAGGAACACTTCTAGACATTGTTTTTGGTCTCGGACAGAATCTGCCAGAAAACGTACATCTACTTCGGAAAATCATATCTCGAGATATAAGAGGAGTTAGAAGGCGTGCTACATATGGAATTAAATCTGTGTGTGTCTAGTTTTCAACCCCACTTGGATCGCAACAATCTGAGTTGAGACAAAGGAGTTATGATCAAAACAGTGGACAGAGGTCAGGCTGCAAAACTGGGCAGAAACTGCCTTAGTTGTCAAACGAGTTTTGGGAGATGATTCTTCAACAAAAGGGCTTCCCAAATTTGACAAGAGGTGTATCAAGAGCCTAATGGAGTGTTGGGAAGCTGAACAAAAGGAGAAAATTCGAAGAAGCATCAAGGCAGCCTTGTTTTGGTTAAGTTAAGGTTTCCCGGTCAAACCGGGAAAGCTTGACCTTGCCGAACTCATCACTGCTTTTGGCTGCCATCAAAACCCAAGATTTCGTACATGAGGCCTACATGGATCCATAAACATGTAGGAAGGTCCAAGGAATCAGAAGATGGAGTCCAAATTCGGATACACAAGCTGCATTGAAGAAGGAATCATTGAGCAAATAGGAAAGAGAGTTGGAATAGGACTGCCTTTCCTTTGCCGATTCAGCTAGGGTTTCTCTATAGGTTTTCTGTATAAATAGGGCTGTTGTATGCATAGTTTAGGGAGTCCTTCAATTGTTTTAAGTTCTAGCAAGCCTAAACTCTACCTAAAAACCCTCCCTTACACAACAAACACAAGCACAGCCGAACCATTCCTTGCCGCACAGCCATCTTTGCCGACTGCCTCCACTGCCATCTTCCACCAATTTCCCTTTCAACCTTGCCGAACCTTATAGGTAGGGTAAGGATGAAGACATCCATGGTTTGTGTTTGTAATTACTGTGTAAGAACTTTGAGTTTATTGATAAATATTTTCTGGTTTTTGGTTTTATATGATATGTGTGATTGTATGATCTTCTTTGTGACTTGATTATGATTGTACATGTTGTGTAACGGTTTAGTATGCATGTTAGGATTATTAAAGAAGTAAAGAATCTGTTTTTATATGTTTAGTAATTGTTAGGTTAATTAATCCTCACCTGATCACGTAATCGAACCCTAGGTTAATTCAAAGTACACGAGTTAGCTATTAGGGGGGAGTTTAATATGCCGTGGTATTCTAGGTCGAGTTGAGCGCAAAGACAACTCGGTTCTAGGTGCTGCATAGGGTAGGCAGGGTGAGTGATTTGCATGGGTTCGAGGATGGGTGACGTCATTGCTAACGAGCATGTCTCCAACGACTCGTGGACGGTAAGTGTTGCTTGATTAGATTGAGCGCAAAGACAATTTAGTTAAGTAGTCACATAGTTTTTGGTTGAGCGCAAAGACAACCTTAAACACATGAGAAGTCTTAAGGGTTGGAATTAACTTGCAATTGTGAAAACATAGATAAGATAATTTAAACTTTCATAAAAATACTTGCATGCTAATCGGAGTTTATTTGTGAAGTGCTTACAACGTTGAAGTGACCAAACTTTGTAATTATTTGCCTTTGTTTTATTTTCTTTATTTTCTGCCGATTTCAATCCCCCATTTTATTCTTTATGTATATACTGTGTGAATATTTCTAATGACTTTGTTTTGTAGAATAAATTCTTCCCTAGTGTCCCCGGCTAGAATTATACCCTACTTACATGTACTACAACTATAGGGTTTTAAATTGCACTAACGTCATCTTTTGACAGGTCAGATGCTTTGCTATTTGACTGCATCCATATATAACCCATGATTTAAATCATAATTTCATTTTAATAGGTCATTCTGCTTGAACTCCTTTTTCACATTTGACTCATTCCACTATTTTTTTTCGTTTAAAATCATCACGTACGTGAATGCATTTCCCGTTACAATCACAGCTTAAAATTAGGGCTGCTTATTTGGTCTGGATCCTGGCTAATCCTAACGGATCCGATCCGAATAAGACGGATCGGATCGGATCATGATTTGAAAAAATGTTTTTTTTTTTGGATCCGATCCGTTTAAAAGTTATTCGGATCGGATCAGATCCTGAAAAAAATAATGCAAGGATCCGAATAAGAGTATGGATTTTACTAATTACTACTTACTAATTACTACTTACTAAAGTAGAACTATTTACTATGGTAGAACTAGTTACTACTTCTCGTTAAAAAACCTAAAAAGTAAAAACCTAATCTTTCCTCAGCCGCACACACTCATACAGTCATACACTCATACTCGTTCTCACACTCTCTTTCTGAGGTTCTGTCACAAACTCGTTCTCACACTCTCTCTCTCGCTCTCACACTCACAAGCCTCCCTGAGCCAAATCGATCGCTGTCTTCCAAACACTCACAAACCCGCTCTCTCTCTCTCACACTCGCAAGCCTCCCTGAGCCAAATCGATCGATCGCTACCGGCTCTCACACTCACAAGCTTCCCTAAGCCAATCGATGTCTACTGTCAATCGCTACCGGCTCTCACACTCACACTCCCCGACTCTCACTCTCATACGTTTTGGTATGTAACGATCTGTTTCTTTGGGTTGTAAAGATTTGTTTCTTTGGGTTGTACCGATCTGTTTCTCTGTGTTGTACCGATATGTTTCTCTGTTTCTTCTTTCCATTTTTAGTTTATATCGGTGTCCATCGCTATGTTCTTGAATTGTTTTGTGATTTTCAATTAGATGATTGAGTATAGCCCCAAAGAGTTACCATTTCAGTTTATGAGTCACCATTTCAGATTTATCGGCTATGATCTTGAAGATGATTGAGTATTGATGGAGATTAGTATAGCCATGAATATATAAGAATTTATTGTGTAATATTGGTTTATATTTATATTTTGTAGGTCATTCAATGTCTGGATCAGATTTGAGTTCAAGTGATTCAGATGATTCAGATTGCAATGAGATTGATATTGCAGAAGATTCAGATTGCAATGAGATTGTTATTGCAGAAGACAGCACTGCTCAAAGACAACGAGAAGTTGCCGAAGCTCGAAGACAAAAGAAAGTTGTTGTTGCTGCAACCACTGAAGCCGGAAATACTGAAGCCCCTAAGAGCATTGTTACTTCTTTAAAAACAAAAGGCAGACCGAGGAAGAGCAAGGAGAGGTCGAATGTGTGGGATCATTATGAAAAGCATGATCATCCGCTATGGGGAGTAGTTGATGGTGTCAAGAAGGTTGTTGGCCATTACAAGAAAGCTCACTGTAAGTACTGTAACACTGAATTTGAATGTAAATCTGCTAATGGTACTACAACGCTTAAGAAGCACATTGACTTGATATGTAATGAATACCCAGGTAGAGTTAATGTGGAATCGGGGCAGCAAGTGTTTAGTAGTAATTCCAAGGGGTGTTTAGTGTCAGCCAATTGGACCCAAGACCGGTGTGTTGAAGCTGCAACACATATGATTGTTGTCGATGAGCTTCCTTTTAGTCATATTGAAAAGGATGGTTTTAGATACTTTTTTAGTGTTGCTGTGCCTATGTTTAAAGTTCCAGGTAGAGCAGTGATAGTTAGTACCTTTCTTCGCATGTATGATGCAAAAAAGGAGGAGTTGAGGAAGGAACTGAAGTCTCATTGTGTTTCTTTGACAACTGACACCTGGACATCGTGTCAAAACATAAACTATATGGCAGTGACTGCCCATTTTATTGATAAGGGTTGGAACATGCATAAGAGAGTGCTTGCCTTTTGTGTGATTCCAAATCATGAAGGTGTCACAATTGGTCAAATCTTAGAGGGTTGTATCCGTGATTGGTCAATAGATAAGGTTTTATGCATTTCTGTTGACATTGCTTCTGCGAACAAGGTTGTCATTGATTATGTGAGAAAAAAAATGTGTAGTTGGCAGACTAGACCAATTCTTGGAGGTAGGTTTATGCATGTGAGATGCTTAGCTCACATCATAAACATCATTGTGCGATCCGGTTTAAAGAGGATGGAGAATTCTGTGATTGCAATAAGGAATGCTATGAGGTATGTTAGGGGGTCTGGTGCAAGATTAGATGAGTTTCAAAAATGTGTAGAGAAGGAGAATGTACCATGCAAAAGGGTTTGCATCCTAGATGTTCCGACAAGGTGGAATTCCACTTATCTTATGTTGGACACTGCTTGGCGTTTGAGAAAAGCTTTTGACAGATTGTATGCCGATGATGTAAGGTTTAGGAATTATTTTACAGAGGATGAAGTCGAGGATGAAGATGAGGCTTTGATAGCTGACAGAGTGCCTATAAAGGGAGTGAAAAGAATTGGGCCACCTTCAGAGGAAGATTGGAATAATGCAGCTGTACATGTGAAGTTTCTTAAAGTGTTTTGTGATGTGACTCTAGATGTTAGTGCTTCACTTAAGCCAACAGCACACAAAGCCTTCCAAGACATTGTTACTGTTGAAGCTGAGCTTCTTAGTGCTACTGGTATAGGGCCTGAATCAAGTGAGGCAGACAAGGTTATGTATGAAATGGCAGTGCAAATGAAGGCTAAGTATAACAAGTATTTTGGATCCTTGGATAGCATGAATCAGCTTTTCCTTGTTGCATTGGTCTTGGATCCTAGGTACAAGCTAAGGTACATGGAAAGAGTGTGTAAGACACAGCTGAATTTGACTAGTGAGGAGATCAAGAAGAAGTCTGTTGAAGTGAAGCAACTTCTGGTAGAGCTATGTGACTTGTATGGTCAGAATAATGGTGTAGCATGTGGAGGAAAGAGGAAAGCACCCAGTGACATAATATCTAGTACATTCCAGAACCAGGGGAAATGGAGACGTATGAAGCCCTTGAAGCTGGTATATAACTATATATTTTTTGTTAATTTTATTATTTTCAATTTGTTACACTTGCTTCCATACTTATCATTTGTTCTATGATTGATGCAGAACATTTAAAAAGCAAGGACAATGTTGCTGGTCCATCTACATCTGCACCAAGTGAGAAAACATACAAGAGTTCAGAGAATATAACATTGTTTGTTACTATTATTATTTTCAATATGTTACACTTGCTTTCATACTTCTTATTTTTTCTATGTTGGTGCAGAACATGCAAAAAAGAAGAACAATCTTGCTGGTCCATCTACATCTACACCAAGTGAGAAAACATACAAGAGTTCAGAGACTTCAGTTTGTGCTGCCCCGGTAAAGAAGAAGAGAAAGCCAAAAAAAATAAACTGAAAAGGTATCAGAAACATTGTCTTTGAGAATAGTTAAATGTGTGATTGGTTAAGCTTGGTACTGGACAAGGTATAAGCTAGGATTGCATACATACTTGTTAGGTATGATTATGGCTGGTATATATATATTGAAAATGATTATCATCAAGACATGATTGTTAAATACTTGATCATGGCTAGTTCGTTTGATATGCTACTGTCCAGGAAATTGAAAAGGGTTTAGTATTTGGGAAAGGCATGTATTTGAATTGCTTATGTTTATGTTTAGTTGTTGACTTGTTGTAAGTTTGACATGACTTTTAACTTTGAATTGCTTTCAAGTATTTTGCATTCAAGAAAATATATGTTAGATTCTAGACTTGTAGGATCCGAAAGGATCCGTGAATCCGATCCGTTTTATTAGGATCCGGATCCGGATCCGAACGGATCACGATTTTAAAAATGCACGATCCGATCCGAATAATTTAAACGGATCGGATCGTGGATCACGTTTTAAATAAACGGATCCGATCCGAAACAGCCCTACTTAAAATCATAAAACCTATTGACCCCGGAACCTATCAAAAAGAATGGCAGAGGAATTGGAACCAAACAAACGTTGCAATAAACCTAGCTTACAAAAATAATCGTTCAAGTGGGAAGGATGCATGGTCAATGCAGTGATATGTGATGGGCACACCCAAAGAACTCAGACAAGGCTCCCGTTGACCATTAACTAAAAAGATGGCATGGTGTGGTTGGTGAGATTGCTACATTTGGTCCTACACTTCTAGCCAAGGCAGTAAGGATATAGGGCTGCTGGTTAAGCTTAATTATTATCAGGATCGCCTATTTGAGCTATTAATTAGGTTAAGTATATCAGAATCTCCTAATAACATGCATATATATGTGACTGTGTTTCTTCTATCTGAATAATTTAGTAAGTTTAGGCTGTTTAGCTATATTATAGGTGGGTTGGTGTGCTTGGATTATTGTTTGTTCTCTATATATATGTGAACATGCACCAGTCCAGCACTAAATATAGAAACGAATAAGAAGCTTCTACGGGATAATACGAATTGAAAGGGTCGTACGTACGCGTATATTAACACTCCTGCTAATGTTCATCATTGGCCTATTCCTATTTTAATTTACAAGGGTGGTGGTTAAGTAAAAGGGTATTACAATTTACAAGGGTGTGGACTTTTATGATTTTTTTTTGGTCAAATTAATTTATATTTAGAAAAACCAAAAGGTCCACTACAATACAACTACAAGAGGTACAATAGACCCAGAAACAAGAGACACATAGGTCCCAGAGATAAGAGACACATAGGTCCTAGACATAAGAAACACTTAGGCCCAGCAGCAAAAACACATTGGCCCAACATAAATAAAATAAAATTCATAATGGGCTTGACCAACGTACAAGACAGAAGCCCAATAAGCATAAAAGAAAACCCTAAGAACCCTAGCAGCCTCAACAACATATTCTACAGCCGCCGAGAAATTCTGCCTGAAAATTTAAGTCGCCGAAGCACCAAATTGTGCCACATACTCCGCCGATTGAGAAACAAACCAGGCTCAAGAACGCCCAAAAGTAACCAAGTAACTATAGAGGGAGTGTTCACTGAAGTAATCGAAGCACCCTCTGTAAATTTAACAAAAATTCGCCAATAAGCGAAAGTTTGTTTAGGAGTGGTGGAGTATGGAACAGATCTGGAGACAAAGGATACCAAATTCATCAAGGGAGAACAAAAACAAAAGAAGAAATTCTCTGCTAATAGAGAGATGGAATGTTGACGTAAAATGGGATTCGGGTTGTGATGAAGAGCATAATGGATGGAGAGGTCACAAGGATGGTGAGAAGGAGAGCTCTTCTTGTTAAAGAAAAGCTTCAGATGGCAGGAGTGAGTGGGTGGAAAGGCGAATCAAAAATGGAAGGAAATGAGAGAGAAAGAAACTAACAGAGGGAGTGGGCAAATCTGGTATACATAAAGCCTTGGTGGACATGATGGGGGTGGAGGTGGAGGCGGAGGTGGTTGGGGTGGAGGTGGTGGTGGTGGAGTGGGATAGGGTTGTGAGACTCTCAAAATGATGTGTTGGTTTGAGAAAATTTCTAGAGAGAAGGAGGACTCTCTCTCTCTAGAAACTCTCTCTGTATTGGTTTGGTGCAAGTCCGTGTGGACTTTTATGATATTTATCTTTTCTTTATGTATGTTGCCACCTAGCTTCACCCTCATTCATTTTTCTATCCACAAGCAATTACTTCTGTTTGAGCCGGTGGGCATTTTGGTCAAAGTCTTCATATTTTGTTTACATCCAAAAATAATACTTTATTGGGCAGTAAAATATCCAAATGAATATTAATTACATTCTTAGTACACGTCATACTGGCGAGCCCAAATTCTTTGGGTTTACAAGTAAACATCCCACCAGTGAAATCATGCGAGCTGGATGGCAGAGTTCACATGGAGAATGGACATCGCGTGGAATTAAAGAAATAGACTTCGCTTAGGCTAGGCGAGGCGACACTTTCCGTGGGAGTGGAGTCCTAGGCGAGGCGAAGTACATATAGGCGAGGCGGAGTACATTTAGGCGAACTGGTCCGCGCAGGAGACTTCGTCAAGAAGGCGAGGCGAGATTTCTCCGTGTAGGAGACTTCATGAAGAAGCAACATGCGAAGTCCGCATGCCCGTGATCACCTACATTTATCGTTGAAGACTCTTACAAATCTTTGACATACTTTGGGCCAATCTATGTGGCCCTTTTAAGGAAAAAGCCTTTTAAGGCTCGTGAGCTGCAAGGACCCGTGAGACAGAAAAAGGCTTCAGGGACGCGCGAGATGAAAGCAAGCGTCAGGAGCTCGCGAGATGGTTTGAGAATGCAACCTGAACGAGATAGGTTTTCACAAGGACTGTGACACCCCTCGGGGTAAAGACGTCATGCGAAGTGTGTTATGTGAAATGGACACGAGTCACGCAGATGGTTGGTTCACATAGATGAAGCAGTATCCTTGTGGTATTCGGTTTCAGAGTCCAACTTGGAAAGTAATTACTCATGGTAGAAAGCGAACCACTATATAAAGGGGCTCAAAACCCTGGCAAAAGGACACAACTTTTACAACACAAATACAATACAAAACAAAAACCATTCAACCTAGTTGATACCTCTTCGAGCCTCTCGAAAACCCTAACCCTAAGCGCGCTGCCGCCTAGGTTTCTCAGAGCCTTTTCGGACTCTACTCCAATCACCCTTGATCCCTCCTTGGTTGCTTTGCTCGCGACACTATTAGTATAGAATCTCCATTTGCTTGTAATTCTTCATCAAGAAGTCAAGAACCGACGCACCCCACATCACTTTCCTCGTCCGCAAGGTGGCACGCTCGCGTCCGCACCTTTATTTACTTTTGATACCGCTAAATACCTATCCAATCCCTAACTAAGGATCATGGCCAAAACATTGGCACGCTCAGTGGGACGCCTGTGCGTAATACTCCAAAGGCCACCGGTAACGCCTCCAAGGGTGTGTGCACAGGTAGCAGATGATCCTGCTCCAAAGGCAAACGTCTTTTGTCGCCTCACCGTACCGCCAAGACAGGATCCATAGCCTCCCCGGTGCAGACCCTCCTCGGAGCCGGAAAGAAGAAGGGATCCATAGCCTTCCCGGCATAGACCCTCACCGAAGCTTGACCGAAGAAGGGAACCATTTCCTCAACCAAGGCGCCGACATTCACCGGAGGCTGAACGAAGAAGGGAACCACCCCCTCTAGTGAGGCAAAGATTATTCGCGACTCCGGCACCAGAGCCAAGGTGCGAGCCGCCTCAGCCATCATGGCCCCGAGATGCTCCTCGCCAGGCCCCGAGGCAAGGAGGGAACCACCACGACCACATCGGCTCTGGTCATAACCCAACCCTGAGCCGGAGGCCATGAAAGAGCCTCGAATCTCAGCCCTTCCTCCTTCGAAGGAAAATGACAATGTCAAGGTTCCTTTAGCCGCGGATAAGCAGCCAGCCTAGGACAAACAGCCCTCCACCAAACTCGTGTGGTGACCACGACGGATGCCAGGTGCCGAAAGTACTACCTCCAGCCCTAACTTCACGGAGTTGATGCCCAACATTTCAGAGAGAGTTCGATGAACGTCGAGGCTCATTCTGAGCCTCACGTTGACTTAAATGAAGACCAAACAGAAGCGCAAGGGGAATCATTCACCTGCAATCTGCTTGAAGTCTCTGCATGGCTTGAGGACAAAGAGGTCAACCCAGCGGAGAGGGCATTCGCTTTGCTCGAAGGAGAACATGGGACCATTGAGACTCCATTGATCCCAGTCCGCGAGCAATTCTCTTATCAGGTCGGGATGGTGTTTTTCATATTTGAAAGATATGCTCTCCCGCCAAACACAACATGCAACACGATGGATATCCCAGATAATAGCGAAAATGTTTGCAACATGTCGCCACCTTGTAGCAGCGAGATGGGTCCAGTCTTTGCGAAACCTGAGGACACTCCACAATTGGAAGCTATGAGCAACGTCACACACATGCAGACTTTGACCTTCTCCACACCAACCCTAGACATGGCCATTCACATGAGGCCATTATACCTTACGACTGAAGTTTAAGGGATCATGGTAAACAAAGTCATGGTTGATACCGGAGCTGCGGTGAATGTCATCACCGCCCGTACCATGGGACTCCTTGGTATCCCACGCTCAATGATTCAAACCACATCCCTGACAGTCAAAAACTTCACCAGACAAGTCTCCAGAACTCTAGGCTTGTTATTTTTACGAGTTAAGGTGGGACCGGCATCACGGGTCTATACATTCTTCGTTGCCGAATGTGCTTCATCCTACAACTTGATCCTAGGCCGCGACTGGATCCATAGAAGTTTTTGTGTGCCTTCATCTATGCACCAGGAACTCATAATCTGGGATACTGAGAAACGCGAGACGGTCCTCATCAAAGAGGACCCGCGTCCTTTCTCCATCTCCGCCAATTTCAATGACACCCGATACTACAATACTGACTTGGGCCCATTAGAGGTCCAAGGCATCGATTCCAAAGGCCACTCCTATGGGGTCACGGCCTCTAATTTAACACGATGGGGGCTCACCTAGGCGAGAGACGACTTACAACGTCCTCACACCATCGCGGATCCCCTACAACCCTCTCATGTATTGTGCCTCCTCAGAAGAGGCACGCAAGGCTGACGAGTCCTTATGTGAGAGACTCCTCTCATATTGGGCGGAATACGAAGCCTACAACAAGGTCGCGACTATGGAATACGTAGATGAAATAGTGGATTATACCGATACCAAGGAGGAAGTTATTCAGTTAGCTCCCGCTGCCTTGGACGATACACCACCTCAAGTCTGCAACCCCATTTCACAAGTTGACGTAGGGACTGCAGAGAAGCCCTTACCCCTCTCCTTTAGTGCTAAACTGGCGGGAAAAGAAAAGGAAGACCTTCTTGCCCTATTACATGAATATAGGGACTATTTCGTCGAGAAGTTTGAAGACATGTCTGGCTTGTCCCCAGATTTAGTCTGTCACCGGCTGCCCACTTATCCTAATCGACGTCCAGTCCGCCAGGATGGCCGATTCATACGAACTGAGACCCAGATCGCAGTCAAGGAAGAAATTGAAAACATGTATCGATCGGGTATCATTCACGTAGCCAAGTACAACGAATGGCTATCCAATGTGGTTCGCGTCCACAAGAAGAATGGCAAAATGAGTGTCTGTGTTGACTATCGGGACCTCAACAACGCAACGCCCAAGGATATATACCCTATGCCTGTCACCGACCTACTCATTGATGCAGCTGCGGGGCATAAAGTGCTACCCTTTATGGACGGAACCGTCGGGTACCACTAGATTCCTGTTGCTGAAGACGATCGTCACAAGACCACCTTCCGCTGCCCAAGAATGTGGGGGGAAGAATGCGAGGGCAAGAACGCGGGGGCAACATATTAGCGCACCATGAACCTTATCTTTCATGATATCTTAGGGAAGTTGATTGAGGTTTATATTGATGACGTGGTGGTTAAAACCAAAATGCAGGCGACACATGTTGAAGACCTCCAACAGGTTTTCACGTGGATGCGACGACATAACCTGAAGATGAACCCCGCCAAATGTGTGTTCTTCGCAGAGGCAGGCGACTTCCTAGGATTTCTGGTCCACCAAAGGGGTATCGAGATCCCAAAAGATAAGGCACAGGCGGTAATAAACGCCTCACCTCCTACAACTAAGAAGGAGCTCCAACAATTGATCGGGAAAATCAACTTTTTCCGCTGTTTCATTTCAAACGCGGCAGGGAAGGTCCAGCCTTTTTCACCCCTCCTCAAGCTCCAAGGGGCGACCGAGTTCGTTTGGGAGCCACAACACCAAGGAGCCTTCAATCGTATCAAGGACTACCTTGCGAACCCTCCTGTTTTGGTTCCACCTCACCCAGGCGTTCTGCTTAAGCTTTACATCACCGCTGCCGATTTGTCCATTGGCGGACTCTTGGCACAAAACGATGAGAACGGGGTGAAACACGCCGTTTATTACCTTAGCAGGTTGTTAACCGATTGCAAGACGCACTACTCTCCAATGGAGAAGTTGTGTCTCCCCCTATTCTTTACAGGTTGCAAACTCTGCCACTACATGTTGGCCTTTACCACGGTGGTGATCGCTCAGTCTGATCACATCAAATGCATGCTTTCCCGCCCTATACTATGGGGACGCATAGGCAAATGGATATTGACATTGTCTGAGTTCTCCTTGCAATATGTTCTGCAAAAAGCAGAAAAAGGACAGACCATAGCGGACTTTCTCGCTCATCACCCACCAACCAAACTAACAGCATTCTGCGAGTTGGAGTTCACCGCTGTTTCACTCACCCCATGGACTCTTTACTTTAATGGATCGCGTACTGAACTCGCTGCAGGTGCCGGGATCGCCATCGGGAACCCTGTAGGAGACCGGTTTTCTTACTCTTTCCAGCTGGATTTTAAATATACAAATAATCAGGCGGAATACGAGGCGCTCATCATCGGATTGGAAATTTTGCTAGACTTAGGAGTCCGCGAGGTCCAAGTCTTCGGCGACTCCTTATTGGTCGTCAACCAATTGGTGGCGAAGTTTAAATGCTTGAGTTCGTCCATCGAGCCCTACTTGCACAAAGCGTTTGACATATTGGACCAGTTCGACAACGTTCACATCGAGCACATTCCACACGAGTTCAACTTCGCAGCGAATGAACTCGCCCAGATTGCCTCCAGCCTTAGCTTGCGAGATGGAGTGCGCGAATGACTACTCAAGGTCAAACGACGCAATCTTCCTTCTTTTATTGCAAGGGGGAAATATAAGGCAGACTCTCTTGACATCGCTGCCTTAGACCCTATCGACGAGGACTGGCAGCTACCATTCATCGCCTACCTCTAGAACCCTCATGACGCCACGCATTCACGGAAAATGAGGTTTCTCGCCCTCAACTTCATGCTTCGCAATGGTGAACTTCGCCAGCGCGGCGAAGACGGTAATCACTTTCGCTGCGTGTATGGTAGCGAAGCCAAGCTGCTTATGCGCGAGGTTCATTGCGGGGTTTGTGGTTCGCACCAGGCAGGGCCCAAAATGCGTTGGTTAATCTGTCACCATGGCTATTACTGGCCCACCATTCTCAAGACTATATTGCTTTTGCCAAAGGTTGTCAGGATTGCCAGTCTCACGGACCAGTGCAACAAATCCCCAACATTCAGTTGTAGCTGATTATTAAACCATGGCTAGGTCGCGGTTGGGCGATAGATTTTGTCGGCATCATTCATCCACATTCTTCTGACCAGCATAATTTATTATAGTGGCCACTGATTTCTTTACCAAGTGGGTTGAAGCCGAACCACTCAAAGTCACCTCGGCAACCTCGGTGTGCAACTTTATCTTCTGCAACATTATCTCCCACTTTGGTCTTCCGGAGTGCATCGTGGCGGACCAAGGGGCAGCTTTCATGGTCGATTATGTGGTCACGTTCTTCACTGGCTATGGTATCAAGCTCCTGCATTCGTCCCCCTATTATGCACAGTCCAATGGTCAGGCAAAGGCAAGCAGTTTGGCGCGTTGTGCTCCCACTTGGGGAGAATACTGAGGGCCAGGGTAAGTGGTCCGCTCGATGGGAAGGACCATTTATCATTCATCGCATATTACCCAAGGAGGCATACCACTTACGCGACCTTGACGACACCATCCACCGTAATCCTATTAATGATCGTTTCATAAAGCGTCATATCGCTGGTGTTTGGGAGCGCGCGGATCCTCCGCCTCCTCTTGATCCTGCGACGACTGTTAATAGTGCTACACGCCATCGCGCTAGCACTCCGCCGCCTAACACTAGGGGACAACCCGAGAGAGAAGCATGTATTTAGATAATTTCTTTGTAAACGTGTGAAGTCTAACCAATAGACCAGTACAAGATTGGGGCCTATTCCAGAGGCCCTAAATAAAGTTGTAAACATGAAAAATATCTGCAACAAATAACAGAAAGACACATGTACAAAGAATAATTAAATTTAATCAATGCGAATGCGGGTTACAATCTTTGTGAACTCTTCTGATTCTATCTTCGAATTTAGGTTTGACTCAAGGGTGACAAGGACTTGTTCTTGAGGGTTACGCGGGTTGATCACGCAACGAGTATTTGGGATTTGGATTTGGGTTTAGTGAAGAACTGACTATTTGGGGAGCGTGATAGTTCTTCAAGGGTTTAGTGAAGAACTGGCTATTTGGGGAGCTTGATAGTTCTTCAAAAATTTTGGGGAGACTTCTGAGCTCGCGGAGAGATTTTTCTCTCTCTCTAGTTTGCTGCTTTGTTTATGCTCCTTGGTTTCGCTCCCTTCTCTTGATATGAGAGGGCGTATTTATAGTGTTAACATGCCTCCACTTAAGGCAAGTAATGAAGATTCTGAATCAATAATATTTCCTTAATCGAATCAATGAATCTTGACTGATTGATTTACTTGCTGATTTTAACATAATCAAATCAATCAACTCTTAAGATTTAGATATGCCCAGATCGCTTTGGGTTGAATGTCTTGTTTTTATCAAGATCCTTAGCAAGAGACGAGCCATCTCGCGGATATGGAAGGTATCTCGTGAGGAACCTTGATTTTCAAGCAAGCGGTGATTTATGGTCCCACTTCACGGACGTACATCTCCGCGTGCATGCGAACTCTGTCATCTAGCTTCTTCGCGAGGTTCCCTACGTGGGGCCACCTCGCCTCGCCTTTATATTAATCTATGCGCGCGGAGCCATCTCGCCTCGCCTTCATGTAAATCTACGCGCGCGGAGCCATCTCGCTCTGCCTTTATGTTAATCTACCCACGTGGAGCCATCTTGCCTCGCCTTTATGTAAATCTACGCGCGCGGAGCCATCTCGCCTCGCCTTCATGTAAATCTACGCGTGCGGAGCCATCTTGCCTCGCCTTCATATAAATCTACAAGCGCGAACTATGGTTCGCCTGACGAAGTCTCGTTCGCCTCGCGAGGTCCAGTTCGCCTCGCGAGGTTCAGTTCGCCTTGCGAAGTCTAGTTTCCTTCGAGAACTCTACTCTCTAGCTCTCTTGACTGCTGGCGAACCATCACCAATTATTTTTGGGGATGTCTGATTAATTTAATTTAATTGATATCTGATCATCAATCGACACTTGATAATTGATTGCAATCGGGATTTAAGGTTTTGTTGTCGGCCGACCATTTCCACGTTGCCACGTGTTATTTCTGACGGCTTTCCAATTTTGTTGACTCACGAGCCATGTATTTACTTGGATTATTCAACGACTATTATTATCATTAAATTTTATATGTCTACAAAAGTTTTACATGCAAATTAGTTATGCTAATCTTTTCATTTCTCTCTTTATTTTTTATAAACGTGTGAAGTCTAACCAAAAGACAAGTACAAGATTGGGGCCTATTTCAAAGGCCCTAAATAATAACATCACATTTTTTCTTTCTTATATTTTGATACAAGTTTCATAAGCAGCTTTGCGGTTGAAGTAAAACATGCTTAAAATGAACTCTAGTTACCCTACGCTTAAAGGCATAGATCTGAGATATTAGAAGTACCTTGAGCTTTCAGATCAACGGAAGCTTGGCCAAAACAGTGATTAAGCACAGAACAAAGCACCGGGAGGCTAGAGGTTCACTGGAACAGGGTCCCTCATGCTACCGCCCAAGTTTCGGAGGGTGCTTTAAGGACATTAGTAGACTCCCGAGGCACGAATCACTACTAGGAAAAAGCCCTGAGGTGACGAAATTTTTTCGTCACCTAAGCGCTTCTGTCGTCATGTAAAGACTTAGCTGACGAAAATTTCGTCACCTAAGAGTCGTCACCTAAGGCCGGTGGTCAGAGAACTCAGGTGACGAAAATATTATTTTCGTCATCTCAGTAACCACTTAGATGACGAAATAATTTTCGTCGCCACAGAACTTAGATGACGAAATATGTTCCGTCGCCCAAGTACTGAGATGACGAAATAATTTTCGTCGCCAAGCTCCTTAGCTGACGAAATAAGTTTCGTTACCAAATTACTTAGCTGACGAAAATGATTTTGTCGCCAAGTTAGTTAGCTGACGAAAATTGGGCACTTTAGCCGACGAAAAATTTTCGTCGGCCTGTTAAAAAAATTCGTCGGCTAACACCTTAGCCGACGACCTTCGTCGGCTATAGTGTCGTCGGGAAAAGGCCGTCTATGATAACTTTAGCCGACGAAATTTTTTTTTCGTCGGCTATAGTCCCACGTTAGCCGACCAATATTTTGTCGGCTAAAGTCTGTAATAAATAATAAAAATAACTATAGCCGACGAAATATGTTATATTTCGTCGGCTAAACGTTGTAAAAAATTTAAAAAATAACTATAGCCGACGAAATAGAAAATATTTCGTCGGCTAAACCTTATAAAAAATCAAAAAATAACTTTAGCTGATGAAATATTAGGTTATTTGTCGGTTAAACCTTATAAAAAAATTAAAAAATAACTATAGCCGACGAAATATTAGGTTATTCGTCGGCTAAACATTATAAAAAAATTTAAAAAATAACTATAGCCGACGAAATATTAGGTTATTCGTCGGCTAAAGCTTATTAAAAAAATTAAAAAAACAACTATAGCCGACGAATATAGTGTTTGAATATCGTCGGCTAAAGTTGCTGGGTTTTGAAAAAAAAACTGCATAAACTTTCTGCTAAACTTTCGGCCACCCAAATGCAAATGGCAGAGGTTGGTCATGTGAGCCACCGAAACCGGCAACACGCCGGTGAGGTTGTTGTTGTAGAGGTCGAGAACACGGAGGTTAGTGAGGTTGGAGAGCTCCGGCGAGAATGTGCGGTTGAAAACGTTGGAGAGGTTGAGGAGGCCGAGAGCGGAGATCTCAGGCGGGATGGGACCGGAGAGGTTGTTCTCGGCGAGGGTGAGATTGGAGAGGTAGACAAGGAATGCGATATCGGGGGAGAGATACCCGGAGAGATTCAAGCCGGAAAGGTCGAGGGAGGTCACGTGGTTGTGGGAGTCGCATGTGACTTCGGCCCAAGTGCAGTGGCTGGTGTTGAGTGTACAGGAGGAGAGGCGGCAGTCGGGGTCGTCGAGGGAGGACTTGAGGGAGAGGAGGGCGCGGTAGGTGGCCATTGGGCGCTTGGGGGTGGAGAGTAGATGGTGGGGTGAGGAGAGAGAGTGGTGGAGGTGGAGGAGGAGAAGGAGGAGGAATAGGAGGAGGGGCCGCATTATGTCTAGTGTTGGGTTTATGCGGCTATATAAAGAACTTTAGCCGATGAAATTCTTTATTTTCGTCAGCTAAACTCTTTGGTTGCCCGCCAAAAAATATTGTTTCAAAATTTTGAAAATTTTTCGACTTTAGCCGACGACTTTTCATATATTTTCGTCGGCTAAAGTCCTTTGAAAATTTTGGTTGACCGCCAAAAAAATTTGGTTGAAAATTTCGAAATTTTTTGACTTTAGCCGACGACTTTTCATATATTTTCGTCGGCTAAAGTCCTTTGAAAATTTCGTCGGCTAAAGGTACCAATTTCGTCGGCTAAAACTTAGAAATTCGTCGACTTAACCTTTGAAATTTGTCGGCTTAAAGTATTTTTATACACTTGGCATGTTGTGATCGTGATGATCAAACTTGAGAAATATAAATCCGGCCGTCAGATCTGACCATCATGATAAAATACATGTATGGGAAAAAATTCAACTTGATCTGAAAAGAACAAGGGCTTGATCCGGACGGTCAATCTCGTAAGTCAAACCCCTAAACGCACGGAAAATGTCGTTCGACCGTCTAAATTACGTATTTTGGCCGGACCTTCAACTGAAAATAGTTTTAAACCGATGACACGCAACAAGTCATATAAAAATTTTAAGCAAAATAACCACCGAATATAGGCCTACTCATAGGGGAAAAATGAAAAATTGCATTGACCGCAACTATCGGCACCGAATATTTACCGGAATAGTGTGATTTTTCAACCGTGGATGTATTTCAAAATTCTCTTCATATCTTATTTCATGACTTTTTAGCGTTTGAAGGTTTTACGTATAGTTTGTTTTTGTAACGGAACATTTACATAACACTTGGTAAACAAGTTATACAACATTTGTATGCATGTTGTGATTGTGATGATCAAACTTGAGAAACAGAATTCCGACTGGCAGATCTGACCATCATGATAAAATACATGTATGGGAAAAAATTCAACTTGATCCAAAAAGAACAAGGGCTCGATCCGGACGGTCAATCTCGTAAGTCAAACCCCTAAACGCACGGAAAAGGTCGTTCGACCGTCTAAATTACGTATTTTGGCCGGACCTCCAACTGAAAATAGTTTTAAACCGATGACACGCAACAAGTCGTATAAAAATTTTACGCAAAATAACCACCGAATATAGGCCTACTCATAGGGGGAAAATGAAAAATTGCATTGACCGCAACTATCGGCACAGAATATTTACCGGAATAGTGTGATTTTTCAACCGTGGATGTATTTCAAAATTATCTTCATATCTTATTTCATGACTTTTTAGCGTTTGAAGGTTTTACGTATAGTTTGTTTTTAAAACGGAACATTTACATAACACTTGGTAAACAAGTTATACAACATTAGTATGCATGTTGTGATTGTGATGATCAAACTTGAGAAACAGAATTCCGACCGTCAGATCTGACCATCATGATAAAATACATGTATGGGAAAAAATTCAACTTGATCCGAAAAGAACAAGGGCTCGATCCGGACGGTCAATCTCGTAAGTCAAACCCCTAAACGCACGGAAAAAGTCGTTCGACCGTCTAAATTACGTATTTTGGCCGGACCTCCAACTGAAAATAGTTTTAAACCGATGACACGCAACAAGTCGTATAAAAATTGTACACAAAATAACCACCGAATATAGGGCTATAGTAGGTAATAGAGAAATTTTAGGGTTTAGCCGACAAATACCCTAACGTATTCGTCGGCTATAGTATGTAATTAAAAAATTAAAAAATAACTATAGCCGACGAAATATTAGGTTATTCGTCGGCAAAAATCTTAGCCGACGAATTTTCATATATTTTCGTCGGCTAAAGTCTTTTGAAAATTTTACTCCAACATTGGTTTACCGCCTAAAAAATTTTGAAATTTTTTGACCTTAGCCGACGACTTTTCATATATTTTCGTCGGCTAAAGTCTTTCGTCACCATAGTAACCTGTTACATGACGAAACATTTTTTCGTCACCTAAGATAGCAACTTTAGTGACGAAAAACATATATCGTCACCTAAGAGAGAATACTTAATTTCGTCACTTAACCTCTCACTTACATGACGAAATCTATTTTCGTCACCCAACCTATCACTTACATGACGAAATGTATTTTCGTCACCTAAGTGCTCAAAACTTAGGTGACGAAAATATATTTCGTCACCCAACATATCACTTACATGACGAAATATATTTTCGTCACCTAAGTTAGCTCTAAGGTGACGAAAATAGTGACGAAATAATATTTCGTCACCTTACCTTACTTAGATGACGAAAATTGTCACTGAGGTGACGAAACCGGTTTCGTCACTAAAGTGTTCTCTTAGGTGACGAATTAAAAATATTTCGTCACCTTAGAACCTTTTTCTAGTAGTGAATAGACAAAGGGCCTCTGAAACCTCATGCGTGGACAGAACAGCAGGCGCAAGGCAAAAGGTGCCCAGACCATTTGTTCTTTCAAGCGGAGATTTGGCCTAAAAGTAGATTTTGAAACTCACCCTCGACCTAAGAGTAAATTTTAAAACTCATTAGAGCAAACGATGAGCAGGAGAAATGGTGGTTTCGCTTTAAGCAGGAACAGAAGGATGAACATAAGGGAAGAAGGATCCATGGTGAAGGGGCAGAAAGACTTGATCGATGTTCCAAACGCGGCCAGCGGATTCTCTTATAGAAAGAAAGGACTGTCTCCCTTTGACATGTGTCCTACATGCAGGGCTTTGCTCCGAGATTTGGGCCTTAGAGATAAGGTGAATACGTGAATCTATAGTGATTTCCTACTTTCCAAGCAAACAGTCATGTAGAGACCTTTACCCAATCTCAATGAAAGACTGGTTTTGAACCGTAGCAGTTTTTGTTGCTTAGTGAAAAGATTCATACATAGGGGCAACATAAAAAGTGAAGTGGAGCTAGACCAAAGCCTCTTGAGTTCCCCTTACAGCCTGGCTCGGTTCGTGTCTCCCAATGATTCACCAGCCAATCTGATATTCAACGATGAAGTGACCAGGTTCACTTCGCCAAATCTTGCATCAGGATACATACTTGCTCGCTACACAGTGAGTAAGGAACCCCTTAGACAAAACCAAGCTGTCTCGCGAGGTGTTTCTCCTTAACGAGATGAAGGTTGCGAGGACGCCAAAATGTCAACATCTTCTAAACTTTGAATTACTGTGACTTGTTCAATAAGGCATTTTCGCTTAAACCATCCAAAGTTCAAGGCCTAGAGGGCAATGTTTGAGCCAGTGGGTATTTTGGTCCATGTCTTTATATTTTGTTTACATCCAAAAATAATACTTTACTAGGCGGTAAAATGTCTAAGTGAATATTAATTACATTCTTGGTCCACGTCATACTGGTGAGCCCAAATTCTTTAGGTTTACAAGTAAACATCCCGCTAGGGAGATCATGCGAGCTGGATGGCAGAGTTCGCATGCGCAATGGATATCGCGTGGAATTAAAGAAATGGACCTCGCTTAGGCTAGGTGAGGCGACACTTCGCATGGGAGTGGAGTCCTAGGCGAGGCGAAGTACATATAGGCGAGGCGGAGTACATTTAGGCGAACTGGTCCGCGCAAGAGACTTTGCCAAGAAGGCGAGGAGAGATTGCTCCGCATAGGAGATTTCGCGAAGAAGCAACAGACGGAGTCCGCATGCACGTGATCACCTACATTTATCGTTGAAGACTCTTACAAGTCTTTGACATGCTTTGGGACAATCCCTGTGGCCCTTTTAAGGAAAAAACCTTTTAAGGATCGCGAGCTGCAAGGACCCGCTAGACAGAAACAGGCTTCAGGGACGCGCGAGATGGAAGCTAGCGTCAGGAGCTCGCGGGATGGTTTGAGTCCGCAACCTGCGCGAGATAGGTTTCCATAAAGACTGTGACACCCCGCGGGGTAAAGATGTCATGCAAAGTGTGTTATGCAAAATGGACACGCGTCACGCAATGGTTGGTTCACACGGATGAAGCAGTATCCTTATGGTATTCGGTTTCAGAGTCTAACTTGGAAAGTAATTATTCATGGTAGAAAGCGAACCACTATATAAAGGGGCTCGAAACCCTAGCAAAAGGACACAACTTTTACAACACAAATACAATACAAAACAAAAACCCTTCAACCTAGTTGATACCTCTTCGAGCCTCTCGAAAACCCTAACCCTAAGCGCACTGCCACCTAGGTTTCTCAGAGCCCTTTCGGACTCTACTCCGATCACCCTTGATCCCTCCTTGGTTGCTTTGGTCGCGACACCGTGAGTATCGAATCGCCCTGTGTTTGTAATTCTTCGTCTGCGAGGTGGCACCAGAAACCCGCCGCCTGTTCAAGAAGTCAAGAACCGACTCACCCCACATCATTTTCCTCGTCTGCGAGGTGGCATGCCCACTTCCGCATCTTTATTTACTTTTGGTACCGCTAAATACCTCTCCAATCCCTAACTGAGAATCGTGGCCAAAACAACTTCATTCTAGAGTAATGGAAACAGAAGAAACAAAGGAAGATCGAAATTGGGGAAGAAATAAAGGAAGTTGATAAAAATTTTAAAAATCAAATTAATGATATTTTTGAACAACATAGTATTATCACACAATCAAGCCAAATAATCTTTCATGTCCAAATTGGTCATTCCACCGATCGAAGCACAAGCCAACTTTGAGTTTACCAAACACTTTGTCACTACTTTTGCACTGGTAGCACTTGTAAAAAAACCATTTTATAAAACACCCAGTTACTTTACTTTTCAACCACTTATTCTAAAATAAGCAGAAACCAGCTTTTCTTAAAAGTCTGGCTGTACCAAACACATCCATATTGAAATGAAAAGAAGCTTCCTCAGGGTAGGAAAAACATACATTGTACGTGCTGGGCAGTTTTGCCAAACGGATCGGAGGAAGGAGCATGATTAATTTAACGGTGGATGGATGCTCTTGTTCGACATCTCTCTTTTGGTCTTTTGGTTAGGGTAGATGCATGTACATCAATCGCAGATGAATGAACATTATGATCTTTTTTCTTTTTTAATAAAGGGAAGATTTGGGTCCAGCCAAATCTTGCTAGGAGGAAGCAGGATCTTGATATGGATTTGTGTACATTTAGGAAGAGAGGGCGCAATGAAGATGTTGTGATTGATATGCCGCAAGCTCTGGTGTCATATGAACTCTCCTTTGACCTGGAGATGGTGTTGGCTCACTCTGGAGGGCAAATCACGGTGTCACCAGCTAAGAAAATTAAAGTTGGACGCCCTAAAGGTTCCAAGAACAAGAGAAGAATGGTGGAGGGCTCTATTGTTGGGAGAGGCCCCTTGAAGGCCAAGTAGAGGACTTTTGGCATTCACAAAGCTTTGGTGATGGAGGAACAGGTTGTGGTCCAAGAGAGTGATACACCGGAGACTGAGGTGTCCACTAATGAGGCTTGCTCTCCCTCTGAGGGCGGTGTGTTTGGAAAACCATCCTCTCTTTAGGATGGTTTTGGAAAGGCTGGAATAAGTTGAGGTACTCTCAACATGCCGATCTCTTTGAGTTGCACAATTATGGTTTACAATATTAAAGTTATTTAGCTGTGCTTAGGGTTCTTAAGTTTTAAGGTTCTTAAATTTTCTAGATAGGTTTGCATGACTCAATTTTTTCATAGCTCACCTTGTCACATCCCGGTTCTTAAGTTAATTTGCGGTTATTTACTTTTGGTATTACTTTGGCCTTTTACTGTTTTGAATAACCGTTTACTATTAAAGAACCTTAGAGTTGACTTTTTGTAGGAAACTTATGTTGGGAAAATTCTTTAAGGAAGTTATAGAGGACGTTAATACGAATCTGTGAACATGCTATACGTTAAAATCGAAGTTAGCATGTAAAAGTTATCAGGAAAAAAGGGTAAACTTTAGTTAGTAAAAGGTAAAATTTTTATTGGGTTTTAGTTTTTGTGTATTAAGGTGTTAGAACGGGTGGGAAAAGCCCAAAATATTCTCTCCCTTCTCTTTCCTCCCCCGCGTGCTCTCCCGACCTCGCCGAAATCCCTGCCTCTGTCCGCCGCCGTCCGGCCGAGTTAGGCTGCAAGGTGGGTATCGAATTGAAGCTCGAAGCATCTTCTACAAGTCTAGAGGTGGCAACCCGTGTCTTGCCGCCATGAAGGAGCAAGCTTGCTATGAAGTCACGGCTGTGCCGCGGAGGTGCTCTCGCAAGAAGTCCTTTTTCCGGCCACCAAAATCAGAGCTGTTGGTCTCGTTTTGAAGCCGAAAGTCCTGCACAACAAAACCTAAAAAGGTTTCAATCCATGTTGAGCTAGGTAAGGAGAATCGGGCATTTGAAATTTTAGGGTATACATTTGGATTTTTGATGTTTGGCTTTGATTACCCTAGTTAGGCTTGAAACTGGACTTTGTACTAGGTGTGGAAGTTGTTGTGCGTGTTGAGAGGGAGATTGTATCAAATTTTGGTGAGCATTGGAGGTCGCCAAAATCAGGCTGGCCGCCGCTGCTGCCCGCGTAGCAAATGGTAACGCCGCCTCTTGGGGTTAGTTTTGCATGTTTCTGAGTTTGTTATAATGAGAGGTGTAGGAAGTTTGTAATTTTTTGAGGAGTTTTGGTTAGGTTTGATATTTTTCAAAGATTGAAGATTTTGGCGGTTGTTAAAATAAGAATCCGACCATTTGATTTTTTTGGTTATGGTCCTAAAGTGCTAAAATCGATGAAGTGAGGTTGTAGTTGAAGTTTGGTGAAAATCTAATTAGCTTAACCGTAGCTTGATTAGTGGGTTAAGTGGAAGGATTTCAATGCTTAAGTTAAAGCATTTATTTTCCTAAATTTAGGAGTGGTTCTAAACATATTTATTGTGCCAGGATACGAGAGGGCCTCGCTTGAGTGACGATTCGGATATCGTCCGGCCTATGCCTAAATTTGTGAGTGGACACTTTGGTTTTTAATAAATATGCATGCAAAATTTTATAATTTATCATTTTATTTTCCGAGCTTATAATATAATTTCGGCTTATGAAATGATCTTGAAATTTATTTGAGTTTGATGCATTCATTAAGTGTTGGTCATGCTTTATGGATTTGAGCTTAGATCCTTAATTTGGTATTTGAGTTATGATATTCTTTATGATTTCCGGATTTAATTATGATTGTTTTAATTGTTGACTTTGAGATTTATAAAAGATTTCCGAAAATGAGATTTTCGGTCTCTATTATAATTTTATCGTTTATTTATGGAATATCAATCTTGACCTTGAGAAGGTATAGCGAGTATTTCGGATTGAGTTATTAATTACAGTTTTTACTTAATGAGTAAATCTCGCTTATAATTATGCATTTTATAATATTTTGACGTGTGAGATACGTCATTAAGTCTTATTTTAATTTCTTATGATAATTTTCAAGTACAGTTGGGAATCATACCATTCATATGACCTTGAGGAAGTTTTATGGATTTAAATGATTTCGTATGTTTTTAGTCACCATAGTATAAGGTCGCTCATATTTCATTACTAGCTAGCTTTATTAGCGGTCCTCACCATAGGTGAATCGAGCGCTTAGCGTGAGACGCAATTATAGCCTGGGAGGCACCGACCCGAGCATGGGAGCGAGGCTTGTTTTACATGATGATAACTCTTTCCCTTATTTTATTTTTCTCAGTTATGTATTTGATTAACCAGTGGGGCTGGTTTATCTCTTCTAACGAGATTTCTTTATTTGATTAATCAGTGGGGCTGATTTGTTCATTTTTATGGGTTTCTGGAATTTGAGTTATACAGTTTATCAAAGTTGCGTGCAGCTAAGTTTTTAAAACTGAAACGTGGGAAAATATTTAAATTACGTATTTGTTAAATTATTTAATTTATTTTTGTCCACTCACTCTAACGTTTTTAAATTACTTTCCCCTAGGCCCTTTAATTTTAATTGCCCAGTTTGCAGGATAAGTTTATTTGAGGTCGAGCGTACATGGAGTCGAGGCATAGTCAGATGTTGCTTACGTTGATTTTTTATTCATTGTGTTTTATTTATTATAGATGCTCTGATGACCATTTGAGATTGTTATTAGTTGAATAAGACTTGATGTATTTTGGGAGATGTTATGAACTTGGGGAGCAGGAAGACTTCAAGAGTTGAGGATGGATGATTTATAATAGAATTTTCTATCTGGAATTTTTCAGGTAAGAGTTGTCAATTTTCAAGGAAGATTATGCCGAATTTTCGGTAAATTTTCCTTGGAGGTGGAGCTTGCAAGATTTACTTCGGGTTTCAGGGTGAAATTCAGTGTGGGTCCTGACACACCTCGTGGGTGGATTATGTTTATGCTGCACTCCTACTTTCATGTTTTAATAGAATGACGTCCCTTTAAAAAAAAAAAAACAGAGAGAGAGAGGAAGATTTGAGTCTTTTAATTGTTTAGGGTGGATGCGTTTAATTTCCTTCTCAATAAAGACTATTTTGGCATGTCTCTAATTAATTATAAGAATGGTTCGTTTATATTATCGCTGATCATCCAATTGCTTCAACATTATTTTTTTTTTCAAAATAAATAAAGGGCTACTTTTGTTGAGAAATACTAAAATGGTGTCAACTGATCAACTGATCAAGGAGTTTAGGTTGAACTACCCCCTTGATACTTAACCTTTTTTTTTTTTAAGACCCCTTGTTTCTGTTGTTCAACTTAAAATAATATGTTTTTTTGAGCAATATGGAACTATATATGAACTAGCTAAATACTGTGTACGTAGTTTCACCTATTAACTTTGATACACACACAGCTTTTCTCAGCTACAAACGTCCGCACCAATGATTTTGGTGCGGATTTTCATTTTTGCACCACTTTTTTGTTGAATTTTCTCATCTCAACCGTTTAATATCTAAATAATATTGTGTAGATCATCTCTGCAAAATTTCAGCCAAATTGGTAATTGTTAAGGCCCTCAAACTCGAAAAACAAATGGACAGACCGAATTTTGTCAAACATGAACTGTTAATATTTATAACAGAAAAACGCAATTTTGAGGGCCTTAACGATTACTAAATTGGCTGAAATTTTACAGAGATGATCTACACAATATTATTTAGATACTAAACGGTTGAGATGAGGAAATTCAATAAAAAAGTGGTGCAAAAATGAAAATCCGCACCAAAATCATTGGTGCGGACGTTTGTAGCTGAGAAAAGCTGTGTGTGTATCAAAGTTAACAGGTGAAACTACGTACACAGTATCTAGCTAGTTCATATATAGTTCCATATTGCTCAAAAAAAAAAACATATTATTTTAAGTTGAACAACAGAAACAAGGGGTCTTCAAAAAAAAAAAAGGTTAAGTATCAAGGGGGTAGTTCAACCTAAACTCCTTGATCAGTTGATCAGTTGACACCATTTTAGTATTTCTCAACAAAAGTAGCCCTTTATTTATTTTGAAAAAAATAATAATGTTGAAGCAATTGGATGATCAGCGATAATATAAACGAACCATTCTTATAATTAATTAGAGACATGCCAAAATAGTCTTTATTGAGAAGGAAATTAAACCCATCCACCCTAAACAATTAAAAACTCAAATCTTCCTCTCTCTCCTTTTTTTTTAAAAAAAGGGACGTCATTCTATTAAAACATGAAAGTAGGAGTGCAACATAAACATAATCCACCCACGAGGTCATTCTAGTATCACAATATTATCTATATACTAGATGGTGGAGATAAGGAAATTCGATCAAAAAGTGGTGTAAAAATGAAAATCCGCACCAAAATCATTGGTGCAGACATTTGTAGCTGAGAAAAGTTGTGTATATATATATACACAGAGAGAGACAATGGCATCGGCAAAATGGCTTCTAAGTAATTACTTATTTCATTTCTTGAATAAGCAAGACTAACTTGTAGTTGGGAAATCAAGCAATATATGGAGTCTTCTACGGTTCTACCTAAGGAAACTTTAGATGACAAAATTATTTGAATATAAATCCAATGATTGCTTTGGCTACAGATAATTTGAAAAGCAGCTCAAGGAGAAATGTTTGACAAGTAGATTACCTGAGCACAAGTGTACGTTTATTCTTAATGAAAAAAGTCTTCACTTATTGGTAAGCGAATGTTCGAAGAAAATAAGTTGGTAAGAGATTAGTCACTAGTATTGCAACAAGTAACAATATGAATCTCCATGAATAATCACATACCCTTTACATACATATGAATCATTCATTAATTTTCTATTTTCTCTTATATTCATCTATCGAATAATTAATTCATTAATCGGAAATTATTTTCCCATGAAGAATTGTATGCAGGGGCGGAGCCAGAACTATAAGTCTAGGGGGGCCGAGATATAAAATACGAAAAAATATATATAAAATTTTAAATTGTCTGTCAAAATTATATGTTAATTAAAATTGAATTTATTGTTTTTGTTGATGTATATATATAGTTTAATTTATGTATATGTAAATGATTATATATTGAAAGTTTACATGCATGTAAAATGATTAGTTAATAACTAATCGATTATGGTGATAAATATGGCAAGATGCAACAAAAAAGGAGATTATATAGTCCAAAATATCAAATTAGTAATTATTACGTGACATATTATTACATAAAAAGGGGGGCCAGATTATACAATTGTAACCATTTAATCCTACAACAGTGGTGTAATTGACCATCATCAAAATGTGTGGAGGCCTGCCATGGCACCCCTTGGTCTTGTTGTGGCTCCGCCCCTGATTGTATGATTTTCACATATACTGTTGTACATGGTAGCTAGGATTCGTATGTTCCATATTCTCTCTACCTATCCAAAGTATGACAATCTTTTTAATTTTGGTTCTGGCAAATAGTCCATATCTTGCCAACTACAGCATATATAGACTTACTGGTCTTTGCTAATTTGAAATATATGAAAAATTGTATTGGAAACCCTTTGAATTAATGGTTAATTAATATTTCTAGTTTGATATTTGGCTCACCAAATTTTAGGTTTGACATTTTGTTACCAATAAACTTGTAGACTGGAGTAGCTGAAATGGAAAAGCCAGCAAAGCCCTATATGGGCAGAGAATGGAACATGACGGCGACCTGACGTCACTTCCGATGTGGATTTGTAGTAGGTGGAGGGTTGTCATTCACTAAATCACCAACCACAACACCGGTGAAACGCTGTGTTAGGTGGAGCTTCCTACGTGGCAGGATTTGGTGGCTTTTTGTTCTAACGTGTACCCCACACAACCAAATCCCGTTTCTCCTTACTTCCCTCCCTCACCAACCCCCAATTTTCACATCCTCTACAACCCGGCCCCGGTTACTTTCGTGGACTCCTAATTGTTTGATCACACGTGTACATTCTTGTGAGGTAGCTTACTATGAGGAAACTAATGGACACGTGTGATACGGTGATTGTGGGTGTTGGATGTTACGGTGACAGACTCGTTACCGAGAGAGTTGAGTGTGCTTGTATTTACGAGATAACTGGACGTTATCTACCCTTGAGAAATTTTAGCTCTATCACCTAGTTGTATATTACTTCCACCAAAACTCAAACCTAACCAGGGAGAAGGCACACTGCAAACCCAACCCAATCCCCACCTTCTCCTTTCTCTCTTTATCCAAACACCATTTTCATTTCCCGTTCGAACTTTCCCTTTCCGTCCGGCTATAGCAAAATGGAGAACAAACAAGACAATCACGAGTTCATATTCCGGTCGAAGTTGCCGGACATATACATACCGAACCACCTCCCTCTCCACACCTACTGCTTCGAGAACATCTCCCAGTTCCATGACCGCCCTTGCCTCATCAACGGCAACACCGGCGAGACTTTCACTTACGCCGACGTCGAGCTCACCTCCCGCCGTGTCGCCGCCGGTCTCGACAAGCTCGGCATTCAGCAAGGCGACGTCGTCATGCTCCTCCTCCAAAACTGCCCCGAGTTCGCCTTCGCGTTCCTCGGCGCCTCCTACATCGGAGCCATCATCACCACCGCGAACCCTTTCTACACTCCGGCCGAGGTCGTCAAGCAAGCCACCGCCTCAAAAGCCAAGCTCATCATTACTCAAACAGCCTACGTCGAAAAGGTGAAGGACTTTGCCAAACTCAACAACGTGAAAGTCATGTCCGTGGACGAGGCTTCCTCGTGTGATGAGGATGTGTTGCATTTCTCCGAGCTGACGTCGGCTGACGAGAGCGACATCCCGGCGGTGAAGATCAACCCGGACGACGTGGTGGCGCTTCCGTATTCTTCCGGCACGACGGGGCTGCCGAAAGGGGTGATGCTGACGCACAAGGGGTTGGTGACGAGCGTGGCGCAGCAGGTCGACGGTGAAAACCCGAACCTCTACTTTCACAAGGAGGACGTGATCCTCTGCGTGCTGCCGTTGTTCCATATCTACTCCCTCAACTCTGTGTTCCTCTGCGGACTTCGCGTCGGGGCAACGATCCTGATCATGCAGAAGTTTGAGATCAACAAGTTGCTGGAGTTGGTGGAGAAGGAAAAGGTGACTATAGCGCCGTTTGTGCCTCCGATTGTTTTGAACATCGCCAAGAGCCCCGACCTCCACCGGTACGACTTGTCCTCGATTCGGATGGTGATGTCCGGAGCGGCTCCAATGGGGAAGGAGCTCGAGGACACTGTCAGGGCTAAACTGCCTAATGCCAAACTCGGACAGGTAATTAATTTTATTAAATTCATTTTAACGTCAAAACGTTCTTATATAGTTGTTTTGGTTCTTTGTTTTGTTTTCTTGATGACAAAACGTTCATAGTTTGTTACAAACGTTAAAGCCTGTCTTTCTAAACTTTCTAAAACTTTGAGAGGTACCTCTTTTTTTTTTTGGAATTTTCGTATACACCCAATTTTGAAGAGTGGTTTTAAATAAAACCCACATAATATTCTTATCTCATAGAAATCTAAAATGTATCAATTATGATAAATATTATATCCTATTTTTTTTCTAAATTTTACATAATTTTCACCATTAAACTATAACATATTAATATAAAAAATAAGCTTAATTGATAATATCTTAAATATATTGATTATGAGTTTTTCTTCTAACACTAACATATTTTTGCAAGAATCATGTAATTTTCTTTATTTTTATGAAAAAAATATAGATTAAAGGAATTAATTCTCTAATCTATACATAAGGTAAAATATAATATGAATAAGATATATGATCTAAACCCTAAACCCTAAACCCTATACCCTGAATCTATACCCTAACTCTATACCCTAAACCCTATACCTTAACCCTATACCCTAAACCCAATTTTGAGTTTCTTCTTTTTAGGTATATTATCATGTCATGCCCTACTTAATAGACACATTAGAAACGTAAGTAGTAGAGAGTCAAATGTTCTCTCAATTATGATGGGAAATGATATAATAATATACCTAAAAAGAAGAAAATCAATCAAAGAACAAGAATGTGTACCGTACAATTAGATATTTTTTGACTATGTAGAGAGACACCAAATGTGAGCTTAGGAATGAAAAATATCATCCTGCTATTACAAATGACATCATTCTGTATATAGCATATATATATATATATATATATATATGAACTCAAGTTAGTAATAACAAGGTAATAAATTAAAGAATGTAATTGATTATGACAAAGTTAAATCCAACTAAATTTTAGCTAGTATTTGAGTTTCAAATTGATGCTAAAATTAAGAAATATAGCAAATTTAGTTTTCTACTGTCTGAAGGACAAATTAGAGAAACCGAAAAATGAAGAAAACTATTAATTATAGACATTTGCTCTATATGGTATGTTTATTTATGTGGAATGAGTGTAAAATAAAAGAAAAATATGTTTGAGTTTATCTTAAAAGAGATCTAGTATTTTGGGTTTTTATCTAATTTTTTTATTTTTTTGGGTTCTTTTGGTTTGTGGGGAAATAGATATTGGAAATATTTTTAATTGATTGGGGGTTGAATGGTGAGAGTTGACTGCTGTGAGATTTTAAGGTATTTCATTGGGGTGTTTTGGATTTGACTTTATTTATAAATACAGTTTGGTGTGTTATGATCGAGTTGGATATGTTTGTAAAAAGAAAATTCGGATAAGATTGCACGGTCTATTTTCACGTCGTGTTCCTTTATCAAAATAGGGAAATATGATACGTTTTGGACATTATTCGAAACATTAATTGAGATTTGGACCAGGACGCAACGATATGTGAGCATTTGTCAACTTCATACAATAGGAAAGATATACCAGATAAAAGAAGGAATCAATATCTATGTGGTGCATTAATACTCAAAAATGTGATGCATGTATTTAACTTTCACATAGATTGAAATTCTTTTCTCCCAATTTCACCACTAAATGTGTATAAGGAAAATGAAGATCAATATGTTCTTTTCTATTAGTGTAGTTTCATTTGGGATTGTGTTCTAAACTTTACTTCCATAATTCCCGAAAGGGTTACGGGATGACTGAGGCTGGACCAGTTCTATCGATGTGCTTGGCATTTGCAAAAGAACCGTATCCGATAAAATCAGGTGCATGCGGCACCGTTGTAAGAAATGCTGAGATGAAGATCATCGACCCCGACACCAACGAATCCCTTCCCAGAAACCAATCCGGAGAAATTTGCATCCGAGGGAGCCAAATCATGAAAGGTACTTACTAAACCACACCTTTCATAATTCAAAACTTTAATCTAGTGGTTTACTGGTCCATCATGGATTATAATTTAATGCAAACGTTGTTGTTGTCTACCGTTCAAACAATGTTGTTATTTTCTGTCTTGCATCGAACTTGGTCTGCGTCTATAGCTTTTGTCTTGTTTACCAAGTAAGATAGTGTTGGATTTTAAAGTGTTTACTTACAAAAATGTAGAATACGACTCAAAGTTTGTATATTCACAAGAAGTTATTTTTTTTGTTAAAATATACATAGCAAGTTGGTAAATTGTAATACTTAATTATAGACGGAGTTATATGTGAGAGGGGGAATGACTTTGTCTTCCTAGCTCGTTCATACTTATTGGAGCAATAGACCCTTTCTTAATGTCATTGTTATGCATGTCTACCTCAGTCAGTCTCCTTCTACGCGTACGCTAATTTTCAAATAATACCTAACTTTCATTTTGAAATTTAGGATATTTCATCATTTAAAATCCATCAATTCTAGATTATTGTCTCAAGTAGTTTGTTCCGAAGTATTGTGTAGTTAGAGCCATTTTATAAAATGTTAGGAAGTTTGAAGGTAATAAGTGATAATCATGCATCCTCATGGCTAGTGCACTAGTTGCTGTACGTTGTTTTGGCTATGGCTCTAGAATACACTTGCATATTGACAACACCTGCCGGTCATGTTTGTCACATTTATTTGGAGGTATTGAACACTTTCAGTTTCCACTTTTCGGTACAAAGGGAGTCATCGATTTTTACATGAGCATTTTGGTGTAATTAAGCCCTTAAATTAACAAATGCAGAAGATAAAAAGTTTACTAATTAGCCCAAGTCATTGGTGATGCAGGATACCTGAATGACCCTGAGGCGACTGAGAGGACCATAGACAAAGAAGGATGGTTGCACACAGGTGATATAGGGTACATCGACGACGACGACGAGCTCTTCATAGTTGACCGATTAAAAGAACTTATCAAATACAAAGGTTTCCAAGTCGCGCCGGCTGAGCTCGAAGCCATGTTGATCTCCCATCCCAACCTCTCCGACGCTGCTGTTGTACCGTAAGTTAATTAATTACCTCCTGCACAACATGACTTGATTTTCAGCAAATGTTGAAGTGAATTACTAATAACTTGATTACATTGATTGTGTTCAACCAGGATGAAAGATGAGGCTGCAGGAGAGGTTCCCATTGCATTTGTTGTAAGATCAAATGGTTCCAAGATATCTGAGGATGACATTAAGCAATATGTATCAAAACAGGTACGTTCTCTCTTCAATTACTTAGGTGGTTGAAGTAGTTATTATCTTCTACATATATAAAGCATCTGGGCAGGACTAGTTAGATGTTTAGTTTGAATAGCCGAAAGGTTAGCTTCTATTAATTCTCACATGTGGCATAAACGTTCTCACATCCGTTCCATGCAACACTACAGGTGGTTTTGTTCTGAGAACAAGTGAGAGATCAAATCTCTAGTAGGATGTTCTTATAATTCTGATATCAACGTGATTTCACTGAAATATCGGATGGAATTTATAGCCTTCAAGTACAGTTTGTTCGATTCATAGGTTCATGACTTACCTTCTTTCATGACATTCTTCGGTATCTCAATTCGAAAATATCCTTATCTTTACCATTTTCTGTACTTATATCTTCTGAATAGAACTGTGAGTCTGTGAGAATCATCATCAAAGAGTTTAAGTGATCATGATCGAGATATGTACTAGTTAAGAAAGAGGCAAATTATATATCAATTGCAAACATATGATCTAAAAACTGACGTACACGTATTCAGTAGTCGTCGAATTAATTGTTAAATCCACGTTAATTTGTGCAGGTGGTGTTCTACAAGAGAATAAGTAGGGTTTTCTTCACAGACAAAATCCCAAAAGCTCCTTCTGGCAAAATATTGAGAAAAGACTTGAGAGAAAGGCTGGCTGCAGGTGTACCTAACTAGGCTTCCAGCAACTACTACAACCACAGTAACATCAATTATCAAGTGTGATGAAGATCAAACGCCTATATATCAATGTTTTCGGCTAATTTTTCCTAATCGACAAAGGGAAAATGAGGATGGAAAGGAAAAGTAGTCAAGTGTTTCCATAATGGGGTGATTTTTCAAGCCTTTGTATGTACCTAGTTTCTTCCTCTCCGGGACCAATTAAGGAAAAAGAGAGAGAAGTTGTAGGCTTTATACAAATTTGTTTTATGTATAGGGTGTTGGAACAATTGAAAAATGGACTCATAAATGTTTGCAACTCTTAATGTTGAGTAATATATTTGTTCAAAATATAGCTTTCTCTTCATCTTTTTACATGCTGTAGTTGGAAAGATTTTAGGATCTGTTCCTTTTAAATTCATTTCCAGAGCACAATGCCAGCCATTCTGTACTTGATCAGTTGTTCTACTTTGCCGGGTATTATTCAAAGAAATTGTTGTTACGTGTTTGCTAACTCAGTTAGACATAGTATGAGAACCAAGATTCGACCACAGAGATATGGACGTACCTTGTAATTGACATGCATTATGTACCTGATATACAAGTGAAGAATCAAACGTAAAAGCAGTTGCAAAAAGCTGAGGCTGTTTAAGACCTTTTATATGTTCATGGAATTCAAACATTTCCCATTCAGTTAGTCTCTACTAAAATATCAGAAGAAACGAAGCTTTAGTTACAAATTGCATGAACATATACTCCGAATTAATTCTCTGAAATAACCCCCTATTATTTCACTGTTCTCATGTTTGTCTTGTATTACAATCATATGACTTCATGAAAGCATTCAACATATTAGTGAAAGGAAACCGCTAGTCTATGAGCTCAACAACTTTGCTGCAGTTTTGGTAACCAAAACATGTCCAAAGAAAACGAAATAAATAAAGTGCCAAAACTTTTCAAAAGACATCTTCTCTTCACCATCCTACCTATACCTGTACCAAGTTTCAGTTTTTACAACCAAGACTCCAAAAATATTTTGAAAATTAGGTGTCATAACTTTAGAATAGATCAGACCAAAAACATAACTTAAAAAAGATGCCTGCTTTACCACCCTACAAGAGTTGCAAAAGCGCCATCCTAATGTATAGGCCGTTCTTTACTTGTCCGAAATAGGCAGCTCTTGGATCCCCATCGACATCCAAAGTAGTCTGAATGACAGTCAGAGGTGTTAAAAGTTAAGAGATATTTTGATTGCCTGTTAAAAAGGGGCCAAAAATCTTATTTTAATTGCTTACGTCATCAAGTCTAGGCAGAGGGTGCATGACCACAGCATGCTTCTGCATCACATCTAAAACATGACGGTCCACAATGTACTTGCCTCGAGCGGCTTCATAGAGGTCGATTCTTTCTCCAAACCATTCACGATGAATGCAAGTTTGATAAAGAGCATCACACTTGGAAGCAACTTCCATCGAATCAGCACTTTCTTCCCACTCAACATTCTTTGATGTCAAATAATCTTTTATATCATTCTGCAAATGGAACATAAAAATAGGTGAGATTAAAATCTATGGGGTCATATAAAATCTATGGGGTCATAACTAGACTCCCTCCATTGCATTATGATACAATGAATTCAGCAAAACTAAAAGATATGCAAAATACCCTGTTTGGAGAGTTACCTTCATTTTAACCACACCAGGAGATACAAAATTGATCTTCACATCATTATACTTCGCAAGCAAGTATGCCAATGAGGGCACTGTCCTTCCATTAGCAAGATCACCAACTAATTCTCAAAAAAAAAAAAAAAAAGCAAGATCACCAACTAGTGCAACTTTAATTGCATCCAGCTTTCCTATCTCTCTTTCAATAGTGAACACATCTAAAAGAACCTGTGAACATAAAACCATAGAATTATCTATAACTGGATGAACGATTTAAAACTAACGGTAACTATCTCGCAGCATGGCTCAGATGTGAGACACAATCAATATACTCAAAGCCACATCTATAATTGTCATGGAAATTGATAAAACACCAGCGTCTATATCATTATAGAAGGGTTTATATCCACACCTAATTGTGTTTTCCTTCCAAACGTACTTCTCTTATAAACTTAAATGAAGGATTGCCAAATTTTGGTGGTTTCTTTCAACAACACATCCATTGATGGCTGTACAAATGATTTCAACACACATAGAACATAAGATTCACTATTTGTCAGTGAATACAATCACACATCCAATTCTTCATGGCTATACATACTGAATTTTACAAAAAAAAAAAAAAAAAAAAAAAAAAAAAAACGAGTCATTTAAATTAACTCTCCCAATCAATGGAAATAACTTTCGCTATACCTGTGTTGGATGTTGTCCAGGACCATCTCCTGCATTAATTATAGGAATGCCAGCAGTTGCTGCAGCTCTTTTTGCTGCACCACTTTCAAAGTGTCGCATTACAATTATATCCGAGTAACCTTCAACAGTTCTTATAGAATCTGACAAAATTTTTAATATAATTATCCAATTGTAGTAAAACCATCTCTTTGGAAATTTAATCATAAGAATAAGGAGATACCTTCAAGAGTTTCTCCTTTAGCTGCTGAAGAGAACTCCTTTGCACTTTCAGTAGTCAAAACTTCCCCGCCCAACCGTTTCATGGCTGACTCGAATGAAAGTCTAATTCTAGTGGAGGGTTCATAAAAGAGAGCAGCCATAAGATAACCCTAAAGAATTTGGCTTCCCTGTGAATTCTTCTCAATATACTCCATACCACGTGCAACTCCAAAAATAGCATTGAGAATATCTCTATCAAACTGTTGAGCTTCAATCACATCATCGAGTTGAAACTTCTTCCCTGTTGGAAAGGTAGATAAATTTTCAACTTTCAATGCACAGCACAGAATGTCATTCTTCTGTGCGAATTTTGCAGCCTGTTCACATTTTGATAATGCCTCATTGGGTAACAACCTTGACTGTGTTAGGTACATGGAGTCGAAGTAACCAGATTGTTTACAGATAAATCTCAGTAACTGCTCCTAAAGTCTCTATAGCACGTCGTTGTTTTGTGAAATGACATAATTCCTTGAGATGAAAATGAAAACAATGATGACGAAGCAGCCATTTCAATATGTAAACTTGACTCGATGGGATCAAGTCTGTCAAGCAAGTTGAAGCCTCTCTGTAAATAGCACAAAACTGGAAATAAATAACCGATTGCCTAGTAGTGCTTGTATGCTGTAAACATAGTTTCAAAATAGAGGAAACGTAAAAGAAATCAGCTAAGTTTTCAAATTATGAGAATTTTTCCATTAAAGCACAGGTCACGAATGATTAGTTCTGATCTTAAGGCAGTGACTTGTGCAGATGAAGAAGGTATTGAGCAGAAAAACAATAGATTTAAAACGAATTACAGTCACAAGGATCATCATAAACCTCCACAAACACCTTAAATACAAATCAAATATATATATCAAATGAAACAAATCAAACTGTATCATTAATTTATATATACAAATACAAACCATCTATGTTCTTTGTAATTATACAACAAACTGACGGCATGCAAATGGGTTTATGGGTATACTTTTGCTTACCCAACATGCTAGTTCATCTGAACGCTAACATGGCAGCATAAACGGACAAATAGAACTTGCAGCAATAAAACAGAAGCAACTTTCCTAATGTTCACAACTTTAACAGCTTTACAGTCTATAAGAATTTTTTGAAGGAAACCTGTCTCACCGGAATCTCAATCGGGCACAAACAGCGTCACTGGTCGGACTAACAACTCTCCAATGATTCCAACAAGTTGGGCTTCCAGTATTTGGGGATACAAGATTCGCCTGGAATTGCCAGAATATGCTCTCCTTCAAATCATCGTGCTTTCATGGACGTATAGTCAAGGATTAAAATATTGGTATCGGTACATATATCGGTCTGTTGAAAAAGGGAGATTTCGGATATATCGGGGATATATCGGGAAAACCCGGGAAAAAAATATCGGTATTTTGGGAAGAATTTTTTTCTGAAATATTTAATTTATTAGATTTATATATAAATATTACAAATATCAACTTCATCTACATCCAGAATGAGAATCTAGGTTGTTGATAAGAGTCATAAGACACACGCTGATCCACAAAAGTACAATAATCAGACCAAGACATATGACTCATATAGTACAAATTGTAGTGTTGAGTATGATAATCATATATGTCTTTGGAGCTGCCAACTGTTTCCCCTATAAGTGGATAGTAAGGATGATGAAAACTGGATGACTGATCACTGACTTCCGTGCATTGATTATAGCCATAAACATTATAGCCATATTGATTGTTGCCTTCTTGAGATTCATTTGAGGTTCCAGTCCTACTACCTAAACTGATAGAATCAAAACTTAGCGCAACTGAAACAACATCTTGATCATCATTTGGACCTCTAGTCCTCCTCCCATACATGGTATCCTCTTGCGCTCCATACCTAATACTTCTATAGCCATGATCATGGGAGGCATGATCGTAATTTTCTTCAGATGAAAAATTGTTCAATCCACAAACTGTAGAAGATCGTCCATGTACAAACCCGGTGCCAGTATTTCCACCACCTTTTCCGCTTCCACCATCTTCATCATCATCTGAACTATCCGGAGTTGCTATGCCGCCCCATGCATCATCACTGTCTAAATTATCTTTTGGGTTTCCAACAACTTCTTCAGATAATACCTTTTGTACGTTGATTCCATTGGCAATTGCAGTTTCAAGTCGAGACCACCACTCGTCATTGGGATACACCTCGAGGGAATTAATTACTTCTCTTCCGGATAACATTTCAATTTTTTACAGATATTTTTTTAATATGTCAGTGATATATCGAAAATATCATAAATGTCGGAGATATTTCCTAAATATCGGAGATATTTCCTAAATATCGGTGATATTTGATGATATTTCCTAAATATCGGGGAAATATCGTAGATACGGTGGAAGATAAGATATTGACCCCTAAAGATATATCGGTCTTTCGAAAAAGGGAGATATCGGAGGATATATCGGATATATCGCAGAGATTTTAATCCTTGCGTATAGTGATTAGTGAGCGGCTTTGCGTGTTTGATGGCCCTTTAGGCCCGAGGGCTTGAGTTTGAGACTGGGCCTACCAATTGGGTTGGCTAAACTTGTAAACAAGAATATGAAAAAGAATGGGTTGTGTCCACGTATTTTTTTTATTTTTTATTTTTTTAGTAACTTAATTTTTATTTTTTTGTAAATGTGTTAAGCAAGAGAAGAAAAATAGTGTATGGATTTCAATAATTTCACATCAAAAAAAAAAAGGGTCAGGGTGCTCTTGGATGTTCGGCAACGAGTCCCGGCTGAATATCTGTTTGATTTCTCTCCATAGATCTCTGTGAATCTGTTGTCCAAACATGAAAGTGCCACAGAATTTGCCGGCAGTGTGGTTATTTTGGTCACAGCGACAGACCCTGTGACGAGGGGCTGACTCCACTGTCGTCGTTGAGGACCATTGCTTCGGAGATGGATGTGGTGGCTTCTGTGACAGTGGAGAAGGGTCGTTCGGTGTCGGGATTGGAGATCATGGCTATGGGGGACACGTACTTGGTTGCGAAGTTGGCGGCGATGAGCTCTAGTTCACTGTAGCCGTCGAGGACCTATTGGGATGGCAGCTGCTGATGGGTTGAATGCTGGGCTGGATGTTGGTTTGGAGCTAGATGGCCTCGAGGCTGTTGGGCAGGTTGGACTTTCTAACAGTGCCTGTTTAGCTTCTGGGCTTGGATTCGAAGCTCAATTACTCTTGGATCACATTAAAAGGTGATTGAACATAGTTTTTCTTGTCAGTTAGTGATAAAGTGAACACAAATTTTTTTAGTTTGTTTTTGTAACACTCTTTAACATTACAACTACGATTATTTCGTATTTCAAGTAGTGTTGAATAGTGGAACCAAATAAAGCACTGAAACTGTGTTAAGTAATATAATGTACATGAAGCTGTGATAGTGAAGACCAAAGTTCTAAAAAACGCTGGGCGCTAGTCGGGCGGACAACGCCCAAAAGATTAATCGTGTTATAAAGTAAAGAAAAGATAGAGAGAAGACACACAAAGAATAGTTGGAGAAGGTAGAAGTCTCTTCATTCATTCTCATTAGCTTCTTTATATAGAGGTAAGGTTTACATCAGAGTACATAACTAATGAGAATTACGTGAACAATCATATATATTATAATATTTGTAACACTCCCTCTTGAATGTCCACCAATGAATGATGGAATTAGATGCGCTTAATGTTGTCTCATTAAAATCTTTGCCAGATAAGAAAAACCCAGTGGGAGAAAAATAACCCTGGTCGAAGGAGAAAAAGAGTACTACGCGCATATGTCTTATGTAACATACTTTTGGATGCTCCTCCTGATGAGAATCTCCCCTTGAATGTTGCAAGCTTCATACGTCGTAAATAACGGTTTGATTTGTCCATCACTAAAGTGAGACCATGCGTACTTTGCATATAGGGGCTCATCATGAAATTTCAAACCTGCAAAGTTATTACAATACCAATAGAGCTAGACGATTTCTAATACATCTTACCTCATTTAGTTATATGATCAAATTCATACACTAAGCAATAGCTAAAAAACCTAAGAAAATTGACATTAAAACATTGAAAAATCTCATGGTGTATCTAGCCATACACATTAATATCTTTGTGTAGTGATACGTCTCATATAAACTTTTTAAGAGTTCTAAGTAATTCATAACTTCGAGAGTTAGAATATGTAGCAACATAATGGTCATAATGTGTAGCCCGATCATAGTACTCATTGAGGCAATTTCGATCACGTTAGCTATAACGGAATGAGTATATATGAGTTAACATTAGACTATTTAATTTCATGAATTAGCTTCAGACTCTCTCAAGGATCCATGGATCAAATTACATTAGAATCATTCATGTACTTGAATCCTTTGAGGATTTGACAAGCGATCCGCTTGTAATGACACTTCACTTCTGGGAATTTGATTTATCAATGTGTCTTTAAAGACCCTTGTAATATACGATGACAATATGCAATAAGTCTCTCGTCCATGTAACACTGTACTTATAGAAAAGTATTATTCATATTAGGGCAGATTCATAATCCCATGTCTTTTGTAGACATTAAATCATAGTGATTTACTTCACTGTGGTAAATACCCTTTTATATCTGTAGGGTTAAAGGTCAAAGTATCTTTTCACGTTTCAAATATTTAGTTTCATTGGAATTGCCTCTATCTAATTTGGTCAATAATATGCTTTGTTGACATACATAATGAAACGTGGCATAGCATCGGTTAATACAGTTCTCAATGATCTTTGGTAGCTACCATTTGTAAATTGTCATAGATGATCATCATTCATAGATCCCACACATTCTTATATGCATGCATTTTTGATATTGGGTACCCATGCCACTTCTGGGGTAAATATTGTCACTTCTAGGACAAATATAATCTAGTGAATGTGGATCTTTTACTTGTAATATCATGTAGACCAGTAGAGGACTTGTATAATCTTCCATTTTCAGGAGCTTAAACTTTAGACCTGGTGGATACATTCCACTAAAATTCATGCCGTTATTCAAATGACAGTAGTCTTATTCTCCCCCTAACGGCGGCAAGACTGTCATGTTATGACCATACGTAAAAACACATTCAGGGATCTATCACTTTATTTAGAGTGAAAACGTTCATTGGCTGTTGGCGAACCCAAACCAAGTTTGAGGTCAAAAACTTAATATTTTTGAGTATCAACCATATTAATGTTTTGTTGTATCACCAAGAAATCGTTCTTTAATGGCGTACATTAAGCGTCATAGCCATATTAGAAACTATGACATTCTTTAATTATATTCTCTTCAAGAGAACCATGTTACTTGGATACACATACATCCCACAAATCAAATGGGATCAATATGGTTGTTCTTGAGGACTTTAAAACAAGTATGCGAACCCAAACCAAATTTGTGGTCAAAAACCTAATATTTTTGAGTATCAACCATATTGATGTTTTATTGTATCACCAAGAAATCGTTCTCTAATGGCATACATTAAGCGTCGTAGCCATATTAGAAACTATGACATTCTTTCAAGATATTGTTTTCAGGAGAACCATGTTACTTGGATACACATACATCTCACAAATCAAATGGGATCAATATGGTTGTTCTTGAGGGCTTTAAAACAAGCATGTGATTTTGCATATATATACTTTTGTCAGGATCTTTTATCAACTCATTTGCTGAAATATTTCTCAAAACCAAAATGAGACGGTGGATACACAACTCACATCAATTTACATTGTTCTTCAGGAACAATCTTACTCCCCCCCCCCCCAAATTTGATTGGAAATAAGCTTACTAGCTATCAAACATTGCAAGTGATTCCACACAACATGATAGGCAAAAGATAATATAACTTGTCATTCTATAAATAGTGTATTTAGTTCAATGAACTTCTGGTTCATGACATTGTATGTCTCAATTTACTTGAGAATTTGACGCAGAATATATAAGATAACAAAGATGACTTCCTCTTGCTCTCTTGGAGCCATCAAATGTATATGAAGTCAAAGCTTTAGATTCGAATTTATAATGTCATGACGATATTCTCATATTTTGTATATCAAACTTCGGGTTCAAATAATTTAAGTTCTCAAAACTTCAAGTTCGAGTAACCCAAGTGAAACTTCAAGTTCACCTTATAGTTTATACTCAAAGCTTCGGGTTTGAGCCTTTATCATTAGAACTTTGGGTTCTATCATTCCATTATTTTGAACTTCTGGTTCATAAACACGTTCATATCTTCGTCACATCCCAGGACCCTCTCCGCCGTAACACGATATTGTCCGCTTTGGGCCGACAGACCCTCACAGTTTTGTTTCCGACAGCTCAGGAGCAGCTTCCCAGTAGGTCACCCATCCTGAGATTGCTCTGGCATCATCATGCTTAACCTCGGAGTACCCAACCCCTCCGAAACTGCTGAGCCACCAAAAGGCCTCGGTGTTAGATTAGAGGTGGGCATGTACATATACAGCACATAACCCCTCTCCGTTTGGCCGATGTGGGATATTACAATCCACCCCCCTCAGGAGTCCGACGCCCTCGTCGGCACACTCGCACTACACGGCAAAGTGGCTCTGATACCATTTGTCACATCCTAGGACCCTCTCCGCCGTAACACGATATTGTCCGCTTTGGGCCGATAGGCCCTCACGGTTTTGTTTCCGGCAGCTCAGTTGCAGCTTCCCAATAGGTCACCCATCCTGGGATTGCTCTGGTATCATCATGCTTAACCTCGGAGTATCCAACCCCTCCGAAGCCGTTGAGCCACCAAAAGACCTCGTGTTAGATTAGAGGTGGGCATGTACATATACAGTACATAACCCCTCTCCGTTTGGCCGATGTGGGATATTACAAGGGGTGTTGACCCGAATGAATAATAATAAAATGTAAAGGAAATGTACCGTAATGAAAGTGCATAACAAAAATAAGAACATTGTAAAGAGCAAAACTAAATAAATTGTACATTGTGAACTTCTGGTTCCATTAACTTCATCAAATATGATCATCTTGTTGCTCTTCTCTAAATGTGAGGACATAATATCAAAATAATGTGAGGAACTTCAGACCCTCATATGCTTAGGAATCACAAGATGTGGTTTCAATGATATTTTATAACTTTGAGAAATATCTAGCTCTCGTTAATTGCATAAGCTATTAGAAACTTTAAGTCATAATTTGACTGTAGAGAGACTTTAGGTCCTTTATAGTCCGATCAAGAGATTTCAGGCTTGATCTTCTTGCTAATATCGATATCATGCTTCACATATTAGCATGATACGACAAAACTCAATAGGGAGTGTGGGATCTGTGTTTAACCATGTAGAAACAGTCCATGCCATATTGATTAGTATGTATACAAGAAACTAGATAACTGAAAATGTGAAACATAATATGATACTCAAATAGAAAACAAAAGCTTTGTGTGTCATCTGTATAGGACACTTACCCAAAACATTAACTGCGCCCTTGGATAGATAAACTAATGACACAAATAAAAACAATGTGCACTGATTGATTGCCAAATTCAACTCCACAAGATGTCATTTGATAAGCAATTCTGTATGGACGTCAATTAAGAACAAGAGAAGACAAAACTGAACTCAAGAAAATATATCTATTCATAAAGACCGATCAGCGGATATAGTAGAGCATGCATTACATATATTGGATAGATATCACTAAAAATTTGTATAATTGCTGCAGCCTATTGATCAATATGCGGTATAGAGGAAACAAATGACCCATTAACCAAAATCGAAGAATGGATATGTACAATCTAAATTCGGTAAATACAACAACATAATCATAAGAGGAAGAGATTGTATAACAGAAGTAAAGATGAAAATTGTATAGCAAAAAGATGTATATAGCATGGATATAAACACATATGCACAGCTTCGATTCATAGATCATGAGTTGGGCAAAAACCAATTGAGGGTGCTCCAACTACTCTTTGACCATCATTGAATCTTAATCAATATGAAGAAGCATGTGCTAGCATGTCAATGTATAGCTAGAGACTGAAGGAAAAATTCTAAAATTTTTAGGGTTTTTGACATTTAGGGTTTTGGTTGTTATTAACTTAAAGGTAGAATTGTGCTGATAACGTGTTATAAAGTAAAGAAAAGATATAGAGAAGACACAGAGAAAATTGTTAGAGGAGGTATAAGTCTCCTCATTCATTCTCATTAGCCTCTTTATATAGAGGTAGGGTTTACATCAGAGTATATAACTAATAAGTAATTACGTAGACAGTCATATAAATTATAATATTTATATCAAATCAGAGATTAATCAGATTTGTATTTTTGTATTTATTTTATTTTTAATAAAAAATAATTATATAAATAAATATATCAAAGGTGATATAATGTTTAAAAATACTTATTTGTGGGTCTAACAATTTATTTTAAGTAATGCTATGTGAACCATCTTTTAGAAAACCACCTAAAACCCACCTTCTGTGGCGGCTTATGTGGCATAGCCATATCATCAAGCATAATTTCTTATTTTTTATGTTTTTATTTTTTCTTAATTACAAAAATTTCTCTTTTTTTCTCTTTTCTTTGATTTTCAATGAATTTTAGCTATAAATTTTAAAAGTTGTTCATCTTTGAACTAAGTACAGTCACGTTTGTGTCTATCTTTCTTCTTCTTCTTCTTCTTTTTCACAAGAGAGTAGAACCTGACTCTTAATCTTACACCCTCTGGACAAGATCACGAATACATAAATATTTTCAAGATCACCCCTAAATCTATTTCACCAATTGCTAGAAGAAAGTTACAGCTTCCAGTAAGAAATATAAAGAACATATTTTTTTTCTTCTTTTTGTAAGAGTGATGTAAAACAGACATGGCTGTATGCAGAATGATATCGTGATATAAAATTGAAGGCCTTCACAAGCTAGTTCTGATCTTGCCACAATAACGATGATGTATGTTGGAAGTATTGGAGACGAATAGATCTCACATCAAAAAAGTGACAAATAAAATATAATTTATAAGTAGATGGATCTTATCCAATTGTATCTGTAAAGCCCCGTACCCAATTTTACCTATTTACTGGGTATTCTACGAGTTACTGTGAAATTAACCACGCTCGGTAACTTAGTAAGTTTGTAATACCCCGGAAATTTGATGTTAGTTTCTAATTTCATTTGGGAATTTTTGAGTTAGAAGTAGTGTGTTTTGAGGTTCGAAAGAAGAGCGGAAGTGTTCGGATGCATAAATTACCGAAAAGGTTCTTTTTGTTTCTTTAAGGGTCATAGAGTTGACTTTTTATCTTATGAGTTTCTCGAGAAACTTCCTTCACAAAAGTTGTAGAGCACGACGATATGAGTTTGTAGACATGCGGCATGTGTAAATCGGATGTCGTATGAGAAAGTTATCGTCAACAGAAGTTTGTGGCTTTACAGGATTTTGGGTTTATTAAGAAAAGTTTAGGGCTCCCATTTCATTATTTCCCCCAATCCATTTATTTCCCTCTCCTTCTCTCTCCTCGACCCTGAGAGAGTCCAAACTCTCCAGCCGACCCGACCCGGACCCTGTTGACCTGACCTGATTTTTCTGGCCGATCCAAATGACAGCACCGGTCGAAAAATCTTCCTCTCCTCGGCGCAATCCTCCCTGTGTTGGTGAGTGAGGAAGACTTGGGTGGATCGGCGCTAATCGAGCGCCACAGTGAGGGCGACGACCCGGTTTGCAACCTGACCAACATTCTCACCTCTGGCGGCGACGGTGGCGACGTGGCTTGCAACCGGTCGAGATAGAAGCCCTTTGGCGCCCTGGTTTGACTTATGGTGGTCTTGAAGCTCGACTCACAGCGTAGAGTTATGGTGGGTGGATTCTAACTTTTCAGCCAGTTTTCCGGCGTGCTCCGACCGATTTGGTGGTTACTCTAGGTATGAAAATTGCTTCCCTTGCCTTGATGTTCATGTTGGGTATAGTGGGTGTGCTATTGTTGCAGGTTTGTATGATGGTGTGTGGGGCCCACTTGTTGTCGTCGGTGGTGACGCGTGGTTACGCGTCCGGTAGGGGTTTGGGAGATCTGTAGTCCTTGTTTGGTGGTGCTCATCGATACGAGCATGTGAGCATGTAGATTGTAGGTTTCAGAGTTGCTTGAGCATGTTAGGGTTTTGTGATGTTCTTAGGGTGTGTGTGGGGCCCACATGGGACTGTCTGTTGCGGCCTGTAACGGCACGTCTGATAGTGTTATTGTTGTTGGTTGACTTGTTTAGCTTGTTTAAGTTATTGCGAGCATGTGGAGATGTTGGGTTATAACCTTGCAAGGCATTTTAGATTGTAGCTAGTTCAATTTTTGTGCGAGGTTGTTAAGATTATAAAAACAAGTGTAGAAGTTGTATTTGTTAGTTACTAAGGTTAACGTTTTTGTTGATAGGGTGACTTGTAGAGTTGGTTTTGAGTTAGACGCTTGCGTTTGTGCTTATGAAGAAGCAACGGGAGTTAAGGTGAGTAAAATCTCACCAAGGTCCACTTTGTGACCTATTTATTTATAGTAATTTTATGATGATGATGATGATGATTATGATGATTATGATGATGATAATGTTGATGAAAGTGTTGATGATGATAATGATGATGATGATGTTGATGATTTAAAAATTATGTTTTCTTTTGTTCTTTTTAAAATATATGAGTTTGATCGACAACGGCTCATGGTAAGTGAAAATAAGATTTCTGTTAAAAATATAATCTTTCAAATGGACATCTAAGCATGTGTGTGCCTTAGTGGTGATAATGTGTCTTAGTTGTGAATGTGTGCCTGCGTGGTGATTGTGTGCATTCGTTGTGGAATGGTGCCTTAGTGGTGATAATGTGTCTTAGTTGTGAATGTGTGCCTTAGTGGTGTTTGTGTGCATTCGTTGTGGAATTGTGCCTTAGTTGTGATTGTATGCTTTAGTTGTGGATGTTTTTTGCCTTAGTGGTGATTGTGTGTATTAGATTAGAAGCCTTCGTGGTGGACCGAGAACCAAGCCTTGGCCGGGTGATTGGTTACAGTCAGTATAGAGCTCTAGTCTGTCTGTCGGTACTTCATGGGGGATGACTAAGTGTTGACGAACTCATAAGTAAGAGTAGAGACATGATTGTGTGATATTCTTATGTGTTGTCATTTAAATTCTTTTCTTTGAGTATCTCCTGAACTAAGCTATCCGCATGAAATTCTTTAATCTTAATTGTACTATTTTTAGTGGAATTCCTGAACCATCATTTTTGGAGGATTTCATTTATGATTTGAGTGATTGTGAATTGTTGTGTTTTCTTAATTTCTTCTTTTGATTTCTCTTGCTTGCAACTGTTTTCCTGAATTTATTTTAATGCATGAACTCTTGGTTTACCTTATGTGTTGATGGGTTGAGTCCGTTGTTGTAGATTTACTCATACGAGCTTTTAAAGCTTACCGAGTTTGTTATTTTACAACCCGGTGCACCATTTCCATGGTATAGAGGTTGAATTTGCAGGTGGGGATTTCCAAGTTTGAGATGTAGGGACCTAGAAGCTGCTTGTTAGTAGTTTGACATCTTTATTTTAATTGTAAAATTGTAGTGAGCTCCTTAGAGTGTGACATTTACTTGACTTCCCAAGTTATGTAAGTGTCAGATTGTATTATTTGACCTTTTTATTTTTGTTATTATGCCTTGAATTTGGAATTTTTATTTATCTAAAATTTGGGGTGTGACAAAGTTAACACTCGAGTTTATTTTTGAGTTCTTCTTGAAATGTCAAATTCTTCTTTTAAGGTCTCGTTGTCAAGACTCACCCCGAATTTCACCCTGAAACCCGAGGTAAGTCCTGCGGGGACCACCTCCAAAGAAAATTTACCGAAGGACTTGGCAAACCTCCCTTGAAAATGGACAACCCTAACCCAAAAAAATTAAAGAACACTCTCTTAACCAAAATATAAATTCTTCAACTCAATCCAAATAACCGAAAAAAATAATACACAATATTTTTCGAAAGTATTCAGAGCTTCTACAAGAAAGACAACGGAAGCTGATAAAGATCCTAGTGGGTTAAACAAATAACCTACTGGCGAACAGTAGTGGAAAGATGGGTGACTATGCTCGTCGCCTCCTTCTAGACCCCACCCAAATTCTGCATACTGGGCATTTAAAAATGAAAGAAAAGCTCAGGGGAAAATATTTAATTACGTCAGAGTGAGTGGACAAAAATAATATCGACAAACAATAATATTCCCCAAGAAAACTTTAAAGGAAAACGCTATACAAGCGACAGCTTAAAAACTTAACTCAAAAACTCTATACTGGTGTCTAGCCTCTCTAGACTCCCAAACTTCAGAAGAAGGCCTCTCAAGCTAAAATTATAAATACATTAGCCCTTGTATGCTATCTATGAATAAGCTCGAAAAGTAGATAGTCATACCAGGCTACTACGCTCGCGTCTAACGCTCACGTCACCCCATAATGCCATTTTTCCTCATTATGGGGGAAACACACGAGTGGATATATATATATATATATATATACATGCTGAATTCTATGAATGAATACTAAAAATAGAATAAGCTCGTAAAGTAGAAAGTCGTACAAGGCTACTACGCTGGCATCTAACGCTCACGTCACCCCATAATGTAATTGTACCTCATTATGGGGGGAAATCATGTATAGCTAGTTAGTGTTTATTTATATACATATTATTCTCATAAATCTCTATATATGAGTATAATCTCCGAAATTCCTAACTTCGTTTAATTTCCAACAAAACAAATTATTCAACAAAAAAATATATCAAGTACATTGTTTAAAATAAAGGTCCACTCACAACTTAGGCCTAAGCCTGATGTCGGTCAGAGGTCTCCTCCGCTCGAGCCTCATCGCATCCTGTTCCAAAACATAAATAAATCATTAAATAAAATACTAACGCTTAAAGAAAATATGCATAATTAAATATGAGCTTCTCGCGCTCAACCATGCCTATCGTCCTAAATCTTATCTTCACTGCCAACCACAATTCTCCATAAATACCGACATCCTCAAAAATTACCTCCCAACGTCTTAATCATAAAATAATCCAATGGCCAGATTTTAACTTATTAATCCGCCAAAAATACCAAACTTTAACAATTTCCAAACCTATCCAAAACTCCTCCAAAAATTCTAAAACTCATTCCATTAAACTCTTCATAAAATTCTTCACCAAAAACATTTTCTAGGCGGCGGCGGCCGGCGATCAGCTCTGGCGACCTCCGATGCTCACCAAAATTTGGCAGCATCTTCCTCTCAACCTCCTCTACAACATTTCTAACTAACACAAACTCCAATTCTAAGTCTAACCATGTCAATCAAACGAAAACAAACAATAAAGCTCTAGAAATTTCCAATACCGATTCCTCCTTACCTAGCTCAATATGGAGGGAGCCCTTTGGAGGGATTGAAGCACGGGAGGAGGGCTTCCTTTTAAGCCAAGGCTCGCCGGCTATGGCGGCCGGAGGAAGGAGTTCTGGCAAAAAAACTCTTCCGGCAATCGGACCTTTCGAGGCTGATTCCTCCTTCACGGCGGCGCTAGGGAGGCTGCCACCAGTCTAGAATGGAAGCTGGGTTGGAGACCTATCGATTGGGAGCGGCGCGGCAGTCTGTGGCGGCCGGACGACGATGAACGAGCTTGGGAAAGATTTTTGGTTGGGAGGGAGAGGGAGAGCGAAAGAAAAGAAGGAGAAAGGAGTTGGGCTCGGCCCAGCCGGTCGAACATCACTTTTAACCCAATCCAAAATTCAACACCCCAAAATAATACCCCAATAAAAATTACCTTTTACTAGCCAAAATTTACTATTTTTACCGTCGTCATATTTTTCTCCTACGAATAATTCTTTCGAAATATTCGTCCCTCAACACAGCTCTAGGGACCTTAGAATTAAAACTCAATAAAGAAGACGGTAAAATTCTTATTAACACCATGCTAGTAAATAAGGTAAAATTTAATAGTCGGGGCGTGACACTCGGTGTCATAGTTCGCGTCGACACAGGTTCTCCGGTGTTTTCGGTTTATTTTCAGAGCTTTGAAGTATTTTCTACGATTTATTAAAGGTCCGCAAAAAGAAAATTTATGTTCTGAAATTGGAAAATTGTGGATTAATCTGGGATGTCATATCAATTAGGGTTTTGATCTTGGCTGTTGGATTAAGCATAAAAGTAAAGAGGGGGTTGACCTAGTCAAAGAAGCCCACACTCGGTTTGACCTTAGCTCAAACTTCTCTCTCCCTCTCTGACTGCCTCCTCCGTCTCTGCCACGCTCCGGCTAATTCCGGCCACCCTTGGCGATGAGACCACCTTCAATCTCTTCCTCTGCTTCTCTTCTATCTAACCCTGTCCATAGAACTTGATTGTATTCCGATTCAAAGCCAAACCGAGGGGGAGAAGGCTCAGTTGTTTTCCGGTGAATCCTCGAGATTCCGGCCATAGCATGATGAGTGGGAGGTAGGGTTATCTTCCTCTCTTCCTATTTCAGCTTCAGGTACCTTTCTTTTCCCCAAACCGTGGTCTAATTGAAAACCCCTTTTTCTGTTTTTTCTGGGTTTCGAGCTCTTAGCTCCGGCGAGTGCTTCAGGTTTTGTGGCTTCATGGTACCTCTTGTCTCCTTCCTAACGACCTACTGAGCACCAAGAGGTTAAGACGAACGTGTGTGGAGACTTGAGGTGTTGTTGCTGCTCGGTGAGAAGAACCACGAACCCGGAACCCGACAAGAGAACCACTGCCGGCAAGAGAAGCTTTTCTAACGTCTGAAGGTAATATTCTTGCTCCTTGAGTTGTTACGTTATTGCTGTGTTGATTGTGGTTTAAGAAATAGAAGTTTGGTTACTGAAATAGTGTTGTTGTGCTCTTGAATGTTGAGAACTTGGTATTTTAGAGTTTACGGGGAGGCTATGGCCAATTTTCCGGTAAGTGGTCGGAATCCGGTGAATTTTTCTGGCAAGTCGCTGGGATCCGGCAAAGCAGCAGATCCGGTAGAGAGGCGAGAAGGTAGTTTTTGAGCATCCTTTCTAATTTAAGTCGTAGTGCCTAAAAAGGAAAGTTCGGGTTATTATTGGAAACTTGCTAAGTTAGGAAAGTTTCAATTTTAGGAAACTTTCCCTTTTTGGAAGCTTCTTATTTATGGAAACCCTTTTGGGTGTCCTTAGTAAATTTTGGAAGTAAATTGGTTGATGTGTTAAAGACATGGAAATTGATTATGAATTTGATTCCAGGTTAAGGTTTTATTTAGGGGCAACACTCGAGGAGTTTTCTGGGCATTATATTGAGAAGTTTAAGCCTAATACTGTAAGTGGACTTTTGTTTTAAATAATACGCATGCAATTGGTTTATTGTTGATCAATTTCTATTGTTGGAGCATATGATATCATTTTAATTTGATGATTTTATTTATGGTTGGAGAATAACCGAAAGTCAGTGTTTCGGTGAATATATATATATATATATATATATATATATATATTCATAAATAGATATTTATGAGGATAGTATGGATATAAATGCTAGCTAGCCATACGTGTTTTTCCGCTATAATGAGGTAAAATTCCATTATGACGCGACATGAGCATTAGACGCAAGCGTCATAGCCCTATATGAAAACTATTTTCATATAAGGGATATGCACGTATATATACACTCGTCTTTTCCGCCATAATAAGGTAAAATTTCACTATGGGCGACGTGAGCGTTAGACGTGAGCGTTAGACGCAAGCGTTGTAGCCTTGTATGAATTTCTATGTTTCATATTTTTTTCATAGAATTCGTAAAAGGAATATGACGTGTGTAAATACATACATATATATACATAGTTTAGCCTGAGAGGCTCTTTATTATAAAGTATGGGAGACTAGCGAGGCTAGTCACGTGTTTGTCAATTTATTAAGTTAAAAGCTTTTGAGCTTGTCGCATGCAGTATAGCTTTTCTGACGAGATTAAATTTGGGAAAGCATAAAGACTTATTTCTTTTAAACTTTATTTTTTTCGTCCACTCACTCTAACGTTTTCAAATTGCTTCTCCCCTGGGCCCTTCGGTTTTAAATGCCCAGTTTGCAGGTTAGCATAGTTGAGGTCGGGCATACATGGAGTCGAGGCATAGTCCATCATTTAGTTTTCGCTTATATATATATATATATCTTTCCTTCACTGGTAGAATTGCTCTGAACCTATGATTTGGGTGGTTATGAGATTATTTTCAGATTAGTGATTAAATTGAGAGGTGTTGTGACTTTGTGGAGTACGAAGGCTGCAGGAGTATAAAGTTAGGTTTGGATTTTTAGAAGTGTTTGCAGGTGTTGTATAAGGAAGGGTTGTCCATCTTCAAGGGAGGTTATACCGAATTTTCGGTAAATTTTCCTTGGAGGTGGTCCTCGCATGATTTACTTTGGGTTTCAGGGTGAAATTCGAGTTGGGCCATGACAGTTGGTATCAGAGCCAGGTATCTGATTCCTTCCTTTTCTTAGTACTACCTCATATAGTTAGTCATACTTAGTTTCTATATAGTGATGGTCCGACCACGACGGATCCATTAGCATTATATGATTTAGATGCTATGTGTTGATTAGATTTGTGAGGTAGTTGTTTTTATCTTATTTATGGACAGTATTGAGCCATAAATGTCACGCCCCGACCCTTAAATTTTTACCTTATTTAATAGCATAGTGTTAATAAGAATTTTACCGTCTTCGTCATTGAGTTTATAGTTCTAAGGTCCCTTGAGGTATGTTGAGAGACAAATATTTTGAAAGAATTATTCAAATGAAGAAAATGTGCCGACGGTAAAAATGGTAAATTTTAGCTAGTAAAAGATATTTTTTATTGGGAAATTATTTTTGGGGTGTTAATTAGTTGTGTTGGGTTTGATTTTTGCAGTGGGTTTTTAAGTAGGGGACCGGTTGGGTAAAAGGCCCAAGTCTTTTCTCTCTCTCTCTCCTCTCCCGCACCCGAACCTCTCCCTGCCGAAAATTTTTAGACTTGTTCGCCGCCATCCGGCCGCCCCAGACCGCTGCGCTGGTCCCTTTCAAACCAACGTCCTCTCCTCTTCCTTCCTAGGTAGGTGACCAAGCCCCTAGCGCCACCGAGAAGCCGCAGCCAAGCCCGAAAGCCCCGACTGCCGAAGTTGTTTTCTCGCCAGAAGTTCCTCCTCTGGCCGCCATAGCTAGCGATCCTTGGCTCAAAAGGAAACCCTCCTCCCGTGCTCTAATCTCTCGAAAGGGCTCCCTCCATCTCGAGCTGGGTAAGGAAAAATCGGTAAAGGAAATTCTAGGGCTTTTATGGTTGTTTTCATTTCATTGACATAGTTAGGCTTAGAATTGGAGTTTGTGCTAGTTAGGAATGTTGTTGAGGAGGTTGAGAGGAAGATGCTGCCAAATTTTGATGGGCATTAGAGGTCGCCGGAGTTGGCCGCCGCTGAAAAAATGTTTTTAGTGGGGATTTTTATGAGGAGTTTAATGGAATGAGTTTCAGAATTTTTGGAGGAGTATTGGATAGGTTTAGAAATTGTTTAAGTTTGGTATTTTTGGTGGATTAATAAGTTAAAATCCGACCATTGGATTATTTCATAATTAGGACGGTGAAAGGTGATTTTTTAGGATGTCGGTATTTATGGAGAATTGTGGTTGGCAGTGAAGATAAGATTTAGGGCGATAGGCATGGTTGAGTGCGAGAAGCTCATATTTAATTATGCATATTTTCTTTAAGTGTTGGTGTTTTATTTAAGGATTTATTTATGTTTTGGAACAGGACGCGATGAGGCTTGAGCGGAGGAGATCTCTGACCGACATCAGGCTTAGGCCTAAGTTGTGAGTGAACCTTTATTTTAAATAATGTACTTGATATATTTTATTGTTGAATAATTTGTTTTGTTGGAAATTAACCGAAGTTGGGAATTTCGGGGATTATACTCATATATAGAGATTTATGAGAATAGTATGTATATAAATAAACGCTAACTAGCTATACATGATTTCCCCCCATAATGCGGTACAATTCCATTATGGAGTGACGTGAGTGTTAGACGCCAGTGTCGTAGCCTTGTACGACTTTCTATTTTTCGTATTCATTCATAGAATTCGTACAAGGAGTTAGCATGTATATATACCCACTCGTGCGATTCCCCCATAATGAGGAAAAATGCCATTATAGGGTGAAGTGAGCGTTAGACGCAAGCGTCGTAGCCAGCTCGCGTGTAAGAATCGTACGCGGAGTGGACTTCATAGCTCGCGTGTAAGAATCGTACGCGGAGCAGACTCCATAGCTCGCGTGTAAGTATGGTACGCGGAGCGGACTTCCTAGCTCGCGTGTGAGAATTGTTCCTGGAGCAGACTCCATAGCTTGCGTGTAAGAATCGTACGTGGAGCAGACTCTTAGCTAGCGTGTAAGTATTGTACGCAAAGCGGACTCCTCAATTCACGCGTTCTCCTTATGCGCGGAATGAGCTAACTCAGACGAAGCGAAGCAAACTCAGCTCGCCTAGTAGTGTCATTCTTTCCACGCGAAGTGAATTCAGCTCTCCTACTAATTTCATTACATATGCGCGAGGCGAACTCAGACACGAGATCCATCACACATACATTTAGCTGAAATCGTAACGGGGCCATTCTATTCCAACTAAATGACCAAAATAGCAAGTCTCAGATAAGTGTGGGCAACATAGCAGGACATCTGCAAGTCCCGGATAATCTCAATCTCCGAATAAACGCCTGAAGGGAAGGAACAACTGTTACTTGATATTCTTATTCCCGAACACAAACCTAAAGGAAGCATGCGTGCGAACTAAGGCATGCATACCGCCCTGGAAATATTTCAGCAGGAAGCAAAGGTTGAAATAACTTAGCCTTGAGAGCTGTAAGTCCCTTGTACGGCTCCTGAAGAGCGGGAGTTGGGCATGTATGTATCATTCCCTTCACACGGAGAATAGTGGCCTGATAACCCACACGGGGATTATACCCCGCGCTCAAGCAACAACAACTAACGTGGAACAGCTCGCTACCTTCCATCGCAACAATAACCCGTTCAAACATGTCTTGAGTACAAACTTGGGGGGACTATGATCGGGTACCCGTAAATAATTCAGCATCGCGGGTCATTTCTTCAAGTCCCCACACAAGACGTTTCTTGAACGGGAACTTGGGAGGACTTGTAGTCGGTAGTCGATAAATACCTCCCATGCCCCGCGATATTACGAAGCTCAGCATGAGGCAGATCAAACAGGCCTCATCCTAGATGTTATAGCAGTCTGGGCCGGGAGGGAGAGACTCCATAAAAGGCCAAGTTAATAGACCTCAACAGTATACTTGTCCCACATCGAATAACATGCAAGGCATAAGTCAACGCGGGGCTATAAATACAATGGTGAAGTCAACCAAAATGGTAGGAAACATCTCCTAGCATTTAATACTTACCTACCAATAACTGACTTTATCATCAGAGAGAGAAAGACCGGAAAATCCCGGTCGGTCTCCTTTTGCAGACAAGAATGACGGATCACATGCGGCAATTTCTACGAGGTCTACAGAATCTAGTGGAAACAGTGATGGTGGTGAATCTTGAGTTATAATGGATTAAAGATGGAGAAAATGGGCAATGAAGAAGAATAATTTTAGACCCTTAATTTTATGGAATTATTTATTGAAGTTTTAATGTTGAATGGGAATTAATATTAATTATTGTTCAGGACGTGAGGAAAATCATTTTGAGGAAGCCGATCGGTACTTATATATATATATATATATATATGTTAACTAGCCATTATTAGCGGCTACTCACTATAAGTGAGTAGGGCGCTTAGCGTGGGACACTATTATAGCCTGAGAGGCTCATCGTTATGGTGAAAATATTTTTATTTGTAAATATTTATGGAAAATCTTCCATGAATGACATGCAAAATATTTTTCTAATGAAAAGTATGGGAGAGCATAGTTTTGATTTCATTGCTCTATATTTTTGTTATTTATTTTTGTCCACTCACTCTAACGTTTTAAATGCTTCTCCCCTGGGCCCTTAGTTTTTAAATGGCCAGTTTGCAGAGTTCGGTTCGGCGAGGATAGGAGGTGTGTCATAAATCCCCACCTCATCCAGTTTTCCCATATAGGTTACCAGTTTAACCTATTGTGTTGATTCTCTCATTTTCCTTGTAGATGCTCTGATAATTATGGGATGGTTTAAATGTGTTAAGAGCTGATGAAAAAGATTTATTTGTTTATGTTTATTTGAGAGATTATATTAATGGATATTGTTTAGGAATTATTGTGAGTTGGGTTTGATGACCTCGGTTAGGGTTACCCATTATCAAGGGAGATTTCGCCAATATTTTCGGTAGAATTTCCCTTGAGGTGGGTCATGCAGGATTTATTCCGGATTTCAAGGGAGAGATTCGGGGTAGGTCCTAACAATTGGTATCAGAGCATTAGGTTGTCTGATTCCTGTCTTACTATATCACTATCACATGTGCTTAGTAAAACTTAGTGTCATGAGGGTGATGGTCCGACCGCGGCTGATCCATTAGCTTATGAATGTATGCTAAGTGTTTATTGAGTATATGGGTAGTGTCTTTTTCTTGTCTCTTGTGCTAAATATTTTATTCTCAGGTAGTATGCCTCCTCGCCGAGCACCTAGGCAGAATCCTCCAAGATGGGAAGATGAGGACGTACAGGGTGATTGGACTAATGCCATGGAGCAGTTCTTTCAGCGTTTTAGCACTAGCATGGCTGCCAAGAAAAATTATGATAGAGCCTACAAGAATGGTGGTAGAGCGTTTAAACGTGCTGTTGAGCCATTGGATTCTCAGAATTGGGTAGAGACCATCGAGAAAATGTTTACACAGGTGAGATGCCCAGAGGATAGAAAAGTAAGCTTGGCTACCCAGTTTTTGGAGAAGGAAGCATCGCATTGGTGGCTTGATATGAGTAGAAGTATGGGTGATGCTGCTAATCATATGTCCTGGAATCAGTTTACAGCTCTTTTTAGAGAGCGTTATATTAGTCATGCTCATGTCAACCGAATGTGGGAGGAATTCTTGAGTCTATAGAAGGGTGATGACATGACATTGATGGCTTTTGAGCAGTGATTCCGAGAGTTGTCCTATTATGTGCCTGATTTGGTGAAGACTGATCAGGAGAAGATTTATCAGTTCACTAAGGGCCTTGGTGGTATTTATGCAAACAGGATGACAACAATGCCATATCAGTCCTTTCACCTGGCCGTGATTTTTGCTCTGAATATTGAGGCACAGGAGTTGGCAGCTGGCCGTCTTCGTGATTCTGGAGATTGTGGCCTGGGTTCATCAAAGAAATTAGCGTCTACCTCTGGTTCTGGATCATCTTATGGTAGTGGACATGGTAGCAGTTCGAGTTCTGGCTCTGGTTTCAAAGGAAGGTTCAAGAGGCAGAGCGATAGATCCTTCAAGAATTTCTTTGGGCGACAGTTTGGACGATTCAGGAGTGGATCGAGTAGCAGAGTGGGACTTCTGGTGGACAGCCTTTTCAGTCTGGGCATAGTCAGTTTCAGCCAGGGGGATGTTTTCAGTGTGGTCAGCTGGATCACTTCAAGAGGGATTGCCCTCTTCTGACTCAGGGAGCTACTTATGCTCCTACTCAGGCCATGGGTCAGTCTTCAGCTAGTGCTTCTGGTAGTGGTACTCATGTCATTGCTTCAACCAGAGGCAGCTTTCAGCAGGGCAGAGGACAGAGAGGTCGTCCTGCCACTACCCAAGCTAGACTCCATGCCATGACTCAGTAGGAGGGACGTACTTCCCCAAATGTTATTATTGGAACGTTGTTAATTTTTGCTTTTATATTGATAGACCCTGGGGCGACGCATTCTTTCAAGTCTAGTAGATTTTCATCTCTCGCCAATGTGCCATCATCGCCATTTTAATGCGAATGGCAGGTTTCTTTGCCCTTCGGTGATGTGATGAAGATAGATTGGGTATTTAGAGGTTGTGAAGTGTTGGTGGAGGGTCTTAGTTTCGAAGTTGACTTAATTCCATTAGATATTGTGGAGTTTGATGTAATCTTGGGGATGGACTTTTTAGAGACACATAGGGTCATGATATATTGTTTCCGGAAAATAGTGGTGTTGCGAAGTCCTGGGAAGCCTGAGGTTACATTTTAGGGTGAGCGAGATGTGATTCCCAGTTGTTTAATTTCAGCTATTGTCGCTAGGAAATTATTGAATAAAGGTTGCCAGACTTATTTGGCTCATGTGGTGGATACTAGGAAGGGAGATGTGAGGATGGAAGATATCCCTGTAGTTAATGAATTTCCAGATGTTTTTCCGGATGAATTGCCTGGGTTGCCTTCTATAAGGGAGATAGATTTTACAATTGAGCTGCTTCCGGGAACGGCACCTATTTCTCAACCGCCTTATAGAATGGCTCCTGCCAAATTAAAAGAGTTAAAAACTCAACTGCAGGAGTTGGTGGATAAGGGTTTTATTCGGCCTAGCATGTCTCCATGGGGTGCTCCAGTGTTGTTTGTCAAGAAGAAAGTTGGCACCATGAGACTTTGTGTGGACTATAAGAAGTTAAATCAGGTTACGGTGAAGAATAAATATCTTTTTCCCTGTATTGATGGTTTATTCGATCAGTTGAGGGGTGCCACCATCTTTTCAAAGATTGATTTGAGATCGGGATATCATCATTTACAGATTCAAGAAAGTGATATAGCCAAGACTTCTTTTGATCACGTTATGGTCATTATGAGTTTGTGGTGATGCCATTTGGACTTACTAATGCACCCACTGCTTTTACGGATCTCATGAATAGGGTGTTCCGTCCATACCTTGACCATTTCATGATTGTATTCATAGATGACATCTTGGTGTATTCGAGGAATTTGAAGCAGCATGCTAAGCATTTAAAAATGGTATTGCAGACTTTGAGGGAAGCTCAGTTGTATGCGAAGCTTAGTAAATGTGAGTTTTGGTTGGACAAATTGGGTTCTTAGGCCATGTGGTTTCTGCAGAAGGTGTTAGTGTGAATCCCCAAAAGATAGAAGCGGTGAAAATTTGGAAGAGACCTTCTAGTGTGACTGAGATTCGTAGCTTCTTGGGGTTAGCAGGCTATTATCATCGTTTTGTTCAAGATTTCTCAATGATTGCCGCTCCTCTTATAAGATTGACCAGGAAGGGGGTGAAGTTCGAGTGGTTTGAGAAGTGTGAGTAGAGCTTTCACGAGCTCAAGGATCGCTTAACTAGTGCTCCTGTTCGAGCACTCCTTGATGATAGTGGGGAGTATGTGGTTTATTGTGATGTTTCTAGGCAGGGTTTGGGTGGTGTGTTGATGCAGCATGACAGAGTTATTGCTTAAGCTTCTAGGCAATTGAAGCCGCATGAAGGGAATTACCCCACCCACGACCTAGAGCTTGCTGCAGTGGTTTTTGCATTGAAATTATGGAGACATTATCTCTATGGAGCCAAGTGCCAGATCTTCACCGACCATAAGAGCCTTCGATATGTGTTCACTTAGAGGGAGTTAAATATGAGGCAAAGAAGGTGGATAGAGTTGATCAAAGATTATGATTGCACTATTGAATATCACCCTAGGAAAGCTAATGTAGTTAAAGATGCTCTTAGCCGCAATCCTTCTATGTTTCTAGCTTATTTGAGGACGGTTTGGGTCCCTCTTCTTTATGAGTTAAGAGCTTCAGGAGTTGAGTTGTCGGTGGATGAAATTGGTGCTTTAGTAGCTAGTTTTCATGTGAGACCAGTTTTGGTTGATAGAGTGCATGAGGCTTAGCATAATGATCCCTCCATAGTTCAGTTGATAGAAAGAGCACTTAACGGGTCAGCAGTGAATTTTTCTGTTAGGAGATATGGTGCCTTGTTGTTTAAAAACAGACTATGTGTTCCGAAGACTAATATGGAGTTGAAACAAGAGATAATGGAGGAAGCTCATAGTTCTGCTTATGCTGCACATCCTGGTAGTACTAAAATGTACAGGACCCTGAAGGATTTTTATTGGTGGCCAAATATGAAGAGGGAGATTGCCGCCTATGTGAGCAAGTGTTTGATTTGTCAACAAGTGAAAGCTGAGAGGCAAAAACCTTCTAGTCTGCTTAAGCCATTGCCTATTTCGCTATGGATGTGGGACCACATCACCATGGATTTTGATTTTAGTTTACCTCGTACCCGTGATGGGCATGATGGTATTTGGGTGATTGTGGATCGATTAACAAAATCTTCACATTTTCTACCAGTGGGGAAGAAGTATTCATTAGATAAATTGGCGGAACTATATGTGAACAAAATTGTGAGACTCCATGGTGTGCATGAATCTATAATATCGGATCGGGATCCCAGATTTGTTTCTAAATTCTGGGGAGCTTTGCAGGCAGCTTTGGGCACTCGATTGCACTTCAACACAACCTTTCATCCTCAAATGGACGGCCAGTCTGAGAGGACTATTCAGACCGTGGGAGACATGTTAAGGTCATGTGCGATGCAATTCAGAGGAAGTTGCGATAATAATTTGTCCTTGATAGAATTTGCCTACAACAACAGTTTTCATTCTAGTATTAGTATGGCTCCCTTTCAAGCACTTTATGGGCTGCAGTGTCGTACACCTCTATGCTGGAATGAGGTGGGAGAAAAGGAGTTTTGTGGTCCAGAGATAATCTAGGACACAAATGAGAAGATCAAGGTGATTAGAGATAGGCTCAAGACGGCTCAAAATAGGTAGAAGAGTTATGCGGATAACCACAGAAAGGACCTTGAGTTTCAAGTGGGGGATTGGGTATTTTGGAAACTATCCCCATGGAAGGGCGTAGTATGTTTTGTTAAGCGAGGAAAGCTTAGCCCGAGGTATATTGGTCCTTATGAGATTATAGAGCCGGTTGGCACGGTTGCTTACTGATTGGAGCTACCGTCAGAGCTGTCCAGGATACATAATGTTTTCCATGTGTCCACGCTTCACAAGTATATTGCCAATCCTTCTCATGTCTTGCAAGAGCAGCCACTTAGTTTGAAGAAAGATTTGACCTATGAAGAGGAACCGGTTCAGATTCTTGATCGGAAGGAGTAAGTGCTTAGAAATAAAACAATTTTTCTTGTTAAAGTTCTTTGGAGGAGTCAACAAATAGACGAAGCTACTTGGGAACTGGAAGAGCAAATGAGGTAGCAATATCCTTATCTCTTTGAGTGGAGAATTGTCACACCCCAGTCCTTAAGTTATTTTACAGTTACTTACTTTGGTATTCTTTTAGTCTTTTACTGTATTAAGTAACCGTTTACTGTTAAGGACCTTAAAGTTGACTTTTTCTTCCGTTTGGAATTTGGGAAAACTTTCTTCATGAAAGTTGTAGAGGACGTGATTACGAGCTCGTAGACATTCTACGCGTTAAAATCGGAATTAGTATGGAAAAGCTATCCTCTAAAAGGAAAATTTTTGTGTTGGTAAAATAGGGGTAAAAATTTAATGGATTATTTTGGTTGGGGTTTTTGAGTTGGACCGGGTGTGGGAATCCCAACACCCGTTTCTCTCTCTCTTCTATCTCTCTCCCTCCCGCGAGCGCACCCCGACTCGTCGGAGACTCCACCGCGCCAGTCACCGTCCGGCCGCCAGGGACCGCCGGACTGGTCCCGTTCGGACCCCTGCCACTTCCTCTCTCTCCCTGGGCCGGAGATCATGCACAGGTCGTCGCCGAGCGGGAGAAATCCGCTTCCCCGCTGCTGACTGTCTCTTCACCGGAGCTCCGTCATCCGGCCACCATAGGCCGAGATTTTTGGCTCAACTTGTAGCCCTTGTCTAGGTGAGTAATCCCTCCAAAGGACTAGGCTTAATTCAATCTTGTTGTTGAGAAATGTATAATTGAAGTTCTAGGGCTCAATTTAAGGTTTTGGTCCGATTAGCCTAGTTATGCTTAGATTGGATTTTGTGCTAGTTAAGAAAGTTGTTGTGCGGGTTGAGGAGAGGGGTTTAAAGAAGTGTAGTTTGAAATTTTTGGAGGAGTTGTGATAATGTTGGAGATTTTTCAATGGTTAAGGATTTTGGCGGTGATTAGAATCAAATATCGGTAGTTGGGTTAACCGGTTTTAAAATGCGTATAAGGTTAATTTTTGGTTATCGGTGATGGTGGTGAATCTTGAGTTATAATGGATTAAAGATGGAGAAAATGGGGAAGGAAGAAGAATAGTTTTAGACCTTTAATTTTATAGAATTATTTATTGAAGTTTTAATGTTGAATGGGAATTAATATTAATTATTGTTCAGGACGTGAGGAAAATCATTTTGAGAAAGCGTCGGGACGTCGGCAGGCATAGTCGAGCACTGTCAGTTGACCTTTTATTGGAATGTCTTGCATGCAATAAAGTTTATTTAATTTTCAAAGACATATTGGGGATTTTATAATTTCTTTGACTATATTGGGAATGTCTTGCATGCAATACAATACAGATTCCATGATGACTGATGCCTCATGCTGCCTATTAATAAGAACTGCAAAAGAAGAGGAAAATACAGAAAATCTGGTACGGCTTAAATGGCCTCACAATTTAACCCTGCAAAAGATTGTCAATTGTAGTATAAAGAAGCAAGGATCGTTCATTGCCAGAGATTGAGAGTATTTAATTTCACACACAAATAATGTCACAAAAGTGTCTACTGTTCCTAACTAACAGCAGACAAAAATATACTTAACTACCTAACCTACACTACTCAGAAGAAGATGAAAATTTATAGACCTAAACTAGACACAGAGAAGAACACACACACAAAATTTCAGGGGATTTGAAGTTCGTTTACTATATTAAATAAATCACGAAAAACAGAAGACAGAAGAATAAGAAAACTAGATTGATTTTTGTAGTTTGAGAAATAAGATAGAGAAGAGGTTAGGGATTTAGGAAATTCACCACCAAATATGCTTCAAAACAAAGTCCACACAACCAACATTCCAATTAACATGCTATGAAAAGGTTTAACCAAGAATAAACCGTGAACACACTGCATAAATTCTTACTACTTCCCTTAACTACTTATGCAAGATGAACACACCATTACTAAGCCTTTAGAATAACCAACCAAGGTATAGACGCTATCCTATCAACAAATTATTCTAAGCATTAAGATCAATGGAAGTGATTGAACAAGTATGCAAAACTAGTGTGGGACGCCTACCTAGCATGCAAGTCTCTCTATTTGGTTTCACCTATTGTCCTATAGGTTTTACTACTATGAATTAGGAGATTAAACAACCTAATTCTAGCCCCACTTACAAGTTTATAATGTCCTATGTATGCATCCATGAACATAAACAAGTAAGAGTTCCCTATAAACCAAAACCAAACAAACAATCCATAACTAAGTAATTACGAAATCAAGGTTGTAAAACAAAGTTTATTGCATAATTCGGGGCTTCAAACCTCCACCCCTAACTAAGATAAACTAGCCACACATCGTTGTAGAAATCACACAGAGAAAATAAATTCAAAAGTTAAAGATTACAAAAGGGAAGAAGAAAACTGTGAATGGAAGGAATGACGATGATCTTGGCGACTTCCCCTTGATGAATTCTTGTGCGATGCAGCAACGTGAAGGCTCTCTTCCAAATATGACGGCTTCGAGTCGTGCTGGTATTAGGGTTTTGCTTTAAGTAGTCTCCAAGTCTTCAAAACCTCCTTTTCAGACTATGTTTCCTTCTTTGACTAGAATCAATGTTTGGGCTATCTTTTGAATGTCTTCTACATATAATCTGGGCTTGGCTTTTGGGAAAATTATATTAATGATGTCACTCTTCAAAATCGTGTAAAAACCCCCCAAGAAAGCTTCTCAAAATCCAGCCCAAACATTCCTCGAACTTGACTGTTGTACAGCTTTTCCGGAACTGCTGATTTTCTGCCCAACTTCGACACTTCATAAATCCAAGATGCCATCACCGATTTGGATGATTCTTGAGTCAAAATTTATCTACAAATGCTCCTATAAAAATCTGGGCAGTCATCTTGGTGAAACCATTCTCGGAACCACATGGAAATAAGCCTTGAAAACTGGAGAAAATAATCAGAAACTAGTTTTCAGCTTTTTGTGTTTGAAGCTTCTGTTTTGGTGAAGTGGTTCCATCGCCTTTCCTTGATATTTTTGACCATGTGAGTAATCAAACTCCATCCTTGACATCTCTACTTTGTATTGGAAGCCTTTCTTGCATCACTTGAACACATATTTGCATTATCTTGCTTCACGAAGTACCTAAGAAAATAATAAAGTTAAAATGAACTTTTTAAAGGAAAATAGCTAAGTTAAATGTAAAGGTTAAACTATAAAATCATCGCATTTTATGCTCCTATCACTTTCCAAGAGGACCCTGTCCCTTTTGACCTGTTCAACGAGGTCTGTGACGCTTTGCTGGATGGTATCGACTTTCGAGTTGAGAGAGTCGAACTCTTTCTTCAGTTGGAGGATCGCCTGGTCGGTATAAGCCTTCTGGCCCTCAACCATAGCCGCTAGGTGAGCATCCATTGCTGGCTCAATGATGTGGAGGATTTCCTCCGCAAGCAGAGTGGACCTTGTGTCTTGGTTTGTGACCATTGAATTGGTCATGGTTATCATGCGCGAATCTGGATTTTCAAATCTCGCGAACGTTTTTCATTTGCAAGACCGTGAGCATATTGCTCGATCTTAGCTTAGAAGAGGCAATATGGATACTCCTCTGCCTTTCTAATGGTGGATGACGGAAAATACTACTCCGGTCCCACTGGGCATGTCAATGGTTTGGCCACGATCTTCTGTAAGGATTAGAGAAGTACTTAGTGGTACCAAAAGTAACTAATGGTGTCGGGCGTGCCACCTCGCGGATGCGGAATGAGGGTGTGCTGATGCTGGACTTCAAATCAAGCGGAGGGCTCCGGTGCCACCTCGCGGATGAGGAATTACAGTAGCTTGCTTCTCCACCTGTGATCAATACTCATTGTTCGTAGCGAGCAGAGCAACAAATTGGGATGGTAACTGGGGTGAGTCCGAACAGGCTCTGAGAACTAAGGTGAGATGCTTTAGCACTGAGTTCGACTAGGTCGATTGTATTTTTGTTGAGTTCTTGTTGAGTTGTGTGCATTGTAGTGTGTGTTTTGTGTTGTGTCCTCGAACTCCTTGATATAAAGGTATTTTAGGGCCACAGGTATTGGTCCAAATCATGTCAAAGACTTGTAGAAGTCTTCAACATTAAATGTGGCGTAGGTGATTCATGCAAATCCAATTAAGGAATAGAGTTCTTAACTAACACATACACCTCCACGTGTGTGCGGACTCGTCTTCTTGCTTTCTTCACAAAGTCTCCTACACGAAGCCATCTCGCCTCGCCTTCATGTTTTAGGACTCCACTTCTACGCGAAGCCATCTCACCTCGCCTTCATGTTTTAGGACTCCACTTCTACGCGACGTCATCTACGCGAAGTCCATTTCTTGACACCATGCGAACTCTGCTATACAGCTCGCATGACCTCGCTGGCGAGCCATCACTTGTGAATCCAATTATTTTGGGATCGCCGGTACGACGTGGACTATGAATTTAACTAATATTCACTTAGTCATTTACTGTCCAATAAAATATTAATTTGGGTGTAAACAAGCTGCTCCCGCTTATTCTTTATTCATTGTTTTTCTTTCATTATTAGATATATTCTGATAATCTAGTTAATAAACTTATTGAATGTCTTTGTTGTTGGAAGTGAGATTCTTTTGGATTAGTATTTGATATTGTGGGAGATGCGATAAACTTGGGGAGCAGGAAGGCTCCATGAGTAAAAGGTTGGATTATGATTTTAGAAGTGTGTTTGCAGGTGTTTTTTGGAAGTGTTGTCCATTTTCAAGGGATGTTATACCGAATTTCAGGTATCATCTCCTTTGAAGGTGGTTCCCCCATGATTCATTCTGGATTTCAGGGTGAAATCCGGAGTGGGTCATGACACGAAAAGATCAAAGTGCCCTTCTCACAAAAATGCTTGTAACGTTTTCCTTACAACTCTATTTGACAAACCGTTTTCGCCCACATCTCATATCGTCGTGTTCTACTTTCTTGTGCCAAGAAAATAATTTTTGAAAATTATAAAAACATAATTTGTTATTTAGGAGATGCTAATTATCGATAAAGACGATTTAAAATTTTCTAAATGCATTTAACTAAATGAAAGTATTTCCAGGTACAGAGTATTACACCATGGATAATCCTAATCACGTTTGCTCCCCTGGGCCAGGGAGCTTTCTACTGCCCCGTTGATCAAAAAACCAAAACTACAAAAGAGATTTCGCAAGCGAGGTGGCGTCAGAATTCACTTCTCTTGGAATCTAGTTTGCAGTGAACTTGTTGTTTACGCCTAAATTAATATTTTACTAGACACTTAATATCTATATGAATATTAATTAAATTTTTAATCCATGTCATACCGGCGAGCTCAAGTTCTTTAAGTTTACAAGTAATGTCCACCAATAAGGCCACGTTAGCTGAGTTATCCAATCACCGCGCGCGGAATGACTTCGCGCGGACTACAGATCACGCGCGCTTAGTAGACATCACGCGGAATATGGATCTCGCACATTTAAGGACTTCGCGCGTTTGTGATAACTCACGCTAAATGACTTCGCGTGGACTACGGATCTCGCACGCCTTGCTGGAAATACAGGGCTCCACACTTAATGATCTTGCACGCAGAATGACTTCGCGTGGACTACGGATCTCGCGCGCCTTGCTGGAAATACAGGGCTCCACACTTAATGATCTTGCACGCAGAATGACTTCGCGCATAGGCGAGGTGCAATAGTACTTCGCGTAAAAGTCTTAGGCAAGGTGGAATATATCAAGGCGAACTGGCGAACTGGCTCGTGTGAGATACTTCGCTAGGAAGCCACAGGCGGAGTCCGCGAACACCACATTAATCGTTGAAGACTTTTACATGCTTCGGGCCAATCCTTGTGGCCCTTTTTAATATAAAAGGCCCTTCTAAAGCCTGCGAGCTAGAAAGGCCCGCGAGATGGAATCAGTAGCCCATGCGGAGTGTGAAAACTGGATAGGTGTCGCAAGATGGTTGGTTCACGCGGGAAAAGCAGTGCCCTTGTGCTATTAGGGTTTCAGAGTCTGACTTGAATTCTAAGCCATTTTTCTTCTGCCGCAAGTCAAACCACTATATAAAGGGCTCGAAGGTTTACAGAAAATGACAACTCTCAATACAACAAAACAATCAACTACTCAACAGAAGTATACAAACCTTTAACCCAATCACCTCCAACGCTCCCCGGAGCTCTGCCTTCGCTTCCCTGTTGAAGCGACACACACAAACTTATACAACAACTTAGACACAAACTTATACAACAACTCAGAGACAAACTCTTTACAAAACTGAAACCCAGTTACCTTTCGAGCTATTCAAAAACCCTAACCCTAAGAGCGCCGCCGCCTAGGCTTTTCTTAGAGCCCTTCTGGACTCTCCACCGATCTCCCTGATTCCCTATTTGTTGCTCTGCTCGCGTCCCGCCGTGAGTATCGATCGCCTTGTGCTCGTAAATTCCTCCTCTGAAGTGGCACCTGGAAACCCCTTCCGCCTGATCAAGAACTCCCCCTATCTTTATTCACTATTCACCTCTGCTCTGCGCGCGGATGATCGTGGCCAAAACATTGGCACACCCAGTGGGACAAGGAGTACAAGCGAGACATCATAGGGAAACCAGGAAAACCTGCGATTCCACGCCATGGTAGGCTCTCCACCGACCCAAGACACAGGTTCTGACAAAAGAGCATCATTGACCTAGCTGAACAGGTCAAACAAAATAGAGCCCTTTTACAGGCCGACCAAGACAAAAAGATTGACCTACCCAATGAAGACTACAATGGGCATGTCCTTGCCGAAAAGATTGAACTGCCTAGCAGCCAATCTAAAGGTGAAGATTTTCCTTTGGACGGACCCACGTCTAAAGAAGCAACTACTTTGTCAATCAATGACAAAGAACCTGAGGTCGAGGCCGGCGAGATTTTGGATAATCATCTTATCTCAAAGATTGGTGGTGTTCCTCAGGAAAAAGAGCCTGAAGATAGGACAAAATAGTCCATCTTTGAAGAGGAAATTGGTTCGCACACTAATGATGATGGCGAACCACAAGTTCGTATGAAAGGTGAACCAGGCGCTAGCTTTCCTATGCAAGACTTATATGCGGACACAGGTCCGCCGCATGGGGGGCAAGGCGGAGCTCGCCTTCTTTCTTTAGTTAACCATCATGATCAAGGGCATGATCAACTCAAGCTTTGTCCAATTACTGGACGTGATCAAGATGTTGCCCCAAGTATTGATTGGCGAAGTGAAGCTGGGATAATGGAGTGGCACAGATTTGACGAACTGTTGACAGCCTTCCGCAAGCAACAAGATGCGCAAGCGGTTGCTGAAGAAAATGAAAAGGCTTTACAACGCCAGAATATAAAGCCTACGGTTGGCGAAGATTCTTCTTTGGATGAACTTACGTCCAAGGAAGAAATTGCTTTGTCAATCAATGACAAAGAATCTGAGGTCAAGGCCAGCGAGAGTTTGGATAATAATCTTATCCCAAAGACCGACGGTGTTTCCTAGAAAGATAAGCTTGAAGGTAGGACAAAACAGTCCACCTTAGAAAAAGAGAGCGGGTCAAACACTGATGGCGAACCATAAATTCGCATGAAAGGTGACCCGAGCGCCAACTTTCCTATGCAAGATGTATATGCGGACACAGGTCAGCCGCATGGGGGGGTAAGGCGAAGCTCGCTTGCCTTCTTTATCAAGTCATGACAAGCCAAATGAAGCTAGACCAGAGCCTCTTGAGTTTCTTTTTCAACCTGTACACGCGGGGCGTCAAGGCTGGCGAGGTCCGCTTCTCCCAATGATTCCTCTCGCCAATCATATGTTCACTAGCGAGATGACTCGGTCCATTTTGCCAAACCATTGTCATATTAAGCTTATCTATATATGGTGTGGTGGTATCCCTAGGCCAATCCGTGGTTTCACATTGCTATATACTTGGAGTCTCTGCATGCAAGTTTAGAGGCCTAAAGGGGACTTTGGTTTATGTGCGAAATACGTACACGTCCCATATATGCATATGGTTGCAAAGAGGGTCGAGCCACTGACTTTTGTTGATTTTGCATGTGATTTTGACACAGAGCCAACTTATGATGAATACGACGAAGACAATATGTTGGTGCGTCTATCTCGTAATCATATGCCACAAGAGTTCAATCCCAGTAAAGCTCTTGATAAGGTGAAAAGAGACCAGCAAGTGGTTCTCTTCCTTGACCAATGCGTGGTTATTCCTAATAAGACCATACAATATGACATGATAGTTGGCAACAAGGCAGATCTCAACATCATAAGATCCACAAGAATGCAGTTGAGAATCATGCTTGGTCAAACCACAAGGATATATGGGGGGCAACGAGACGTACCCTACGCAATACCTTGCCCAAATTTTCATGTTGTGACACGGAACAACTCTGCTCAACACTTGGAAATTTTCAACAGCGACAGTCTCACGTTGGAAACATGACGACGTCGAGACTTGGAGTGAAGCATTGGTAGCCTCCCCCGTGGCCTAACGACGGGTACCTAATCAAACTCTAACCCCTTGCTTTTCTATGCTCCTAGCTTCTAATTCAGTTTTTACTTCTGTTTTCTTTCATTTCCTTTCTTTCTCGCATTAGAAAAAGAAAAAAAAAATCAAATAGCCAAAAACACCAAAAGAAATCTTTGGTCTTGCTGAAATGCAAGACAATGTTCTTACCTATATCAGGCTTGAACTTTACCTTGAAGCCTATCCCTGAGGCTTAACGACAATAGGCATTCCACATGCCTTCGAGTTACTGTCAACGAAGTCAGTTCAGAGAGGCAATACAACTAGTTTGGCATTCTGAAATGTTGCAGTAGCCACTACTGAACAGTCAACTTCGTGGACTCCACAAGAATGATACAGGAGGAATTAGCTGGCATGCCTTATACCGACCGAAAGCCCTAGATGTCTATTTTCTAGAGGATTTTACGGTTTGTCATTCTGACATTCCTAGAGAGAGTTATGGCAGTTTGAATGTAGACGGGTCAGGATATGGCGAGTTATGGCAGTTTCCGCTTAAGCTCTACATCGCTGCTGCTGACTTATCTATTGGTGGACACTTGGCACAAGACAATGAAAACAGAGTGGAACATGTTGTTTGCTATCTTAGAAGGGTGTTAACCAATTGCGAGACGCACTACTCTCCAATGGAAAAGTTGTGTCTCACCCTATTTTTTACGGGTTGCAAGCTCCGCCACTACATGTTAGCATTTACCACGGTGGTGATTGCTCAGTCTGACCTAGTCAAATATATGCTTTCTTGCCCTATCTTACAGGGACGCATAAGAAAATGGATATTGGCTTTGTCTGAATTTTCTTTGCAATAAGTGCCACAAAAGGCAGTTCAAGGACAGGCCATAGCGGATTTGCTCGCTCATCACCCACCAACCAAACTAACAGCATTTTGCGAGTTAGAGTTTGCCGTTGTGTCCTTGACTCCGTGGACTCTATACTTTGATGGGTCATGTACTGAACTTGCTACAAGATACGCGCGAATTTGCAATGCGCATTTTCAATGTGTTTTCATGACCTCGTAGCCTGCTATCCTCATTAGGGGGCATCGGTACCACAACTCCTTCCCTGGGGGGGCATGCTAAAGTTTTGATGCCCTTCATTCTTCTCCAGAAGCTTCGGCGAACAGACATCAAAAGTGGGGGGCATATTGGGGTGGTTATGTGTTCCAGTTATTTCAGATTTTAGATCTTCTTCAAGTGTCTTAGTCATTATTTGGGCCTATCCCTGTGGCCTCCAAATCTCCAAGGTTGGTTCGCCATCTTTATGCGGCCGTTTGCCAACTCCTCTATTTGCCTCTCACTGGTTCGCACTGGGGGGCAGCGAAGTGCATGGTCTCTAAAAATTTTTCACGATTATGCGGCCGTTCGCCGACTCTTTTGCTTGTCTCTCATTGGTTCGCACTGGGGGGCAGCAAAGTATATAGCTATTGTCATTCCATATTTATCACAAATTTGGTTCGTCATCGTCAAGAGCTCGCGAAGGGCCATTTTTGGAATCTATTCTAAGTAGATGTCTAATCAAGTTACATGCATTTGCTCAAGATACATCCATGCGAGCTACATTCGCTCGTAGTATGTGCAATGTACTATGTCTTCTGAGTGGAGCAGGCGAAGGCAGAAGGAATGCAGGCGAAGGTAGAAGGAATGCAGGCAAATGCAGAAGTAGTGCAGACGAAGTTCAAATCCAAAGTGCCTAGGCGAGCCGAACAGCAGCTTCGTTACATTGCCTTGCTGGGTGCTTGGGTTTCAAGGCCTATTCACAGGTTTGTCTCCTCACACTCATTTTATGTATGACCCGAGCCAATACCAGTTGCTTTGGAGCAACATGAACATAAACCTCTTCAGTCATTTTTGACATTCATGACTTCAAGGCTGTGGGGCAATGTTTACGCCTAAATTAATATTTTACTGGACAGTAAATATCTATGTGAATATTAATTAAATTCTTGGTCCATGTCATACCGACGAGCCCAAGTTCTTTAAGTTTACAAGTAATATCCACCAATAAGGCCAAGCGAACTGAGTTATACAGTCACCACGCGCGGAATGACTTCTTGCGGACTACAGATCACGCGCGCTTTGTAGACATCACGCTAAATACGGATCTCGTGCATTTAGGGACTTCACGCGTTTATGATAACTCGCGCTGAATGACTTCATGCGGACTACAGATCTCACGCGCTTCGAGGGAAATATAGGACTCGCACACTTAATGATCTCGAGCGCGGAATGACTTCGCGCGTAGGCAAGGCGCAATAGTACTTCACGTAAAAGTCCTAAGCGAGGCGAAATATATTAAGGTGAACTGGCGAACTGGCTCGCGTGAGATACTTCACTAGGAAGCCACAAGCGGAGTCTGCGCACACCACATTAATCGTTGAAGACTTTTATAAGTCTTTGACATGCTTTGGGTCAATTCTTGTGGCTCTTTTTAATATAAAAAGCCATTCTAAAGCCTGCGAGCTAGAAAGACCCGCGAGATGGAATCAGTAGCCCATGCGGAGTGTGCAAACTAGACAGGTGTCGCAAGATGGTTGGTTCGCGCGGGCGGAACAGTGTCCTTGTGCTATTAGGGTTTCAGAGTCCGACTTTAATTCTAAGCTATCTTTTTTCTGCCGTAAGTCAAACCACTATATAAAGGGCTCAAGGGTTTACAGAAAAGGACAACTCTCAATACAACAAAACAATCAACTACTCAACAGAAGTATACAAACCTTCGACCTAGTCACCTCCAACGCTCCCCAGAGCTCTGTCTTCGCTTCCCTGTTGAAGTAACACACACAAACTTATACAACAACTCAGACACAAACTTATACAACAACTCAGAAACAAACTCTTTACAGAACTGAAACCCATTTACCCTTCGTGCTACTCGAAAACTCTAACCCTAAGAGCGCCGCCGCCTAGGCTTTTTTCAGAGCCCTTCTGGACTCTCCCCCGATCTCCCTGATTCCCTATTTGTTGCTCTGCTCGCGTCCCACCATGAGTATCGATCAACTTGTGCTCGTAAATTCCTCCTCTGAGGTGGCACCTGGAAACCCCTTTCGCCGGATCAAGAAGTCAAGCCCGCACACAAGCTTTTTCCTCGTTCGCGAAGTGGCACGCCTGCAACACTCCCCCTATCTTTGTTCGCTATTCACCTCTGCTCCGCATGCGGAGGATCGTGGCAAAAACACTTGTTATCAAAAAAGGAGTTGGCGTAAAGCAAACTCCTCCTTAAACGTGCACATAGAATGCGTCGCCTATATCTTTCTACTACTGGAAAATGGCGTATGATATGTGTCACGTTTTCTTAAAAAAGTGGATGGAGGTATCAAGGGCGTCTGGTGCGGCTAATAAGCTATTGTGTTTATACTCAAGAGTGTGTTTACACCCAAATTAATATTTTACTAGACAATAAATGTCTAGGTGAATATTAGTTAAATTCATAGTCCACTTCACACCGACGAGCCTAAAATAATTGGGTTCACAAGTGATGGCCCGCTAGCGAGATCATGCGAGCTGTATAGCAGAGTTCGCATGCGAAAAAGACTTCGCATGGTGTCAAGAAATGGACTTCGAGTAGAAGTGGAGTCCTAAAACATGAAGACGAGGCGTAGGAGACTTCGCGAAGAAGCAAGAAGAGGAGTCCACATGCACGTGGAGGTGTATGTGTTGGTTAAGAACTCTATTCCTTAATTGGATTTGCACGAATCACCTACGCCACATTTAATGTTAAAGACTTCTACAAGTCTTTGACATGCTTTGGGCCAATACCTGTGGTCCTAAATAACTCTATATAAAAGAGTTCGAGGAGATACACGACTACACACACAACTCGAAAAGAACTCAACAAAAATACAATCGACCTAGTCGAACTCAGTGCTAAAGCATCTCGCCTTAGTTCTCAGAGCTCGTTCAGACTCACCCCTGGTTACCATCCCAATTTGTTGCTCTGCTCGCTATGAACAGTAAGTATCGATCACAGGTGGAGAAGCAAGCTACTTGTAATTCCTCATCCACAAGGTGGCACCGGAGCCTTCCGCTTGATTAGAAGTCCAACATTAGCGCACCCTCATTCCACGTCCGCGCGGTGGCACGCCCTACACCATTAGTTACTTTTGGTACCACTAAGTACTTCTCTAATCCTTACCGAGGATCGTGACCAAAACATTGGCAAGCCTAGTAGGACCGGGAGTACTGCATACTATTCACCATTGGGAAATCAGGCGGATCCTCGTACGGGAAACCCTAAATTTCTTGTCTCAAACACAAATCACCACGATACCAAACTCACAATAGCGCGGTCTGTCGCTCGCTCACTACGGATCAAGTCCTAGCCTGGTCCGGAGATCCAAATTTCAGCGAACCTATGATGGTAGGACCAACACCCACCAGCGACTCCGGCCTTAGTGCTCTTACTGAGGACCGAGTCTGCCAGATCATCGCGCCAGCAGTGGATGCTCATCTAGCGGCTATGGTTGAGGGCCTGAAGGCTCATATCAACCAGGCGACCCTCCAACTGAAGAAAGAGTTCGACTCCCTCAACTCAAAAGTCGATACCATCCAGCAGAGCGTCACAGACCTCGTTGAACAGGTCAAAAGGGACAGGGTCCTCTGGAAAGCTGACCAGGATAACCTCGCCATACTCAATGAGGACTTCAATGAGCATGTCCTTGCCAAAGATTGAACTGCCTAGCAGCCAATCTACTGGCGAAGATTTTCCTTTGGACGAATGTACGTCCAAAGAAGAAACTACTTTGTCAATCAATGACGAAGAACCTGAGGTCGAGGCTGGCGAGATTATGGATAATAATCTTCTCTCGAAATTTGACGGTGTTCCTCAGGAAAAAGAACTTGAAGATAGGACAGAACAATCCATCTCAGAAAAAGAAATTGGTTCGAACATTGATGATGGCGAACCACAATTTCACATGATAGATGACCAAGGAGCCAACTTTCCTATGTGAGACATATATGTGGACACGGGTTAGGTGCATGGGGGGCAAGGTGTAGCTCGCCTTCATTCTTTAATTAACCTAGAGAAGCAAGTTCATGAAGCTGCTGGGCGTCTTAGTGAAGGAATAGGTGAAAGCCTACTTTGTCAGTTAGCTTCTGGATGTTTCCTAAAGTATGGCCAAAACAATGGCCAACTTAATTATCAACCAACATGTGTTCTCGCAAAGCCATTATGTGGCTTCATTATCCAATATCATTGGAGTTTTTATATGCAAGTTCATAAGCCGGGATGTGAACTTGGTTTATGTGCGAAATACGTACATATCTCATGTATGCCTATGGTTGCAAGGAAGGTCGAGCTACCGACCTTTGATAATTTTGCATGTAATTTTGACATAGAGCCAATTTACTATGAATATGATGAAGACTATATGTTGGTGTCTCTCTCTCATAATCATATTCCACATGAGTTCAATCCTAGTGAAGCTCTTGATATGGTCTCCTTCCATGACCAATGCGTGGCTATTCCCAATGAGACAATGCATTATGACATGATAGTTGACAACAAGGCAGATCTCAACATCATACGATCCACGAGAATGCAGTTGAAGATCATGTTTGGTCAAACAACAAGGATACGTGGGGGTAACAAGACGTACCCTATGAACTATCTTGCCCAAATTTTCAAGTTGTTGACGCGAAACAGCTCTGCTCAACACTTGAAAATTCTCAACAACGAGTCTCATGCCAGAAACATAACAGCGTTGAGACTTGGAGTGAAGCATTGGTGGCCTCCCCCGCGACCTTACGAAGGGTAACTAATCATACTATGATCTCTTCTTTTCTTTGTTCTTAGCTTTTAATTCAGCTTTTACTTCCGTTTCTTTCATTTTCTTTATTTCTCGTATTGAAAAAAAAATACAAAAAGAGATTCTTCGTTTTGTTGTAATGCAAGACAATGTTTTTGCCTACGAAAGGCTTAAACTTTACTTAGAGGCCTATCCCTGAGGCCTGGAGACAATATATCAGGCATTCCATATGTCTTGTCAGAGAAGAAATTCTAATAGATTGCAATGCTGAAAGTTGCAACAGCCACTACCATACAGTCCACTTCGCCGATTAAACTGGAATGATCTATGAAGAACAAGCAGGCGAGCCTTATATCAATAGAAAGCTCTGGATGTCTATTTTTCATAGGATTTTACAGTTTGTCATTCCGACATTCTTGGAGAGAGTTATGGCAGTTTGAATGCAGACAATTCAGGATACGCGCGAATTTGCGATATGTTTTTTCAATGTGTTTTCATGACCTTGCAGCATGCTTTCTTTTATTGGGGGCATCCATGCAAGTTTTGTGTACCTTTATTCAAACACCGGGATCTACTCAAGGGCGATTCCATGATCTTTTTCGGTATTTGCTAACTTCAATGATGCACAGTACTACAACTCCTTCACTAGGGGCATACTAAAGTTTTGATGTCCTTCATTCTTCCCAAGTTTTGTTGAACAAACATTAAAACTAGGGGACACATTGGGGTAGATTTGTGTTCCAAATATTTCATATTTTAGACCCTTCTTGAGGTCTTGTTCATTATTTAGGTCAATCCCTGTGACCTATTTTTTGGAATTTCGCTTGGCCAAATCATGTGGCACTGTGTTTGACCCTCATTGGTTCACACAGGGGGGAGCGAAGCACATGACCAATGTCACTCCATGATTATCACGAAGATGGTTCACCATCGCCAAAAGCTCAAGCAAAGGGCAATTTTTGAATCCATTCATACATCCCCTCAAGCTACTTCTATTCGAGGTATATCCTTTCGAGGCCAGACATACTCATTTTCAAATATATCTACTCAAGTTACATGCATTCACTCAAGGTACATCCATTCAAAATACATCCATGCGAGCTACATCCGCTCGAGGTATGTGCAAATTACCATGTCAGTATGTGCAATGTACCATGTCTTCTGAGTAGAGCAGCGAAGTGTAAGTGGAGTGCATGTTAAGTTCAAGTCTAAGGTGCCTAGCTATGCTAAGTTCATGATTATCAGTTAAATATGGTACTAGGTGAATCGTACAGCAGTTCGCTAAAATGCTTTGCTCGATGCTTGAGCTTCAAGGCCTATTCACAGGCTTGTTTACTCACACTCATTTTGATGTATGAACCTAGCCATACCAGTGTCTTTGGAGCAGTATGAACATAAACCTCTTCAGTCATTTTTGACATACATGACTTCGAGGCTGGGGGCAATGTTTACACCTAAATTAATATTTTACTAGACAATAAATGTCTAGGTGAATATTAGTTAAATTCATAGTTCACGTCACACCGGCGAGCCTAAAATAATTGGGTTCACAAGTGATGGCCCGCCAGTAAGATCATGCGAGCTGTATGGCAGAGTTCGCGTGTGAAAAAGACTTCGCATGGTGTCAAGAAATGGACTTCGCATAGAAGTGGAGTCCTAAAATATGAAGGCGAGGCGAGATGGCTTCGCGTAGGAGACTTCCCGAAGAAGCAAGAAGAGGAGTCCACATGCACGTGGAGGTGTATGTGTTGGTTAAGAACTTTATTCCTTTATTGGATTTGCACGAATCACCTACGCCACATTTAACGTTAAAGACTTCTACAAGTTTTTGACATACTTTGGGCCAATACCTATGACCCTAAATAACTCTATATAAAGGAGTTCGAGGAGATACACGACTACACACACAACTCGACAAGAACTCAACAAAAATACAATCGACCTAGTCGAACTCAGTGCTAAAGCATCTTACCTTAGTTCTCAGGGCTCGTGTGGACTCACACCTGGTTACCATCCCAATTTGTTGTCTTGCTCGCTACGAACAGTGAGTATCGATCATAGGTGGAGAAGCAAGCTACTTGTAATTCCTCGTCTGTGAGGTGGCACCGGAGCCCTCTGCTTGATTAAAAGTCCAGCATCAGTGCACCCTCATTAGTTACTTTTGGTACCCCTAAGTACCTCTCTAATCCTTGCCAAGGATCGTGGCCAAAGAGATGGTAGCAGTCAATGCTTCTAGGGATGCAGGGCGTGCCATCGCGCGGACGCGGAATGTAGTAGAGTTGTTGTTGTAGTGCACTGACCGGCACTTCTAATTAAGCGAAAGTAGGGCTCCGGTGCCACTTCGCGGACGAGGATTTACAGTAGCTTCTTCGCCACCGATATTGATACTCGCGGTTGTAGCGAGCAGAGCAACCAAAAGAAAGGGAAACAAGAATGCAAGGGAGCTCTGGGGAGCTTGAAGGGAAAATGGTTGCTAAGGCGAGATGCTTTAGCGTCTGAGTTCAACTAGGTCGATAGTTGTATTGTATTTTTGTTGAAAATGTTCAGTTGTGTGTGTAGTCGTGTATCTCCTCGAACTCCTTTATATGGAGTTATTTATGGCCACATGTATTGACCCAAAACATGTCAAAGACTTATAGAAGTCTTTAACGTTAAATGTGGCGTAGGTGATTCATACAAATCCAATTAAAGAATAAAGTTCTTAACCAACACATACACCTCCACGTGCATGCAGACTCTTATTCTTCGTGAAGTCTCCTAGTTGAAGCCATCTCGCCTCTCCTTCATGTTTTAGAACTCCACTTCTATGCAAAGTCCATTTCTTGACACTATGCGAAGTCTTTTTCGCATGCGAACTGTGCTACCCAACTCGTATGATCTCGCTGGCGGTGACAGGACCCACCCCGAATTTCACCCTGAAACCCAAAGTAAATCCTGCGGGGTCCACTTTCAAGAAAAATTTACCGAAAATTCGGCATAACCTTCCTTGAAAATGGACAACCCTTACCTGAAAAATTCAACTGACACTTCTATAACCAAACCAAACATCCTCAACACCTGGAGCCTTCCTGCTCCCCAAGATCAACACATCTCCCAATAACAATTACTCAACTCTAATAATCCCACAACCAAGATTAAGGACTATTAATAAATTGCTATTGGACATTCAGAGCATATCTAAGGTTGAACGAAAAACAACGAATAAAGAATATGCGGAAGCAACCTCTGACTATGCCTCGACTCCATGTACGCTCGACCTCACCTAGACTGAGCCTGCAATCTGGGCATTTAAAACCAAAGGGCCCAGGGGAAAGTAATTTAAAAACGTTAGAGTGAGTGGATGAAAATAAACATAAGATAAGAAACCGAAATTTAAATACTTTCCCACTTTCCAATAAGCCATAAATTCGTTGCATGCAATTGTTAACAAAAATCTTTCATAAAGAAAATCCCAAGAAGACAGACTAGCCCCGCTAGTCGAATTAATGGCAAAGATAAATAATAACTTTCGTAGAAGAAAATACCAAAACAAGGGACTAGCCCCGCTAGTCAAATCGATAACTCAAGTAAAATATCCTATATGGCCATATAAGTGAGTCTCCCAGACTCTATTGCCTCCCAGGCATAGTACTCCCATACTCCCTGTACCTTCACGTCGAGTTGACGGATAGGGTACAGGGCTTGCGTGATGCCGTCGACAACATCACATCACCCGAAGGCGGAAAGGGCTTGCGTGACCCCACTTGAAACATGGGTGTCACATCACCTCGAAAGGCGGAACGACATACTAGTATTGACATCAAATATATTCCAAGAATATGGCATAAGGAAAAATATAAATCATATGAGTTTCCCCGAAACTCATAAATAAATACAAGTACGATTCTCAACCGTACTTAAAGAATTCAAAGAGCAAAGAAAATAATTAAATTCAATGACGTGTCCCACACGTTAAAATGCTCAATGAAATAAATAACTTCAATGATTATCATCTTTCCAAAAACCAAATAATATGCAAATCAGTATGAAACCTCAAATCCGGAAATCATAAAGAAAATCCAAACTCAAATCTCAAATTATCAGTCCGAGCTCAAATCCATAAATTATGACCAACATTTAATCCATGCATCAATCTCAATTAATTTCCAAGATCATTTCATATGCTGAAGTTATAATATATGCTCGGAAAATAAAATACTAATTTATAAAATCTTGCATGCATATTAAATAAAAACCAAAATGTCCACTCACAGATTTAGGCCTAAGCCTGACGAATTCCGAATCACTACTCAAGCGAGGTTCCCTTCGTATCCTGGCACAATAAATATGCTTAGGACCAAACTTAAATTCTGGAAAATTAAACATTTGAAAATAAACACCCAAATCTCTTCTGCTTAACCCACTACTCTAATTAGGGTTAAGCTCACCGGATTTTCACCAACCTCCACCATAACCTTAATTCCTCAAAAACACTTTTCCTCAAATAAAATCCAATGGCCGGATTATTAATTAATAATCCGCCAAAAATACTTAACTTCAACAATTCTTAAACCTATCCAAAACTCCTCCAAAAATTCTAAAACTTATTCCAATAAACTCCTCATCAAAATCTCTACAAAAAATATTTTTCCGGCGCCGGCACCGGCGGCCGGCAGCCGTTTTCCGGCGACCTCCAATGCTTCTCAAATTTTGACAGAATAATCCTCTCATCAAACCCAACAACTTTCATAACTAACACTTAGTCCAAATCCGAGGCTAACTAGGGCAATCGACTAAAACATTCATAAATCCCTAAAACTTTCAATTATACAAATCACCCTAACGAAATCGAATTAGACCGATTCCTTTGGAGGAATTACTCACCTTGATGAGGGCTACAAAATGAGCCAAGAATCACGGCCTATGGTGGCCGGAGGACGGAGCTCCGGCGAAAAGACTTCCGGCGGTTCCGGCGGCTTTTCTCCTCTTCCGGCGGGTTAGAGGCTCGGGGGCTAGGCCGGGGAGGGAGAGGAGGAGATGGGGGTTCTTCCTGGGCCGGAACGGCGGTCCGTCGCTGGCGGGACGGCGGCGGCGACGAGGAGACTCTCCGACGGGAGAGAGCTCGGCTCGGGAAGAGAAACAGAAGAGAAAGAAGAGAAATGAAAGAAGAGAAAGGAAAAAGAGAAGAAAAGAAAAGGGCTCGGGCCTGGGCTGCCACCCCCGGCCCAACTCACTAAAAAAACCATTTAAAATATACATCTTTTTACTACCTCCGAACTTTACAAATAAATCCATAACTTTACCATGCTAACTCCGAATTTAACGCGTATCATGTCTACGAACTCGTAACGACGTCCTCTACAACTTTCATGAAGAAAGTTTTCTCATAATAATTTTCCTACAAAAAGTCAACCCTATGGTCCTTAAGGGTAATTAGTTACTCATCACGGTAAAAATCCGAAGTAATACTAACGGTAAATAACCGTAAAATAATTTAAGAACCGGGATGTGTCAATTCTCCCATCCTTATAAAAATTTCGTCCTCGAAATTTCAATCATACAAAAGAGGCGGAGGTTACTACTCTTCACCTCAGATTCCAATAAACGCTAAGCCAAATCATCCCATTATCCATGCTCATCACTCTTTCTTCTATCACAAATTACACCTTTTCACTTGTGGAAACAATTAATCAAATTCTTTTCCAATTATATAGACACGTCAAAATTTATCTGCCAAACCCGAGGCGTGAGCATATGCTTTAACAAATCTTAAACTTAAGATCAACTGAAATACTCTGCCAACTCTCCACATGGCACCACTCACATAATATACTTTGCCCTTGACTTAACTTCCACTAATTGAATAGCTTGCCCGATTAATATTACTTATAACACACAACCCCAAATCACATGGAGGACTTTGACTTTCGTCAAGTCAAAATGGTCAATAAAATTCATAATTTACAACACCATCTTACTTCCGTCGCCAATTAACCAAAACAAAACTCGATCGCTCGCATCGAATTTGAACCTTCCCCACCTATGTGGTTAGCCTCAATCATTAAACTGATCGGCGAATACCTCCCTTGTCGCCAGATTGCGCTAATGCGATCTTATAATACCAAACACTTGATCTGAATATCTCTTGCAACTCAAATTGTATCCATACAACAAAGACCTCCCAGGTCCTACACGGATCAAGTGGTCCCACCACAATATGATCATGCATGAATACGCATCACACGAAAAACATTTAACATGATCTGCCACTATTTACCATTTATGCCAACATATTGACAAGTCTTGACTAAAAATATTTCGTGCGTCCTCTTTCTTTCCTTTAAGGCTATACCACCAGTCAATCATATGATTATTTATAACAATTCGCCCCGCGAATTAATCATTACTAACTAATAATAACCGATGAAATCACATTCCTAAAAAAAAAATTCAACAGTCACCACCAACGACGACTTACAAACACAAGAAAAATATCACTCTCAAAATCGATCATCATATCCGAATATGGCTTCTCCAAAAATGAGGAAAATACGATGACGGATGGCGATATCGTAGAAGTTACGAGTATCTCCTCGTACGAACCAAGTTCGTTCAAACTTACATGCAGACTAGGCTTTAGGTTACAGTATCTTTTCCACGAACAAGATATAAGTTGCTCACTAATTATTGCAACAATTCATGTTGCTTTTACTGCAACGGGCGTCTGCAATCATCACCTTCACCTTAATAATACCAGTTTATCGAACGGAGGAAAATCAAAATAGCGAGTCTCACGCGAGTCAATGAAATCCAATGATCACCATTGGAAATTCACTATTTGATGACTTGTTTCTCACGTATTATCATGCATAATACCGACTACGTACCAACTCAAGTCGATGAACTAGGATTTTCAAACAACGGCCCCGCCATTACGCATCACGTTAAGAAAAATCATTGCTAGGCTATACTTCTTCTGCAGAATTATGCGTTGCTAAAGACGCAAAGAATCATGAAAACCAACTCGCATTTCCTGACTAAAACTTTGCCCATGAATTTCTTGTTATCGTTAATGAACGTCGAAGTTCCATTTAAAAATCGTACCAACTAATAGCTACCAAAGCACGGAAATTCCCGCATTAACTCTAACGTCAATTCACCTTAATTATTCACCGAATAACCACACTAACAAACAAAATACCAACTCTGAGTTGACCGAATTGAGTGTCAGCATAGCTGATGTTGACCGTCTATCATTCAACACTAGATAATCCTCCCTTGTTGCCTCCATATGAAGCAAAGTGATTTCCTTTATTCTATTTGATTTCTAGATCTGACTAGCTTAATTACGCAGGTCCATAACGTCCCAGAAAGATAAGAGCACCAAAACTGGAGTCCTACGCTCAGGTCGCCAAAACAACTAGATGCCAAAGATAATTACTCTTCGTACAATGATGAATTGTACGACTGCGTACAAAAGTCTATAACGCCTTTCTCGATAAGATATGGTGATCAGCAATCATGAGTCGAACGGCACCCCGCTAGGCTCGACTCTTCAACTCATGTCGAAAATTTACTTAGAACACCCCAGGACATCGACGATACTCATCGATTGCCACACTGCTCCAGTAATTATCTCAAAGAATTTGGGGTCTAAATAGACAATCTAACATCAAGTCACACTCTTCACATAAGAGAGATACCCCGAAACTCCTCGATTCATGTGCTACTTCTCGAGCAATGCAAAATTGACGGCCACATGCTCCATCTCAAGATTGTGCGTCAACCACAATATCTTTTGCGTAACGCTCAAGTGGAAGCATAGAATTGCTCGAATCCGATAAAACTTCGGCAACCAGAAGCTACAATCGTGGGATATACTACCTTAAGATCAACATCTCACTCATCCTCTTAGGAATTTTCACATCAGCTAATAACAATAGCTAAAGCGAAACACAATTATTCCCAAATCAACAACTCCAATTATACCGCTTTAACCACCCTTGTGTATCACCATACACAATACCAATCCAAATTTATCATGACACTCCTCTACTAACAATCATCCGACCCGATACCACGATTTCTTAACCAACCACCATTTCGAATTTACAACTTCAATCTTACTTACATCAAGGACTAAATATATCAAAGATTGGATTACCTTTAGACGATAGGGATTCGTCAGTAATCTCTTACCACAATCCAAAGACTTAAAAGCTAGAACAAGTAGCTTCCAAACACTACTTGTCCAAGACTTGTATCAACTAACCGAAAACAATGTCGCTTAATATAAATATGGACAATCATCTACGCTTCTCCAATCAATCACTACAACTTCAGTCTCCACATTCTGAATTGTTCCATAACTTTTTTTTTTTTTTTTTTTAACCAAAACTGACACCTACACACAAAAGTTGTATTTTCCCTCTTCTCCACTTTATTTCTCCAAGCTTAGTCATCTGACCACAAACATATTGCTTAAAACAAAATAAATTCAACATCTTCATGCAACAGTCTCAGATAACGATTAGAATACTCGAAGACATCATGAATTAATGAATTAAATTCTCCATCTGTTGACGTAAAAACAAAACAACCACAACCATTTCGCATTTGCTTCCCCATTCTATATCAACGCCACATACACTTACAATCCTTCCAAAACACTCAACATAAATAGGAGAGCAAATCTCAAATTACAATTATCAAACCTAATTCAACCAATAACAATTCCAGAAACCAAGCTTCAATGCACAAACCAAACTTTAACAGCCCCACAATATACATAAAATAATCTCCACAACTTATTCGTCCAACCAATAGCATTCCATATTTTGTCTCAAAACCAAGCAACACTTACTTAACTCCCTTATAATCGCTTATTCCAACACCAACCTTATCTAGAAATTTCTCAATCCTTCATTCACATACATGCCCCGTTCTATTATTAATATCCACAAAAAGGCTCAACTCGCCACTTAATCATAGTCCATCAACTCATTACGTACAAGAAAATGATCACAAATACATGCCACTTCTCAACTCATAATTGACCTCAAAATCTCGCAACCACAATAAAGCATAAAGGAAAGGTGCAAATCACTTACCTTTCCATTACTCGAAAAAAAATAACCAAAATACCCTTTTGAGGTCGGCGTACGGAGGCATAGTCTTGAAGATGTAGACATTTATGGCACAATACTGTCCATAAATAAGATAAGAACAACTACCTCACATACTTAATAAACACCTAGCATCTTATGCATATAATGCTAATGGATCCGCCGCGGTCGGACCATCACTCTATAGACACTAAGTATCACCAAATATATGAGGTAGTGATAGGAATCGGATAACCTAATGCTCTGATACCAACTGACAGGACCCACCCCAAATTTCACCCTGAAACCCAAAGTAAATCCTGCGGGGTCCACTTTCAAGAAAAATTTACCGAAAATTCGGCATAACCTTCCTTGAAAATGGACAACCCTTACCTGAAAAATTCAATTGACACTTCTATAACCAAACCAAACATCCTCAACACCTGGAGCCTTCCTGCTCCCCAAGATCAACACATCTCCCAATAACAATTACTCAACTCTAATAATCCCACAACCAAGATTAAGGACTATTAATAAATTGCTATTGGACATTCAGAGCATATCTAAGGTTGAACGAAAAACAACGAATAAAGAATATGCGGAAGCAACCTCTGACTATGCCTCGACTCCATGTACGCTCGACCTCACCTAGACTGAGCCTGCAATCTGGGCATTTAAAACCAAAGGGCCCAGGGGAAAGTAATTTAAAAACGTTAGAGTGAGTGGATGAAAATAAACATAAGATAAGAAACCGAAATTTAAATACTTTCCCACTTTCCAATAAGCCATAAATTCGTTGCATGCAATTGTTAACAAAAATCTTTCATAAAGAAAATCCCAAGAAGACAGACTAGCCCCGCTAGTCGAATTAATGGCAAAGATAAATAATAACTTTCGTAGAAGAAAATACCAAAACAAGGGACTAGCCCCGCTAGTCAAATCGATAACTCAAGTAAAATATCCTATATGGCCATATAAGTGAGTCTCCCAGACTCTATTGCCTCCCAGGCATAGTACTCCCATACTCCCTGTACCTTCACGTCGAGTTGACGGATAGGGTACAGGGCTTGCGTGATGCCGTCGACAACATCACATCACCCGAAGGCGGAAAGGGCTTGCGTGACCCCACTTGAAACATGGGTGTCACATCACCTCGAAAGGCGGAACGACATACTAGTATTGACATCAAATATATTCCAAGAATATGGCATAAGGAAAAATATAAATCATATGAGTTTCCCCGAAACTCATAAATAAATACAAGTACGATTCTCAACCGTACTTAAAGAATTCAAAGAGCAAAGAAAATAATTAAATTCAATGACGTGTCCCACACGTTAAAATGCTCAATGAAATAAATAACTTCAATGATTATCATCTTTCCAAAAACCAAATAATATGCAAATCAGTATGAAACCTCAAATCCGGAAATCATAAAGAAAATCCAAACTCAAATCTCAAATTATCAGTCCGAGCTCAAATCCATAAATTATGACCAACATTTAATCCATGCATCAATCTCAATTAATTTCCAAGATCATTTCATATGCTGAAGTTATAATATATGCTCGGAAAATAAAATACTAATTTATAAAATCTTGCATGCATATTAAATAAAAACCAAAATGTCCACTCACAGATTTAGGCCTAAGCCTGACGAATTCCGAATCACTACTCAAGCGAGGTTCCCTTCGTATCCTGGCACAATAAATATGCTTAGGACCAAACTTAAATTCTGGAAAATTAAACATTTGAAAATAAACACCCAAATCTCTTCTGCTTAACCCACTACTCTAATTAGGGTTAAGCTCACCGGATTTTCACCAACCTCCACCATAACCTTAATTCCTCAAAAACACTTTTCCTCAAATAAAATCCAATGGCCGGATTATTAATTAATAATCCGCCAAAAATACTTAACTTCAACAATTCTTAAACCTATCCAAAACTCCTCCAAAAATTCTAAAACTTATTCCAATAAACTCCTCATCAAAATCTCTACAAAAAATATTTTTCCGGCGCCGGCACCGGCGGCCGGCAGCCGTTTTCCGGCGACCTCCAATGCTTCTCAAATTTTGACAGAATAATCCTCTCATCAAACCCAACAACTTTCATAACTAACACTTAGTCCAAATCCGAGGCTAACTAGGGCAATCGACTAAAACATTCATAAATCCCTAAAACTTTCAATTATACAAATCACCCTAACGAAATCGAATTAGACCGATTCCTTTGGAGGAATTACTCACCTTGATGAGGGCTACAAAATGAGCCAAGAATCACGGCCTATGGTGGCCGGAGGACGGAGCTCCGGCGAAAAGACTTCCGGCGGTTCCGGCGGCTTTTCTCCTCTTCCGGCGGGTTAGAGGCTCGGGGGCTAGGCCGGGGAGGGAGAGGAGGAGATGGGGGTTCTTCCTGGGCCGGAACGGCGGTCCGTCGCTGGCGGGACGGCGGCGGCGACGAGGAGACTCTCCGACGGGAGAGAGCTCGGCTCGGGAAGAGAAACAGAAGAGAAAGAAGAGAAATGAAAGAAGAGAAAGGAAAAAGAGAAGAAAAGAAAAGGGCTCGGGCCTGGGCTGCCACCCCCGGCCCAACTCACTAAAAAAACCATTTAAAATATACATCTTTTTACTACCTCCGAACTTTACAAATAAATCCATAACTTTACCATGCTAACTCCGAATTTAACGCGTATCATGTCTACGAACTCGTAACGACGTCCTCTACAACTTTCATGAAGAAAGTTTTCTCATAATAATTTTCCTACAAAAAGTCAACCCTATGGTCCTTAAGGGTAATTAGTTACTCATCACGGTAAAAATCCGAAGTAATACTAACGGTAAATAACCGTAAAATAATTTAAGAACCGGGATGTGTCAGGCGGGCCATCACTTATGAACATAATTATTTTGGGCTCGCGGGTGTGACGTGGACTATGAATTTAACTAATATTCATCTAGACATTTATTGTCCAGTAAAATATTAATTTAGATGTAAACATGATAAATATGGTGTTTAGTAAACACATCATAAGTTCTTTCAAGGCTCTTTCCTTTTAAAATAAGAAACCAGAAAACAGAAAACGTAGCACGAATAAAAGAAATTTTCAAAATGAGAATAAGTACTCACGTAAAGTTTTACAAATTACAAAAAAATAGGATAGATATTTTGACACGCCACCATCGCGCCTCAACTCTCTCTCAGCTCGTCTTGTGTTGATCGCTCTTCCCGGTGCGCACCTCGAATTAGGAATGGAGTTTTAGCTCTGATGGATTTGAAATTTTTTTGTTTGTCAATTCTTCAGACTTTCTAACAACACCCGTATTTGGGCTCTGCCCATTTTTCCACAACTGAACTGGAGGAGTTAACAAAGCTGACGTGGCACACGGGCCCACATGTAAGGTCCGAAGTGACGTCATTTGCCTAACGGATTTTCAGTCCCCTCTCGGTTGATTGTGACGGCCAGTTGGCGAACGTCACGAGGATATCTGTACGGGTGAGCCCACGCTCCTCTACGGACGAGTCTTCCTGCAGATCCTCACAGCGCGTGATCGTACGCGCGTTTGTACGGTCCTGATGTGACGTCGCTATCAAATCAATAGCAGCTGATTATCCGCTTTTAAAAGAGAAAAAGAAATTCGCTAACGAAATTTGGAAATTATAAATAGCAGCAGAGGCAGAGCACCACCAAATATTCTTCTTCATCACGTACACCCATTCCTTCACACACTCTCTCTCTCTCTCTCTCTCTCTCTCAGAGAGACTCTTCGTTTTTGCTCACCTTCGTCCTCACCGCCTCTCGCAAACCCAAGCCGGAGCGCCGTCCCCGAGCTCCGACGGTACGATTTCTCACCTGAACTCACGGCTCTAGCTCGGCATTTCCGTTCTTCGTTTACGCTTTTCTGCTTGCTTTTTGCTTCTCAGAATTGAATTTAGAGATTTTGTATGCTCTGTTCTTAGTGCTCACTTGCTCAAACGGAAGCTTTGACTGCACCGCTCGCATTTCTCGAGCGGAATTGCGCTTCTCGTTTGTTGCTTCGTGTTTTAGCTTCGTTTTTCGTTTCGCTTCTCGTTTGCTTTGGATTTTGGTATGGAGTTCATACTGTTAAGCTGAGAAGCATAATCCATTTCTGTTTCGTTTTAAAGATAGTGTATTTGTTTTACGTTTCATTTTTGTGATTTTGCTTCTCGTTTTCTTCTCTTTTTCATACTGGAGAAGCCGAGAAGCATAATCTGTTTTCTGTTTCATTTTACAGATAGTGTATTTGTTATTGTTTTTCCTTGATTTTTTTTTACTTGCTCTCATGGCTGTATGAAGGTTCATCCTTCTGTTGTTGTTTGAGAAGCTGAAAGAGCTGGTATTTTGTTATGCTTGTGCGTTTTCTAGGCTTTTATCTAATTTACAAAGTATATCGGCGAATCGATTGTTTGTTTTTGTTGGTGCTATAGTTGGTTGTTGCTTGTGTTTCTCATGAATAGCTGTACTTGTTAGTTTTTTTCGGTTTCAAATTTGGTAGATTTATGCCTCTGTTCATATTTTACATTTGGAACTTTGGTACATATGGATGCTTAAGATGAATGTGACTTGTTTAAAAGGAGATATTACTCCATTTATTGTTAGTTATTTGTCTCCTGTGGTTAAGTTTGGTATATTTGTGCTTCGTTTCATACTTTACATTTGGAAAATGGTGTATATAGTATGGTTAAGATGGATTTGACTGGTTTAGAATGAGATTTTACTCCATTAATGAAAAGTATACACTGCTTTGCATGGTTAGCATTAAATAACATCAACTGAGAGTAGTTCTGTGATATCAAGATGGTCCTATAACATCTATAGTCTAACCTCATAAGGATCCATTATTGGTGAATGAATAAATGATTTAATAGGAAATTTGTGGCATGAAACTACATGAGTCTTGATTGTTTCACAATCTCAGTGTATGTGCTGATTCTGTATGATTTCCTTGCCAAATTTTATTTATGGTTTCTTTGTTAATGGTTTGCAGTTCGTATTGTTCAAGGATGGTGGATGTATGTAGTGCTGGGAAGGCAGGTGGGGAACTAGATTTGGTCCCGCCACCTCCTCCACCAATTCCACCCAATGTGAAGCCAGAAGTCCTGATTTCTCCCAAGTATTCTATTACGACTAGGCGTGGTACTGGAACAAATGGGAGACGCATACAGTTGCTCGCAAACCACTTCAAAGTCACAGTGAAAGCTCCAGATGCTGTGTTCTACCAGTATTCTGTGTGTCTATCTCATGTGATTCTTCTTCTGTGGAGTTTAATGTGTTTAGTACCAATTCTAACGGCATTCTATTGCAGGTTCATATTACTGCTGAAGACAAGAGAGCCGTTGAAGGCAAGGGAATTGGAAGAAAACTGGTTGACAGGCTTTTTCAAACATATTCTTCCGAACTAGCTGGTAAAAAGTTTGCGTATGATGGGGAGAAAGCTCTGTATACAGTTGGCCCCCTGCCACAGAACAAGCTTGAATTCACGGTTGTGCTGGAGGAGACATTTGCAAAGAGGTATATCCTACTATTGTTCTCTTTTTTGGTGTTGTTGCTTTAAACATTCTTTTTTATTGCTTGTACAAGGATCCATATATTTTCTTAACTGGGATGGTTCTCTTCTTGTGTGTTAGTGAAACTGTGAGTCCCAGTGAAGGGACTGAAAAAAGGTCAAGACGAACTCTTCAGTCAAAAACTTTCACAGTAGAGTTAAGTTATGCTGCCAAAATACCTTTGAAGTCAATTGCTCTTGCCCTCAAAGGAGCCAATGTCGACAATACTCAGGATGCATTGAGAGTGCTTGATATTATACTACGGCAGCAAGCAGCTAACATGTACACCCCTCTCTCTCACATATGTATTGACTGCATTATGGTTTTCAGCAGTACACTCATATATTTGTGAACTCTTACTTCCTCTAACTCTGACTAAAATCATGTGCAGGGGATGCCTTCTAGTACGACAGTCATTCTTTCATGATGACTCCAGGAACTTTACTGATGTTGGAGCAGGTGTGATTGGTGTTCGGGGATTTCATTCCAGCTTCCGTCCAACTCAGGGTGGTTTGTCCTTGAATATGGGTATGAGATTTTGTTGTATTTATAATCTTTAATACTGGTTCTACTTTTGTCACTATTTTAATACTAATTATGCTTCCCTTTCTTTTATAGATGTATCTACAACAATGATCTTGACCCCTGGACCAGTAATAGATTTTCTGATTGCCAACCAGGGTGTGCGAGAACCCCGCTACATTGACTGGGTAAAGGTATAACAAAAAATGCTTAGTCTTTTACTTAAGGTTCAGATTTCAGCAAACTTTGCTCTAAAAAAAAAATTTAATTTCCTGGTAACCTACAGGCCAAGAGAATGCTGAAAAACATGAGGATTAAGACGAGACACCGTAACATGGAATTTAAAATAATAGGCATCAGTGAGAAGGCCTGCAATCTGCAATAGTAAGTCCTAATTTCCTAAAATAGTTTTACTCCTGATTACTTTCAATGTTTTACTGCCTCGAAAGTTTCTAATTTGTTCTTGTTTTCCTCTAGCTTTCCTATGAAATTAAAAACTGGTGATGGTGCAAGTGAAGGGGAGACTGCAGACATTACTGTGTTTGAGTACTTCAGCAAACATTGTGGCATTGAGCTCACATACTCCCAATACCTGCCATGCCTTGATGTTGGCAAACCAAAAAGGCCCAACTATCTGCCTGTGGAGGTCTGCAAATGCTTGTGCTTATTATGTGGTCCTTTTATTAGTCTATATATCTGGAAATCTTGTCCTAAATATTTTAATTTGTTGTCCCTTCCTTTCACCATGCTTTGTTTAGCTCTGTGCGCTTGTTTCATTACAACGGTATACAAAAGCATTATCTTCACAGCAGAGGGCATCCTTAGTTGAAAAGTCAAGGCAGAAGCCTCAAGATAGAATACGAACTGTGACTGATGTAAGTTTGTCCTGTAACCGAATTGCTTCTACTTCATTATTTTTAAGTTACATGTATCTTATTTCTGATTTTATATTCCAGGCTGTATGCAAATATCAATATGATAGTGATCCTGTGCTTACTACATGCGGTATCTCAATAGAGAAGCAATTGACTCAGTTTGAAGGACGCGTTCTTGATACTCCAAAGGTAAAAAGGAAAATGTTGCATAGTATATAGTCTGTAGAGAGAAAATGTATAAATAACATGTCCTCTTTCTATCCACCAGTCCTCTTTGTAATACATTTGTTATATGATGAACAGTTAAAGGTAGGTAACAGTGAGGATTGCACCCCTTTCAAGGGACGATGGAACTTCAACAACAAGGTATTGTTGAGCTTATATAAGTCATCTATCAGTTAGCTTAGAATTGTGATTGTAGCTACTTGAGCATTAATGGTGATCTTAATCTCTATTCTTCCAGACACTTTTGAACCCCACTCGCATTGACCGCTGGGTTGTTGTCAACTTCTCTGCACGGTGTGATACCAGCCAAATCTCGAGGGACCTTATCAACTGTGGAAGGAAAAAAGGCATTGTAGGTTACATCATATTTGAAATCTAATATTAATTGTCTCAAATGTACTGCTTTTGATCTCCCTTTCTCTCTTGCTCTGCAGCTTATTGAGCGTCCCTTTACGCTGCTTGAGGAAGAACCACAGTGTAGAAGACAAAGCCCTGTTGTAAGAGTTGAAAAGATGTTTGAACAGATTCAAACTAAGCTTCCAAGTCCACCTGACTTTATTCTTTGTGTTCTACCAGAAAAGAAAAACTCAGATATCTATGGTATGGTTTTCTTTTCTTATTTACAGTGGCATCAACTATTCATTGATATGATCATATAATGATTCTAAGTCACTTTATGATTCTACATGTTACAGGGCCTTGGAAGAAAAGGACTCTCAGTGATTTCGGAATTGTTACACAGTGCATTTCCCCTTCGAAGGTTAATGATCAGTACCTTACGAATTTGCTTCTGAAAATCAATTCCAAGGCAAGAACTAAATCTTGATACCTATATCTCTACTTTTTCCAATTTGCGGACTCTATTGATTTGTTCTCTCTGTTAACCTTATATCTCTACTTTTTCCAATATATGTTTACCTTCATAGCTTGGAGGAATAAATTCTTTGTTGGCACTTGAGCACTCCTCACGTGTCCCTCTGATAAAAGATACTCCTACAATGATTCTGGGAATGGATGTATCTCATGGTTCTCCTGGCCGATCAGATGTTCCTTCTGTTGCTGCGGTACTTACAATGCTACTTCTTTTTTTTTTCTTTTCTCTTTTTTCTTTTTGCTATATGACTTATCCACCAATTGGTGCATGGTATTAATATTGTGGTTCTGTTGGAGATAGGTTGTTGGATCTCGGAGTTGGCCACTTATTTCAAGGTACAGAGCAGCAGTTAGAACACAATCTCCTAAGGTGGAAATGATTGATGCTCTTTATAAGCCACTGGCAAATGGAAAAGATGATGGTATTATCAGGTATTGAAAAATGAAATTTGATAAACTGTACAGACTGTGTTAAGAAAAGAAATGTCCAATATGGAACCCACCAAGAGTATTCAAAAGTCCTCACACCCCAATCTATCACATGGAGTTTTTGCTTTCTTATTGTGGACTGAAAGTTGTGGGTTACAACTTTAGATTCATGTAGACTTTAATGAGATTCAACTGCTTTTTTTTAATGCATTGTGATGTAATTAATTAAAAAATAAATTTTGAGAAGTTCATTTAGTTTAAAGTACCAATTTTAGTATGCTGTTTCGTCCAAAAAAAAAAATCTAGTAAACTGGCTAATGCTTGAAATTGTTGCAGGGAACTTCTTGTCGACTTCTTTAAGACAAGCAATGGACGCAAACCAACACAGATTATTGTATTCAGGTATCAATAGATTTTGTTGGTATAATAGAAACATGTTTTGGTCTCTCAAAAGAGAAACCGGGAAATCTGAAACATCCGTATTCTTGCAGTTGCTCATTAGCTCTGTAATGACATTTGGGAAAATTTGCTATTTGAAAATTTTCTGAAATTTTGTTTTGCTGTCTTTGGGGATTGTAAGTTTGTATGCCAAATGTAGCAGTTATACTTAAAATACTGCATAGCATTAATAGTGATCACATTTAGTTAATTCATGTTACAGTGTAAAATCATCATTTGAAGCAATTAATTAGGTATTTGGGTGTCGCTTCTATTTCATCACAGTGGTATTTTGATTCATGGAAACTTGGCATTTCCCCATCCCTTGACCCTAAATGGGATACCATATTAGGAGGTGTCTCTGGTATATTTGTCCTGTTTTATCTGACTTAGAAGTAGGAATGCTGTATGTTGCATGATTTATGCCTGTAAAATCTTGTAGGAGCGTATTATCAAATTTGAAAGTTTTTATATTTGCTCTGGCTTTCTTTTCCTCAGGATCTTGTTTACTTTTAATTTCAGAAATCTTTAGAGTTTAGATTTAGAAGATCCTCTGCTAGGCCTAATGTTCGGCCAATAGCTTTGTTTGTTTTGCTTTGTTGCTCCCTTGGGACAAAAAAGAATTGAAAAAAAAAATAATCTTGAAGCTCAAAAATAGCACAAGTCTTTCTTGAGTACCTTATTTGTTTGAAGCATTGGCATATGAAAACATATTATTTCTGCACTATATTTGGTATTTGTAAAGATTTTATCTTTTCCTAATATTTAAAGTTTTTTTTTAAATTTTTATATATTTCAGAGATGGCGTAAGTGAATCACAGTTTAATCAAGTCCTGAACATTGAGCTGGATCAGATCGTAAAGGTATGTCCTGCAATTCAATGTTTCGCAATGCCTTGAATTTAATCTTTGATTCTAAAGATGGATACTGATTTAAAGAGCTCCATCCACATTTGCACTTGTAATTTACGAATTACATATATGGCGCCCTTAAATATACAAAGTAAAGCCCTTTATCAAGAAATGTCCAAAATAACTATTCTTATTTTGTTAATCTATTGTATCTGATGAACTCTGGCTTGGCCCTTGACACCTGCTATCAGAGGTGTGGAATTTTGCTCATTTCTTTTTCTCAACATTGAAGTAATCAATTTTTGTTATGGCAGGCTTACCAGCATCTGGGGGAGGCTAATATTCCAAAGTTTACTGTCATTGTGGCTCAGAAGAATCATCACACAAAGCTATTTCAAACTAATTCACCTGATAATGTTCCACCAGGTCTTCTACTTTCTGGTTTTCTATTCAGTTTCCTTCATCATTTATCCAGTTGTCTTAAAAACTCTCTATTTCTCTCTCCAGGGACTGTTGTTGATACCAAAATTGTGCATCCAAGGAATTATGATTTCTACATGTGTGCTCAGGCAGGCATGATTGTAAGTCCTTCCTTCCCCAACCTTCTAGAAAGTAACTTACGAGTACCTATGCTGTAGCTACATAGTATGCACTTTATACTGTTTTAAAATAAAATCGTAAAGGACTGCTTAATGCGTCATAAGAAACTAACAAGCAGCTGGTGGTGAAAGAGCTATCAGTCTTGCCATCAAAATTTTCTATAATTAACCCTCAAGGGATAATGGTTGGTTGAAATTTGGTTATCCTGGAAGAGATTATTTTTCTTTTGCTTCGCCTTAATGAAGTTTCTAATGTCCCTTCAAGTATTGATCTGATCTTTTGCTTTGCGTTTTTAAACAGGGAACTTCCAGGCCAGCTCACTATCATGTCTTGCTTGATGAGATTGGTTTTTCCCCTGATGACTTGCAAAACCTGATTCACTCCCTTTCTTATGTGTAAGCTTTTTTAAGTCTCAGTCACTTTAATTTGGACTTAGTTTGACTAACCTTTCAATTGATTTATCTAAATTTTCTTGTACATATTTCAGGTACCAGAGGAGTACAATCGCAATCTCTATTGGTAAGCATTTAAATCCCCTTTCTTTTTTGCTTTCATAGTCCTTCTGTTCTACCTGTAAAGCCTTTTGCTTCCATCTCACTAACTTCTAGCAACCATTTTCCAGTGGCGCCCATATGCTATGCTCACCTTGCTGCAGCACAAGTGGGGCAGTTCATGAAGTTTGAAGATCTCTCAGACACCTCATCGGGGAAGGGCAGTATCACTTCATCAGAGAGCATCCCAGTTCAAGAGCTCCCTAGGCTCCATGAGAAGGTCCAGGGCTCCATGTTCTTCTGCTGAGGTCTCCCTGATTCTAACTGCTACCTCTCTTTGTGAATATGGCTACTGCTATCAGCTTTTCGACTCTATATATATACCCTTTGGAGGTATAGGAATAATAATCTAATGTAGGAATGACAACCCCCATCTTTGCTTGTATATGGGGTAGAGAGAGATATAGGCATATACATAATAGATGAGCAAACCTCTTGGTCTTGTTGTGGACAAATTTTGAGGCTTTTGTCCCAGCAGACTCATGAGCTATAGCTTGTCTCAACAATGATATTTCATATTTGTCTCCCTTGTTCTGGGTTGACAAGAACTCAAGTTGTATGGAACCCTACTTGCCTGTTATTTGGGGAATTTTGTCTAAAGTTTAGAGTTTTCGACAGATTTATGAATATGAAATTTTCCTGAATTTGTTTACTTAATGATATTCTTGGTTTCTTTGGTATAGTTCTAGCTGAAGAGCTACTATGAAATTGAACTATACTAATGCCACTACTATTAATTAGTATTTGAGGTACGCGTTTGTTGTATGGCTCTTGTGCTCTAACAAGTATGACTATTTGAAACTGGTTGCCTGTTGCTTGTAATGTTGGCTCTTCTTGTGGCCTATTTGGTTGTTGGTCTATGAAAATGTGGAATAAATAAGGATGAGTCGAAGAGAACAGATTCAAAAATACTTGTCTAGTTGTCTTCGTTCGTGTTCCTCACATAATGAACAGATTCAAAAATACTTGTCTAGTTGTCTTCGTTCGTGTTCCTCACATAATGAACAGATTCAGAAATACTAGTCAGGAATTGACTGAAAAATTCATGATCAATCACGGTTAGATTTACATCAAGGGTTGAAAATAAAACAACTTAACTTTAAAATAATTCTCTTCACCCTTGGATGTACTAGAAGATTACTAGTTTAGTTTACTCTTGTTTGGGTGGATTTGTAGTTTCTACATAATGGTTCTTTCTGACGCCCCCGGGGAATCGTTTTTGTACTGTTTGCTGAGTTAATAGAGTATAACCCCTTTCATTCAAAACGAAGGATCAACATTTCATTGCTCAAAAAACTAATTTGAACATAACGATTAATCGATACATAACAACGGAAGATACAATAGCCTGTCCTTTGAAAATAAACAAAAACAAGAAGTATATAAAGTTTTTGATGTTTCTTTTTTAATTGAAAATTTTTTAAGTCCTTCTGATTTGAAGTCGACATCTTTTTAGTCATTGTGGTTTTATTTTAATCTGACTAGTCCTTAAAGTCACTATTTTTCATCCAAATGGTATTTCCGTCAATTTTTTTGTTAGAATACTAACGTGGCTGTTAAAGACATTGTACACTTAATTGGTAGCAACCGGGTACACTTAATTGGTGTACACTTAATAAGTTTAAGAAATAAGTAGTAAATCTACTTCTGATGCTCAGGCTGAGGGCAACCTAAATTCTAAGTCTTGCCCTGCCCTTGGCATTAGGTCTTGCCTTGTCACCCACCTTGTCAGCAACTGGGTAGCTAATGTGCAGAGGAACCTCTGTCTTCTTGGTAAACCAATATACACTATTCCTGCTACCCAAAGGTCGACCCAACTTCTTTTTCAAGTTCATAAGAGGCTCATCATTTCCTCATGTGTCAACCAAACCCAAAGATTCAGCTTGTAGTTTGAGAAGCTTACCGCCCAGAATAGTTTTGAATTTCTTCGGGGAGGGAGAACAACCCCCACTATGTTCACGTTTCTTTGAGGGATTAGACAACACCACATCCTTCTCAGCAGCATCTTCCAACACAATGGGAGATGTCTCCAATTAGGAGACAACCTTATTCTCAAGAGCAGAGTTACTAGACCCTGAAGAAGAACCCATAAGTCGAAGATCATATTCATCAATATCCTTGATGATTCAGTACGCTCTAGACGACGTATCACATGTTTTCTCTTCACTGCCGAAGACGAGGAAACCACCGGCGCTGGATGCTTGGATTGATAGCCAAACTAGTGGAGGGGTTTGTAGTAAAGGCAAAACCTAATTTTGGCTGTGCACCAAAATTAATGCCTCTGGATGTACTCACTACGGTTTGAGTTCCATCACACTTTTAGTCAACATGTGTGATCATATTGTAGAGAGAGCATCTACCCAAAAGATGTAAAAAATTAAACTTCAACATCGACTCCACCCCTAGATCAAGATAAACCTACCTCACCAAATGAAACGTCGTGGGTAAACAAAATCTTCATCACTCCCTTTTAAAATTGAGTACGATCATAATTCAAGTATCCTCCAAGCAGGTTACCAATCAAACGAAGGTTATTAGGCTCCTCGTACCAAGGTAACTCACCCACATCCTCACATGACGTAGAGGAATGTCGGCCATAGAAGTAATCCCATCATACTCCTTAAGACAAATCGGTGAGCGGTCAAAGCACCAAGCGCTACCCTTCAAAACCTTTGCTCAATCCTTCACAGATTCGAAGGAGACGAGGAGGATGTCACCCCTCTCCTGAATTCAAAAATTCCGCTGCACCACCCAAGCAAGGGCAAAGTGCGACTTGAAAGCTTCTGGATCCGGTCACCACACGATGTGTGAGTGGCTTAGTAAGAAGAAAAGACTGGGATGAACATCTCACATGACCTCCTCCAATCTTCCCTAAATCTAGCGCTTTTCCGCTGTCGGCCAAAGACAAGGAGGCGGCGAAGGATGATGTGATGGAATCAATGGACGACATGATGACAATGATGAGCGAGAGAGAGGGACGTTAATCACGGATGCATTGGGGTTTGAGAGGGTTGCTCTCTTTAGGGTTTCAATGAGAGGGTAGCGCTCTTTTTACAAAGTTTTTGATGTTAAAAACATACAAAGTTAATGAAGTTCACATGTTTCGAGATGTTAAATAAAACGGAAGTAGATATGAGATGAAAACAACAATAATTTTCAAATTCTTTTGTACGTTTTTTTTTTGAATAAAAGGTTGGTGTGACTGCCCTCAATGCTTCATTAATAAAACTGTAGAGTACAAGGGGGGATATGAAGTCTAAACCCCTGATTACGGTAAACATCTCGAAGTCCTGAAATAGTATCAAGATTTTTTACAAAGTATATGTATTTTAACAAACACCAACGAGATTTTTTATAAAGTATATGTATTTTAACAAGCACCAACTAGCAAAGAGTACTACTCTTATGAAAACTTTATTTACTTTGTCACAACGGTGACATAATAAAAAAATCAATATAAATATAACACGATTACATATCCTAATGTATAATAACAGAGCATTGTTACTGTGTTGTAGTCGATAATAAACTAAAATATATATTCTTTTTGAGAAATGTAAAACTTTATTATCTTTAGTCCGTGTATTTTGATGAAATTACATAGTGCGGTTTAAACTTTTTTGAAAAATGTGCAATTTTGTTCTTTTTTGTCCTTGTGTCTATCAAATTACATAGTGTGGTTGAAAATTTTGTGAAGAGTTTTACTAAGAAGGGCCTCTTTCCCTCCCTTTGCCCCTCTCACTGAACCCAAAATAAAACACAGAACTTTCCACAGGCAACATAAACTCTTTTCTCTCTCTCTCTCTCTCTCTCTCTCTCCCCCTCTCGCTCGCTCTCTCTCTTCTCCTTCAGCTCCCTTCTCTCTCATCTCAAAAGCCCCAAGAACTCTAGCCCAATCTTTTTTCTTGTTCATTGACGGTACTGTTCTTACTAAATCTTTGCTTTTCTAGCTCTGCATGGCAAGAAAACGATGTGATTTTCAGTTTGGTGTTTGAGTAGTTCAAATTTGATATCTGAGCACTGGGCTTGTTTCTCTTGTTATTTTCAAATATGGTGTAATATTTTATGCCAAATGTGTGACTAGTTTGTGGTTTATGGGTGAGAATTGAGAATGTGTATAACGTCTTTATATGTTTGAATCTGCTTTTACTCCATTTACCAAAATCTATTCACTCTGGGTTTGTATGGTTCATCTATTACGTTCTTCAATTTCCAAGTCTGATTGTGTGTGTGATATGATGTTTGAGTTAGCTGGCTTGTTTTGTTGCTCTGGTCTTATACATTTAAACTAGTCTACTACCACTGTTCTTGATTCTGGACCTGTTTGGTTCTAATTGAATAACTCCTTGTGTTACAAAATTTGAGCAGCTTTACCATTTATTATGCATGCAAAGATCATTTTTGTGATCTAACTATATAAGGACTTGATCTTTTATCAAATTATCAAATGTTTGTCCTTTCTGACATTCTGCTGGCTTTTGGTATGCAGCTGTATATTTATTAGTCTATTTGCTTCTAAGTGGTTTCAGTGAAGATGGAAATTAGTCCATTGTTCGCTCACAAATCTTCATTATTATTTTCTGGTAGGTCATATTTTTCAAATGGAGGATTTGCCTCCGCCGCCTCCTGTCGCACCACCCAATGGGAAGCCGGAAGTTGTAGCTCTGGCTCCTCCTAAGCACTCTATTATGGTTAGGCCGCGTGGGGGTGGAACTACAGGGCGCCCCATACAATTGAGCACTAACCACTTCAAAATTTCTGTGAAGAATCCAGATGCTGTGTTTCACCAGTACTGTGTATGTCTACCTTATCCTACACTTTTTATGGATGTTTACTCTAAATTTTCATTTGACTTGGTACCAATGTCCTACTATATTTATTTTGCAGGTTTTGATAACTTATGAAGATAACAGGCCTGTTGAAGGCATGCGAATTGGGAGAAAGCTGGTGGATAAGCTCTATCAAACATACTCTTCAGAGTTTGGAGGTAAAAAGTTTGCATATGATGGGGAGAAAGCTTTGTACACAGTCGGTCCTCTCCCACAAAACAAGTTTGAGTTCACTGTTGTTCTGGAGGAGTCATTTGCAAAGAGGTAGTCAGTTGTGTTTATAATGGTTCTTTAGTTTATTCCTTCTTTTGGTTTTTTCAATTGTTTTTTATTGCTATGTAGCAGTGAAAACGGGAACTCTGGTGAGACTGAAAAAAGAATGAAACGCTGTTCCAATCGCTCTAAATCTTTTAATGTAGAGATAAGTTACGCTGCCAAAATACCTCTCAAATCAATTGCTCTTGCCCTTCAAGGAGCTGAAGTAGACAACACTCAGGATGCATTGAGAGTGCTTGATATTATTCTACGGCAGAAAGCAGCTAAGATGTATATATTGGCTGCATTTTTGTTATTGAAATGTACACTAGCTTGTGTGCTTTAAGTTTCTTTAACTGCTTTCTCAAAAAAAAAGTTTCTTTAACTGTGGTCAATGCATTTTTCATGCACAGGGGATGCCTTCTAGTACGACAGTCATTCTTCCATGATGACTCCAGGAGCTTTGTTGAGATTGGAGGAGGTGTGACTGGTGTCCGGGGATTTCATTCCAGTTTCCGTCCAACTCAGGGTGGCTTGTCCTTGAATATGGGTACGATATTTTGTTGTTTTCTGATTTTTAAGACCTGCTACAACTGTTGTCACTTGTTTTGTTTTTTTGGTAAAGCTGTTTCCATTTCTTTGTGCAGATGTATCTACAACAATGATTGTAACGCCTGGACCTGTTATTGATTTTCTGTTAACCAACCAGGGTGTGCGAGAACCCCGCTACATTGACTGGGTAAAGGTAAGAAATGCTAAATCCCTTACTTGGTTCATATGCAGCATCAACTTTAGTCCCTAAAGATTCTGCACACAGGCCAAAAGAATGCTGAAAAATATGAGGGTTACAACGAGACACCGTAACATGGAGTGCAAAATCTCTGGGTTGAGCGAGAAGACCTGCTATAATCAGTAGTAAGCGCCTATTTTCTAATCATAATATCCCTGTTGGTTTTCTTGTTGCAAAGCTAATTTGCTTCTGTTTTCCTGAAGTTTTACTCTGAAGTTAAGGAGTCATGATGGCATGAATGAGGGGGAGAATGTGGAGATTTCGGTGTATGAATATTTCGTCAAACACTGTGGCATAGAGCTCACCTATTCAAAAGACATGCCATGCCTTGATGTTGGCAAGCCAAAGAGGCCCACATATGTTCCAATTGAGGTCTTCACATTTGTTATGCTTATATATATGGTGTTAGTCTATATCTTTGGAACCCCTCTATCTGAGATTTCTAATTTTCTGTTCCCCCTCTTGTCTTGTGGTTTTAGCTATGTTCACTTGTTTCACTACAAAGGTATACGAAAGCATTGTCTTCACTGCAGAGAGCATCCTTGGTGGAAAAATCAAGGCAGAAGCCTCAGGAGAGAATAAAAAGTGTGACTGATGTAAGTTTTCCATGTAACCATAGTGCTCCTTTTTCTGTTGTATGTTGCAATAATCTTCTTGATCATTTAAAATTGCAGGCTTTACGAAATTACAAATATGATGAAGATCCTGTCCTTGCTGAATGTGGTATATTTATAGAGAAGAAACTGATTCAAATGGATGGCCGTATTCTTGAGACTCCAAAGGTAAACATAAGAGAGAGTCATCTTCACTTAATTTAACTTTAACTACTTCCTAATGTAATCTCTCCTGATGAACAGTTAAAGGTAGGTAACAGCGAGGACATGATGCCCTTTAACGGACGATGGAACTTCAAAGGAAAGGTATTGTTTCTCCACCTTATAAACATGTGTCAGTTAAAAGGTTTTGCTCCTTCATCACCGCAACTTGGACTAACGTTCTGTACTTGGTTGTCCTGATTTCTCATTGTCCCAGTCATTTTTGGATCCTAGACATATTGACTCTTGGCTAGTTGTCAACTTCTCCGGACGCTGTGACATTAGTCAAATCTCTCGGGAGCTTATCAATGTTGGGAAGAAGACTGGAATTGTAAGTAAAACCATACACTAATCTTACTTTCTTTGAACTCATTCTCTCTCTCTCTCTCGAGCACTATGTTAGGTTACACTGTCTCTTTGAGATTGATGTTAATGTCATCTGTACAGCATATCGAGCGCCCTAAAACTCTTATTGAGGAAGATCCACGAGCTGAAAGACTAGGACCTGTTGCAAGAGTTGACAAGATGTTTGAACAGATTCAGGCTAAGCTCCAAGAACCACCTGAGTTCATTCTCTGTGTCATACCAAAGAAAGGTTCCGATATCTATGGTATGGCCTTTGTTATCTATAATTTAACAAAGACTTTCGGATTTCGTTCATATATTCATATGGTCTTTTACTCTTTTTCATTGTTTAGGGCCTTGGAAGAAAAAAGCTCTGGTAGACTTTGGGATTCCAACACAATGTATTTCTCCACCCAAGCTGAGTGATCCATACCTGACTAATGTCCTAATGAAAATCAACACTAAGGCAAGATTTAAACTAAAGCATGAAACCAACATATCCACGTTTTGAATTAGACACACAATATATTGATCTCTTTGTCTGTTTACTCTTATAGCTTGGAGGAATAAATTCTCTGTTGGCTCTGGAGCACTGCTCACGTGTTCCGCTTATAAAAGATACTCCAATGATTTTGGGGATGGATGTCTCGCATGGTTCTCCCGGACGATCAGATGTTCCTTCAGTTGCTGCTGTACTTATGATGCTACTTCTTCTATTTTTTTTGTAGTTAATTTATTTTTTCCCGTTTATGCTTATCTACCAATCGGTGCATGGTATTAATATTGATGTTGTGTTGGAGGTTTCAGGTTGTTGGCTCTCGTAATTGGCCTCTTATATCAAGGTACAGAGCAGCTGTTAGAACACAATCTCCTAAGGTGGAGATGATTGATGGTCTATACAAGCCACTTCCAAATGGAGATGATGATGGTATTATCAGGTATTGAAACTTTAGTATCTGTAGCAGTACATCTCAGGCTTAGACATACAATGTATGTTTTCAATCTCCATTATCTTTCAAAAGTCTCCCAAATCTTTTGCTAGTGGTTGTGTAATTAACAAACTCTATTAATTTGATTAATTACAATATTATGCTTGATGTGGTAACTTCTGTGTGCTGCAGGGAACTTCTTCTGGACTTCTATAAGACAAGCTAAGGACGCAAACCAACTCAGATTATTGTTTTCAGGTATACAAGATTGTCTTATGACTCTTATCATCATGTTTTGATTCATCAATAGCGGCATCCTTCAAAGGGAAACCCAAATTCAGGCATAATAATAATAATCTAACAGTACCTTTTATGTTAGATACTAAATCACTCTAATAACTCTTTTGAACTGCTTTAATATAGAATTTTCTAGGACTATGAACTGGCGCTATTATAGAATTATTTCTGGAATTTTTGTCTGGGTAAGAGTAGTTATGGAATGGCAAAGTGTAAATTGTAAGTTTATAATTTTTTTTAATCATGTATTGTACGTGTATAATTACTATGTCATTTCCAGCAAATGTTTCTGGAAAAAGAAATAGGGTGGCCTTTTCAATCTGTTACAAGATTGTAGTCATTTTCATTTATCTTTTTACAAGAGGATGTGTATCCATGCTGTTTTATCCAATCCATTTTACTTTAACAGGAACTATCATCAGTTGGATGGATTATTTTTGTATACAGATTCTTTATTCTAATTAGCAATTACTATTTGCTTAGGTTTTCTTATTCCTCTTGTCCAAGCAGAAAGTGTAAACAGTTATAAGGAATTATTTGTTTTTGCATCACTGCATCATTTGGTCCTTATATTCTCGCTGGTAGTTTTTAAAACCTTGTTAATTGCTTATTATAGGGATGGAGTCAGTGAATCACAGTTTAATCAAGTTTTGAACATCGAGCTGGATCAAATTGGAAAGGTTTGTCTGCAACTCAATGTATCAAAAATGCTTGAATGTAATCATTGATTTGATTATTCAGAAAAAAAATAATCATTGTTTTGAAGGACAAATGTGTCAATGTTTCTCTGTAATGTCACCACTTAATTTCACATGAACCAAGTAAAGCTTTTCTACCCTCTAAAGGAAACAATAACTATATTAATATACAGTATTTGATGCACTGTGGCTTTGCTTGTGTGCTTCCTAATACTGAGATAATCAATTGTTATTATTTCAGGCTTACCAGCACCTTGGGGAGGCAAATGTTCCAAAGTTCACTCTCATTATAGCTCAGAAGAATCATCACACAAAGCTATTCCAATCTAACAGCCCCGATAATGTTCCACCAGGTATGCTGCTTTCTAGTTTTTGTTCCAGTTATTTATATCATTTATCCAGTTCGTTTGATCTCTCTCTCTCTTTCATCTTCCTCCAGGGACAGTTGTTGACACAAAAATCGTGCATCCAAGGATCTATGATTTCTACATGTGTTCTCAGGCTGGCATGATTGTAAGTCTGTCTTTCCCCAACCCATCTTAAAAAATAATTATATTACCTCTGGCAGAATTCTGACTGTGCAGTAGTGTGTAACTCTTACTAAAAATAATTTTTCAAAAAAGACACTGATGGGACAAATGTTGGTTGGAAAATTGGTTACTCCTGAAATTTATTTACTAGTACTTGCCTCTGCAGCAGAATTGTGTACTGTTCCTTATTCATCCTTTTCTTTTGCTTTGCTTCCTATAACCAGGGGACTTCAAGGCCAGTGCACTATCATGTCTTGCTTGATGAGATTGGCTTTTCCCCTGATGACTTGCAGAATCTGATTCACTCCCTTTCTTATGTGTAACTTTTTCACTTCTGATCACTTTACATGTTACTCATCTTGAATTACCTGTCAATTGAACTCATCCTAATATTTTCTTGTAACACATTTCAGGTACCAAAGGAGCTGTACAGCAATATCCATTGGTAAGTCAGACACGCTTGTGCTCTCAATCTTCTGTTGCCTTAAATCTTGGTATGGAGCATGACTTTTCCATCTCGCTAATTATTCAACCATGTTTTTTTCCAGTGGCACCCATATGCTATGCGCACCTTGCTGCAGCACAAGTGGGGCAGTTTATGAAGTTTGAAGATCTCTCAGAAACTTCATCAGCCAAAGGTAGTGTCACAACATCAGAGTGCATCCCAGTTCCAGAGCTCCCTAGGCTTCATGATAAGGTCCAGGGCTCCATGTTCTTCTGCTAAGGTCCTGCTGCTACCTTTCTTTTGTGGATATGGCTGATGCTTTTGGATTGTTAACTCATAGACCTAGAACAACAACCGCAGCTTTGCTATCATGTGAAATAGAGCGGTCAGACATTTAGACATTCTGGATGTGGACAACTTTTGAGACTTCATATATGCCTGAGAAGACTCTAGACATGTGATCTCAACATGTTAGTCTTCTCTTGTCTGGGTATGAAAAGGACTTATTTAAGTTGTATGAAATGAATATTACGCAGATTTAAATTTGTCTTTCTATTATCTTTGAATTATAAAATATTAGCATTTTGTATAACCGTTGCAAAATCTGAGACTGAGAAAAAAGAGTATATGAAAGTCCTTGGAAAATAAGAGAAAAGACAAACCGGAATTACACTAGACAAGAGATGAATATGTTACAGGATCAGCAGCAGATTAAGACATTTAATATTTCTCTCTTCTCATCATGCTCATGTTTGGTATCTGGTTCTCACTTTCCTCATTGTACCAATCCACGCCATGAAGATAAATTCCCATAAACCATATGGCAGCCGCCAGACGAATAGATGTTAGAATACTTCGTGTGATACTGGAGAACTCGGACGAGAGGTGAGGCACATCTCCAAAGATGTGAACTGCAGGCCATAGTCCATAGACAGTGGCCATAATCTAGGTTCAACACAATGAATTGCAACAATAGTAGTTGAGTGGTTGCCCAACCGTGAAAAGAGCGGGCATCGTTGTGGTTGAATGAAGCTCGGAAGCATTGGAGATTGTATAAGGTAGTCATGGTATCCAGAACAAAAGCCTCGTGCTACTGTGCCAAGTACTCGGCACACAATTGCATTATGTAACACATCCAAGAAAAAAAAAAAACATATCTGCATTAGCCAGATGATACATATTGGAACCAGCGTTAGTCCACCAATACGAGTAAGAACCAATTTACTTGTACGCTACATAAGCAAGAACATTAAAAATGTACACCTTGTCCGCTTGTCGACCCAAAGAACCTCGAAGATGCATGCCTTCTTTGAGTTGGTGCCAACGGCAGGTCCGCCACCAAACAATGCTGAAATGATTAACACAAACATGATATATAACTGGTTTTCCCGTCAGCTTTGTGGTTAAGACGTCCACCTTTCTCACGAGCTGGCGGGGTTCAAAAGCTGGTATGGCGGTGGTGGTGATTCTGGAGTTTGTTTCTTCCTCAATCGTACCCAAAACCAAAAAATATAAAGGAACCCAAAAAAAAAAACACAAACATGAGATATATATATACAGGCTTTCTCTGCTACATACGTTCGCATTTATTCTTACGGTGCAGATTTCCATTTTACACTCACTTTTCAATTGAATTTTCACATCTTCAACATCTAGTATTTAGATACTAATGTATAGATCATCTCTGCAAAATTTCAGCTAATATGGTTATCATTAATGCACTCAAACTCGATTAAACTAATGGATGAACATAATTCTGTTGAACTTGAACCGTTCATGTTTATAACAGAAAAATGCAGTTTTGACTGTCTTCATGATAACCAAATTAGTTGAAATTTTGTAGAGATGATCTATACATTAGTATCTAAAGACTAGACGGTGGAGATGTGAAAATTTGATTAAAAAGTGAGGTAAATTGGCTTTCTCAGGTGCGGATGTCTGCATTTATTCTTACGGTGCATATTTCCACTTTACACTCACTTTTCAATCGAATTTTTATATCTCCACCGTCTAGTCTTTAGATACTAATGTATAGATCATCTATGCAAAATTTCAGCCAATTGGGTTATCATTAAGGCACTCAAACTCGATTAAACCAATGGATGAACATAACTATGTCGAACTTGAACCGTTCATGTTTATAACAGAAAAATACAGTTTTGAGTGCTTTAATAATAACCAAATTAGCTGAAATTTTGTAGAGATGATCTATACATTAGTATCTAAAGACTATAAAGTGCATATGTGAAAATTCGATTGAAAAGTGAGTGTAAGGTGGAAATCAGCACTGTAAGAATAAATGCGGACATTCGCACATGAGAAAGCCTATATATATATATGAAGCAGACGTTCGCACTAGGCTTAAAGTGCGGACGTCCCTCCGTTCTCTTCCGTCCGGTGTCGACGACGGCGCGCCTCCACCCAAGAGGACGTCCCTAGCGTCCCGGATCATTTTCCCTTCCCAGCGAGATTGATTTGAAGGTTTGGGCAGCAACCTCCACCCAAAACTTCAACCAAGATCAATCTCGTCAGAAAACTGGAATTCGGTGGACTCGCCAGGAAGGGAAAGTGGTCGGGGACGTCAGGGACGTCCGCTCAGGCGGAGGCGAGCCGTCGTCGGCACCGAACGGAGGAGAACAGAGGGACGTCCACACTTTTGGCCCAGTGTGGACGTCCGCTTCATATCGTTTTTGTGTGTGTGTATATATATATATATATATATATATATATATATATATATAGTCTGGATCTAGAGAGGACCTCCTTAAACTCTTAAAGTAAGGATGTTTTTAGTTCTAGCATGTATTTTGACAATCAAAGCCACTCATTCCCTAGTTACTTATCTACATATGAATCCTACAAAAAATTAGCCAAAATGAAAAACGTTTAACCATTTGATTAGCAAAATATTCGTTTTAATTTTATCTAACGGCCTACAATTGTTTACATCAATTTGAATGACCAAATAATTATGGAATTAATTGTGTTTTTGCAATATCCCGTAGACCTCGTATAAGCTTTTGGCGTGATCTCTGCCGTCGAATGTCGTTGACTAGTTACCTGTTAGAAGAGATTTACTGGGACTCTCCGGTCTTTCTCTTTCCGATGATTAAGTCAGTCTCCAGGTTGGTATAGTATTTAATGCTAGGAGATTTCTTATCGTTTTGGTTTACTTCAGCATTGTATTTATAGCCATGCGTGGACTTCTATCTTGCCTGTTAAATGATGTGGGACAAATATGCTACTGAGGTCTGTTTATTTGGCTTTCTCTGGTGTGTCTCTTGCTCGGCCTAAACTGCTATGACCTTCAGGATGAGGCCTGCTCGGTCTACCTCATGCTCGGCTTCCGGTAGCATCGTGGACCAAGGAGGTATTTATCGACTACCGACTACAATTCCCCCCAAGTTCCCGTTTAAGACACATCTTGAGTCGGGACTTGAAGAAATGACCCACGATTTGTCAAATTATCATCGGGTACCCGATCCTAGTCCCCCCAAGTTCGTACTTAGGACATGTTTGAACGGGTTGTTATTGCAATGGAAGAAGGTAGCGAGCATTTCCATATCATGTGTTCCTGCTCGAGCGCGGGGTATCATCCCCGCGTGGGTTATCAAGCCATTATTGTCCGTGTGAAGGGAATGATATGAACTGCCCAACTCCCACTCTACTAGAGCTGTACAAGGGACTTACGGTTCTCATGGCTCTAGTTGTCGCCCATGCTTCCCAGTGGTACGTTTCCAGGGTGTTATGCATGTCTTAGTTCGTGCGCATGCTTCCCGGTGATTCTTGCTCGGGTATAAGGATCTCATGAAATAGTTGTTGTATGTTTCTTCCCGTTAGTTCTTGTTGTGCGTATTTTCAATTTTCATGCTTTGGTTGTGCGTATTTTTCTCACGTTTCTCCAAGACTTATTACTTGCGTCCTTGCCTGGTGATTGTAATATGCGGCTTCCCGATGGCATATTACAATCGCCAGGAAACATGATGATGGCCTCTTGCTGGTTGTTACTGGTGGGACTACCCGGTTAGGTGGTGGCATGTGCTCTCTGGGTAATTATTCCCCAAAACAGCTTCTACCAAGGTGCTACCGGTCTCGGATACTTTTAATACGGGATCCCGTGCTTTGGGCTAGGTTAGTGATATTCTGAGTTGTGTTAGAACATGAATTGCATGTTCACTAGATGGCACTGTGCTGGGGAATGAAGGGATGTGCAATAAATGCACGTCATTTCAACCTTCTCTTCTTTGAGAAGTTACCTCGTAATGGGGCACGTGTCATGATCCTATGGTGGGACTCGACGACTCTGATTTCCAAGTTCGCAGTAAATGGGTTTTTAATGCGAATTTGGGGGGGGGGGGAACCGAGGCGTCCTTTCCCCCCTCTTCCTATATATGTTTCCTTTCCTCACTTTCTCTCCCCTTCTCTCACTTCTGCTCCTCCTCCTCATTCGCTTTGTGTTATCTCTGCAGTTTCTCTATGTTCTTATGTTTTCTTTTGTTTCTCAAAGCCAGGCTTGAGATTTCGAAAGGGGTGCAGAAGAAAAGGAAGACCCGTCTTTTCCTGTTTACTATAGTCACTAGTTATACGATTGCGAGGTGCTCTCCATTCTCTGATCCGGCGAATCTCCAACTTCTTTCATCTGGTAAGTACCTTTTCAGGCTCTCTTTATTCTTTAAAGAACATGTTTTGGTTTAGATCCTAGGGTTTGCATTTGCTTGGGTGTTTCTTTGGCCGTGTTTTGGGGTTTTCCTTTATGGGTTTTAGTATGCTCTGCTTCGGGTTGGTCGTTACTTTACTTGTGTTTCTCCTTTGGGTTGGCGACGGTGTATGCTCGTAGTTATTTAATAGGCCTTAAGGTCTTTTTTGTTCTAGGGCTAATGGATCCTAGGGCAACTGGCACCGGTGGCTCCAGCTTGTCTCAATGGGCTCTTGCTGATGATGACTTAAGGATGGAGGGATACTTTTAGTGCCCAACTCGTAGGGCTCCCACTCGGGCTGCTTCTCCCTCCAAGTCTTCTTGCTCGAGTCCTGACCACCCATCAGTTTCCGTTCAAGACAGCGGCGTAGGGGAAGTCTTCGAGGCTATCCCCATCACCCGGGCCCTACACTGTTCGGATGATGGTAGGGTATGCGACGAGCCGGCGAATTAGTCTGCGCGCCTCAAATAACTTCATCGTCGTGCATGACAATATGTTTAGGAACGGATTCTCGATGCCACTTTCTTAATATGTGCAGTACATGCTTAACATGCTGCAACTAGCTCCTGGTCAGATTCCTCCAAACCAATGGCGGTAACTCCTAGGACTCAGATGTCTGTACTTCTTATCAAATATGGGGTGGCCCACAGTCAACGAGTTCCATGCGTTCTACAGATTATTGTACTCCAAGAAGGCGGGGATATCCGGGTGCGTTAGCATCACTGCGTGGGACTATGAATCGGTCATCATGGACCTCCCTTCATTGATAAACAAAGAGTGGTGCGCAAAGGTAGTTTTAGTGGGCGGAGTATGGCAGCGTAAGACGAAGTGGCATACCGTTCCCAATTACTTCCAGGCCATCGGGGATCAAGCTTACACGCTGTCGGCCCTCGAAAGGGAGCGCATTGCCCGGATATTCGCTGTGTGGCCCGGAGAGGAGGATCGCATCTCGTACCACCTTACCCAGTGGGCTGTGTTGGTTCATTGCAAAATGGTTAAACTGCCCGGTGTGTTTCACTTGTTTTTGTCTGCTCTTGCTTCCTAGTGTTTTTATAGAATTTTTTTTTGCACACCTTTCTTGCACTCTACTGGAACCATACACTTATACATATATATATATATATATATATATATATATATATGTTTTGTCTTGGCAGGCAAGATCCCCCGGTGAGTTCTACGCCCCAGCCACCTGCTTAACATGGACAAAGACCAGGACATCCTTATGAAGTTGCTGAACGTGGGGAATATCGCCTCCCGCACGGAGGTGGACTTAGACACGCAATCAGTGCGTGTCTTAGAGTCCCAAAAGTTGTTGGAGGTTCCGGATGAAGCCTACTGGATAGTTGCTCCTCCACCGCCGCCACCTCCTCCTGGAAGCTCCGGGGCGACAATGAATTTTGGCGAAAAAAAGAAACGCCACCACTTGAAGAAGAAGGTCCATGCTGCTTTGGACTCCCAGGTGACCTACACCGGGAATGATGTCTCCAGGGACGTCGCCCCAAACCCGAAGAGACCAAGAGTGGCGCCCAGAGGTTCTGCTCCCTCACTGTCCATGCTTGCCCCTCTCGTTCCTACCATCTCGAAGACGCCAATTAGGCAGGTCCCCGATGAGTACGGCTATGCAGAAGAAAAGTTCGTGCATGCCATGATCCGAGACTTGAAGGGTATTGATCTTGACCAGGTGAGGTTCAAAGAAGGCTCCCCCATTGAGTCCCCCATTGATGCTATATATGTATATCTTGTTTTACTCGTCTTTTATTGATCGGTTCATGGTGGTTCTCATAAATTTTCCCCTTTGTGTTGATATGTTCCCGAAGATTGTACACAACATATTTGCTTGTTGATTTTGTCAAGAACACAACATATTTGGCCTGCTGTTGAGTTTCTTTACTACCATTGATGTTCTTATACCATTATGAATTTAACTTCCTCATCTCTGTATTTCGTTGTTGCATAACAAAAAAAATGAGGTCATCCTCCCGGGTAGTCTAGCTATCCCGGTGGGCATGATTTACTACTTCCAACATAACCGCCTGTTTGCTTACACAGGATAAAACCTAAGGTGTTCAGTATTCCCCGGGTGTCCGGTTATTATGCCATCCCTATCCCGCATATCGAAGGTTGTCGGACCAACTTCTTCTATGATTTCATAAGGTCCCTCCCATGTTGGGTCGAGAGCCATCGGTTCCGTCATTACCCGCTTCATCACCCAGTCACCCAGGCCTAAAGGTCGGGGCCTAGCTTTACTGTCGTTGCTTGTACACTTGGTTGTGTAGATCGGCCATTTCTCTTTTCTCCTCTATGAGGTCCATGTTCAGCTGGAGCCCATTTGCATTGGTTTCCTTGTTATAATTTTGGACTCTTCCCGAAGGCACTGTCAGTTTAATTGGGATGACAGCCTTTGTGCCAAACGCCATGCTGAAAAACGTTTCCCCCTTTGACTCTGTCGCGGTGGTCTGAATGGCCTTGTTGATTGCCTCTACTTGCCCGTTAGTCTTTGGGTGAGCTACCGATGCGAACACCATCCGGGTCCCCATGTCCTCAGTGAACTGTATGAGATTTAGGTTGTTGAACTAGGTTTCGTTGTCAGTAACGATGGTCTTCGGGACTCCAAACCTGCAATAGATATTCTTCATGAGGAAATTTTTTATGTTGTCGGTGGTTATTCGACCCAGCGGCTCTGCCTCAACCCACTTCGTATAGTAATCCACCTTCAAGATGACATATTTATACTGTCCGGGAGCCGTGGGGAGCTTCCCGATTAGGTCTAGTCCCTATTGTGCAAACGGCCATGGAGACATCAGGATCAAGAGGGCGATGGATGGGGAATGGACTTTGTTAGCGTGCTGGTGGCATTTGTGACATCCCGCTGATACTTGGTCCGCCATCTTCCCCATATTAAGTACCCTGTTCTTAATGCCTTGTGGGATAGAGACCTTGACCCAGAATGATTGCCGCAGACTCCCTCATGGATATCCCAGAGAATGGTCTCACCTTCCTTTACTGACACACACTTCAGGTTGGGGAAACAATAACCCTTGCGGTACAACTTATCACTTATCAGGGTGTATCTTGCACACTGCGACTGCAACTTCCTCACTTGTCACATATTCTCCAGGAAAACCCCTTCCTCAATGAACTCGACAATTGGATCTATCCATGTGGGCTCCCTGGGGCCAACGGTGATGGCAAATATCTCCGAGATAGTCTTGCTAATGCTAGGCCGATCTAGGATCTCGACCTTGACCTTCTTGCGCCCTTTCTGACAGGTACTGGTGGCTAGCCTTGCCAAAGCATCAGTATTACTATTTTCCTTCCTGGGGACTTGGGTGACCGTTGTAGATTCAAACCGGTGCAAGAGAGCCTTTGTCAGTGCCTGATAGGAATTTAGATGTGGCTCCTTGGCCTTAAAGGTCTCGTTCACTTGGTTTACCAAAAGCTATGATTCCCTAAATACTTGCACTCTCCTTACTCCTACTTCTTGTGCCAACTGTAGTTCCCTAATCAATGCTTCGTACTCGGCTGCATTGTTGGATGTTGCAAACTTGAACTCCAGGGCGTATTTGTACTTGAACCTATCCAGGCTAACCAATATTATCCCTGCCCCACTCTTGGCTTTGGTTATAGAGCCATTCACATACAGCTTCCAACTTGGATCAACTTCCCAAAAGATCATCATTACCTATGGCTGATCATTCTTGGGAAACCCTCATCGTTCTTCATTGGCATTAGCTCCGAGATGAAGTCTGCAGTTGCTTGCCCCTTGATGGCTACTCTTGGCATGTAGTGTATGTCAAACTCGCCCAACTCGATTGCCCACTTGGCCAGCCTCCTGCTCGCCTCCGGCTTCAACAAAACTTGCCGAAGCGGGCAATTGGTGTACAAAGTGATGAAATGTGCTTGGAAGTAATGCCTAAGCTTCCAAGCTGTCATGATGAGAGCCAGAGCTAACTTCTTGAGATTCGGAACCTACTCTCTACCAAGGTGAAGCCCTTGCCTACATAATACACCAGGAGCTCGATGACATCATCTTTTCTGATTAGGGCTGAACTCACCGCCGTTTCAGATGCCGCCAAATAGAGATACAACATTTCTTCGGGAATCAGCTTTGACAACATAGGCACCGATGCCAGATACTCTTTGATTTTCCTAAAAGCCTCTTCTTGTTCGGGTCCCTAATTGATTAGCTTGCAATGTTGACTCTTCAGCAGCTTGAAGAATGGGGCGCACTTGTCCGTGAGTCTGGAGAGAAACCTAGCGAGGGCCGCTATTTTGCTCGTCAGGGACTGCACATCGCTCCTGACCTTAGGGACCTCCATGTCTAGAATGACTTGGACCTTCTTCGGGTTTGCTTCGATTCCTTGCCTGCTTATCATGTGGCCTAGGAACTTCCCTTTAACAACTCTAAATAGGCACTTGTCCAGGTTTAGCCTTATACTGTACGCGAGGATGATTTCAAAGATTGCATGCAAGTCGCCTACATGCTTGACTGCAGTAAGACTCTTTACCAACATGTCATCCACATATACGTCCATGGTCACTCCCAGTTTTTTAGCAAACATCTTGTTCATTAGGCGTTGGTAGGTTGCTCCCGCGTTCTTCAGATTGAACGACATCCTCTTGTAATAGTACACTCCCCTGTTAGTGGTGAACGCAGTGTGCTCTTCATTTGCCGTGTCTGTACCTAGCGTATGCGTCCATGAAGCTTAGCATTTTAAACCTGGAGGTCGAGTCAACGAGTTGGTCTATTCATGGCAACGGGAAACTGTCCTTAGGGCATGCCCTATTGATAGGAGCATAAAATGCGATATTCTTAATGTGTTATTACCTCTATTTGTACTTTGATTATCCCTTATTGTTGTAGAATAAAGTCATAATGTAGAGTCGAAAGTTTTTGGTAGAGTTGTGTGTAAAACGAGTTAAAAATAGAGGAATAATGTAGAAATTTGTCAAAAGCTGATTTGTGGAGCCTTAGATGTTATGATTATGTAAAGTTTTTGCATTGTTACAAGTTGATTTAACTCTCTGATATTTAGGTGACATGAAGAAGAGCTCATGGGTGAAAGAATCAAGAGAAGTGTTCCTGATGGACCTTGGGAAGCAAAGCAGCTAATCCATGATGCCTAGTCCATGAAGGAGAGGTCCAAACCAAGTCCAATATAGAGAAGAAGATCTAAATTCAGCAGAATATCAAGGAATGTCGAAGTCTTGATTCCTAATTAATTCGGGAAAATTCCTGTGCACATATCACAACTTCAACAGGATCTCCAGGACAGATCAGAATGAAGCAGAAAACGTGCTAGATATGGATAGAAAGCTACTGGAGTCTAGTTTGCAAATAAATTGAAATCACCTCAATATCTATTTTCTAGAGGGAGTTATGACAAAATCATCAGACAGAGGTCATTGGGCCGAATTGAGAATAACTAGTGAAACCTAAACCAATTCGGTTTAGGCTTGTGTGGCCGGCCTCTCTAGGGTTTTTCTTATATATAAAGCATGACTTCAAGGGCAGAAAGAGGATCACTACTCTTGCATCTACATAGCCAAAACTCTACCAAACCCTATACAAAAAATTACTTAGCCGATTCATCCACCATAAACCACAAGAACCATTCCATCCTTCCACCGATTTTCCCCACACTTGCCGAATCTTCAAAGGTTGTAAAAGTGTGAATTTCTCATGGCTTCTTGTATTATTTTCTGTTTAGTTTCGAACTTTATTGTAATATACTTTTCGATTTTGGTTTTATTTATCAAACATGGATTTCGGATTTCTTTGTGATCTTTGATTGTTCTATGTTTTGATTTATAACTTCTTGAATATATGATGATTTCGTGATATAGGTTTTGGGGCAGTAGCATGTTCTTATGTGTTTTTGATTTCTAGTTGATTAATTGTCATGAATTCATGCATCTAAACTAATCCTTGAGGCTGCCTTGGCCATGGTTGGTGCGGTTTCATCTACCATAATAATTTTGGATCAATTCACACGCAAAGTTGTCTTGGTCCTTGTTATTAACTTAGGGCGGATTTAATTCTGATAATTTGCATGCTAATAGGATGAGTGACGCCATGCCTTAGATCATTTTTCTGATTGATTCATGTGCTAAAGTGTTTTCTTATTTAATCTCTACGCGACGTGTTTTTAAATGAGTTAGCATTAATGTTTAGGATTAAGCGCAAAGATGGTTCTAAATACTTAAGGAATCTTAACAATTAGATAACCGCAAAGGCTCTAATTAGAATAAGAATTGGTTAGAGTCAAGGACAATTTGAACGTTGCTGCCCAGCCTTGCATAAAATTGTTATGTGTTATAGATAGTTTTTCGTGTTATGTGTTACATGAGTATGTCGATCACTTGTATATAATAATTTCAGTAGGTTACTTGTTAGGATTAATCAATCTTAAACCCCCAATATTTTGTGTATATATGTGAATACTTGTTTATAAGTTGTTTGTTTTCTCTTCTTTCAATCACCCTTTGGTTTCCCCGGCTAGAACGATCCCTACTTGTCCATACTACTACGATTTCAGGGTAATTAAATTGAAGTTGTTTGACCCTGGTTACGCGACACATCACCTATTAAGACTCGTGTTATCCACACACATCCTCCACTTCCCCAATGACTTTTTAGGGACCATGACCACATTGGCTAACCATTGCGGGTACTTGGCTTCCTTGATAAACAGGATATCCAACAACCTCTGCACCTCTCCCTTGATGATGTCGTATTTAGCTGAATCGAATGATCTGCATTTTTGCCTCACCGGGGGCACACCTTTCCAGATTCCCAGCCGGTGTGTCACTATATCTCTCGAGATGCTGGAGACATCTGCATATGACCAGGCGAATGCCTTGCTGTTGACTTTCAGGAAGCACATGAGCTCCTCCCTTACTCCGGGGAGTAGCCCCATTCCAATTCTTGCTATCCTCGCAAGGAACTCGTCCAAGATGCAAATCAACTTTGTCTCCTCAACGGATCCCGGCCTCTCGGTCCTGGTACCCTCTGTTGTAGCAATGACCCTCGGATCCTCGTAGGCAACCGTCGCGAGGGCCGTTGGGTTCCCTGAGACAAATACTTCTGTCCTGCTCCTTCCATTATCTTGGTCGATGGCATAGCAACCTCTTGTTGCTAGCTGATTCCCTCGAAGGGGATGGCAGCTTCATCATCAACATGTGCCCAGCAATGAAGGCTTTTATCTTCCATAGGGCCGGCCTCCCTAGTATCCTGTTGTAAGACGAGTCACAGTCGACCACTATGAAGTCTAACGTAAGACGAGTCGCAGTCGACCACTATGAAGTCTATCCTTGCTCTCAACATGTTCCCCTCTACACCCTCCAAGATCATGGAAATGTGATCTGAGCCTAAAGGCTGTACCACGTTTCTGGAGAAGCTTATCAACGGTTCATTTTCGTGCATGAGCTTATTGTTCCCTCTTCTCAACGCTTGCCACACGTTTCTGAACAACATATTAGTTGATGCCCCAGTGTCAATTAGGATCTTCTTGCATAGATAATGGTCCAACTGCATGGTGACGAGGAACGGGTCCTCGTGCGGCTACCTGATTCCTTGCTCTTCTCCTTCCACAAACATCACCGATCTCCAGCTCATGTTGACATGCTGATTGTTGCAGCTCCCGAAGGTAAATATCTCTCGCCCTTCTCTTATCCCAGTGCACTGTTTCTTTGCCTTGTTACTCCTCTGGTCTAACCGTGCTCCCCCGCGGATAGTGTTGATCGTCCCATAAACGGGAACCCCTGCCCCCTGCCGCTGACCCGATACATAATGCTGTAGTTTACCCCCTTTTATCTGGCCCTCTATCGCCCTTTTGAGCTCTACGCAATTGTTAATCGCATGCGTGGCCTCCCCGTGATACTCGCAGTACTTCCCAGTGTCCTCCCTGGTCAGCCTTGACAGTGGGAATTTTCGTGTCGGGGGGCCCTGGGATTGCACCCTTGTTCTCGTTCCACACTACCTCGGGAGTTGCCGTCAGGGTTGTGAAGTTCTCTCTAGCAGCGGGAGTAGCCTTTGTGAACCCACCATCTTGGTATCCCCATTTTCCTTTCCCTTACGGGCTTCCCACTTGCTTGGTGGGCTTTCTACCTTCGTCTTTATACCTCTTGATGGGGGTGAAAGCTTGTCCCTACTGTTCTCTTTTCCATGTTCTTACTTCTTGGATCGTTTTCCCTTGGGATTCGGTCCTCCTGTCCTCTTTTCTCTTGCCCGCTGATTGGTCCCCATACGTATCGTGATCTGCTTGAGCATGCCTAATCGCCATCTCCATTAGTTCATCATAACCCCGTGGGTTTTTGATTTTTACGGCATATAGGAACTTCCCGGGAAATAAGGCTTGGACAAACGCCTCTTCCGCCGCTTTCTTGTCGAAACTCCTGACCTTGGTCATGGCTCCCTGCCAACGGTTCACGAAGGCTTTTAGACCTTCATCGTGTCCTTATTTCACCTTGAATAGCTGGGCTGTGCTCTACCCGTTCGTGTGCAATATGAAACGATTCACAAACCTATATGCCAGTTGCCTAAAGCTATCTACTGAGACAGCCGGGAGCTCGTAAAACCAACTCAATGCTTCTCCTAACAGTGTCTCTTGAAACATGTTGCAACACACAGCGTTCGAGTAACCTTTAGCATTAGTGTGGATTTGAAGCTATCGAGGAAGAGATGCGGGTCTCCTTCGCCCGCGTAGCTTAACTTCAAAGGCTTAGCAGCGTGAGAGCGCAGGGTTTGCTTGATGACCATCATGAACGACCCCCCTATTTCTTCGAATCTAACCTCGGGTGGGTTGTGTGCCGCCCGTTTTTATATTTCGTTCATTCTCGTGGTTAGGTTTACCACACTATCTCGCATGGCCATCAAAGCCGCCTCTACTCCTGTTGGCTCTTGCGCCCTCTCCTTGATTGGGGTTAGGAGCGATAGTGGGCCCTCGCCTTACATGCCTTCTGAAAACATATTGACCCTGACATGGACCGTTCTGCAGGATATGGGCATCGGTGTTATCATAGATTCTCTAGCTTCTGCTTGTTGTTTCCGTAGGGTGGCAACTGCCCGCTCGATTGCATCATCACTTTCCAACCTTTGTGCCAACGTGCTCATTATAGTGGCATTATCCCATTCCAGTATTTTCTCCCGAGTTGCTGTCTCTAGGCAGTTTCGGGTTCTTTCTCTTTCCAAACACGCTACATTTGCTCTCAACCATTCAACCATGTCCTCCACTTCCTCCTGCGTGAGGTCATGCATCGTCCCTTCGGGGATCTTTTGTCGGTCATTCCCTATGGGCATGCAGTTATGCCTCTCACCTGATACCTCACTTTGCGCCACAGTCCCCGGAGTTCTCTCCTCACCGGGACCGTGATGGTCTTCCAATGTCGACCTGCTCACTTCAATTTTCTCGCTCGACTCAGCCCTTGAGTCACGTTGACCTTTTATAAAGCTTTCCACAGACGGTGTCAATTGTATCTGCAGGATCCCGTAGACCTTGTAGAAGCTTTTGGCGTGATCTCTGCCCTCGGATGTCGTTGACAAGTTACCTATAAGAGATCGACCGGGGCTCTCCGATGATTAAGTCAATCTCGAGGTTGGTATAGTATTTAATGCTAGAAGATTTCTTACCGTTTTGGTTGACTTCAGTATTGTATTTATAGCCATACGTGGACTTCTTTCTTGCCTGTTATACGATGTGGGACAAATATGCTACTGAGGTCTGTTTATTTGGCCTTCTGTGGTGTGTTTCCTGCCCGGCCCAAACTGCTATGACCTCCAGGATGAGGCCTGCTCGGTCTACCTCATGATGGGCTTCCGGTAGCATCGTGGGCCATGAAGGTATTTATCGACTACCAACTACTAGTTGAAATTTTATAGACATGTTTCTTGCGTATGAATCTAGAGGATCAATAGTTGAGATCGTTAAAAGAAGTCCTCTACTAATGTAAAATAGTAGAAATTCTCAAATTTTTAAAGTACGGAGGTCCTCTTTAGATACTCCCATATATATATATATAAATACATATATATATATATATATATATATACACAGGAAGGTTCCAAAGTGAATGTCTATTGTAGACATATAAAATTTAACGATACTAATAATCGTTGAATAATCCAAGCAAACATGTAGACCCGAAAAATTACATACATGGCTCGTGAGTTAACAAAATTGGAAAGCCGTAAGAAATGACACGTGACAATGTGGGAATGGTTAGCCGACAACAAAACCCTAAATCCCGATTGGAATCAATTATCAAGTGTCGATTTATGATCAGATATCAATTAAATTAAATTAATTATCAAAACAAAGAAGTCGGACATCCCCAAAAATAATTGGTGATGGTTCGCCAGAGGTCAGGCGAGCTAGATAGTAGAGTTCGCATACGAACTGGACTTCACATAGAAATAAATGAAGGCGAGGCGAACTAGACTTAGCATAGAAATAAATGAAGGAGATGCAAACTAGACTTCGTATAGAAATAAATGAAGGCGAGGCGAGGCGAACTGGACTTCGCGTAGAGATAAATGAAGGCGAGGTGAAACGGACTTCACGTAGAAGTAAACAGAGGCGAGGGGAAACAGACTTCGCATAGAGATAAACGTAGGCGAGGTGAAACAGACTTCACGTAGAAGTAAACAGAGACGAGGCGAAACGACTTCGCACGTGTAGATATATGTGAAGGCGAGGCGAAATGACTACGCGCGCATAGATTTACATGAAAGCGAGGCGAGATGGCTCCGCGCGTGTAGATAGGTGAGGCGAAATGACTTCGCACGCGTAGATTTACATGAAGGCGAGGCGAGATGATTCCGCACCCATAGATATATATAAAGGTGAGGGGAGATGGCTCTGTGCGCGTAGATTTACATAAAGGCGAGGCGAAATGGCTCCGTGTGCGTAGATTTACATAAAGGCGAGGCGAGATGGCCCCACGTAGGGAACTTTGTGAAGGAGTTAGATGGTAGAGTTCTCATGCATACGGAGATGTATGTTCAAGATAAGTCGTCCGCGAGGTGGGACCAGAAATCACCGCTTGCTTGGAAATCAAGGTTCCTCACACCCTTCCTTCCATATCCGCGAGATGGCACGCCCCTTACTAAGGATCTTGGTTAAAACAGGACATTCAATCCAAAGTGATCCAGGCATATCTAAATCTGAAGATTTGATTGATTTGATTATGTTAAAATTGGCAAGTAAATCAATCAGTCAATATTCATTGATTCGATTATTACCATTAAGAAAATATTATTGATTCAGAATCTTCATTACATGCCATAAGTGGAGGCATGTTAAACACTATAAATACGCCCTCTCATACCGAGAGGAGGGGGAGCAAAAACAAAGCAGCGAACTAGAGAGAGAAAAATCACTCCGTGAGCTCAGAAGTCTCCCAAAACTCTTGAAGAACTATTAAGCTCCCCAAATAGCCAGTTCTTCATCAAATCCAAATCCAAATCCCAAATATTCGTTACGTGATCAACCTGCGTAACCCTCAAGAACAAGTGCTTGTTACCCTTGAGTTTAACCTACATTCGGAGATAGAATCAAAGGAGTTCACAAAGATTGTAACCCACATTCGCATTGATAAAATTATATTATTCTTTGTACAGATGTCTTTCTGCTATGTTATTTGTTGCAGATTGAGAAATTTTAGATGACTTGCCGGACGAAGAAGTCTTTCTTGCAGAGGTTCTCCCCACTTGGAAGATGTTCTTTGATGGATCTTCAAGAGTAGATAGAGTAGGGGCCGGCATTGTTTTTGTCACCCCACACAAGCAAATATTTCCATATGCCTTCACTCTTGGTAAATTGTGTTCCAACAATGTTGCGGAATACCAAGCTCTCATTATGGGTTTGCAAACAGCCTTAGAAATGAAAATTGCAAATCTAGAAGCATATGGGGATTCGAAGTTAGTAATTGATCAACTACTAACTAATTATGAAGTCAGGAAAGAGGATTTGGTTCCTTATTTCTGTCTCGCTACACAACTCTTGAAGGGTTTCAATGTTGTTACACTAGAACATGTGCCAAGGAAAGAAAATCAAATGGCGGATGCCTTGGCCAACCAGACAGCAACTTTGGCATTTTCAAATGATGAAATTATGGACCTTTCAATTTGCCAACGATGGGTTGTCTCAACAGAAATTGTCCCATTGTGCGAAAATTCCAATGTGGTCTCCGTCTATGTTATTGACATCGAAGATTGGAGACATCCTTTGATCGACTACATTGAGCATAACAAGCTACCTGACGATCTAAAATAGTGGACGGATATCAAACGAAGAGCCCCACGCTTTTTCTACTACAAGGAGACTCCTTATCGACGATCATTTGACGAGTTACTAGGTAGATGTTTTGGGAAAAGAAGAGGCGTCCAAAGCCATGCAAGAGGTTCATTCTGGAATATGTGGAGCTCATCAATCAGGTCCTAAATTGCATTTTCAAGTAAGGCGAATGGGTTACTACTGGCCCATAATGGTTAAGGATTGCATGGAGTATGCACAGAAATGTCAAGCTTGTCAATTCCACGTAAACTTCATTCATCAACCACTTGAGCTATTGCATCCTACAATTGCTTCACACATATTTGATGTCTGGGGGATAGACATTGTGGGACCAGAAACCCAAAATCTTCTAGAGGCCACATGTACATTTTGGCAGGCACAGATTCCTTCTTAAAATGGTCAGAGGGGGTACTGCTTAAAGAGATAAAGAAAGAAACTGTTGTGGACTTTATCAAGACATGCATCGTCACAAATAATGCCAAGTACTTCTCAAATAATGTTATGCAAAACCTTAGCGAGAAGTATCATTTCAAGCTACACTTTTCGTCAATATACAATGTACAATGCACCAGCTAATGGTTTGGCGGAGACATTTAATAAGATGCTCTGCAACATCTTGAAGAAGACCGTTAGCAAGTCGCAAAGAGACTGGCATGAGAAGATGGGCGAAGCATTGTGGGCATATAGAATGACATATCGAACTACCACAAATGCCACACCTTATTCTCTGGTGTATGGTGTTGAAGCTGTCTTGCCATTAGAGAAGCAAATTCCCTCATTGAGGATTGCTTTGCAAGAAGGCCTCACAAATGAAGAAAATATCAAGCTACGACTTCAAGAGTTGGAAGCCCTAGACGAGAAGAGGCTCGATGCGCAACAACATTTAGAATGGTACCAAGCCCGGATGTCGCGTGCATTCAACAAAGGAGTTCGGCCTCGATCTTTTCAAATTGGTGATTTGGTCCTTACTGTACGCAGACCCATCATCATGACACACAAGACCGGTCCCAAGTTCAAATCAAAGTGGGATGGCCTTTATGTCGTCAAAGAAGTCTACACTAACGGAGCCTACAAAATTGTGGCTGAAGACGGTTTGAGAATTGGCCCAATCAACGACAAGTTCTTGAAGAAATACTATGCTTGAATCAAGTGAAGACTGCTCCTAACCTGCATAAGCCTAAACTGCACAAGACACCCAAAAAAAAAACAAAACAAAAAAAAAGTTAAAGAGTTCTAAATCCTCATCTTTGAACTACGTGATGACTTGATTCTTTCTTTGGAAGGATACGTAGGCAACTTGAGAATTATATTCTTAAGTTCAGTCACATAAAAAAAAATCTTTTTTTATTGCATAATGAGTTCTATTGTCAAAATGACTTATTACATGCGAAAAAAAACAAAAATAAATCATAAGTTACTAAACAATGATGGGCCCTTACGTCCAAGATAGGCCTTTGAAGTTGTTGTGTTGCTTTTCAAAATCATCTCGGAACCTCTTTGCTTCCTCAAGTTCTTCAGCAATCAACTCTGGAGTCTCCTTGATTTGGACTTTCTGCTTCTCTAAATTGACAAGCCTTTTGTTGTGAAGTAGAAGGCTCGTGTCTAGGGAGGCTATTTTCTGCTCTAACTTCTGTTGCTCTTCCTTCAAGTTATCCAGGGACCCAATCATAGTTTGACGTTGACCAAAGTCAGTTTGACGAAGTTTGATAGACTTTGCAATTTCAGCCTCCATATAAGGCAAACATTGATCACATGTACCTGGAGTAGCTTTATGCGTGCATATTAGCCTTGTTGCGTTATATTGAGTAGCACAAGTCATCAAGCTTTCTACCTTGTCTTTTCCTGGCGAAGGATCAAACCCATAACGTTGAAGTTTGGTCACCAATTCGTCAAGGTCTTTCTTTTTAGAAAGAATGGTTCTTGACGAGTGCTTCATAATGATGTCTTCAATTTGTTCACAAATTAGAGTGGCGGCCTGTGTATGAATCTTTCGGAGCCCCTAGTTGGTGTCCATAACATCAACTTCACCGCGGGTGACTTCAGAGAATGCCATATGGTTTAAAAGCCTCGGAGGATTCACCGAACTATCTTCATGATTAACTTGTTGCGATTCATTTTGTTTGCATGCATCATCTTCGTGAAAAGAGTCGGTTTTCATTGGTTTTGTTGAAAGAACGCAAACCTCTTTCGAAAAGGCTTCGTCTTCAAAAAGTGGGAGTCCTTCTAACTGAAAACAAGAAGGTAAAAAAAATTGATGAGTTTAGATCATGCATATAATGTCAAAAAGGGATGCATGTGGCATTAGAGAAAGAGAACATACCTTAACACGATTTGGAGTTTGTTGTGAGGGACCTGGAACTTTGCCAAAAAAATTGCTATTAAGGAGAAACTCATCGTCAGGATTGAAATAAATGGAGCAAAGGTTAGGTTCAATCCTTCGACGCTTGAAGTTTACGTCCCTAGAACTGTTACTACTCCCACTAAGCCTTTTTGCTTGAGTATTGGTCCCCTTCAACTTAAGGTGACTCCGGGCGAGATGATGATCAGATGACTCCCCATGACCTTCTAAAGCTTGGCGCGGTTCATCTTGAGAGTTGATATTTGGGGGCAATGCCTTGATAGAAGATGCGTGAGGGTTATTGTCAAGTTCAATCTTGTGGGGAACCACTCTCTGGAGAGACAATATCTCAAGGGGAACCATTTTCTGGCGGGGCAGTACCACGCGAGTGGTGATCTTGTCTTCCTTCGCTTTTAGAGGCTTGTGATGCGACCCACCAATAGGTATTGTTGTTGTAGTCATCTTAGGCATGGAACGATATACTTTGGACCACCATTCAACATAATCACGAGTCACCATGTACTCTGTTAGAGCACTCTCAGGCGGCAACGTCACTATGGTCCCAGTCTCATGTTTAGTAAAGCTTTCCCAATGCCAGTACGTCAAGGATAATGCGCCCGTCTGAATGTCTTTTTGAAGGCTTCCTAGAACATCTTGAACATAGCCGAACTAATGACTAAAATGGTAAAGACTGTAGGCTTGAACGACTCGCCGGTTGTCCTACCTAAGAGTAAGGAATCTAGATTGAAGGCAAGTGAGGTAGACAATATCTGGGCGGTTAACGTTCTCACGGTCAACGATCACTTTGTGTTCCTTAGGGATTATAGCTAAGATGTCCATCCCCACATTACCACATGCGTTGACTAAAGAACGAGCATGTGCGTCTCCAAAATGCTTGGCCGAAAATGCCCCTGAAAAGTGAACTATGCGTGGTTTAAAGTTGTCAGGAAGAGGAGAATAAAAATGGGTGCCGAAGTACTCTGCCAACCATGTATACACGTAGTGAAAGGGTAATGTGGCTGAACAGTTCCCTGGGTCTTTGGAAGCGGAAATCTCGTTCAAGCCTTGATAAATGTTGGCCAACACAAGTATAGCTAGACAAAATTGATAACCTTGGGACATTTTGCTAGCGACTTTAAACACGCTAGGTCGGATCAAGCTTGTGTCGTCCATAGGAAAGACGAATAGACATAACCAGCACGTATAAAATGCGGCCAAGTAAGTAGAGTCTATGTCTTCGTCATCCACGCCCAAGTCATCGAACGGTGTGGAGTCGTCATCAGTCCGGGCTTGAACCTCGCCGATTTCACCAGACGGGTTATACGTGTTCTGAGGTGCATCTTTCTTCTTCCGTACACTCTTGGCGAGCAGTCTCTTGTATCTCAAACTTCCTTTGTACCAGTACTGTATCCATGACGCCATCTTCACTTTTTGCCCTTTATCGTCCTTCCAAAGCTTGTGGTACGCGAGAAATAAAAACCTGCAACTCTTGGGAATGATTAGCTCACCACTTTTACCCTTGACTGAAAATTCTTTGATAGATGGAACAACTTTGTCGTAAAACCTTCTAGTTATGGGCAAGCCATAAATATATGTCAACTCCCTCAAAGAAATAGACATCTTGCCACACGATGTGTGAAGAGTATTCGTGCTAGGGCACCAATACTCACAGAAGGCCCGCATCACAGGTGCAACACGATCATAGCTGAAGATCGATGCAAACATCGCTTGGTAGAGGCCTATTTTGTGGATGAGATATCTGCTTCGGCTTAAGATTTCTTCTAACCACTCCCAGTAACGTTTTGTGTAGGAGAAGGCTCCGTTGGCACGAAACCCACTCCATTGCACTGAAACATTGCATGTATGGTCGCTGAGAAGCACAAACGATGTTTGAGAAACGTTATGATCATGATGGGCAGACTTCAACATCCATACATCTGCATTTCGCTTCTCGGTGGTGGATTTGGTTGATTAAAAGGTGGCCAACTGACGTGATTGTTGGAAAGTCCACTGAGGAATATGACCTAAACCATTGTACGAGGGAGACTCGAGGGCGCGCGGCCCAGTCAATGAAGGATAGGTATATAAGGTGGTGTCATCGCTTTGAACGTCGTTAGTGTCTTCAAGGATAGTGATTGTGTCTTTCTTGAAACTCTTGAAAAATGTCATGCGAAGTGATGTACGTCTACATCTACACAAAGAATTGATTTGTTGAAAGAAGTGCACCTCGCTGCCTTAAGTTTCTGTTGCGCCTCACTACCTTAAATTTCTGCTGTTCCTCGCCGCCTTGAGATTCTGCTACGCCTCGCCGAGTAACGTTTTTGCTGTTACTGATGAAGATGGATAACTTAGAAATACCTCGCGACCTCCACATACAAGATTACAAAAAAAGTCATCGAATTATATAACTCTACGCCATAGCAATCAAATCAAAAGGAGTAGGCGAAAAAGAGAGTGTACTGCTGAGATCTCGCAACAAGATGGTTGTGACTTTAGGATGAAGAATGTTCAAACCGGAAGCTCTAATTTATACTGTAGTCTTAGGGTTTGTTACACAAGTAATTTCCTCATTGAAACTAGAAAATTATGTAGATTTAAGCAAATCAAGAAAGAAATACATCAAAGGTTTTCGCCTACTACTCGGAAACTTTACCAAATCAAATTCGTAGGAATCCTTGCAAATTTAAGGAACCTCTACAAAATTTGGGTATCCTATAAATTCAAGGAATCTCTACAAGAAAACAGGGAATCTTTACCAAAATAGGAATCCCTATAAATTCCGGAACTCCCACAAAATTAACCCATTAACATGGACTTCAAGTCGCGCCTCTGACACATGATGACAACATGGCTACGAAGCACCTTGAAGTGGGGGCATTTGTAAACATATAAAATTTAACGATAATAATAGTCATTAAATAATCAAGCAAACACGTAGACCCGACAAATTACATACGTGGCTCGTGAGTTAACAAAATTGGAAAGCCGTCAGAAATGACACGTGGCAACGTGGGAATGGTCGGCCTACAACAAAACCCTAAATCCCGATTGAAATCAATTATCAAGTGTCGATTCATGATCAGATATCAATTAAATTAAATTAATTATCAAAACAAAGAAGTTGGACATCCCCAAAAATAATTGGTGATGGTTCTAGATAGTAGAGTTCGCATGCGAACTGGACTTCGCGTAGAAATAAATGAAGGCGAGGCGAACTGGACTTCACATAGAAATAAATGAAGGGGAGATGAACTGGACTTCACGTAGATATAAACGAAGGTGAGGTGAAACAGACTTCCCGTAGAAGTAAATAGAGATGAGGTGAAACGACTTCAGGCATGTAGATATACGTGAATGCGAGGCAAAATGACTTCGCGCACGTAGATTTACATGAAGATGAGGCGAGATGGCTCTGCGCGTGTAGATATACATGAAGGTGAGGTGAAATGACTTCGCACGCATAGATTTACATGAAGGCGAGGCGAGATGACTCTGCACGCGTAGATATACATAAAGGCGAGGTGAGATGGCTCCGCGCGTGTAGATTTACATAAAGGCGGGGCGAGATGGCTTCGCACTCGTAGATTTACATAAAGGCGAGGCGAGATGACCCCGCGTAGGGAACTTTGTGAAGGAGCTAGACAGCAGAGTTCGCATGCATGCGAAGATGTACGCGGTGGGACCAGAAATCACTGCTTGCTTGGAAATCAAGGTTCCTCGCACCCTTCCTTCCATATCTGCGAGATTGCATGCCCTTTACCAAGGATCTTGGTCAAAACAGGACATTCAATCCAAAGAAATCTGGGCATATCTAAATCTTAAGATTTGATTGATTTGATTATGTTAAAATTAGCAAGTAAATCAATCAATCAAGATTCATTGATTCGATTATTACCATTAAGGAAATATTATTGATCAGAATCTTTATTACATGCCATAAGTGGAGACATGTTAACACTATAAATACCCCTTGTCATACCGAGAGGAGGGGGAGCAAAAACAAGGCAACGAACTTGAGAGAGAGGAAAAATCACTCCGCAAGCTCAGAAGTCTCCCAAAACCCTTGAAGAACTATCAAGATCCCATAATAGCCAGTTCTTCATCAAATCCAAATCCAAATCCAAATCCCAAATATTCGTTATGTGATCAATCTGCGTAACCCTCAAGAACAAGTGCTTGTCACCCTTGAGTTAAACCTACATTCAGAGATAGAATCAGAGGAGTTCACAAAGATTGTAACCCGCATTCGCATTGATAAAATTATATTATTCTTTGTACAAATGTCTTTCTGTTATTTGTTTCTCCTAAGGATATTTTCTTTTGAATCAAGATGTTTATCTAATTTAGAATAATTGATTACGAAAGGTTGGGTAAGTGTACTTAATTGAGGATTTAGTGGGGGAGTAACTAAAAAATCAGAAGCAATGGGAGAAGTTTGATCTTCATCTATGACTGAAATATTTTGACTTTCATTTTCTGTATAATTTGGGTAACTAACTTGGGAATTAATTCTGATGTTTTTAATTTTGAGCTTTTGCAATTCTTCTTCTAATTCTGTAATATCCTAATATTTTTAATTTCTTTATCCAAATCATAATCTTGTCTAGACATTGTTTAAGCTGTAGTGGAACCAGCAAATGAATATCTAGCAGTTGCGAAAGAATGTCTAGAGGAATTTCCTATTTCTTGAATTCTTGAGTTTTGAGATTTGAGGGGAGAAGGTCATAAGGGCATCCATGATTATTCCACCAATCTCCAAACCACATAGGGAATTGGCGGTTGAATTTTCTATCAAAATTGAGAAACCATGAATGGCTAAAATTTTCGGTTTGGTGGAGAAAGATTTTACTCCATGCTTCAATGTAATCATGATAGGTAAATGTGAGTGTGTCTAATTTATGAGGAGTAAAGGGGGAATCACCCCATTGAGATAATGAAATGATACAGATTATGTAAAGGGAATGATATAATATTTTGGATGGATTTTTTGGGTCATGGATTGGTTTAATAGATAATGACTGAGATTTAAACAGAATGTCTTTATAGAATGCTAAAGGTTTACCGGGAAGGTAATGAGAATTTGGACTAAAGTAACTTTTTACTAAAGAGATGACATTTTTTAAATGACTTATAAAATGTTCAATAAAAAACAGGAAATGTTCAGCCCTGTCAAAATAAGGAGATGACTTATAAATGACTGAAGGGTTAGATGAGGAATCTGATTTGTATGGGTCGTATTGGTTTACTAAGGCTTACTGGTAATTGAGTTTAATTTGACTGAGGGTGCTACCAAGAACACTATGTCTATTGTCTATTGGAATAGGGGATGACCTGCATAAGGAACTATGCTGGAGGGTGACTCAGGAGATGTTTTCTTAACTAGGGAAGGTGACTCATATACTAATTTTCCGGGATTTCTCCCTATGGATGAGCTAGGCTTCATGTTTTGGTACCATGTAGAAATTCACAAGTTAGGAAATCTGGGATATGGTTGTCACTTCCTTTAATGAATGCAATTTCAAAATAAAAAATACTTAGGATTGCTTCCCAACGGGCAAAGACTTGTTCTCAAGCAAAGTTTTGAACATCTTTTTTTAAAACATCTTTTGCACTTTTACAATCAACTCGGACAAAAAAAATTTGATTTAATAAATCATCTTGAAATTTAATAATACATAATACAATTGATAAAATTTCTTTTTTAATAGTACTATAATTTGATTGAGCTGGGTTCCAGATTCCAGAATGAAATCGAACTATTTGTTCTGGATGATTGGGAGAAACTTGTTGTTTGAGGATACCTCTATAACCTATTTCAGAAAAAGGGATACCTAAGTATGGTAGAGTTTTAACATGGCTCTTAATTTCTTTGATTAAGGATGTATGAATTGATGTCCAGGGTGAAGGGTTTTTGTAGCCTATCAAATAGAGGTTTGCAGTGTTTCCTAAGATTTTTGTAAAAATCAGCTACATAATTTAAAGATCCTAAGAATCTTTGTAAATGATTTTTATCTAAAATGACATCTGAAAATTTATCAGCAAATCATATTGCTCTATCAGTGTGTTTAATTTGGAGTTGGTGAATGTTGAATCCAAGAAAACGAATATTGGTTTGAAATAATTTGATTTTTGAAGCAGAAACAACTAAACCATTATTCTTTATTATGGAAAAGAATTGGTGTAAATGTTCCCAATGCTGATTAATTGATTGTGAAAATATCAGAACATCGTCAATGTAGACAATGGAAAAATAACTATAAGGATTGAATATATCGTTCATTATGTTTTGGAATTCGCTAGGAGCATTCTTTAAGCCGAATGGCATAACATACCATTCATAATGGCCAAAGGGGGTGACAAATGCAGTTTTATATCAGCTTCACTGATTTGGATATGCCAAAATCCTGACTTCATATCAAATTTACTAAAGATGACAGATTTGTTTAATCTGTTAATGAGTTCTCTTTTATTGGGAATAAGATACCTGATCCATTCCAAGAATGTTAAGAGGTTTATAGTTAATGACTAACCGAAGAGTTCTCTTTCGAGTTCAACATTTTTCTGAACATAGAAAGCAGGACAAGACCAAGAGGATTTGCCTGGGTGAATAATGTCTTTGATCATTAATTTCGTTTTTACAGAAATCCATAATCTCATAACTCATTTAGATTGGACAAGCTTTAGTAGGGATTTGTTTCTCATTAAATTCTTTGATGTAAGGAAGAGAAACAATATGTTTTTTCCTATGCCAAAAGGCAGTAGGAATATCAGAACATATTTCTTTGATAATTTTTCTTCAAAAGTTTTGATTTTTTGCTGAAGAAAAGAGTTTTGGAGTTGATTTTCAATTCTCTTGAAATCAATTTCTTCTTGATGAAAGGCTATTTGTTTATTTTTTGCTTGAATACAACTAAGGGTTTTTGAAATATTATTTTCTTGAAATGCTTTCAGAGTATGGATTTCAGGGTTAGAAAGAAAAGTAAATTTAACTACTTCAAAAGGGTAGGTAATAATACCATCATATTTGGTGTTGAAGGGGTAAATTAAAGTAATGAAAGGAAGTCCTAGAATTACTTTATCAGTTAAATATTTTTACTAAGACAAACAGAGTTTTGAAACAAACATTGTTTTGGCATATATGGACTTTAGGGATTTCGTATTTAATATCCATTTTTGTTCCATTGGCTGATCGTAAAAACTCTTTTGTTTTTTCAAAATATTTTGAAGGTATTAAGCCTTCATGGATGCAATTAAGATCTGCATCTGAATCAATAAGGGTTGTTATTGTTAATGGAAAATCTTTTATTTTGTGTTGGACAGTAGTGTACCATTTTTAAAGTTGGATTTGGCGTATGATACTAATTGTATTGTTTTCGGAAGTTTTAGCTTCATTATTTACGGGGAAAGGATTTGGAAAAAGATTTTCAGGGGGATCCTGTAATTTAAGAAATTGAATATTTATTTTAAGCACGTTTAATTCTTGTTTAATTTCTTTATTGTCATTTGTAAGTTCTAAATGTGTTTGTTGTAAAACATCTATTTGACTTATCCTAGAGTTTTGAAAATTAATTATTACTATGTCATCGTTAAACTGTTGAATACAGTCAAAATAAAAAAGTCTATGTTGTGCATTGGATGGGTGATTCTCACTAGTGACAGACCATTCAGAAGGAAGATGGATGTCTGACCTTCTGATTGTGTGTGGAACACTAATATTAGTGTTTTCTTGACTGCTTTGAATTAAGAGAGTATGGTTTTTGGGACTTTTGCTAATAGCTTGGTAATTCATATTTTCGCCAGTGACTTTATAATGGATTCTATATATTAAGTCTAAAGGTTGGGTTCCTTCAAAAACATGATAACCTGAAGTTTTAACATTTAGGGTTAAAACTTTTAGGATATGAGGGTCACTAAGGTTAATGGTAAAATCTGGGAAACAATTGAAATGAATTAGACCATTAAACAGACTTGACTCAATTAATCTAAGGGTATTGTCATTAAAATCAGTAAACCTTGCATCTCTTAAACATAAGAGAATGGTGACATTAAGACATTTTCTAGTTACATGGTTTAACACCAATTTGGACTAATCCAGTATGAAGGAAATTATGACCATCTTTTCTATGTTTCTTAATTGATTCAGGACTAAAAAGTTGGCAAGTTTCATGTTGTTTACTAAGGGCATAAACTTGTTCTACGGATTTAATATGGTGTTCACTTTTGAATGAAGAAAGACTCAATTTTTTCTTATAAATTTCATGACTAGGAACTCTGGAAATATTCCAATCATCCATGTCTATGTTATCGTTTGGCTGAAACTTTATTTGTTCTTCGTTAACTATATCTGAGATTCTATTGAGGGAGGACCTAAACGAACTAGAAGAGACTGAGTTAGATCTAAACAGTCGACTCATCTTGGGAACAGAAGAGAAAACTGGACCAAAACTTAAAAGGATAAGAGGTTCTAAGAACCTTGGCTTAAGATCCTAAAGACTATTACTCATTCTACGCCGCTCATGCCTCACCTGGGACTTAGTGTTTGGACCTGAACTTATTTTTTGGTTGGAGAGAATAACAGGCTTAAAAGGAGATAAGGAAAAGAAAATAAAACCAAAATCCTTGAAATTAAGGGACCGGAATAAAAAAAAACTTCACAAATAAGTAAATAAAATAGATCAACTCAAGATCCACTCCTAGGCGGTAGTCCGCCACCTGGGGATTGAGAAATTAAATATATACCACATTAGATAAACTCTAAAGCCACTTCTAGGCGGTAATCCACCACCTGGGGTTAGAGGTTTTGAATGATTAACCATATCCGGCCGTTTGGCTCTGATACCAAAACACGAAAGCATAACTCATAATAGTTTATTGAATTCTTGAATAAACTAATAAAAAGTTTACAAACATAAATAGAACTTACTGGTTGAAATTAATACATGAGTAAGAGCAACAATGCTCAATACATGAACTATATGAAATAACTTAGGATTTAGAAGGAGAAGTCCTGACTAGAGAGAAAGATAGGAGAGGAAAATCTGAAAGCCTGCTTACTACGAAACTGGAGGCGTCTATAAATAGAAATTATAAAGTGATGAATAGTAAAAGTAACTATTCATGAATAGTAATATATATATATATACACATATAGATTTTCTCAGGTGCGGATGTCTGCATTTATTTTTACGGTGAGGATTTCTACATTACACTCATTTTTCAATCGAATTTTCACATCTCTACCGTCTAGTCTTTAGATACTAATGTAAAGATCATATGTGCAAAATTTTAGCCAATTTAGTTATCATTAAGGCACTCAAACTCGATTAAACCAATAGATGAACATAAATCTGTCGAACTTGAACTGTTTATGTTTATAATAGAAAAACACAGTTTTGAGTGCCTTAATGATAACCAAATTAGCTGAAATTTTGTAGAATGTTATTAGTATCTAAATACTAGACGGTGGAGATGTGAAAATTCGATTGAAAAGTGAGTGTAAAGTGAAAATCCACACCGTAAGAATAAATACTGACATCCGTAGCTGAGAAGCTCTGTGTGTGTGTATATATATATACATTAATATATATATATATATATATATATATATATTACTTGACGTACATTAATATTGATGATCTATACATTAGTGTGTGTGTGTGTGTATTGGTTGACGTACGTACTGATGTTTTTTTTTTTGGGTGAAGAAACGTACTCATGTAGTCATGTAGTTCTGGTGGTAGGGGTGGCACTTCCGAGTCGAAAACCAAAAAAACCGAGCCGAAAACCAAGCCAAAACCGTAAAAACAGGGTCAAAAAGAAAAAACCGGGCCAAACCAGATCTGTTTGGTTAGTTTTCGGTTTCAGCTTTGCAGAAACCGAACTGAATCAAAAACCGAAGTCAACCCGGTCAACGACGTCGTTTTGGTTTTTTTTTTTTAACCCTAATCCTAATGATTGTTCAGTCCCTCAATCCGTCTCAGACTCAATCTTTTCAGTCCCTCTCATCCCTCTCGACCTCTCCTCCAGTCCTTTTTTTCTTTGTCGCCTCCTACCCTCCTCTCCTCCCTAATTTGTTCTCATATCCGCGCTCCGCCACCGGACTCAAGTCCTCCAAGTCTCCAACCTCTCCTCTCCTCTCCTCTCGGTCTGAACATCACAATCAAGAGGTGTAAATTGAACCGATCGAAGTGGGGTTCCTCAAAATCGTTTGGCTCAACTGGTTGTGGCCGTGGTCATGGTGCTGCAATCGGTGCAATGGACAATTCGCCCTCATCTTGTCAGGTATGTTTTTCTTTTCAAAATGCCCTCATCTTCTCTACTGTATATGAACTTTGGAAAATCATAAGTATTTGTAGAAAAATCCATTTGCTGCGATTCTAGTTCTCAAATAATGTTTAGGTTGTCTGTTACAATTCTTATGAAGAGACCAACTTGAATCCAATAGTGTAGCTATACTATTTTTAGCCACAAAGGTCTGCTGGTCAGGAACTCAGGGAGTTAGCAGTTTTTCTCTACTGTACATGAACTTTGGAAAATCATAAGTATTTGTAGAAAAATCGGTTTTCTGCGATTCCAGTTCTCAAATAATTTTTAAGTTGTCAGTTACAATTTTTATGAAGAGACCAACTTGAAACAAATAGCGTAGCTATACTGGATTTAGCCACCAATGTCTGCTGGTCAGGAACTCAGGAAATTAGCAGTTTTTCTCCACTGTATATGAATTTGGAAAATCATAAGTATTTGTAGAAAACTCCGTTTGCTGCGATTCTAGTTCTCAAATAACCTTTAGGTTGTCTGTTAAAATTGTTATGAAGAGACTAACATGAAACCAATAGTCTAGATATACTGTTTTTAGCCAAAAAAGTATGCTGGTCAGGAACTCAGGAAGTTACTGTATATGAATTTTGGAAAATCATAAGTATTTGTAGAAAACTCTTTTTGCTGCGATTCCAGTTCTCAAATAATCTTTAGATTGTCTTTTATAATTGTTATGAAGAGACAAAACTGAAATTCTTAGCCGAGCTATACTGGTTTTGGCCAAAAATGTCTGCTGGTCACTGTCAATATGGTTTTCTATCTAATTTTTTGTTTTTCTATTTGTTTTTTGTTCATATAGCAATTTTGGAGATGCCATCATTATTACATGTGCAAAGTGTTAAGAGTGGTATGTTGCCTCCTAAAATGAAGCAAACATTTTTTTCGAGCATGAGATGATGTTGCAAGAAGGATTTGATCTACTTTCCTCCAAAATATTTCGGGTTCTTGTTTTGTAATGTATAAACTTTTAACATTGTACTCTATTTGTATTTTGTAATTTATGGACTTTTGAGTTTTACCACATGGAAGTATGGACTATGGAATATGAACTATGAAGTATGAACTTTATAATTTACGTTTAAGATGTATGGACTTTAACTATGGACATTCAAACTATTTTTAGTGTTTTCAACTTTTCATTGCTTTAGTATACATTTGGTTTTTGGTTAGTGGTTATATTGATACATAGTTTTGAAGTGCTAAAAGCAAGAAAGATGGAGGAGTTGTTAATTTTTTGGTTACAGTTAAATCATGGTCAGAAAATTTTACAGTCTATACAAAGTCTTGTAAAAAAAACAGAAACCGAACCAGACCGTCAGTTTGGTTCGGTTTTTAGTTTGACATTTCTAAAAATGGAAAACCGGGCCGAACTTTATTTTCGGTTTGGTTTTCGGTTTAGGCTAAAAACCGAACCCACCCCTATCTGGTGGTAATTCATACACTTTCTTTGTATGAGGATTACTGCATGGATTTTAATTTAGTCTATAAGAAACTGATATATATATATAGGGCCCTTCAACTAAGGGATCTCTTTTTTTGACATATATGAGGGATGGGGGATTACACCAACTTTTCGATCACAAAATCACATCTCCATTGTTCAATATGTAGTTCTATATGAGTACATCACTTCTGCAAATTTTCAGAAATTTTGGTAATCGTTAAGGCATTCAAAACTACGATTTATAATTATAAGCATTAACGGTTCATGTTTGGCATATTTGGTTTGTTCATTGATTTAATCTTGTTCGACACCTTAACGATCACCAAATTGACTGAAAATTTACAGAATTGATCTATATATAAAGACCAACAAATTGAATGGTGGAGATTCAAAAATATAATCGAAAAGTTGGTGTAATCCTCCATCCCTCATATAAACCAAAATAAGGGACCCCTTAGTGGAAGGGCCCTATATTTATACACAACTCCGTTCACAAGAGGACGTCCGCACCGCCCTTAAAGTACGGATGTCCCTCAGTTCTAAACCCTCCGGCACCAAAGACGCCTCTCCTCTTGTCGAGCAGACACCAGACCTCGATTGTGACCTTCCTCTTGCCGGTGGACTTGCCGTATACCAGTTTGCAGTCGCCATGGTTCTTGTCTAAAGTTATAGGTGGAGGTTGATGCACAGACCTTCAAATCTGATCTCCATGGCCTTCATCTTCATGGTAAAGTCGTCGGGGATGTCTTTGCTGTCATCCGGTAAGAGGAGAGCCGTCGTCGGTGCCGGACTGTGGAGAACGGAGGGACGTCCGCACTTTAAGGGCGGTGCGAATGTCCGTCGACTCTAATTCGACCTATGTGTGTGTGTATACAGAAACGTTCTGAAGGGGATGTCCGCACTAGGCTTAAAGTGCAGACATCCCTCCATTCTCCACCGGACGGCTCCAACGACAACGCGCCTCCACTTTAGCGGACACCAGAAGCATCCTTGATCAGAGGCATCCCCGATCACTTTCTCTTGCTAGTGAGTCCGCCGAATACCACTTTGCAGCCGAGATTAATCTTGCCTAAAGTTTTGGGTGGAGGTTCAAATCGATCTTACCGACAAGAGAAACTGATCGGGGATGCCTCTGGTGTTCGCTCGGATGAAAGTACTGTCGAGCGGACCAACAAATTGACTGAAAACTGATCGGGGATGCCTCTGGTGTTCGCTCGATTGTGACCTTCCTCTTGCCGGTGGACTGGTCGTATACCAGTTTGCAATTGCCATGGTTCTTGTCTGAAGTTTTGGGTGGAGGTGGATGCACACACCTTCAAATCCGATCTCCATGGCCTTCATCTTCATGGTAAAGTCGTCAGGGATGTCTTTGCTGTCATCCGGCAACTGTGGAGAACAGAGGGACGTCCGCACTTTAAGGGCGGTGCGGATGTCCGCCTCTAATTCGACCTATGTGTGTGTGTGTGTATACAGAAAAGTTCTGAAGCGGAAGTCCGCACTGGGCTTAAAGTGCAGACATCTCTCCGTTCTCCACCGGACGGCTCCAACGACGGTGCGCCTCCACTTTAGCGGACACCAGAAGCATCCCTGATCAGAGGCATCCCCGATCACTTTCTCTTGCTAGCGAGTCCACCGAATACCAGTTTGCCGCTGAGATTAATCTTGCCTGAAGTTTTGGGTGGAGGTTCAAATCGATCTTGCCGGCAAGAGAAAATGATCGGGGATGCCTCTGGTGTCCGCTCGGGTGGAAGTGCGCCGTTGTCGGAGCCGTCCGATGGAGAAAAACTGATTAAACTCTTAAAATGAGGATGTTTTTAGTTCTAACATATATTTTGACAATTAAAGTCACTCATTCCCTAGCTAGTTACCTACCCACATATGAATCCTGCAAAAAAATTGTCAAAATGAAAAACGTTTAACCGTTTGATTAGCACAATTTTCGTTTTAATTTTATCTAACGGCCTACAATTGTTTACTTCAATTTGAATGACCAAATGATTATGGAATTAGTTGAAATTTCGTAGACATGTTTCTTGCATATGAATCTAGAGGATCAATGGTCGAGATCGTTCAATAAAGTTATCTACTAATGTGAAATAATAGAAATCCTCAAATTCTTAAAGTAAAAAGGTCCTCTTTAGATCTTCCCTATATATAAGGGATCCCTTTTTTTTTTTTTTACATATATGAGGGATTGAACATTAGACTAACTTTTCGATCACAAAATCATATCTTTACCATTCACTTTACAGGTCTATATGAGTAGATCACTTGTGTAAAATTTCATCCAAATTGGTGATCAATAAGGTTTCGAACTAGCTTATATCAATGGATGTATGAAATCTGTCAAACTTGAATTGTTCATGCAAATCGTTATTTTAAGCACCTTAATGATCACCAATTTAGATGAAATTTTACATAAGTGATCTATATATTGAGACCTAAAAACTAAATGGTTAAGACTGAAAAAATGTAATAAAAAAGTTGGTCTAATGCCCAATCTCTCATATATGTCAAAAAAAAGGGACTCTTTAGTAGAAAGGCCCTGTATATATGGTCTTTATTATGTCCAAACATCCTTATTTATTCAAAAGGTACATATTTTGCTAATAGAACCACTTTTCGTCATATTTTTTTATTATAACCAATTTGTATCTAGATATATATGTCATAATCATCTATGTAAAAGTTCAGCTAAATTGGTGATCAATAAGGTATCGAAACTATATGATTACAATGAGCAAACCAAATATGTTCAACCCGAACCATTCATGTAATTCACAGTTTTGAATACCTTAATGATTATTAATTTAGCTGAAATTTTGTAGAGATTATCTACTCATATATACCTAAAAGATGAATGGATGAGATGAGAAAATATGATCGAAAAATAGGTCAATTAAGGAAATCCGTACCTTTTGAATAAATAAAGAGATTTGTATCTGAAAATGCCTATATATACACACAGAACAATCTAAATACTACAAACAAATGCACTTACAAATCTGTAAGAGCTCAAATGGTAGAAACTAAATTCTCTGAAATGAAATGGAGAAACAATATAGGGTGAGAGATTGGAATAAACTAACATTATCAAACAAAGATTAGATTGTGTTGTTTTTTTCTAAAACAAATTAAAACGAGCGCAAGAAATGTCAAAAATAAATATTTATTATAGTAAGTTGTGAAGGATAGTGTACATGGTTAAAAGACAGTTATTAAGTTTGGACTTTGGAATCAGTGGCGTATGGAGATAGGGGCAAGAGGGATCAGCTGACCTTCCTCAATAGTTAAAAACATTATAGATGATGTTTAGTTTGTAGATTAATCACCAAGTATGTTAACCAATTTGACCTTTCTAAACTAGTTAAACTTCGGTCCATTTACTATCTACAATTGAGTATAATTGAGAATCATAATTAAATTTCTTGGTCCAAGGCTATATTGGTGTACAAATAATATTACCATTTACTCTGCAAGTTTGATAATTACAAATATATAACACTTCAACTTTTTGTTCGAAATCATGCTAGGGAAATGAAATTATCCATTAGGTGATTTAGGCCCCAAAAGGTTAGATTTATACTTACTTTCACCTTATATCGATCAGTAGATGATAAAATTGAAAAAAATGTTCAGAATGATAAATAATCATCTTGATTTCAAATTAGTGTAGAACGGAGAGTGGACTACATTCGAAAACAAATTTTAGTAGATTGTCTTTAATTAGTTAGTTCAATAACTGATTTTTTAATCCTTCAAAATTCAATTTCTCGCTACGCCATTGTCTGAAATGTCAAAAATTTAAGACGAACATAGCCTATAACCCTAAACAAGTATGGAACTATGGATTGTAGTAAATCGAGGGTAGGATATACTTGGCAGAGGAGAGTTCGAGAGGTACATAGCCTATAACCCTAAACAAGTATGGATTATTCAGCTTATTAACCTTAGCATTTGACACTAGTTTAGTGTTCAAATCAATCTTAAATTATTAACTTAATACACTTTGTTTTACACTTAGCTATACCATGTAATTCATCACACTTAACCCTGCACCAATTAATTGTGATTTGACAACAAGTCAATAACCATGCATAAAACCTTCCCATGTAAAACTAATTGATACTGTTATACACTTGTACATGTCTAATGCATTTGCATGCATGTGTTTCCTTCAATACACTAGGTGCCAACTGCCAATCCTCTTTCTCACTCGCTTTTCCGTATCATCTCAATCAAATGAGATGTCTAATTAAGTCACTTCTAACTATATAGGATTTTTGGCCGATTTGATCATATATACTATTTTTCAAGAATAATAATGTTCCAAGCACTTTGGCTATCCTAGGCCACCAGCTTTCGAGTTTGCGCTACTGAGAGGTGGGGTTTCCCCCAGCTGTGAGTTCGGCTATTAATTTCTTTTTCTTTGGAACTGGTTGCTCGATAGGTTTCTCTTTATAATATAATAGTCTTTGCATAAAATAAATAAATAAATAATGTTCCAATAATGCGCTTTGTCCGTAGTTTAGCTGTTAGTTGCAAGGACCATATGTCTTCAACTCTTCTTATAGCAACGTCGACCTTTTTCTCAGCAATATGATTTTTGAATCCCATAGAAGAATTAGAGACAAAGCAACGAAGTGAGTTTTAGTAGCTGTGGCGATAGTGGTTTTCGTGATCGAGCTCATGAGATCCTGCCCTTCACACCAAAATTAAGTTGATTTCTGGGTTGCACGCACCTGTGTTTGAGATTTGATTAGGGCTTTGCTCACTTTATTTCATTTCTTGACTACCATGTCACCATGTGATGAAGGAAATACAAATGGCCGGGTTTAGGCTGCAAGGGTCTGGCGCTATACATATTAATGCATGGTTGCTCCAAGTCGATCTCCCAGAATTGATGATGAATATTTGATACTAATCTCTATTATATGCTTTTCTTGGCCTTCGATAATAAAATATGTTATCGATCTTGTTCATAGGTTTCTTGAATGCAAAAGTGCCTGAGCTTAGGTCTTCACTATTGGTGCTCATTGTAGAAGACATCATATGCTTTGATGAAAAGTTGATGTGATTTGCTTGCCACACAACCTGTCATTCTAAAGAACCTGCAGTATTAGTTATCTAAATCAGTAAATGGATGTGATGTCTAAGAACAACTAGCTAGCTAGCTAGTTAACGTTCAGAATTTTCATGTCTAATTGTTATTGAAGGCTCAGTACTCTCAGTAGTTAGATTTATCTAGCTACTGTAATCTTCAAAAGCATTTCTCTAAATCCCTTCCTTTTATCTCATATGAATGTTATTTTAAACAGGCTACAACCACCCAGAAGGCGTCATAATCTGAAATGAACTTGGAAACTCATGGCGGAGCTAGAATTTGCACAACTTTCTTGTACCGATCGATCCATGAATAATTAAATTCATAATCTGGACTGGTTAGGGTTGACCTAATCATCAGTGGCTTAACTTCAGCAACCCAGGAGGTTAGCTGATGATTTATTTCACCCTTTTCTTCTTGTTACGTACCCATTCGAGATGTTAAAGGCTCGTTTAAAATGCATTTTTAAGTAAAGCTCCAAAGTAATTACAACTAAAGAAAAGTTATAAACTTGTCATTTACTGATTCTGACATATTCTTTCTGCACGAAGCGTTGGATGGTAAGTACATTTCCAGATTCAAGGAGCAAAGATTATAGAACACCACTATTTAGGGGAAAATCACCTCGCACCTGTGTTAATTTATCAATTACAGTGTTGCATGCACTTAATTCAGCAATGTATGTTGTCATGAAATTTATATTTCTTCTTAGAAATTAACATGCTAGCTGAAGATATATCAGTGCCGTTCAAATTAAACAGTATGGCCATTCAAAGGGTTTGTTGATCTACAGAGTGAGCTAACTGTATCTGAGAGTATTATATATACAGATGAATGTTGTTTGTTTATCAGGGCATGCAACGTCTTTAATCAAACGTCCAAATTTGGTTTAAACAATAGAATTGTAAGAAGTTGTCGTCTATAACTATATATATATATATATACTCAGATTTTTAACACATTCCTTGTCTTTCATACCAAACTCGGTCATGATTTTGTAACATTGCCGACATCTCATGATTTAATCATTCTAAACTTTTTATTCCAACTCTCTCTCTCTCTCTCTCTCTCTCTCTCTCTCTCTCTCTCTGTACGTCGATTCATTCTGGAGAAGCACTATTTAGCTTGGACATGCATAACCTAGCTATGTAGAAGTACAACAGCATGCATGCATTAGCAGCATGCCAGCAAACAACTTCTTAAGGCAAACTTATCAGCCTTTTGTAAAGAAGCTAGCTAGGATTGATTAATGTTAACCAGCAAAGTAAACACTTAATATCATGATACCCTGCCCTCTTTTTGTTTGAAATTCTCCAGTGCGTTCTAATTATTATTGTATGGCGATCCAGCAAATGTTGAAGGCACCATCACAGAAGAAGAAACCTTGAACCTCTTACTCCTTGACCCCTCCTCACAATCATCACCAACAGTAATGCTACTCATCTGATCTGGACTATCCATCCACCCCATGATTTGATCCATCAACCCATCTCCAAGATCCGACCCGTCGGAGTCCATCCCAGGTTGCCGGAAGCTGTAACCCCAGTCGCTACAATCAGAAATACTAGAACTTTCCCAAGATGAAGGCTCAGTGCTAGTACTAGTACTAGCTTCTCCAGCATGGGGAACAAGAGTACTAGTTTCATCAGCAGCATGGGGCACAATGATGCTAGGCTGTACTACTTTTTCTATGTTCTTCATGTCGAACAAAGGGTTCACTGGGTTGTTTTGGTATTGCTGATACTTTCTGAAGTGGAATATACTTGCAAAAGTGAAGCGGTCACTCACCCTACTCTCAGAGGACTTGTTATGATGATCGCTACTCCTCGCCATGATGCTTTGGAGGTTCTTGCTTAGCTTGGCCTTCAAGGAAGAAAAGCTAAGCCCTTGTCCCCCGCCGTGACGTCCATCAGATAAACAAGAAGGCATAAAAGTGCCATTCGGATTGGGATAAGAGTTAGCCAGAAGGCTCGAGTTGCTGTCAGGGTTGGCCGCCGGTGCTGCAAAGTTTGTTCGGGCATTTTCTCCACGTAGGGCTCGAGCAGCTTCGTCGTAGGCTCTTGCTGCCTCTTCTGGAGTGTCGTAGGTTCCGAGCCAAAGCCTTACACGTTGAGAAGAGTCCTTGATTTCGGCTACCCACCTCCCTGAAGGTCTTTGCCGAACCCCAACAAACCTCCGAAGTGCTGCTTTAGCACTCGATGTCGATGACTTCGACATAGCTTTGGTGGCGGTGGTGGTGACGCTGGCCATAGTGGTTTTTGAGAGCTCAGGTCCTGCCATATATTCACACTAATTTGATTTCTAGATTGCACCTAGCAAGGAGAGTGTCTAGTATTTGCACTTTGATTAGGGCTTTGCTTCTTTCTTTCTTTTCTAGGTTACCATGTGAAACACACATGGGGTTAGGCTGTAAGGGTTTGGCACTATATATAATGGTTGCTCCAACAATTAATGAATATTAGTTTATATATGATAGGTATATACTATATACCAATCTCTATTATTTGTTTGTCCTGGCCTTCATCTTACCCATACAATTTTATATTGTTAACCGTGTGCATGATTTACTTGCAAATTGCAATTGCCTTATAGCTTAGTGGCTCAGTACTTATGCTTGATCGAGCTGATCGAGCTGATCAGCTAATTAACTGGCTACCCGCTAAAAGCTTTACAAGTACTGCTCGATCACTAATGATTGACATTATACTAACCTTTTCACATCGATATTTCAGTATTGTTTAGTAATAATACTGTATTTAACTTTCTCCTTATATTCTTATGTTTCTGGGATTTTGTGAATCTACCACAAATTTTTATTTCATACAAGCTTTGGAAGTAGCAAGGTTGAAATGCCTAAGTACGTGATCTAGTTTAATTTACTTGTGTTTTTATACTGAATACAGTTCAGATGAGAAGATAATACAAGATTGTGACTTGAGTTTTATCCTGGTATATACTACATATAAGAGTGAGTGGCAGTTTCAAACAAGTGATAACATAATCCTTGGTGAAAAGAAAAATAGACGCATCGCACCAGATGAAACCCTTCGAAAAGTAAAAACCTTCAAGAAAGATGTTCATGAGGTGAAACCCTTAGACGAGCGATCAAACTTTTGAGGAAAATCTTAGTAAGGTGATATCCGTTGAGGAGGATCTGAATAAGGTGAAGAACTCTGTTATGTAAATCCTCGATCCGCTTGATGATCAGCCAATCGAGAACAAGGCTTGGTTAGCTCTGCCCAGAAAAATCCAAGCATACGAAAAGAAGGTGACAAAGAAAGGCGGTCTAAGCTTGTCCGGTTGTAAATGAAGAACGGATATGGAACGTTGGATTGGAATTTTAATAATCCGGCTGGTAAGTCAGTTTAGAACTTTAATCAATACTCTGATTGGTGATGACGCAAAGGTAATTTCGGAGTTTAGTACTTGGAGAGTGGTATACAATGATTGTGGGCTCCAAAACTCTTTGCTCCGTCGTTTCTGGTGTTTCTATCCTCCTGACCGAAATACCCTTAGGGTTTTAGGGGCCACTAATTTGTTTTGGGATGAGATTAGTGGGTTATTAATTAGGACCCGAGTTTTGTCTTAATCTTGAGTCCGTGGCCCTTGGATCGTTGGGATTGGGACTCTAGTCCATTTAAATGAGGCCATAGATTCCCAAACTTTCATTCCTCTCCTCGAGTGCAAGTGAGAAATTGTCAATTAGCGTATCAATTTTCTTAATTTAGCGTAATGACACACTTAGAATGACACGTACCGAGTGTGATAGATCATCTAGGGTTTACTACTAACCAATGAACGTCTTGATAAAAGGATCCTAAGCTATTCAAGATGGTTTTGGGAGCTTAAAGGGTGGTTGATATGAAATCTCTACGTAACTGATTGTATTGAAGCCAACATGTTCCCCGTTAGGTCATCAACGAGCAATGAGCCGGCGTATAGGTATAGTGGCGGAGGTGTATACTCGTATAGTGGCGCCGGAGGCGTATACTCGTACAGTGGCAGAAGCGTATATCCATATAGTGACGGATTTAGGAACTTTTCTTCTTTTGTGTGGATAGTGAAATAATGCAAATATTATGCTGATCGATCAGTTTCTTTTGTTTGTTCAAATCCTCGTTAGACCTTGACCTTCTGTGGTGTTTCAGCAAGCATTGATCGATCTTACTCTCAAATCTTTTATTTGTACAATCGATAATGTAAGTACTCATTGAAGCTGTTGGTACTTGGTAATCTGCACCAGTACGAGCATAATCAACAGTTACTAAAACCCATGCACTCTACTGATTCTAATCCGGGAAAAGTGGGCGTGCTCCGGTCGAGAACTAACAATGGTCATTGCTATTTGCATTCAGTGAGTTGATAATCGAAAGGATTGCTGGTGAGGCAATTGCCTCCATTGATATTTCATACCGTATGTACATATGGTATTGTCTGTTAATTGATGTTGTATAGCAGATTGAATCATTCTCTAGTTTTGCATGTCGATGTTATCAACAAATGATTTGGTCACATCAGAGATTGTAACTAGCAATAGAGTTTAGATAATGGTCAACTTGACTGCGCTATCTTCTTGCTCATGATCGACCAAACAAACTTTTCATTGTGATCGAGAAAGCGACAATTTGGCAATTTGGCCAATTGGGAAGTTGAGCAATTTGGCATGGCATAATCTGTTGGTTTACTAATCACATTCATGCATAAGGACATACACCAACCTATAAACTCCTCCATCTGCGCCTGACTCTTCTTCTTCTCCCACTAAATTCTCAACCATAAATTTCAAATCATCGAGTTATCATTGTTAGATTATCATCACCATATACAATATTTTTATTTTATTTCCTTTTTCTTCTTCAATTGATGAAACATACATTTTCTGAATTTTCTCAGTCTTCTTTTCAAATTATTTTCAATTATTTGGGCTTTTAATTAGGTCTACTTTCAATATTTCATTTTCTTGGTTTGATTGAGCTTCTGAGTTTCTCTACTACTTTTTCGTTTGAACCATTTGTTACCAACTAGTAATTGTACCCTATTATATTACATACTAGCTTAATTTTTATCTTTTGAAGGAAAAATGAATTTACTGAAAGATGGGGAGCTCCAATTTTGTTTTTTTGCCTAGAGCCCCGGTTAACTCAAGGCCGGGCTCTGAATAGATTAGCCATTATTTCATTAATTGTATTTGCTCACTTATTCTGTAAGACTATTGTCTATAATCGCATAGAGATATATAGGCTAATACTAATAAAAAAAATTCAAATTGAAAAGCCCCAATCTGCTAAGGCCCTAAAGGAAACCCTAATAGAATTGGCCCGAGCCCAACTAAAACCATGAGCAAACCTTCAACTTCACTGCCGCCATCACTGCCGTCGACGCCGCTAATGCCACCATCGTTGCCACTGATACCCTTGTCGCCACCCTTGATACAAGCATCGCCACCACCATCTAAAGTTTCATGTGTTATTTTCACTACTACAGATTTGTCAACACACAACGGTGGAACTATAGGTTTTCCGTTATATATCTCGGGCTTGTCTGATTGAATCTTTAGACAAGTGTGAAAATCACCGTTGTGTGATCACATTTTGCTCAACAGTTCAATACTTTCGTTGTATAAGTCGCTGCGCAGATCGATGCCATGCTAGGTATCGACAAGGCCACTCAGACAACAAACAATAAAATATTTTCGTTGTATTTTTACCCTTTCATTTCTACCGTTGTGTGTTTTTCAGTAAGCTACAACAGTTTATTCCCTATCTTTACTGTTGTGTGACGTTGAATAACCTACAACTGAAATATTTGGAACGTTGTATCACACAATAGATATAGCATTCTGCTTTCTTGTTTGATGAGAATCATACAACAGTTGCATTTTCATGTGGGACAGACTTTGTTGTCCAAGTTTTACACATAAGCATCACAAAAGAAACTGCTGCACAAATTGACTGATACCATAAAACATTGCATTTCAGCTTCCATATATATCCTTCAAGCTTCCACAAACAACATTACAGCTGAATAATAAACTAAAAACAAGCAACTAGTTAAGCTCCTAGATAGTCTTACATGTCCAAAAGCATTCCAACATGAGAAATGCACAAAGCACGTACTATCATATAGCTATTCCGAATATATAGAAACACCAAGTTCAAAAGCAAAGTACTACCACATACATATAGAAAGCACCAAGTTCACCAAAACAGACCAGATCATGCACCCTACAAGTATTTGCTGATGATGAACTTTGCCCACTCATTCTTTGACACATCCAAATCATCTTGGGTGTAGATAAGTTTGTTTCTCATGTCCTATTGAAAAACATAATGTAAATCAGTAAACCAAACCTTCAATCAATTGGGGAAATATATGATTTTATGAGATCATTTTTAGTTGATCGGATAACACAAAAAAGGAAGGAAAATAAGTAGTTGAATAATCGGAAAACAAGCACTCTCATCAACTCAAACAAGCAAATAAAGTATCAACATTTCAACAAAACATAGATGCAAACAAGAAAATGATAGTAATTTCAAATACTAGTTTTTTGTGAGTGAAAAAAGAGTGAAAAGAACCTCTCGAAGTCATCGAAAATGACGTCAGGAACGATCTCACTAAAGAACAATCTAATACAGTTTGACAGACTGTAGTACAGAAACAAGAAATAAGTCTGTTTTCCTCAAGTGGACTGAAAGTGGTAGAACCAAATGTTAAAACATAACTATATCCACATAGAATACAAAGGAAAGAATAAAAACAAGCACTTAAGAACTAGAACACAACTGCAACCCAATAACAAAGAAGGCCTGAGGAGAGTAATCTTTAAACTCTTGAAAAGACCGATGCCAAGAGAGATGCCCAAAAATGAACCCTTTCCCACATCCTCACAAGTTTCCTCAAAAAATTATCTGTGCCTATCCCTCCAAATCATCTAAAGGACAACCAGCAAAGCACATCTACCCAATACTAGACAACTTTTCATTCCTCCGAATAATTTGCAAAAGATAAAACGTAAATAAGTGCACTCACAGCAGTGAATTTGAATGGCTCCATTGGATTCCAAAAAATAGAATTGGTATTTGTCTGTCAAAAGAAAGTACAAGTTAGAAGCGCAAAGCTCCCCTTCAAGAAACAAGGTTTACTAATTTAACCACAAACCACATTCAAAGTAAGAAAGGGAAGTTTAAAAACAGCCAGCCTCAAATTAAAATCTAGAACCAATATAGTAACAATACCGCCATGATAAGCCTCGCTGTCGGTTTCCCCATGCGCAAGTCATATAATGCTATGCTGTGATCACTACAGAACAGAAAAATACATAAATGTCACTCTAACATTCAACACTTAACTTCAATTTAGAGAAAAGCAAACATAGAAATAAACAATACAACAAAAGCATACATAAACACCACGTTCAGTATCAAACGAAATAGACATTAATCACATCACATATACAACTTAGGGTGGCTGTAGAAAAAATTTACAGCCTAGGGTATCTCATTGATATCCAAAACATCTGATGGTACTATAAACTCGAGCAGAATTATCCATTAGGTCTATATTGTTAATATATGCCTTAAACCAGCCATTCGGGGGTACCAGCTATTCGGGGATCTCGATGGGGGTTCGGGGACAACGCCCTCGAGGCCCACGAAACCTGTTATGCTGGGTTATTGTTTCCTGTTGGGCTTAGCATATAGGGTTTAGGGTTTAGTATATAAACGACCAAACCCTAATTGTATTCTTGTGGTTCAGTGTTTTCCTCAAGATAATAAAACTGTTCTCCTTCTGCCCGTGGACGTAACTAACACATCGTTAGTGAACCATGTAAATCTGTGTTCTTTCTTACATTCGTTACAACATATATTCTATGAAAAGAGGTTTCTTCAACCAGAAATGCCTAATGTTTAAAGCTACGTTGAAAATTACACTTTTCTTTTAGCCTCTACATCCTAAAATTAGCTCGCCAAAAAAAGATATTAAAATCCACCGAAAATGCACGACCAAGAACAAAACTTACAGTGAGTTTTGCGGTTGCTTTAAGTTGGTTCACTAGAAGCGGAACCGTGCAGCTCCGAATCAAAAGAGTTGTTAGCACTATGGCAGTCCACTTGAAACAAATACAGAAACTGAGAAACCAGAACAAAAATACCTTCACTAAATGCAATAAAAAATCCAAATCCACAGTACCCTCTAAATTCCGCAAACCAAATTCACAAACCAATCAAACTGAGTTCATTTAAATGATTGAACTATCACATTGGTTCCTCTGTTTTCACAAAGAACACGAAAAACCACGAAAACTGAACAACTAAAATTCACATACAAATAGCAACTAACCAGTTCAACCCAGCTGTAGTATGAACATAATCAATCAAGTACTGCAAGCCCTTCACCGGAAAGTAAGAATCAGCCGCCGCAATCGCCACCTCATTCACTGCCGGCAGTTGTTTAGTAACAGCTTCCGACAGAAGCTCCGGGACATCAACAAACCCTCCCCCACTCGCCGTCGACATGTTCCGACCAAACCCGAATCCTGCCGCCGATGAAAGCAAAGCATTAAATGTCAGGACCTACCCTGAATTTCCCCTTGAAATTTGGGATAAACCCTGCGGGACTCATCTTAAGGAAAATTCTACCAAAATTTTTGGTATAACCTCCCTTGGAAATGGGTAGCCCTACCTAAAAGAAAACTCACCAAAACTCAAACACTTCAAATCAATTTAACCCACAACTTCTGGAGTCACCTGCTCCCAAAATAAACATCCACCACCTCAAAATCCATATAATTTCCACCATTTCACAAATTAAATTTCTCATGCAACAATATCCCATAAACATAAATTGATACATCATCCCATGATTATCAGAGCTACTAATATGAAGGAAACAAGAAAAATACACAAGTAGGTTAATCCGGTAACCTACGTGAGAAAACTGGAAGTGGTGGAAAATATGACTCGCCTCCTACCCTCGCTGAACAGAACTCTGCAGACTGGGCATTTAAAACGAAAAGCCCAGGGGAGAAGTATTTAAAATGTTAGAGTGAGTGGACAAAGATACATAACAAAAATACTGACTTAATGATAGAGCCTTGAAATCAAAATTTATGCTTTTCCCATATTTTCCATTGAGAAAAATATTTATGCATGCTATTCTTGAAAATCTTCCCGAAAAATAATTATAGACCAAAAACAATGAACCAATCCCATTGGTTCTCAATAAATCAAAACAAATGGGGAAAATGTTTCACCATAACGATGAGCCTCTCGTGCTATAATAGCGTCTCACGCTAAGCGCTCTACTCACATATGATGAGGACTGCTAATAAAGTTATAATAGCGTCCCACGCTAAGCGCTAAACTCTCATATGATGAGGACCGCTGGTAAGACTATAATAGCGTCCCACGCTAAGCGCTTTACTCACATATGATGAAGACTGCTAAATAATGTTAGCTAGCAATAGTTAATATCAATCAACCCTTTTAGGGTAACAAAATACCAAATATAAAAGATCAATTGACATGTCTCACATGTCAAATAAAATGAGCACGAGAGTTCCCAAATAAATAAATAGAACTCATTAATCCTAAGAAAATACTAAATTTCAAATATGCCTTTAAAATTAAATAACTTTAGTACATGTGTCAAGACCCGCCCCAAATTTCACCCCGAAACCCGAGATGAGTCATGCGGGGATCATTTCCAAGGAAAATTTACCGAAGACTCGGCAAACCTCCCTCGAAAATGGACAACCCTAACTTAAGAATTTAAGAACCACCTTTTTATTCCAAAATCAATAAATCCTCCGCTGCATTCCAAAAGTAGACAAAATACAAATTACACTGAAGAATTCCAAAAGTATTCAGAGCTACTAAAAATAAAATAAAATACAGCGAAAGCTAACAAACCCCTAGTAGATTAAACATGTAACCTACTGGTGAAATGTAGCTGATTGATGAGTCACTATGCCTCGACGTCTCCTGCTATACCTCACGCAAACTCTGCAGACTGGACATTTTTAAAAATGAAGAGCCCAAGGGAAAATATTCAACACGTCAGAGTGAGTGGACGAAATGCTTCCGACAACAAATAAATATTTCCTAAAAAAAAATGCTTTCATCAGCGGCAAAAACAAAAGCTCCACTGGAAAGATTCTAAACTGGGGTCCAGCCTGGCTAGACTATCAAACTTTAAGAAAATGCCTCTTAGGCCTGGATATTATATATAGTATGTATGCACACTCGCCTGACCCTTTGCATGATATCTATGAACAACTTGAATAAGATAGATATCATACAAAGCTACTATGCTTGCGTCTAACGCTCACATCACCCCACACCGGAATTGTACCTCACATATGGAGGAAAGCGGCCGAGTGTTAATATATACGTGTTTACTCCTTGTACGAAATCTTTGAATAAATAAATGCGAAATTAGAAAGTCGCACAGGGCTACGACGCTCGCGTCTAACGCTCACGTCACCCATACCGGAATTGTACCTCGCGTATGGGGGAAATCACGTATAGCTAGCTAGCATTTAATCATATACATATTATTCTCATATAAGAGTATAATCACCGAAATTCTCAATTTCGGGAAATATCCAACAACAGAAAATCATTCAAATGATAAAGCATTTTGAACACAATATTTAAAAGAAAGGTCCACTCACAGGTTAGGCCTAAGCCTGATGTTGCTCGGATGTCTCTTCCGCTCGAGCCTCCTCACGTCTTGTTCCATATAAATAAAACCTTAAATAAAGCACCGACGTTTAAAGCAAAACAGACATAATTAAATATGTTTCGCGCTCAACCAAGCATAACAATCCAAAATCTTAAATCCACTGCCAACCTCAAAACTCCACAAATTTTTATCGACATACTCAAAAGCACCTTTCACCAAATAAAATCCAATGGCAGGATTATAAATTAAAAATCCACCAAAAATACCAAACTTCAATAATTCTTAAACCTATCCAAAACTCCTCCAAAAATTCTAAAACTTATTCCATTAAACTCCTCACATTTTTCTCCACCAAAAACATTTTCTCGCCGGCGGCTGGCGACCAACTTCGGCGACCTTCGATGGTCACCAAAATTTGGCAGCATCTTCCTCTCAACCTCCTCTACAACATTCATAACTGTCACAAACTCTAATTCTTAGCCTAACCATGTCAATCGAACACAAACACACAATAAAGTCCTAGAAATTCAAATTCCGATTTCTCCTTACCTAGCTCGAGATGAAGCGAGCCCTTTGGAGGGATTGAAGCACAGGAGGAGGGCTTCCTTTTGAGCCAAGACTCGCCGACTATGGCGGCCTGAGGAAGGAGTTCCGGTGAAAAAACGATTTCGGCAATCAGGGCTCTCGGCGTCGATTCCTCCTTCTCGGCGGCACTAGGGGGCTGCCACCGGTCTAGAACTGCAGCTGGGTTGGAGACCGATCGTTTGAGACCGGTGCGGCGAGCTGGGGCGGCCGAGAAGTTTCTGGGCAGAAACTGGGCTCGGGGGAGAGAAACCGGGAGGAAGAGAGAGAAAGAAAAGAAAAGAAACTGGGCTTTAGCCCAACCCGGGTCCAAAACCCTTAATAAACCCAAAATCCAATAATTCAACACCCCAAAATAATACCCAATAAAATTACCTTTTACTAATAAAAATTACCATTTTTTTACCGTTATCAAAATTTATTTCTTAGAATAATCCCACAAAATAATCGTCCCCTACACCTATATGGGGATCAATTATATTTTTCACTTATTGACGAACACGGTAAAATTCTTATTACCACTATGCCAGTAATAAAGGTAAAAATTATGGGTCAGGGCATGACAACATGCATGACATTTAAATCAAAGGTCCACTCACAGTGCTCGGCTATACCTGCCGACGACCCGAGGCTTCCTCCAAATGATCTTCCTCACGTCCTGTACAATAAATAATTATTAAGCCTCCAAACCAGGATAATACTTTAATAAAATTTCTGAAATAAAAATAGCCTATAAATTCTCTTTCCTTGCCCAAATTCTCCATTTTTAATCTAATACGGCTCACAAAATTCCGCAATTACCGAAAGCTATAATTTAACATTTCGAAGTTTAAATCAATGTAAAACAACTGCCGGATCTCCAGTCGAATAACCACCTAAATCCTTATCATTGATAAATCCCAAACCTTATCAAAACTCCTCCAAAAATTCAAAACTATACTTCGTTAAATTCCTCTCATTATAACAAACCTGAAAACATGAAAAACTACCCCTAAGGGGCGGCGTCGGCGGCCGGAAGCCGAATTTCGGTGACCTCTAATGGCTACCAAATTTTAACAGAATAATCCTCTAATCGTCCACAGCAACTTTCGTAACTAGCACTTAGTCCAATTCTAAGGCTAACTAGGGTAATCGAACCAAAACATTCATAAATCCCTAGAACTTCAATTATACATTTCACCATAACAAGATCGAATTAGACCGATTCCTTTTGAGGGATTACTCATCTTGATGAGGGCTACAAGATGAGCCAAAAATTCCGACCTATGGTGGCCGGAGGAGGGAACTCCGACAAAGAAAAAGTTGACTGCGGGGGAGCGGTTTTCTCCCTAATTGCGGCGACCCGCGTGATCTCCGGCCTAGGGAGAGAGAAAAGGTGGTGGTGGTCCGAACGGGAATGGTCCGATGGTCCCTGGCGGCCAGACGGCGACGAATGCGAGCTAGACTCCGGCGGGTCGGGGTGAGTTCGCGGGAGGGACAGAGAGAGAGAGAAATGGGTGTTGGGCTTTTCCCACACCCGGTCCACTTAAAACCCCAACCAAAAATAAACCCACTAAATTTTTACCCCCTTTATTACCAACACAAAATTTACTCTTTTGGTGGATAACTTCTCCATGATAACTCTGATTTTAATACGTAGCATGTCTACAATCTCGTAATAACATCTTTTACGACTTTCATGAAGAAAGTTTTCCGAAATTCCAAATAGAAGAAAAAGTCAACTTTTAGGGTCTTAACATAGTAAATGGTTACTTAAAACGGTAAAAGACCAAAATGACATCAAAGTAAATAATTTAAGAACTGGGGTATGACATTAGAAACCCTCTTGTTCCGACTAAACCCCCTAAAGCCCGAAACTTTATGACGCAAAGTGCTACCAAAGAAGCGCTTTTGGGTCAGGAAATGATTTTTGTTAGGGAAAGGAGAGCGCTCCCGAACGACGTCGTTGTCGTGTAGGTGATAGATAAAGGGATGGTGCTGCTTTCGCAGAGCTGCGATGGTGGCTCTAGATGAGAGGCCTCGCCAGTAAGCCATGTGGCTCTAGACCTACGTTGTCAGAAAAAGTAGAATTGAATTGGGTAAAAAGATTGAAGCTTTAAACCCTGATAAAACCCTGGTAAAAAAAACAAAGCAAAGCAAAGTGCAGATAAGAGACAAAGCAAAGTGCAATACCTCCATCCATAGAACCGGAGAATATCCCAACCAAATTGTTCATGTTTTTGGCCATGCACAAAATATCCAAGACATCTGCCTGAAAATCAAATTGACTTAGCAACCCAAATACAATATCAAATAAGTAGAAAAGAGCAGAGGAGTGAGGAGTGACCAGTGTCGAGAGCGAAAGAGCAAAGGAGAGGAAATGATGGGTGGGAGGTGAAGAGCAGATTGGATCCATTAAACAAGCTCAGCTTTCTTCCCTGGAAATGCAAAGAGGAGGAGATTGCTGAGGAAGGCGGAGATTGCAATGACATTGACATTTTTTTCCTCTCTGGTCTCGACAACAAATCGACACTAGTTGGAGTTGCAAGTTATTGATGCGGTGTGTCTTTTATATGTAACTCACCAATCACTCTTGAGCCTAGTCGGCGACGCCGACTTGGTCTCGGCTACTGCGGTTGTGGGAGAAATTCAGTCAAAAATTGGATTTGGGGATTTAGGGTTTGGATTTCAATATGAAAAATCTATGTTTGTATGTGGAATTGGTGGGTAGGAGGAGGTCTATGAGAGAGAGAGAGAGAGGCGAGCTACATGGTGGTCGCCGATCATCCAACGACGGTAAAGGCGCGGCTGGATGGAGCGGCATCGCTCCTCCTCCCTCTGCTGCAAGTCTCTCTCTCAACAGAAAACAAAGAAGAGAGATTGAATCATTTGAGAGATTCAATTTATTTTAGAGAAGAGTGAGAGAGCTGAGAGAGTGACAGAGTTGAGAGAGAAGGCGAGAGAGTGAGAGTTGAGACAACATTGAGAGAGAGAGAGGACTTACCGTTGAGAGTGAGAGGGCGAGAGTCTCGATCTGTTTGAGAGTGAGAGTTGAGAGTTGAGAGTCGATTTGTTTGGTGGGTTTAGGGTGAATGAATGCGAGAGAGAGAGAGAGAGAGAGAGAGAGAGAGAGAGAGATAGCGATATGAATGCGAGAGAGTGAGAGTGTGAGACAGCGTTTAGGGTGGTGGGTACGTTATTAAATTTGTCAACTTTTTCACACAACAGAATATATAATCTGAGGGAAACTTTGGAGCCAAAACTATTTTGGCATAGCACACCAATTCAATGGAGGCAAACTTTGGAGCCAAATTGACTTTGGAATGCCACCAGATTTTCCAGTCACACAACAGAATGTTTTAAACTATTATATATATTTTCTAAACTTGCACTAGGTATTGCCATGTATAAATTGTAACGACATCATACAACAAAGAAATAAAAGTCTATTGTCCAAACATTTTGCATCTTGTGCGACTTTCAGTTTGGTGATGGGGGAATCCTTCCGCCAAAATTTTCATAAATCATATAACAGAAAATTAACATCATTGTTGTGTTTTAAACTCTTGAAATATAACCTAACAATTTCGTGTCATCAGACAACAAAACTTTGTAACTTTGCATTGTATATAACAGTTCACTTCATCAGACAAGTAGGGAAGCCTAAAAGGTTGTCTGATGAGTGTTGTCTGATAACGTTTTTGTAGTAGTGTTTCCCAAGCCATGGCTTCATACATACCAACAACACCAATCGTTCCTTTAGTTGATACAAAGATATTTAAGTTGTCTTGGATGCAACCTATTCCATTACATATGCGATCCAACACATATTCAACGATGATGATATTTGAAAGTTTAATTGTATGGTTTTGTATGTATGTATATACCAGATCAAGGTGTGATTAAATCTTTGAATATCTAAAGTTGTAATTGTGTGATTATCTGACCATCTTCGTTGAAGGGACATGCAGCAGATAGTGGAATGTTAAAATAAACATTACACGCACCTACAAACTCTTTTAGTTTCTTTTATTTGAAACAGGAGTAGCACACATTTTGATGTCTCTACATATGTTTTGACTACACAAATTAACAATAGCTCATAAGATCCTCTTGGATATAGTCAATTTATGGTAACTCTCTGTAAACACGAAAATATCTGCAACAAATGACAGAAAGACACATGTACAAGATAAAATATTTGTATTGATGAATTTGCTGGTTACAATCTCTATTGGTATTCTTTTACAAGAATTTCATTTGATTCGATCTCCGACGTCGATTTGATCTAAGGGTGACGAGCACTTAATCTTGAATCGAATTGTTATAGTTTGGACTTCTTGTCATGTTGATGATTTGTAGAAGTTGATTGACCAAGGGCCATAGAAGCTTGTTCTTGACCGGACTTAGGCCACGAGTAGTGTCACATGGTGCGTGTTCTTCGACTTTGACAAGGGATGAATCAGCACGTGTGTTCGGTGCTTGTTGATTCTCCACGAGTTTGTTGAAGAACTTGATAGAGGTTTTGATTTGTTGAAGACTTGAAGACGATGGTTGATCAAGGGCCGTGGAGGCTTGATGTTGATCATGTTTGATTCACGAGTGGTTTCATGTGGTGGTTTGTTCTTTGTCTTGAAGTTAGTGAAGATGTCGGCTATTTGGCAGCTTGGTGACTCTTCAGAGTTTGACAACTTGTAGACATGAGGTTGATGAAGAACTGGCTTTTTGGCAGCTTGATGATTCTTCCGAATTTGATAACTTTTAGACTTAAGGTTGATGAAAAACTGGCTATTTGGCAGTTTAGTGGTTCTTCAAGAGCTTTGGGAGACTTCTAGGCTCTTGGGAGTGAGTTTTCTTTCTTTCTGGTCCGCTGCCTTCTTTTTGTTTGCTCCTTGGTTTGCTTGCTCCTTGGCCCCCCTCCTCTTAGCATGAGAGGTGGTATTTATAGTGTTCACATGCCTTTGCTTTTGGCAAGTAATGAAGATATTGAATCAATGATATTTCCTTAATCAAATCAATGAATCTTGACTGATTGATTTACTTGCCGATTTTAACATAATCAAATCAATCAAATTTTAAGATTTAGATATGCCCATATCACTTTGGACTTATCTTGGACGTACATCCCCGCATGCATGCGAACTCTGTCATCTAGCTCTTTCATGAGGTTCCCTATCCGGGGCCATCTCGCCTCGCCTTTATGTTAATCTACGCGTGCGGAGCCATCTCGCCTCGCCTTCATGTAAATCTACGCGCGCGGAGCCATCTCGCCTCACCTTCCTGTAAATCTACAAGTGCAAAGTCATTTCACCTTGCGAAGTCTCATTCGTCTCGCGGAGTCCTGTTCGCCTCGCGGAGTCTCATTCATCTCGCGGAATCCTGTTCACTTCGCGAATTTCGGTTCACCTCGCGAACTCTACTATCTAGCTCGCCTGACCCCTGGCGAACCATCACCAATTATTATTGAGGATGTCTGACTTCTTTGTTTTGATAATTAATTTAATTTAATTGATATATGATCATCAATCGACACTTGATAATTGATTTCAATCGGGATTTAAGGTTTTGTTGTCAGTCGACCATCCCCACGTTGCCATGTGTCATTTTTGACAGCTTTCTAATTTTGTTGAATTACGAGCCACGTATTTGCTTGGATTATTCAACGACTATCATTATCGTTAAATTTTGTATGTCTACACTCTCGTTAGTTCTTCTATGTATAGAAAATTTCTTTAAGGAAACACCTTCGGTTTAAGAAGATTTGGGTTTAATTGGGACTGTTGTGACCCCTCCAATCTTTTCGGGACTCACCTGGTTACATTTTTGGCAACCCTTGACTGGTTATCCTCTAATTCACTCTAAAAGAGAGTAAAAGCTGACTTGTAGTTAATGGTTATTTTGAGATTTTCTTTTGTAAATTTGTGTGTGAAAAACAAAAAACAAAAAAACAAAATATTGTAGTGTATGCTTGATCGGCGTTCACTCAGTTTAGAATTGTTGTCATACAACCTTGAGATTTTGAGAACAATTTGAAAAGAAATCGAGAAACCTGATTCTTTGATCACGATGGGAGAAAATTTAGAGACCAAAACTCTAAGGGAATATTTCGCTTCCATCACCACAAATTCCCCAACATGCATAGTGTTACCGAACACTACTGCTGCTCATTTTAAGTTAAAGTCTCAGATTCTTCAACTCTTATCCATCTTTCGTGGATTAGATCGTGAGGACCCGTACATGCATTTCAAAGAATTTTTAAACATATGTTCCACCTTCAAATTCTAGAATTTTTCGGACGAGTCTGCCTGCTTGTGTCTGTTTCCTTTTTCCCTTTAAAGATAATGTAAGGGATGGTTGAATTTCTAAATTCCAGATGTAACACCCCATATCTTATTTGACTCGTTTACTGTCATTTGGATTGTAAATTACATCAATTTTACATTTAGTGGCTCTAGAAAGTTGATTTTTTCCTTTGTTCGAAATTTAGGAAAACTTTATTCATAAAAGTTGTAGAGGACGTTAAATGAAGTTCATGGAAACATGGCACGCTTGAATCCGAGTTTTTATGGAAAAGTTACGAGGTAAAAATGAAAGTTACTATTTGTGGAAACTACTATAAATAGAAAGGGTGAGGTTTCCATTTCAGGAAACCCTTAAAACAAAACCGAACCAGTCGCTTCTCTTCCTTGACCTGTGAACCTGACTCGGTACTAGACGATTTTCGGTCAATATCTCCGCCGTCCGGCATCCAAATCATTCTTCACCGGTCTCATTCTCTTCCCCTTTTCCTTGTCTATCGATCTATAGGAGCTTTGAGGATCGATTCAAAGCGTACACAGCTCAGAAACACAAGTACAGTCCGTGAGCGACTATTTCAGTGACCCGGCCGAAACTCTCTCCTCCGGGCAACCTAGATGGTGCCACCACTTGCATCATGGATCTTAGACCCCGTGTAGAAAACCCCCAATGGGTCTCAGGCCTACTCCCAGCGAGGAGGGAGAATCGAGCTTGGGAAGAAAATCGGTAGTTTTGGTATTTCTGACATTCGAGGTAAATTATGGTTTCTCTGTTTAGATTTGGACTTAGTGAAAGTTGAGAAAGTTGTTGGGTATGTAGAGAAGAGTATTGTGTTATATTTAGGTGGCGATCAGAGGTGGTCGGAGTTTGGCGGTGGGTGGCCCCCACTACCGGCGAAGCAGAAGGCGACACCCACCGTCACTTTTGGGTTGTTTTTCGAGTTCATTAGCTTTTTATGATGAGAGGGGTCCAATGGTACTTGATTTAGAATTTTGGTGGAATTTTGAATAGCAAAAACTCTAAATTTTTCATCTTCAGGAGAAGGCCTTGACTTTAAGAGAATCGGGTCAAAACTCCAACAGTGATGTTAAGGCAAAGCTTGCTTTGGTTATACAGGATCTCCACAAAGAGAGACAAGTGCAAGCGGCATTAGAGAAAGACTTGCAGCTGGCAAGGGCAAAATTTGAGAAGGCTCATGATGTCACACCCTGACTCTTATTAATTTATACCTTATTTACTAGTTTGGTATTAATAAGAGTTTTACCGTCTTCGTAAATGAGTTTATAATTTCAAATGTCCCTAGAGGAGTATTGAGAGACGAATATTTCAGAGGAATTATTCGTAGTGGAAATATTTGCCCGACAGTAAAAATGGTAAAATTTTAGCTAGTAAAAAGGTAAGTTTTATTGGGGTGTTATTTTGGGGTGTTAAATTTTGGAGTTGGGTTTTATTTTTGGTTGGTGTTTAAGTTGGACCAGTTTGGGGAGGCCCAAACCATTTCTCTTCTCTCACTTCTTTCTCTTCCTTCTGACTTTCTCCCCCTCTATCTCCCGCTGCTGGAACTTTTAGCCATCCGTCCGCCGCCGTCCGGCCACCAGAGACCGCTGGACCGGTCCCGTTCGGACCCCTTCCACTCCCTCTCTATTCCTAGGCCGGTGACCGCGCGCGGGACGCCGTCGAGCGAGAGGAAACCTCTTCTAGCAGCCCGACTGTCCAGTCGCCGGAAATTGCTTCTCCGGCCACCATAGCTCGTGAAAATTGTCTCATCTTGTAGCTCTCATCAAGGTTAGTAATCCTTCAAACGGAATAGACTCAATTCGATCTTGGTGAGGAGAAATGTATAATTGAAGTTCTAGGGCTCATTTCTCTATTTTGGTCTGGTTGTCCTAATTAAGCTTAAAATTGGATTGTGTGCTAGTTAAGAAAGTTGTTGTGCGGATTGAGAGGATTATTGTGTTAAAATTTGGGAAGCATTGGACGTCACCGGAGTACGACTGCCGGCCGCCGCCCCTTAGGGGCAGTTTTTCATGTTTTTGGGTTTGTTTTCATAAGAGGAGTTTAATGAAATATAGTTTGAAATTTTTGGAGGATTTTTGGATAGTTTTGATATTTTTCAAAGTTTGGTATTTTAGTCGTTAATTTGGATAGAATCCGGCTGTTAGATTATTGTTGTTTTTGTCGTAGAAGGTGGATTTAAGGCCGCCGGTATTTTTGGTGAAGTTTGGACCATGTCAATTTTAGGATTGGAAAAGTTGGGCAAGGATGAGAGTAGATAAGACCACATTTAATTTTGCCTATTTTTATATAAGCGTTGGTATATAGTTGTGGATTTAATTATGTTGTTGGATCAGGATATGAGGAGGTTCGAGCAGAAGAGGTCTCAGACTGAATTCGAGCTTAGGCCTAATTTGTGAGCGGACTCTTGGTTTAAATAATGTGCATACAATTGTTTATTTTGTTGGAGTATTAGAAGTCATTTTTATTTGACGATTTTATTCATTGTGGTGGGTTACCGAAATGAGATTTCTGTAAATTATAATACATTTATGAGGAGAGTATGTATATAAATGCTAGCTAGTCCTATGTGTATGTCTACCTTAATGACATAGTATATAACTGCATTATGGTGTGACGTGAGCATTGGACGCAAGCGTAGTAGCCTTATATGAGTGTTTAATTCATATAGGGGGTATGGACACATATTTATACATCCGTCTGTCCACCTTAATGGCGTAATGTATCACCGCATTAAGACGTGATTTGAGCGTTGGACGCGAGCGTAGTAGCCCTATATAGATTATTATTAATTTATATAGGGAGTATGGGCGTGTATAAATACATACATATTTTGATATATATTTTTCTAAGCTAAAGAGACTCGATATTTATGGGATAAAGTATTTATCGCTTGAGGCATGCAGCATATTTTCTATGAAAATTTAAATTATTTATCTCTTGAGGCATGCAGCATATTTTCTATGAAAATTTAAATTGGGAAAGCATAAATATTTTCATTAAATTCATGTTTGTCCACTCACTCTAACTTTTGCGAATGTTTTTTCTCTGGGCCCTTCGTTTTAAAAATGCACAGTTTGCAAGTTAGTATAGTTGAGGTTGGGCGTACATGGAGAAGATGCATAGTCAATAGTATAGTTTCCGCTCATTTTTATACTTCTAGTTCATTTCCTCTCAAATAGAGTTGTTTTGAACTGTGGTTGTTGGTTGTGAGATTTTCTTATTGAAGTTAGTAAATATATTTGGGAGATGACGTGATTTGGGGAGCATGAACGCTCCAGGAGTAGAGGGTTATAGATGGATTTTGATTTTGAAGTGTGTGCAGGTAATATTAGGAATGGTTGTCCATTTTCAAGGGAGGTTATGCCGAATTCTCGGTAACTTTTCCTTAGAGGTGGTCCCCGCAGAATTTACTTAGGGTTTCAGGGTGAAATTAAGGATGGGTCCTGACACATGAGGGAGTAGGGCTGGGCATAAAGCTCATGGTCGGGAAAAAAAATCGGCAAACCGACCCGAACCGGTTGGGCCGGGCCTAGCTTTTTCTTGATTTTCTTATTGGAAATGTCATGTTCGGGCCGGGCTTACTATATTCCGGGCTAGGCCCAGTCCCTGACTTTTGTAAATTTTTCTGGCTCGTAAGCCCGAGGATAGCTATGTCCATAAATTAAGCCCATTCTACTGGTCCACACTCCACACAATATTAAACCCAAAGGAGATGAACGTGAGGTGGTGCTTACGTGAAAGATTGTTTTTACATAAAATGAGTGCATTGATGAAAGGTAAAGTGTAGAGAATGAGAGAGATAGTAAAAGAATAGATAATCATGAAAGATGAATATCTTATTCATTGATAGGAGCTCTTTATATAGGGAATTACACAATACTAATATAGTAAGGATAAAGAATACATTGATCTAGTCAAACTACATATCCTATTGGCATAAAGCCAATGCACACATAAAGAATATCTAGAAAGATATAGAATATCCTAGAACACTCCCCCTTGTGCCGCGCGCTACTATGCCAATGGTGCAGTTATGTTGCCTCATCAAAAACCTCGTCAAGTCACAAAAACCTTGTGGGAGAAAAACTGAACCTTGATCGTAGGAGAAAAAAGTACAACGCACCTTTCACATTTGATAGTAACATATATGTGCTTGTTCTGTTAGTAATGTATGCAGACTACTAAATATCTCCTTCCTCAGGTGCTATTCATCCTAATCGCCGACCTCGTGTAGCTACATTGTCCAACGCCAATAAGGGTGATGAAGTTAGAGGGTTAGTTGATTTCATTGGGAATATGCTGAAAGGTGTGTTAGATAGGGTTCAGCACCCTCGGTTGGTGAAGAAGAAGGATGTCTTTGATACTGGGGCAATCGAGTTCAAGGGTGCCAAGGGACCCTTGATGCATACACTTGGGTAGATAAGATGAAAAATACTTTTGAGAGCACTGATCTGCTGGAAGAAAAGAAAGTGAAGATGGCAGTGACTTTTCTGGATGACTCAGCGCATCATTGGTGGACTCTCGCTAGCAGAAATAATGATGGTGCTCAGAATATGACTTGGGAGCAGTTCAAGACGCTCTTCTTGGGTCAGTATTTTAGTCATGCTCATCGTATCAGGATCCAGTCGGATTTTCTAAACATGAAGAAGAGAGATAATGAGGGTGTCATATAGTTTGAGTAGAGGTTCACTACCTTGAGCTATCATGTGCCATATCTGATTCCTGATGAGAGGACCAAGATTGATATGTTCATTGGAGCACTTGGTGGAGTGTATGCAAAAAAGATGATCGGTGTTATCTACCCGACCTTCCTTGATGCGGTTACTACAACCATGACCATTGAGACCAGGGGGACATATAGTGCACGGCCTCCAGTGGCCCCAGTTATGGTCCGTCTAAGAAGGCCGCTTCCTCATTTGCTTCTGGATCTTCAACGGGTAGTGGCAGTAGTGGGGGATTAGGTTCTGGTCCTTGGATTAGAGCTAGAGGATGTTTTAGGAGACTTTTCAGGAGCCAGTTGGGTAGGCAGCAGACCGGTCAATATAGTGCTGGTGGCAGTTTCCAGGGGGGATCATCTGGTGGTCAGACTTTTTCCTTTGGTCAGTAGCAGTCATCTGGGTGCTTTGAGTGTGGTAGTCATGATCATTTCAGGAGAGACTGTCTTTTGTTGGCACAGAGGACCGTCCCTACTCAGCCAGTTGGTCAGTCTTCAGCTAGAGGCTTCAGTGGTGGTTCTCAGGGCGGTTCAGCAGCCAGGGGTGGTTCTCAGCAGTAACTTAAGAAGGGATTACACGCTTGCCTTGCTTGCACGTACTTCATGTAGATTGCCTTGTTTAGCTTTTGCAGGTGAATCGTAAGCTTGTGTGTCCCATCTGTAGTCATCCACTGCCTTTTCTTGGTGAGCCATTAAAACCCTCGGAGGAACTGGATTGACCTCTGTTGCTCATGCTGGCTGCAACCGGTATAGTAAATGTTATGGTTCTTTGCAAACTATTGAGGCGTCAACCCTAAGAACAAAAACAAATGTTGGATTTTTAGAATTGCCTTGTTTCCTAAGGGGGAGTCTTAATTTCCCCTTGTTTTGGACAGATGAAATTATGATGAACATTACTGATTAAAATGCTCAATCTAGCCAATGGGTTTTGATAAGACGTATTTGCACACGCATCAATTAACCCTGTCAACAAATCAATCGTAGTATAAAGCAAGCAGGGATCGTTCTAAACCGGGGATCCAACTACAGGGTAGATCCATCTAATCTAAAGTAAATGTCAAAATAAGCACATGGGTTTAAAAGTTTTATAATTTCGGAACAACTTTTAATAATAAATCCTAAATTACTTCTATACATATATACATGTGATCAACCAACAATCATGCAAATTCAACCAAACAACCATGCAAGAATAAAGAAGACAATCTCTAATCTCATTTAAGTCTACACCGTGAGCAAATATACAACCTAAATTTGATATGCACATAAGTTCCTACGTGGTTCCCATGACATAGACCAACTTAGAATTAGACTACGGGTTTCATTCAACATCGCGACACAACAAGCTCGGCTACGTGCTCTACTTATAGGTCACACACATAAACTAATCATGTAATTACGTATCACATAGAGAATCAATGTGTTTAAGTACTAGTCCTAAATCAAACATAGGTAGAAAATTGGTGAAATAACAAAGACAATGCAACCTATCAACTACATGTATCAAAGTCGAACTTTGGATGATTAACACATGCAATATCAACTACTTGTATCAACTACACATGATAATAGAAGAATGCACCGAAAATCTTAAAGTATATAGACATAAAACTCACGGCATAAAACCTAAAATCATTGATGAAAAATTGAAAACTTAAATTCAAAACATGGTTCAAAAGTGTTTCTATCTCATAGACAAGAATCAAAACATACCTAAGCAAAAACCTAAAACAACATAAACAAGAACAAACACATAGCAATCCGAAAATAGAAGATGGAATACACTATCAAAATATCCCTACGTGTTCTATTCTTTGAGTGCGCGGAGTCCTAGGCTACGTGCTTTGGACGAGTGCTGAAGGTGGGATCGGATTGTGGTGTTTGGAGGTTGATGGAGTTTTGACAAAGCCTTTGGTGTTATTTGCACGGGTTGATGATGATCTTCTACTGCCATGTCGTGCCCTATTTATAGAGTAACTCCAAGAATTCCTCAAGCACAAGGAATCCTATTGAATCGGCAAAACCAAGTCCAAGTTGGATTTAATTTCTTCTTTTGTTCTTCAAGTAATCCTCATGCATTAAGGAATGACAAAACCATCTTGAACTTGGAAAAATCTTCTCTCTTGGTTTCTCTCTCCTTGGTGACTTGGGAAATCTTCACGGCATCTCCATACATATCTCGGATTGTACTTCTCCTAGCTCAAGCAGGAATTCCTAGCTGCCGGCCACCTTTCCCTCATGAGTCAGGAAAACATTTTCCTAGTCAACACGGGTTTAGACTTTCCTGAAATAGAGATAAGAAAATTAGAAACTAGGAAAGAGGAGAGATGGAATCCTGATCAAGAAATGAATCCTGAGTAAACAAGGATTTCCAACACTTAGCACAATTTCAACACCAAATTCTTCAATTCCGAAATTACTATGTATTTTAACACTAAAACCTACACATTTCTACATTAGGCAATTATTCTACACTAAACACAAATATAAAGCTAAAACAACTAAATAGGAGTTAACAAAGGGTAAATAAAGGGTATAAACATATTAAGAACGTCACACTTTGTGCTCCTATCAACAACCCCACACTTAACCTTTGCTAGTCCCTTAGCAAACTACTAAAAAAACACAACTAAAATCGAAAATACGACAATGACTCAATCTAATGCCTTCAACGAAAATTGTCTCAGAGACCTTCAAAATCATTGCATCAAGAATAGCACAAGAATCGAAATTGAAAGATGAATTCAGTGGTTAATAAACATGAGATTTCGATGTAACAAGTAAGACATGGCAGAAACAAAGGTGAAATTAAGCTCGACACGTTCCAAACAAGTTCAAATTCAACTCACAAAGGATATGCACTATGAATTTTTTTTCTCTCAAGAACATGGCATATGCTTAAAAGCTTTTCACACACAAGAGTTATAAAGAAAATAGTGATTTCGAAAACCTCATGAAAGATACCAATCATATGCACAAATGAACCACAACCATATGCTTACTCATGAAACAGACTCCACAAATCAAAGTTTACTTATCTTAAGAATTATGCGGATCTTTTAGAAAATAGGTTGGCTAGGCTCGGCATGGAAAAAAATTTCAAAGTATAGGAATCACAAAGGTCATCCTCAAGACTTAGCAGAGCAAGAACATCCACCTTATGTCACCAAATACCATCAAGGGCCAAATAACATCATGTTGGACCCATCCTTCACTTTAAACGTTGTGAAAACGAATAAAGGCTAAAAGTATAACATATTGAGCCTTCAACAAATAAATCACAACTCCAATTTCACAAAAACTTCATCTAGACCGAGACATCTTCATCAATTCGAAACTTTTTTTTCTTTTTTTTTTCTTTACTTCTCTCGGATCATGCTTTTTTTTTTTTTTTTTAATTCCGAGAGCAATTTTTTTTTCTTTTCTCATGTGTATCTCGGCAACAAACTCCTTGGAACAACCCCACACTTGTATTGAATCATCATCTCAAATCACCACAAAAAGATAGCTCTGCCAAGCTCGAGACAAGGTAGAGGAATTCTATACTAGGCAAGGGATAATTTAGGTGAACAAGAAAGGCATAATTTAGGCTCTAGGGGGTTCAGACTAAGGGGTCTCAAACAGAGCTCAAAATAGGGATATATGGCTATTTAGATAAAGTGGTGATAGTCCTAAGAAAGATCCACAATCCTATTCAAAATCAAAGCAAGTTATGAAAAAAAGTTTTGAAAGTTTCACAAGTAAGTTCTAGCAATCTCTAGTTCATTAAATCTATGGCATATAAATCGATCAAGTAATGTATAATGAGGTCATATATATCAAAGAATAGATAGAGTAAACTCTCCAAAGAATATGCACATATATATGGCTCGAAAATCTCACAAAGGTAACATGAAATCAAACAAGTAAGGAACATGCTCATTCTGTACCTAAGTTTCAATGGTCCTCATCTACTATAAGTTCGTACAATTTCAACATATCTATTAACCATCAAATAACATATAAGCTCAAATATTCAAAATTATGCTCATCTCAATAACTAATCAATCAAATATCATATATTTATCCTAGACACGTTAGAAGGCACCTAAGACTTAACAAAATAAAAACAAAACACAAAATAAAGAAACAAAGTTGTAATATGAATCGAAGGAAATAAAAACCTAAAAATGTTTAAAAGTTCATCTAAAATCGGAAAACACAAACAAAAATTCAAAATTAATCCTAAAAATTAAAAACAACTCAAATCATATCAAAGCATAGCAAATCAACGAGTAATGACATCCCACCCCACACTTAAAAATCAACATTGTCCTCAATGTAAGAAAACTAAAAGCAAACCGAAAAGAAAAGAGGAGGGATAAAGAAATTTGCAAACTCTCGTTGATGGCTCCGTCTATGGGTTGCCTCCTATGCAGCGCTTAAATGTTTATAGTCCTTTAGCCTAGACTATCATCTCCTCTTGCTCATGACGTAGCATCTAGGAGAGAAACTTCATCCACCGTGTGGTTCACCATGTTCTCCAGATAAGGCTTTAATCGATGACCATTAACCTGAAATTCAGCTACTTTGACCAAGCTCCTAATCATGACTGCACCAGAAGGAAAGACATTAGTGATAACAAAAGGTCATATCCACCTAGAACGTAGCTTGCTTGGAAACAACCTAAGTCTAGAATTAAATAAGAGAACTTTCTGGCCGATAATGAAATCTTTCTTTTGAATCATCTTGTCGTGGAACGCCTTGGTTTTCTCTTTATAGATCACGGCAGACTTATGAGCCTCATTCCTGATTTCTTCAAGTTCACACAACTGCAACTTCCTGTGTAATCCGGCCTCATCAATATCCATATTAAAAGTCTGAACCGCCCACCAAGCTCGATGTTCCAACTCCACAGGCAAGTGACAAGCTTTGCCGTACACCATACGAAACGGTGACATCCCCAAGGGATTTTTGAATGCAATTTGATATGCCCATAGTGCATCATAAAATCGCTGGCTCCAATCCTTGCGTGACGGCTTCACACTCTTCTCCAATATCTGCTTGATCTCTTGGTTACTAAGCTCCACTTGCCCACTTGTCTGGGGGTGATAAGGTGTAGCAACCTTATGCTTGATTCCATACTTCTTCATTAGAGCTTCAATTGTCCGATTGCAAAAGTGGGAACCTCCATCACTTATTACAAATTTCGGCATTCCAAACCTGGAGAAAATATTAGAGCGTAGGAAATCTACAACAACTCCAGAATCATTAGTCCGGGTGGCTTTTGCTTCCACCCATTTAGAAACATAATCCACACATACAAGAATGTATAAATTTCCTTGAGAATTTGGAAAAGGCCCCATGAAATCAATACCCCAACAATCAAATATTTCAACATGTATAATAGGTTGCATAGGCATCTCATCCCTAGGTCCTAAATTCCCTGTCCTTTGACATCTATCACATGAAGCACAATACATGTAGGCATCTCGAAAAATAGTAGGCCAAAAAAATCCACATTCTAAAACTTTCAAAGCGGTCCTACGAGAACCAAAATGACCTCCACAAATTTGATCATGGCAAAAACTAAGAATAGACCTATGCTCATTCTCCAGACACACCTCCTAATAACTTGATCAACACAATACTTCCATAAATAAGGTTCATCCCACACATAATATCTAGCTAAAGCCTTAAGTCTATTTCTAGCATGGTAGGACATAGAATTTGGAAATTGTTTTGTAACAAGGTAATTCACAATATCGGCATACCAAGGCTCACTTACCTCACTTACCTTGCTTACCTTGAAGAGTTGCTCGTCCGGGAAGCATTCTTGGATGGCCACGGGATCCGAGTCACGCACCAACCGGCTAAGGTGGTAGGCAACAACGTTGTCCGACCCCTTCTTGTCTTTGATTTCCAAATCAAACTCTTGGAGAAGCAATATCCACCTTATCAATCTCGGCTTGGCATCCTTCTTTGTCAACAAATACTTCAAAGCTGCATGGTCAGTGTAAACAATAACTTTAGATTGAAGTAAGTAAGAACAAAACTTCTCTAAAGCAAAGATCACGGCAAGAAGTTTTTTCTCGGTGGTGGTGTAGTTCTGTTGCGCATCATTGAGCGTCCGAGTGGCATAATATATGGCATACGGCTGCTGTCCTCTTCTCTGTCCGAGCACAGCCCCGATGGCATAGTCTGAGGCATCACACATCAACTCGAAGGGCAAGGACCAATCTGGTGGCGCCATGATCGGTGCCGATGTCAACATGGTCTTCAACCGCTCAAAAGCTTCCTTGCACTCGGCATCAAAGTGGAAGGGCACATCTTTTTGCAACAAAGAACTCAAGGGTCGAGCTATCTTAGAGAAATCTTTGATAAATCGACTATAAAAACCTGCATGTCCAAGAAAGCTTTGAACATCCCTCACACTTGTGGGGATGGGTAAGTGACGCACAAGATCTATCTTAGATTTATCAACTTCAATACCCCTAGAACTAACAATGTGGCCGAGCACTATACCCTGATTAACCATGAAGTGACATTTTTCCCAATTAAGCACAAGATTAGTTTCCTCACATCTCCTAAGCACAAGTTCTACATTTTCTAAACAAGCATCGAAATCCTCACCATAAACAGAAAAATCATCCATAAAGAGTTCAATCTTAGAACCTATGAATTCAGAAAATATGTGGTACATGCATCTTTGAAATGTACCTGGAGCATTGCACAAGCCAAAAGGCATGTGGCGGTAGGCAAAAGTTCCAAAGGGACATGTGAACGTCGTCTTCTCTTGATCCTCTTCCGCAACACTTATTTGATTGTAACCACTATAACCGTCAAGAAAACAATAGAAGGAATGACCGGCTAACCTCTCAAGCATTTGATCAATGAATGGCAATGGCATGTGATCATTCCTTGTTGTTGCATTGAGCCTCCTATAATCGATACACACTCGGTGGCCGGTTACGGTCCTTTACTGCACAAGCTCATTTTCATCATTCTTCACCACCGTGATTTCGCTCTTCTTTGGCACAACTTGAACCGGTAAAATCCACCTTGAATCCAAAATTGGGTAGATGACTCCACAATCGAGCAACTTTGTCACCTCATCCTTCACAACTTGCATCATAGGTGGATGAAGACGTCGTTGACCCTCCTTGGTCGGTTTTGCTCCATCTTCAAGCAAAATTCGATGAACACACATTGTAGGACTAATGCCCTTGATGTCGGCTAAGGTCCAACCTATGGCCGTCTTGTGTCTCTTCAAAACTTCAATCAATTTCTCCTCTTGCTCCTTCTCTAGTGATGATGATATGATAACTGGCAATGTTTCATTCTCTCCCAAGTACACATACTTCAAATGTTCCGGAAGAACTTTGAGATCTAATTTTGGGGCTTGGACAATGGAAGGAAGAAACTTATTAGATGGAAAGAGAATTGGACTAGGGGAGGAGTAGCATACCTCGGCAGCCACCTCAAGGAACTGCACGGTTTCAAGCAAGGGTAAAGGTACGGCATCTTGAGCTAAGGTGATTTTGTTCCCCATGGCATCAAAGCCGATTCCTCTTTCCAAGGTGATTGCCAAGGTGTCTTGAGCTATTGTCTCCACATATTCATATGCAAGAGCATCCACAACATCAATAGAAAAGGAATCTCGAAAAAGTTCAGGAAGTGGATACCTCATTGCATCAAAAATATTGTAACTAATGATGTCTCCATCTATTTCGAAAGTTAGTTCCCCTGAGTAGACATCAATTTTGGTCCTTGCGGTTCTCATGAATGGCCTTCCCAATAGAATGAGAATTTCTTTGTCATCTGCATCCACCGGTTCCATGTCAATGACATAGAAATCTGCAAGAAATGTTAAACTTGCAACCTGCACTAAAACATCTTCAACATATCCCAAAGGGATCTTGTTGGAGCGGTCAGCCAATCTAATGATAATGTTATCATTTTTCAATTCACCTAGACCTAAATGCGCATAAAGATAAGAAGGCATAACATTTATCGAAGCACCTCAATCTAACATGATTTTATCGAAACTATGAGTACCAATGGTGCATGGAATCGAAAAACTCCCTGGATCCTTAAGCTTAGGTGGTAGTTTCCTTTGAAAAACCATAGAGATGGTTTCATTCATTACCGCTACATCCTTCTCTCGTGGTAGGCTCTTGTTGGTGCACAACTCTTTCAAGAATTTCGCATACTTTGGATTTTGTTGATGCACTCAAGCAATGGCATGTTTACTTCCACCTTCTTGAATAACTCAATCATTGCATGATCAGCTTCATCGTGCTTTGATTTAGCAAACCTGTTGGGGAAAGGGTCACGAGTATGGACATTAGTAGAAACTAAACCATTAGAGCTAGAAGACTTACCTTTCTCAAGCACGGCTTGAGTGGATTTCGGATCAGCAGGGGCTGCAAGAGGCACGGCCTCTTGCACCTTCTTCTTCTCGGCTGGAACTGCCGCACGGTCATTTTCTCTCTCGGACTGAGGCACGACCTCTTTGTTCGGCTGGTTCTCGGCATAAACCTCTTCAATATCTTCATCATTTTGCAGCATTATGCTCTCGGCCTCACCTTCCTTAGAAGGCTCTGACTTCTTCAACAAAGGCTTCTCAAAAACTCGACCACTCCTAGTTGCAATGATCTTGAATTGTCCGGCATTCGGGTTTGGCAAGGTTTGGCCCGGCAACTTACCACTTTCATGGATTTTACCCATGAAATTGATAACTTGCCCCATCTGCTTCTTGAGCTCCGCGATCTCTTTAGAATTAGCTTGTTGACCTGTCACTAAAGCTTGAGTTGCAGATGTTAAGTTATGTTGCCCTTGAGCAAGGGACTTCAAGATTTCATCATAATTAGGAGTAGAAGAACTAGCATTATTATTTGAACCTTGAACATTGGCATTATTAGGCACAAAATTAGAAGAGTTAGGAACAAAACCTTGAGGTACCTGACGCCTCACAAACAAACCTAAAGGACGAGGTCCTTGACCTTGAGTATTGGCCGGTTGAGCATTGTTGTTACTCCACCGAAAATTAGGATGATCTCTAATTCCAGGATTGTAAGTGTTTGAATATGGATCATAACGTTGCCTCTATTGTCCCATAAAGTTCAACTCCTCCTCACTCATAGCACCATTGGGACATGAATCTGTAGAGTGATCTGAAAGTGAGCAAATTCCACAAGCTTGGTTGCCAAGGTTCGAACCATTGAAAGCCTTGACCAAGACATCAAGCTTCCTATCCAACGTGATCATTTGATTTTGAGTTTCCATGTCATAGACACCACCACGGCCCCCTGCCGACTTCCTTGAGTTCTTGGTGCTAAATTGACGATTGTTATCCGCCAAGTCCTCAATCAAGTTATATGCTTGCCGTCCGGTTTTGTTCATAAACGTGCATCCACATGCAGAGTCCACCATACCCTTGTTGGTGTTGTCAAGTCCCTCATAAAAAGCTTGAACTAACTCGTCTAAAGAAATTCCATGATGAGGGCACTTTCTCTGAAGTTCATGAAACTCTTCCCATGCCTCATAAAGAGTGTCACCATCCTTTTGAGTGAAGTTTTTTGAATCTCCCTCCTTAGCTTCTTCGTGAGTTGCGCAGGGAAGAATTGTTTCAAGAACTTCGAGGTCATCTCATTCCAATTGGTGATGATTCCTGCAGGTAAAGAATACAACCGACGTTTAGCATCATCTTTAAGAGTAAAAGGAAATAAAAGCAACTTTAGGCCTTCGGGAGTAAGATGATTGATTGATTGCAATCTGCAGATATCGAGACACTCTCTAATGTGAACATTAGGGTCCTCCATTGGAGAACCCGAGTACTTAGGCAATTGCCCAAGTAACTGAACCGGTATGGAGAAGTTGGCTTCATTAGGCACAGTGAAAGCAATGCATGAAGGTGATTCCGGGGCTGTGGGAACAAAAGCAGATTTGAGTGGTGAGTCGGTCATTTTGATGTTGGACTTGTCTTCCTCACAATCAATCTCAGATTTGGATGAAGATGAAGATTCAAAATGAATCCGAAATGGAGAAGGAGGATCTAGCTCTTCAACTTCCAAAGGTCCAACCGTGCTACTTGATACTTCTTTTTGCTTCTTTCTTTGTTGTTTCCAAGCACGGTCAATCTCCGGATTCAATGGAACAAGAGCTCCTTGTGAAGATGAACGAGTGAGTCGAGGCTGCATGCACGTCTAGCACCTGAAAAACCAATCGGCCAAGATCAAGTTAGAATGCATGAGTATAAAACGAAATCAAAAGCAATAAACTAGATTAAGCTAAGAAAAACAAAACAAAGGAAAACAAAAGAAATGCAAAAATCAAGAGATAAATTTCAAAACAAATGAAATACAAAATCATACATGGCACCAATCTTTAAGATTACAAAGTCATACAAGCTTATTTTCGAGTTGCTACTAAAACACTTAAATAAATAATGATTCTAGATGGTAAGACACGGTGGACGTGCGGCCTGGATATAGATGTTTCGATCACAAGTTTGAAGTTATTTCTAAAGGTCAATAGCTCAATCCAGAGATAGTGAACATGGTAGGACTCGTTTAGTGAGCAATGAGAACTCCATCACCGAGATGTATGTTTTCAAGGCTCTTGAGATGCAATTTTGGTTCCATGCACCAGAGTAATAGAAGGAGCATACCAATGTACTCAGCTAGCAACAAACTCATGAACCAAACATGACTCCAAGTGTTAATAAAAGCCGCCCACAACCTCATGCAAACCCGAGGGTAAACAAGAAGGGTTAAGGCTAGAAAAATACAAAAGGGATCCTACGTATTCCTGTGCAGTACAACCTACAACATTATTCATACAAGTATTAAAGTAGAAAAACAAAAATAAAACACAATTACATCATATACAAATGCATGGTTTTAACTTTACAAATATAAACATATAGACATATATACAATGCAAATTTCGACAATTAAAAAGATCGAGGATCCAGAAGGATCCCCGGCAATGACGCCATTTGATAAGACGTATTTGAACACGCATCAATTAACCATGTCAACAAATCAATCGTAGTATAAAGCAAGCAGGGATCGTTCTAAACCGGGGATCCAACTACAGGGTAGATCCATCTAATCTAAAATAAATGTCAAAATAAGCACATAGGTTTAAAAGTTTTATAATTTCGGAACAACTTTTAATAATAAATCCTAAATTACTTCTATACATATATACATGTGATCAACCAACAATCATGCAAACTCAACCAAACAACCATGCAAGAATAAAGAAGACGATCTCTTATCTCATTTAAGTCTACACCGTGAGCAAATATACAACTTAAATTTGATATGCACATAAGTTCCTACGTGGTTCCCATGACATAGACCAACTTAGAATTAGACTACGGGTTTCATTCAACATTGCGACACAACAAGCTCGGCTACGTGCTATACTTATAGGTCACACACATAAACTAATCATGCAATTACGTATCACATAAAGAATCGATGTGTTTAAGTACTAGTCCTAAATCAAAGATAGGTAGAAAATCGGTGAAATAACAAAGACAATGCAACCTATCAACTACGTGTATCAAAGTCGAACTTTGGATGATTAACACATGCAATATCAACTACTTGTATCAACTACACATGATAATGGAAGAATGCACTGAAAATCTTAAAGTATATAGACATAAAACTCACGGCATAAAACCTAAAATCATTGATTAAAAATTGAAAACTTAAATTCAAAACATGGTTCAAAAGTGTTTCTATCTCATAGACAAGAATCAAAACATACTTAAACAAAAACCTAAAACAACATAAACAAGAACAAACACATAGCAAGCCGAAAATAGAAGATGGAATACACTCTCAAAATATCCCTACGTGTTCTATTCTTTGAGTGCGCGGAGTCCTAGGCTACGTGCTTTGGACGAGTGCTGAAGGTGGGATCAGATTGTGGTGTTTGGAGGTTGATGGAGTTTCGACAAAGGCTTTGGTGTTATTTGCACGGGTTGATGATGATCTTCTACTGCCATGCCGTGCCCTATTTATAGAGTAACTCCAAGAATTCCTCAAGCACAAGCACTACCAGAAAAAGTACTTTAGCCGACGAAAAATTTTTGTCGGCCTGTTAAAAAAATTCGTCGGCTAAGACCTTAGCCGACGATCCTTCGTCGGCTATAGTGTCGTCGGGAAAAGGCCGTTTGTGATGACTTTAGCCGACGAAATTTTTTTTTCGTCGGCTATAGTCCCACTTTAGCCGACGAAAAATATGTCGTCGGCTATAGTCCCAGACTTTAGCCGACGAAATATTCGTCGGCTAAAGTGCGTAATAAATAATAAAAAATAACTATAGCCGACGAAATATTTTATATTTCGTCGGCTAAACCTTGTAAAAAAATTTAAAAAATAACTATAGCCGACGAAATATTTTATATTTCGTCGGCTAAACCTTATAAAAAAATTTAAAAAAATTTTAAAAATAACTATAGCCGACGAAATATATAATATTTCGTCTGCTAAACCTTATAAAAAAATTAAAAAATAACTACAGCCGACGAAATATTAGGTTATTCGTCGGCTAAACCTTATAAAAAAATTAAAAAAGAACTTTAGCCGACGAAATTCTTTATTTTCGTCGGCTAAACTCTTTGGTTGACCGCCAAAAAATTTTGGTTGAAAATTTTGAAAATTTTTCGACATTAGCCGACGACTTTTCATATATTTTCGTCGGCTAAAGTCCTTTGAAAATTTTGGTTGACAGCCAAAAAATTTTGGTTGAAAATTTCAAAAAATTTTGGTTGAAAATTTCAAAAAATTTTCGACTTTAGCCGACGACTTTTCATATATTTTCGTCGGCTAAAGTCCTTTGAAAATTTCGTCGGCTAAAGGTACCAATTTCGTCAGCTACAACTTGGAAATTCGTCGGCTAAACCTTCTAAACTCGTCGGCTAAACTTTATAAATTCGTCGGCTAAACCTTTGAAATTCGTCGGCTAAAAGTATTTTTATACATTTGGCATGTTATGATTGTGATGATCAAACTTGAGAAACAGAAATCCAACCGTCAGATCTGACCATCATGATAAAATACATGTATGGGAAAAAATGCTACTTTATCCGAAAAGAATAAGGGCTCGATCCGGACGGTCAATCTCGTAAGTCAAACCCCCTAAATGCACGGAAAAGGTCGTTCGACCGTCTAAATTACGTATTTTGGCCGGACCTCCAACTGAAAATAGTTTTAAACCGATGACATGCAACAAGTCGTATAAAAATTTTACGCAAAATTTCCACTGAATATAGGGCTACTCATAGGGGGAAAAATGAAAAATTGCATTGACCGCAACTATCGGCACCGAATATTTACCGGAATAGTATGATTTTTCAACCGTGGATGTATTTCAACATTCTCGTCATATCTTATTTCATGACTTTTTAGCGTTTGAAGGTTTTACGTATAGTTTGTTTTTGAAACGGAACATTTACATAACACTTGGTAAACAAGTTATACAACATTAGTACGCATGTTGTGATTGGGATGATCAAACTTGAGAAACACAAATCCGGTCGTCAGATCTGACCATCATGATAAAATACATGTATGGGAAAAAATTCAACTTGATCCGAAAAGAATAAGGGCTCGATCCGGACGGTCAATCTAGTAAGTCAAACCCCTAACGCACGGAAAAAGTCGTTCGACCGTCTAAATTACGTATTTTGGCCGGACCTCCAACTGAAAACAGTTTTAAACCGATGACACGCAACAAGTCATATAAAAATTTTACGCAAAATAACCACCGAATATAGGGCTATAGTAAGTAATAGAAAAATTTTAAGATTTAGCCGACGAATACCCTAACGTATTTGTCGGCTATAGTATGTAATTAAAAAATTAAAAAATAACTATAGCTAACGAAATATTAGGTTATTCGTTGGCAAAAACCATCTTAGCCGATGACTTTTCATATATTTTCGTCGGCTAAAGTCCTTTGAAAATTTTCCTCCAACTTTGGTTTACCGCCTAAAAATTTTTGAAATTTTTTTACCTTAGCCGACGATTTTTCATATATTTTCGTCGGCTAAAGTCTATAAATTCACGAAAACACTCATATCTCCTCCTATATTACGTAGTTTGGTCAAATCTTCTCACGAAAAACTCTCACGTAGATGAGACGCAACCACCTATATAAAAATTTTGAAACATTTACCTTTCGACGATAGGGCTCCCCATATGAAATAATAACGGTAGATAAGGTTGACCGCAACTATCGGCACCGAATATTTACCAGAATAGTGTGATTTTTGAACCATAACCGTATTTCACCATTCTGAACACATCTTATTTCATGAGATTTTTAATAATTTTGCTTTCTATGTAGAGTTGGTTCACAAAGTTGTATAACCTACTAAACAAGTTATACAACATTAGTAGACACGTTGTGATTCCGATGACTAAAATTTACAAACCAAAATTCGACTGTCAGATATGATCATTATGATGAAATACGTCTATGGTAAAAAATTCAACTGGATCCGACAACGTTAAGGGCTCGATCGAAACGGTCAACCATAATCTATTGTCACTTATCATACGAAAACGCTCATATCTCCCTCTATATTACGTAGTTTGGTCAAACCTTCCACACAAAAAACTCTCACGTAGATGAGACGCAACTGCCCATATAAAATTTTTGAGACATTTACCTTCCGACGATAGGGCTCCCCATAAACCCGAATAACGGAAAATAGTAGACACGTTGTGATTCCGATGACTAAAATTCACAAACCAAAATTCGACTGTCAGATATGATCATTATGATGAAAGATGTGTATGATTAAAAATTCAACTGGATTCGACAAAGTTAAGGGCTCGATCGAAACGGTCAACTCTAATCGAAAATAAGAAAACTGCATTTTGAAGCCCTAAACGGACTCGGATGGCCAAAAAAGCCTAAATGTCATGGCACAGCGATGAGTTTGACTTGTAGGGCCGTTATGCTTTCGGAAAGGTATCACAATAGTCAATCGGACACCAAAAACCAAATCTGCAGCATAGTGAATAATAAGGGTAAGTCAACTATCGGCACCGAGACTTTACCGGAATACTGTAATTTTTCAACCGTAGACGTATTTCACCATTCTGGTCATATCTTATTTCATGACTTTTTTGCGTTTGAAGGTTCTACGTATAGTTTTTTTTTCCAGATGAGTTGTTGTCCAAATCTGTAAATATAAGACACTTTAGCCGACGAAATTATATTTTTCGTCGGCTAAACTTTTAAAAATTTTGTCTGCTAAAGTTCACAAACTATAGCCGACGAAAAAAATTATTTAGAAAGTTGACCATAGCCGACGAATATTTTAAATTAACCGAAGAAGGAAACTTTAGCCGACGAAAAAAATTCGTCGGCCTGATTTTTTTTTCGTCAGCTAAAGCCTTTCTTCTGGTAGTGAAGGAATCCTATTGAATCGGCAAAACCAAGTCCAAGTTGGATTTAATTTCTTCTTTTGTTCTTCAAGTAATCCTCATGCATTAAGGAATGACAAAACCATCTTGAACTTGGAAAAATCTTCTCTCTTGGCCGCACGGTTTCTCTCTCCTTGGTGACTTGGGAAATCTTCACGGCATCTCCATACATATCTCGGATTGTACTTCTCCTAGCTCAAGCAGGAATTCCTAGCTGCCGGCCACCTTTCCCTCATGAGTCAGGAAAACATTTTCCTAGTCAACACGGGTTTAGACTTTCCTGAAATAGAGATAAGAAAATTAGAAACTAGGAAAGAGGAAAGATGGAATCCTGATCAAGAAATGAATCCTGAGTAAACAAGGATTTCCAACACTTAGCACAATTTCAATACCAAATTCTTCAATTCCGAAATTACTATGTATTTTAACACTAAAACCTACACATTTCTACATTAGGCAATTATTCTACACTAAACACAAATATAAAGCTAAAACAACTAAATAGGAGTTAACAAAGGGTAAATAAAGGGTATAAACATATTAAGAACGTCACACTTTGTGCTCCTATCAGGTTTCCGTTGGCTGCTATCCTTTTTTTAATTTCCAGTTTACTTTTGAGCTACTCAGCTATTCTAATAAATCATTCTTGTCTTCCAATTTAGGTGGTAGAACTTTGTTTAAATGATATGGTGTGCAGAACAATGCAGATGTTGCCTGGTTGACATTGAGAATAGGTCTGATGGTCTCTCCTACCAGCCGGAGTGTGGCATCTGTGGTGAGTGCCACCGGTAAGTCGTAGACCTCCACCCAAATACAAAAGAAGTCGAGCGGCACCGCCATAATGTCGGTGAAGTCGTCATAATCATTCAACAAGATCATGGCCCTCTGGTAACTCCAAGAGCCTCCTTTCTTCACCCGGCCAAGATCATGTTGATTGTTGAACGTGAACAAAAAGCGATCCCCACGCTACTGCACCTCCACCGAGACTTCGAAAGAAATCGAATTGCATCGCATGGGTGAAGTTCAGTTTAACCACTACATAAAACCTTGGAGCAACGAAACTCGTTCCCAGACTTTTTAGGTTTCCAAGATCCGCAGGTTCGTCCTCTTGACGAAGAGAGAGCTTTGAAATCAAGCGAGCGGTCATGGACGCCATCGCCGCACGTCCATCGAGAATCCTAGTCGTTGCCATACCAAGATCACACTGCCCAACTTGTTTTCTCTCACCAAAACCCCTAGCCGCCATAGAGAAAGAGAGAGTTGAGAGGAAATCGCAGTATTTTTCTCAAAAACTTCCAAATTTGTTCCTTTTTTGTTTATCCATAAACTTGAACATATGTTTACGTGATAAGTAGGAGCTTGAAGGTCTAATTTTAACATTGTCACTGCTATCATACCTATATCTACCCTTCATATAAACGTGATCATGTGGCATCACACACTTTGTATGATATTTCCCACTGTTTACCTACATTTGCGGTTACAAATAACAATTTATTTGGCTCAAATGGTTCTTAAACTCATCTTCTCTCTTGGGTATCAAGTTATGAGTTATTCAGGAATCAGTTTGTGATAATAAGGTGAGACTCACACTCATTCCAATATGACACATCCCGGTTCTTAAGCTATTTTACGGTTATTTACCGTTGGTATTACTTCAGATTTTTACCATGATGAGTAACTATTTATCCTTAAGGACCATAGGGTTGACTTTTTGTAGGAAAATTTCCATGAGAAAACTTTCTTCATGAAAGTTGTAGAGGATGTGGTTACGAGTTCGTAGACATGCTACGCGTTAAAATCGGAGTTAGCATGATAAAGTTATGAATTAAATGGTAAAGTTTTTGAATGGGTAAAAATGAATGTTATTTAAGTGGGTATTTTTGTTGTTGGGTTAAATAATGGACCGGGTAGGGGGGGAGAAGGGCAGAGCCCACTCCCTTCTCTTCTTTCTTTTCTTTTCTTCCTCTTCCTCCCCTCTTCCTCCCGAGCCTTTATCGTCAGAAAGATTGGCCGCCAGCTGCCGCCGTCCGGCCAGCCACCGGCCGCCTCTCCACCCCAGTTCGGACCCCCATCTCCTCCTCTCCCTCCCCGGCCTAGCCCCCAAGCCTCTAACCCGCCGGAAGAGGAGAAAAGCCGCCGGAAGCCGCCGATCGACACTTCGCCGGAGCTCCGTCATCCGGCCACCATAGGCCGTGATTCTTGGCTCATTTTGTAGCCCTCATCAAGGTGAGTAATTCCTCCAAAGGAATCGGTCTAATTCGATTTCGTTAGGGTGATTTGTATAATTGAAAGTTTTAGGGATTTATGGATGTTTTAGTCGATTGCCCTAGTTAGCCTCGGATTTGGATTAAGTGTTAGTTATGAAAGTTGTTGGGTTTGATGAGAGGATTATTCTGTCAAAATTTGAGAAGCATTGGAGGTCGCCGGAAAACGGTTGCCGGCCGCCGCTGCCGGCGGAGCCGCCGCCGGTGCCGCTGCCGGAAAAATATTTTTTTGTAGAGATTTTGATGAGGAGTTTAATGGAATAAGTTTTAGAATTTTTGGAGGAGTTTTGGATAAGTTTAAGAATTTTTGAAGTTAAATATTTTTGGCGTATTATTAATTAATAATCCGGCCATTGGATTTTTATGTGAGGAATTAAAGTTATGGTGGAGTTTGGTGAAAATCCGGTGAGCTTAACCCTAATTAGAGTAGTGGGTTAAGCAGAAGAGATTTGAGTGTTTATTTTCAAATGTTTAATTTTCCAAAATTTAAGTTTGGTCCTAAGCATATTTATTGTGTCAGGATACGAAGGGAACCTCGCTTGAGTGGTGATTCGGAATTCGTCAGGCTTAGGCCTAAATCTGTGAGTGGACACTTTATTTTTAAAGGAATATGCATGCATGATTTTATAAGTTGTCAATTATATTTTCTGAGCTTAAATTATGATTTCACCTTTTGAATTGGTTATGGAATTTATTTGAGATTGACCGATTGGTTATGTTTTTGATAATGAACTTATGGATTTGAGCTTGGGTAAGTTTTGGTATTTGAATTATGATATCCTTTTGATCTTTGGATTTGAGATTTCTTTAAAGATTTGAGTTATTTAATTCATTGAGCATTTTAACGTGTGGGACACGTCATTGAATTTAATTATTTTCTTTGCTCTTTGAATTCTTTAAGTACGGTTGAGAATCGTACTTGTATTTATTTATGAGTTTCGGGGAAACTCATATGATTTATATTTTTCCTTATGCCATATTCTTGGAATATATATGATGTCAATACTAGTATGTCGTTCCGCCTTTCGAGGTGATGTGACACCCATGTTTCAAGTGGGGTCACGCAAGCCCTTTCCGCCTTCGGGTGATGTGATGTTGTCGACGGCATCACGCAAGCCCTGTACCCTATCCGTCAACTCGACGTGAAGGTACAGGGAGTATGGGAGTACTATGCCTGGGAGGCAATAGAGTCTGGGAGACTCACTTATATGGCCATATAGGATATTTTACTTGAGTTATCGATTTGACTAGCGGGGCTAGTCCTTTGTTTTGGTACCTTCTTCTATGAAGGTTATTATTTATCTTTGTCATTAATTCGACTAGCGGGGCTAGTCCATATTCTTGGGATTTTCTTTATGAAAGATTTTTGTTAACAATTGCATGCAACGAATTTATGGCATATTGGAAAGTGGGAAAGTATTTAAATTTCGGTTTCTTATCTTATGTTTATTTTCGTCCACTCACTCTAACGTTTTTTAAATTACTTTCCCCTGGGCCCTTTGGTTTTAAATGCCCAGATTGCAGGCTCAGTCTAGGTGAGGTCGAGCGTACATGGAGTCGAGGCATAGTCAGAGGTTGCTCCCGCTTATTCTTTATTTATTGTTTTTCATTTAACTCTAGATATGCTCTGATAATCAGTTAGGGAATTAATGTTGGTTATCTGTTGGTTGTGGGATTAGTTTAAGTGAGAAATTGTTATATTGGGAGACGTGTTGAACTTGGGGAGCAAGAAGGCTCCAGGTGTCGTAGATGGATGTTTGGTTATAGAAGTGTTAAGTTGAATTTTTCAGGTAAGGGTCGTCCATTTTTAAGGAAAGTTATGCCGAATTTTCGGTAAATTTTCCTTGGAGGTGGACCCCGCAGGATTTACCTTGGGTTTCAGGGTGAAATTCGGGGTGGGTCCTGTCAGTTGGTATCAGAGCATTAGGTTATCCGATTCCTATCACTACCTCATATATTTGGTGATACTTAGTGTCTATAGAGTGATGGTCCGACCGCGGCGGATCCATTAGCATTATATGCATAAGATGCTAGGTGTTTATTAAGTATGTGAGGTAGTTGTTCTTATCTTATTTATGGACAGTATTGTCATAAATGTCTACATCTTCAAGACTATGCCTCCGTACGCCGACCTCAAAAGGGTATTTTGGTTATTTTTTCGAGTAATGGAAAGGTAAGTGATTTGCACTTTTCCTTTATGCTTTATTGTGGTTGCGAGATTTTGAGGTCAATTATGAGAAGAGAAGTTGCATGTATTTGTGATCATTTTCTTGTACGTAATGAGTTGATGGACTATGATTAAGTGGCGAGTTGAGCCTTTTTGTGGGTATTAATAATAGAAAGGGGCATGTATGTGAATGAAGGATTGAGAAATTTCTAGATAAGGTTTGTGTTGGAATAAGCGATTATAAGGGAGTTAAGTAAGTGTTGCTTGGTTTTGAGACAAAATATGGAATGCTATTGGTTGGACGAATAAGTTGTGGAGATAATTTGATGTATATTGTGGGGCTGTTAAAGTTTGGTTTGTGCATTGAAGCTTGGGTTCTGGAATTGTTATTGGTTGATTTAGGTTTGATAATTGTAATTTGAGTTTTGCTCTCCTATTTATGTTGAGGGTTTTGGAAAGATTGTAAGTGTATGTGGCGTTGATATAGAATGGGGAAGCAGATGCGAAATGGTTGTGGTTGTTTTGTTTTTACGTCAACAGATGGAGAATTTAATTCATTAATTCATGATGTCTTCGAGTATTCTAATCGTTATTTGAGACTGTTGCATGAAGATGTTGAATTTATTTTGTTTTAAGCAATATGTTTGTGGTCAGATGACTGAGCTTGGAGAAATAAAGTGGAGAAGAGGGAAAATGCAACTTTTGTGTGTAGGTGTCAATTTTGGTTTTTTAAAAAAAAAAAAAAAAAAAAAATTTATGGAACAATTCAGAAGGTGGAGATTGAAGTTGTAGTGATTGATTGGAGAAGCGTAGATGAGTGTCCATATTTATTTTAAGCGACATTGTTTTCGGTTTGTTGATACAAGTCTTGGACAAGTAGTGTTTGGAAGCTACTTGTTCTAGCTTTTAAGTCTTTTGATTGTGGTAAGAGATTACTGACGAATCCCTATCGTCTAAAGGTAATCCAATCTTTGATATATTTAGTCCTTGATGTAAGCAAGATTGAAGTTGTAAATTCGAAATGGTGGTTGGTTAAGAAATCGTGGTATCGGGTTGGATGATTGTTAGTAAAGGAGTGTCATGATAAATTTGGATTGGTATTGTGTATGGTGATACACAAGGGTGGTTAAAGCGGTGTAATTGGAGATGTTGATCTTAAGGTAGTATATCCCACGATTGTAGCTTCTGGTTGCCGAAGTTTTATCGGATTCGAGCAATTCTATGCTTCCACTTGAGCGTTACGCAAAAGATATTGTGGTTGACGCACAATCTTGAGATGGAGCATGCGTCCGTCAATTTTTCATTGCTCGAGAAGTAGCACATGAATCGAGGAGTTTCGGGGTATCTCTCTTATGTGAAGAGTGTGACTTGATGTTAGATTGTCTTTTTAGACCCCAAATTCTTTGAGGTAATTTCTGGAGCAGTGTGGCAATCAATGAGTATCGTCGATGTCCTGGGGTGTTCTAAGACCGACTTGTTCTTGAGATAAGTAAATTTTCTACATGAGTTGAAGAGTCGGGCCTTGCGGGGTGCAGTTCGACTCATGATTGCTGATCACCATATCTTATCGAGAAAGGTGTTATAGACTTTTGTACGCATTCGTACAATTCATCATTCTACGAAGAGTAATTATCTTTGGCATCTAGTTGTTTTGGCGACCTGAGCGTAGGACTCCAGTTTTGGTGCTCTCATCTTTCTTGGACGTTATGGACCTGCGTGATTTAAGCTAGTCAGATCTAGAAATCAAATAGAATAAAGGAAATCACTTTGCTTCATATGGAGGCAACAAGGGAGGATTATCTAGTGTTGAATGATAGACTGTCAACATCAACTATGCTGACACTCAATTCGGTCAACTCAGAGTTGGTATTTTGTTTGTTAGTGTGGTTATTCGGTGAATAATTAAGGTGATTTGACTTTATAGTCGATGCGGGAATTTCGGTGCTTTGGCAACTATTAGTTGGTACGATTTCTTAATGGAACTTCGACATTCGTTATCGATAACGAGAAATTCTTGAGCAAAGTTCTACTCAGGAAATGCGAGTAGCTTTTCGTGATCTTTGGTATGTTTAGCATTGCATAATTCTGCGGAAGAAGTATATCCCAGCAACGGTTTTTCTTAATGTTTTGCGTAATGGCGGGGCCGTTATTTGAAAATCCCTGTTCATCGACTTGAGTTGTTACGTGGTCGGTATTATGCATGATAATACGTGAGAAGCAAGTCATCAAATAGTGAATTTCCAATGGTGATCCTCGGATTTCGTCGACTCGCGTGGCTCACTATTTTGATTTTTTCTCCGTTCGATAAGCTGGTATTATTAAGGTGAAGGTAATGATTGCAGACGCGGGTTGCAGTAAAAGCAACATGAATTGTTGCAATAAATAGTGAGCAACTTATCTCTTGTTCGTGGAATAGATATTGTAACCTAAAGTCTAGTCTGCGTGCAAGTTTGAATGAACTTGGTTCGTACGAGGAGATACTCGTAACTTCTAAAGTATCGTCATACGCCTAATCATCGTATTTTCCTCATTTTTGGAGGTGTCAGTTTCAGATATGTTGATCGATTTTGAGAGTGATATTTTTCTTGTGCTTGTAAGTAGTCGTTAGTGGCGACTGTTGAATTTTTTTTATTGAGGGATGAGTTTTCGACGGATATTGGTTAGTAATGATTAATTCGCGGGACGAATTGTTATAAATAATAATATGATTGACTGATGGTATAGCCTTAAAGGAAAGAAAGAGGACGCAGGAAATAGTTTTAGTCAAGACTTGTCAATATGTTGGCATAAATGGTAAATAGTGGCAGATCATGTTAAATGTTTTTCGTGTGATGCGTATTCATGCATGATCATATTGTGGTGGGACCACTTGATCCGTGTAGGACCTGGGAGGTCTTTGTTGTATGGATACAATTTGAGTTGCAAGAGATATTCAGAACAAGAGTTTGGTATTATAAGATCGCACTAGCGCAATCTGGCGACAAGGGAGGTATTCGCCGATCAGCTTAATGATTGAGGCTAACCACATAGGTGGGAAAGATTCAAATTTGATGCGAGCAATTGAATTTTGGCTTGATTAGTTGGTAACAAAAGTAAGAAGGATTGTGAATTAAGAAAGTTTATTGACCATTTTGACTTGACGAAAGTCAAAGTCCTCCATGTAATTTGGGGTTGTGTGTTATAAGTAATATTAATCGGGCAAGCTATTCAATTAGTGGAAGTTAAGTCAAGGGCAAAGTATATTATGTGAGTGGTGCCATGTGGAGAGTTGGCAGAGTATTTCAGTTGATCTTAAGTTTAAGATTTGTTAAAGCATATGCTCACGCCTCGGGTTTGGCAGATAAATTTTGGCATGTCTATATAACTGGAAAAGAACTTGATTAATTGTTTCCACAAGTGAAAAGATATAATTTGTAATAGAAGAAGGTTTGAAGAGCATTGATGGGATGATTTAGCTTTGTGCTTATTAGAGTCTGAGGGGAAAGGCAGTAATCTCTACCCTCTTTTGCATAATTTGAAATTTCGAGGACGAAATTTTTATAAGGAGGGAAGAATTGACACATCCCGGTTCTTAAGCTATTTTACGGTTATTTACCGTTGGTATTACTTCGGATTTTTACCATGATGAGTAACTATTTATCCTTAAGGACCATAGGGTTGACTTTTTGTAGGAAAATTTCCATGAGAAAACTTTCTTCATGAAAGTTGTAGAGGATGTGGTTACGAGTTCGTAGACATGCTACGCGTTAAAATCGGAGTTAGCATGATAAAGTTATGAATTAAATGGTAAAGTTTTTGAATGGGTAAAAATGGATGTTATTTAAGTGGGTATTTTTGTTGTTGGGTTAAATAATGGACCAGGTAGGGGGGGAGAAGGGCAGAGCCCACTCCCTTCTCTTCTTTCTTTTCTTTTCTTCCTCTTCCTCCCCTCTTCCTCCCGAGCCTTTATCGTCAGAAAGATTGGCCGCCAGCTGCCGCCGTCCGGCCAGCCACCGGCCGCCTCTCCACCCCAGTTCGGACCCCCATCTCCTCCTCTCCCTCCCCGGCCTAGCCCCCAAGCCTCTAACCCGCCGGAAGAGGAGAAAAGCCGCCGGAAGCCGCCGATCGACACTTCGCCGGAGCTCCGTCATCCGGCCACCATAGGCCGTGATTCTTGGCTCATTTTGTAGCCCTCATCAAGGTGAGTAATTCCTCCAAAGGAATCGGTCTAATTCGATTTCGTTAGGGTGATTTGTATAATTGAAAGTTTTAGGGATTTATGGATGTTTTAGTCGATTGCCCTAGTTAGCCTCGGATTTGGACTAAGTGTTAGTTATGAAAGTTGTTGGGTTTGATGAGAGGATTATTCTGTCAAAATTTGAGAAGCATTGGAGGTCGCCGGAAAACGGCTGCAGGCCGCCGCTGCCGGCGGAGCCGCCGCCGGTGCCGCCGCCGGAAAAATATTTTTTTGTAGAGATTTTGATGAGGAGTTTAATGGAATAAGTTTTAGAATTTTTGGAGGAGTTTTGGATAAGTTTAAGAATTTTTGAAGTTAAATATTTTTGGCGGATTATTAATTAATAATCCGGCCATTGGATTTTTATGTGAGGAATTAAGGTTATGGTGGAGTTTGGTGAAAATCCGGTGAGCTTAACCCTAATTAGAGTAGTGGGTTAAGCAGAAGAGATTTGAGTGTTTATTTTCAAATGTTTAATTTTCCAAAATTTAAGTTTGGTCCTAAGCATATTTATTGTGTCAGGATACGAAGGGAACCTCGCTTGAGTGGTGATTCGGAATTCGTCAGGCTTAGGCCTAAATCTGTGAGTGGACACTTTATTTTTAAAGGAATATGCATGCATGATTTTATAAGTTGTCAATTATATTTTCTGAGCTTAAATTATGATTTCACCTTTTGAATTGGTTATGGAATTTATTTGAGATTGACCGATTGGTTATGTTTTTGATAATGAACTTATGGATTTGAGCTTGGGTAAGTTTTGGTATTTGAATTATGATATCCTTTTGATCTTTGGATTTGAGATTTCTTTAAAGATTTGAGTTATTTAATTCATTGAGCATTTTAACGTGTGGGACACGTCATTGAATTTAATTATTTTCTTTGCTCTTTGAATTCTTTAAGTACGGTTGAGAATCGTACTTGTATTTATTTATGAGTTTCGGGGAAACTCATATGATTTATATTTTTCCTTATGCCATATTCTTGGAATATATATGATGTCAATACTAGTATGTCGTTCCGCCTTTCGAGGTGATGTGACACCCATGTTTCAAGTGGGGTCACGCAAGCCCTTTCCGCCTTCGGGTGATGTGATGTTGTCGACGGCATCACGCAAGCCCTGTACCCTATCCGTCAACTCGACGTGAAGGTACAGGGAGTATGGGAGTACTATGCCTGGGAGGCAATAGAGTCTGGGAGACTCACTTATATGGCCATATAGGATATTTTACTTGAGTTATCGATTTGACTAGCGGGGCTAGTCCTTTGTTTTGGTACCTTCTTCTATGAAGGTTATTATTTATCTTTGTCATTAATTCGACTAGCGGGGCTAGTCCATATTCTTGGGATTTTCTTTATGAAAGATTTTTGTTAACAATTGCATGCAACGAATTTATGGCATATTGGAAAGTGGGAAAGTATTTAAATTTCGGTTTCTTATCTTATGTTTATTTTCGTCCACTCACTCTAACGTTTTTTAAATTACTTTCCCCTGGGCCCTTTGGTTTTAAATGCCCAGATTGCAGGCTCAGTCTAGGTGAGGTCGAGCGTACATGGAGTCGAGGCATAGTCAGAGGTTGCTCCCGCTTATTCTTTATTTATTGTTTTTCATTTAACTCTAGATATGCTCTGATAATCAGTTAGGGAATTAATGTTGGTTATCTGTTGGTTGTGGGATTAGTTTAAGTGAGAAATTGTTATATTGGGAGACGTGTTGAACTTGGGGAGCAGGAAGGCTCCAGGTGTCGTAGATGGATGTTTGGTTATAGAAGTGTTAAGTTGAATTTTTCAGGTAAGGGTCGTCCATTTTTAAGGAAAGTTATGCCGAATTTTCGGTAAATTTTCCTTGGAGGTGGACCCCGCAGGATTTACCTTGGGTTTCAGGGTGAAATTCGGGGTGGGTCCTGTCACAATATATATATATATACACATATATTTATATGTTAGTAATTAAACATATGAATCAAATATAATGAAATCATTCATATACACCGGAATGGTTTGCTTTATTTCTATTCGTATTCAATCATTTTTCATTCCAAATAAGTAAATAAAACCAAAAAGGCAACACTTAATTGCTTTGGAGCATTTGTAAATATAGCCAATAGAAGCAATTGCGCACAACCTTTCTAATCGGTTTCTAATCTATGAATATACCTTCAATGAAAATGTAAAACAAATGACTAATTTGACATTACCCAAAAGGCGCAACTTAGAGCAAAACCTAGACAAAGCTAAAACTAAGATATCTCTGAACATAAAAAAAAAAAAAAAAAAGAAGAAAATTAGTATGGAGAACTTTGTACCAGACGGAAACCTAGCCAATAAGAGTGGCCGCCGGCGCAAACAACGCCTCCAACGGCGGAGGAAGGTCGTGCATGCGAAAATGATGGTGATCGATGCTTAGTCCAAGGACATGCAAATTGATAAATAAACCATTTTTGTTGGTCCAATAAGATAAGATAACGTATTCTAGTGCAAATGGTTGGCATGGGGAGCACTACCATAACATTTTTAACTAACTTGGGGGAGAAATCATGCATATTATAAACCCTACCACTTACCTTATCTGACACTTATATCATTATATGTGGCCACTCCACAATTGTATTTCTTCTCCTTCAACATTACCCACCAACAAAATCAATCTGGCATCTTCAAAGTTGCAAATAAGTCCCCCCCCCCCCCCCCCCCTCTTATTGGTTATGTAAATTTAGTAGTTCTTGGGCCATCCTTGTTTTACTCGTAGGATGGAGACGATGGGATCCTATTAATATGGTCCCTTTCCCAACCTAACATTAGTAAAGTGCTAATTGTACATTGGGACATGGTCCAATGAAACTATGAAAGGAGGCATCTTCACTATATTAATATTAACTCTGTTGCTTAGCATCTTTTTATTATTTTCCAAGGAGAAAGAAAAATGAATATAGTGCAAAAAAAAAAAAACTGTTAATTGAAATCCAATACACAATAAAGATCTAAGCTAAAACAAGATGTCAAATTCTTCATGCCGTCACGACAGGTATTACTCAAGCCAACATCAAATGGAAAACACTTGACGTCATCAGGGTTGAGAGCACCATAACAACTGATCGTATACAACATATACAATGAATTACGTACATACATGATCAATACTACAAATTCTTAGAAAAACTTTTTCATCAACGCACACGATTTGTTAAACGATACTGTTCAGACATTAATCCTATAGACTTCAATGAATTTTTATTTTTATTCATTAACTCTATAGACTAAGTGAATTTTTATTTTTTATTTTTTTTGAATAGTGAAATTTTAGCTTTGCATAGTTACTGTGAAAATTACGTATTAATTACGTATGAAAAGAAATTTCAGACAAGAAAAACTATAGAAAGAAGAAAATGATAATAATGAAGCAAAAGGAAGAAGATGGTCGAGTTAGTGAGACTGAAAAAAAGTAGATGACATGCAGCCGCTTTCGCAGTTTGTCGTAGCTCTCCATTCATTTCATTCATCTATCTTATATATAAATTCATTTGATACTTTATTATTTCACATCTTTCTCCATCTCTCTCTTCTCTTCTCTCTCTCTCTCTCTCTCTAACCATTCGAGGAAGAAGCATGGAGAAGCAGAATATTCCTCCCCGAATCTGCTTCGTCGGGCCCTGAAAGGAAAAAGAATAAGGGAATTCATGGATTCTTAGGTAGCTTTGTGCCACTGTTTCAGTCCCTCAATGGTCTTTCCTTTGTTTTTGTTGTTTATTCCATTCCTTCTTAATCAACGTCATGATGCGCTTTTGGTGTTTTTGCAGGGGTTGCGAATTTGGTGGGTAATGTGGAGATCACTCTGGTTTTGATTATTCAATCTCTATGGCGTCGGATTCTTCTGCTCAAGGTATAAATTATGCTCAGGCTTTTTCTGGGTTTTGATTCGTCTTGTTTTCTGGTTATTGGGTTGTATTGGTTTGCTTGATTTGTACGGAAAGTTTGTTTGTTTTTTGAATCAGGATTCTGGGTTTTACTGGGTTGGGTAAGTTTTTGATTGTAATTCTGTGTCTTTGTATCAGTTTTTAGATTCATGGCTTTATTATGTTCAGCAATAGATTGCTTGTTTGTGAAGGTATAGATTTCTGATTTGTTGAGCTGCATTGATGTAATGGAGTGGTGTCATTTTCACTGCAATGTCGTCTCTCTGAACCAATTAGGAGAAGTAAGCTTTTAAGTTTTTTAAATGGGTTGATTTGAACGAGTGTGCGAACTCATGTGGAGAGGTGTGCAGAATTGCAGAGCCGTGTGGGGGGAGGATCTGAAATGTCAACTGGGTTTGTGTTTATTGTTTACTTTCAGAGTTGGTGTGTGAATTTCATCGCTGCTTTACCTAATTATCTGTCCCCGTCCCCATATACAGTGTATTCTTTGAGGTTTAGTTGGGCTGTCTTAGAATTTCAAGTCAACCATTCTTGGTTATTTCATGTTTGTGTTCTTTTATAGTTGCCATGCCATGAATGTGGACTATGAAGTGAAAGAAGTGCCTTAGATCCATAATAGAATATGTTTTGGATTTCAAAGTTTTTTTGCATTGAAGTATCTTCCCTCTGTTTGACTCTCATGTTCTATACTGATATACGCAATCTTCACTTTGACATTAGGACTTGCACAAGATCTGTCAAATTGCAGTAACTTAAGTATAGACAAAAAAAGAAAGCTGGTCTATGAAATATCAAAATGGTCACAGGGTGCTTCTGAAGTGCTGCAGGCATGGAGTCGTCAGGAGATTTTACAAATTCTATGTGTAGAGATGGGGAAAGAAAGGAAATATACTGGCCTGACAAAAGTGAAAATAATAGAGCACCTTCTGAAAGTTGTTTCTGAAAATCAATCAGGAGGAAATGAGGTTGTAGCTGACCTTAAACCTCAGTCATCCACTGCATCTGGCCAAAGAATTACCAAAAGGCAGAGGAAAACTGAGAATCCATCTCGAATATCTGTTCTAGAAAATAGTTCTCCCATCAATATTAGTGGTAGCGAATTAGCGAATACTAAATTCTGCAAAAACTCAGCTTGCAGAGCTACCTTAAATCAAGAAGATGCATTTTGCAAGAGGTGTTCATGTTGCATATGTTATCAGTATGATGATAACAAGGATCCTAGCCTATGGTTGGTTTGCAGTTCAGATCCTCCATTCCAGGGTAAATCATGTGGCATGTCATGCCACCTTGATTGCGCTTTTAAACATGAAAGGTCTGGTATTGGAAAAGAGGGACGACGCATGGGACTCGATGGGAGCTTTTATTGTGTATCTTGTGGTAAAGTGAACGATTTGCTCGGGTAAATATTCTTTCATGATAATTTTAGTAACTCCATTTTTACTTTATTTTTTTATCTTGCTTCAAGTTTTACTGATAACAGTGAACACAGTTATTATATTATCATACCTTTTTAGAGATGACTATTTTATTATTAGAGCTGACTATTTTATATTTATTATTATAAATTTTTATATCAACTTCGAGTAATGTAGCTTACTAGATGGACATTAGTTCTGAAGACCAACTGTGTTTTCATATAGTGGTTTTATGAGTGTCAGATAACTAACGCTAATAGTGTCACCTAAACATTGCTGTAATTCATTTCATTTTTGTGCCATACCATTCGTATTTCACTCTTCTGTGGAAACAAAGCCAGCCTGGGAGACTAGCCATCATCTTTTATGCAACTACCTTAGTGAGATGACTGCTCTTAGTCAGTGATAGGCGATCTTGCTGAAGAAGTATTTGAGCAGTCTTTTTGTTTCTCATTTGATTAGCTGTCAGGTAGTGTTCGCCTTTCTTCAGTAAAATCAGCAAAACTATCTCTGGTGATACTTATCTTGGGAGTTAGAAACATAAGACCACATAAACAACACGTGTTGGATGGATTTACTGGACATGCTTCCACCTCCCCTTCCCAAAACAACTGCTAAATTTTCATTAGACTACTGCAAAGTTATTAATATTATATATATAGGATTTTTCTCACGTCCGCACCAATGGTTTTGGTGCGGATTTTCATTTTTGCACCACTTTTCGATCGAATTTCCTCATCTCCACCGTCTAGTATCTACATAATATTGTGTAGATTATCTCTGTAAAATTTCAGCCAATTTGCTAATTCTTAAGGCCCTCAAACTCGAAAAACCAATGGACGGACTGAATTCTGTCAAACATGAACCGTTCATGTTTATAACATAAAGACGTCATTTTGAGGGCCTTAACGATTACCAAATTGGCTGAAATTTTGCAGAGATGATCTACACAATATTATCTAAATACTAGACAGTGGAGATGAGGAAATTCGATTGAAAAGTGGTGCAAAAATGAAAATCTGCACCAAAACCATTGGTGCGGACGGCCGCAGCTGAGAAGGGCTGTATATATATATATATATATATATATATATATATATATTTTCTGGGAGTGTCACCAAACATTGCCTGTATTGATACATTTTAGAATAAAATGTTTTTATCCTGTTTTTCAGAAAAAGTGAAATTAAGTTGAAGCTAATAGAAATATAAATTTCACCTCTTAGGTATTGCTTGGTCACTGACTTAGCTGCTTTCAATTACATTGATGCTAGACAAGGACCCAAAAAAAAAAAACAAAAAATAGGAAGAAAGAAAACACTATTTTCTCTACTGGTTAGAGTAGATGTTATTTTTCGTCCATTACATCAGTCTGATTCGGATTTCTACTCTTACATGTATGTAGGTCCTGGCGAAAACAACTAGTGATTGCAAAAGATACCAGACGGGTGGACATACTGCGCTATCGTGTGTCCTTGAGTCATAAGCTTCTGAAAGGAACTGTGAATCATCAAAAGCTTCACAAAATTGTGGATGAAGCTGTGAAGAAGCTTGAAGCTGAATTGGGTCTGTTAACTGGCTTACCCAATAAGATGGGTCGTGGTATTGTTAATAGGCTTTCTTCTGGACCAGAGGTTCAGAGACTTTGTGCATTTGCCTTGGAGTCTCTTGATTCATTAGTTTCCAATGCAACGTTCCATCCATTGCCCAAGCCTGAAATACAAGGTAATCCAAATTCGAATAACTGTCAAATTATCACCAGTCATTGGCTCTAATTGTAACGCAAAATCTATTTGCTGGTTCACCTTGTTACAAAATCTGTTTGCTGGTGACCCTGTGCAAGAAACATAATTATGATTTGATTGAGCAAAGTAATTAGTTTGCTATGATCTCTTCAGTTATTTCCCACAGTTATTTGGTTTTTATATTTATTTTCAGGGGAGTGAAAGTTGTACTCCCCGTTTTACAATCCACACCCCCTTTTTCAATATTTAGTTAAAGTTTACATGAAAAGACAAAACACATGTTACTAAATACAAGATTTAAGTTACTAAAAGAGGGAGTGTGGATTGTAAAATGGGGAGTGCAAATTTCAATTCGATCTTATATTGGTGTGCTCATTCGTTCTTTGTAATTGAAACATGCAAAGTCCATGAGGTTATTGGAGATGTTATTTTTATTGCTTTCTTCGGACATTTGTGTATAAAAGGAACCAACAGTGCTTGTGTTGCTTGTACATCTTTTAAAACTTTCAGGTTTAGATTTGATTGATCCAGATATGATCAGATTTGAGGACATCCATTCTACATCCCTCAACGTAATTTTGGGTTCTGTAGATCCTACCCCAGAAAGCTTGGTTGGTTACAGGTTGTGGCATTGTAAGGCTCAAGATATGAATTATCCAGCAGAACCAACTTGCACATTGTTACCACCGAAGACAAAGTTTATTGTTACAGGACTAACTCCAGCTACAGAATACTGCTTTAAGGTCAGTTCATTTGATAAATCAAGACATCTGGGCATGTGTGAAGTTCGGATCTCCACAAGTACTGCTGGGAATGAAGCTCCAAATTGTTCAGTCACAGAGCGAAGTCAAAGCCCAGCTACCAACTATAGTGGCCTTTCTAATCCATCTTCAGTGGAAGATGAAACTAATAACATTACTCCATATAGTGATCAAGCTGATAACCGGGCAGACACCTACCGTAATCAATGCGAGGACACTGAAAAGTCTACTTCTGCTAATTTATCAAATGGTGCTATCACCTGCAATAGCATCGGCAGAGGACCTACAGAAGCCAATACAGTTTCTTTGCTGGATGAGGAACATGTGGCCTCCATATCCAATTCCAACATTCTAAAATCTGAGTGCAAGCAATCACCTGAATGCCAAATTATTGAAGACACCAGCACTGGTAATGGGTCCAATTCCCCTGTTCGAACTGGAATGGAATGTGTGCTCTTTGTTAATAGCTCAGAAGCTTGCTTGCCCATCACTCCATGCAAATTAGAAACACTTAAAGATGGGTTAGGAAGGAACATAAGATCCAACTCCAGCAGCAAGGATTTAAAAAATGGGGCAGGGAAAGGAGAGGAACCCCAAGATGGCAGTACGTCAAAGAAGAGAAGTGGGGACGGGCAAGATGAAAAGTGTGTGGCAAATGATGTTTCGGACAGGGATTTTGAGTATTATGTGAAGGTTATCAGATGGTTAGAGTGTGAGGGACATATCGAACAGAACTTTAGACAAAAATTTCTAACTTGGTATAGCTTGAGAGCAACAACACAGGAGGTAAGGATTGTGAAGGTGTTTGTGGATACCTTTATCGAAGATCCAGCATCTCTTGCAGGGCAACTTATAGACACCTTTTCGGAAAGCATTTCAAGCAAAAAGTCATCTGTTGTACCCAGTGGGTTCTGCATGAAACTTTGGCATTGACTATCGTCTTGAAGTTATTGTCGAGTTTTGTGAGGTTCCTGGGGACATATCAAGCAAACTTCAGGTATAAATTTAGGTGTTGCTGGAGAGCAACCCACACGAGGTAATGCTTGTTAAGATGTTTGTAAATGCCTTATCAAAGTTGCAGCTCCTGGTGAAGTACAACTTGTTGACACCTTTTCAGAAAGCATTTCAAGCAGAAAGTCTTTTTTGTGCCAAGTGGGTCTGCATGAAGCTTTGGCATCGACTCTACAAGGTTATTGTTGCAACTTTTTTAAGTTTCTTCAGTTTAAACCTATTCTGGGTTTATTCAGAAGCATGTCTCCAAAGCGCCCAACACCTTTACACAGTCTATCACCATTTATCATCATCCCCATTTGCCAATTCTTATTATAAGAATATCAGATTTCAATTGTTATTGTAATTCAATTTCTTCTTCATTCATTAATATGTTTGTATTAGTAAATTCTTTTGCTCTGTTTCTGTTCAGCAGATAAGTTACAAGTCACAACTCTGTATATATATATATATATATATATATATATATATATATATATATATATATATATATATATATATATATATATTGGTAATGTTTTGGCTTGGACCATCAATAATGGTATCATGCTCTATTTGGTGCAAGTTGTGGGTGAGCTCAATTAGTGATACGATCTGATGCGGATCACCTAATTCAGTGTGATTGCTATATTTGTATTCCAGTATTTATACTATTGGATTCATTATCAATATTTGAACTAGTTAATAAAGGTCTGTGATGCACTTGGCACTCCGGTGATTTGAAATTCCAATTATTAGTACATGCATGTTGAAAAAGCTGTGTATAAAGCTATTGTATTGCTTGATTAAAAACGATACAAGGGATGCCTATATATATAGGCTGTTTAAGATACAAACCAGCAGGGTTTGTATGTATATAGTTACAAAACTAACCCTGTAGGAATAGGAAGCCTAGTTACAGTAGGTAACTAATAATTAGAGATGATTCTTTCCTTCAATACTCCCCCTCAAGTTGGAATGTATGTTTAGAACATTCAACTTGCTTAAGAGTTCAGTGAATTGCTTTGGATGCAATGGCTTGGTGAATAGATCAGCTGGTTGATCCTTTGTCCGAATGTGTGCAGTCTGGATGAGTCCTCTTTGTATCTTCTCACGAACGACATGGCAATCAATTTCTATATGTTTAGTGCGTTCATGAAAGACTGGATTTGATGCTATGTACAACGCTGCCTGATTGTCACAGTATAGCCGAGTTGGACTAGCACTTGAGACATTCAAATCCTTGAGTACATTTTGTAACCAAGTTACCTCACAACATGTAGAAGCCATAGAGCGGTACTCCGCCTCCGCACTTGACCTCGAAACCGTTCCTTGCTTCTTTGTCTTCCATGAAATAGGGGTATTGCCGAGGAATATGCAATAACCAGTAACAGACCGTCTAGTGTCTCTACACCGTGCCCAATCAGCATCGCAAAAGGCTCTCAAATTCGGTGAACCGTTTGAAGGCAGTAGTAACCCTTGACCGGGAGTAGCTTTGAGATACCGAAGCACATTGTAAGCTGCTTCAAGATGGATGTCCCTTGGCTTGTCCATGAACTGGCTGAGAACATGCACGGCATATACTAGGTCAGGACGTGTAATAGTGAGATATATGAGTCTACCAACTAACCTTCTATAAAGTCCCGGTTCAGTCAATAAAGTTCCATCTTCTTTACTGAGCAAAGTGTTGTACTCGATATGACACTTTGCAGGCTTGGCTCCAAGGAAGCCGGAATCTTCCAGTATTTCCAACGCATACTTGCGCTGACAAAGAACAAGCCCTTGTTTTGACCGAGCTACCTCTATGCCAAGGAAGTATCTCAGAACTCCCATGTCCTTGAGCTTGAAATGGTTTGACAGAAAGGTCTTTTTACGGCATTGATGTCTTCAAGGTTATTTCCTGCTAGTATCACATCATCAACATAGACCAACAAAGCTGTAAAGTTACCTTGTCGTCGCCGCACAAACAATGAATAATCAGACCATGACTGTGTAAAACCGGCAGCCTTTAGTGCGTTGGAGAGTTTAATGAACCATTGCCGAGATGCCTGCTTTAAACCGTATAAAGACTTGTGTAATTTGCAAACTCTATTCTCCCCCGTTCCTCCAGATCCTGGAGGAAGTTGCATGTAAACATCCTCATAGAGATCGCCATTAAGGAAAGCATTATGGACATCAAGTTGATGGAGGTGCCAACCGCGAATGGAGGCAAGACTAAGAAGAACCCGAACTGTTGTGAGCTTGGCCACAGGAGCAAAAGTCTCTCGGTAATCAATGCCTTCAACTTGGCTGTAACCCTTTGCAACAAGGCGTGCTTTATATCGTTCAACGCTGCCATCAAGATTGTACTTGATTTTGTACACCCATTTACACCCAATTGGACGCTTGTGAGCAGGTTTCGGAACAAGACTCCAAGTATGATTGGCCTGAAGGGCCTTAATTTCAGTCTGCATGGCAGCACGCCATTTGGGATCAAGTACAGCCTGTGAAAAAGAGGTTGGTTCTCGATGCAAGGTCAGTGCAGCAGTAAAAGCCTTGTATGTAGGAGAAAGGCGATCATAAGAGAGAACCGTAGAGAGACAATGAGCAGTACCTTGTGGGGTGACCACGTCCGAGGAAGTTGACGGGACAGTGCGGGAAGGAATGGCTGCCTCAATATGAAAGTCTTGTAGCATGGAAGAAGTTTTGGTTGGCCGGGTGGATCTGCGGGGAAGGGAGATTGTCGTTGTAGCCTCGGTGGATAGGTGGGAAGGTGTCTCGGTAGTTGGAGGAGGAATTTGTGGACTGGGAGGTGTGTTGTCGGCAAGGACAAGTGTAGTGTTGGGACTGGTGACATCTGAAGGTGACGCAGCGGAAGTGGGAAGTAAAGTAGCGGCAGGGGATGGAGAGTCGAAGTTGGCTGTGTCAGAGGTAAGAGGTTGACTGGTGCTAGGGTTAGAAGAAGAACGTGTTGGAGTGGGAGTGTCATACACAGTAGTGTTTTGTGGCTGGGGGGATGAAGTATCACGGCTGGAAACAGACTCTAGAGATTTGTAGGGAAAGTGAGTTTCAAAGAAAATAATGTCCCTCGAAACATGAGTTTTCTTGCTCTTTAATTCATAAACCTTGTAACCTTTCTTGCCGTGAGGATAACCAAGAAAGATGCACTCAGTTGAGCGTGGATCGAACTTAGAAGGCTTGGATGGATGAGTGGAGATAAAACAATGACATCCAAAAACCCGCAAATGAGAATAATTAGGAGGTTTTCCATGAAGACGTTCAAAGGGGGTTTGTCCTTGAAGAAGTGGAGTAGGTGTGCGATTAATCAGATAAGAAGCTGTAAGAATCGCATCACCCCAAAACTTCTTTGGCAAATTCGCCTGGAAGAGAAGAGCTCGAGACATGTTTAAAAGATGACGGTGTTTTCGTTCAGCGACTCCATTTTGTTGAGGAGTGTTGACACAAGATGTTTGATGTTCAATGCCTTTAGAAGCATAAAAGGTAGGCATGATAAATTCAGGACCATTGTCACTACGAACGACTTTGACTCGTGTTTCAAATTGTGTTTCAACTAATTGAATAAAATCAATGAGGAGGGTCCGTGCCTCAGATTTTTGTTTCATGAGAAAAACCCATGTACCCCTTGAATAATCATCAACAATGGTGAGAAAGTATTTGGCACCCGAAAAAGAGGGAACATGATAACCACCCCATATATCAATGTGAATTAAATCAAAACAGGCAGTACTTTTACTAATGCTCAAGGGAAAAACTTGACGAGTCTGTTTAGCTAAAGGACATATCAAACAATCATTGAGAACATGACTTGTGGTTGAAAGAAAAGAAAACTTAGACAAGACTTTCGAAGAAGGGTGACCGAGCCTGTTATGCCACAAGAGAGGGTCGGTTTCTAAGGTGATGGTGTTGGCCATGCTACACGTTCCTTTCCGATCCGACTTGAGGCAGTAAAGTCCATTCTTCTCATGGCCCATCCCAATCGTCTTCCCCAATCGTAGGTCCTGTATAACACAAACATGTCTCAGGAATATGGTGATGAAGAACGAATCATATGCCAATTTGCTCACAGAAATCAGATTCAGATAAAATGATGGAACACATAGGACATTATGGAGTGTGAAATCCGATGTAAGTTTTATTGTTCCAACATGTGTAACTAAGGCTTTGTAACCCGACGGCAATCGAACGGTGTAGTTGACTGCCGGCTTAGAGTAAGTGAGCAGTTTTTCATGGCATACAATATGGTCAGTAGCTCCACTATCAACGATCCATGTATGTAAGTCAACTTGTGAAATAGTCTTACCTGAGAGCTCTTCATAATTCACTTTACCGACTTGATTAACCGAGGCAGTGGTGGCATCTTTCAGTAGGCTAAACAACCTACCACATTCCTCTTTCAAGAAGGTGAGGTTCAGGTTCTCTTCTTTGGCCGAGACAAGGTTGCTGGAGGCCTAACTGGAACCTTCTCCGGCTGCACGAAGAAGGGCTTTTCTTTTCCTGCACTCATCTTGGGTGTGACCTTTGAAAGTACAAAAGGTGCATGTAAGATGAGCTTTGCAGTTCTTGGTTGTGTGATTTGTTCTACCACACTTTGCACATTTCGAACCATCAATCTTGTTCGAGTTCTTCTTCCATGCTTCCCGGTCCTCTTTGCTTGAGTAGAAGGCCGCTGCTTCAGCAGAGGATGATCCTCTATTTCCCGACACTGCTGCTTGCTTTTCTTGTCGCAACACCATAGCATATGCCTTATTAAGAGTAGGCAATGGATCAATTCCGATGATGGTGCTTCTCACCGCAGCATAATTATCATTGAGACCCATCAGGAATTTCATTGTTCTCTGCGTCTCAAGGGCAGTAGCGGCTTCGGTTGCAGCCACACATGTGCACGGCGTAGATGTGCACAAGGCATCCTTCTCGTCCCAAAGAGCCTTCAGGTTGGTGAAGAATGAAGTCACCGAGTTCCCTTCTTGAACACACTCATGAATGGCAGTCTCAATATTGAAAAGATTCACAGTATTGGTTTGTGAAAACCTTTCTTGCAACTCAGGCCATACACTTCTCGCATCCTTGCAATGCACAACTGATTTCCGGATCTGTTTGCTCATTGAGTTTTCCAGCCAGTTTTTCACCAAGGCGTTGCAGCGAGTCCACTGCGTCTTCTCTTCCTCGTTGAACTGAGGACAAGGTAGGGTTCCATTGACAAACCCTATCTTGTTCTTGATTGTCAAGGCATAGGCCATGGATTGTTTCCATTCGACATAGTTGTCTTCCTCTAAAGCTTGCGACACAAGGACTGCGCCTGGTTGATCGGAATGGTGAAGGTAGAGCGCATGGTTTGAGTTTTCCCATGCTGGTGTTTGATTTGAGGACTTGGTGTCCTTCTTGGTTTCGTCTTCTCCTGCCATTGGGTTAGGGCTTTGTTTTGTGGTGGTGGTTGTTTAGGTCCTCAAGAACGTGGATGCTCTTGATACTATGAAAAAGCTGTGTATAAAGCTATTGTATTGCTTGATTAAAAACGATACAAGGGATGCCTATATATATAGGCTGTTTAAGATACAAACCAGCAGGGTTTGTATGTATATAGTTACAAAACTAACCCTGTAGGAATAGAAAGCCTAGTTACAGTAGGTAACTAATAATTAGAGATGATTTTTTCCTTCAATACATGTGAAGCAACTGATGCAAGCATATATCATCCTTGCTAGTAGCCACAACCATCGAATGCAATCTAGATTGTGTTTGAGTGCTTGGGACAAGGTTTTGATGCAAATGCCAAATACGCGTTTGGTAATTTTGGAAGCACTTCGAAGCGATTTTCAGGAAGCATATGTAGCAAGTTTATGACACTCACTGGTCACTTATTCATGATCATTTGTAGCAACTAGCAAGGGAAAATAGAAAATGAAAGAAAGGAACAGCACTCTGAAGTCTGAACAAACAGCAAGCTAGCACTTGAATTCAAGCAACTTTGATTAATTACCCATCCCCAAGACCTCATATTCTTCACTGGGGCCTCATTATCCTTCTGGTAGCTCAACGTGATGCTGCAGTTGTTTTGTTTTTAACCTTTGAATTTACATCTAATGGTGGTTGACCATAGATCCCTTGGTCAGTAATTGACCAGATAAAATGACTACTTGTATTTAGTAGCGCTCACCTGGTCAGTTACTAACCAAGTGAATCGTGTTCAATCATCCTTGGATGTATATCCAATTGTGAAAAGTATTATTTTAAAATTAAGTTGTTTTATTCTCAACCATTAGATTTACATCTAACGGTGGTTGACCATAGATCCCTTGGTCAGTAATTGATCAGGTGAAATGACTGCTTGTATTTAGTAGCATTTACCTGGTCAGTTACTGACCAAGAGAATCATGATCAATCATCCTTGGATGTAAATTTAATGATAGAAAATATTATTTTAAAGTTAAGTTGTTTTGTTTGATCATGGATCCCTTAATCAGTAACTGATCAGGTAAACATTACTGCTTGTATTGCTGCAGTTGGTCTGTTCCCCAGTTTGCTAGCTTTTGCTTCAGATTATCTTTGTTTATGATTTTATATTTCTTTTGTTTACTAGTAAAGCTCGTAAAAAAAATTAAAGATAGGATCTGATGGGAACTAGCTATATATGTAATTCTGGCTGCCAATTCATACATATCAAGTTTTAGGTCTCAGTTGAAATAAATATAAGAACAAATTAACTCTGCACAATCTTTTTTTTTATTTTTTATCTGGCATCAACTTGGAACCACGTTATGATATTAAACAACTTAACTCAGGTAGATTAGGATTAGGAAGGAAGCACTTTTTGTTGATCTCTGCTGTGATTACTAGCAAAACCGGTACCACCTTCACCACGAACAAAATTGACTTACGGTGCATCACACTACATAAAATTACATATATTGATCACTCACATGTCACAACTATATATATATAGTATACATGGCTGGGAGTAATAGAACAAACTGAAGCTGCATGTCTAAATTAACCGGGTTTTATTTTTGGTAAGACGTCTTTCAGCTCTTGTAGTCCTTTTAGGTATTTTTGTTTTGTTAAGTAAGTTAATTAATGCAACTTGGTTTTTATATTTGGTAATTAGTAACAAAAAAGGGAAAGAAACTTTACAAGATCTCCGAACGAACAAGGACTCAACAGAATCAATGGAAGCCTATAAAAGATCATACACCACCATGGCTTCTTACAAAGCTAAGCTCTGAGAGTCATCCTACTCATTGTGTCCTTCTTGCATGACCTTGTTAGCTAGCTTTGTAGACCATGAAGTCGACGAACTGTAACTCATCAGCACCGGCCAGAATGAAGGAGAAGCAGCAAAGGCTGTCACCCGGCAAAGAAAAAACGCAGAAGATTCGACAAAGACTATTCAAGAATCGATGGTCGACGCTGAAGAGGAAGGCAAAACACCTTGCTTCCCTATGCAATGGCCAGGTCTGCATGGTTATGTCAGGATCCAATGGCGAACTCGAGGTTTGGCCAAATCCAGGAAATCCAGCCGTGGCGGAAGCTATCATGACGAAGTACTTGGAAGCTCATAATGAAAGAAGCATTACGCGCAAGAAACTAGAGCTTAACCTTTCGGACTTTCCGGAATACCGAAAAACGGATGCAGTTGATACTGGAAAAGGGTTTAAGAGTCATGACAAGGGTTTTGCAGAGTGCGATGAGGAATTCGACAAGCTTTCAAGGGACTCATGGATGAATTTATCTGTATTCTTGAAGTCCAAGGTACAGAAGTTGGATGAGACATTGAGGTCAGTTGAGGTATCAAATCCTGTTTACATGAGCGGATATTCTGAGAGAGTTGGGAGTTTTGGTCAGAGCAACAATAACATTATCTACAATAGCTTTCCTCCATGGAGAATTTCCGATTGCTACAACAATCCTTATGAAGGGATATATGGCTCTACTACACCAAATTCTGGACAAACTGTGATATCATACGCAGAATCGATAGGTTTCGGGGAGGTAGAGAACACCATGCACCAACAAAGAAGACAGAATATGAATGGCTATGGAGAAAGAGATCTTCTTTCTCAACTTGATCAGCATCAGCAGTTTATGGGGGTTCCTCAATCACATCAATCCCATTTTGATGAAGTACCAAATTTCCAATTTCATTATGGTCATGTTCAGAACATGATGTTTGATTAATGTCTAGATCGAAGAACACGTACGTGTTTGTTATAGTTCATGGGTAACTCTGGTTTACTTCTTGTGCCAAGATTATTGTACCCATTTTGATGCTTAAGAAAATATTTTGAGCAAAATCATGAAAAAGCACTTCTATAAGTCATAAGGTTTATTTTTGATGCATGAACGGTGGAAGATTTTTCTTTACGTACGTTTAGTCCAAAACTCCGAATTAATAAAGTTAGTGTAAAATAGAGCATGCTAACTCTGTTGTATGCAGAATACTGTGGTTAGTGTTTGTTGAGTAAAAATATGCATAAGCGTCACCCAACATAATTTCACTCATATTCATTATCAGAACAAAGTTTTAATTATGTCTTATTCGACCCATTCAAGACAGAATGTGTCTTTTAATTACAATATCTTGTTACAAGATAACACCCTTTGATTCCGTTTATTAATAGACCATTGTAGGTTTGTTTGTTTTTGTGACTGCATCCGCATTCGGGAATGGGTTGTCTACGTACCCCGGAGGGGATCAAGTCACTCGTAGTTCAAAAGTTCCAACAAATGAATGATTCGTTGGAGGGCTTTGATTTTGGAGTGAGAGTAATGTTTTGGAAATGTGTTTGGATCTGTGTCTGGAAGTATTTGAGCTTAGGAGCGTGATTTGGCTTCATGCAATCCGGGAATTTATTTGGATTGGTGGTTGCATCTAGATTTAAATCCAGACTGTCTACATACCTTGTGAAGGGATCAAACCAATGTAGTTCGAACATTTGAGATTTTAAATGGGTGAATGACCCATTTATTTTGAATTTGTGTTTGGGATATTTGTGAGGGATTAAAGCCCTTGAATTTGGTTTGGGCACTTGATATTTGTGGTGCTTTAAGAATTTGACTAGAGTTATTTGGACTGGGTGAATTTGACTGGTGGTGTCAGAAATTCTGTTTGGAATTATGGTTGCATCTAGTGGGTTGCTAGATTGCCTACGTATCCCCTTGAGGGATCAAACAGACCGTAGTTCTTAGGAGTTTGTAGGCTTTGCGGCTTAGTGTCAGCTTTGGATTTGACAGATGTATTTTTGAATTCGTTAACTGTATTTCTTATGGACACTCAATTTGGTAGAGTGTCAACAGATTTGAGTTGTGCATCCGAAATGGGTGATGCATCAGTGCGACCAAGAGACTTGAATTGTCTTAGCCACAGTTCTTGATAGTGGCTTAGGTGATCTGCGAATACAGTCTCCACGTGTAAACAAACTCCGCCTGCATGCGGACCTCGTGTGTATGCTTGTAAGCGGATCTCGCGTGTATGCTTGTAAGCGGATCTCGCGTGTATGCTTGTAAGCGGATCTCGCATGTATGCTTGTAAGCAGACTCCGCGTGTAAGCGGACTTCGCATGTATGGTTGTAAGCGGACTCCATGTGCTTGCGTGTGAACGGACTCCGCGTGTATGCTTGTAAGCGGATCTCGCGTGTATGCTTGTAAGCGGATCTAGCGTGTATGCTTGTAAGAGGACTCCGCGTGTAAGCGGACTTCGCATGTATGGTTGTAAGCGGACTCCATGTGCTTGCGTGTGAGCGGACTTTGCATGTATGCTTGTAAGCGGACTCCTCGTGCTTGCGTGTGAACGGACTCCGCGTGTATGCTTGTAAGCGGTCTCCACGTGCTTGCGTGTGAGCGGACTCCACGACTTGCTTCCACACAAAATCTTCTGCATGGAGGGATCTCGCCTGTGACGTGATCTTGTCTCGCTTTGACTTTCTCTTCTCTGCAAAGTCACCACGCGTAGAGCTTCTGCTTTGATGGGAAGTCACCTCGCCACCCCTTAGAGCTTCTACTTTGATGTGAAGTTACCTCGCCACCGCTTAGGGCTTCTGCTTTTGCCGCGAATGTTACCTCGCCACCCCTTAGGGCTTCTGCTTTGGCGTGAAGTCACCTCGCCACCCCTTAGGGCTTCTGCTTTGATGTGAATGTTACCTCGCCACCCCTTAGGGCTTCTGCTTTGACGTGAATGTGACCTCACCACCCCTTAGGGCTTTTGCATTGATGGGAAGTCACCTCGCCACCCCTTAGGGCTTCTGCTTTGACGTGAAGTCACCTCGCCACCCCTTAGGGCTTCTGCTTTGACGTGAATGTGACCTCACCACCCCTTAGGGCTTCTGCTTTGATGGGAAGTCACCTCGCCACCCTTTAGGACTTCTGTTTTGATGTGAAGTCACTTTGCCACCCCTTAAGGCTTCTTTACACGTGAACTCTGTTTGGTAGGAGCTTGTTATCTTTTCCTTGATGAGGTTGATGAGATCGAATGAACCACATAACTCCAGACGTCTTTCCCAGTTCAAATCGGCTTGACACCCCCTTCATGATTATCATCTTGAGAAACCTTTTTGCATATGATAATCGAATATGATTGAGAATCAAACTTGAGGAAACTGCTCCTTTGTAAATGGAGATATGTCGTCTCTGTTGCTTTGATTGAGAGAGTGCTCAGAGATTCTCCAATTTGCCAAAGGTAAGTTCATGTTCTTCAAATTCGCGTCCCTTGGGATGTTTGCTTTCTTCCTTTTGTGTGGCTTGTTATGCGAGGTGTAAGACCATATATTTGTTGTAACAATAGGAGGGGTCGAGCGGTCAACGTCTTCTTTTGGTGACGAACTCGCGAGGTCGTCTGGCCTTAGGGGGAGATGGCTCGCGTGCTTGCGGGGCTTCCGGCGGAGCAAGAGATAAGATGAAGACACTGCAAAAGAAATAGGGAGTTAGAATGAGGGCCCCACCTTCTTGTTGGCTCGCCGCTCTTCTTCAGCTTTTTGCTTTGCTTCTCTGCTTCCTTTGCATGTTCTCTTCTTCTTCTCTTTTGTTTCGCTCCACCTCTCTGTCTTGTCTCCTCACTCCTTTTGGAGGCTTTTGCCTCTTTATATAGAGTGCTTGGTTAGGATGGTTGAATTGTTATTTGATTGTGTTTCCATCCGGACACCTGTTTGTAAGAGTCATAATTGAACTCAGAAGCATTGTGCATGTAGCACAAGAAAAATATTTATTATTATTTTATTATTTTTAATCCTTTTTTTTTTGTATCAACAATGTTTAAAGTTCAGATCTCCACCGGCATGTTTATTACATGGGTCTAGGGGGACTGGACTATCTTCTATGGTCCAAGCCCATAAATCATATGTTTGGGAACAACCAATGACTAAATTTAATGAACTAAAGAGTCCCAAAAAGCTCCCACACCGTCTTACATAGAGACATTACTATTGGTGGGATTCTGTAAGCTTCCTTCAATCCTCACGTTCGCACCTTCACCAAAATTATCGTCGCCTTCAACCCCGTCATTGCGCGCAGCACAATCGCCTCCTTCCCCTGCGACGTCACCGCCATCAACCATAGATGCCTTTTCCTACCACGTTGCCGCCTTCCCCTACCTCGACATCATTGTAGGGCTTCTCTTTGCCTTCAAATGTTAGATTCATCATGCATGTCACGTCGCCGCTGTCGAGCTTCTCCTTATATCACCATGTTTGATTTTCAGAGATCCATTACGCCTTCAACCATCACGACTTCAATCTGGCTTGAGATGAAGTTTAAGGAGATCTCCAATAACAAATTCATCTCTCTTTGGGTATGATCCTTTACGATTCTCAAATCGGGTATGATGCTTTGTGCCAATCAATGGGTATGATGAGGTGGGCATTGTCGTGTAAGGTGTTTGGGTTTCTCTTTGGTTTCAAAATGTTGTTCTTGAATGAATAGAACTTTGACCCAATTTGATTTGAAACATTTGGTTATAATGAATTTACTGAGCATTCAAATTTATAATTTATATTATGTTTTTAACATTGAGAAATCTATTGTGAATTGATGTTGCTGGTTGTTGGATTTTTCTTGCATTCTGGGTTTCTAGTTTGCAGACACTAGGTGGGTGTTAGTTTTTATTATAGTCATGGTGCTACCAAACATGAGTTAGGCTTATTTTAGAATAAAGTTGGCTTGAGTAGTGTTAGACTCCATTAGAATTTGAGCCTGGGTTAGACAATGTCTTGTAACAAACATGCACCACAAGTATTGGTACAACATTTTACTCTCACATCAGTTTATGTGGAAAAAACCAAACACAAAACTTGGGGAAGATTTTCTAAGTATTCTTCTTGGTAAGAAATTAGGTAACAACACTAAACTATATATATGAGATATTGGGTGAAACCTTCATCACCCATACTTCTTTTACAAACACAAGACTAAAACCTAAAAGAACAAGGCAGCACAACTGTGACACCAATACCGAAATAGCCATGCTGCTTTAGGAGACCAGCAATAGCCACCATGCTACTGTAAAAGAGTAGACCAACAACACCATACAACCCATAAAGTAGCTGTCACACACTTACACATATCTCACACCTCTAAAGTCAACTTAAACTAGATTAGTTTATTCTAAACTAATCTCTAATACACAACTCTCATATACAAGTAATGTAAATTATACAATATATAAACAATAATAGGTAAACCTAGAAAGAGAAAGAGACCGCAAAAGCCATGTATCCTCTAGATCTGGGAGACCACAACACCCATGTATTCTCTAGATACAACCATTCTTGTCATACCATAGCCATACCTCCAATTTACCTCCAATAGTTTCAGTGTTTATATCCTTGCCCTTTTCCTTCTTCTAAATTATAAATAATACAAGCCTATGAAGGAAATCAATATTGTTAATCTTTTTTATATTCAGTAGATGGTCATTTTGTTAGCTTAGAGAGATTCTCTTGCACCCTAAATACTCTACTGAGCAGTAACGCATCTGATTTTATAATTCTGTAAAACCCAAGTACTTAGAAGTCATAAATTGTCATTTCTATATAAAAAAAAAACGAAGTCATAAATTGCTTTGGTTTTATTAATTTTCATATTCTTCATGTTATCTAACCATGTAATTTGGTGTCTTATCTTTGGCTCTTTGCTTTGCAAATATAAAAATCAAAGGATGTTATTCATTAGTTATGAAGGTCGTCATTGGATGAAGGATATATGATCTATAGTTTAGCGAGTTGTTTATCTTCTTTCATTCTTTTATGTTTGATCGAGTTGGAGACGGATAATTTTTAATTTTAGTAATTTTTCGGTTTTGCCTTTACAAGTTTTATAATTAAGCTAATAGAAAATTTCACAGAAGTCCCTTTTTCAACATTTTATCCTTTATAAGTCCACCATGATAATTTTGTCCATACCGGTCCACTTTTTCGGTCCAAGCCCATCAATTTATTTTTTGTTCTACCTAAAATACCCTCTCCTCACTCATTTTACCAATCCAATTTCTCTCTCAATCTTTTTTTTTGGGTCAAAGTTTCTCTCTCGTTCATTCTCTCTTTCTCTCGCTTCTCTCTCTCTCTCTCCATTCTTCGATGGCCGATACCGCCGCCACAACGAAGACGACCGACGTGGCGCTCCTCGATGACGACCGTCGTTGCGCTCCTCGACGACACGGCCTGGATTCCGAATCGAGAAGGCAGATCCGGTCGGCGTCAAAGGATAAGGTGTTGAGTATGAGGTCGTGGAGGAGCGAGGAGAGTGGAGCAGAGCTTGTTTCAGACGATCTCCAGCGACGCCATCACCGATTCACCTAACTCAGAGGTCACCGATTGAGAAATACCAGATCTAGTCGACGACTTGTAGATCTCCGGAGCTCTGATTGGAGGTGATTGTTCTGATTACATGATAGTGTAATTTGGCCAGAGTTTCTTTCCTTGGTTTTGAGAAAAAGTAAACAAAGAGTTTGCTGGTGGTAGTAGTTTTTATGTTCGTCGAAAACCTCACAGTAGTAGCTTTTGTAGGCAGTGGTAGTAGATTTTGTAGGCGGTGGTAGTAGCTTTTGTGACTGGTGGTAGTAGCTTTTGTGGCTAGTGGTAGTAGCTTTTTGTGTTCGTCGAAAACTTCATAGTAGTAGTTTTTGTAGGCGGTAGTAGTAGCTTTTGTAGCTGGTGGTAGTAACTTTTGTAGCTGGTGGTAGTAACTTTTGTAGCTGATGGTAGTAGTTTTTGTATTCGTCAGAAACCTCACAGTAGTAGCTTTTGTAGGCGGTGGTAGTAGCTTTTGTAGGCGGTGGTAGTAGCTCTTGTAGCTGATGGTAGTAGTTTTTGTGTTCGTCGGAAACCTCACAATAGTAGCTTTTGTATGCGGTGGTAGTAACTTTTGTGGCTGGTGGTAGTAGATTTTGTGTTCATCGGAAACCTCACAATAGTAGCTTTTGTAGGCGGTGATAGTAGTTTTTGTAAGCGGTGGTAGTAGCTTTTCTAGCTGGTAGTAGTAATTTTTGTCATCGTCGGAGGTCGGCCGGAAACCTCGCCGGAGGTCGGCCAGAGACTATTCCAAAATGAGAGTGGTTGTTGACTTTTTATACTAGTGGCATTCTTGTAAATATAAAGGAGAAAATCTAATTTTTTTTTGTTGGATGGCAGTCTGTAATTATGTTGAACTTCAATACTTAATACAAAACCTTATTTAGACTTGGTGGACTTATGTGGGTAAAAATGTTAGAGTAAATCTATGTGAGAAAAAATGTCTCAAAATGGACTTATACGTAATTGACCCTTAAGCTAATCTATTAGTTAATAAATTATTCATTTCTCTACCAAAAAAAAATCGTCATTGGCATAGCCACCTCCATATGCACCAATTCTATATGATCTTCCACCATGATGCACGAAAAGCCATTTGTATAGGTGAGTCATACGATCTTATATTTAATTGAAACAGTTTCTCTGATGCCTGTAAATATGGCTAGCATAGTGGTACCATGAATTTGTGGGCTCAGTCTTTTTTAACAATGCCAAGTGGGCATTACTGGTAGTGATTTGAGGAAAGCAAAAGCAGGAGTTGATGAGATCAATGCCCAAGGTCTTATAAAACCCTTTCAGGAATCTGTGCCCACTGTCTTCTGATACCACTCTTTAACAAACTGTGCATCATCACACAGACTAGTTTGTTTGTTTCTCTAACCAATTCTACCACCTTTACATAAACATTTTGCTCTTTGTTTCTTTACAAATCACACTGCTGTGTTATTTGTTAAACAAAAGATGTCTGCTTCTATCTTCAAATCCCCTGTTGCTGCATCTGGTTACGTTGGCTTAGCAGCCAGCCCTTCCAAAATTTTCCCAGCTAAAGACTCTATCGGATGGACCAAGAAAACTGTCTCCAATGGTTCAAGAACTTGCTGCATGAAGGTAATGTGATCCAACATATTTTGTCCCAAACCCAAGTTCCAAAGCACCCAAGATTTCATTGTTCTTGGATAATTTAGTGCTCAATCTGCACACTATGCTGAGTTTTATTTTTGTTTTGCAGTCATGGAATCCGATCAACAACAAGAAGTTTGAAACTTTGTCTTACCTCCCACCACTCTCTGATGATTCAATTGCAAAGGAGATTGACTACATGCTCAAGAAGGGGTGGATCCCTTGCCTTGAATTTGACGTGGTCAGTTGATTTCAAAATTTCTATGTTCCATGTTTTACAAGGAAATAAATTGTAAGATTAAATTTAGTGTGTTATCCTGAATTTTAGGTCACTCATCAGTTGTGTCTCTATTCTTTTTTTCTCATCACGTGTACCCTTGTACTCTCGAAATCAATCACGATTGAACAGAATTTCAAAATTTCTTCAAACGTGACGTAAGCATCTGACGTGAATGAGACAAAGAGGGCCATCGTTCCAGTTTTTAACCCACATAGAGGGCAAAAACGTCTTTTTGAATCTTTTTTTAATTTCACTTTTTTTCTTTTCTTTTTCTTCTCCTTCTCTCTTTTTTCTCTCTTCATCTGGATGTCCCTCTTGTTTTCTTACTCACCACTCTCATCTTCTCTCCAACCCAAATTCAATGTAAACCATGGCAACCACTCTCTCTACTCCCACACTCAACACTCCTTCGTACCCCGCAAGCACCTCTTTCTTCCCATCTCACACTCCCAAATCCACTCTTCAATTCCCCTTCAACCCTAGAAAAACCTACCCTCTCCCGCCTCGCCCTCGCCGCCATCACCGCCAGGAGAAGACCCCCTTTACATATGTACTTCAGTATCGCTTGGGCCAACAACAGTTCGGCTTGAACCGACACATCAAATTTGGATAGGGTCCCCATCTCGGATCTCGAATCCCAATCGTTATCTTCATTATCAGATGAGCTCGTGGTGCTGTAGTGAGTATTGGTCGGGGATGGAGGAAGAAATCGTACTCTTCAAATGAGATTAGGAGTGGTTTTTGGGGGAGGCGATTAAGGATTTCGAGATTTTGCAGAAGGGTTAGATTTTGGATTTGGTGGTGACGGAAGAGGGGGGGGGTTTCTGGGCAGAGTTTATGGTGGGTGTAATTGGATTTGATGGTGGCGGGATTGTGAGATTTTGGTGATGCTTTGGTGGTGGGTGCGGTTGAGTTTTGTGAAAGAAGGCGTAGGAGCCTTTGGGGAAGGTGAAGATTTAAGTTCTAGGGTTAGATTTTGCAGAAGGGCAAGTGAAGAAAATTGAGGAGGGAAGTTGCAGAGAGATGGGAGAAGAAATTAAAAGAAAATAAGAAATTAAAAATTGAAGACAAATTAAAAAAAATGGAAAAAGAAAATGACTTTAAAACGTTTCTGCCCTCCATGTGGGTTAAAAACTGGACGTTGGGCCCTCTTTATTTCCTTCAAGTCAGATACTTATGTTATGTTTGGAGAAATTTTGAAATTCTGTTCAATCGTGATTGATTTCGAGAGTACAAGAGTACACGTGATGAGAAAAAAACAACAGAGACACAACTGATGAGTGACCTAAAGTTCAAGGTAACACATTGAATTTAGTCCTAAATTGTAACTTCTCATCTAGTTACTAGACTGGACTTTCAGGCATGAATTAGACAGCTATTTCTGCTTAAATGATACTAAGTAACACCAATCACTGGATTCAGATCATTTAATCTGAACCAGTGTCTTATATAGTACACACCATCCATGGCCATATAAGTTTTCATGTTGATCTCTAGCATTCAGTAGTTGAGTTAGTCGCATGTAATAGCAATAGAATAAAAGGTTTGGAATGGCATGGGTCCATAATTTGTGGGTAATTAGTTTCGTTAATATCTGATTGTTGCATATATGGATGAAAGGTGGGATTTGTTCAAAGGGAGAATAGCAGGATGCCAGGGTACTATGATGGAAGATACTGGACATTGTGGAAGCTACCCATGTTTGGTTGCACTGACCCTTCTCTGGTGCTCAATGAAATCCAAGAGTGCAAGAAAACGTACCCAAATGCTTATATACGTTGTGTAGCATTTGACAACCAGAACCAGGGTCAGTGCATGGCCTTTATCATTCACAAGCCAAACATTGCAGCCACCACCAGTGCTTGAAGGCAAGATTCAGTCTGGAAAACTCAGTCTTCTTTCCGTTTTCACATTCTCGCAGTTTTCTTCTTTTGCCTATGGTATGTATGCAGAACAAAGTTATAGTTTAGTTGTACTCCCCTCCCCTGTTTTGGGAAGCAAAATAAGGAAGTTGTAATAAACGCCTTCGTTTTGTGTAGTGATTCATGCAGTCCACTTTGTAACAGATATAACAAAGTGCACTTCATTTTTAAGTAGTTGATAGCAAGAGCGAGGTCTTAAACATCAAAAGGTTAAAAACTGGACCATTTCCAAAATGATTTAAATCAAAGAATTATGCATCTTGAAGTCCTTAAATCTTGTATTCTTAACACGAAATAATTTCCCTAGACACTCCATACTCACGCTCACCATCCCCAGTTCCTCACTTCCATGCCATTTTTTCACTATCCAACACATTTCAGATGCTTTGCATATCTTAGGATATGTTGTGCTTTTTTTCTCTAACCACATTGTCCTTGTACCCTGTAACCTTGTTTTGCTTATGAAGAGAATCGTTGTCCACCCACACCCTTTCTTGCCATCAACCCGAATGGCATTGATCTTCATTGGTTCTGTTTAGGTCGCCCAGTTACATAGTTCGTTGTTTATTTTAAGTCCAATGAAAATAATAAAAATGAAAATAAAAACCTCAAATGGCATTGTAAGATCAACACAAAGAACCGAAAAGTTAAAAAGCCTCTCCAACCCATCATTTAACACACACACAAAAAGAGCTGTTATGCCTCCTTGGCTTGTCAAAGCACACCTTGTCCAAGCATAGATTATCTTCTACAAACATCGGAGAGAATGAGGGTTCTTTTCGATTTTCAGAACCAAGATGAAATAATATAACACATTTGTATAAAAGAACAACAACTTCCGAAATCCACCCAACATGCACATGATTTGTAGGGGCAAAATGCAATGCCACATGTATCTAAAGGGAATTCTAAACCGTCTACATCATTTGTCAAGGTTTCTTTCATCACATCATAGGTTGGTATTCAAAGAGTTTGATCAAGAGATTTCCAATAAACTAGAAAACAAAAAGTTTCAAGATATATGCATCCCAAATATTCAATTGGTTCACTTCAATTTGGTTCATATCATGAATTCAGACGACAAATCAAAGGCACCGATACTGGGGCTATTACTCATTTTTCAGTTGGACTTAAACATAAGATGTTTTACTCCTACTCAAATCATAACAATGATCTCCAAAAAGTCTTTCAGTCACATTGATTTGACTCCTGCTGGTGCCTTTCAAGTTTCAACATCAAATCTGTGCGGATCTGCATGTAAAAGAAACTGATAATTAAAAACATGTAAATGCTAAAACAAACAAAGTTCAAAGCATGGCACTGCTGATTCACTTTTCACAAACTTTATATTTCAAATGCAATAGGAGCACATCTGAAAGGCGCTATAGACACTATTAAATGACATTAATATTTCGGCAAACCTACTTCATTACCTGGTGACAAGATAATGTTCTACTGGCAAGCAAAATGTTCCCTCTAATCAAATTGTCCAAGAAAATGATTTTTCCCAAGTCCAAACATAACTAAATACTTTAACTGCAATGATGTTGGAGGTACTTTCACCATGGAGAATGGGCTTACATGACCATACCTTTCCTCATGCTAAGAAATGGTACATCAAGGGTGTTCCAACATTAAAAAACCTCACACCCAACCAACAGATTGGAATAAGTTGCTCCTGATAATTAACTGCGAAATCAATAGTGACCCATTCTGCCTAGTCCGGCTTATAAACTCCTGTAATGCACCCAAAAAAAAAAAGTTGCTCTTTCAAAGCTTCCCAAGAACAAAATCAAAACGCTTATCATTCTCAGGTTGCCTGGTAAATGATGCTAGGTGAGAACAGAACCTAGGACCACTTAGAAAGGATTACAATCTTTTTGTAAATAGATGAGGTTCTAGTTTGTGTATCACCACTGTAGACTGCTGAAATGACTAATTCCTGAAAATCTTGGGGAAACTTAACTTCATAGGAACATAACTCATTAGAGTACCATATGGTATAACCAAAAAAATCAAGAATTAAACCACTCATAAACTTGAACAATAGAGTAACAAGGTTTGAAAAAGAAATAGGAGGCTCAAAATGAACAATCTTATTCAAGAGCAAGACTATGTTTAAGAGGATGAAAGAGATTTATACAGGATATACAAATTTCCTATACATGGCTCCACATCCTTTCTAAAACTTTCAAAGAGAAACATATTTATATAACCAAACAAGAAAATAGTGTATGAAGTCCACAATAGCACAACAAATAGAAAAAGAATTTCAGAAAAGAAGTAAATAGACACAAAACCTTTTAAGAGCTACTTCAAAATATAGATGTTCACACTAACAAGCAAATAAGCCCCTACAAAGATATTAGGGTGTCATCTAAAGCAACAACATGACAACATACAGCAGTAGCTGGTCCACGTAAACCGCAGACATGGAAGCTCCCTGAACTACTAACAACCCAAGCAGCAAACCAGAATCCGAACTATTGACCTCAACATGCTCGTCTCTCCCTTATCACTCATTAGAAATAAATGAAACTAAAGCACATTTAAAGAATGGGTCCTAACCAAATACAGCCATGTAAAGCAACAACATGACAACATACAGCCGTAAATGGCAGACATGGAAGCTCCATGAACTAACAGCCCAAGCAGCAAACCAAAATCCGAACTACTGACCTCAAGAACATGCTTGTCCCTCCCTTATCATGCTCTCATCTTCACTTATTCATTTCAACTCCAATACTACTACTGAAGTCAGCCTATAAACGCAGCAGATGAATAAGCATCTGCTTCCGGAAGAAATCGAAAAATTTCTTGGGAATCCTACAAGATCCCTTCGTTCTTTTTTCTCTGACAGATGGTCAGAACTTCATCTGGGTTCGAATCCTACTGAGAGGTCCACTAGAGATCAGAAATTGTTGAAGAAAGAACAAGATGTTTTTTTTGTCCCTTCCAGGCGATCGGAAAATAAAGAAATAGTTAACATATTCAAGATAATTACGTATTTACAAAATACCGTCTCAATTCATCCTATTTCATCAGATCCGGGATGTGATATGGTTCCAAAGGATGAACTGGACAGTTCCAATAAGATTTCATTCTTGAACAAAAATCCATTTTGTGATTTATTTCATCTATTCCATGACCGGAACAGGGGGGATACACGTTACACCACGATTTTGAATCAGAAGAGAGATTTCAAGAAATGGCAGATCTATTCACTCTATCAATAACCGAGCCGGATCCGTTATATCATAAGGGATTTGCCTTTTCTATTGATTCCTACGGATTGGATCAAAAACAAATCTTGAATGAGGTATTCAACTCCAGGGATGAATCGAAAAAGAAATCTGTAGGATTGGGTCTGGCCTCAGTTTCGGATTTTGGGAATTACTAATACTGGTCATGATGTGTATATTGTGAAGAAGACTATTTTTATTTTACTTATCTTTTCTTTGTTTTTTCAATCCAAATCGAAGTGATATTCTTGGATACCAAGCAAAAAAACAGCATAATATATATGTATATATATCAATAATCAATTTCATAAAGTCAAAGGTAGACAACTAGCAACAACTAGCTACATGAGCTTAGCCGGAAATCTCATATCTCCAACCCATTTCACAGGCAGAACGAATCACCGCTCTCAATACTATGAGACCTCTCTACCTAGAAGGCTAGAACCCATAAAATGATAAGAGATACCGATAATAATTTCCCTGACAACAAAACTTGAGCACTGTAATAGACAATTCTTGTGCAATTGGGGACAATTCCACCAAAAAAGGCACAAATTAAAAGAAGTTTGATTCAAGAAGTCCGGCATTAGTCTAAAATTCAAAGTATCCTCTCATTCTAATCTAGGCAAGGCATGCACCCAAGAGTGTAGTACTTGAATTATCACAGACTAATGTCATCCTAACCTAAATAAAATCCTACTCAATTAATCAAAATTAAATCGTACAATCAGCACATTCCCAAATTATAAGCCAAAAACAAAGTAAGGATGCAAAACCCTAACCAGAAAAGTCTTCTAGCGATTGCGCTCTGCAGGCAATGGCCGGTTAAATCCACCGCGGCGGTTCATGTACTGTCTCGGCTGGCGCTTCGTGACGGCCCTAACACCACTCACATCGGCGCCGGGCACCGGCTTCCCTTTCGTAGATTCAAACCCTACCGGAATCCCTAGCTTCTTCATCATCTCAATCTCGTCCTCGTCCGCACCGCCGCCGTTGTTCTGCTGCTCCTTCGCAATCCCCTCCACGAATTCCGACACCGCCTTCTGCCGGTCCTTTTCGGCCTCCACCGTTGGCTCGCGCCGAGCTCGCTTCCGCGACTCCGGAGAGGGGCTGCGGTGGTGGTGGTGGCGGCGCCGGTGGGAGCGGTCTTCGGGAGTGCCGGAGAGGGAGCGTGAGTGGTACTGGTCCGGCGAGCGCGTGCGGGAGCGAGTGTGGCGCGCTCTGGTGCGCTCCGGCGTACGCGACCTCTTGCTCCGGACACGGTCACGGTCACGGTCGCGATCACGATCGTCACGTTCACGGCGTCGGTCTCTGTCTCGGTCGCGGTCTCGGATTCTCTCACGGTCACGGTCTCTGTCTCGCTCTCTTTCTCGGTCTGCCATTGTTGGTCTCAATTTGAGAGAGAGAAGAGTAAAGAAGAGAAGGCAAGGTTTTCGAGGTTTTATGAAGCGCAGTGATACTCCAATTCGAATCTAGATTTGATTGCAAACTCTTTCTGTTTGATTTTGAGTCTTAATAGTTGTACACCAATATATTGGGGTCTCTAGGTGACTAATTTTACCTTCTAAAGGATTAATTTGCTACATGGTTTGAATTGTCTTTATTGACCTGGGGTGTATGATTTATTACGATACATATGAATTGTGAACTCCATAGTTTTAACTGCTTAGGCTTATTTACGTCTAGTTTTGTTTTTGTGTTATTTAAGTACAAGCTATAACGTATTTTTTATTTCACAACTTGCTTCCTCAAACTCACCTAGCACCAATCTCAAAATTTACTCATGGAGATTACGAAGCATGTGCACCTTGATCTCTAACTGCTAGCCCTACTATAAAGAATGTTCTCGGAGAAACCTTATCTATCCATATGTAGCAACATATCATCTAAATTCAGTTCTTACTTTATTATTTTATCTCGGTACTATTTCTACTATTTTTTTTATAGAAATGGATGTTACTCTAGGGCATAAAACCCATATATTAAAACTACCAATGAGATAAGCGGGAGTTAAACTGCAATACAAGTCTAATGGCTAGTCAACAGTGAGCATAGCTCCTATATAACTCAAAGAGACTACAAAAACTACAATGAAATACTAATTCAAAAACTAATGTCCACAAGAGGACTTTATTATGGTCTAGAAAGCAATAACCTACATCACCAACTAAAGTACCCAAACTCAATGAATCGAAGCCTAAGACCCTTCTAGTGTACATTTCCATAAAAAGGGGTAGACTCCTCAATAGGTTATGTAGGGATCTAATACTCTTCTAAGAAGCCCAATTCAGGTCCAACCCATACTAAAGAGAGAATGAAATAAAAAGGTTTAAACCCTACCCCATATAGGACTAAGGCCCGGCCCAATATCCCTTCCTCTCTCTTGTATAGTTCGAACCGGCGTCGTGCTTTCCGGAGGAGTCACCCACTACCGTATCAATCTTGTGAATAACTATCGCTACCCTCGCCAAACAAAAGCCTTCGCTGCCTTCAACCACTCCTTACGCATGAAAGGCTTAGAAGACCTCCTCCTACCAGAAAACGATCTCCACTGGACAAAAACACGGAAGAGCGCAAAGAATGCTTCTCAACATGCCACCATCCCAGCTTAAAGCTTGGAATCAAGATGATAGGAGCACAAAATACTACATTTATAATGTATTTCAGACCCTATTTAGCTATGTAATTCCTTTAACAATATTCATATTAACTAAGTTTATGTTTTTAGGTCATAAATAAAGCCGAGGAGCGCAAAAGAGACAAAAGAGGAGAAATCTTGAAGGAAAAAGAATCCATGTTGTGCAAGGAAAGAAATCAGAAAATCTGTCAAAAATCGTCAGTCAAATTCAACAGAATAATGTGATCCACTCACAATGATCCAGAAGATGTGCCATATATCAATGGAAAGATACAAGAGTCTACTTTCCAGAACCTTTTACGGATCGTCAATACCTATTTTGAAGAAGAAGTTATGACTGTTTAAGTGGACGAATGTCAGTCTGCCTGAATTTCTGATTTGAACCAAAACTTCTATTTCGAGGTCCGGACCACATTGGCAAGCCCATAGAAGAGTTATGAGGGTTTTATAACCCTAATCACAACAGAAAAGAAGGAGAGGACGAAAAGAAGGAGGTACATGGAGAATAGAGGAGGCCAGCGATCTCACATCATCAGAACCTCCATAGTTGCGGACTCGCACAAGGAAGTCGCCAAGCCATCATCGATCTCTTCATCATCCACGGTTTACCTTTCCTTTGTCATCTTTTGTTCTCCTTGTGTGACTTTGCAGCCATGTGTGGCTGATTTCTCTTAATTAGGGGCAAGGTTTGATGCCCCAAGAATGTTTTAGATATTGTTTTGAACCTTGGTTTCAAATTATTGAGTCTTTCAAATTGTTTATTTGGTTTTGGTTTATGGGGAGCTCTTGCTTATTTATATTCATGTATGTGCAACATAGAACATTATGAACTTGTGAGTGGGGCTAGAAATAGGTTGATTAATCTCCTAAATGATTAAAATGCCTATTTCAAAGTAGTAAAACCTATAGGACAATCGGTGAAACCAAATAAAAAGGATTGCATGCTAGGTAGGCGTTTCACACTAGTTTTGCATACTTGTGCAATCAAACTTTCATTGATCTTAATGCTTAGAATAATTTGTTGATAGGATAGCGTCTATACCTTGATCGGTTATTCTAAAGACTTAGTAATGGTGCATTAATCTTGCTTAAGTATTCAAGGGAAGTAATAAGGACTTGCGCAGTGCGTTCATGGTTTGTTCTTAATTGATACCGATTTGCGACTTAATGATTGAAGCTTTGGTTGTTAACATGTCTTGAAATATATTTGGTGGTGGATTTCCAAGTCTCTAACGTCTCATCCATCTGATCTTTTATGTTTTATTTTGTTTCTTTGTTTTCTTTTGTTTATAATCACAAAACCCCATATCTCTAGTACTATTATCTTTTGTTTTATCTTTTTTTGTAATTAACATAAATTGTAAATGTATCCTCAATCCCCAGCTTTTATAACGATACCCTTATTTGCTATATACTACAATTGGCATAGAGAGCGAATCTACTAGACATAAATGAATGCGTAGCTCCAAGGTCAATTAAAACAAATTCTGGTTGACCAAAAATTAACAACGTACCAATGATGACATCTGGAGAAGTACTACCCTCCTGTTGGGTCATAGCATGGAGTCTAGCGCGAGTCGCGGGACGTCCACGCTGACCACTCCCCTGCTGAGAACCACTCCTAGATGCTCTCTTGGGTCAGTATTTCGGTCACGCTCAGCGTATCAGGATTCAGTCGGATTTCCTGAACATGAAGAAGGGGGATGATGAGAGTGTCATTGAGTTTGAGCAGAGGTTCACTTCCCTGAGCTACCATGTGCCCTATTTGATTCCTGATGAGAGGACCAGGATTGACATGTTTGTTGGAGCTCTTGGCGGGGTTTATGTAGACAAGATGGTCGGTGGCATTTACCCGACTTTTCTTGATGCGGTTACTGCAGCCATGGCCATTGAGACCAGAAGAACTTTTAGTGCACGGCCCAGAGATTTCGGTGGTCCCAGCCAGGGTCCATCGAAGAAAGCCGCTTCCTCATCAACTTCTGGATCTTCAGCGGGCAGTGGTAGTAGTGGAGGATCAGGTTCTGGTTCTCGGGGTAGATTTGGAGGACGTTTCAGGAGACCCTCCAGGAGCCAGTTAGGCAGGCAACAGGCCGGTCAGTTTAGTGTTGGTGGTAGTTCCCAAGGGGGATCTTCTGGTGGTCAGGCTTATTCTTTTGGTCAGCAGCAGTCTTCTGGATGCTTTGAGTGTGGAGGTCTGGATCATTTCAGGAGAGATTGCCCTTTGTTGGCACAGAGGACCGCTCCTTCTTAGCAAGGCGGTCAGTTTTCAGCGAGAAGCTCTAGTGGTGGTTCTGGTGGAGGTTCAGCAGCTAGGAGTGGTTCTCAGCAGGGGAGTGGTCAGCGTGGACGTCCCGCGACTCGCGCTAGACTCCATGCTATGACCCAGTAGGAGGGTCGTACTTCCCCAGATGTCATCATTGGTACGTTGTTAATTTTTGGTCAACCAGCATTTGTTTTAATTGACCCTGGAGCTACGCATTCATTCATGTCTAGTAGATTCGCTCTCCATTCCAATGTGTCATCATCGTCTCTTCTAGGCGAGTGGCACGTATCTCTTCCCTCTGGTGAGGTGATGCGAATAGCTTGGGTGTTTAGTGGTTGTGAAGTTTTAGTGGATGGAGCTCAGTTTAAGGCACATTTAATCCCTTTAGATATGGTGGAGTTTGATGTGGTCTTGGGGATGGACTTCTTAAAGTCTTATAGAGCTATGGTGGATTGTTTTCGAAAAGAAGTAGTGTTTCAGAGCCCGGATGGATTGGAGGTTGTGTTTCAGGGGGAAAGAGATGTGATTTCAAGTTGCCTGATTTCAGCTGTGGCTGCCAGGAGATTGTTAAGCAAAGGCTGTCAGGCATTCTTATCTCATGTTGTGGATGCAAGTATAGGAGTGTTGGAAGTGGGAGACATTCCTGTAGTAAGAGAATTTCTGGACGTGTTTCCCGAGGATTTGCCTGGTTTGCCTCCTGTAAGGGAGATAGACTTTTCCATTGAGTTGCTTTCTGGATCTATGCCTATCTCTCAGGCACCTTACAGAATGGCTCCAGCAGAATTGAAAGAGTTGAAGACTCAATTGCAAGAGTTAGTAGATAAGGGTTTTATTCGGCCTAGCATGTCTCCATGGGGTGCTCCGGTGTTGTTTGTTAAGAAGAAGGACGTCACCATGAGACTATGCATTGATTATAGGAAGCTGAATCAAGTCACTATGAAGAATAAGTACCCGTTGCCTTGCATTGATGATTTGTTCGATAAGTTGAGAGGTGCCTCGGTGTTCTAAAAGATTGATTTGAGATCTGGTTATCATCAGTTGCGGATTCGGGATAGTGACGTAGCCAAGACTGTTTTTTGATCACGCTATGGTCATTATGAGTTTGTGGTAATGCCTTTTGGACTTACTAATGCACCCGCGACGTTCATGGATCTCATGAATAGGGTGTTTAGTCCATATCTTGACCGCTTTGTGATCGTGTTCATAGATGATATTTTGGTGTACTCAAAAAGTGAGAAGGAGCATGCCAAACATCTAAGATTGATTTTGCGGACTTTGAGGAATGCGCAGTTGTTTGCCAAGTTCAGCAAATGTGAGTTTTGGCTGGATAAGGTGGGTTTTTTGGGTCATATAGTTTCAGCTGAAGGTGTTAGTGTGGATCCCCAGAAGCTAGAAGCAGTGTCCAATTGGAAAAGACCCACAACTGTGACGGAGATTCGTAGTTTCCTGGGGTTAGCAGGTTACTATCGGTGATTTGTGCAAGACTTTTCGAAGATTGCAGCTCCACTAACTAGATTGACCAGAAAGGGAGTCAAGTTCGAATGGTCAGATCAGTGTGAGCAAAGTTTTCAAGAATTAAATGATCGTTTGACTAGTGCTCCTGTTTTGGCACTTCCAGACGATAGCGGGAAGTATGTGGTGTTTTATGATGTTTCTAGACGAGGTCTAGGTAGAGTATTGATGCAGCATGATCGAGTGACTGCCTACGTTTCTAGTCAATTGAAGCCGCATGAGGTGAATTATCCCACTCATGATTTAGAGCTTGCAGCTGTGGTTTTTACTCTCAAGTTGTGGAGACACTTTCTTTATGGAGCCAAGTGTCAGATTTTTACCGATCACAAGAGTCTTCGGTATGTGTTCACACAAAGGGAGTTGAATTTGAGGCAAAGAAGGTGGATGGAGTTTATCAGTGATTATGATTGCACGATAGAGTATCATCCTGGAAAAGCTAATGTGGTAGTTGATGCTCTTAGTCGCAATCCCTCAGTGTCTTTGTTTCACTTGAGGATGGTTCGAGTTCCACTTCTTTGTGAGCTGCGAGCTACAGGGGTAGATTTAGCAGTGGATGAAGTGGGTGCTTTTGTAGCCAGTTTCCATGTGAGGCCAGTGTTGGTTGATAAAGTGCGGGAGGCACAGTATAATGATCCTTCCATAGTTCGGTTGATAGAAAGAGCAGAGAATGGAGCCGCCGTAAATTTTTCAGTAAGAAGAGATGGGTCTTTGTTGTTCAAAAGCAGGTTTTGTGTTCCAAAGAGGAATGAAGAGCTAAAGATTGAGATTTTGGAGGAAGCTCATAGTTCTGCGTATGCTGCTCATCCTGGTAGTACAAAGATGTATCGGACTTTGAAGGATTATTATTGGTGGCCTAACATGAAGAGGGAAATTGCAGCTTTTGTGAGTAGGTGTCTGCTTTGTCAGCAGATGAAAGTTGAAAGGTAGAAACCTTCAGGTTTGCTTGAGCCATTGCCTATTCCAGTGTGGAAGTGGGACCATATCACCATGGATTTTGTCTTCAGTTTACCTCGTACCCGTGATGGGCATGACGGTATTTGGGTGATAGTGGATAGACTCACTAAATTTGCTCATTTCTTGCTGGTGGGAAAGAAGTTTTCGCTAGATAAATTGGCTGAGCTGTATGTGAGTGAGATTGTCAGACTTCATGGCGTGCCTGAATCCATAGTGTCAGATCAGGATCCTAGATTTTCTTCTAAATTTTGGAGAGCTCTTCAGGCAGCTTTAGGTACCCGACTACATTCCAGCACTGCTTTTCATCCTCAGACTGATGGGCAATCAGATAAGACTATCCAAACTTTGAAGGATATGCTGAGAGCTTGTGCCTTGCAGTTTAGGGGGAGTTGGGATAAGAACCTTTCCTTGATGGAGTTTGCCTATAATAACAGCTTCCATTCGAGTATCGATATGGCTCCCTTTGAGGTACTTTCTGGGAGACAGTGTCGTACGCCGTTATGTTGGAATGAAGTCGGAGAAAGAGAGTTTTGTGGTCTAGAGATTATCCAGGACACAAATGAGAACATCAAGGTGGTCAGAGATAGACTCAAGGCTGCTCAGAGTAGGAAAAAGTGTTATGCCGATGTCCGTAGGAAGGACCTTGAGTTTCAAGTAGGTGATTGGGTGTTCCTGAAACTATCTCCTTGGAAAGGGGTAGTACGTTTTGGCAAGCATGGGAAGCTTAGTCCGAGGTATATTGGGCCTTATGAGATAATAGAGCGAGTTGGCTCTATTGCCTATCGGTTAGATTTGCCTTCGGAGTTGTCCAGGATACATAATGTGTTTCATGTATCCATGCTTCGCAAGTATATTGCCGATCCTTCTCATGTGCTGGAAGAACAACTTAGTCTGCAGAAGGATTTGTCCTATGAAGAGGAGCCGGTTCAGATTCTAGATCGGAAGGAGCAAGTGCTTAGGAGCAAGTCAATTCAGCTCGTCAAAGTGCTTTGGAGAAGCCACCAAGTAGAAGAAGCTACTTGGGAGCCAGAAGAGCAGATGAGGCAGCAGTATCCTTATCTCTTTGAGTAGCGAGTTTGTAAATTTCGAGGACGAAATTTTTATAAGGAGGGGAGAATTGTCACGCCCCGAGTCTTAATTTTACCTTTACTACTCGCATAGTGGTAATAAGATTTTTTACCGTGTTCGTCAGTAAGTTTGTAATTTAATTAGTCCCCATAGGGTGTTGAGGGACTAATATTTTGTGGGATTATTCTAAGGAAGAAATTTTGACGACGGTAAAAATTGGTAATTTTTGCTAGTAAAAGGTAATTTTATTGGGGTATTATTTTCGGGGTGTTGAATTTTTGGATTGTGGGTTTAAATGGGGACTTGGACCCGGATCGGGCCCAAGCCCAGTGTCAGCTCTCTCTCTCTCCTCCCGGTTCTCTCCCGCTCCCGACCCTCTCACTTCCCGGTTTCTTCCTGCCGTCCGGCCTCCGTTCGCCGCCGGACTGGTCCCATTCGATCGGTCTCCCTCCCAGCAATAGTCCTAGACCGGTGGCAGCCTCCCTAGCGCCGCCGTGAGGGAGAAACGACGTCCGAAAGCTCCGACTGCCGAATCGGTTTTCTCACCGGAACCCCCTCCTCCAGCCGCCATAGCCGGCGAACCATAGCCCAAAAGGAAGCCCTCCTTCCGTGCTTCAATCCCTCCAAAGGGCTCGCTCCGTCGTGAGCTAGGTAAGGAGAAATCAGAACTTGAAATTTCTAAGGCTTTTTGTGTATTTCGTTCGATTGATGTGCTTAGGCTTAGAATTAGAGTTTGTGGTAGTTAGGAATGTTTTAGAGGAGGTTGAGAGGAAGATGCTGCCAAAATTTAGTGACCATCTAAGGTCGCCGGAGTTGGTCGCCGGCCGCAGCCGCAGAGAAAATGCTTTTGGTGGAGAAAAATGTGAGGAGTTTAATGGAATAAGTTTTAGAATTTTTGGAGGAGTTTTGGATAGGTTTAAGATTTGTTGAAGTTTGGTATTTTTGACGGATTATTAATTTATAATCCGGCCATTGGATTTTATTTGGTGGAAGGTGATTTTGAGGAAGTCGGTAAAATTTGTGGAGTTTTGAGGTTGGCAGTGGATTTAAGATTTTTGAGTGTTAGGCTTGGTTGAGCACGAAGCATATTTAATTATGCATGTTTTTGTCGGTGTTTTATTTTAAGGAATTAATTATGTTTGGAATAGGACGCGAGGAGGCTCGAGCAGAGGAGACCTCCGACCGACGTCAAGCTTAGGCCTAAGTTGTGAGTGGACTTTTGTTTTATATAATGTGTTTGAATTGTTTTCTTGTTGAGTAATTTCCTTTATTGGATATTATATTTTCCCAAAATTGAGAATAGATTTTTTGCGATTATACTCGAGACAAAATTTCGAGAATAATATGTATGAGAGAGAATGCTAGCTAGCTATATACGTGATAGCCCCCACTCTGAGGACGAATGCCAGTTGGGGTGACGTGAGCGTTAGACGCGAGTGTAGTAGCCTTGTACGATTTTCTACTTGCTGAATTTATTCTATGTTTTTCCATTCATTCATAGAAATCGTACAAGGAGTGTGCACGTATTTAAACCAATCGGTCTTGTATCCTTCATTCTGAGGAAAAATGCCAGTATGGAGCGACGTGAGATTTAGACTCAATCGTATTAGCCTGGTGTGACTATCTAATTTAAAGCTTATTCATAAATAGCATACATGGAACATACGAGTGGTTAATACATACTGAAATATATATATTTTATAGATTTAGCCTGAGAGGCTATTTTGTTTATGATTTGGGGACTAGCCAGAACTAGTCGTTTTCATTGATAATTTCTTGGGGAAATATTGTTGTTGTTGCGATTATTTTTGTCCACTCACTCTGACGTGATGAAATATTTTCCCCTGGACTTTTCCTTCTTTTTTAAATGCCCAGTCTGCAGAGTTCGGGTGGGGTCTAGAAGGAGGCAACGAGGCATAGTCACTCATTTCTCCACTACTGTTCACCAGTAGGTCTTTTGTTAAATCACTAGGATTTCTAGTAGCTTCCGCTGTATTGCTTGTAGTAGCTCTGAATACTTTCGGAAAAATATCTGTGTATTATTTTATTTGGATTAAGTTGAAGAATTTATATTATTGGTTAAGTGTTCTTTAATTTTTCTGGGTTAGGGTTGTCCATTTTCAAGGGAGGTTTGCTGAGTCCTTTAGTAAGTTTTCCTTGGAGGTGGTTCCCGCAGGACTCACCTCGGGTTTCAAGGTGAAATTCGGGGCGGGTCTTGACATTATCACAAACGAAGAGCAGATGAGGAAGGTGCTGGGAGTTCTATCAGAAGTAATCATGTACTTGTCATGCCAGAGCCTAAAGAAAACCTGAACTTTCCTTTCTTTAAGGAGGATTGCAAACAGATCTTGGAACTCTTGAACAAGAACAAGAGTTCCACCGTTAACCAAGTTGGTAATATTCCTTCAGGTAAAGCCTGTAATGATTAAAACAGTATTTGGATCCTAGATAGTGATGCAAGTGATCATATTATTTGTGATAGTAGCCTCCTCACCAAGTCATATGTTGCACATAATCGTTTTGTCAAACTTCCAAATGGTTATAGGGCACAAGTCAGTCATATTGGTTCTGTTACCTTCTCTTCTCAATTCACGCTTCATAACGTCTTATGTGTCCCATTATTCTACCTCAACTTGATTTCTGTTAGTAAGTTGTATCGAGATTCCTTCTGTATCACCATATTTCTTAAACACGTGTGTTACATACAGGACCTACGCTCAGGGAGGATGATTGGGACGAGATCTGAGAAGGAAGGACTTTATTGTCTCAACAAAGTTCAGTAAGTCACATGCAATGCCGTTGACAGTAGCTCTCAAACGCTTTGGCATCAACAGCTTGGTCATCGTTCCTCTATGGTTTATCCTTTATTTTCTTTTCTTTCTAATAAGTCATGTGATTCAAGCCAGTGTCCTATTTGTCCGTTAGCCAAACAAACTCATAATCCATTTTCTTTGAGTACAATTTCAAGTACTTCTTCGTTTGTTTTAATTCATGTTGACATTTGGGGAGGTTATCATGAACCTTCAACGTCAGGTGCTAAATATTTTCCAACAATAGTTGCACTTGGGTCTATTTGATGGTACAGAAGTCTGAAGCGAGAAAGTTTTTGATCGATTTTATACATATGGTTGAAACTGATTTTGATACAAGAGTCAAAACAATTCGTAGTGATAATGGTTCCGAGTTTAAATTGCCTGATTTTTACTCATCCAAAGGTATTGTGCATCAAACGAGTTGCGTCAACACACCACAACAGAATGGTGTTGTTGAATGTAAACATCGTCATATGCTCAACATGGCTCGAGCTCTTTTATTTCAAGCGCAATTACCTACGTCCTTTTGGGGAGAAGCCATTCTCACTTCCGCCTATCTTATTAATCGAACTCCCACTCCTCTTCTTAAAGGCAAAACTCTCTTTGAAAGGCTTTTCAACAAGGCACCAGCATTTGATCACCTTAAGGTTTTTGGTTGTCTTTGTTTCGCATCAACATACCCATGCAAACCTACCAAATTTGATCCCCAGGCTACCAAATGTATGTTTCTTGGGTATCCACATGGCCAAAAGGGTTATAAAATTTTTGATCTCAAAACTGAGCAAATCTTTGTTTCTAGAGATGTGATCTTTTATGAAGATACATTCCCATATTCGTCTTCTCGTCACTCTCGGGTTTCAACCAACCCTTCTCTTTTGTCACTTGGGGTTTTCGATGAAGATGCCAACACTAGGGCTTCAGGTGATACTCTTGTGTCTCGGGTTTCAAACCCCTTTCCCTCATCTGACCTATCTACCGTGCCTCAAAATCCTTTTTTATCTCTTTCACCATCTACACTGCCTTCTTCGGACACTTCTCCTACTCCACCACAACTTCCTTCCACTGTAGAAACTCGTCGTTCTACTCATTCCACTCATACTCCTGGTTACTTGCATGACTTTCATGTTGAGGTAACTCTGCCTTCTCGCTCTCCCCAATCAGACTCGACGAGCACAAGTATTCCCCATTCCTTATCTGCTGCTTTATCTTATGATCGCTTATCTCCTTCTCATCGAGTCTTTAGTGCACAGTTGTCACTTGTTAAAGAGCCGCACAGTTTTTTTGAAGCAGCCAAGCCCAAGGTATGGTGTGATGCCATGTTCCAGGAACTTAAAGCTTTACAGGACAATAAAACGTGGATTCTAGTTCCTTTGCCTCCCCACAAACGTCTGATAGGATGCAAATGGGTATACAAGATAAAGCTCAATCCTAATGGAACAATTGAGAGGTACAAAGCACGGCTTGTGGTTGAGGGGTATAGTCAAGTTGAAGGAGTTGATTACCGGGAAACTTTTGCACCAGTTGCTAAACTTACTACCATTTGAGTCTTGCTTGGATTAGCTGCTCTTCATGGTTGGCATCTCCACCAATTAGATGTCAACAATGCTTTTCTTCATGGAGATCTTACTGAAGATGTCTACATGCAGTTGCCACCTGGATTTGGCCAAAAGGGGGAGAATGTTGTCTGTAAGCTGCATAAAAGTTTGTATGGTTTGAAGCAGGCATCTCGGCAATGGTTTATTAAACTCTCACTGGCTCTCAAATCTGCGAGTTTTCATCAATCATGGAGTGATTACTCATTGTTCGTCCGACATCAAGATGGCAAGTTCACAGTGTTATTAGTTATGTGGACGATGTTATTCTTGCAGGAAACAGTCTAGACGACATCAAAAGTACAAAGAAGTTTCTCTCAAACAAGTTCAAATTAAAAGATCTAGGAAAGCTCAAATACTTCCTAGGAATTGAAGTGGCTAGGTCTCAGCATGGCATCGCTTTGTGCCAAAGAAAGTATGCACTTGAGATACTTGAAGACACAGGTTTCTTGGCATCTAATCCTTCTCGTTTTCCAGTTGATCATAATCTTGTTTTGACACAATCATAGGGTAGTTTATTGGCAGATCCTTCACAATATAGGAGACTTGTTGGACATATGATCTACTTGACAATCACACGACCGGACTTGGCATATGTTGTTCACATTTTGAATCAGTTCATGGACAAACCTCAGCAACCACACTTGGATGCTGCACACCAAGTTCTTCGGTACATTAAAGGAACACTAGGTCAAGGGATCCTATTGCCTTCAACTGGAAAGCTTGAACTTACAAGCTTTTGTGATGCTGACTGGGCTAGATGTAAGGACACAAGGAGATCAATCATAGGTTATTGTGTAATGTTTGGGAGAGCACCAGTTTCATAGAGAGCAAAGAAACAAACTACAGTTTCACGATCTAGTGCAGAAGCAGAGTACAGATCGATGGCTACCACAGTTTGTAAAATTACATGGTTGAGAAATACTTTGCGAGACTAGAATGCGAAGCAGTCTCGGCCAACAAAGCTGTTTTGTGACAATCAAGCAGCCCTTAATGTTGCATCTAATATTTTATGAACGTACTAAGCATATAGAGATAGATTGCCACGTTGTACGCGAAAAGATGCAGTAAGGAATCATCCAGACTGCTCACATAAGAATGAAGGAACAACCAGCGGATTTGTTTACCAAACCGGTAAGTTTAGCACAGTTTCAGACACTACTTGGCAAGTTGAATGTGATCAATATACATTCCAACTTGAGGGGGAGTATTGAAGATAATGATCAAGCAAAGAAGAAGAGGATCCGACTTATTGATGAGGAAGAGTAACAGAATGCAGCTTCCTTATTCTAGCTAGGAAATCTCGGTGTAGTCTTGTAAGTTAGGGATTACTATAAATGTGTTATGTAGATTTGATGTTGTATATATACCCTGTAAAAAGACCTTGATGAATAAGTGACACATCCCGGTTCTTAAGTTATTTTACGGTTATTTACCGTTGGTATTACTTCGGATTTTTACCATGATGAGTAACTATTTACCCTTAAGGACCATAGGGTTGACTTTTTGTAGGAAAATTATTATGAGAAAACTTTCTTCATGAAAGTTGTAGAGGATGTGGTTACGAGGTCGTAGACATACTACACGTTAAAATCGGAGTTCGCATGATAAAGTTATGAATTTATTGGTAAAGTTTGGAGTTAGTAAAAATGGGTAATTTTGAAGTGGGCTTATTGTTGTTTTGGGTATAACTATTGGACTGGGTGGGGAACAGCCCCAGCCCAAATCCCTTCTCTTTCTTTTCTTTCTTTTTCTTCTTCCTTTCCCCGAGCTCCTTGAGCTCTCTCTCTCTCTCTCTCTCTCTCTCTCTCTCTCTCTCTCGGTTGAAACTGCAGCCGCCAGCCGCCGCCGTCCCGCCAGTGACGGACCACCGTTCCGGCCCAGGAAGGACCCCCGTCGCCTCCTCTCTCTCCCCGGCCAACCATCCGAGCCGGTAGAGCCGCCGGAGAGGAGAAAAGCCGCCGGAAGCCGCCAGAAGTCATTTCGCCGGAGCTCCGCCCTCCGGCCACCATAGGCCATGATTTTTGGCTCAACTTGTAGCCCACATCAAGGTGAGTATTCCCTCAAAAGCAATCGGTCTATTTCGATCTAGTTGTGGTGTTTTGTATAATTGGAAGTTTTAGGGATTTTAGGATGTTTTAGTTCGATTGCCCTAGTTATCCTCGAAATTGGACTAAGTGCTAGTTGTGAAAGTTGTTGGGTATGATGAGAAGATTATTCTGTCAAAATTTGAGAAGCATTGGAGGTCGCCCGAAAAAGGCTGCCGGCCGCCACCGGCGCCGCCGCCGGGAAAATATTTTTTGTAGAGATTTTGATGAGGAGTAGTATGGAATGAGTTTTATAATTTTTGGAGGAGTTTTGATAAGGTTTAAGAGTTTTCGATGGTGAAGGAATTTGACGGTATTTAATTAGGAGTGCCGATTTTTGGGTTAGCCGGTTTTAAAATGTGTTTAAGGTTAATTTTTAGTTATAGGTGATGTTGGTGAATCGTGAGTTATAATAGATTAAGGATGGAGAAAATGGACAAAGAAGAGGATTGATTTTGGACCCTTAATTTTATGGAATTATTTATTGAAGTTTTATTGTTGAATGAGAATTAAGGTTAATTATTGTTCAGGACGTGAGAAGGATCATTGGAGGAAGCCTCGGGTCGTCAGCAAGCATAGCCGAGCACTGTGAGAGGACATTTTGTTTTTAAATGAATATACATGCATGGTTTCTCTTGGAAATTATCGTTCTATTTTCTGAGCTTTAATATGGTTTTGGCTTATGAATTGGTGTCAGCATTTATTTGAGTTTTGATATTCTTTATAATTTCCGGGTTTGAGATTACTCTCAGATTTGCATATTGTCGGGTTTTCGGAAGGTGATAATTATTTGAGTTATTTATTTCATTGTGCATTTTAATGTGTGGGACACGTTGTTGAATTTAATTAATTTCTTTGATCTTTGAATTCTTTGAGTATGGTTGAGAATCATACTTATGTTTTAGTTATGAGTTTCGGGGAAACTCATATGAATTTATGTTTCTTTAATTATGCCTTACTTGTTGGATCGTTATTATTCATGTTAGCATATGGTTCCGCCTATCGAGGCGATGTGGCTTCCACGTTTTGAGTGAGGTTACTCAACCCCTTTCCGCCTTCGGGTGATGTGATGTAGTCGACAACATCACTCAAGCCCTACACCCTCTCTGTTATCATAACGTGAAGGTGTAGGGAGTATGGGAGTATGGGAGTATTATGCCTGGGAGGCAACCGAGTCTGGGAGACTCACTTATATGGCCATATAGGTTTCCTTATTTGAGTGGTTATTTTGACTAGCGGGGCTAGTCCATTATTTTGGGAGATTCCCATATGAGAAGTGCATATTCCTTTTTGCAAAGGTCTTTATTGTTGTTTTGACTAGCGAGGCTAGTCCATTATTTTGACATTTTCTTCAATGAAGGTTATTATTTATCTTGTCAATATTTTGACTAGCGGGCTAGTCCTTGTCCTCGGGATTTTCTTTTGAAGGCGTTATCAACACTTGCATGCAATGGTTTATTGCTTATCGAAAAATTGGGAAAGTATTGAAAATTACGTTTTATTAAATTAATTAGTTTATTTTTATCCACTCACTCTAACGTTTTAAATTACTTTCCTCTGGGCCCTTTGTTTTCAAATGCCCAGTTTGCAGGCTAAGTTAAATTGAGGTCGAGCGTACATGGAGTCAAGGCTTAGTCTAGTAGTCAGAGGCTGCTTCCGCTTCATCTTTATTCATGGTCATTCGTTCCTTATTAGATATGCTCTGATAACCCGTTAGAAATTTTATGTTGTCCTTGTTGTTTGGTTTAGAAATGTCAAGCTGGATTTTCAAGTAAGGGTAGTCTATTTTCAAGGAAGGTTTAGCCAAATTTTCGGTAAATTTTCCTTGGAGGTGGAACCCGTAGGATTTACTACGGGTTTTAGGGTGAAATACAGGGTGGGTCCTGTCAATAAGATTCATTCTTCACAAACTCTAAGCTTTTATAACTTCCAGTATTGTTTTTAGTTTTGGAAGTTGTTGAGAAGGTTTTGTGATTTTAAGTTTTTGAGTTATATCAAGCCTAAATTTTTGAAAATTTATCCCATGAAAATTGGGGTGTGACAGTAGCTAAGCAAGCAAGATACTTTCCATTAAAACGAAGGTTGCAAAGGTTGTTTATGTCCTCTAAAACAGCTACCCTTATGAGATGGTATGCTGAGAAACGAACATATGATGGTGTGTTTAGGCATCTGGCAAATTCTCTTGCGTGGAAGGATTTCGACAGCAAACACTCAAGTTTCTCTGTTAATATTCGGAATGTAAGGCTTGGCTTGGCCTCAAATGGATTTAATCCATTTAGAACTATGACTATACCTCATAGTACTTGGCCCATCATACTAGTTCCATACAACTTGCCGCCAACGTTGTTGATGAAGCAGCCTTATATCTATTTGTCTGTGCTTATTGATGGACCACATGGTCCTGATGATAAGATTGATGTGTACTTGCAACCGCTAATAGAAGAATTGAAGGAACTGTGGGAAGAGGGAGTTCTAACATTTGACACTTCAAACAATCAAATGTTTCAATTATATGCTGGATTACTGTGGACTATCAATGACTTCCCTACCTATGCCAATTTATCGGGATGGAGTACAAAAGGTGAATATGCATGCCCAAATTGCAACTAGTGAAACTGATTCAGTATGGTTGGATAATGGTCACAAGTGGGGGTTTGGGAGCAGTAGGAGATTTTCACCTGAAGATCACAAGTACCGGAGAGATGCCAAGTCCTTCAATGGCTTACGAGAATACAGACAAGCTCCTCCAACACTATATGGAGTAGATCTTCTCACACAGATTCAATCCAATGGTGTAATTATACAATACAAAACGGAAGATATGCTAACAAGGTAAGAGATGGGACCAAAAAGACCAGAGAAAGATCCTTTGAAGAAAAAAAAGCACAACTGGAAGAAAAAGAGTATTTTTTATGAGCTTCTAAACTGGCAGCATAACCTCATTCGTCACAACCTTGATGTGATTCATGTAGAGAAAAATATGTGTGATAATGTTCTTGGTACCATAATGGGAGCTGCTGGAAAAACAAAGGATAATTTGAGATCTCAACGCGACCTTGAGGCTATGGGAATTAGAAAGCAGTACCATGTGAAGGACAGGGAAGATGGTACTAAATACTTTGAGCCTGCTAATTTTGAAATGAAAAATAATGGGAAAGATAAGTTCCTCTTAGCCTTATCTCAATCAAGAATGCTGGATGGTTCTACTTCTAATATTGCAAGGCGGGTACGTTTGAAGGGTCGTACGATTGGAGGTCTTAAAAGCCATGATAATCATACCCTTCTACAACAATTAATTCCCTTATGTATATGAAGTTCCTTACTGAAGAATGTGGTTGAAGGGTTGATCGATCTCGGCAAATTTTTCAAAGTGTTGTGGTCCAAACTAATTGTGTAGTAGATTTGGAGGAGGCACGTTCTCGCATTATTGTAACATTTTGTGATATGGAGAAGATATTTCCACCATCATTTTTTGATGTAATGGAGCACTTGCCTATACATCTAGCTGAAGAAGCATTAATTGTTGGTGCCGTGCAATTTCGGTGGATGTACCCCATTGAAAGGTACTTGCTCACATTGAAGCTATACGTATGACAAAGGGCACATCCTGAAGCATCAATAGCTAATGGGTATTTGATGGAAGAATGCATGAACTTCTGCTCCTAATACCTTAAAGATATGGGTTGCAAGTCAAACAGACTGTTAAGAAGGAACAATGTGAGGATAACTCCAAGACAGGGAAGACTTTTTTGCTCACAGATGTTACTCGTACACAAATTCATAGATGGGTCTTGTTTCATACCGATGCAGTCACACCATATCTCAAGTAAGTAATGCATCCAATTCATTTTTTCTCATAGATTTGAACCATCTAATACCTTGATTTGTTGATATGCTACAACATATGTCTCAAAGTTTCTCATTTTATTACTATGCATGGAGCATATGTCTACCATTAAAAATCAATATCCTAATGCCAATGATGTTGACGTTGCATGTATTCATTTTGATGAGTTTGCAGACTAGTTTAAGGCACATGTGAGTTGTCTGCAAAATATGGGTGATGTGTCCTTACCGGAAGAAATTGTGGCTTTGTCAAATCCTCCTAGTCTTTCAGTAGCTACGCTAAAATCATATACATCCAAAGGCCATTTTTGCCGAGTGAAAAGTGTTGACAACAAGCGAACTAGGCAAAACAGTGGTGTGTCTTTACAAGGAGATACTTTACCATATTATGGGAAATTGAAAAAGATCATCAAAATTAGCTACTCTATTGATATCAAGTATGTGTTGTTTAAGTGTGAGTGGGAACATCCTTCAGCAGGAGTGAAAAAAGATCATTTTAACTTCACTTTAGTTAACTTCAAAAGATTGTTATACCAGTATGACCGAGTTAGGGATGAACCATTCATCTTAGCATCTCAAGCACATCAGGTGTGGTATATCTCAGGCTTTAGGAGAAGGTTGGCTAAATGTCAGCGAAGTGGAGTCTAAGGACTTCTCTCATGTGAAATTTGACACGAGTGATGAAATGGAGTCAGTGGTATAGATGTCTGAAATTGTGTTGAGCTGTTGCTTTTAAGTTGTATGAAATATCTCAATCTACTGTGCAATTAGGTTTGTTATTAAAACTGCTAGTATATTTGTGGTTGTTATCATAACTTGTTGGTATTATTTATTAGTAAATTATTTGTCGTTGATTAAGTGTTTATTCTTATAGGTGACCATGTTTGGGAAGAAAAGGAAGGTTGGTAGACCACGCCACATGTCTGAATTCTTGAGTCCTAGCGGTTCTACATCAAACACAATGGTTCCTCATCATCACAGCCATCCTACACGTCTCTTCGTCCACCTTTGATACCGCCAACCCCACTGCCTTCTCCTCCCCAACCTAATCCTCCCTCTACATTACCTCTTCCAGCCCCAGGTATGCCATGTTCCACTTTTTCTTTTAATATTTGCAGCCTCATTATAATTATCAAATCTAATATTTACAACTCTTCAAATTAGATGCCCAGCCATAACCTACTAACAATATTGTCAGTAGAGGTCATAATAAGGGCATTCTAGAGTAAGATACTGGAGAGAAGGTCAACATTATATTTGATTCTAAATTCCAACCTGTTGGAGAAAGAGCTAGACAATTGAAGTCACAATTGGGCAAGATTGTGCGTGATGGTAGGAGGATTCCATTGACAATTATGGACTGGAAATCTGTTGATGATAAAGGCAAAGAGGGAATTTGGAATGAGGTTAAGGTAAACATTTCCTAAATTTTAAACTTCAATGATTTGTTGCACAAAATAACCTTTACTATCATATTTAGAGAACTGTAGTAGAATCAAAACTTGTGTTGTTGTTTATAAACTTGTATTGTCTTCTGGTCTCCAAAGAGATATTTTCTGGTACAATTTTGATTCAGCTAACAGTGTCATACATGATCTGCATTTTCACTTTAGATATATTGGATTTTTCTTTGTCCAAAGATATTGACTGTTTTCAATATACATCTGAGATTACATGACCATGGTAATACATTTAGAAATTTAGATATCAGAATTTATGCCACAAAGGTGTTATCTGGTATGAACTTCATGGGACTTCAAGATATGTTTCAATAAGTAAACTTATATGTTTAACTATATGGATTGGAATGTACACTGCATTTAACACACATATAATATACATATATATGATTTTTGAAACTCATTTGCATTTGATTTTAATCATGTTAGGAGTTGAAGTGATCACTCTGAGACAGATCCATGTCCTCACTAGGTTGAATTTTCAGAAGTGGAGTAACCAGATGAAATTCTGCATGATCTCGAACCAGTATATGGATCTTTGCTTCTTTTGAGCTTTAATGATAACATGTTGAACTTTCATAATAAGTGACATAGAACTGAATATGATGATCTGCTTGTTTTTGGCTTAGATTGCTATATTTCAGTAAGTCATTTTAAATGACTAGTACTAGCATACCACTTTTAATAGAAATTGGGCAGAATGATTTGCAATGTATGATTACGTGTTATTAATTGTCAATCTTGGATGAGCATTTTGTGCTTATATTGCGTTTGTATACATATAAACTTGTCCACACTTATTTACACGAGTATCTGTTCTTTGAAAGTGTGCTTTTAATTAACCAGATTGCAGATTAATGTTTGATAAGAATAAGGTCATTAAAATAGGATCATATCTTTTAATTGTATGTTTTTTCAGCTTTGGTTATTATAAGTTAATATTAAAATGGTTACTGTATTTATTAAAAATAATTCTATATTGTTCACTGTTTTTTGTAGACAAATTTGGTTGATGTTCAAGAAGGATACAAACTTATGTGTCTCAAAAGTTGCAATTATCTTTGGAAGGATCATAAAAGCAAAACCAAATCTAACTACTTTGTACCAAACAAAAGCAATCCAAAGCTGAGTTCTATGGTTCCTCCAAATATTATAGCAGATCAATGGACTGTGCTTGTTGCCTATTGGAACACTGAGGATGCAAAGGTAGAAGTGTTATGTCATTTCCATTATATTTTGCCAAATAGGTTGACTCTAGCGTTTAATTTTCAAACTGATTTTGTAGGCAATAGAGACCCATAATTCAATCAATTGAGAGACACGTGGACCATCTCATAATACTGGTAGAAAGAATTTTGCTCAATTAAGATATGAGGTAGTGTTGAAAAAACTTGTACTTGACAGATGAGGTTTATAGTAAGATATGTTATTAGTATATGGAGTTATTTACTGTTTGTACATGGCAGATGGAACAAAGTGGAGAAGAATCTGATAAATTTAGTGTGTGGAAAAAAGCACGCAAAGAATCCAATCCAGAAGTTGCCCAAGTCATTGTAAGTTTCAGCAACCTTGTTATGTTATTCACAATTGTGGTTGTTCTTTTTTTGGTCTTTCCCTGGCTAAGTAATTTATAAATTCATGTAGAACGAATACAACAGGAAACTGTCACTGGTGAGACCGGTGGAAGACCAAAAGCACACAGCTGTAAAAGACCGTGTTTTTCATGATGTTATTGGAGAGGATGGTCATGGTTATTGTCGTACTTCTGGTTCTACTATGTCTCGCAATTTGGTATATCCACAAGAACCTTTGGAAACTGCTGATAACAATGACCTTATTGCCAAAATCACTGAAGAGGTAACAGAGAAACTGAAAGTCTTTCGATAAGAAATTGGAGGATGCTATTAAAATGCTTCAAGCTCAGATTGCCAATAATATAGATTGCACAATTGCACATGGGGGAAGAAACAATTGCACATGGACTGGTTAGTAATTTTTTAGATACACCGCCTTGTTATTCTTTCAAATTTTGAAATACTTTTACTTGATGCACACCTAAAATTATGTTTTGAGACACTTTGATGTTCTAAGTAATGGAAATTTTTTTTTGTTAGAATGAATATTTTTGAAGTATGGTTTAGTATGAATTAGGGTGAAGGTGCTTGATTTACTTGAATCTAGCTATGGTTTTAAGCATTAGGGTCAATGCTTGAGCATGCAGACACTTCGATGTTCTAAGTAATGGAAATTGCCCATTTTTTTTATTATGAATATTTTTGAAGTATGTTTAGTATGAATTAAGGTGAAGGTGCTTGATTTACTTGAATCTAGATATGATTTTAAGCATTAGGGTCAATGATTGAACATGCAGACACTTTGATGTTCTAAGTAATGGAAATTGCCCATTTTTTTTATTATGAATATTTTTGAAGTATGGTTTAGTATGAATTAGGGTGAAGATGCTTGAAGATGCTTGGTTTAGTATGAATTAGTATGGTTCTAAGCAGTAGCCAATTTTCGTCGCTAATTAAGCGACAGTCTTTGCAGTCGCTATTTGCCGTCGCAAACATGGTTGTGACGGCTCACTGCCATCGCCAAAAGCAACAACCACACCCTCAACGACGACGGGAAAAATGCCGTCACTGTTCGTCTTTTGCGACGGCAGAATGACTTTTGGCGACGGCATTTTGTCGTGGCTAATTGAATTAATTTTTGTAGTGTTTAATTACACAATTAACCCAAACCATAAGTAAATAATCTCATTTACTTCCAGTACTAACCCGAACTATGCAGACTGGACATTTTTAAAATGAAAGGTCTAGGGAAAAAACATTCGCAAATGTTAGAGTGAGTAGACAAAAATAAATAAATAAACAATTTTCAACATTTATGCTTTCCCATTATTTTATTACAAAGAAAACGAATGCATACCTCAAACTATAAATTTCTTATCTCATAAATATGGAGCCTCTTCAGCTCAAAACTATATATCAAAATATGTATGTATTTACACTCACTCAGACTCCCTATATAAATTAATAATAATCTATATAGGGCTACTACGCTCGCGTCCAAAGCTCACGTCACACCTTAATGCGGTGATACACTACGCCATTAAGGTGGACAGACGGGTGTATAAATATTTGTCTATACCACCTATATGAATTAAACACTCATATAGGGCTACTACGTTTACGTCCAACGCTCACGTCACACCATAATGCAGTTATATACTATGTCATTAAGGTGGACAGACACATATGACTAGCTAGCATTTATATACATACTCTCCTCAAAAATATATTATAATTTACCAAAAATCCCATTTTTGGTAACTCACCACAATGAATAAAATTGTCAAATAAAAATGACGTCAAATGCTCTAATAAAATAACCAATTGCATGCACATTATTTAAACCAAAAGTCCACTAACAAATTAGGCCTAAGCCTGAACTTAGTCTGAGGCCTCTGCTGCTCGAGCATCCTCACGTTCTTATCCAAAAACATAATTAAATCTTCAACTATATACCAATGCTTATATAAAAATAGGCAAAATTAAATGTGGTCTTATCTACTCTCATCCTTGCCCAACTTTGTCAATCCTAAAATTGATACAGTCCAAACTTCACCACAAATACCGGCGGCCTTAAATCCATCTTCTACTGCCAAAACAACAATAATCTAACGACCGGATTCTATCCAAATTAACGACTAAAATACCAAACTTCGAAAAATCTCAAACCTATCCAAAATTCCTCCAAAAATTCTAAACTATATTTCATTAAACTCCTCCCATGAAAACAAACCCATAAACATAAAAAACTACCCCTAAGGGGCGGCTGGCAGCCTTACTCCGGCGACGTCCAATGCTTCCCAAATTTGAACTTAATAATCATCTCAATCCGCACAACAACTTCCTTAACTAGCACACAATCTAATTGAGAAATGAGCCCTAGAACTTCAATTATACATTTCTCCTCACCAAGATCGAATTGAGTCTATTGCTTTTGTGGGATTACTAACCTTGATGAGAGCTACAAGATGAGACAAGTTTCACAAACTATGGTGGCCGGAGAAGCAATTTCCAACGACAGGATAGTCGGGCTGCTAGAAGCGGTTTCCTCCCACTCGGCGGCGTCCCGCGCACGGTCATCGGCCCAGGAAGAGAGAGGGAGAGGAGGGCGTCCGAAAAGGACCAGTCCGGCGGTCTCTGGTGGCCGGATGATGGCGGACTGGGGCTGGGTCTCAGGCGGGTCGGGAGAAGTTCACGGGAGAGAGAGAGAGAGGGAGAGAGTGTGTGGGTGGGTGTTGGGCTTCTCCACACCTACCCGGTCCAACTTAAACACCAACCAAAAAATAAAACCCAACTCCAAAATTTAACACCCCAAAATAATACCCCAATAACTTACCTTTTTACTAGCCAAAATTTTACTAGTTTTACCGTCGGCAAATATTTCCACTACGAATAATTCCTCTGAAATATTCATCCCTCAATACTCCTCTAGGGACCTTTGAAACTATAAACTCATTTACGAAGACGGTAAAATTCAGTACGTGTCAATTCTCTCCTCCTTATAAAAATTTCATCCTCGAAATTAATACCCAACTAGTAAATAAGGTATAAATTAAGAGTCGGGGTGTGACAATTCTCCCCTCATAAAAATTTCATCCTCGAAATTTACATAATTGTCAATCAAAGAGGTAGGGATACTGCTGCCTCATTTGTTTCTCTGATTCCCAAATAGTTTCCTCTACTTGATGACGTCTCCTAAGCACCTTAACAAGTGGGATTGTCTTATTCCTCAGTACGTGCTCCTTTCGGTCAAGAATCTATACCGGTTCCTTTTCATAAATCAAATCCTTTTGCAAACTAATCGGCTGCTCTTGCAGCACATGAGAGGGATCGGCAATATACTTGCGAAACATGGATACATGAAACACATTATGTATCCTGGATAATTCTGGAGGCAAAAGCAACCGATAAGCAAGTGAGCCAACTCGTTCTATTATCTCATAAGGGCGAATATACCTCGGACTAAGCTTCGCACGCTTACCAAAACGTACTATCCCTTTTCAAGGAGATAGTTTCAAGAACACCCAATCACCCATTTGAAACTCAAGATTTTTCCTGCGGACATCTACATAACTCTTCTACCTACTTTGAGCGGCTTTGAGTCTATATCTGACCACTTTAATCTTCTCATTAGTATCATGGATTAACTCAGGACCACAAAGTTCTTTTTCTCCTACTTCATTCCAACATAAAGGTGTATGACACTGCTTCCCATAAAGGTGTATGACACTACTTTGAGTCTATATCTGACCACTTTAATCTTCTCATTAGTATCATGGATTAACTCAGGACCACAAAGTTCTTTTTCTTCTACTTCATTCCAACATAAAGGTGTATGACACTGCTTCCCATAAAGTACCTCAAAGGGAGCCATACCAATACTAGAATGATAGCTGTTGTTGTAAGCAAACTCCATCAAATATAGGTTCTTATCCCAACTCCCCCTGAACTGCAAGGCACAAGATCTCAACATATCCTCCAAAGTCTAAATAGTCCTCTCTTATTGCCCATCAGTCTGAGGATGAAAAACAATACTGAAGTGTAGTCGGGTACCTAAAGTTGCCTGAAGAGCTCCCCGGAATTTAGAAGTAAATCTAGGATCCCGATCTGACACTATTGATTCTGGTATACCATGAAGTCTCACAATCTCATTCACATAAATCTCAACCAATTTATCTAGTGTATACTTCTTTCCCACCGGTAAGAAATGTGCAGATTTAGTGAGTCTATCCACAGTCACCTGAATACCGTCATGCCCTTCATGGGTACGAGGTAAATTGAAAACAAAATCCATGGTGATGTGGTCTCACTTCCACACTGGAATAGGCAGCGGCTCAAGCAAGCTAGAAGGTTTCTGCCTTTCAGGTTTCACTTGCTGATAGATTAAACACCTACTCACAAAAGCTGCCATTTCCCTCTTCATGTTTGGCCATCAATAATAATCCTTCAAAGTTTGATACATTTTTGTACTACCCGGACGAGCAGCATATGCAGAACTATGAGCTTCCTTCATTATCTCTTTCTTTAACTCTTCGTTCCTCTTTGGAACACAAAGTCTATTTTTCAACAATAAAGTTCCATCTCTTCTTACCGAAAAATCCACGGCGGTTCCATTCGCTGCTCTTTCAATCAACCGAACAATGGAAGGATCATGATATTGTGCCTCCCACACTTTATCAATCAAAACTGGCCTCTCATGGAAACTAGTAACTAAGGCACCCACTTCATCCACTGCTAAATCCACCCCTGTAGCTCGCAACACAAAAAGAAGTGGAACTCTAACCATCCTCAGGTGAGACAAAGATATGGTGGGATTTCGACTAAGAGCATCAGCTACCACATTAGCTTTTCCAGGATGATACTCAATAGTGCAATCATAATCATTGATGAATTCCATCCACCTTCTCTGCCTCATATTTAACTCTCTTTGAGTGAACACATACTGAAGACTCTTGTGATCGGTAAAAATCTGACACTTGGCTCCATAAAGATAGTGTCCCCACAACTTGAGAGTAAAAACTACTGTTGCAAGCTCTAAATCATAAGTGGGATAATTCACCTCATGCGGCTTCAATTGCCTAGAAGTGTAGGCAATAAGTCGATCATGCTGCATCAATACCCCGCCTAAACCACGTTTAGAAGCATCACAATAAACCACATACTCCCCATTATTATCTGGAAGTGCTAAAACAGGAGCACTAGTCAGGCGATTCTTTAATTCTTGATAACTTTGCTCGCATTGATCTGACCATTCAAATTTAACTCCCTTTTTGGTCAATCTTGTAAGTGGAGCAGCAATTTTTGAAAAGTCTTGCACAAAGCGTCGATAATAGCCTGCTAATCCTAAGAAACTACGAATCTCTGTCACAGTGGTGGGTCTTTTCCAATTTCACACTGCTTCCATTTTTTGGGGATCCACACTAACACCTTCAACGAAAACAACATGACCTAAGAACCCCACTTTATCCAGCCAAAATTCACACTTGCTAAACTTGGCATACAACTGAGCATTTCTCAAAGTCCGCAATATCATTCTTAGATGTTTGGCATGCTCCTTATCACTTCTTGAGTATACCAAAATGTCATCTATGAATACAATCACGAAGCGGTCAAGATATGGACTAAACACCCTATTCATGAGATCCATGAACATAGCGGGTGCATTAGTAAGTCGAAAAGGCATCACCACAAACTCATAATGACCATAGCGTGATCGAAAAGCAGTCTTGGCTATGTCATTCTCCCAGATCTGCAACTGATGATAACCAGATCTCAATTCAATTTTTGAGAAAACAGAAACACCCATTAACTGATCAAATAAATCTTCGATACGGGGTAATGGATATTTATTCTTAATCGTGACTTTATTTAGCTTCCTATAATCAATGCATAGTCTCATGGTGCCATCTTTCTTCTTAACAAACAACACCGGAGCACCCCATGGAGACAAGCTAGGCCAAATAAAACCCTTATCTACCAACTCCTGCAGTTGAGTCTTTAATTCCTTCAATTCCGCTGGAGCCATTCTGTAAAGTTCCTGTGAGATAGGCATAGTTTCGGGGAGTAACTCAATAGAAAAGTCTATCTCCCTTACAGGAGGCAAACCAGGCAACTCTTCGGGAAAAACATTCGGAAACTCTCTTACTATAGGAATATCCTCTACTCCCAACACTCTCATACTTGTATCCATAATGTGAGCTAAATATGCCTGAAAGCCTTTATTTAACAATTTTCTAGCAGTAACAGCTGATATCAAGCAACTCGAAGTAACATCTTTTTCTCCTTGAAATGCAACCTCTAATCCATCTGGACTTCGAAGCACCACTTATTTTCGGAAACAATCTACCAGAGCTCTATAAACCTCTAAAAAGTCAATTCCTAAGATCACATCAAACTCCACAATATCTAAAGGGATTAGATCCGCCTTAAACTTAGTCCCTTCCACCAATACTTCACAACCACTAAACACCCAATTTATTCTCACCACATCACCAGAGGGTAAAGACACATGTCACTCGCCTGGAAGAGACGATGATGACACATTGGCATGGAGGGCAAATCTACTAGACATAAATGAATGCGTGGCTCCGTGATCAATTAAAGTAAAAGCTGGCTGACCAAAACTTAATAACATACCAATGATGACATCTGGAGAAATACGACCCTCCTGCTGAGTCATAGCATGAAGTTTAGCACGAGTCATGGGACGTCCACGCTGACCACTACCCTGCTGAGAGCCACCCCTGGCTGCTGAACTGCCATGAGTACCACTACTAGAGCCTCTGGCTGAAGACTGACCGGCTGGCAAAGTAGAAGTGGGGGTGGTCCTCTGAGCCAATAAGGGACAATCTCTCTTGAAATGGTCTTGACCACCGCACTCAAAGCACCCAGAAAACTACTGCAGACCAAAAGAAAAAGTCTGACCACCCGATGTCCCACCTTGGAAATAGCCACCAAAACCAAACTGACCAGTATGCTGCCTACCTAACTGGCTCTAGAAAGGTCTTTTGTTACGTCCTCTAGCCTTAAATCGAGAACTAGAACTCGACCCACCACTACTACCACTTCCAGTTGAAGACCCTAAAGCAGATGATGAAGTTGCCTTCTTGAATGGACCCTGACTGGGGCCACTAAAATCACGTGACCTTCCCATTATTTTATTTAAAAGAAAACTAATGCATGCCTCAAACGATAAATTTCTTATTTCATAAATAATGAGCCTCTTCAGCTCAAAATTATATATCAAAATATGTATGTATTTACACTCGCCCAGACTCCCTATATAAATTAATAATAATCTATATAGGGCTACTACGCTCGCGTCTAACGCTTACGTCACGCTTTAATGCGATGATACACTACGTCATTAAGGTGGACAGACGAGTGTATAAATATGTGCCCATACCCCCTATATGAATTAAACACTCATATAGGGCTACTACGCTTGCATCCAATGATCACGTCACACCATAATGCAGTTATATACTATGTCATTAAGGTGGACAAACACATATGGCTAGCTAGCATTTATATACATACTCTCCTCAAAAATATATTATAATTTACCGAAAATCCCATTTTCAATAACTCATCACAATGAATAAAATCGTCAAATAAAAATGACGTCAAATGCTCTAACAAAATAAACAATTGCATGCACATTATTTAAACCAAGAGTCCACTCACAAATTAGGCCTAAGCCTGAAGTCGGTCTGAGACCTCTTCTACTCGAGCCTCCTCACGTCCTGATCAAAAAACATAATTAAATCCTCAACTATATACCAACGCTTATATAAAAATAGGGAAAATTAAATATGGCCTTATCTACTCTCATCTTTGCCCAACTTTGCCAATCCTAAAATTGATATGGTCCAAACTTCACCACAAATATCGGCGGCCTTAAATCCACATTCTACGGCCAAAACAACAATAATCTAACAGTCGGATTCTATCCAAATTAACGGCTAAAATACCAAACTTCGAAAAATCCCAAACCTATCCAAAATTCCTCCAAAAATTTCAAACTATATTTCATTAAACTCCTCTCATGAAAACAAATCTAGAAACATGAAAAACTGCCCCTAAGGGGCGGTGCCGCCGCCTGCTCCGCCGTCGTCCAATGCTTCCCAAATTTTAATACAATTATCCTCTCAAGCCATACAACAACTTTCTTAACTAGCACACAATCCAATTTTAAGCTTAGCTAGGACAACCAGACCAAAATAGAGAAATGAGCCTTAGAACTTCAATTATACATTTCTCTTCACCAAGATTGAATTGAGTCTATTCCTTTTGAGGGATTACTAACCTTGATGAGAGCTACAAGATGAGACAAGTTTCACAAGCTATGGTGGCCGAAGAAGAAATTTTCGGCAAAGGGACAGTCAGGCTGCTAGAAGCGGTTTACTCCTGCTCGGCGGCATCCCGCGTGTGGTCACCGGCCCAGGAAGAGAGAGGGAGCGGAGGGGGTCCGAACGGGATTGGTCCGGCCGTTTCTGGTGGCCGGACGGCGACGGACAGAGGCTGGGTCTCCGGCTGGTCGGGAGAAGTTCACGGGGAAGAGAGAGAGAGAGAGAGAGAGAGAGAGAGAGAGAGAGAAGGAAGAGAGAGAGAGGGTGTGGGTGGGTGTTGGGCTTCTCCACACCTACCCGGTCCAACTTAAACACCAACCAAAAAATAAAACCCAACTCCAAAATTTAACACCCCAAAATAATACCCTAATAACTTACCTTTTTACTAGCTAAAATTTTACTATTTTTACCGTCGGCAAATATTTCCACTACGAATAATTTCTTTGAAATATTCGTCCCTCAATACTCTTAGATATTCCTTTGAAACTATAAACTCATTTATGAAGACGGTAAAACTCTTATTAATACAAACTAGTAAATAAGGTATAAATTAAGTGTCAGGGTGTGACAATTCTCCCCAAGATTATCTTTACCAACGGAACAGTTCCGTCGCTTATAAAAATCTTAGTCGACAGAGTCTGTCGAAAGTAAACTTCTGTCGCCTAAAATGTTCTAAGCAGATGAAAATTTACCGACGGAACGTATTTTTCGCCTGTGGTTTACTAAACATACGAAACTTAGACGACGAATGGTGTTTCGTCAAATAAGAATATCTTAGTCGACGGAAGTCCTCGATAGTCATTTTCCATCGCCTAAATAGATCTTAGGTGACGGATGTGGTGTCCTATATGACGGTTGTGTTTCCGTCGACGAAGACGAACTATTCCGTCAGCTAAGTCATTATTTTCTATAATTGTTGCTAGGACAATTTCATGGGGGTGTGATCTGGTTTGCAGCCACTAGATCTATTATAGGTCCGACTCTGATTCGAGAAAGGACGTGGTGCGGGTTCTAACATGAGGACGACGACAGTACTTAAAGGACGATGGTTCAATGCATCAGGCGAGATGGGGAAGGCAAGACTTGGTTGGCGGCGATGGTTGTCTCAATTGTTGGGCCCATCCTAGGCTGGCCTTATTTTATTTTCTATTTTTATTGCTTTAGTTTTATTTGAGTTGGTTTTTGGGTCTGGTTTTCAAATCTAAATTAAGTCCTTATTATATCGAGTAGGTTTTCAGATGTCATGGTTTCTGATAGGTATTTGAATTCAGGTAGCTGGTTCGTTGTTACAAGAACCCAGATTTTAGCCGGTCTTTGGCCGCGCATATTATCAGCTTGTGTTGAACGTGCCGGGAGATCCTAGGATGGCCCACCCAATGGTATTCTTTTGTGGTCAGATCCTGTTCCAATAATTGCTACTTATGTTGGTCAAGTTAATTCGGGCGGCTGCCTATTTCAGTTTCTATTAGATCCATTGACATGTCAGTCTGTCCTCTTCGGAGTGGGGACAAGTAGTTTAAGGCTAGAGTTATTTGCTCGTAGTCGTAATCCATTGTTGAGTGTTGTGATTGTTTTGTAATTGCAATTTATTGAATGAAATTTTCTTTAATAAAAAAATATATATAGAAATTCTCACAAAAAATAGTTATTCCTATGACATGTTGGTCGAAAATCGTAGAAAAAAAAAAGTTACCGACAACAACTGCAATTGAAAACAATTGGTCTAGAAAAAGTTTTTCGACAAAGAGATTAGTCAACATTAAGTTGTCGGAAGTATATATTCCGACAAAAGTTTGGTCAAAACTAACTAGTCAAAACTAAAATTATTCCTGACGAAATACCGACAACTTAATTTTAGACGAAACAAATAATTAGTTTCCGACCAATATCTAACAAGTACTTTTGTCAGAAATCAGGAAGAAACTATGACGGTCGGTCAAAAAGACAATATTTCCCACGGGAGTATTACCCACGACTTTTGAATCTCGCGGAAACAGTATTTCCAACAAGTATATGGTAACTACCAATAATTTCCAATGTCAGAAATCACAATGTGTATTGTAGTGAAAATCCTTGGCATGGGTCATGGGTCTAACCCAAGTGAAGACCCAATACTCTTTGGGTGAAAATCCTTGTTTGGTGGATTTGTTGCATCTTGCATTTCTTATTTTACTTTAATATTAGGTCAGTTCTCTTTGTCAAAAAAAAGAGAGAAAAAGGTCATCATCATCTTTAGTAGAACTTTTTCTTACAAATCATTCTAGAATAAAATCTGTTTTGCTTCTTCTTTCTTCTCCAACATCTTTATTATTATTCTTTCACTACTAGAAAAAGGTTCTAAGGTGACGAAATATTTTTAATTCGTCACCTAAGAGAACACTTTAGTGACGAAACCGATTTCGTCACCTCAGTGACAATTTTCGTCATCTAAGTAAGGTAAGGTGACGAAATATTATTTCGTCACTATTTTCGTCACATTAGAGCTAACTTAGGTGACGAAAATACATTTTGTCATGTAAGTGATAGGTTAGGTGACGAAATATATTTTCATCACCTAAGTGCTCAAAACTTAGGTGACGAAAATGCATTTCGTCGCCTAACAACTTACTTTTGTGACGAAAATAAATTCGTCATCTAACACCTTTACTTAGGTGACGAAACACAAAGTTGTGTGTCTTTTTGAACCAACTACAGGGTAGAAGTAAAATTTTAGAAAACTCACCATACTATATGATCAGTGTACTTAAATACAGCTATGAAAAAAAAAATCCACTAGTTTTCGAAAACATTAAGGTCTCGATCCACGCGATCAACATTAAATTAACGCCACTTATTATACAAGAAAACGCTCTTACCTACCCCTATATGACCTAGTTTGATTAATTATTTCACACACAAAACTATTATATCGATGAGATGTAACGACCCATGTAAAAATTTGGGGACGTTCACCTCTCGACGATAGAGCTCCACATAGGGAATCATAGGTGTATATAGGGTTAACCGCTTGTATTGGGGACCAAACCTTACCGGAAATATGTGATTTTTCAACCATATTCATTTTTCACCATACCGATGACATCCTATTTCACAAGATTTTTGAAAATATTGCTTCCTCCCTATAGTTGGTTCACAAATATCTACACTTACATAACCTATTAAACAAGTTATACCACATTAGTAGATACGTTGTGGTTCTGATGGCTAAATTTTACAAAATAAAAATTCAACCGTCCGATATGATCAGTGTACTTAAATACGGCTATGAAAAAAAATCCACCAGTTTTCGAAAACGTTTAGGTCTCGATCCACGCAGTCAACAATAAATTAACGCCACTAATTACACGAAAACGCTCTTACCTACCCCTATATGACCTAGTTTGATTGATTCTTTCACACACAAAACTCTCACATTGATGAGATGTAACCAGTCATGTAAAAATTTGGGTATGTTCACCTCTCGACGATAGGGCTCCACATAAGGAAACATAAGCGTATATAGGGTTGACAGCTTGTATCGGGGACCAAACGTTACCGAAAATATGTGAATTTTCAACCATAATCGTATTTCACCATACCGATGATATCCTATTTCACAAGATTTTTGAAAATATTGCTTCCTCCCTATTTAACAAGATAATATTCTATCAAAATCTTTTCTTACAAATAAATATTTTTGGTTCACTGAGATGACGAAAATTTATGTTTTCATCACCTAACTACTTAATATTTGGGGGGTAAAAAATTCCGCCAATTATTTGGCCAAATTTTTAATCACTTCTGCCATAAAAATTTAGAAAAATTTGAACCAAATTTTTGAAAGGTTCCTTATATATCCTTTGCCTCACTTTTAATTTCTCTATCTTTTTCTTTGAGCTCTCTCTTCTCTCTTTTCCAGACTCTCTTCTCTCTCCCTCCTCTCCTCTGCCCCAGTTTCCACGCATCGAGAGACACTCTAGCTTTCCCTCTGCAGCCGTTTTCCCTCTGCCTTCTTCTTCGCCACCGTCGCCTCCTCCCTCATCGTTGGCAGCTGTTTTCTCTCTGCCTCTTCTTCTTCTTGGCCACCGACGCCTCATGCCTCTCAAATTCAGCCGTTTTCATGGAAGGACTAATTTTCCTCCTCCATCGGACTCTGCGCCCATCTCGCCAGAAGACTCCGCACGCCATCTCGCCAGAGGACTCTGCACCCATCTCGCCAGCGGACTCCGCGCACCATCTCGAAAGAGGACTCCGCGTCCATCTTGCCAGCGGACTCCGTGCGCCTTCTCTCCAGAGGACTCCGCGCCCATCTCGCTTGTGGACTCCGCGCCTTCTCGCCAGCGGACTCCGCGCCCTTCTTGCCAGCGGACTCCGCGCCCTTCTTGCCAGCGGACTCCGCCTCCATCTCGCCAGCGGACTCCGCGTCCATCTCGCCAGCAGACTCCACGCCCATCTCGCTAGCGGAATTCGCGCGCCTTCTCGCCAGCGGACTCCGCGCCCTTCTCGCCAGCGGACTCCGAGCCCATCTCCCCAGCGGACTCCGCGTGCCTTCTCCTAGCGGACTCCGTGCCCTTGTTGCCAGCGAACTCCGCGCCCATCTCGCTATCGGACTCCACGTGCCTTCTCCCCACATGTAAGATATTGGGGTTGTTTGGGGTTGATTGGATCTGGGTTGTAAGAAGTTGGAGACGAAACTATTGTCAGCTAAGTAACTGGGTGACTTTTTCGTGAAAGAATTATCAACAAACTGAATAAATTTTGTCAACTATGTAACTGGGTGACGACCGAATTTTCGTCAGCTAAGTAACATGGGGACGACCAAATTTTCGTCAGCTAAGTAACGTGGTGACGAAATAATTTTCGTCAGCTAAGCTTTTCTGGCCTCATGATGACCCGTACATCATGTACTGGAGATTTAGTAGCTCTATATATTAAGTTTTGTTCAGGCATGTTACTTTGACGTACATATATATAGGTGGATCATTAGTCACCCAGGTACCATTTGTGTAACACTTCGGTATATATGATGAAATTATTTGATTAAAAGGGAATGCATATACGTTATAATTCATGTCATATATATTATTTTGAATTTTATAAACACGAGCGGAGCTGATTCAGTGCACCATGGTGCACTTGAACCACTCATATATGTGCTAACAAACATTAGTTCCGTTTATTAGTCAATCAGATGAAGACTAGTAAAAAAACCTAAAGCTAAAATCTCAATGTTCGTTGGTCTCCAATTCACAGTTTAATAAGAGATTCAAAGCCTTTGATTCAGACCCTCCAAAACCCAATTGGTATTCAAACCCGAACAATCTAAGTTATTCAAACCCTCCAAATGACGACGAGGTAGACTCCGATGGCGACGCCGGCGCACCGGTGTTTATGTTAGCAGGTGAGGAGGAGGAGCGAGTGAACGAAGACGATGACAAGGGTGAGGCGGATTGAGGAGGGGGTGAGACGAAGACTACGTCGTTTTAGGGGCGGCGAAGAGGGATAGGAGGGGAGGTTGGCGGTGGTAGAGTTTAGGAGGTGGCGATGGGTTTTAGACTTTTGGGTGGTGGTGGTAGTGGGTGGGTCAGTTGGTATGAAGAAGGAAGTTCTTGTGTTTCCTGGATAACTCATGGTTTCAGAGATTTGGATTATCAAATTTACTTTAGGTTAATTTGAATAGTGTTTAAGAAAATTATGTTTCTATCTTTCTGTTATGTGTTTTGCCCTAATACACTTAGAATTGCTTAATCTGGTTTCCATATTAGAATAAATTACAGTTGATAGTCTAGATCTTTCGGGAGACTCTATGTAATGCTTATAAATAGGAATTTCTATCAATGAAGGAGTAGACCGTTATTTTCGTTATATTTTCTCCTTCAACATATTATCAGCACTGCGCTCTAACTCAAGCTTGATAACGAAACCTTAAAAAAAAAAAAAAAAAAAAAAAAAAAACCTTGTTTTTTTTCTCACCAACCGCTGCCTGCCATTCCATGCTTTCAGCATGCTCAACCTAGCCTCAAGCAAAGCCGAGCCGAAACCACGCCTGTCACCTGCTAAGCCCCAGCCCGAGCGTGCCCTGACGATGCTTAAGCGCCCCGGCGACCTTCAGCCTCGACGATCTCGCCTGCGCCTCGACGCCTTGTCACTCCGATCAACGCTCTGCCTAGCCCGGCCACCTCAGACGACTCGAGAACCTGCAAAGTGGCCTCTCGTCTCCACCTCGGTCCACGAGCCTCCGATCCGGTGAAACTAGCACAACGACTTCAAAGGCAACCCAGCCCCACGTGGATCGATATCAGCTCCACCGGCGCCCACCCTCACCACCCCGAGCGCCGCTACACGCACGGTCGGCAACCCTGCAGCCACCGCACACCAACCTAGCCTAGCTCCGTTCCAGATCTGCTCGACCCGGATCGTATTCACCCGATCCAAAATGTATAGAATGTACGAGGGGAAAAACGGTAAAACTTATACAACATAAGGCTTGTTCCAAAATGTATAGAATTTGTCGGGGTTCTATAATGGCTTTGTAACCGGTCATTTCTCATGAGATCCTATCAACTGTCAGAGGAATACGGGCATTGCAGGATACGCAATCTGTACTAAAAAGGACAACAATAAACAATTACCTATGCACATTATGGAAACTCTGTATCTCAGTCACTATCTCTCTCTCTCTCTCTCTCTCTCTCTCTCTCTCTCTCTCTCTCTCTCTCTCTCTCTCTAAACCTCTAATCCACACACACACACAAATACAGACACCTCTACAGCATATCGGGTGCCCCTTAAAATAGTCTAGAGTAGAAAGAGTTCCCCTTTGCGCCTTAATCCAATCATATACAATCTAAATTTGATTCTGGGCACCAGGAACACAAACTGACCAGTAACACCAACCAGCCAGACTGCTAAACTAACTGTTCAAAGGTAAGAACACTAGTACTCATGAACATCAGATTATGAAATCCCAAGACAAAAACTATCAATAAGACATAAGGTGCACCAAAATCTCCACCACACCAAGTAAACCATCCTAGTTTGCTACTAAAGAACACATGCAAAATACCCAATTCCACACATGCAAGAATGTGATGCGGCAAAATTCAAAATTGGAAAGGATATATGATAATAGTACCTTCAGGAATAAGGACTTGCTGTTTGCTTTAATGGGGTGCTTTCTTCCACAGCTGAGAACATAAATAACACTCAATCAGTCAAAATCTTCAGAACCCATTAACAGATATGGAGAAAAAGATGAAAAATCGTTACTTTATGGAAAGTTCTGCAATTTTGGACTAATCAACACCAAGGGGGTGGTCTGAAATTGAAACAGAGGCAAACAAGGGAATTTGGGAATTGGGTTTCTTTTTCTGCTGTGGTGTTTAGAATTTGAGAGTAGAGAGGTGTCATAGCCGAATTGAACGACGAGTCGTTTGGCGCTTTTGTACTACTGGATTTTTTTTTTTGGTCAAGAACTACTGGATTTTCAGGCCATACCTTTGCTTTCGTTATTTCATTTTTATTTTTATTTTTTAAGAAGAGATAATTAAAACCAAGAGGAATTTACAACGAGAACATCTAGGAACTCCATATCCAGCTGATCTAAGGGCATCTTCAACAAGGGTTGTCATACCTATACATATACTCAAAACTCATAAAAATTCATCTCCAACAATCACCCAGACTCATTAATAGGTTCCTCCCTAGATCCTTAATTAAGTAGGTTCCTCTAGAGACTGGAGCGGTAATGATATCGAAGTTGAGTTGATCTCAAAGTCTTTGAATGTGCTTTCAGAATGAATGTGAGGATCAACCTTCATTGTCCAATTGGGTTCATTCTCAGATCGCACAGATCACACCTATCCTATGCAAAGCAACTCTTTCTAGAGACTGACCAAAAGTACGGTTGGCTCCCGAAATTAAAATGTCCCGAATGAACTAAAACAATTGATAACACTCATAAAATGAAAATAATGAACCAAAACAATTGATAACACACAATAACAATGCATAAAATCTGAATAAAATTCCAAATAAGTGTGGCATTTACACCACTCACAGTAAAAATCTTACTTGCAATAGCATTTCCTGTGGAAGTATTGGTCAAGTATTTAACAGAAATTGAATTTAACAGAAAGTAGGATTTAACAGAAATTGCAATCCTACTTTCTGTTAAGTGCAATCCTACTTTCTGTTAAATTCAATTTCTTGTGGAAGTATTGGTCAAGTATTGATCTTTGTGCAGTGTTTCAGTATACCCTGCTGATCTTTGTGCTGGTCTTCCAGTGCAATCCTACTCATTATACCTCTTATTACTCATTACACCTCTTATTCACTCATTATTCACTCATTATACCTCTAATTCTTATTCACTCATTGTGAGTAAAACATCACAAACCTGGGTGGTAAAACTTAAGGTTTTTGGTTGTCTTTGTTTCGCATCAACATACCCATGCAAACCTACCAAATTTGATCCCCAGGCTACCAAATGTATGTTTCTTGGGTATCCACATGGCCAAAAGGGTTATAAAATTTTTGATCTCAAAACTGAGCAAATCTTTGTTTCTAGAGATGTGATCTTTTATGAAGATACATTCCCATATTCGTCTTCTCGTCACTCTCGGGTTTCAACCAACCCTTCTCTTTTGTCACTTGGGGTTTTCGATGAAGATGCCAACACTAGGGCTTCAGGTGATACTCTTGTGTCTCGGGTTTCAAACCCCTTTCCCTCATCTGACCTATCTACCGTGCCTCAAAATCCTTTTTTATCTCTTTCACCATCTACACTGCCTTCTTCGGACACTTCTCCTACTCCACCACAACTTCCTTCCACTGTAGAAACTCGTCGTTCTACTCATTCCACTCATACTCCTGGTTACTTGCATGACTTTCATGTTGAGGTAACTCTGCCTTCTCGCTCTCCCCAATCAGACTCGACGAGCACAAGTATTCCCCATTCCTTATCTGCTGCTTTATCTTATGATCGCTTATCTCCTTCTCATCGAGTCTTTAGTGCACAGTTGTCACTTGTTAAAGAGCCGCACAATTTTTTTGAAGCAGCCAAGCCCAAGGTATGGTGTGATGCCATGTTCCAGGAACTTAAAGCTTTACAGGACAATAAAACGTGGATTCTAGTTCCTTTGCCTCCCCACAAACGTCTGATAGGATGCAAATGGGTATACAAGATAAAGCTCAATCCTAATGGAACAATTGAGAGGTACAAAGCACGGCTTGTGGTTGAGGGGTATAGTCAAGTTGAAGGAGTTGATTACCGGGAAACTTTTGCACCAGTTGCTAAACTTACTACCATTTGAGTCTTGCTTGGATTAGCTGCTCTTCATGGTTGGCATCTCCACCAATTAGATGTCAACAATGCTTTTCTTCATGGAGATCTTACTGAAGATGTCTACATGCAGTTGCCACCTGGATTTGGCCAAAAGGGGGAGAATGTTGTCTGTAAGCTGCATAAAAGTTTGTATGGTTTGAAGCAGGCATCTCGGCAATGGTTTATTAAACTCTCACTGGCTCTCAAATCTGCGAGTTTTCATCAATCATGGAGTGATTACTCATTGTTCGTCCGACATCAAGATGGCAAGTTCACAGTGTTATTAGTTATGTGGACGATGTTATTCTTGCAGGAAACAGTCTAGACGACATCAAAAGTACAAAGAAGTTTCTCTCAAACAAGTTCAAATTAAAAGATCTAGGAAAGCTCAAATACTTCCTAGGAATTGAAGTGGCTAGGTCTCAGCATGGCATCGCTTTGTGCCAAAGAAAGTATGCACTTGAGATACTTGAAGACACAGGTTTCTTGGCATCTAATCCTTCTCGTTTTCCAGTTGATCATAATCTTGTTTTGACACAATCATAGGGTAGTTTATTGGCAGATCCTTCACAATATAGGAGACTTGTTGGACATATGATCTACTTGACAATCACACGACCGGACTTGGCATATGTTGTTCACATTTTGAATCAGTTCATGGACAAACCTCAGCAACCACACTTGGATGCTGCACACCAAGTTCTTCGGTACATTAAAGGAACACTAGGTCAAGGGATCCTATTGCCTTCAACTGGAAAGCTTGAACTTACAAGCTTTTGTGATGCTGACTGGGCTAGATGTAAGGACACAAGGAGATCAATCACAGGTTATTGTGTAATGTTTGGGAGAGCACCAGTTTCATAGAGAGCAAAGAAACAAACTACAGTTTCACGATCTAGTGCAGAAGCAGAGTACAGATCGATGGCTACCACAGTTTGTAAAATTACATGGTTGAGAAATACTTTGCGAGACTAGAATGCGAAGCAGTCTCGGCCAACAAAGCTGTTTTGTGACAATCAAGCAGCCCTTAATGTTGCATCTAATATTTTATGAACGTACTAAGCATATAGAGATAGATTGCCACGTTGTACGCGAAAAGATGCAGTAAGGAATCATCCAGACTGCTCACATAAGAATGAAGGAACAACCAGCGGATTTGTTTACCAAACCGATAAGTTTAGCACAGTTTCAGACACTACTTGGCAAGTTGAATGTGATCAATATACATTCCAACTTGAGGGGGAGTATTGAAGATAATGATCAAGCAAAGAAGAAGAGGATCCGACTTATTGATGAGGAAGAGTAACAGAATGCAGCTTCCTTATTCTAGCTAGGAAATCTCGGTGTAGTCTTCTAAGTTAGGGATTACTATAAATGTGTTATGTAGATTTGATGTTGTATATATACCCTGTAAAAAGACCTTGATGAATAAGTGACACATCCCGGTTCTTAAGTTATTTTACGGTTATTTACCGTTGGTATTACTTCGGATTTTTACCATGATGAGTAACTATTTACCCTTAAGGACCATAGGGTTGACTTTTTGTAGGAAAATTATTATGAGAAAACTTTCTTCATGAAAGTTGTAGAGGATGTGGTTACGAGGTCGTAGACATACTACGCGTTAAAATCGGAGTTCGCATGATAAAGTTATGAATTTATTGGTAAAGTTTGGAGTTAGTAAAAATGGGTAATTTTGAAGTGGGCTTATTGTTGTTTTGGGTATAACTATTGGACTGGGTGGGGAACAGCCCCAGCCCAAATCCCTTCTCTTTCTTTTCTTTCTTTTTCTTCTTCCTTTCCCCGAGCTCCTTGAGCTCTCTCTCTCTCTCTCTCTCTCTCTCTCTCTCTCTCTCGGTTGAAACTGCAGCCGCCAGCCGCCGCCGTCCCGCCAGTGACGGACCACCGTTCCGGCCCAGGAAGGACCCCCCGTCGCCTCCTCTCTCTCCCCGGCCAACCATCCGAGCCGGTAGAGCCGCCGGAGAGGAGAAAAGCCGCCGGAAGCCGCCAGAAGTCATTTCGCCGGAGCTCCGCCCTCCGGCCACCATAGGCCATGATTTTTGGCTCAACTTGTAGCCCACATCAAGGTGAGTATTCCCTCAAAAGGAATCGGTCTATTTCGATCTAGTTGTGGTGTTTTGTATAATTGGAAGTTTTAGGGATTTTAGGATGTTTTAGTTCGATTGCTCTAGTTATCCTCGAAATTGGACTAAGTGCTAGTTGTGAAAGTTGTTGGGTATGATGAGAAGATTATTCTGTCAAAATTTGAGAAGCATTGGAGGTCGCCCGAAAAAGGCTGCCGGCCGCCACCGGCGCCGCCGCCGGGAAAATATTTTTTGTAGAGATTTTGATGAGGAGTAGTATGGAATGAGTTTTATAATTTTTGGAGGAGTTTTGATAAGGTTTAAGAGTTTTCGATGGTGAAGGAATTTGACGGTATTTAATTAGGAGTGCCGATTTTTGGGTTAGCCGGTTTTAAAATGTGTTTAAGGTTAATTTTTAGTTATAGGTGATGTTGGTGAATCGTGAGTTATAATAGATTAAGGATGGAGAAAATGGGCAAAGAAGAGGATTGATTTTGGACCCTTAATTTTATGGAATTATTTATTGAAGTTTTATTGTTGAATGAGAATTAAGGTTAATTATTGTTCAGGACGTGAGAAGGATCATTGGAGGAAGCCTCGGGTCGTCGGCAAGCATAGCCGAGCACTGTGAGTGGACATTTTGTTTTTAAATGAATATACATGCATGGTTTCTCTTGGAAATTATCGTTCTATTTTCTGAGCTTTAATATGGTTTTGGCTTATGAATTGGTGTCAGCATTTATTTGAGTTTTGATATTCTTTATAATTTCCGGGTTTGAGATTACTCTCAGATTTGCATATTGTCGGGTTTTCGGAAGATGATAATTATTTGAGTTATTTATTTCATTGTGCATTTTAATGTGTGGGACACGTTGTTGAATTTAATTAATTTCTTTGATCTTTGAATTCTTTGAGTATGGTTGGGAATCATACTTATGTTTTAGTTATGAGTTTCAGGGAAACTCATATGGATTTATGTTTCTTTAATTATGCCTTACTTGTTGGATCGTTATTATTCATGTTAGCATATGGTTCCGCCTATCGAGGTGATGTGGCTTCCACCTTTTGAGTGAGGTTACTCAACCCCTTTCCGCCTTCGGGTGATGTGATGTAGTCGACAACATCACTCAAGCCCTACACCCTCTCTGTTATCATAACGTGAAAGTGTAGGGAGTATGGGAGTATGGGAGTATTAGTGGTGTTGGCTCTTCTTTGACCAAGTTGACAAAGAAGGATGCCAAGTTTGTGTGGACCGAAGAGTGTGAAAAAGCTTTTGAGGAGCTGAAGACTAGGTTGACTACCGCCCCAGTGTTGGTCATTCCTATTAGTGGTGTTGGCTATGTTGTTTATAGCGATGCATCTCATCGGGGTTTGGGTTGTGTGTTGATGCAGCTTGGCGGTGTTGTGGCTTATGGCTCTAGACAGTTGAAAATTCATGAGAAGAATTACCCCACTCATGACCTAGAGTTAGCCGCGGTAGTTTTTGCCTTGAAGATTTGGAGGCATTACTTGTATGGGTAGAAGTTCGAACTCTTTTCTGATCATAAGAGTTTGAAGTATTTATTCTCTCAGAAAGATTTGAACATGAGGCAAAGGAGGTGGATGGAGCTCCTTAAGGACTATGACTTCACTTTGGAGTATCACCCTGGGAAAGCCAATGTAGTGGCGGATGCATTGAGCAGGAAGCCTAGGGGTATAGTCGCCTCTATGATGGTGCAGGAGTGGCTCATGTTGGAGACTGCTTCTGAGTTTGGCATTCTACCATCAGGCAAGGAGCAGGGGATCTTCCTTGGAAGCGCTTCTGTGCAGCCCACCTTGATTTCCAGGATCATCCAGGGCCAGGCACATGACGAGTTCTCACGTGCTAAGGTGGCGGAGTTAGTGGTGGACTTGTTGGATTATTGTCCTACCGTGTGGTCGGTTGGATCAGATGGTGGTTTGAGGTATAGATTGAGATTGTGTGTTCCCGATAGTAATGACCTCAAAGGGGAGATCCTTTGGGAGGCACATCGATCTCGTTATACGGTGCACCCAGGGAGCACCAAGATGTATAAAGATTTGCGTAGGCAGTTTTGGTGGAGTGGGATGAAGAAAGATGTAGCAGAGTATGTGTCCAAGTGCCTCACTTGTCAGCAGGTGAAGGCGGAGCATCAGAGGCCAGGAGGTATGTTGCAGCCATTATCTATTCCTACTTGGAAATGGGAGCAGATTTCCATGGACTTTGTGACTGGACTGCCTAAGTCCAAGATGGGACATGATGCTATATGGGTGATTGTGGACCGTTTGACGAAGTCAGCGCATTTCCTTCCCGTGTCGTTGTCGTACACGGTAAACGCCTTATGCAAGTTGTATGTGAAGGAGATAGTGAGACTTCATGGAGTGCCTACTTCGATTGTTTCAGATCGAGACCCCCGATTCACTTCAAAGTTTTGGGGTGGCTTTCAGAAAGCCATGGGTACTACCTTAGACATGAGTACAGCATTTCACCCTCAGACTGATGGGCAGACCGAGCGGGTGAATCAGGTGTTAGAAGATATGCTGAGGGCTTGTGTCATGGACTTCAAGGGAAGTTGGGAGGATCACCTCCAATTAATTGAGTTTGCCTACAATAATAGCTATCACTCTAGTATCGGCATGGCACCTTATGAGGCACTCTATGGGAGGCCGTGTAGATCACCTATTTGTTGGGCGGAGGTGGGTGATAGTGAGCTGTTGGGTCCTGATATTGTCCAAGAGACGACTGAGAAGGTCTCTATTATCCGAGATAGGATCCGAACGGCGCAAAGCAGGCAAAAGAGCTATGCCGACTTGAAGAGGAGGCAAGTAGAGTTTGATGTTGAGGATCATGTGTTCTTGAAAGTCTCACCTACTAAAGGGGTGGTGAGATTTGGCAAGAAGGGGAAGTTGGCTCCTAGGTATGTGGGGCCTTTTGAGATTTTAGAGAAAGTAGGAGATTTGGCTTATCGGCTTGCCTTACCTCCTACCATGTCCGGGGTGCACAATGTGTTTCATGTGTCCTTACTGAGGAAGTATGTTCCGGATGCATCTCATGTAATTGATTTTAGTTCTATCAAGGTGAATGCGGATGCAACCTTTGTTGTTGAACCGGTTCGAATCTTGGATAGATCAACCAAGAGGCTTCGAAGGAAGGAGGTCGATTTGGTTAAGGTGTGTTGGAGTCACCATGATGAGGGTGATGCATCTTGGGAGTTAGAGTCGGATATGAGGGCTAAGTACCCCAAGTTGTTTTTGGATTAGTATCTTTGAATTTCGGGGCGAAATTCCTTTAAGGGAGGTAGATTGTAATACCCTAGATTTTTATATCATTTTTCCTTGTATTATTCCTTTATTTAATGAAGGATTATTATGAAAATTCTTGGGTTTATGCGAAGTTGAAGTTTCGAGAGTTCATTTAAGTTGCCTTGTTTTTTAATAGACCAAAAGTTGACTTTATTTTCCGTAAGTTATCTTCGAAAACTTCCTTCGTGAAAGTTGTAGAGCTTGTCGATACGAGTTCGTAGACATGCGGCATGTCTAAAACGGATGTCGTATGAGAAAAATTTGATCAGAGGAAGTTAAGTTCCGGGTGTGGAAAGTGTTTAAGTAGGAAAAAAAATGTGTGTGGGTTATTTGGGAAACCCTAACACTAATCAGCTAATCAACTCTCTCTTCTCTCACTTTTCCCACTCACTTCACTCTCTTTCCTCTCTGCTCTCTTTTCTCTCTCCCGAAACTCACCGCACGCCAAACTTCCGCCGGAGCTAGCTTTGCCGTCCGACCGCCATTTGGACCGCCGCCGGTCCCGTTCGACTCCCACAAGTGCCCTCTTCAAGGCTGGGCAGCTGCTGCTCGGAGTAGGACGCCGGAAACGACGTTTTGGCCGGCAAAAAGGGGCTGTTGTGCCACCGGTCGGAACCGCCGTGTACGGCGGCGACGGGGTACTTTCTTTGGTGAGTTTTGATCCTCTCCTTCCCCTGGTAGTGTATAGGCTTGGATTGAAGCAAGTTTTTAAGGTTTTAAGGCCGGTTTTTGCAGATTTGGCTTCGAAAATTCTGGTCACTGTTCGGGCGGTTTTCCGGCCAGTTCCGGCCATTTTTGGTCGAAGTCTCAGGTATGAAAGTTGCTCCCCTTGCTTCAAGCTTCAACTTTGCTGTTGGGAGTTTTCCCAAATTCGGAAGTATGGGGTGGCGCGTGAGGCCCACTCGCCGCCGCCTGTGGCGGCGCGTGGCGGCGCGTCCGGTTGAGTTGCAGCCCTAGTTTTCTGTGTTAGGTAGTCCTTACTGCTGTGAGCCTGTTGAGTGGTAGTTTGGTTAGTTTTTAAGAAGTGTTGGCATGTTAGAACGTTAAATGTGATTTTAGGTTTGATGGAGGTTTGAGTTAGGAATGGAGGATTAGAGGCAGCCTTTGTGGGTCTCTAAGTTCGACAACTTTGGAAAGTTGTCATCTCTTGATTTAAGAGATTAGTTGAGGGTTTTGTGTTAGCCTTTAGTATTTTTAGTTACTAAGGTTTTAATTGTGTGTTTTTAGGTGGATTGTGAAGTTGTGTTTCGCTTGCTTATTTTTTGTTGTGGAAATTGCAGCTGGATATCTAGGTGAGTAAATCTCACCAAGGTTCATTTTTGAACCTAAGAATTTTATGGTTATATAATGATAATGATGATGATGTTGGTTTTATTTTTATGCTTTTAAATTGTTTTAAAATTATATGAGCTTGATCGCCAACGGCTCATAGGTAAGATAAAAACAAGTTTTCTCTATATTATGATGTTGAAAATAATGATGTGATTTATATTATGTTGTTGAGAATAATAATTGTGATCTTGTGTTGTTGTGGATAATGTTGTGAAAATCTTTATGATTGTTGGATAAATAGTCAAACCGGGTACCAAGCCCTTTTTGGGTGATTGGTTGCGGTTAATATGCTATTTATCATTTTTTTGTGGTGATATTAGACAGTCAAACCGGGATCCCAAGCCTTTGGCCGGGTGATTGGGTACGGTAGGAATAGAGCTCTAGTCCGTCTGTCAGTGTAGGTCATGGGAGATACTGTATAGTATCTGGGACCCATGGGTACACATAGTGTTGTTGTAGGTCATGAGAGGTATTTTATTAAATATCTGGGACTCATGGATACTTCTTTTGGGAAATGTGTTTGATGTGTGGTTTTGAAATTTCTGATCCAATCTCTCTTATGAATATTGGATGTGATAAATGTTGTGATGTTTTTGAGTTTACTCATATGAGCTTTTTAGCTTACCGGGTTTGTTGTTTACAACCCGGTGCACCATATTTTGGTGTAGGGGTTAGACCTGCAGGTGAGGATCAGCAGGGTTGAGATGGAGGCGTAGTGGCAGGGTTTTTTGTTGGGTTTGGGGTGTGTTTGTATATTCTTTTATATTCATGGGGATATGAATTGTTAAACTCTTGTGAGCGTTTCCTCTCTTGTTCTCAAATTATGTAAAACAAGGAAATGTAATATCTAACTCAATTTGGGGTTGTGTGTAAATTTACTTTACGCATTGAGTTTATTTTCCTTGTTTGTTTTGTTGAAACAGGTTTTGGGATGTTAATATTTTAGGATATATCATGCCAAAATTTTTGAAATTATTTTTCAAAAAAAATAGGGGCGTGACACAGGGTGGGTCCTGTCAATAAGATTCATTCTTCACAAACTCTAAGCTTTTATAACTTCCAGTATTGTTTTTAGTTTTGGAAGTTGTTGAGAAGGTTTTGTGATTTTAAGTTTTTGAGTTATATCAAGCCTAAATTTTTGAAAATTTATCCCATGAAAATTGGGGTGTGACAGTAGCTAAGCAAGCAAGATACTTTCCATTAAAACGAAGGTTGCAAAGGTTGTTTATGTCCTCTAAAACAGCTACCCTTATGAGATGGTATGCTGAGAAACGAACATATGATGGTGTGTTTAGGCATCTGGCAAATTCTCTTGCGTGGAAGGATTTCGACAGCAAACACTCAAGTTTCTCTGTTAATATTCGGAATGTAAGGCTTGGCTTGGCCTCAAATGGATTTAATCCATTTAGAACTATGACTATACCTCATAGTACTTGGCCCATCATACTAGTTCCATACAACTTGCCGCCAACGTTGTTGATGAAGCAGCCTTATATCTATTTGTCTGTGCTTATTGATGGACCACATGGTCCTGATGATAAGATTGATGTGTACTTGCAACCGCTAATAGAAGAATTGAAGGAACTGTGGGAAGAGGGAGTTCTAACATTTGACACTTCAAACAATCAAATGTTTCAATTGTATGATGGATTACTGTGGACTATCAATGACTTCCCTACCTATGCCAATTTATCGGGATGGAGTACAAAAGGTGAATATGCATGCCCAAATTGCAACTAGTGAAACTGATTCAGTATGGTTGGATAATGGTCACAAGTGGGGGTTTGGGAGCAGTAGGAGATTTTCACCTGAAGATCACAAGTACCGGAGAGATGCCAAGTCCTTCAATGGCTTACGAGAATACAGACAAGCTCCTCCAACACTATATGGAGTAGATCTTCTCACACAGATTCAATCCAATGGTGTAATTATACAATACAAAACGGAAGATATGCTAACAAGGTAAGAGATGGGACCAAAAAGACCAGAGAAAGATCCTTTGAAGAAAAAAAAAGCACAACTGGAAGAAAAAGAGTATTTTTTATGAGCTTCTAAACTGGCAGCATAACCTCATTCGTCACAACCTTGATGTGATTCATGTAGAGAAAAATATGTGTGATAATGTTCTTGGTACCATAATGGGAGCTGCTGGAAAAACAAAGGATAATTTGAGATCTCAACGCGACCTTGAGTCTATGGGAATTAGAAAGCAGTACCATGTGAAGGACAGGGAAGATGGTACTAAATACTTTGAGCCTGCTAATTTTGAAATGAAAAATAATGGGAAAGATAAGTTCCTCTTAGCCTTATCTCAATCAAGAATGCTGGATGGTTCTACTTCTAATATTGCAAGGCGGGTACGTTTGAAGGGTCGTACGATTGGAGGTCTTAAAAGCCATGATAATCATACCCTTCTACAACAATTAATTCCCTTATGTATATGAAGTTCCTTACTGAAGAATGTGGCTGAAGGGTTGATCGATCTCGGCAAATTTTTCAAAGTGTTGTGGTCCAAACTAATTGTGTAGTAGATTTGGAGGAGGCACGTTCTCGCATTATTGTCACATTTTGTGATATGGAGAAGATATTTCCACCATCATTTTTTGATGTAATGGAGCACTTGCCTATACATCTAGCTGAAGAAGCATTAATTGTTGGTGCCGTGCAATTTCGGTGGATGTACCCCATTGAAAGGTACTTGCTCACATTGAAGCTATACGTATGACAAAAGGGCACATCCTGAAGCATCAATAGCTAATGGGTATTTGATGGAAGAATGCATGAACTTCTGCTCCTAATACCTTAAAGATATGGGTTGCAAGTCAAACAGACTGTTAAGAAGGAACAATGTGAGGATAACTCCAAGACAGGGAAGACTTTTTTGCTCACAGATGTTACTCGTACACAAATTCATAGATGGGTCTTGTTTCATACCGATGCAGTCACACCATATCTCAAGTAAGTAATGCATCCAATTCATTTTTTCTCATAGATTTGAACCATCTAATACCTTGATTTGTTGATATGCTACAACATATGTCTCAAAGTTTCTCATTTTATTACTATGCATGGAGCATATGTCTACCATTAAAAATCAATATCCTAATGCCAATGATGTTGACGTTGCATGTATTCATTTTGATGAGTTTGCAGACTAGTTTAAGGCACATGTGAGTTGTCTGCAAAATATGGGTGATGTGTCCTTACCGGAAGAAATTGTGGCTTTGTCAAATCCTCCTAGTCTTTCAGTAGCTACGCTAAAATCATATACATCCAAAGGCCATTTTTGCCGAGTGAAAAGTGTTGACAACAAGCGAACTAGGCAAAACAGTGGTGTGTCTTTACAAGGAGATACTTTACCATATTATGGGAAATTGAAAAAGATCATCAAAATTAGCTACTCTATTGATATCAAGTATGTGTTGTTTAAGTGTGAGTGGGAACATCCTTCAGCAGGAGTGAAAAAAGATCATTTTAACTTCACTTTAGTTAACTTCAAAAGATTGTTATACCAGTATGACCGGGTTAGGGATGAACCATTCATCTTAGCATCTCAAGCACATCAGGTGTGGTATATCTCAGATCCTTTAGGAGAAGGTTGGCTAAATGTCAGCGAAGTGGAGTCTAAGGACTTCTCTCATGTGAAATTTGACACGAGTGATGAAATGGAGTCAGTGGTATAGATGTCTGAAATTGTGTTGAGCTGTTGCTTTTAAGTTGTATGAAATATCTCAATCTACTGTGCAATTAGGTTTGTTATTAAAACTGCTAGTATATTTGTGGTTGTTATCATAACTTGTTGGTATTATTTATTAGTAAATTATTTGTCGTTGATTAAGTGTTTATTCTTATAGGTGACCATGTTTGGGAAGAAAAGGAAGGTTGGTAGACCACGCCACATGTCTGAATTCTTGAGTCCTAGCGGTTCTACATCAAACACAATGGTTCCTCATCATCACAGCCATCCTACACGTCTCTTCGTCCACCTTTGATACCGCCAACCCCACTGCCTTCTCCTCCCCAACCTAATCCTCCCTCTACATTACCTCTTCCAGCCCCAGGTATGCCATGTTCCACTTTTTCTTTTAATATTTGCAGCCTCATTATAATTATCAAATCTAATATTTACAACTCTTCAAATTAGATGCCCAGCCATAACCTACTAACAATATTGTCAGTAGAGGTCATAATAAGGGCATTCTAGAGTAAGATACTGGAGAGAAGGTCAACATTATATTTGATTCTAAATTCCAACCTGTTGGAGAAAGAGCTAGACAATTGAAGTCACAATTGGGCAAGATTGTGCGTGATGGTAGGAGGATTCCATTGACAATTATGGACTGGAAATCTGTTGATGATAAAGGCAAAGAGGGAATTTGGAATGAGGTTAAGGTAAACATTTCCTAAATTTTAAACTTCAATGATTTGTTGCACAAAATAACCTTTACTATCATATTTAGAGAACTGTAGTAGAATCAAAACTTGTGTTGTTGTTTATAAACTTGTATTGTCTTCTGGTCTCCAAAGAGATATTTTCTGGTACAATTTTGATTCAGCTAACAGTGTCTTACATGATCTGCATTTTCACTTTAGATATATTGGGATTTTTCTGTGTCCAAAGATATTGACTGTTTTCAATATACATCTGAGATTACATGACCATGGTAATACATTTAGAAATTTAGATATCAGAATTTATGCCACAAAGGTGTTATCTGGTATGAACTTCATGGGACTTCAAGATATGTTTCAATAAGTAAACTTATATGTTTAACTATATGGATTGGAATGTACACTGCATTTTACACACATATAATATACATATATATGATTTTTGAAACTCATTTGCATTTGATTTTAATCATGTTAGGAGTTGAAGTGATCACTCTGAGACAGATCCATGTCCTCACTAGGTTGAATTTTCAGAAGTGGAGTAACCAGATGAAATTCTGCATGATCTCGAACCAGTATATGGATCTTTGCTTCTTTTGAGCTTTAATGATAACATGTTGAACTTTCATAATAAGTGACATAGAACTGAATATGATGATCTGCTTGTTTTTGGCTTAGATTGCTATATTTCAGTAAGTCATTTTAAATGACTAGTACTAGCATACCACTTTTAATAGAAATTGGGCAGAATGATTTGCAATGTATGATTACGTGTTATTAATTGTCAATCTTGGATGAGCATTTTGTGCTTATATTGCGTTTGTATACATATAAACTTGTCCACACTTATTTACACGAGTATCTGTTCTTTGAAAGTGTGCTTTTAATTAACCAGATTGCAGATTAATGTTTGATAAGAATAAGGTCATTAAAATAGGATCATATCTTTTAATTGTATGTTTTTTCAGCTTTGGTTATTATAAGTTAATATTAAAATGGTTACTGTATTTATTAAAAATAATTCTATATTGTTCACTGTTTTTTGTAGACAAATTTGGTTGATGTTCAAGAAGGATACAAACTTATGTGTCTCAAAAGTTGCAATTATCTTTGGAAGGATCATAAAAGCAAAACCAAATCTAACTACTTTGTACCAAACAAAAGCAATCCAAAGCTGAGTTCTATGGTTCCTCCAAATATTATAGCAGATCAATGGACTGTGCTTGTTGCCTATTGGAACACTGAGGATGCAAAGGTAGAAGTGTTATGTCATTTCCATTATATTTTGCCAAATAGGTTGACTCTAGCGTTTAATTTTCAAACTGATTTTGTAGGCAATAGAGACCCATAATTCAATCAATCGAGAGACACGTGGACCATCTCGTAATACTGGTAGAAAGAATTTTGCTCAATTAAGATATGAGGTAGTGTTGAAAAAACTTGTACTTGACAGATGAGGTTTATAGTAAGATATGTTATTAGTATATGGAGTTATTTACTGTTTGTACATGGCAGATGGAACAAAGTGGAGAAGAATCTGATAAATTTAGTGTGTGGAAAAAAGCACGCAAAGAATCCAATCCAGAAGTTGCCCAAGTCATTGTAAGTTTCAGCAACCTTGTTATGTTATTCACAATTGTGGTTGTTCTTTTTTTGGTCTTTCCCTGGCTAAGTAATTTATAAATTCATGTAGAACGAATACAACAGGAAACTGTCACTGGTGAGACCGGTGGAAGACCAAAAGCACACAGCTGTAAAAGACCGTGTTTTTCATGATGTTATTGGAGAGGATGGTCATGGTTATTGTCGTACTTCTGGTTCTACTATGTCTCGCAATTTGGTATATCCACAAGAACCTTTGGAAACTGCTGATAACAATGACCTTATTGCCAAAATCACTGAAGAGGTAACAGAGAAACTGAAAGTCTTTCGATAAGAAATTGGAGGATGCTATTAAAATGCTTCAAGCTCAGATTGCCAATAATATAGATTGCACAATTGCACATGGGGGAAGAAACAATTGCACATGGACTGGTTAGTAATTTTTTAGATACACCGCCTTGTTATTCTTTCAAATTTTGAAATACTTTTACTTGATGCACACCTAAAATTATGTTTTGAGACACTTTGATGTTCTAAGTAATGGAAATTTTTTTTTGTTAGAATGAATATTTTTGAAGTATGGTTTAGTATGAATTAGGGTGAAGGTGCTTGATTTACTTGAATCTAGCTATGGTTTTAAGCATTAGGGTCAATGCTTGAGCATGCAGACACTTCGATGTTCTAAGTAATGGAAATTGCCCATTTTTTTTATTATGAATATTTTTGAAGTATGTTTAGTATGAATTAGGGTGAAGGTGCTTGATTTACTTGAATCTAGATATGATTTTAAGCATTAGGGTCAATGATTGAGCATGCAGACACTTTGATGTTCTAAGTAATGGAAATTGCCCATTTTTTTTATTATGAATATTTTTGAAGTATGGTTTAGTATGAATTAGGGTGAAGATGCTTGATTTACTTGAATCTAGATATGGTTTTAAGCGTTAGGGTCAATGTTTGAGCATGCAATAGGTTTTTATTTTCATCTTTCACTTCAAATCCGACAACTAATTGTAAAAAATGGTCTCATTTTTGCAATAGGTACCATCTGATGCAACAAGTGACCATGAAGCTAGGAGGGAGTCCATAGGAGAGGGAGATCCTGAGGCCACTGCCCATTTTGATTCAACTTCTGATGATGTCACTGGTCACCATGATCCTCCTGCATGATTTAGGTTTATGTCATATTGTTGTGTTTTAGAATGTGTTAGAACAAGATTATGTTGGAATATTGTTGTCCCTTTATGAAGCTCTTTTTATTGTTGTAGCACTTTGTTGGTATGGTTTAGGTTCCATCATGTGGAATAATGTTTATGTTGGATAATTTGGTTATGAAATGAATGTTGGTCATTGTGTTGATTTTGTTGGAATGAATGCTAGTTGATGGTGGTGTTAGTACCTTATTGATTATGGTTGTTGCTATTGTGGATTGAATGAGATTTGAATTTGCAGGTTTCTGGAAAAAATGAGATTTAAAACAGTTGTGGTAACAATTTCTGCAGTTGGCGACGGCAGAGTCCCGTCGCCAACGTTTTGGCATTTTCTGCAGTTGGCGACGGCAAAGTACCGTTCAAATGGTTTTGGTGGGAAAATTCAAACATTTCAGTTCAGATTTGAAATTTTTTAAATATCACAGCGACGGATTGCCGTCGCCAATAGAGATATTTGCGACGGCAAGTTCAGTAGCCAATTTTCGTCGCTAATTAAGCGACAGTCTTTGCAGTCGCTATTTGCCGTCGCAAACATGGTTGTGACGGCTCACTGCCATCGCCAAAAGCAACAACCACACCCTCAACGACGACGGGAAAAATGCCGTCACCGTTCGTCTTTTGCGACGGCAGAATGACTTTTGACAATGGCATTTTGTCGTGGCTAATTGAATTAATTTTTGTAGTGTTTAATTACACAATTAACCCAAACCATAAGTAAATAATCTCATTTACTTCCAGTACTAACCCGAACTATGCAGACTGGGCATTTTTAAAATGAAAGGTCTAGGGAAAAAACATTCGCAAATGTTAGAGTGAGTAGACAAAAATAAATAAATAAACAATTTTCAACATTTATGCTTTCCCATTATTTTATTACAAAGAAAACGAATGCATACCTCAAACTATAAATTTCTTATCTCATAAATATGGAGCCTCTTCAGCTCAAAACTATATATCAAAATATGTATGTATTTACACTCACTCAGACTCCCTATATAAATTAATAATAATCTATATAGGGCTACTACGCTCGCGTCCAAAGCTCACGTCACACCTTAATGCGGTGATACACTACGCCATTAAGGTGGACAGACGGGTGTATAAATATTTGTCTATACCACCTATATGAATTAAACACTCATATAGGGCTACTACGTTTACGTCCAACGCTCACGTCACACCATAATGCAGTTATATACTATGTCATTAAGGTGGACAGACACATATGACTAGCTAGCATTTATATACATACTCTCCTCAAAAATATATTATAATTTACCAAAAATCCCATTTTTGGTAACTCACCACAATGAATAAAATTGTCAAATAAAAATGACGTCAAATGCTCTAATAAAATAACCAATTGCATGCACATTATTTAAACCAAAAGTCCACTAACAAATTAGGCCTAAGCCTGAACTTAGTCTGAGGCCTCTGCTGCTCGAGCATCCTCACGTCCTTATCCAAAAACATAATTAAATCTTCAACTATATACCAATGCTTATATAAAAATAGGCAAAATTAAATGTGGCCTTATCTACTCTCATCCTTGCCCAACTTTGTCAATCCTAAAATTGATACAGTCCAAACTTCACCACAAATACCGGCGGCCTTAAATCCATCTTCTACTGCCAAAACAACAATAATCTAACGACCGGATTCTATCCAAATTAACGACTAAAATACCAAACTTCGAAAAATCTCAAACCTATCCAAAATTCCTCCAAAAATTCCAAACTATATTTCATTAAACTCCTCTCATGAAAACAAACCCATAAACATAAAAAACTACCCCTAAGGGGCGGCTGGCAGCCGTACTCCGACGACGTCCAATGCTTCCCAAATTTTAACTTAATAATCATCTCAATTCGCACAACAACTTCCTTAACTAGCACACAATCTAATTGAGAAATGAGCCCTAGAACTTCAATTATACATTTCTCCTCACCAAGATCGAATTGAGTCTATTGCTTTTGTGGGATTACTAACCTTGATGAGAGCTACAAGATGAGACAAGTTTCACAAACTATGGTGGCCGGAGAAGCAATTTCCAACGACAGGATAGTCGGGCTGCTAGAAGCGGTTTCCTCCCACTCGGCGGCGTCCCGCGCACGGTCATCGGCCCAGGAAGAGAGAGGGAGAGGAGGGCGTCCGAAAAGGACCAGTCCGGCGGTCTCTGGTGGCCGGATGATGGCGGACTAGGGCTGGGTCTCAGGCGGGTCGGGAGAAGTTCACGGGAGAGAGAGAGAGAGGGAGAGAGTGTGTGGGTGGGTGTTGGGCTTCTCCACACCTACCCGGTCCAACTTAAACACCAACCAAAAAATAAAACCCAACTCCAAAATTTAACACCCCAAAATAATACCCCAATAACTTACCTTTTTACTAGCCAAAATTTTACTAGTTTTACCGTCGGCAAATATTTCCACTACGAATAATTCCTCTGAAATATTCATCCCTCAATACTCCTCTAGGGACCTTTGAAACTAAACTCATTTACGAAGACGGTAAAATTCAGTACGTGTCAATTCTCTCCTCCTTATAAAAATTTCATCCTCGAAATTAATACCAAACTAGTAAATAAGGTATAAATTAAGAGTCGGGGTGTGACAATTCTCCCCTCCTTATAAAAATTTCATCCTCGAAATTTACATAATTGTCAATCAAAGAGGTAGGGATACTGCTGCCTCATTTGTTTCTCTGATTCCCAAATAGCTTCCTCTACTTGATGACGTCTCCTAAGCACCTTAACAAGTGGGATTGTCTTATTCCTCAGTACGTGCTCCTTTCGGTCAAGAATCTATACCGGTTCCTTTTCATAAATCAAATCCTTTTGCAAACTAATCGGCTGCTCTTGCAGCACATGAGAGGGATCGGCAATATACTTGCGAAACATGGATACATGAAACACATTATGTATCCTGGATAATTCTGGAGGCAAAAGCAACCGATAAGCAAGTGAGCCAACTCGTTCTATTATCTCATAAGGGCGAATATACCTCGGACTAAGCTTCGCACGCTTACCAAAACGTACTATCCCTTTTCAAGGAGATAGTTTCAAGAACACCCAATCACCCATTTGAAACTCAAGATTTTTCCTGCGGACATCTACATAACTCTTCTACCTACTTTGAGCGGCTTTGAGTCTATATCTGACCACTTTAATCTTCTCATTAGTATCATGGATTAACTCAGGACCACAAAGTTCTTTTTCTCCTACTTCATTCCAACATAAAGGTGTATGAACTGCTTCCCATAAAGTACCTCAAAGGGAGCCATACCAATACTAGAATGATAGCTATTGTTGTAAGCAAACTCCATCAAATATAGGTTCTTATCCCAACTCCCCCTGAACTGCAAGACACAAGATCTCAACATATCCTCCAAAGTCTAAATAGTCCTCTCTTATTGCCCATCAGTCTGAGGATGAAAAACAATACTGAAGTGTAGTCGGGTACCTAAAGTTGCCTGAAGAGCTCCCCGGAATTTAGAAGTAAATCTAGGATCCCGATCTGACACTATTGATTCTGGTATACCATGAAGTCTCACAATCTCATTCACATAAAGCTCAACCAATTTATCTAGTGTATACTTCTTTCCCACCGGTAAGAAATGTGCAGATTTAGTGAGTCTATCCACAGTCACCTGAATACCGTCATGCCCTTCATGGGTACGAGGTAAATTGAAAACAAAATCCATGGTGATGTGGTCTCACTTCCACACTGGAATAGGCAGCGGCTCAAGCAAGCTAGAAGGTTTCTGCCTTTCAGGTTTCACTTGCTGATAGATTAAACACCTACTCACAAAAGCTGTCATTTCCCTCTTCATGTTTGGCCATCAATAATAATCCTTCAAAGTCTGATACATTTTTGTACTACCCGGACGAGCAGCATATGCAGAACTATGAGCTTCCTTCATTATCTCTTTCTTTAACTCTTCATTCCTCTTTGGAACACAAAGTCTATTTTTCAACAATAAAGTTCCATCTCTTCTTACTGAAAAATCCACGGCGGTTCCATTCGCTGCTCTTTCAATCAACCGAACAATGGAAGGATCATGATATTGTGCCTCCCACACTTTATCAATCAAAACTGGCCTCTCATGGAAACTAGTAACTAAGGCACCCACTTCATCCACTGCTAAATCCACCCCTGTAGCTCGCAACACAAAAAGAAGTGGAACTCTAACCATCCTCAGGTGAGACAAAGATATGGTGGGATTTCGACTAAGAGCATCAGCTACCACATTAGCTTTTCCAGGATGATACTCAATAATGCAATCATAATCATTAATGAATTCCATCCACCTTCTCTGCCTCATATTTAACTCTCTTTGAGTGAACACATACTGAAGACTCTTGTGATCGGTAAAAATCTGACACTTGGCTCCATAAAGATAGTGTCCCCACAACTTGAGAGTAAAAACTACTGTTGCAAGCTCTAAATCATGAGTGGGATAATTCACCTCATGCAAACCAGGCAACTCTTCGGGAAAAACATCCGGAAACTCTCTTACTATAGGAATATCCTCTACTCCCAACACTCTCATACTTGTATCCATAATGTGAGCTAAATATGCCTGAAAGCCTTTATTTAACAATTTTCTAGCAGTAACAGCTGATATCAAGCAACTCGAAGTAACATCTTTTTCTCCTTGAAATGCAACCTCTAATCCATCTGGACTTCGAAGCACCACTTATTTTCGGAAACAATCTACCAGAGCTCTATAAACCTCTAAAAAGTCAATTCCTAAGATCACATCAAACTCCACAATATCTAAAGGGATTAGATCCGCCTTAAACTTAGTCCCTTCCACCAATACTTCACAACCACTAAACACCCAATTTATTCTCACCACATCACCAGAGGGTAAAGACACATGTCACTCGCCTGGAAGAGACGATGATGACACATTGGCATGGAGGGCAAATCTACTAGACATAAATGAATGCGTGGCTCCGTGATCAATTAAAGTAAAAGCTGGCTGACCAAAACTTAATAACATACCAATGATGACATCTGGAGAAATACGACCCTCCTGCTGAGTCATAGCATGAAGTTTAGCACGAGTCATGGGACGTCCACGCTGACCACTACCCTGCTGAGAGCCACCCCTGGCTGCTGAACTGCCATGAGTACCACTACTAGAGCCTCTGGCTGAAGACTGACCGGCTGGCAAAGTAGAAGTGGGGGTGTGATCTGGTTTGCAGCCACTAGATCTATTATAGGTCCGACTCTGATTCGAGAAAGGACGTGGTGCGGGTTCTAACATGAGGACGACGACAGTACTTAAAGGACGATGGTTCAATGCATCAGGCGAGATGGGGAAGGCAAGACTTGGTTGGCGGCGATGGTTGTCTCAATTGTTGGGCCCATCCTAGGCTGGCCTTATTTTATTTTCTATTTTTATAGCTTTAGTTTTATTTGAGTTGGTTTTTGGGTCTGGTTTTCAAATCTAAATTAAGTCCTTATTATATCGAGTAGGTTTTCAGATGTCATGGTTTCTGATAGGTATTTGAATTCAGGTAGCTGGTTCGTTGTTACAAGAACCCAGATTTTAGCCGGTCTTTGGCCGCGCATATTATCAGCTTGTGTTGAACGTGCCGGGAGATCCTAGGATGGCCCACCCAATGGTATTCTTTTATGGTCAGATCCTGTTCCAATAATTGCTACCTATGTTGGTCAAGTTAATTCGGGCGGCTGCCTATTTCAGTTTCTATTAGATCCATTGACATGTCAGTCTGTCCTCTTCGGAGTGAGGACAAGTAGTTTAAGGCTAGAGTTATTTGCTCGTAGTCGTAATCCATTGTTGAGTGTTGTGATTGTTTTGTAATTGCAATTTATTGAATGAAATTTTCTTTAATAAAAAAATATATATAGAAATTCTCACAAAAAATAGTTATTCCTATGACATGTTGGTCGAAAATCGTAGAAAAAAAAAAGTTACCGACAACAACTGCAATTGAAAACAATTGGTCTAGAAAAAGTTTTTCGACAAAGAGATTAGTCAACATTAAGTTGTCGGAAGTATATATTCCGACAAAAGTTTGGTCAAAACTAACTAGTCAAAACTAAAATTATTCCTGACGAAATACCGACAACTTAATTTTAGACGAAACAAATAATTAGTTTCCGACCAATATCTAACAAGTACTTTTGTCAGAAATCAGGAAGAAACTATGACGGTCGGTCAAAAAGACAATATTTCCCACGGGAGTATTACCCACGACTTTTGAATCTCGCGGAAACAGTATTTCCAACAAGTATATGGTAACTACCAATAACTTCCAATGTCAGAAATCACAATGTGTATTGTAGTGAAAATCCTTGGCATGGGTCATGGGTCTAACCCAAGTGAAGACCCAATACTCTTTGGGTGAAAATCCTTGTTTGGTGGATTTGTTGCATCTTGCATTTCTTATTTTACTTTAATATTAGGTCAGTTCTCTTTGTCAAAAAAAAAGAGAGAAAAAGGTCATCATCATCTTTAGTAGAACTTTTTCTTACAAATCATTCTAGAATAAAATCTGTTTTGCTTCTTCTTTCTTCTCCAACATCTTTATTATTATTCTTTCACTACTAGAAAAAAGTTCTAAGGTGACGAAATATTTTTAATTCGTCACCTAAGAGAACACTTTAGTGACGAAACCGATTTCGTCACCTCAGTGACAATTTTCGTCATCTAAGTAAGGTAAGGTGACGAAATATTATTTCGTCACTATTTTCGTCACATTAGAGCTAACTTAGGTGACGAAAATACATTTCGTCATGTAAGTGATAGGTTAGGTGACGAAATATATTTTCATCACCTAAGTGCTCAAAACTTAGGTGACGAAAATGCATTTCGTCGCCTAACAACTTACTTTTGTGACGAAAATAAATTCGTCATCTAACACCTTTACTTAGGTGACGAAACACAAAGTTGTGTGTCTTTTTGAACCAACTACAGGGTAGAAGTAAAATTTTAGAAAACTCACCATACTATATGATCAGTGTACTTAAATACAGCTATGAAAAAAAAATCCACTAGTTTTCGAAAACATTAAGGTCTCGATCCACGCGATCAACATTAAATTAACGCCACTTATTATACAAGAAAACGCTCTTACCTACCCCTATATGACCTAGTTTGATTAATTATTTCACACACAAAACTATTATATCGATGAGAAGTAACGACCCATGTAAAAATTTGGGGACGTTCACCTCTCGACGATAGAGCTCCACATAGGGAATCATAAGTGTATATAGGGTTAACCGCTTGTATCGGGGACCAAACCTTACCGGAAATATGTGATTTTTCAACCATATTCATTTTTCACCATATCGATGACATCCTATTTCACAAGATTTTTGAAAATATTGCTTCCTCCCTATAGTTGGTTCACAAATATCTACACTTACATAACCTATTAAACAAGTTATACCACATTAGTAGATACGTTGTGGTTCTGATGGCTAAATTTTACAAAATAAAAATTCAACCGTCCGATATGATCAGTGTACTTAAATACGGCTATGAAAAAAAATCCACCAGTTTTCGAAAACGTTTAGGTCTCGATCCACGCAGTCAACAATAAATTAACGCCACTAATTACACGAAAACGCTCTTACCTACCCCTATATGACCTAGTTTGATTGATTCTTTCACACACAAAACTCTCACATTGATGAGATGTAACCAGTCATGTAAAAATTTGGGTATGTTCACCTCTCGACGATAGGGCTCCACATAAGGAAACATAAGCGTATATAGGGTTGACAGCTTGTATCGGGGACCAAACGTTACCGAAAATATGTGAATTTTCAACCATAATCGTATTTCACCATACCGATGATATCCTATTTCACAAGATTTTTGAAAATATTGCTTCCTCCCTATTTAACAAGATAATATTCTATCAAAATCTTTTCTTACAAATAAATATTTTTGGTTCACTGAGATGACGAAAATTTATGTTTTCATCACCTAACTACTTAATATTTGGGGGGTAAAAAATTCCGCCAATTATTTGGCCAAATTTTTAATCACTTCTGCCAAAAAATTTAGAAAAATTTGAACCAAATTTTTGAAAGGTTCCTTATATATCCTTTGCCTCACTTTTAATTTCTCTATCTTTTTCTTTGAGCTCTCTCTTCTCTCTTTTCCAAACTCTCTTCTCTCTCCCTCCTCTCCTCTGCCCCAGTTTCCACGCATCGAGAGACACTCTAGCTTTCCCTCTGCAGCCGTTTTCCCTCTGCCTTCTTCTTCGCCACCGTCGCCTCCTCCCTCATCGTTGGCAGCTGTTTTCTCTCTGCCTCTTCTTCTTCTTGGCCACCGACGCCTCATGCCTCTCAAATTCAGCCGTTTTAATGGAAGGACTAATTTTCCTCCTCCATCGGACTCTGCGCCCATCTCGCCAGAAGACTCCGCACGCCATCTCGCCAGAGGACTCTGCACCCATCTCGCCAGCGGACTCCGCGCACCATCTCGAAAGAGGACTCCGCGTCCATCTTGCCAGCGGACTCCGTGCGCCTTCTCTCCAGAGGACTCCGCGCCCATCTCGCTTGTGGACTCCGCGCCTTCTCGCCAGCGGACTCCGCGCCCTTCTTGCCAGCGGACTCCGCGCCCTTCTTGCCAGCGGACTCCGCATCCATCTCGCCAGCGGACTCCGCGTCCATCTCGCCAGCAGACTCCACGCCCATCTCGCTAGCGGAATTCGCGCGCCTTCTCGCCAGCGGACTCCGCGCCCTTCTCGCCAGCGGACTCCGAGCCCATCTCCCCAGCGGACTCCGCGTGCCTTCTCCCAGCGGACTCCGTGCCCTTGTTGCCAGCGAACTCCGCGCCCATCTCGCTATCGGACTCCACGTGCCTTCTCCCCACATGTAAGATATTGGGGTTGTTTGGGGTTGATTGGATCTGGGTTGTAAGAAGTTGGAGACGAAACTATTGTCAGCTAAGTAACTGGGTGACTTTTTCGTGAAAGAATTATCAACAAACTGAATAAATTTTGTCAACTATGTAACTGGGTGACGACCGAATTTTCGTCAGCTAAGTAACATGGGGACGACCAAATTTTCGTCAGCTAAGTAACGTGGTGACGAAATAATTTTCGTCAGCTAAGCTTTTCTGGCCTCATGATGACCCGTACATCATGTACTGGAGATTTAGTAGCTCTATATATTAAGTTTTGTTCAGGCATGTTACTTTGACGTACATATATATAGGTGGATCATTAGTCACCCAGGTACCATTTGTGTAACACTTCGGTATATATGATGAAATTATTTGATTAAAAGGGAATGCATATACGTTATAATTCATGTCATATATATTATTTTGAATTTTATAAACACGAGCGGAGCTGATTCAGTGCACCATGGTGCACTTGAACCACTCATATATGTGCTAACAAACATTAGTTCCGTTTATTAGTCAATCAGATGAAGACTAGTAAAAAAACCTAAAGCTAAAATCTCAATGTTCGTTGGTCTCCAATTCACAGTTTAATAAGAGATTCAAAGCCTTTGATTCAGACCCTCCAAAACCCAATTGGTATTCAAACCCGAACAATCTAAGTTATTCAAACCCTCCAAATGACGACGAGGTAGACTCCGATGGCGACGCCGGCGCACCGGTGTTTATGTTAGCAGGTGAGGAGGAGGAGCGAGTGAACGAAGACGATGACAAGGGTGAGGCGGATTGAGGAGGGGGTGAGACGAAGACTACGTCGTTTTAGGGGCGGCGAAGAGGGATAGGAGGGGAGGTTGGCGGTGGTAGAGTTTAGGAGGTGGCGATGGGTTTTAGACTTTTGGGTGGTGGTGGTAGTGGGTGGGTCAGTTGGTATGAAGAAGGAAGTTCTTGTGTTTCCTGGATAACTCATGGTTTCAGAGATTTGGATTATCAAATTTACTTTAGGTTAATTTGAATAGTGTTTAAGAAAATTATGTTTCTATCTTTCTGTTATGTGTTTTGCCCTAATACACTTAGAATTGCTTAATCTGGTTTCCATATTAGAATAAATTACAGTTGATAGTCTAGATCTTTCGGGAGACTCTATGTAATGCTTATAAATAGGAATTTCTATCAATGAAGGAGTAGACCGTTATTTTCGTTATATTTTCTCCTTCAACATATTATCAGCACTGCGCTCTAACTCAAGCTTGATAACGAAACCTTAAAAAAAAAAAAAAAAAAAACCTTGTTTTTTTTCTCACCAACCGCTGCCTACCATTCCATGCTTTCAGCATGCTCAACCTAACCTCAAGCAAAGCCGAGCCGAAACCACGCCTGTCACCTGCTAAGCCCCAGCCCGAGCGTGCCCTGACGATGCTTAAGCGCCCCGGCGACCTTCAGCCTCGACGATCTCACCTGCGCCTCGACGCCTTGTCGCTCCGATCAACGCTCTGCCTAGCCCGGCCACCTCAGACGACTCGAGAACCTGCAAAGTGGCCTCTCGTCTCCACCTCGGTCCACGAGCCTCCGATCCGGTGAAACTAGCACAACGACTTCAAAGGCAACCCAGCCCCACGTGGATCGATATCAGCTCCACCGGCGCCCACCCTCACCACCCCGAGCGCCGCTACACGCACGGCCGACAACCCTGCAGCCACCGCACACCAACCTAGCCTAGCTCCGTTCCAGATCTGCTCGACCCGGATCGTATTCACCCGATCCAAAATGTATAGAATGTACGAGGGGAAAAACGGTAAAACTTGCCCCTCCAGGTGAACAGTTTTTACCCCATAAGTAAAAATAGTTTATTTACAGTAGTATAAACTATTGTACAATAGTACAATAGTTTATTTACAATAGTTTATTTAATTAGTTTTACTGTTTTTATATATATGGTGAATATGACTAACCATATGTTATATTTTTTATGAAATTTTTCATGTGACAGATCATGATGGAATTGCGAGAGTAACTTCGCAGCACGCACGCATGAAAATTGCAAGGGCAACTTCTCTTAAACACAGTTTATTTGGCAAACTAGCAAGTAAGTTTTTATAAAAGTTGCTGCTTTTGAATTTTAATTAATTTCATAGCCGGGCTTCGTAGTCTTCTTCTACCCCCACCTTTCTTATAACATGGGTTGATGTGAGAAATTGAGGACCCCTTATATCAAAATTGAAATTTGTGACAGTTTGACAAGTCACGGTATTACGACAAAATATTGTCGTGGTTAACAAATTAACAAATATCGATTTGTGACGGAAATTGTCGCAGTTAACATCGATTAGTGATGAAAATTGTCACGGTTAATATCGATTTGTGATGGAATTTATCATGGTTCACATCGAATTGAGTTACCATAAACCTTGGTCTTGACCTAATTCAATACTTGAAATTTATTATCGTATCTCGATAATGGTTGATCTTTCATCTTGTTGTTTTAAGATAATTGACCAAAACATGAGCCCCATGTTCCATCTTTTTGTTTGTTTTTACCACTTTTGAATTTTTTTTTCTTTCAATTCTCTTAACAGTGTTAGTACAAATGTTAGTGTCATTTAAAAAGCTAAATCAAATGAACGGTTGAGATTAAATTATTTTAATGGTTCACTTACAGCTTAGTGCATACCAGAACTTTCGAATCAAATGTAGCCAAGAAAGAAACACTCACGTGAAGATGAAGTGCTGGAGTTGAAGATATGGAAAGCAACATGTCACAGTTTATAAAGGAACATTGAAGGCTTGCATGCGCACTACACCGAGAACCGGAAAAGCAGCTGATAGGCGCAAAAGCACCTACAAAGATACCCTATTATCAAATCAATTATATCAATGTAGTAAACGGCAAATAGGGGTCATTACCCGCAGAGGATTGATGATACTAAGACTTAAACACACAAGAAACACAAACAGACGCGTAAACCAGAAATCTGGCAGACTCGACCTAGGAGCAGAAACCTAATTAATTAGCTAATCTAGACTCAACCAAAAATTATTAAATTAAATACACAGTAACTAGACACGGTGGCGGACTACCACACAAATTTTGAGGGTATTCGGAGTTGTTTTGATTGGTGAACAAAAATAGATAAAACAGAAGTACTACTGAAAACAGAATATTAAAAAGTGAATATGGATGTAAATATGAGAGAAACAATAGCTAGGAACTTCTCTTCACCACTAGATATGCTTCAATTACCCCAAAACAATGTCAATGACTAAAGATGAATGCACTCACAGTTAAGCCAATGTCGTTAGGTCATTAACCGTATTACGTTCTCTTACTTGCCATGTTAAGTGAAATGTCAGTATCGACTTAACTATATTCCCAATTAATTGATTTATGAAATGTCGGTATCTAGATCAAAATAACTGAAATCATGAAGATCTAAGAACGTTTGAGTAACAACAAAGAATCTAAGGTCAATGTCGGTAGCCTTAGATTACCAAGGAATTACTTCACACAAGTACCTGCAAAGAACTTGTTATCTCTTATAGAATATGCAATGATATGTCGGTCATAAACACATTCAAGATAATAAACCCTAAAACATGCATCAAAGTGTCGACCCAATGAAACATGCAATAGAATTATCAATGAACAATCAGTGAAGAAATTCTCATCTAAAATTATATAAATCAATTGGGGTTCGAAATCGAAGACATATCTAGGGATTTGATCAGCCCCTAACTACTAAGGAGTTTAGTTACACATAGTCTTAAATGAAAACATTAGAGAATCCATGGAAGATGAAATAAGGGTGAAGAAGAAAAACTTGATTGGCCGAGAGACCGGTCGAATTCTCCTTGGTTCCTCTTTTCTTCTCTCCCTCTTTTCTCTTTCTTTTCTTCTCTTTCTTTTCTTCTCCTCTGTGCTCTTTTTCGTTTTTTTTCTCTGGTTCTTGTTTGGCCTCCTGATTGTTTGGCTGCTCCCTTGTATAAATAGGTTTGTTAACCTATATCTCACGTCCATCACCAATCCAACTAGGATTAGGGATCCTAATTAAGCCCAATTATCTCCTTTTTCTTTGTTTGACTTCAAAACACCTAAAAACAAATAAAGTTAATTAAAAATAGGAAAACATCACAAAATAACTAAGTAATAAGAATAATTAACATGATAAAAGTCGCACAAATATGCGACTATCAAAATACCCCACACTTAGCTTTTGCTAGTCCTCGAGCAAAACACTAAACTAAGACTCTGAAAAGACTCAACAATAGCACAGACTACAAAACTCTAATGCCCTTAACACTTTGTCTCAGCAACCTCCCTAACATTGCAACACCAAGATCACATGATAATTCAGTTCAATCCACGGAATTTCGAAGGTTAATGTCAATACATGACACACATGTAACATGTAGGACGAAGACATAATCATGGTGAATGTAAAGCTGTAGCATGCAGTAAACAGGTTAAGATTCAACCTCACATGGTATGCTATAAGTGTTTCTCTCAACATATGTCTAAGGTTTTCACTCAACTCAATTACTTGCCAAATGGACCGAACCATATGCTTAGCTCTTGTGACTTATCTCCACAGATCAAAGGCTGCCTATCTTGAGGATCAAAAAGGACTTTATAAGGTTGTAATGGGGTTAAGCTCATAGGTTTATAGAACAAAAAGGATATGGAATTCAAACAAGTTCTAAAACCTAGTAGAGCATCAATGAAGAGGTTTTTTTTTGAACTTTACAACCATTGAAGCATCTTCACCATTGAATTCTTCCAAATATATCACCATTGTGGCCGAATTTCATCTTGTTGGGCCTTCACCTCATTCTTTTCATCTACAGTTAACCTGGGGTATCAAGCTAGACATCACAAAAGAACAAATATTTTTTTTCGTCGATTTTCTCTTTTTTTTTTCCTCTTTTTTTTTTTTTCAATACAACACAACTAGCTTGATATCCCACCCTTATTCCTTTGCTTCATCTTCACAATCTTCCACCTTGGTCTTCATGTATATGCCTCATGTACAGCTCTACTAAGTTCTAGAACAAAGGTAGAGATATAACTATTCTAAGGTTCAAGGTTAAGGTTGTGCGGGTGATGACAAAAAGACCATAATGTAAGCTCAAAGTGGTTAACTAAGGGGTGCACATCTTCTGTACACAACATATGGGTCACAGGCTATATATGGCAATAGTGGTAGCTCCTAAGTGCCTTTATCACTTCCCCAATCAAGATATATAATGACTATAAGCTTTGACAAGCACAAGAGCAAGTTCTAGTAATCTCTAGAGTCCATTAACTTAATCTGCGGCAAGCAATTGACACACAACAAAGAAAGCATGTAAAATCACATTTAGGCTCAATCGCTCACAGGTTAATGAATCTCAACCAAGTTTAAGCATGCTGAGAGATCTGTACCATGTTAACTCGTTTCTACATCCACTACATATTAACACATGCACCATATATCAAGATTAACCAAAGAAACTCAAATAACGTAGTCACATGTTTCACTCTTAGTCACAATTTTAGAAGATATAAACACATCATAGACTAGTTAAGGGCCCTAAGACTCAAACAAGACTAAAAACTTTTTTTTTTTTTGTTTTTTGTTTTTTTAGCTAAACATAGACGCTAAAGATATCATATAAACCCCACCCCACACTTGAAATTTGCATTGTCCTCAATGTAAAACGAAACCAAGGCATGCAATACATCAAACAAGTATAACGCATAACACATATGACATCGCAAAAACACACTAAACATGAAGAAAAATAACACAGGAGAAAGAATGAAGAATGCAAATCTGGAATCCAAGCTTCTCCATCAACATGGGTTGCCTCCCAAGTAGCGCTAAGTTTAACGTCATCAGCCAGACGGCACTCATAATCATTGCTCCACTGGCACTGGATCGCGGAGCTGTACTTCTTCCACATCTCTCACCTCTGCAGGCTCATAAAACGGTTTGAGCCTATGTCCGTTCACTTTGAATGTGTTCCCATTCTTCAGATTTTGTACCTCGACTGCACCATGAGCAAACACATTAAGTATAACAAAAGGCCCACTCCACCTAGAACGAAGTTTACCTGGAAATAATCGTAGACGCGAATTGAAAAGCAAGACTTTTTGTCCAACAACAAAAGATCTGCTTTTAATCATCTTATCATGAAACATCTTGGTTTTCTCCTTGTAGATTCTATTGGACTCATAGGCATTGTTGCGAATCTCATCTAGCTCATTCAGTTGTAACTTCCTATGAACACCGGCATCATCAATATCAAAGTTAAATTGCTTAATAGCCCAATATGCCTTGTGTTCAAGCTCCACCGGAAGATGACAGCCTTTGCCATAGACCATTCGATAAGGAGACATCCCAATCGGTGTCTTGTATGCCGTCCTGTATGCCCACAACGCCTCATCTAAGCGTTGACTCCAATCTTTCCGGGTTGGTCCAACAGTCTTCTCTAAAATTTGTTTTATCTCCCTGTTGGATACTTCTACCTGCCCGCTCGTCTGAGGATGATAAGGTGTTGCCACCTTATGATGAACATTGAATTTCCTGAGCAAAGCTGCAAAAGACTTGTTACAAAAGTGGGAACCTCCATCACTGATGATGTACCTGGGAGTGCCAAATCTAACAAACAGTGATTTCAAAAATTTCAAAACAACAGCAGCATCGTTAGTACGAGTGGTCACTGCCTCCACCCACTTTGAAACATAATCAAATGCAAGTAGAATATAAAGATTTTGCTGAGAGCTAGGAAAAGGACCCATAAAGTCAATACCCCACACATCAAAAATCTCAACAACAAAAATTGGGTGCTGGGGCATCTGATCTCTAGGACCTAAGTTACCTGTGAGCTGACATCTAGCACATGATTTATGGAACTCATGCGCATCTTTGAACAAAGTTGGCCAGAAGAAGCCACTTTCAAGAACCTTCATGGCAGTCTTCTTTCCAGCAAAGTGACCTCCCTCTACATGTGAGTGACAAAAAGTGAGTATAGATTGAAATTCAGTTTCAGGAACGCACCTTCTTATCAACAAATCTGGACAATGTTTCCATAGATAAGGCTCATCCCACACATAATGCTTAGCTGTCTTCACCAACTTGTCCTTTTGAGCTCTACTGTAGTCGCTTGGTACTCTTCCTGACACAAGATAGTTAACAATATCTGCATACCAAGGCTCAGAAACGTTGAGAGCAAAAAGTTGCTCATCTGGGAAGCTATCACGCAGAGGCAATGAGTCATCCTCTATGTTAGATCCATGTGTGATCCTGCTCAGGTGATCTGCCACCACATTCTCAGTGCCTTTTTTGTCTTTGATCTCAATATCAAACTCCTGAAGTAGTAACATCCATCTAATCAACCTGGGTTTTGCATCCTGTTTAGTCATCAAGTATCTCAAAGCAGCATGGTCAGAGAAAACGATAACTTTAGTTCCTAACAAGTAAGACCTAAACTTTTCTAAAGCAAAGACCACAGCTAAGATTTCCTTTTCTGTAGTTGAGTAATTTAACTGTGCATCATTTAAAGTCTTGGAAGCATAATAGATGATATGGGGAAACTTAGCTGGACGTTGACCCAAAACAGCACCAACCGCATAATCAGAAGCATCACACATTAATTCAAAAGGTAAGTTCCAATCAGGTGCCTGTATGATGGGTGCGGTTGTCAGAAGCTCCTTGAGCTTGTTGAATGCCTTCAAGCACTCATCCGTGAAGTTGAAAGCTACATTTTTATGGGGCAGTGCACATAATGGTTGGGCTATCTTGGAAAAGTCCTTGATAAACCTGCGATAAAATCCTGCATGTCCAAGAAAAGATCTCACCTCCTTCACAGTTGAAGGAGGAGGTAAAGTACGCACAATATCAACCTTGGCCTTATCAACCTCAATCCCCCTAGCAGATATCACATGTCCTAAAACTATACCTTGTTCGACCATAAAATGACACTTTTCCCAATTCAAAACAAGGTTAGTCTCAACACAACGTTTCAAAACCATGGATAAATGATGCAAACACATGTCAAAAGAATCACCAAAAACAGAAAAATCATCCATAAATACCTCAATGATTTTTTCAACCATGTCTGAAAAAATACTCATCATGCATCTTTGAAACGTTGCAGGTGCATTGCATAGGCCAAAGGGCATCCGCCGATAAGCAAAAGTGCCATAGGGGCATGTAAAGGTGGTCATCTCCTGATCATCCTTGTGTATGGCTATCTGGTTGTACCCTGAATAACCATCCAAAAAACAATAATATGCATGACCTGCCAACCTTTCCAACATCTGATCAATGAACGGGAGGGGGAAGTGATCTTTGCGTGTGGTGGCATTGAGCTTGCGGTAGTCAATACACACTCTCCATCCCGTTTGCACACGTTGAGGCACCAACACGTTCTCATCATTCTTTACCACTGTAATTCCTGAACGTTTGGGAACTACCTGCACAGGACTAACCCACTTGCTGTCAGAAATAGCATAAATTATACCTGCATCGCGGAGTTTAATCACTTCTTTCTTGACAACTTCCAACATGGGAGGGTTCAGTCGACGTTGAGCTTCTCTTGTTGGCTTAACTCCCTCCTCCAAATGTATCCTGTGAGTACACAAAGTGGGGCATATTCCCTTGATATCTGCTACTGTCCATCCAATTGCTTGCTTGTACTCCCTAAGAATAGACAATAGCTTATCCTCTTGCAACTGTGAGAGCTTTGAAGAAATTATGACCGGTAAAGTTTCACCGTCTCCGAGAAAAACATACTTCAAATGCTCAGGTAGAGGTTTGAGCTCTAACTCGGGTGCTTTCTGAATAGATGGGGCAAGCACATTAGTTGAAACCGGAAGAGGAATGAGTTTAGGAGACTTACCTGTCATGTACGGCAAAGATGCAAATGCCTCCTCCATTGCATAATACTCCTCTTCCATCTCAAGGTCTTCCGCTGAAGCAATCTCAAATACATGCTCAAATTCGACAGGTTGAGGAATTTCCTCAATGGATTTAACCGGTTGTGCTGAAACCTTCTTTTTACCAGCCATTTCGATGACTTTTCGCATGGGGTCATCCCCCAATGAGTACTGAATGAACTCCTGCATAAAACTCTCAAAAACATCAATAGAACAACAAGAGTACAAATCATCAATATTTGGGTGCTTGAGGGATTCAAAGATGTTGAACTGGATCTTTTCTCCAGCTACTTCCATGCTAAGTGCACCTTCATAACAATCAATTTTGGTACGAGCTGTTCTTAAGAATGGTCTACCAAGAATCAATGGTATCTCAGAGGGCATCTGTTCACCTTCCATCTCTAATACAAAGAAATCCGCTGGAAAAATCAAATCCTCAACCTGCACTAACACATCTTCTATAATACCTCTAGGGTAACAGTTAGATCGATCAGCAAGTTTAATGGTTATCCCAGTAGGTAAAAGTTCTCCCATATTCATTCTATCATACACGGCATATGGCATTAAATTTATGGAGGCACCTAAATCAAGAAGAGCACTAGCAAACCTGTGATCACCAATAGTGCATGGAATAGTGAAACGTCCCGGATCACCTAACTTTGGTGGCAACTTTCTTTGCAACACAGCGGACACCCTCTCACTCAAGGCAACTGTTTCGGTTCCTTTGAATTTTCTCTTTGTAGTGCACAAGTCCTTGAGGAATTTTGCATACTGAGGAATCTGCTTGATCACATCCAACAATGGAATATTCACCCCAACCTTCTTGAAGACGTCTAGGATCTCCTTGTCCTTTTCCTCCTTCACTTGTTTCTGTAACCTGCCAGGAAAAGGCACATTAGTGATAACCAAAGGTGAGGGGGTTAAGGGACATACCATGGCTGGTTTCGGTCTTGACTCAATTTTTGTTCCAGGTGCATTCTCAACAGGTTGAGAGAGTTCCTTAATGGATTGAGTTGGGGCGCCTAGACCGACTTTTGATGGCTCCTTAGGCACAATCTGCTCTAATACAGGCTCTTCCCACTTTCTTCTTGGCTTCTTAACCACTGGAACTGCATCCACCACCTTCCCACTTTTCAGAACCATTGCATTGACTTCATGTTGACCCTTAGGATTAGGAAGAGTGTTGCTGGGAAGACGTCCTGGGTTGACTTGAGCAAGAGTTTGTTGGATTTGGCTCACTTGGCGCTCTAACAAGTCAATTGTCTTCCCTTGTTGCTGAGTGGTGGACTTGATCTCTTGGCGGAAGGCACTGCTTTCCTCTCTTTCCTTTTTGCTATCAAACATCATTTGTTGCATCATAGCTTCCAAAGTTAAAGTTCTTGTTGATGTCTGAGCTGGAACCTGTTGTTGTTGAGGCACACGTCTTTGGCCAAATTGCTGCCCATCCCCAACAGGTTGTCTTTGTTGGAATCCAGGTGGGGTAGATGGAGGATTGAGCACATTATTGCTTCGGTAGCTAAGGAAGGGATGATCTCTATTCCCATTATATGTGTTGGGCTGCCGATAAACAAAATTCAAATCCTCCTCTTGGGTGTCTTCCTCAACTGCTCTGCACTTAGGACAATCTTCTGCAAAGTGGTTCTTAGCTGAACAAATAGTACACACCACTTGAGATGCAGCAACGGTTGCCTTCTTATTCACCTTCATAGCACTAGCAATTAAAGCAATGTCATTCTCCATAGAACTCAATCTCTTCTCTATGGTTCCATCTATGGTAATGGCATTCAAGGATCTTCTGCTGGCTCCCATAGATCGGTCTCTGGACTGAAACTGTCTTGAATTCTCTGCTTGATTCTCCACAATTTCCTTAGCTTCAGCTCCAGTCTGATTCCACCAATTTCCTCCACAAGCCGAATCAAGTTTTTGCCTGTTGAGTGGATCAAGTCCTTCATAGAAGTACTCCATTTGAGTGTTGAGATCAAACTTGTGATGGGGGCATTGGCGTAGTAGACCCTTGAATTGACTCCACGCTTCATGTAATTCATCTCTATCTCTCTGCCTGAATGTACTGATCTGCTTCTTTAAATTCTTGGTGCGAGAGGCTGAATAGAATTCCTTCATGAATGCAGCACACATATTGTCCCATGAGTCAATAGATTGGGAAGCCAATGAGTTGTACCATGCCTTTGCTTGCTCTTTCAAGGAAAAAGAAAACATAATAAGTTTCACAACATTCTCATCCACCGCCGCTGACTTCTGTATTCTGCACAGTGCTGTAAACTCATTAAGATGGTCTTGTGGGTCTTCAATTTGAGTGCCTCTAAAGTGTGGTAGATTCGAAATCAGAGATGGGGGAATTGAGTAAGCCCCTAAATCGTCTGGTAGCACAATTGGTGAATCTGCTGCACCTGTTCCCGGAATAAAGGACTCCTTAAGTTTTGCAGCCATTGGTCTTGGTGATGGTGGAGATGTTGGAATATGTTGCTCTTCCAGTTCCTCGATCTCTGAATCAGAATGATGTTCAGGCTCAGAATTCTCACCACCACTGTTACTCGCGTTCACTTGTAGTCTCTGCTGTTTCCTGTTTCGTTTTGCAGCTCTCTCAATCTCTTGATCAAATAACAGCGGTACAGAGCTTGTAGAGTGACGAGTATGCATACACAATGCTTCTGCACACAAGTATAGACGTAAGACTCAAAAGAAAAATAAAGTAAACAAAGCAAAACTAAAAGCAAAAGACACTTTTAAGACTTAGAATTAAACAATCCCCGGCGATACGGCGCCAAAATTTGATAGGCGCAAAAGCACCTACAAAGATACTCTATTATCAAATCAATTATATCAATGTAGTAAACGGCAAATAGGGGTCATTACCCGCAGAGGATTGGTGATACTAAGACTTAAACACACAAGAAACACAAACAGACGCGTAAACCAGAAATCTGGCAGACTCGACCTCGGAGCAGAAACCTAATTAATTAGCTAATCTAGACTCAACCAAAAATTATTAAATTAAATACACAGTAACTAGACACGGTGGCGGACTACCACACAAATTTTGAGGGTATTCGGAGTTGTTTTGATTGGTGAACAAAAATAGATAAAACAGAAGTACTACTGAAAACAGAATATTAAAAAGTGAATATGGATGTAAATATGAGAGAAACAATAGCTAGGAACTTCTCTCCACCACTAGATATGCTTCAATTACCCCAAAACAATGTCAATGACTAAAGATGAATGCACTCACAGTTAAGCCAATGTCGTTAGGTCATTAACCGTATTACGTTCTCTTACTTGCCATGTTAAGTGAAATGTCGGTATCGACTTAACTATATTCCCAATTAATTGATCTATGAAATGTCGGTATCTAGATCAAAATAACTGAAATCATGAAGATCTAAGAACGTTTGAGTAGCAACAAAGAATCTATGGTCAATGTCGGTAGCCTTAGATTACCAAGGAATTACTTCACACAAGTACCTGCAAAGAACTTGTTATCTCTTATAGAATATGCAATGATATGTCGGTCATAAACACATTCAAGATAATAAACCCTAAAACATGCATCAAAGTGTCGACCCAATGAAACATGCAATAGAATTATCAATGAACAATCAGTGAAGAAATTCTCATCTAAAATTATATAAATCAATTGGGGTTCAAAATCGAAGACATATCTAGGGCTTTGATCAGCCCCTAACTACTAAGGAGTTTAGTTACACATAGTCTTAAATGAAAACATTAGAGAATCCATGGAAGATGAAATAAGGGTGAAGAAGAAAAACTTGATTGGCCGAGAGACCGGTCGAATTCTCCTTGGTTCCTCTTTTCTTCTCTCCCTCTTTTCTCTTTCTTTTCTTCTCTTTCTTTTCTTCTCCTCTGTGCTCTTTTTCGTTTTTTTTCTCTGGTTCTTGTTTGGCCTCCTGATTGTTTGGCTGCTCCCTTGTATAAATAGGTTTGTTAACCTATATCTCACGTCCATCACCAATCCAACTAGGATTAGGGATCCTAATTAAGCCCAATTATCTCCTTTTTCTTTGTTTGACTTCAAAACACCTAAAAACAAATAAAGTTAATTAAAAATAGGAAAACATCACAAAATAACTAAGTAATAAGAATAATTAACATGATAAAAGTCGCACAAATATGCGACTATCAGCAGCTCGGACTGGTTCAACGTCGACGTACCCTCCCATGCACATGCACCACAAACTAAATAGTAAATACCAATAACTCTGGGGACTGGTGACTAGTGGCCCATCATCGTTGTGGGAGCAAATAGAAATTAAGCTCACTTCGATCGATCATATTCTCTCTCTCTCTCTCTCTCTCTCTCAGAGACTCTAGCTGCTGCTGTTCTCTGAAACTGAAACTGAAAGCGGATTAATTTGGTTAGAAAAATGGAAAGGGCGGGCCGGCAGGGGATGTTTGTGTTGTTTCGTAAGCAACACTATATTTATTTACTGCAGATCGTGAAAACCAGTAAAGAGTCTCTTTCTCAATCTATTGAAGAAACTTGACCTTGCAGAGAGATGATTTGGTGAAAAAGGGTACCAACATATATTTTTAGATTTCTTGCTTGGCACAAAACTGATCTGCTGTATGTTGAGTTTTTTAAGAGTTTACACAAGATTAGATTTTTAGAAGAAAAGTTGAGCCTGACGTACGACTCACCAAAGTGATCTATCTCTGTCGTCCAGTCCAACCTTCATCGTTTTCTCACACTGCATGCCACGGCCGGCCTCTGATGCGTTGCCATCATAATACCAGAATTTGGAGGTCCATGTATGCAACTGTGTAATCATACCAGTAGGGCAAAAACCCTTAAGCCCTCTTATAAGAGGATCTTCCGCGGTAAGCCATATTTCAAGTCAAATTTAGCTTACAAAACAAAAATATTTTATACAATCTATTTTTAGCTTACCAAATTCTCCGATCATAATCTAAATTCTTAGCCAAATTAAAAATATTTTGGCTTAAGAAACACTCCTATCATAAGTTAAATCTTTAGATAAAGCTACGAGGCGGCCTAGCTGGTCCCGATTCTCTTACGTACCCTACCCTCCAGTAATGATCGAAACTAATGCCTCGATTATGTGATTTCTTTCCGACAAAACCCATTTTGTCTTTGCAACTTCTTTGTCAAGCATGACTTTCTTAGTGGCAAAAAACTTAGCTGACCAGCAATTCTCGATCCCAATTTCATCTGGCATAAGAAAATTATAATAGTTGCTAGTACCAATTTTTTTTTTTCTGTCCATATTGTTAAACCCAATTTTCTTAAGGAGAAGAAAAATGGGGATAGAAAATAAGAAGGACAGTATGAAATACTAGTAGAAAATTGGATAATATTGTAAAAATCAAAAACAAAGAAAAGACAATGCAGAGGAGAAAGAAAAAAAAGGTGAGGACTAAGGACAAAGGGAGAAGGGCAAGACTTGAAGCAATGACCTCCTTGATCCATAGCACCCAGCCAACTCAACTACGACAACTTTCTTAACATATAGCACACTAGCCTTCCTTCATCAACGTGCTCGGGTGTGCGAAAGTGCGGTTTTGTGTGATATTTTTTCTAAAAAAGATATAAAAAAATTAAGTGATATTTAGATGGAAAAACATTAAGTAATTTACCAAGCAACAAATTGTAAAACTAATATCGACTGAATAGCTGACTTCAAAGGTAAACAAAATGAATATAATAATATTTTCAGAGACGGACGTGCGCTTCTAAATGCCAGTATATATAAACTCTATGAAGCAACTCAAAATGACGCATAAACTGCATTTACAACCAAAATACATTCTACAAACATAATAAACCCTAAACATAGAAATTGATTATTGAACTGAATGTCCTTGACAGTCCGAAAATTAATATGACCATGACCGCTAATGCAATGACAAGTAAACACTTCACATTCTTTACTTTTAATGTTGAAACCATAACTAAGGAGACTTTTTTTCTAACATTATAGGCTTCCCCTAATATGCATATTCTCTTCCTAAGCTGTAAACTTTTCTGCATTCTTTTTCTACAAAACTTCCTCAGTTAATCTCAAAGCTAACCAAATGGCAGAGTTGTAAAAACCAAAAACAAGAGGGTAAAATAGACCGGTCATTGTTCACGTGAACAGTAACTCGGCCCCCTCGCTTATATATATGACTAGACATACCACCCGCACTTTGCTGCGGTAGGTATGATATCTCATATAAGTTATAACTCGAATTTCTTCCATCTAAATCGTTAGAACTTTTGTATCCCTACCTTGATAAATTTGTTATTGCGTCTTACAAATTGAATTGCAATCTTGGAGGCAACTAAACATGTTGATGATTCAATGTTAAAAGAGATAGCATCGAAACTTCTAAATTTCCATTTACTGTTTAAGATCTCACTTGTTCTACATTTACACAATAACATGAACATGATTACAATAAAATGGTAAGAGGTCCTTAACCAAAATTGAGTACTTCATTTAGCAATCAGATAAACTAAAAAAAGGAAAAATTATTCCTGAAGAATCTCTTTTGGCAGAATGTGTGGGTCGATCAGTTTCATCCTCAATCAGAAGCATAACCCTATAGCTGTACATAAAATGAATTGCAATGGTCACCAACATGAAACTGAAATTACAAAATAGGAATATGACTAATAAATAAAATAAAATGCTATCAATTGCAGACCACCGTATTCACTAACGGTAAAGCAAGCCAGCAATTTAAACAATATAAAAGTAATTGTTCCATCAAAACTGAACTCACAGGTATAAAAAAAGACCATCATTATTGATTTTTTTTTTCTTACATTTTACTTTCAGAGACCAAAGGAATTTAGTTTTATGTTCACTTGTTAAAACCTCGGCCAACTGCATATCCTAGATTACTGACAGTTTTATCAACCAAAGATCCACAGTTTAATGTTCTAATTTCAATAGATGTTTAAATACCTCAGATTCCCATGCTATGCCTGATCAGAAAGTCTATGTATGATCAGAAACTCTATGCAGCGCTCTTTCATAACAGAAAATAATGCAATATCTCACTATTTTTAAATAAGAGAAGATAGTTTAAAAATACATTTATTTACAACACAGGTAGAAACTATGCTTATTTGTTTTCAAGGTCTAAATGAGTTGAAAAAGAAAAAATAGATGCAGCATTATGTCAGTTGAATTTGAACCAAACAGATCCTATAGTATTTGTTTAACCAAAAAGTGAGGCACCTCAATAATAAAACATATAATATAGAAACTTAATGACAAAACAAACTGCAATAGCTAAATACCTGAATTGAATCGGGTAAAAAGGATCTTTGCGCTTGATCCTAAACATGAATGCTAACTCATTTAAAAACACGTTGCGTAGAGATTAAACAAGAAAATACTTTAGCACATGAATCAATTGGAAACATGATCTAAGGCATGGCGTCACTCATCCTATTAGCATGCAAATTATCAAAATTAAATCCGCCCTAAGTTAATAACAAAGACCAAGACAACTTTGCGTATGAATCGATCCAAAATTATTATGGTAGATGAAACCGCACCTTAAGGACAACCATGGCCGAGGCAGCCTCAAGGATTGATTTAGATGCATGAATTCATGACAATTAATCAATTAGAAATCAAAAACATATAAGAAAATGCTAGTGCCCCAAAACCTAAATCACGAAATCATCATATATTCAAGAAGTTACAAATCAAAACATAGAACAATCAAAGATCACAAAGAAATCTGAAAACCATGTTTGATAAATAAAACCAAAATCGAAAAGTATATTACAATAGAGCTCGAAACTAAACATAAAATAATACAAGAAGCCATGAGAAAATCACACTTTTACAACCTTTGAAGATTCAGCAAGTGTGGGAAAAATCGATGGAAGGATGGAGCGATTCATATGGTTTGTGGTGGATGAATTGACTAAGTAATTTTCTATATAGGGTTTGGTAGAGTTTCGGATATGTAATTGCAAGGATAGAGATGATCCCTTTATGCCCTTGAAGTCATGCTTTATATAGAAGAAAGACCCTAGAGAGGCCGGCCACACAAGTGAAAATCGAGTTGGTTTAGGTTTCCCTAGTTTTTCTCAATTCGGCCCAATGACCTCTGTCTGATGATTTCGACATAACTCCCTCTAAGAAAATAGATATTGAGGTGATTTCAATTGATTTGGAAACTAGATTCCTCTAGCTCTCTATCCATATCTAGCGCGTTTTCAGTTTCATTGTGAGCTGTCCTGGAGAGCCCGTTGAAGTTGTGACACGTGCACAATAATTTTCCCGAAATTAATCAGGAATTTCAAGACTTGGACATTCCTTGATATTCTGCCGAATTAGATCTTCTTCTCCATATTGGACTTGGTTTGGACCTCTCCTTTCATGGACTAGGCTTTATGGATCAGCTGCTTTGCTTCCCGAGGTCCATCAGGAAAACTTCTGTCGGCAGGCAGTAGGTTACTCTGTTCAGGCAGTCTGACCTTCCGGCAATGATTCTGGCATAACTCCAATTCTCCTGATTCTTTCTCCCTTGAACTCTTCTACATGTCACCTAAGTATCAGAGAGTTAACTCAATTTGTGACAATGTAAAAGCTTTACAGAATCATAAGAACATCTCTAAGGCTCCACAAATCGGCTTTTGACAAATTTCTATATCATTCATCTATGTTTAACACGTTTTACACACAACTCTACTAAAAACTTTTCGCTCTACATTATGACTCTATTCTACGACAATAAGAGATAATCAAAGTACAAATGGAGGTAATAACACATTAAGAATGTCGCATTTTATGCTCCTATCATGTGTCAACAGATTTCGAGGGTTGCCAGCAATTTGCATATCTTGTTTTTTTTGAAGGGGCAACTGAGCTTTCACTCAGAAAAAAAAAGAAGCTCTCTATACTTATATTTGCATATCCAAAGTTCTTGTCTCAAACACCTTAAAATATCCTGCAACAAAAACTAATCATAGTTACTAAATGGTAGTAATCACAATAGCACGAACAAAGGACATATACAGTAGCACGAACCAAACCCAAATCAAAGCAAACAGAAAAGAAAATAAAAACCAAACCCACGATCCACAAAAGCACAAACACCCGGACCAGTTCAGATTAACAGGTTAGAATGGAAAACACACAAAGAGAACGAAAACCCAGACCAATTCAGATCAACAGGAAGGAGAAAGCAACAACAATTGATGAAAAAGAGAAGAATACCAGATCCAGATGAGTAGAGGCGGCAGATGACAACAGCGAGGAGCTGAAGAGGAAAGAAAGAAGAGTGGAGAGGCAGTGCGTTATTACCACACGCAGGGATCACCGGAACCAAAACCGTCAGTGTCATGGTCAATAAATCGTAACTGTTAAATCAACTAACTTATTAAAAGTTCACGATTAAATGTACTACTCCAAGGGATTCCCGCCAAAGGAAGAACCTGAAGTACACAAAGCCACCTCCTCAACCACCCCAGAGCCTGCACCAGGATCCTCAATAACAACAGTCGAGCTTGACCCCGACCTATCAGTTAGAGCTAGCATTCTTCAAGCTCCGAAACTTCTTTTCTTTGCCTTCTCAGGACCCAGAGTAGCAGCTTCCAACATCCATAGTCTGACTGCATGTATTTTTTGTTTGTTTTTGGAGCCAACAGGTCAACAAATGCAACCTTCCTCTTCTCTACAGGTAAGACAGAAAGCACCCCATTCAAGTGAGGAAGCTCTAGCTTAGGCACAAAAGTCAGCTCCAAAACCGGAGCTTCCAACACGGGCTTGCCTCATTTCGACTTCTTTTTCCAAAGCCTCCCACCTCCATGCTTGCACTGCACTTGTTGCCAGTGATGTCTGCAACCACTCCACCGCTCCGACGCACCACAGACTGTTCCAAACCTTGACACATTGTTTCAGGGATCAAAGGGGTTTTGAACATGTGCAGCTGCACGGCTAGGTCAACCGCTGGCACATCAGGCAGAGAGAAGGTGAAAATTGATGCCGCAACCCTAAAAGGGTTCACCAATGATGCAACAGTATCATTTTCTCCACCCGAGGAGGAGGCACTTGCCGAACCGACACCAAACCCTCTACCAGTCCCAACTCGAAGCAATGACTAGGGTTAGGGTTTTTGACCATCTTCCCTGAACTGGCCTCCACACCACCACCAATCACTCCACTGCCCGGATTACCGAGCATCACCACCTTCGACATGTCCGGAGGGCCACTACAACCTGCAACACTATGTTCCAACATCCCGCAAATTTTACAAAAACCAAACACATGCTCATACCTAAATTGCAGATTGACTAATGCCCTTTCGGATCTCAGCTCGAATGTCATCAGGGGTAGGCTTGCTTCACGTGATCAGAGATGAGGTGTCGAACCAAAACCCTAGCCTTTTCACTTCTTTTGATGTCGATCTTATAGTAATCCTCCACCACTCCAAGCATTGCTCCCACCATGACTGCATCATCTTTCGTTATGATAGCAGGGTACAACCCTAAGATTTCGATATAGACTAGGAAAGTGAGAATCGAAACATGAGATGCCGCACACAATCCGTCGTATGGGGAGACCACAAAGAGGTTTCGTCCATTAAACCAAGTTCCTTCGAGAACATGTTTTCGATCTTCTTCAAGTTTAAAACGAAGAGCGTAGCGATCTCCTTCAACCTGCATAAGTTGGCGGCAGGGCCGGCCCTGACCATAGGCCCAGTAGGCGCTGGCCTAGAGCCCCAAGTTTTATGGGCCAAAAAAAAAATTTCCTCCTTATATATAATAAACCAATCTCATTGGTTCTCAATAAAACAAAACAAATAGGGAAAAGTATTTCATCATAACGATGAGCCTCCCAGACTATAATAGCGTCTCACGCTAAGCACTCTACTCACATATGATGAGGACCGCTAAATAGATTATAATAGCGTCTCACGCTAAGCGCTCAACTCTCAATGATGAGGACCGCGAAATAATGGCTAGCTAACAATAATATATATTTATATATATCGATCGGTTACCTCCCAGGCTATAGTAGCGTCCCACTCTAAGCGCTCAATTCTCATATGATAAGGACCGTCGGTAGGACTAGCTGTAATAACGTCTCACATTAAGCGCTATACTCACATATGATGAGGACCGTTAAATAATGTTAGCTAGCGATAAATAATATCAGTCAACCTTTTTAGGGTAAAATTGATTACCATATATAAAAGATCAATTGACATGTCCCCCATGTCAAAAGAAATGAGCAAGAGAGTTCCCAAATAACAGACGGAACTCATTAATCCTAAGAAAATACTAAATTTCAAATATGCCTTAGAAATGAAATAACTTTAGTGCATGCATAACATTTAAATCAAATGTCCACTCACAGTGCTCGGCTATGCCTACCGACGACCCGAGGCTTCCTCCAAATGATCCTCCTCACGGCCTAAACAATAATTAATATTAATTCTCATACGACATTAAAACCTCAATAAGTAATTCCATAAAATTAAGGGTCTAAAATTTATCTTCTTTCCTTGCCCCATTTCCATCTTTAATCCTTTATAACTCAAAATTCACTACCATCACCGATAACCAAAAATCAACCTCAATTTAAAACCGGCTAACCAAACTACCGATATTCTATTCTAATTACCGCCAAAATCCTTAACCATGGAAAAATCCCCAACATAAACAAAACTCCTCCAAAAATTCCAAACTATACTTCATTAAACTCTTCTCCTTAATACCATCTTAAGAACATGAAAAACAGCCCCTGAGGGGCGGCGGCCGGCAGCCGTTTTCCGGCGACCACCAATGCTTCTCAAATTTTAACAACATAATCCTCTCATCATCCACAACAACTTCCATAACTAGCACTTTGTCTAATTCTAATGCTATCTAGGGTAATCGAACCGAAACATCCATAAAATCATTTGAACTTCAATTATACATTTCACCCTAAAAATATCAAATTAGACCGATTTCTTTTGAGAGATTACTCACCTTGATGAGGGCTACAAGCTGAGCCAAAAATCTCGGCCTATGGTGGCCAAAAGACGGAGCTCCGGTGAGATGACAGTCGAACTGCTAGGAGCGGTCTCCTCCCTCTCGGCGGCGTCCCGCGCGCAGTCACCGGTCCAGGAAGAGAGAGAGTGGCGGGGGTCCGAACGGGATAGGTCCGGCTGTCTCGGGTGGCCGGATGGCGGCGGGCGACGGTAGTGAAGCTGACGGGTCGGGAAACTTCGGGAGAATGAGAGAGAGAAAGAGGGAGAGAAAGAGAACGAGGGGGGGGGGTGTTGGGCTGTCCACACCCGGTCCAATAACTTAAACCCCAAAAATCATACCCACTAAATATTTACCCCCTTTTTACCAACTCAAAAATTTACCCTTTTAGTTGATAACGTTTTCATGCTAACTTCGATTTTAACGTATAGCATGTCTACGAACTCGTAATCACGTCACCTACAACTTTCATGAAAAAGTTTTCCCAAATTCCAAACAGAAGAAAAAGTCAACTTTAAGGTCCTTAACAGTAAACGGTTACTTAATACAATCAAAGACTAAAATAATACCAAAGTAAATAACCGTAAAATAACTTAAGGACTGGGGTGTGACAATTCTCCCCCTTATAAAAATTTCGTCCCTGAAATTTACGTACCTGTCACTCAAAGAGATATGGATATTGCTACCTCATTTGCTCTTCCGATTCCCAAGTAGCTTCCTCTATTTGCTGACTCCTCCAAAGAACTTTAACAAGAAGAATTGTTTTATTTCTAAGCACCTGCTCCTTCCGATCAAGAATCTGAACCGGTTCCTCTTCATAGGTCAAATCTTTCTTCAAACTAAGCGGCTGCTCTTGCAAGACATGAGAAGGATTGACAATATATTTGCGAAGCATGGACACGTGGAAAACATTATGTATCCTGGACAGCTTTGAAGGTAGCTCCAATCGGTAAGCTACCGTGCCAACCCACTCTATAATCTCATAAGGACCAATATACCTCGGGCTAAGCTTTCCTCGCTTACCAAAACGTACTACGCCCTTCCAAGGGGATAGTTTCAAAAATACCAAATCCCCCACTTGAAACTCAAGGTCTTTTCTGCGGTTATCCACATAACTCTTCTGCCTATTTTGGGCCACCTTGAGCCTATCTCTAATCACCTTAATCTTCTCATTTGTGTCCTGAATTATCTCTGGACCACAAAACTCATTTTCTCCCACCTCATTCCAACATAGAGGTGTACGACACTGCCGCTCATAAAGTGCTTCAAAGGGAGCCATACCAATACTAGAATGAAAACTGTTGATATAAGAAAACTCTATCAAGGACAAATTCTTATCCCAACTCCCTCTGAATTGCATAACACATGACCTTAACATGTCCTCCATGGTCTGAATAGTCCTCTCAGACAGCCCATCCGTGTGAAGATGAAACGTTGAGCTGAAATGTAGTCGAGTGCCTAAAGCTGCTTGCAAAGCTCCCTAAAATTTAGAAACAAATCTAGGATCCCGATCCGATACTATAGACTCGGGCACACCATGGAGTCTCACAATTTCACTCACATAAAGTTCTGCCAATTTATCTAATGAATACTTCTTCCCCACTAGTAGAAAATGTGCAGACTTTGTTAATCGATCCACAATCACCCAAATACCATTATGCCCTTCACGGGCACGAGGTAAACTAAAAACAAAATCCATGGTGATGTGGTCCCACTTCCATATCGGAATAGGCAATGGCTTAAGCTGACCAGAAGATTTCTGCCTCTCAGCTTTCACTTGCTAACAGATCAAACACTTGCTCACATAAGCGGCAATCTCCCTCTTCATATTTGGCCACCAATAAAAATCCTTCAGGGTCTTGTACATTTTAGTACTACCAGGATGTGCAGTATAAGCAAAACTATGAGCTTCCTCCATTATCTCTTGTTTCAACTCCAGATTCCTCTTCAGAACACATAGTCTGTTTTTAAACAACAAGGCACCATCTCTCCTAACGGAAAAATTCATCGCCGATCAGTTAATTGCTTTTTCCATCAACTGAACTATGGAGGGATCATTATGCTGAGTGTCATGCACTCTATCAACCAAAACTAGTCTCACATGAAAATTGGCTATCAAAGCACCAACCTCATCCACCGACAATTCCACTCCTGTAGCTCGTAACTCATAAAGAAGTGGAACCCGAACCATCCTCATATAAGCTAAGGACATCGAATGATTGCGACTAAGAGTATCCGCTACTACATTAGCTTTTCCAGGATGATACTCAATAGTGCAATCATAATCTTTGATCAACTCCATCCACCTTCTTTGCCTCATATTTAACTCCCTCTGAGTGAACACATACCGAAGGCTCTTATGTCGGTGAAGATCTGGCACTTGGCTCCATAGAGATAATGTCTCCATAATTTCAATGCAAAAACCACTGCAGCAAGCTCTAGGTCGTGGGTGGGGTAATTCACTTCATGCGACTTCAATTGCTTAGATGCATAAACAATTACTCTTTCATGTTGCATCAATACACCACCCAAACCTTGCCTAGAAGCGTCACAATAAACCACATATTCTCCACTATCATCAGGGAGAGCTAAAACTAGAGCACTAGTTAAACGATCCTTGAGCTCCTGAAAGCTCTATTCACACTTCTTTGACAACTCGAACTTAACCCCCTTCCTAATCAATCTTGTAAGAGGAGCAGCAATCTTTGAGAAATCTTGAACAAAACAACGATAATAGCCTGCTAACCCCAAGAAGCTACGAATCTCCGTCACACTAGAAGGCCTCTTCCAATTTGTCACCTCTTCTATCTTTTAGGGATCCACACTAACACCTTATGCCGAAACCACATGGCCTAAGAATCCCACTTTATCCAACCAAAACTCACAATTACTAAGCTTTGCATATAACTGAGCTTCCCTCAATGTTTGCAATACCAATTTTAAATGCTTAACATGCTGCTTCAAATTCTTCGAATACACCAAGATGTCATCTATAAATACAATCACGAAATGGTCAAGGTATGGACAGAACACCCTATTCATGAGATCCATAAAAGCAGCGGGTGCATTAGTAAGTCCAAACGGCATCACCACAAACTCATAATGACCATAACGTGATCGAAAAGCAGTCTTGGCTATATCACTTTCCCGAATTCGCAACTGATGATATCCTGATCTCAAATCAATCTTTGAAAAGACTGTAGCACCCCTCAACTGATCGAATAAATCATCAATACGGGGCAAATGATATTTATTCTTCACCGTAACCTGATTCAACTTCCTATAGTCCACACAAAGTCTCATGGTGCCATCTTTCTTCTTGACAAACAACACTCGAGCACCCCATGGAGACATGCTAGGTCGAATAAAACCCTTATCCACCAACTCTTGCAATTGAGTTTTTAACTCTTTTAATTCGGCAGGAGCCATTCTATAAGGAGCTTGTGAAATAGGCATCGTTCCCGGAAGCAGCTCAATTGTAAAATCTATCTCCCTTACAGGAGGCAACCCAGGCAATTCATCTGGAAAAACATCCGAAAATTCATTAACTACAAGGATATCTTCCATCCTCACCTCTCCCTTCCTAGTATCCACCACATGAGCTAAATAAGCCTGACAACCTTTATTCAATAATTTCCTAGGCGGTGACAGCTGGAATTAAACAACTACAAATCACATCTCACTCACCCTGAAATGTAACCTCAAGCTTCCCAGGACTTTTTAACACCACTATTTTCCGGAAACAATCAATCATGGCCCTATGTGCCTCTAAAAAGTCCATCCCCAAGATTACATCAAACTCCACAATATCTAATGGAATTACTTCAACTTCAAAACTAAGACCCTCCACCAACACTTCACAACCTCTAAATACCCCATCTATCTTCATCACATCACCGGAGGGCAAAGAAACCTGCCATTCGCTTGGAAGTGGCAATGATGGCACATTGGCGAGAGATGAAAATCTACTAGACATGAAACAATACGTCGCCCCAAGGTCTATCAATATAAAAGCAGGATGACCGAAAATTAACAACGTACCAATAATGACATCCGAGGAGGTATGCCCTTCCTGCTGAGTCATGGCATGAAGCCTAGCATGAGTAGTGGTAGGACGACCTTTCTGTCCTCTGCCCTGCTGAAAGCCGCCTCTGACTGGAGCCATGGCACAAGTACCACTACTAGAACCACCAGCTGATGTCTGACCCATGGCCTGAGTAGGAGTGTAATATCCCACATCGGCCAACGGAGAGGGGTTATGTGCTGTATATGTACATGTCCACATCCAATCTAACGCGAGGCCTTATGGGAGCTCAGTGGCTTCGGAGGGGATGGGAACTCCGAGGTTAAGCATGCTGAGCCCAGAGCAATCACAGGATGGGTGACCCACTGGGAAGTTGCTCTCTGAGCTCCCATAAACAAAACCGTGCGGGCCGGGTGCGGAAGGCACTGGCGGGCCCAAAGCGGACAATATCGTGTGGGGTTGGGCCGATCCGCTGCGCCACTCTACTGCGAGGCCTTTTGGTGGCTCAGCGGCTTCGGAGGGGATGGGTACTCCGAGGTTAAGCATGATGAGGCGAGAGCAATCCCAGGATGGGTGACCTACTGGGAAGCAGCTCCTGAGCCGCCGGAAACAAAACCGTGAGGGCCGACGGGCCCAAAGCGGACAATATCGTGTTACGGCGGAGATGGTCCCGGGATGTGACAAATGGTATCAGAGCCACTCTGCCGTGTGGCGCGAGTGTGCCGACGAGGACGTCGGACTCCCAAGGGGGGTGGATTGTAATATCCCACATCGGCCAACGGAGAGGGGTTATGTGCTGTATATGTACATGTCCACATCCAATCTAACGCGAGGCCTTATGGGAGCTCAGTGGCTTCGGAGGGGATGGGAACTCCGAGGTTAAGCATGCTGAGCCCAGAGCAATCCCAGGATGGGTGACCCACTGGGAAGTTGCTCTCTGAGCTCCCATAAACAAAACCGTGCGGGCCGGGTGCGGAAGGCACTGGCGGGCCCAAAGCGGACAATATCGTGTGGGGTTGGGCCGATCCGCTGCGCCACTCTACTGCGAGGCCTTTTGGTGGCTCAGCGGCTTCGGAGGGGATGGGTACTTCGAGGTTAAGCATGATGATGCGAGAGCAATCCCAGGATGGGTGACCTACTGGGAAGCAGCTCCTGAGCCGCCGGAAACAAAACCGTGAGGGCCGACGGGCCCAAAGCGGACAATATCGTGTTACGGCGGAGATGGTCCCGGGATGTGACAAGGAGCATATGTAGCTCCCTAAGAGGGCAATCCCTCTGGAAGTGATCCAGCTGACCACACTGAAAACATCCCCCTGGCTGAGACTGATTTTGCCTGAACTGAAAAGACTGACCACTAGAGGTCCCACTCCTACTGCCAGATCCACTCCTAAATCGCTCAAGCTGATGACCAAAAAAATTCCTGAAGGGTCTACTACCATGCCTCTTGAATCTCCCTCTAAAACCAGATCTGAAACTCGAACTGCTACCATGCCCACTGCCAGTAGATGATTCAGAACCCGAGGTGGATGCCAATTTCCTTGATGAACCCTGGCCACGACCACCAGAATCATGAAGACGACTAGCTGCCAACTCTTGTGCCTCAATATTAAGAGCAAAAGTCACGGCCTGGTGGAATGACTGATATGGCACCGCTGTCATCTTGTTTGCATAAACACCACCATGGCCCTTGGTGAACTGATAAATCTTCTCCTGATCTGTCTTCACCAAATCAGGCACATAGTATGACAACTCTCGAAATTGCTACTCAAAAGCCATCACTGTCATATCATCACTCTTCTTCAAATTTAGGAACTCCTCTCTCATTCGGTTAACATGAGCATGGCTAATATATCGCTCTCTAAAAAGAGCTATAAACTGATCCCAAGTCATATGATTAGCAGCTTCGTCCATACCTCTACTCAAATCAAGCCACCAATGCCATGCTTCCTTCTCCAAAAATTGGGTAGCCAAGCTCACCTTCCTATCCTCGGGACATCTCACCTGAATAAACATTTTCTCAATGGTCTCAACCCAATTCTGAGCATCCAAAGGCTCAACAGCATGGCTAAACACTCTAGCTCCATTCTTGTATGCCCTATCATAATTTATCTCAGGGACCATACTAGTGCTAAAACGCTGAAAGAACTGCTCCATTGCATTAGTCCAATCACTTTGTACATCCCCATCTTCCCCCCTTGGAGGATTCTTCCTAGGTGCTCAGCGAGGAGGCATACTACCTGAGAATAAAATATTTAGCACAAGAGACAAGAAAAAGACCACTACCCATATACTCAGGCATACATTCATAAGCTAATGGATCTACCGCGGTCGGACCATCACCCTCATGACACTAAGTTTTACTAAGCACATGTGGTAGTGATATAGAAAGACAGGAATCGGACAACCTAATGCTCTGATACCAATTGTCAGGACCTACCCTGGATTTCCCCTCGAAATCCGGGATAAAGCCTGCGGGACCCACCCCAAGGAAAATTCTACCAAAATTCTTGATATAACCTCTCTTAAAAATGGGTAACTCTACCTGAAAGAAAAATCACCAAACCCAACTCATAATAATTCTCAAACTACATCCATAAATATAATCTCTCAAATAAACACAAACAAATGAATCTTTTTCAATAGCTCTTAACATACTTAAACCATCCCATAATTATCAGAGCATCTACTAAGAAAATGAGATAAACAACACATTAGGTTAAACTGGTAACCTATATGGGAAAATTGGATGAGGTGGGGATCTATGACACGCCTCCTATCCTCACCGAACCGAACTCTGCAGACTGGGCATTTAAAAACGAAAGGCCCATGGGAGAAGCATTTAAAACGTTAGAGTGAGTGGACAAAAATAAATAACAAAAGAATATGGAGCAATGAAATCAAATCTATGCTCTCCCATAATTTCCATTAGAAAAATATTTATGCATGCCACTCTTGGAACTCTTCCCGAAAAAAATTATAAACCAAAACAATGAACCAATCCAATTGGTTCTCAATAAAACAAAACAAATAGGGAAAAGTATTTCACCATAACGATGAGCCTCCCAGGCTATAATAGCGTCTCACGCTAAGCTCTCTACTCACTTATGATGAGGACCGCTAAATAGATTATAATAGCGTCCCACGCTAAGCGCTCAACTCTCATATGATGAGGACCGCTAAATAATGGCTAGCTAACAATAATATATATTTATATATATTGATCGGTTACCTCCCAGGCTATAGTAGCGTCCCACGCTAAGCGCTCAACTCTCATATGATAAGAACCGCCGGTAGGACTATAATAACGTCCCACACTAAGCGCTCTACTCACATATGATGAGGACCGCTAAATAATGTTAGCTAGCGATAAATAATATCAGTCAACCCTTTTAGGGTGTAATAGATTACCAAATATAAAAAATCAATTGACATGTCCCCATGTCAAATGAAATGAGCAAGAGAGTTCCCAAATAACAGATGAAACTCATTAATCCTAAGACAATACTAAATTTTAAATATGTCTTAGAAATAAAATAACTTTAGTGCATGCATGACATTTAAATCAAAGGTCCACTCACAGTGCTCGGCTATGCCTGCCGACGACCCGAGGCTTCCTCTAAATGATCCTCTTCACAGCCTGAACAATAATTAATATTAATTCTTATACGACATTAAAACCTCAAAAAGTAATTCCATAAAATTAAGGGTCTAAAATTTATCTTCTTTCCTTGCCCCATTTCCATCTTTAATTCTTTATAACTCAAAATTCACTACCATCACCGATAACCAAAAATCAACCTCAATTTAAAACCGGCTAACCAAACTACCGATATTCTATTCTAATCACCGTTAAAATCCTTAACCATGGAAAAATCCCTAACATAAACAAAACTCCTCCAAAAATTCCAAACTATACTTCATTAAACTCCTCTCCTTAATACCATCTTAAAAACATGAAAAACAGCCCCTGAGGGGCGGCGGGCGGCAGCCGTTTTTCAGCGACCTCCAATGCTTCTTAAATTTTAACAGCATAATCCTCTCATCATCCACAACAACTTTCATAACTAGCACTTTGTCCAATTCTAAGGCTATCTAGGGTAATCGAACCGAAACATCCATAAAATCCCTAGAACTTCAATTATACATTTCACCCTAAAAAGATCAAATTAGACCGATTCTTTTTGAGAGATTACTCACTTTGATGAGGGCTACAAGCTGAGCAAAAAATCTCGGCCTTTGGTAGCCGGAGGACGGAGCTCCGGCGAGATGACAATCGCACTGCTAGGAGCGGTCTCCTCCCGCTCGGCGACGTCCCGCGCGCAGTTACCGTCCCAGGGAGAGAGAGAGTGCGGCGGGGGTCCGAACGGGACCGATCCGGCTGTCTCGGAAGGCTGGACGACGGCGGGTGACGGTGGAGAAGCTGATGGGTTAGGAAACTTCAGGAGAAGCAGAGAGAGAAAGAGGGAGAGAAAGAGAACGAGGGGGGTGTTGGGCTGTCCACACCCGGTCCAATAACTTAAACCCCACAAATCATACCCACTAAATATTTGCCCCCTTTTTACTAACTCAAAAATTTACCTTTTTAGTTGATAACTTTTTCATGCTAACTTCGATTTTAACGTATAGCATGTCTACGAACTCGTAATCACGTCACCTATAACTTTCATGAAGAAAGTTTTTCTAAATTCCAAATGGAAGAAAAAGTCAACTTTACGCTCCTTAATAGTAAACGGTTACTTAATACGGTAAAAGACTAAAATAATATCAAATTAAATAACCGTAAAATTACTTAAGGACTGGGGTGTGGCAGAATCAATTATTAGTTATAGTCTTACATAATTGTTATTTACTAGTTCGACCAAAGTACCAAACTAAACATTACCCACCATACTTGATTATAACAATTGTCATTGTGAATAGGATTTGCTTCTGATTAAATTTCATGCTTGTTTATTTTCAGGTTGCTATATCATGGCTCCAATTAGGAAGTATCCTTCAAGGGCTAAAAAAAGAAAACAAAAGAAAAAGAGAGATGCATTAGCTAAAGTTCAATCTGGATATATCAATAAGTACTTCAAGCCAAATAAGGAACAAGAACAGACTTGTACTGATGAGAATGTGCATGAGAATGAGAACGAGAACGAGAATGCAGATGTTATTGGTAATGGGGAAGAACCAATAACATAGTGAATGAGGAAGAAATAATTATTGCTGAAGATGATCAACAAGATGCAGATAATAGTGGTAGTATGGAAGAATGAGATCTCACAGTGAATGAGGAAGAAATAATTATTCCTGAAAATTATCAACAAGATGCAGATGATAGTGGTAATATGGAAGAATGAGATCTCACAGTGAATGAGGTAGAAATAATTGTTGCTGAAGATGATCAACAAGATTCAACTTCAGCATTTGATTTACCATTCAATGTTGATGATCCAGGAAATTGTGAGAAGATAAAACAAAATATCCAATATTTTTTAGCCCAAAGAGGTCCTAAAAGAGAGACTGATTTGAGCTTTCCAGAAGATGCTATGGGGAGACATTTCAGTTCCAAACATTATCTTCGTGTCTTATCTAATGGTGAAAAGAAGAACAGAAGGTGGTTAGTGTACTCAATTTCTTTGGACAATGTATTCTGTTTTTATTATGGTTTAGCTTTGTTTTCGATCGAAAAAGAGTTGGTTCAAAAGCTTGATTATTCAAGCTTAATTGAAACTTTTGCAGCCAAGAATGCAAGAAGAGTTGTTTTTCAGTAGCAAGAGTGTTGTTTTTTGTAATTCTAAGATTTTATTTGAACTACTGCGGTATCTGATCATATGATTGGATTTATATATTGTTGGATTAATTCTATTAGTATTCATATGTTGCTTGCATAGTTACATACTTATTGTTGAGGAAGAAGAACCTTTTTTTAATACATCTAGCAATAAGGAGCCTCATTTTTTGTTGTGGCCTAGAGCCTTGAAATTGTCAGGGCCGACCCTAGTTGGCGGTTCTTGAAACCTCATACGTACATACATTAGGGCTCCAATGAGAGCCTTCGGGTTGGCTTGCTTCACAGAGAGAGAAGACGCCCAACGACGTAGAAATGGGTTGATATTGCAGCATTGCCGACATGGCCAAAGGAGACTTTATCCTTGTCTTGGATAGACAAAGCTGTAGCAAAATGACGGCGACTTCATCCGACGTAGCGACGAGGAAGAGGAAGGAAAGGGTTGCAAAGCAACGACAAAGAGAAGAACAAAAAAAAAAACCCTAGGTTTCTCTGTGCGCGGCGCTAACTAAATTTGTTGAAAATGAGTAGCTATTTCTCGATATTCCCATCGAAATATTCATTTTTTAGACCATTGAAGTTTCCATGATTGTCGATATTTTATGAATGTAACAGCTTCGACTATGTGCTTATCCATTAGGCCGAGATTTTACTCATGGCTAATAAAGGTTACCAAACGAGTTGCAAAACTAAAGAACTAACGGCTGCTTAAGTGAGATTATGAACTGAACAATCAAAGTTAAGCTTCATTAGATGTAGGCATGAGCAACATGCTAGAGAAAAAAAATTAGATTTGCTCTAAGGTACAATTGAAAAGACGTACTAGATTATCCTGACACTCGAGTATTTTTTTTGTTTTTCTTTAAATATTTTGATAGATACCATAAATGTTTGGATGAAGTGGTTCCTCTTCTTGGCTCCGGCTATCTTTACTTGTGCTCGACAATATGAACATACATAAAGAAACCATAAAATGAACCAAATTGAACATACACTAATGAAACAAAGAACTCTCCCGCCACATATCCGATTGGATTCTAATTTCATTACGTTGCCGACCATCCAACAAGTCGGTGACAACTAGCAACACCATATACGTAGTAGAGAAGAAGTTGCAAGTCTTTCATTTGTTTTTTTTGTACGTTTTTTATTTGGGTACGGCTATTTTCACCCCATTAAATGCTCAGTTCACCCCACATTTTATTTTTTACCTTTAACGTTCCAATTATGCCCTTAAAATTTTGAGAAAATCTGGTTTTTATTTTCCTCATTCTGATAAAATCTAAAAATATCTAAAAATATCTCATCAATATATTTGACGCAGACCTTCATTCTTTTCAAACCACATCCTATATATGTTCTCTTCGATCTCTTTCTTAAGTTCCTTCTTTATGATTATGAATATATATAAATATATATATATATATATATATATATATATATATATATATCTGAAGCCATAAATAAAATTAAAATAAAAACAAACAATCCCACCACATTGTATAACCACACACCATGTTGAAGATTGAAGTGATTCTCAAATCTGATTTGAGAGATGTAGAGAATTATTTTTTTTTCAATGTAAAGATGTAGAGAATTGTTATTATTTGAAAGTCGGTGAGCCGTGGCTTGATTGGTTAAGGTGGTTAACTAACAACTTTGACGTCATGAGTTCAAATCTCATTAACATATATAGGGTGTTGAGTTATATAATAAAAAAAAATTCAATTTTTTTTTATAGATTTTAGTTTAATATTATATTTTCACAAAAATTCTTAATTATGGAGTTAGTATTGAAATATTTAGTTTAAAATTAAAATCTGCGGTGAACAAAGTAGTTAGTGGGGTGACAATAACCACACCATTTTTATTTTTATGTTACTAACTTCTTTTATATATATTTTTTGACCTGAAAACCGAGTACTCTCTCTCCAAAACCCTAGAGAGCACCACTTCTCCTTTCTCGTCCTATCCGGCCGCAACTCTATGCCGGTGATGGCCTTTCACCTCGTCAATGCATGAGCAGTGCGGCCGGATGGGAGTTTGGTCGGCTCATTCAGTCCAGGAGGCATGGTTCTGGTTCCAGTTTTCATTCGTGGTTGGAAGGAGTGTCTAGGCTGTGGTGGGGAAGGGGAACGGAGGCGGGTTTGGCTAGGATTGGAGCCCGATCGGCATCGAGGCATAGTAGAGGCGATGGGTGTTGGTGGTTGGCTTGGTTGACGGCGACGCTCGATGGTCTTCCTCGGTCTGCTTGTTGTGCTCTGATCTAGAGGCTGGCTGGGGGTGGACCATCGTAGGTTGAGGTCGTCTTGATGGCGGCAGTGATGGCACTACAAAAAAGAATTCAATTAGCCACCCCAAATTGCCACGGCTCAGATTTGCCGTCGCTATTGGTCCATTTTTTGCGACGGCACTGCGACGGCAAAGCATCCGTAGCTAAATTAAAATTATTTTGCAATGGCAACTTTGTGCCGTGGCAAAAAAAATTAAGTTTTGCGACGGCAATGTGGAGCCGTGGCAAGAAAATGTAAACTTTGCGACGGCAAATGGGCGCCGTGGCTAAAAAAGGTAAAATTTGCAACGGCAGAAAGAGGCCGTGGCAAACTTTTTGATGTCCCAAGCTATTAATTTCGATTTTCTAAAATTCCGTATATATCAAAATAGCTAATTCACTACCAAAAATAAAGCTTTAGACGACGAAAAAAAAATCTTCGCCCAAGGAAAAAAAATCGTCGCCTAAAGTTCAACTTTAAGCGACGAAATAAAAAATCGTCGCCTAAGGCTAAATTTCGTCGCCTAATATAGAAACTAGGGCAACGAAACAATATTTCATCTCCTAAGATATTTATATCGTCGCCTAATTTTTATTCTTCGGCGACAACTATATTTTGTCGTCACCTAAGTGTTTTTAATCCTTAGGCGATGAAACTAAATTACATCGTCACCTAAGTGTTTTATTTTTTTATTTTTTCTTGGCCGACGAAATACAAGCATTTCATCGGCCTAATAACATCTTGACCGACGAATTAACCTAATTTCGTCGGCCAAGAGTAATCTGAATAATTAAAATAAATAAAGCACATTTAAATTTCGTTGTACAGGATTTTTTATTTTTACCCTTGGGCGACGAATTTAACAAATATCGTCGCCCAAGTATCATATTGGCCGACGAAATGAGTGTAACTCGTCGGCCAAGAGTAATATGAATAAATAAAATAAATAAAGCACATTTAAATTTCATTGTACAGGAATTTTTATTTTAACCCTTGGGCGACGAATTTAACAAAAATCGTCGCCCAAGTATCATATTGGCTGACGAAATGTGTGTAATTCGTCGGCCAAGATAATCCGAATAATTAAAATAAATAAAGCACATTTAAATTTTATTGTACAGGATTTTTTATTTTTACCCTTGGGCGACGAATTTAACAAAAATCATCGCCCAAGTATAATATTGGCCGACGAAATGAGTATAATTCGTCGGCCAAGAGTAATCCGAATAATTAAAATAGATAATGCACATTTAAATTTCATTATACAGGATTTTTTATTTTTACCCTTGGGCGACGAATTTAACAAAAATCGTCGCCCAAGTATAATATTGGCCGACGAAATGAGTATAATTCGTCGGCTAAGAATAATCCGAATAATTAAAATAAATAAAGCACATTTAAATTTCATTGTACAGGATTTTTTATTTTTACCCTTGGGCGACGAATTTAACAAATATCGTCGCCCAAGTATCATATTGGCTGACGAAATGAGTGTAATTCGTCGGCCAAGATAATCCGAATAATTAAAATAAATAAAGCACATTTAAATTTCATTGTACAGGAATTTTTATTTTTACCCTTGGGCGACGAATTTAACAAAAATCGTCGCCCAAGTATCATATTGACCGACGAAATTCGGGTAATTCGTTGGCCAAGATAATCCGAATAATTAAAATAGATAAAACACATTTAAATTTTAAGGAAATGTTTTTTATTTTTATAGCCCCGTAAGCATCTCGTCGATTGGCAACTATTCTCAGTTGAAGGTCCGGCCAGATTACGTGATTTGGAGGGTCGAATAGCCGTTTCCGTCCGTTTAGGGGTTTGACCGCGCCGATTGACCGGACGGATCGAGCCCTTATCGTTGTCCGATGGAGCTGAATTTTCGCCCACCCATGTAATTCGTTATGATGGTCATATCTGACGGTCGGTTTTCAGTTCCTCTTCTCCGATCACCAAACTCACGATATATGTACTAATGTTGTATAACTTTTTTATACAAGTGTTAGAGTATAAGTTTCGTTTTGAAGACAACGTATACGTAGAGGCCTCAAACACAAAAAGGTGATGAAATAAGATATGACTGGAACAGTGAAATACGTCAACCCGTAAAAAATGAAGATATTGCAGTAAAATTTCAGTGCCGGTTGTTCCGGTCAACGAATTTTTCTCTTATTTCTACCTGGTGGTAGCCCTATCCTGGGTATTTATTTTTTACCAAATTTTTATAGCTCCGTAAGTGTCTCGTCGATTGGAAACTATTCTCAGTTGAAGGTCCGGCCAGATTACGTGATTTGGAGGGTCGAATAGCCGTTTCCGTCCGTTTAGGGGTTTGACCGCGCCGATTGACCGGACGGATCGAGCCCTTATCGTTGTCCGATGGAGCTGAATTTTTGCCCACCCATGTAATTCATTATTCTGGTCATATCTAATAGTCGGTTTTCAGTTCCTCTTCTCCTATCACCAAACTCACGATATATGTACTAATGTTGTATAACTTTTTTATACGAGTATAAGTTTCGTTTTGAAGACAACGTATACGTAGAGGCCTCAAACACAAAAAGGTCGTGAAATAAGATATTACCGGAACGGTGAAATATGTCAACCCATGAAAAATGAAGATATTCCGGTAAAATTTCGGTGCCGGTTTTTCCGGTCAACGATTTTTTCTCTTATTTCTACCTGGTGGCAGCCCTATCTCGGGTATTTATTTTTTACCAAATTTTTATAGCTCCGTAAGTATCTTGTCGATTGGGAACTATTCTCAGTTGAAGGTCCGGCCAGATTACATGATTTGGAGGGTCGAATAGCCGTTTCCGTCCGTTTAGGGGTTTGACCGCGCCGATTGACCGGACGGATCGAGCACTTATCGTTGTCCGATGGAGCTGAATTTTTGCCCACCCACGTAATTCGTTATACTGGTCATATCTGATGGTCGGTTTTCAGTTCCTCTTCTCCGATCACCAAACTCCCGATATATGTACTAATGTTATATAACTTTTTTATACAAGTATAAGTTTCGTTTTGAAGACAACGTATACGTAGACGCCTCAAACACAAAAAGGTCATGAAATAAGATATGACCAGAACGGTGAAATACGTCAACCCATGAAAAATGAAGATATTCCGGTAAAATTTCGGTGCCGGTTGTTCCGGTCAACGAATTTTTCTCTTATTTCTACCTGGTGGCAGCCCTATCCCGGGTATTTATTTTTTACCAAATTTTTATATTTTCATAAGCGTCTCATCGATTGGAAACTATTCTCAGTTGAAGGTCCGGCCAGATTACGTGATTTGGAGGGTCGAATAGCCGTTTCCGTTCGTTTAGGGGTTTGACCACGCCGATTGACCGGACGGATCGAGCACTTATCGTTGTCCGATGGAGCTGAATTTTTGCCCACCCACGTAATTCGTTATATTGGTCATATCTGATGGTCGGTTTTCAGTTCCTCTTCTCCGATCACCAAACTCCCGATATATGTACTAATGTTATATAACTTTTTTATACAAGTATAAGTTTCGTTTTGAAGACAACGTATACGTAGACGCCTCAAACACAAAAAGGTCGTGAAATAAGATATGACCAGAACGGTGAAATACGTCAACCCATGAAAAATGAAGATATTCCGGTAAAATTTCGGTGCCGGTTGTTCCGGTCAACGAATTTTTCTCTTATTTCTACCTGGTGGCAGCCCTATCTCGGGTATTTATTTTTTACCAAATTTTTATAGTTTCGTAAGCGTCTCATCGATTGGAAACTATTCTCAGTTGAAGGTCCGGCCAGATTACGTGATTTGGAGGGTCGAATAGCCGTTTCCGTTCGTTTAGGGGTTTGACCACGCCGATTGACCGGACGGATCGAGCCCTTATCGTTGTCCGATGGAGCTGAATTTTTTCCCACCCATGTAATTCGTTATGCTGGTCATATCTGACAGTCGCTTTTCAGTTCCTCTTCTCCAATCACCAAACTCACGATATATGTACTAATGTTATATAACTTTTTTATACAAGTGTTGAGTATAAGTTTCGTTTTGAAGACAACGTATACGTAGATGCCTCAAACGCAAAAAGGTCATGAAATAAGATATGACCGGAATGGTGAAATACGTCAACCCATGAAAAATGAAGATATTCCGGTAAAATTTCGGTGCCGGTTGTTCCGGTCAACAAATTTTTCTCTTATTTCTACCTGTGGTAGCCCTATCCCGGGTATTTATATTTTACCAAATTTTTATAGCCCCATAAGCGTCTCGTCGATTGGAAACTATTCTCAGTTGAAGGTCCGGCCAGATTACGTGATTTGGAGGGTCGAATAGCCGTTTCCATCCGTTTAGGGGTTTGACCGTGCCGATTGACCGGACGGATCGAGCCCTTATCTTTGTCCGATGGAGCTGAATTTTTTCCCACCCACGTAATTCGTTATGCTGGTCATATCTGACGGTTGGTTTTCAGTTCCTCTTCTCCGATCACCAAACTCACGATATTCTGAATTTTATGATAGAACTCTTGGCCGACGATTTTCTTCATCTTGGGCGACGATGTTTATAGTGAAGATCATCGTCGCCCAAGTAGGGTCTTAGGCGATGATTTTCATAGTTTTAGGTGACGAGATTTATATTGAAGAACATCGTCGACGAGATTTTCTTCATCTTAGGCGACGACTTGAAAAATCGTCGCCCAAGATTATCTTAGGCGATGATTTTGAAAAAACAGGGCGACGATTTTTCTAAAATCGTCGCCCAAGAACGCCAATATAAAAGGGAAAAATTCCAAGCCCTAGCCATTCGCGCAGCCGCTCACAATTCCAAACCCTCTCTCTCTCTCTCTCCGAAAATCCACCGAAGCCCTCTCTCTCTCCCTCTCTCCGACCCTGACCCCGCTAACAGTTCACCGACCACCAGCCAAATCCCCTCTCTTCACGATTCCTCCTCCTACCTTCTATTTCAGCATGCATCCACCCATTTGGCAAATCAGAATCCAAACCCTAAATCCCCAATTCCAAATCTAGCGCAATTCGTCCCCTGTGTTTCTCTCCTTCGAGTTCCTCAAGGGAACCTCCAAAGCGGACGAGTGGACCGACGACATGCTTCAGACCGAAGACATAGTTGAGGAGCTACGTATCGGCACCTCCGACACCGTAAAGTCGCCGTTCAAGAACGGCAGGAGCAGCGTCTAGAAGATTCTTCACGCTTCCTTCAAGGCCAAGGACACGTCCATCCAGGTCAGAGTCCAACGCGGCCGAGACGACTTCACGGAGTTGCAGGCTTGTATCGTCCCCAATGACTCCGTCGGGAAAAAGGTGTACATGCTCCGGTCCATTTTCGACCCTAACTACGCCGTCGGGTTCTGGCGAAGTCTTTGCTTCTCTAAGGTAATCTATTCCCTCCTTCTTCAATGTAATGACCGTGTGATTGTAAGCTCAGAGGATAGTGATATTGAGAATTCGGTGTAAGGCGATTTGTAATTAAAACTATGTTCTTCGCAATTTTACTGATCTTCATCTACCAAATTAATTGTCTTTGCAATTCTTCTTCTTCCTTTGTTTCTCTCGAAACAAAATGATGATGGTCATGGTGGATTGGATTTACATACATGTGTTTTTCCTTGGTCTTTTGATGATAGAGGTCTCAGTTGTTCCCTGAAAATGACCAGGTATTTTCTTTCATTTGAGTTCTCTCTAAAAATTTTCAAAATGTCATGCTTTCATTGATAGGTCTCTAACTTCTGAATTGAAGTTTGGCTTCAATGTAGTTGAGTAGTCTGCTGCTGTTTGGGCCATGAGAATTCAGTATATATGATAATCTATTATTCGATTAGTTATTGATATAAAACCCATTGGTTCATAAAACATGAAAAAACCGGATAACATTTTTTTTAAACTTTCTATATATGTTAGTTCTTTAACACTTATAGAATGCAGTGAGTTTATCTTCCAATTTGTTTGTTCAGCTTTACCTGTCCAATATATACATGCCTTGTAAGGTGATGCTTGTGTTCCATGATCGATGTCTTATGGTTTCTTTGCTTTGCAGTTACTTCAGTGAAGTCTCCTCGGCAAGTGATCGATGCATGTTAATCAGATATGTTTTTCTTTGCATTGTGCATTCTGATTGTTTTCTCCTATAGCTGAAACGCTACTGCAATATTAATTTCTTATAATCACATATTGAATGTATGATTTGTATGTTCAAACTCAAGCTAAATAAGTTTTACTTTTCTATGTGCAAGAACTACTTAGGGTGCAGTACTCATATGTTAGGTCAAGGCTGCAAAGCAACCAAAGTACCAATCTTGGTAAGAGTTACTTAAACAGTCAAATCTGTTAAAAGAAGGCTTGCAAAATGCAAACACTAGGAGTAATTGGTTGAGGAAAATCCTGCAAAGCTTATCTTGAAGTAGAGGAACAAATGTACATTGTACTATCTTGTAATTAAACTCTTGTGTAAGAGCTTTCATCTTTTGTAACATTTATGGGTAAAATTAAATGCAAGATTTTTTTTTTCAGTATGTCTGATTCCTTTTGTAGAGCTTTAATTCAAAAATAAAAAACCTGTTATGCAATTCAAAAATGCCAGGTTTTTTTTTAATTCATGAAAAAAACTTTGTGACGGCAATTTTACCGTGGCCAAATGGGATTTGCGACGGTGTAAGCAGTAGCCAATTGTCGTCGCTTAGCTGGCGACGGCCTTTGCAGTCGCTGCGTGCCGTCGCCAATAAGGTGGCGACGGCTCGTTGCCATAGCCAAAAGCAACGGCCACGCCCTCAACGGCGACGGCAAAAATGCCGTCACTACACCGTCGCCGTTGGTCTTTTGCGATGGCAGAATGGCTTTTGGCAACGGCATTGTGCCATGGCTAACTGAATTAATTTTTGTAGTGTGGGTCAGTGGTGATAATCTAGAGCCGGTGGTGGCTGGGTGGTCCGATGGGGAAGACGGGGCTGCCTTTGTCTGTTGGTTTTAGGTGTAGCCTGAAGGCCCATATTCAGCTGGAGGTTGGGATAGGGTTTCTTTTGGGCCCTAGTTTTTCTTGTATGCTTTTAATTATTGTTTTAGTTATTAGTTAGACTAGGACTGCTTGCGGGTCTAAAACATTTTCTTAGTTATTGGGCTTTGGTTTTTTTATTAGAGTTTGTTGATGCTCTGGGGTTACTCCTTTGTGTAGGGTGGTCCCAGAAGTAGTTAAATAATGATAGGTTGTGGATTGTTCCTTCCCCCTTGTGTCTCTGTGGCTAATTGCTTGTCTCATTTGTTACCACAGAAGATTGATCATATTGCTTTATTCCATGGTCTTCAGCATAAAGATTGCTTAGTGTCTACTAAGTAGTTTCACAGGATAGCCCCTGGGGCGGATCGTGCGGATCGTGTTCATGTTTTTGTACTTACTTTCAAGTTGTGATCAATATAAATTAACGTCATTGGATAAAAAATAAATAAAAAATAAAAACATCTTTTGTATTTTTTCTTAAAGCTGCTCCCTAAGGGATAGTTTTTAAAGGAATGAGAGGAATAAGTATATTTAACAGTTGAAAATAAATCCACAGTTTTAAGTTGTATTATTTCTGTTTTTATATTTAATACATGTGGTTGAGGTGTATTTGTCCTTTAAAATTGTCCCTTAAGATTGTCCCTTAAGATTGTCCTTCCTGTGTGCAAGCCTTATTTTTTCTTATAGTGTGTCATATTTACCGATCAATTTCATTGTCAGTGAGCTGTGGATTGGTTGGTTATGGTATTTAACTGACAACTTTGAGGTCATGGGTTCAAACCTCACGACATATGTAAGGTGTGTGAGTTATTAATAAAAAAGTTTTTTTTAAAAAATACCGATCAATTTCACTAGTAGTTTTGTTACTTTTATTTATTTTTCCGGTGTATCATCTAAATTATTAGTTTTTGAAACTTTATTCAAAGCAAAGTCATGGCTTCTCTTCACTATTGACTAGCATTTTTTTTTTCCACAAAATATTGCTTCTCATGCAACGCATATGCAACTCTCGAAAACAACGTTTAGTGCCGTATATCATGTTTTGGCAACTCTCTAGTGTCTTGGATACCCAGAAATTGAGCCCCTCATGTAGAATTAAATTAATACCTTGTAACCAACAATTACTTGTGCCTAATGTCCAACACTCACTTTTGCATAGTTCCAACATTTTCGAAGGCAACAATTAGGTTCTTCTTGGAAATAGGGTCATTTTAATATGGAAAATTTCAGTATGTAACTATAAATGAGGAAAATCTATTTTTGACGATTTGACCGGAGCAGATTCTACGTATCCAGGTGTACTTGCACCATTAATGTGCAAATACTCAAATCGTTGTATGCGAAGATCCAATAAAGACTAGAGACCTTATATTCATTATTTTTATTTTTGATCCGATCAAATTAAACGTCTATAATAAGAGTACATCTCATTCGACCTCAAGTCCTCACTTCTTGTGTTGGAAACACTTAGGACTTTTTTATGGGTTTCAATTTTGTTAACGATATTAGAATACATGCATAATAATGTGACGTGGATAACTGGATCAAAATATTGTATATTAGTTGCTCGATTCACTTACACCTTGATGTATAGAAAAATTTTCACTATTCGACAATGATGAGAGTCTTATTTTGCATCTCATCACACTATCAATTAAAAAATCAAAATTAATGTGGTAAATCTTGCTACGATATTTTTACAAATTCGAACATGTTGATATTGTTTTGATGTAGAGTCAAGTCGTGTTCAGAGTCGAGTGTATAGCTATCAGCCAGGGATGTCTGTACACTTACGAGTAATGACTCGTGAGCCATAAACAAGTCTGCAAGGGGACCATAGACAAGGCGCTGGATTTTGAGTCTAACTAGACCGAATCATCTCTTCAACCCCACAAAGAGCCTAACCGGAGACGACTGACCCATTTTTTGCCGCTCTAAATTGTCCTTACCCTTCAATGCCAATTAGCTAAAGTTTAAAACTCAAATCAAAATTTGAGTGAACAAATAAAGTCAAATCCAAATTTCTAAGACCGTTTTATATTCACTTTCAAGGTTCAAAGAAAGCATAAATGGAAGATTTCAAGGCAGGAGCTCCTGCCTCATTACCATAAAAACGCCATTTTCCTCTGTTCATCCTGGACAAACACCTTTTTTAACCCACTTTAGCAGAGAGAGCCAGAGACCCTTCTTGTCATCTCTCTCTCTCTCTCTCTTTCTCTCTCTCTCTCTATAAGTAATTATCCAATGCATGCAGAACCATCATTCTTCCAAAGTCCCACACCATAGAACCAAATATAAGGAAGTACAGACATCCCCAAACACCCTCTTTAATTTGAGACAGAGAGAAAGAGATAGAGATAGAGATAGAGTTCGGGTTCAGTTTGTGTCTGTTCTAGATAGTACTTCAGCTGCCCCTGTAGATTTTGTTTCTTGTTTCAAGTTTGGATATTTGAAGCCAGAAATGAAATACATTAGGACAAACAGCCTGAAAAGGCTATTCTCACTCAAAAGAAGAAGCTTGGAAGAAGTCGCAAGCCCACCGCGCGTGTGCTGTAATGTTGAAGAGAGCAATGAAAGCCTCAAGAATGTTGAAGCAATAGAGCTTTCTCCAAGACCCACATGGAAATGCTTCTCCTTTGAAGAGATTTCAGATGCCACCAATGGTTTCAGCTCAGGTTTGTCTCTGCTTCAAACATGAATTTGAAAATGATTTCTCTTTCTGGGTTTTTCTTAGGTGATTGAATTGAATATTTTGTGTTTGGGTTTCAGAGAATTTGGTTGGAAAAGGAGGATATGCAGAGGTGTACAGAGGAGTTTTGAAAGGTAATGAGGAAATTGCTGTGAAGAGGATCACAAAAACTGTGACTGATGAAAGGAAAGAGAAGGAGTTCTTGAATGAGATAGGAACTATTGGCCATGTTTGCCATCCAAATGTGTTGTCACTTGTGGGATGTTGCATTGACAATGGCCTTTACCTCATCTTCCATTTCTCCTCCAGAGGCTCTGTTGCTTCTCTTCTCCATGGTAGTACCACAAAAGTTTCAGTCTTTTTGTTCTGGTTCTGTTTCTGGGTACCATTCATTTTGAGACATTTGTGTTTCACACAATTAATCTTTTTGAAATCATTGTTGTAGATGAAAATTTGCCACCTATGGATTGGAAAACAAGGTATAAGATAGCTATTGGGACAGGTAGAGGCCTCCATTATTTGCACAAGGGCTGCCAGAGGAGGATTATTCACAGGGACATTAAGTCCACAAACATACTATTGACTGTAGATTTTGAACCACAGGTATACACATTAGTCATAGGCTCATAGCTAGTTCATCTTTGATTGAAATGGGATTTTAATGCATTAAATTTTATGTTGTTTTGTCTTTGGGATATCACAGATATCTGATTTTGGACTAGCAAAATGGCTTCCATCACAATGGACTCATCACTCAATTGCTCCAATTGAAGGGACCTTTGGGTAAGTAATCCTCCAAGCTTTAGTAATCAAACCAGTGATTTGAATCAAAATGGTTGCTGATGTTTTTATATTGTGCAGGCACTTGGCACCTGAGTACTATATGCATGGAATTGTGGATGAGAAAACAGATGTCTTTGCTTTTGGAGTTATTTTATTAGAGCTCATCTCAGGCAAGAAACCAGTGGACGGGTCTCACCAAAGCTTACATAGCTGGGTAAATGACAATCTTGTAAAATACATAATTTGATTTAGTCTATTTCAAGTTGCCCATTTTTCAGAAGGGAATAATTGGCTTGCGGGGTTTCTTCTAGAGTACTAAGACTAGTTGATTAATTATTTGGATTTGATTATATGCATTTGTGTAGTTATAATCAATTGTAAATCTGACATTCAACAGGCAAAACCAATATTAAACCAGGGAGAGATTGATCAGCTAGTAGATCCAAGGCTTAGAGGGGCCTATGATGTTACACAACTAAAAAGACTTGCCTTTGCAGGATCTCTGTGCATTCGAGCATCGCCGACATGGCGTCCTACCATGAGCGAGGTATCTTTTAACTATCAACTTCTGCTACGTATATTACATTAGAGGTCACATCTCTAATTGAAGAACGAGTTACTGCATAGGTGTGTTAAATCCCTATTAGTGATTATGCCTACCGTTGTCAGTAAAATGCGTTCCAAATGGTTTTATTTCTAATTATGAAGTACCATGTTGTCTCTATAGACATCACATTTTAATAAACCTTATCATGCAGTCTCATTAAACAACTGGCAATATCAGGTTAATTGTATTCAGTAATGATACTTAAATGATCTTAATCTTTCTCAATAAACCATACATCATCCAAGGAGACTACAGTATCATTTATAGATATTTGTGTGTCATGTTGATTAGGCCAATAGTAATCTTTTAGTTGACCAGCCAACTAACTAAACTAAGTGTTTTAATTCCTAAATCTCTGAGTCGATTTCTATATACACAGTATTCTACTGTTGATTGTGTTGTTATGGTTTGCCAAAACTTATATGGTGGTTTGCCTGTAACGACTCTGCTTCTTTCTTCACCAGTTAGTACCAGAAAAGAAGAAACTTGGATTTAGTTTTCTTTTCTGGGAGTTTTTTTCTTTGCTGGGAGTTGGTAGCAGTGCATTTCATTTTTCTACACAAATCATAGTATCAACAAGCAGACAGAAATGGTTCTGTTCCACCAAAACATAATATATGTGCTAAAACATAGAACTACCACCTACGCAATATAATTGAAAAAGATTAAGACTTATAATCTAAATTGATTGTGAGAGTGGGCCCTAATTTGACTCATTATTGTATGAGCCATTTTTGGTTGTCATTTTCGTTTGCATAGAGTGCTTAAGAAGTTGCAAATTCTGCACCATGAAAAAGCAGAACAATTCTCCTCATTCACAGACAAAATAGAAACATTAAAGAAAAAGATAGTCCTTCATTAATTCACCATTACCGTATTCCTATTGATTTGATTGATAAGTTAAACATGCGATTCCCTTTTTCGCTAATACTTGCAGTCGGCTAAACTAATCAGTGAGCTTTTTATCCCTATACTAGCTATTGTGGTTGTTATGATTTAGAAATAGCAAAAGTTCTTTGGTTCCTCTTGCTTTTTGAACACTACTTTAGAGTGCAATAATTAGAGCACATACTAAATGAAGCAGTTAGGTACACACACTGTTCTGTTATGAATTGTAGTTGGAATGCAATGCAATGCCAGGAATAATATATCGACATTCATTAATAGAAAATTTGCTATCATTTACAGGTGTTGGATGTTATGGAATTAGAAGGTGAAATAGACAAAGAGAGGTGGAAGATGCCAGAGGAAGTAGAAGAAGAGCATGATGAGTTCTGGGGTTTTGAGGATCTGGAATATGAGTTTGACAGTTCCTTCTCAGTTTCACCCCATGATTCCATTTCTACAAGAAGCCGTTAGGGTTTAAGGGGTTCTTGGAAACTTTGTTACTTCCTAAACCTCAATGTTTATCAACCAACGTGTACAGTTACTTCACAAGTTTTTGTATATAAATTATAAAAAGCATAATATATTAATATAGAGACGAGAGGTGTTGTTAGAAAAAGCCAATTCACGTGAAATTGCCTTGGTGATTTGACTCCATAGCGCTGGACCTCTTCTTTTTCATACATTTTTGCTTGCTTTTGAAGAAACTGGAAAAAGGGATCCCTGATATGGTGGGGAGATATGTTTAATTTTGTTAGCTGGTTGTTTGTTTGCTCTATAATAAACCGAATTTTGCCATTTCACTGCACTAGATTACTAGGCAGTCTCGTGTGATCTTAAATTGACACTTAAACAACATAGATTAGCTTTATGAAGTTGTAGATCGGCTAGTTCATTTTTACAATTAACTTTAATAAAACAACGAAACAAAAAAGGTGTGAATTGTAAAATAAAAAATGTAAATAAAAAGTGCAGATTTCACTCATTTGCTAATATACACATTGTATTATTAGTCGGTCAATCACTATATAAAATTAGTCTACAATTGTATGAAGTAGGTTTTTTTGTTTTTTGTTTTGGATAAAGGACAGATGCGGCTGTCTTCAAGATGAAAATACGTGTATTTTATACAGTATTTTACCATAATGTTGCAAAACAAACGGTCAATGTGTGATTTGGGGATACATGAAAAAGATCACTATAGACAAGCTAGTGACATACAACCACATTAACAAAGACACAGATCATGCATGGAAACATGACAGTTCAAATAGATCTATAAAAATGGACACTCAGCACCCCTAGTTCTTTATAACCAGGAAGCAATGTTATTAATTAGTTGGATAAGATCATGTGTCATGACTCATAAACTCACGATATGCAGTTTCCATGCTGTGATCGAGTTATAAATAAGAACAAGTGTAGCTCCAGCAATGCAATTTAAACATCATCATCTGGCATGTTTTAAGTTGACAAATCAAGTTATCAATCCCCTTAGAAAAAAGGAAAATTTAACTGATGAGAGTGGATAAAAGATCAAAATTGATGGAGTAGCTAGATATTTTAGTTTTATTTTTGGTTATAATCTGGTGACAATGCTGCTGGAGGCTTTTGTATAATTTAGTTCATAATATCTCTGTTAGTTGACACTTGACAACAATATGCATTTACATTTATAATAATTAAGAGGAAGTGTAACTGCTAATTGCTCTAATTCATCATATAATAAGTTGCTCTCAAAATAATATTTGTTCATGAAATTCATACAAAATGTGTTTACCAAATGACAAGGAGAGGTTTCAGTAGTTGGCGGCCAAATGAATCAGTCGACTTTCATATAACAAATATCGATTAAGTGTAGCAACTCTAGACCGAGTCTCAAAATAATAAGACGGCTCCTGAAAACAGCATGACATTAAAATGATTGGTCATAATATAATGAAGCAAATTCTACCAACAAAGTAACTGTAAACTCTTTAGGGAATTAGGGTGAAGTTGAGCTAGAAATTCCCTAAAATCCTACATGATTTTGTAATAATTCAGTAATGATTAATTTATGAGATCCTTGATAACATAAGACGTAATCTGCAGCTTGCTGTCATGCCAGTAGGCATTGTATGTGTTTAGCCCTACCCATAAGGTCCATTAGAGCTGTCATTGATGGGAACCCTATGATCAATTTTCTGTTTCTCAAAATTATATATGCCAGCAGTTTAATCATTTGTTAAATAATTGTGGTGCTGCATTATTTTCATGCAGCTTCACTACTCGCATCAATCATTTAGTTCCTTATTTTTTGTGTTCGTTTTCAAAGTTGGTATGGTATAATATACAAGGAATATATGTGTATTTTGGGTACGTATGTCTCAAGAGACTCCAAGTGAGCAAAAATTCTGGCAAACCAGGTGACAGGTATCCCACCAAAAATAGAATGAGAGTTGGTATAAATTAAACAAGCAGTGGTCCAATAATGATTTAGCTTAATTAACTAGGAACGTACATTGTTTTAGAGAAAACCAGAATCGATGATTATTAGAGACAGAGATTCTGTACTAGCTAGCTAGATTTGTAAACTATATGTGAGTTGCATATTCTGAACAAATTAAGCTTAGCTACTGAAGTAGCAGTTGATGAACAAACATGAGGACTTTGGTTTGGACTCGACAGGTGTATATGCATATATTGTGTTAGGTGAACAGTCGCATAAAGCTCGAGAGTCTGTTTGTTTGTTTAGTTTTTCATTTTGATCGATGATCATTCTAATTATTGGCTCGAGGAAGTAGTTAATTAAGAGATAATGTCACTACATTCCTAATACATATAGTTATGTGCAGAGCAGTAGAGAGGTAAATCAACTTCATGCGTTCGTTTGTAGATTAGCTAGTTTTCTAATGATATGGAGTCACAGTCTATTAGTGTGATAAGTTAATCCAAAAAGAGTGCAAAAATAGTGAAATTAGTGATGGAGTCTATTATGCACAAGGGGAATTGGCATGATATCTTTAACTACATAATATTACTTGTTTCATAAAAACTAGCTAAGAAACGTATCGGTATAGACATATCCTACAATTTCTAAATCTTCATATCAAGGTTAAAAATAACAGCAAATTAATCTTGAACTTTACAGTCTAAACTAGCTAATTAGTGATGATATATGTCATACTCATCCATGTATGACTTCATCAAGATAATTTAATTAAAACTTTCAGTCATATTCCTCATGTTTGTAACCATTTAATAATTAGCTACGGGATTCATACGATTTGGTTCACAAGTAGGTTGGAAGTTGTTTAATTACCTCAATAAGCTAGACTTGGGGAAAATAGATAGGACGACTGAAGAAACGACAACAACGATGGATAATGCGCGCACTATATATCAGTGTGCGTATGTTGTGAGCAATCAAAGAAATTAAACTACAAATGGAGTATATGCAGACAGCTTATGAAATATACATGATCGTTGTTACAGAGATTTAGGGAGTAATTGCATAGGTGAGGTTTGTATATGTTTGATTAACATGCATCTACTATTCGATCGCTAATTTAAAAAGGCTAGGGATAACTACGACTATGTTTGGTACAGCTGTGCATTTTTTAAAAAAACTGGCTTTTATTTTGTTTTTCTTGAGAATAAGCAGCTGAAAAACAAAACTGTAGACATGTAAAATTTAATAAAATAATTGAGTTTATAAGTAATGGCTCGCAAGAAGTCAGGCGAAGCGAACTGGACTTCACATAGAAATAAATGAAGGCGAGACAGACTGAACTTTGCGTAGAAATAAATAAAGGCGAGGCGAACCGGACTTCGCGAGGTGAACCGCACTTTGCGAGGCGAACCGCACTTCGCAAGGTGAGCTAGACTTCACGAGGCGGACTAAACTTCGCGTAGAAATAAATGAAGGAGAGGCGAACCGGACTTCGCGAGGCGAGCTAGACTTTGCGAGGCGAAACGGACTTTGCGTAAAAGTAAACAGAGGCAAGGCAAAATGACTTCGCGCTTGTAGATTTACATGAAGGCGAGGCGAGATGGCTCCGTTCGTGTGGTTCAACATAAAGGCAAGGGGAGATGGCCCCGCATAGGGAACCTCGCGAAGGAGCTAAATGACAGAGTTCGCATGCATGTGAGGATGTACGTCCAAGATAAGTCATCCGCGAAGTGGGATCAGAAATCACCGCTTGCTTGAAAATCAAGGTCCCTCGCGAGATACCTTCTATATCCGCGAGATGGCTCGCCCCTTACTAAGGATCTTAATCAAAACAGAATATTTAATCCAAAGCGATCTGGGAATATCTAAATCTTAAGATTTGATTGATTTGATTAAGTTAAAATCGGCAAGTAAATCAATCAGTCAAGATTCATTGATTCGAATAAGGAAATATCATTGATTCAGTATCTTCATTACTTGCCAAAAATGAAGGCATGTTAACACTATAAATACCCCCTCTCATACCAAGAGGAGGGGGGGGGGCAAGGAGGAAGCGGACCAAGAAGCAAACAAAAAGAAGGCAGTGGACCAGAGAGAGAGAAAACTCACTCCCAAGAGCCTAGAAGTCTCCCAAAGCCCCCGAAGAATCATCAAGCTGCCAAATAGCCGGTTCTTCATCAACCTCAAGCCTAGAAGTTGTCAAATCCCGAAGAATCATCAAGTTGTCAAATAGCCAGTTCTTCATCAACCTCAAGCCTAGAAGTCGTCAAATCCCGAAGAATCATCAAGCTGCTAAATAGCCGGTTCTTCATCAACCTCAAGCTAGAAGTTGTCAAATCCCGAAAAATCATCAAGTTGCCAAATAGCCGGTTCTTCATCAACCTCAAGGCTAGAAGTTGTCAAATCCCGAAGAATCATCAAGTTGCCAAATAGCCGGTTCTTTATCAACCTCAAGTCTAGAAGTTGTCAAATCCTGAAGAATCATCAAGCTACCAAATAGCCGGTTCTTCATCAATCTCAAAGCTAGAAGTTGTCAAATCCCGAAGAATCATCAAGTTGCCAAATAGCCAAATCCCGAAGAATCATCAAGCTGCCAAATAGCCGGTTCTTCATCAACCTCAAGGCTAGAAGTTTTCAAATCCTGAAGAATCATCAAGCTGCCAAATAGCCGGTTCTTCATCAATCTCAAGTCTAGAAGTTGTCAAATCCCGAAGAATCATCAAGCTGCCAAATAGCCAGTTCTTCATCAACCTCAAGTCTAGAAGTTGTCAAACCCCGAAGAATCATCAAGCTGCCAAATAGCTAGTTCTTCATCAACCTCAAGTCTAGAAGTTGTCAAATCCCGAAGAATCATCAAGCTGCCAAATAGCCGGTTCTTCATCAACCTCAAGGCTTAAAGTTGTCAAATCCCGAAGAATCATCAAGCTACCAAATAGCCGATTCTTCATCGACCTCAAGTCTAGAAGTTGTCAAACCCCAAAGAATCATCAAGCTGCCAAATAGCCGGTTCTTCATCAACCTCAAGGATAGAAGTTGTCAAATCCCGAAGAATCATCAAGCTGCTAAATAGCCGATTCTTCATCAACCTCAAGTCTAGAAGTTGTTGACGGGTACAAAACCTGCATCAAATAAACCCTTTTTATCGTTAGTAGCATTGAGTAAGTAGGGTATCGTATAGGGCTGGGGATTGAGGGTACCTTGCAAAACAAAGCGTTAGAAAAACACAACAAATATTAACAAGTAATAAAACATTTAAACAATTTACAAAAGTAGCTACTGTTTCATAGAACAGCAGTCGAAAACCTAATTAAAAACCTAACCTAAACTACTCAGAAAAATATGAAAATTTACAGAGATCTACTAGACACACAGAGGAACTACTGTACAAATTTTCAGGGGATTCGGAGATCGTTTGATACGAAAATAAAATAAAAGAAAACAGAGAACAGAAGAGTGACGAAAATCCTAAACTAAAAAAGAAACAAAAACCTAAGCTACTATATACATGTGATCGTCTCTTTGCACACAAGAAAACACTAAATCAGATTCATATAATCAAGTAGCTATGTAATTTCAACCATAACAACCTAAATTATGCATATGGAGAAACGAATCAAATTCCATGTTTCAAGTAATTTACCGACGCGGACGTAACTACTTAAAACCCTTCTAACCTCTCATAGATATGTACCGACTCGGACTTCATATCCAAAATAGATTAAAGGACGAACTTGAACATGTTAGAATGTAATTCATTGATGCGGACTTCAAAGACAACCTAGCATGCAACCTATAACTCCTTACCATTCTAGTTCATGTTTACCGACGCGGACTTAACACAAACAATGGCACATATTGATTAAGAACAAGTCATAAGTTGTCAATCACACATATAAACATAATTTAGATCATCAAAAGCATCATGAATTACACCAACAACTCAAGTGTACAGATCTGATTTTCATGATTATAAGAACAAAATCAATCAAAAATCCAACTCATGAACACAAATGAATAAGAGAGATGGAAACAAACTAAAGTAATTGAATAGATAATAAAAGAAAACATGAGGTCTGAGTTTAGATTACACTTTGAGTATTGAAACAAGGAACTACGCTGAGAATTTCAGAGGAGAAGGCACGGCAAGAGAAATCCTAAAACTAGGGTTTGTGTTTGGAGAAGAATTTCTGAAGGAGATGAAAGGAAGTTATTTTTTTCTGCAGCAAAGATCGACACTCTCACGTCCCCAACTCCTCATACATATATTGAACATATGAACAGCTGCTATTAGGGTTAGAGAACCTTTAATTTTCGTCCATGGGCTCGCCGTTGTGGTCTGGGCCTTGAAATTGAAGTTCCGGTCGAAATCAGAAATTCGGGCAGACTGACCTTTGGTCACTCAAACGGTCATAACTTGGTCACCAAAATAGCTATTGACGATCTGCAAAAATTTCTGAAAACTAGACTCTTCTAGCTTTCTGCTGATATAAAGTTCCTATCCTAGATCATTGTGAGCTGATCACAATTCTCTGTCGAAGTTGACTGACTATTCCTGGCAGATTTTCTGATTTCTTTCCTTGCGCCATATGGATTCCTTCTCCTTCAAGATTTCTCCTCTTTTGTCTCTTTTGTGCTCCTCGGCTTTATTTGTGACCAAAAAACACAAACTAAGTTAAAATCAATATTGTTAAAGGAATTACATAACTAAATAAGGTCGGAAATACATTAAGAACGTTGCATAAAATGCACCTATCAAATTCCCCCACACTTAAGCTTTTGCTAGTCCCTTAGCAAAATCAAACAAAAGACTCAATACACTCAAACCAGAAACTATACAACTACAAAACTCAACAAACAAACAACTCTATTGCCCATAACATATTGTCTCAGAATCTCTAATCTCATGGCATCAAAATTAGCACTCAATCAAGAATCATTCCATGAAGTTTCAGAAGCTAATTGCCATGCATAGATCACATACTTATATGTAGAACCTGATAGAACAATGGTGATATTTAAGCTCAGCATATTTCAAACAAGTATGATTCATTCTCACAAGGTATGCACGCATTTTTCACTTAGATTTTCTGGCTAAATCACTCAATAAGTATGCAAGATAGAATCAGAAAGCTTGTATTTATATGAACAAAAGCATAGTAGAACAAATATAAACCTCATGAAAGAATCAATTACTCACACAAATGAACCACACCATAGGCTTAACTCTTGGGACAAACTCCACAGATCAAGTTTTACTCATCTTTTAGATAAAAAGAAACTTTACAAGGTATTAATGGGGCTGGGCTAGGGGTATGAGTTGAAGAGGAAAGAATTGCAAAAATTCTTAAAGACCTAGCAGAGCATTCAAACACGCCTTATGTCACTAAAACAAGGGCCAAATGTCATCTTGTTGGGCCCTTCGTCATTTTAAACACCTTCAAACATTGTGAAAAAGAACAAAGGCCAAATATTTTGTTTTTGGGCCTTCCATTTACAACCAAAACTCCCATTTCACAACACAAAGACAATGTCCTTTTTTTTTTTTTTTTTCTGTCGAAATTTTATTCCTTATTTTCTTTTCATTCTTTTCACGGCATATTCTTTTTAGAACAATGACATTTCAACTCCCCCACACTTGTTTTACATCATCACTTCATACAATACATCATTATTGCTCTACTAGGCCCAAATGACAAGGGTAGAGATATCACTGTACTAAGCTCATGGTAAAAATTGCATGGGTGATGAAAGAAAAAGCTCAACGTAGGCTCAAAGGGGGTTTAAACTAAGGGGTGTGCAGCGCACACAAATAGGGACACAAGCTTGTTTGGCAATGGTGATCATCCTAAAAAGTTCCATTTATCCTTTCCAAAATCAAAGCGTTTTATGATTAAAAGTTTCGAAAGTCCACAAGAGTGAGTTCTAGTCATCTAGAGTTCATTAAAAGCTATGGTGAGCAATCAATCAAATTGAAAGAATGATGAGGTTTTCGAAAAATTATAGCCAAGAAAACGAATAAGAATATTTTAATTATCACTAAAAAAGAATAGCACATATATAGGCTCGAGAGCTCACATTTAGGGTTCATATGAATTACAACTTGTCTTAGCATGCTCATTTCTGTACCAGAGATTCAAATCATATCCACTACATTTCACATGATTTCTATTCATTTCAATTAACCAACTAATATCAGTTAGAAATCATCTCAATCTTGTGATCTTATCCATAATTTTAGAGATTATCACTCATCATAGATAGTTAAAGGCTTCTAAGACTCAAAAACAAAACAAAAGACAAACAAAAATTATTTTTAGATTTTTTTTTGAAACAAACTTTATTTTCCAATAAAGGCATAAAAAGATGTAAATCCGTCCCCCACACTTAAACCTTACATTGTCCACAATGTAATACAAGATGAAGCATAGAATCAAAGTATGGGAAGAAAGAGTCACGAAAAACAAACAAAGCACAGAAAAGCAGAAATAAAAGAGAAGAAGGGAGAAGAAAGCAAATCTGTGTTGATGGCTCCTCCACAACTTCGGTTGAATTGGGTTACCTCCCAAGCAGCGCTTAATGTTTAGAGTCTATCAACCTAGACTTTGTACCTCCATTTATCCATGTGATGACACATCTTGAAGGGATACTTCCTCCACATTGTGTTCCTCAAAAGCCTCGTAGTAAGGCTTCAATCTTTGGCCATTCACCTTGAATTCATTCCCTGACTGTAGACTTTTAATCTGCATAGCTCCATGGGAAAACACGTGAGTAACAATAAAAGGACCAATCCAACGAGATTTCAACTTACCAGAAAAGAGTTTAAGTCTAGAATTGAAGAGTAGAACTTTCTGGCCCACTTCAAAACTCTTTCCACGGATCATCTTATCATGAAAGGCCTTTGTCTTCTCTTTGTAAATCTGAGCATTATCATAGGCCTCATTTCTTATCTCCTCAAGCTCATTCAATTGAAGCTTCCTATGCAAACCTGCCTCATCAATGTTCATGTTAAAAGTTTTCACCGCCCACCAAAATTTGTGCTCCAACTCCACCGGAAGGTGGCATGCCTTCCCATAGGCAAGTCTGAATGGTGACATGTCAATTGGGGTCTTGTATGCTGTCCTATAGGCCCATAATGCATCATCAAGTCTATGACTCCAATCTTTGCGTGTAGGGCCCACTGTCTTCTCCAAAATCCTCTTGATTTCTCGATTTGACACCTCTGCTTGCCCATTTATTTGAGGATGATAAGGAGTAGACACTTTGTGCGTGATGTTGTACTTCTTGAGTAGAGCCGCAATTGTCCTGTTGCAGAAGTGGGATCCACCATCACTAATGATAGCACGAGGCATTCCAAACCTACAAAAGATATGAGAACGGAGGAAATCTGTAACAACTCGAGAATCATTAGTCCGGGTGGCTTTTGCTTCCACCCATTTTGAAACATAATCCACAGCTAAGAGAATGTAGAGAAAACCATTAGATGAAGGAAAAGGACCCATGAAATCAATACCCCAAACATTGAATATTTCAACAACACTAAAGTTAGTTAAGGGCATTTGATCTCTAGAACCTAAGTTTCCTAGCCTTTGACATCTATCACAAGTCATACAAAACATATAAGCATATTTAAATATCGTAGGCCAATAGAAACCACAATCCAACACCTTAAGAGCTGTCCTACGTGAACCAAAATGACCACCACAAGACTCAGAATGACAAAAAGCAAGTATAGATTTATGCTCAGATTCTGGGACACACCTCCTAATGATTTGATCACTACAATGTCTCCACAAATAAGGTTCATCCCAAATATAGTACCTAGCATGCTTCTTGAGTCTATCCTTATTAGCATGAGTTAAAGTGTCAGGAAATTGCCTAGTCACTAAATAGTTCACAATATCCGCGTACCAAGGCTCGCTTACCTCAATTCTGAAGAGTTGTTCATCCGGAAAGTTCTCTTGTATGGTAATGGTGTCCTCCTCTTGTATCAATCTGCTCAAGTGGTCTGCTACAACATTCTCACTCCCTTTCTTGTCCCTAATCTCGATATCAAACTCTTGGAGTAAAAGAATCCATCGTATGAGCCTCAGTTTTGCTTCCTTCTTTGTAAGCAAGTACTTTAGAGCTGCCTGATCAGTGTAAACAATAACTTTAGTCTGAAGCAAATAAGAGCGAAATTTATCTAAAGCAAAAACAACAGCAAGAAGTTCCTTTTCCGTAGTAGAATAATTCAATTGAGCATCATTAAGAGTGCTTGAGGCATAGTAAATAGCATAAGGCCTCTTGTCCTGCCTCTGTCCTAACACAGCTCCAACTGCATAGTCTGAGGCATCACACATCAACTCAAAGGGTAGAGACCAATCCGGAGGGAGCATAATAGGAGCTGATGTCAAAAGCTCCTTCAACTTCTCAAATGCCTTCTTGCAATTGTCGTCAAATTTGAAAGGTACATCCTTTTGGAGCAAATGACATAGAGGTCTGGCTATCTTGGAAAAGTCCTTGATAAACCTGCGATAAAATCCTGCATGGCCAAGAAACGAACGAACCTCCCTCACAGAAGTGGGAAATGGTAAGTAACGAACAAGATCAACTTTGGCCTTATCGACCTCTATTCCCCTAGCAGATATAATATGCCCCAACACAATGCCTTGTCTAACCATAAAGTGACACTTTTCCCAATTTAGCACCAAGTTAGTTTCAACACAACATTTAAAGATTAGTTCTAAATTCTCTAAGCATGCATCAAAACTCTTACCAAAGACACTAAAGTCATCCATGAAAACCTCAAATGCATGCATATAGATAATAACACAATTGTTTACTAAATGAAAAACACATAGATCATGTATATACAACAATAAAGAACACTTATTTAGCTAAGGATTTTTCAATCCCCGGCAACGGTGCCATTTTGACGGGTACAAAACCTGCATCAAATAAACCTTTTTTATCGTTAGTAGCATTGAGTAAGTAGGGTATCGTATAGGGCTGGGGATTGAGGGTACCTTGCAAAACAAAGCGTTAGAAAAACACAACAAATATTAACAAGTAAAAAAACATTTAAACAATTTACAAAAGTAGCTACTGTTCCATAGAACAGCAGTCGAAAACCTAATTAAAAACCTAACCTAAACTACTCAGAAAAATATGAAAATTTACAGAGATCTACTAGACACACAGAGGAACTACTGTACAAATTTTCGGGGGATTCGGAGATTGTTTGATACGAAAATAAAAGAAAAGAAAACAGAGAACAGAAGAGTGACGAAAATCCTAAACTAAAAAAGAAACAAAAACCTAAGCTACTATATACATGTAATCGTCTCTTTGCACACAAGAAAACACTAAATCAGATTCATATAATCAAGTAGCTATGTAATTTCAACCCTAACAACCTAAATTATGCATATGGAGAAATGAATCAAATTCCATGTTTCAAGTAATTTACCGACGCGGACGTAACTACTTAAAACCCTTCTAACCTCTCATAGATATGTACCGACGCGGACTTCATATCCAAAATAGATTAAAGGACGAACTTGAACATGTTAGAATGTAATTCACCGATGCGGACTTCAAAGACATCCTAGCATGCAACCTATAACTCCTTACCATTCTAGTTCATGTTTACCGACGCGGACTTAACACAAACAATGGCACATATTGATTAAGAACAAGTCATAAGTTGTCAATCACACATATAAACATAATTTAGATCATCAAAAGCATCATGAATTACACCAACAACTCAAGTGTACAGATCTGATTTTCATGATTATAAGAACAAACTCAATCAAAAATCCAACTCATGAACACAAATGAATAAGAGAGATGGAAACAAACTAAAGTAATTGAATAGATAATAAAAGAAAACATGAGGTCTGAGTTTAGATTACACTTTGAGTATTGAAACAAGGAACTACGCCGAGAATTACAGAGGAGAAGGCACCGCAAGAGAAATCCTTAAACTAGGGTTTGTGTTTGGAGAAGAATTTCTGAAGGAGATGAAAGGAAGTTATTTTTTTCTGCAGCAAAGATCGACACTCTCACGTCCCCAACTCCTCATACATATATAGAACATATGAACAGCTGCTATTAGGGTTAGAGAACCTTTAATTTTCGTCCATGGGCTCGCTGTTGTGGTCTGGGCCTTGAAATTGAAGTTCTGGTCCAAATCAGAAATTCGGGCAGACTGACCTTTGGTCACTCAAACGGTCATAACTTGGTCACCAAAATAGCTATTGACGATCTGAGAAAAGTTCTGAGAACTAGACTCTTCTAGCTTTCTGCTGATATAAAGTTCATCTCCTGGATCGTTGTGAGCTGATCACAATTCTTTGTCGAAGTTGACTGACTATTCCTGGCAGATTTTCTGATTTCTTTCCTTGCGCCATATGGATTCCTTCTCCTTCAAGATTTCTCCTCTTTTGTCTCTTTTGTGCTCCTCGGCTTTATTAAGTTAAAATCAATATTGTTAAAGGAATTACATAAATAAATAGGGTCGGAAATACATTAAGAACGTTGCATAAAATGCACCTATCAGTTGTCAAATCCCAAAGAATCATCAAGCTACCAAATAACCAGTTCTTCATCAACCTCATGTCTAGAAGTTGTCAAATCCCGAAGAGTCACCAAGCTGCCAAATAGCCGACATCTTCACCAACTTCAAGACAAAGAACAAACCACCACGTGAAACCACTTGTGGATCAAACCCGATCAATATCAAGCCTCCACGGCCCTTGATTAACCTTCATCTTCAAGTCTTCAACAAATCAAAACCTTTACCAAGTTCTTCAACAAACTTGTGGAGAATCAACAAGCACCGAACACATGTGCCGATTCATCCCTTGTCAAAGTCGAAGAACACGCACCACGTGACACTGCTCGTGGCCTAAGTCCGATCATGAACAAGCCTCTACGGCCGTTGGTCAATCAACTTCTACAAATCGTCAACACGACAAGAAGTTCAAACTACAACAATTTGATTCAAGATTAAGTGCTCGTCACCCTTGGATCAAATCGACATCGGAGATCGAATCAAAGGAAATTCTTGTAAAAGAATACCAATAGAGATTGTAACCTGCAAATTCTTCAATACAAATATTTTATCTTGTACACGTATCTTTCTGTTATTTGTCGCAGATATTTTCGTGTTTACAAAATTGGCACGCCCAGTGGGACAATCTCTGCCTCTCATCGACTCCTCCGGCAATCTCACCATTCTCATCACATGGCTTCAAAGATGGTCCAAATCAAATCGAAAAACAAGACCAACAAGTTTCAGCCGATCAACGCTTGGACAACAATGGGGGCTAACCTCATGAATCAAAGAAGTTCAACATCGCCAGACAACTCGAGGAAACATTCTCCTTTGCCCACGATCAAAGTTCATTCAAAGATATGTCCACACATGGAATCGCCTCTTGACAATCAAATTGACGTGATTCTAGAAACGACTCTTACGCCATGCAGGTCATGGTGATAGGAGTGATCAACATGGAAGAACAAGTGGCCCAAATAGCCCAGTTAACTAAAGCGGAGAAGAAACTCCAAAAGACCATTGAAGAGAAGGATGTAGAAATTGCATCGCTCATGGAGAAGCTAGAAGTTCACCATGATAATGACTCGGAGAATAACCTTCATGGCTATAAGAAAGACATGTCTGGTGGATCATCTTCCGAGCAAAAAGGGGAATCAAATTCCATCCTAGCTTCATTGTCAGTTCAACAGCTTCAAGACATGATTGCCAAGGCAATCAAAGCTCAATATGGTGGTTCGTCTCGAGATACACTAACGTATTCCAAGCCTTACACCAAGTGGCTAGACAATTTGAGAATGCCAACTAGTTACCAACCGTCCAAGTTTCAACAATTTGATGGCAAAGGTAACCCCAAGCAACACATCGCACATTTCATCGAAACATGCAACAACGCTGGTACCGATGGTGATCATCTTATGAAGCAATTTGTTCGCTTACTCCGAGGCATGGCATTTGAATGGTTTACAAACTTGGAGCCTGAATCCATTGACAGGTGGGAGCAAATGGAAAACGAGTTCTTGAACCGCTTCTTCAGTGATGTATCCATTATATACTATGTTTTTATACCTGTAAACCTTGGATTTGTATTATACTTTCAAGTAATTTAGTTTAATTTTACTTAGTTAGTCGTTTTTCAGGTTCAAAGAGCAAAGAGAAGGAATTGGAGCAAGAAGGATTGAATGAGGCATAGCAATCCCAGGATTCTGGCAGTCAGTCTCTACAGATCAGCAGACTTTGCCGCATCACTGAGAGCAACTCAGATCAAATTAGACAATGAGACACATATGCAGTGAAAGCCTTGAGTGTCTTGTTTCTAGCGGTTTGTGATTTCGATATTTGTGGAGGGAGATATAGCAGTTTGAATGAAGACAGCTCAAGATGGACAGGAATGTGCAAAGTCTTTCATCAATCTCATGTTGTAAAGCTTGAACGTGCACATAAATTTCAAAGGAGATTTTGGAAGCATCATAGACCTAATTAAGGCCCAAATCCATTTTTGGGAATGTTGGGGAGCCACATCATCATCCAAGTCCAAGAAGAACAAGGAAGCCTAATCAAATTGGGAATTGAGCCTTATAAATAGAGACAGCCATGACAATTAAGAAGGGGCTTCCGAGATGTGACATACTGGGAGACAGCCATCATCACCAATCTTCATCCCTTTTCCCGTTTAGTCTTTTGTTTATTTTTTTCATTGTTATTATCGTGTTTGTCATGACTCTTAGTAGCTAAATCTTTTATTAGGGTCATAACGGATCCTTAGCATGACTAATTGATGTTTTTAGTTGGATGATTACTTATTTAGTGGATTGGTGTTGAGTTTTTAATCTCTATAAGAATTGTTGCTTATTTCAAAATACTAGAGACTCGTGACCTTTAGGGTTTTTTGTTTTAAGCTATTTGATGCAAGAGTAGGTAGATGCCCATGCTGAATCTTGAATGCTTCTTGTGATTGAAAACCATAGATTGATAAGAACAGATGCCATGTTTTATTGGTTTGTGTGAGTCCTTTTATTCTCATCGAACTTCATTGACCCTTAGAGAGTAGATGTCATACTTCTAAGAATAGTTAGATACTATACTCTGTCATAAGGTAGTATTCATGCTTTGAAGAACTTATGCGTATAAGTACTCTGCCATAAGGCTTATATGATGGATTCTTCAACGCCGGTTTAGTAGTTAGTAATCAGAAGACTAGGAACTCGAATAGGATTGTGACGGTGAAGTTAGAAGCCCTAGCATTCTTCCCTCATTGTTTTACAACTTTTCAAAACATCTTTCTCAACTATCCTATGTGAAATTCTCAATTTTCTTGTTTTATTCTGTTCTTATTGTTTACGAAAATCACAAATATCTTCTTGTTTTCTTGATAGTCAGTAGCATAATTTGGTCATTAGTTAGAGTTTAAAGTTAGTTATCTATCCCTAGTTAGAACGACCTCGTATTTACATATAAGCAATATTACAAACGATTCGTGCATTTGCGAAGTTATTAAAATTTGACAACAAGTTTTTGGCGCCGTTGCCGGGGATCGAAAATTGACCTTTGATTCTAGCTATATTGCCATAGTGTTTGTTGGACTATCTTCTGTTGAGCAGGTACTAGAGTATTATATATCACCGGAAAGCTCTTTGAGTCTATCTTCCAACGGAAGAAGCGGATCACGAATCTGATACTCAAGCAAAAAGTTATTCACAGAACATTGGGCGGAGGTCAAAGCTGAGAAGTTCCTAAACTGTTTAGGAGATACCACTTCGTTTTTCTCTTCCTTTCCTTTTAGGATTCCCTTTACTTTTAGAATTAGGATTTGATCTTTTCTTTTCCTTGTTTCACCGTGTGTCTATATAACCAAGATCATTTCAGTTTTGTAGGCACAATCATCCAAGTTCTCTCCAACGTTTATGCAAGGACGACGTTCTCGCAGCCTCGACCTTGAACCTTTTGATCCTGAACCTGAGAGGACTTTTCGACAACGCAATCAGCAGAAGAAGAAACCTGTTGTTCAATCACTTCAATCCAAAATGGGTGATCACGCGTTGGTAAACAATGATCCACCAAAGAAGTTGCGTGAGTATACTGCACCAACAACCTATGATGCACCTTCTTGTATTGTTGTGGCACCTATTGCGTAGCAATTTGAGATACGCCCTGCAACAATCCAACTTCTACCTATATTCCATGGGAAGGAGAATGAGAATCCCTATAACCATCTTAAAGGCTTCTTTGCTATATGTTCCACATTCAATTATCAAGGAGTCACCAAGGAGCAGATTCGACTTCGAATGTTCCCGTTTTCTTTGAAAGATAAAGCACAAAGCTGGCTCGACTCTCTTGCACAAGGCTCTATCACCACTTGGGTGGAATTGTCTAAAAAGTTTCTTGGCAAGTTTTATCCGGCTCCAAGATGAATGCATTAATCTCTAAGATCATGTCCTTTGCTCAAGAAGTTGACGAACCCTTTCATGATGCATGGGAGCGTTACAAGGATTTGTTTTTGCAATGTCCTCATCATGGCTTCAAACCTTGGCAGAAAATTAACTACTTTTACAAAGGACTTACACCCCAATCTAGAGCAATGGTTGATGCAATAGTAGGTGGGAGTTTAATGGAGAAAACAGCAGAAGAGGCCATTGAAGCATTCGAAAACATATGTGAAAATTCGCAGCACTGGGATTACAATCCAAGGGGTAGAGTGCAATCTCCAGCAGCAAAAAGAGGGGGTATGTATGAAGTAAAAGCACAAGGAGGTCTAGAGGATGAAGTTGCAGCTCTGAGGAGACAACTACAAGGGCTTACTCCACTTTTGAGCAAGGTGAAGGAGACGTGTGCTCTATGTTCAAGTTTCACCCATGACATTGATGAATTTCCCTCAAATCCGATGTTAGAAGAAGTGCAACAAGTGAATGATTTTAATGCAAGGCCGAGGAGTGATCAATATTCGGGATGGAAAAATCCTCCAAATAATTCTTGGAGGAACAATCAAGGTTATCAAGGTGCTGGACCTTTACAGAGACCATATCAACCATATCAAGGAGCACAAGCCGAACCACCGAAGTCCTCACTTGAAGAAACATTGAAAGCATTCATGGCTAGCCAGGAACAACATTCTCAGTACTTGTCTAACACAATGGATACTCTTGCAAGCAAAGTGAACAGCCAAGGAGCCTCTATTTCAAAGCTAGAAACACAAGTGGGGTAGCTAGCTGCAAAGTTGAGTGAACGAGAGCATGGGAAATTTCCAAGTCAAACTGAGATCAATCCAGGTAGCCATAAGCATATAAACTCGGTTACCACCTTAAGGAGTGGAAGAAAGATTGATAATAAGGTGGGCAGCAATGAGGAAAACATGCAAGAAGAAGAACATGAAGCTGGCACACCTCAGGATCACAATGTTGTTTCACTCCCGAAAGAGTCTGTTCAAGAAAAAGTAATTCCTACTGCTCCAAAGACATCTGAAAAGTCTACTCCAAAGAATATGTACGTGACTCCTATTCCATATCCTCAACGTTTGAAGAAGAAGAAGAATGACAAGCATATGATGGATATTCTGGAGATGTTCAAAAAGGTGCACATTAACATTCCTCTTCTTGATGCAATTAGTCAAATTCTTGCGTATGCAAAATTCTTGAAGGAGTTATGCATGAATAAAAGAAAGTTTGAGGAGCATGAAAAGGTTATGCTATCTGAAGAAGTGAGTGCGGTGTTACAATGGAAGCTTCCTCCAAAATTGAAGGATCCTGGTAGCTTTTCTATCCCTTGCACTATTGGTGATCATTCTTTCAAGAAAGCTATGCTAGATTTGGTTGCAAGTGTAAATCTTATGCCATATTCCATCTATGAACAACTAAATTTAGGGGAATTACAAGAAACTACAGTGAAGTTACAGCTAGTCGATCGATCTCTGAAAATCCCAAGAGGAATCGTTGAAGATGTATTAGTGAAAGTTGATCAATTCATCCTTCCAGCTGATTTCTTTGTACTTGATATGGAAGAAGTGCCAATACCGGACCAGGAGATTCCTATGTTGTTGGGCAGACCATTCATGGCTACTGCAGGGACAATGATAGATGTAAAACAAGGAAGACTCACAATGGAAGTACAAGATATGATAGTAGAGTTTAAAGTCTTTGACGCGGCAGCATCCTTCAGAGAGTTCGCATTCTTTTTCTGTGGAGGTTGTTGATCAGATTGTGCATCAAAGTTTCCTGGAAAACCATTCTCCTGATCCCATAGAGACATGTCTTGCTTATAGTGGAATGGAATTCACTGAGCCAAGGATTGAAGAGGCCGCTGCAATCCTCGACGCTGTTTCTAAGTATTCTCCTCAATTTCAGCCGAGTTTTGAAGCTCTTCCTCCTTCCAATGCCAAGATTGTTCCCTCTGTTGTTAAAGCACCTATATTGGAATTGAAACCACTTCCAAAACATCTGAAATATGCATACCTTGGAGATTTTGAGACTTTACCTGTGATAATAGCTTCAAATTTAAGCAGGATTAAAGAAGAGAAGTTGCTAAGAGTTCTCAAATATCATAAGACAGTCATTGGGTGGTCTATTGAAGACATTACAGGTATAAGTCCCACAAAGTGCATGCATCGCATTCTTTTAGAGGATAAATCAAAGCCAAGTCGTGAGGCAGAAAGAAGATTGAACCCGCATATGAAAGAAGTGGTAAGGACTGAAATTTTGAAGCTCCTTGATGTTGGAATTATTTATCCTATTTCGGATAGCAAGTGGGTGAGTCCGGTGCAAGTCGTTCCAAAGAAATCTGGTATTACCGTTGTCAAGAATGATTCCAATGAATTGGTGCCTCAAAGAGTGACAACGGGTTGGAGAGTTTGCATAGATTACCGGAAGCTTAATGCATCTACACGGAAGGATCACTTCCCTTTGCCATTCATCGATCAAATGCTTGAGAGATTAGCCAGCCACAGTCACTATTGTTTCTTGGATGGTTACAGTGGTTATAATCAGATTGCCATAGCACCGGAGGATCAAGAAAAGACCACTTTTACATGTCCCTTTGGCACTTTCGCATACCGAAGGATGTCGTTTGGTCTTTGCAATGTGCCAGCAACTTTTCAAAGGTGTATGCTCAACATTTTCTCTGATATGGTGGAAAGATTCATTGAGGTATTCATGGACGACTTCAGTGTGTTTGGCTCTAACTTTGATGAGTGTCTCCATCATTTGCAGCTTATTCTCACAAGATGTGAAGACTGCAACTTGGTGCTTAATTGGGAGAAGTGCCATTTTATGGTGCAACAAGGTATTGTGCTTGGCCATGTAGTTTCGCAGAGAGGTATTGAAGTGGACAAGGCAAAAATTGACTTGATAGCCAAGCTCCCTCCTCCTACAACAGTGAAAGGAATAAGCAGCTTCCTTGGACATGCCGGTTTTTATCGAAGATTCATCTAGGATTTCTCACGCATTGCAAAGCCTTTATGCAATCTTCTTGCTAAGGATGCCACATTCTACTTTGATGATGCATGCCTAAAGGCCTTCAACACACTCAAAGAGCTCTTAACAAAAGCTCCCATCATTATGGCACCGGACTGGAGTCTTCCTTTCGAATTAATGTGTGATGCATCTGATTACGCTATTGGAGCAGTTTTGGGGCAGCGGGTTAACAAGCTACCTCATGCCATCTATTATGCAAGTCGGACACTCAATGATGCTCAACTTAATTACTCTACTACAAAGAAAGAATTACTTGCTGTGGTTTATGCACTAGAGAAGTTCCGGTCATATCTTGTTGGCTCAAAAGTGATTGTCTTCATGGATCATGCAGTCTACGGTATCTATTGTCAAAGCATGATGCCAAACCAAGGTTAATTTGTTGGATTCTTTTGCTACAAGAATTTGATTTGGAAATCTGGGATAAAAAAGGAACCGAGAATGTCGTAGCAGATCACTTGTCAAGATTGGTTAATGAGGAAGAAAGTGGCAGTGAGTTGCCTTTGAGAGAGTGCTTCCCAGATGAGCAACTTTTTGCTATTCAAGAAAAAGAAGTTCCATGGTTTGCAGACATTGTGAACTACTTGGTGAGAAAAATAATTCCTGAAGAGTTCAGCAAGCAAGAAGTTAAGAAATTCCTTTCACAGGTGAAACATTATTTTTGGGATGACCCTTATCTTTTCAAATTTTGTCCTGATCAAATCATAAGAAGGTGTGTTCCAGATAGTGAGGCAAGGAGTATTCTCACTTTTTGTCATACATATGCGTGTGGAGGACACTTTGGCCCTAAGAAGACAACATTAAAGGTTCTACAAAGTGGCTTCTATTGGCCTACTTTATTCAAGGATGCTCACACCTTTTGCATGGCTTGTGATCGCTGCCAAAGAACTGGAAATATCTCCTCAAGGAATCAAATGCCCCTCAAAATAAGGGGGATTGACTTCATGGGACCATTCCCATCTTCCAATGGTTATCTGTATATCTTGGTCGCAGTGGATTATGTCTCTAAGTGGGTTGAAGCTATGCCTTCTAAGACCAATGATCACAAAGTGGTGCTAAATTTTCTTAAAGAGGTTATTTTTACTCGGTTTGGCACACCAAGAGCAATTATTAGTGATGGAGGATCTCACTTTTGCAACAAGCCTTTTGAAGCTCTCATGAAGAAATACAATATTACTCATAAGGTTGCAACTCCATACCATCCTCAAACAACTGGTCCAGTTGAGATTTCCAATCATGAAATCAAGAGTATCCTTGAGAAAATTGTGCAAACATCAAGGAACGATTGGTCGACAAAGTTAAGTGATGCACTCTAGGCTTATAGGACTGCCTACAAAACTCTTATAGGCATGTCTCCATATCGTATTGTTTTCGAAGAAGCCTGCCATCTTCCAGTTGAGCTTGAACACAAGGCGTATTGGGCAATCAAGAAGCTCAATTTTGACATAGCCAAAGCTGGTGATGTGAGGAAGCTTCAACTCAATGAACTGGATGCACTGAGGAATGATGCCTATGAAAATGCAAAAATTTACAAGGAAAGAACAAAGCTTTATCATGATAAGAGAATTCTCCGTAAGGAGTTTGTGCCAAATCAGAAGGTGTTGTTGTACAACTCAAGGCTGAAGCTTTTTCCTGGCAAGCTTCGATCACGTTGGTATGGACCTTTCCTTGTTACTCAGGTTTTTCCTCATGGAGCAGTAGAAGTTCAAAACATGAAGACAAGAGCTCTGTTTAAAGTTAATGGGCAACGTTTAAAGCCCTATTTTGAGCCCAATTTTGATGCAGAAAAGGACGGTCTAAACCTTATTGACCCTTCTTCTTCAACTTAGTTAGCGTGCTTAAAAGTTATGTCTAGCTGAAGACTTAAAACTTAGCGCTCTTGGGAGGTAGCCCAAGTCATTGTTTTTATTTTTGGGGAAACGGTGGTGAGACGCAGCAGCTTCCAGTCTGGGCTCATACAATTCTGGGACAGAAGTGTCCGATTTGGGAGAATGAGATATCGATTTCATGTGGAATCGCGAGAGCTACAAGACTCATTGCAAAACAATGAGCCTCGACGATTTCTGGGCAAATAACATCACCTTCGCTGTCCGATTCGGGATTTATCTTTTCTAGCAGCTTTGGCAATTCGCAACAATTTGGAGCAGCCTTTGCCTTTCCTTCCTCTTCGGCTACCTCCAGGGAGTTCTAAACTCAATCTTTGCTCTTACTTTATTTGCTTTTGTTTTGTGATTCTTTCCTTGCTCGCTTGATGCATTCTTGTTAGCTAATATTTTTAACATTGAGGACAATGTTTCACTTAAGTTTGGGGGGAATGATTTAGGATTTTATTTTTGTTTTTAGATTCGTATGTGGTAGATTTGTTTCGCAGAAAATTGAATTAAAAAAAATTCATTGTTTTGTTGTGTGTTAGTGTGTTTTGTTCTGTTTTAGTTTCTTCTGACACCAAGGATGAGAATAAGAATTGGATTTCGATTAGAGCTGATGAATATGATGAACATCTATTTAGGTCTGGACATCAATCTTTTGTTAATATTTTCTTATGATAATTATGCTTGAACACAACAACCATGGTTGATATGAAATTCTGTGATCTAGAGAAGCATGTGAATGTTAGTGTAGACTTTTATCAACCCTGTGAGTTTTTGAGCCGATTGCCTATTCTTGAGAGTGTTATAGAATGTAGTTCTCTGATATTTCTTGTTAGATAGGTTGTATATGATCTCATTAATTGTCCTAGAACTTGCTTTAATGACTCTCGAGGCTTTGTATTGAATCACATGATTTATGGGATTATAGGATTTTACCACCAGGGCCAAATAGCCTTTGTCCCAATTACATTATCCCTTAGTCAGCCCCTTTGAGCCTTAATAAGCCTTTTCTTTCTGAAACCACATATTCCCAACCTTTCACCCTTAAACACATTTATATCCTACCCTTGTTCTGAGAAATTGATGGATCACTAGAAAGATGCATATGAGGAATATTGGAGTAGAGAATGTGTGCTGCTGGAAATAAGTTTGGAGGTGTGGTAAGTGCTTGAAGGTACAAGTGGGATTTGCACGTCATAAGAGGAGGGTTGCCATTGTCAAAGTAATTGCGAAAGTGAGGTGTGCTTAAAAAAAAGGACAGAAAAGAGAAAAATTGGACACACCTTACTGTTTTGACATTGGAAGTTGAGGAGGAAGGTTTGTTTTGGTTACTATATTGATAAGAGAAGTTTTTAATTATAGCATGAGAACAAGTTGGGAGGTATGATGTTTAATTGTAGCACAAGCTGCTGATAGAAAAGAGAATGATGATGTTAAGAAAAAAAAAACAAGAGTGGAAGCTGCTTGAAAAAAAATGATGAAGAAAAAGAAAAATGAATGAGCGTGTGTTAGAGGCAGAGGAGTAAGTTAGAGTGTTACTGAGAAGTACATAATATTTATGCATGGTTCAGCATCTGACTTCATTGTTCAAAGGTGTGAAAAGAATCACACACTGTCGAGCCATGCTATAAACAAGTTTTGGTGTTGTTTGGAGTATAAGGAGGTTAGAATGACGGCAAGGCCCAATACAATGAAATTTGGCCTTTCATGTTGTTATTTGAGAAGTGAAGATGTAATACAGCGGAGGAGCTGATTGTATTGAGCATTGATCCATTTGAGCTCCATTAGTTTTTTGGAACCTTTGAGTCTCTCTACCTTTTGTTTCTTTTAGCCAAAACCCTTAGCCCTATAAAAGACCTTCGTGATTCTGGAAGAGTGTGAGGCAATTTGTGGAGTTCTTCCTCTCACATAAACATGAGTGAATAGGTTTAAACCAGAAAATCTGTGTGTTTCTTTTGGAGTGAAATCCCTTGTGAGGTTTGAAGTTGAAGCTGCTTTTCATATGCCTATTTGGATTTTGAGAGGTCGTGTTGATTTGTGGTTGACTACAAAAGTATTGTTGTCATCAGAATTTATTAGCACTTGATTGATAGATTTTATGGACCTGCTGCGATGGTTGTTATTATTTGGAAATTTTAATTTTGTGGTTGATTCTCTGAGGTGTGAAGAAGGATTAGGAACTTGTTTGTTCTTGGGTGTCGTTGCTTTAGTTTGTATGCTTGAGGACAAGCATAATCTAAGTTTGGGGGTATTTAATGTATCCATTATATACTATGTTTTTATACCTTTAAACCTTGGATTTGTATTATACTTTCAAGTAATTTAGTTCAATTTTACTAAGTTTGTTGTCTTTCAAGTTCAAAGAGCAAAGAGAAGCAATTGGAGCAAGAAGGATTGAATGAGGCGTAGCAATCCCAAGATTCTGGCAGTCAGTCACTACAGATCAACAGACTTTGCCGAATCACTGAGAGCAACTCAGATCAAATTAGACAACAAGACACATATGCAGAGAAAGCCTTGAGTGTCTAGTTTCTATAGAATTTGGCGGTTTGTGATTTCGATATTTGTGGAGGGAGATATAGCAGTTTGAATGAAGGCAGCTCAAGATGGACTGGAATGTGCCAAGTCTTTCATCAATCTCATGTTGTGAAGCTTGAACGTGCACATAAATTTCAAAGGAGATCTTGGAAGAATCATAGACATAATTAAGGCCCAAATCCATGTTTTGGGAATGTTGGAGTGCCACATCATCATCCAAGTCCAAGAAGAACAAGGAAGCCTAATCAAATTGGGAATTGAGTCTTATAAATAGAGACAGCCATGACAATCAAGAAGGGGCTTCTGGGATGTGACATATTGGGAGACAGCCATCATCACCAATCTTCATCCCTTTTCCCGTTTAGTCTTTTGTTTATGTTTTTCATTGTTATCATCGTGTTTGTCATGACTCTTAGTAGCTAAATCTTTTGTTAGGGTCATAATGATCCTTAGCATGACTATTTGATGTTTTTAGTTGGATGATTACTTATTTAGTGGATTGGTGTTGAGTTTTTAATCTTTATAAGAATTGTTGCTTATTTCAAAATACTAGAGACTCGCGACCTTTAGGGTTTTTTGTTTTAAGCTATTTGATGCAAAAGTAGGTAGATGCCCATGCTGAATCTTGAATGCTTCTTGTGATTGAAAACTAGGGTTGTGTTCGGGTCGGTCCGGGCCGAAAAAAAATCAAAACCGAGCCCGAACCCAAAAGTTTCGGTCCGGGTCGGGCCGGTTTTTTATCTCTAGAAACTGACCAATTCGGGCTTTTTCAGGCCGGGCCGGGTTTCCGGGTTTTCGGGTTGTAAAAAAATGGTATCTGCACTCATGTTTAAAAATCAAAACTGAACAGCAGTGCCCAGTTAGTCTGCAAATTCACTTTCATAAATATTGCTAAAACATATCATAAACTCATAAAGACATGTTGCAAACTTGCAAACTGCAAAGTCACAAACTCACAAAGTCTTAAAACACAAAGTCTTAAAAGTTAAAACACAAAGTCATGAAGTTTGAAACACAATTACACAAAGTCTGAAACAGTGCAACTGTTAAACTGCAAATCACATACACAAACCACGAATTACCGTAAACCAAAGTTCATAAATCATAACAACATCAAGTCATCAATTATTAAAAATTTAAAATTTAAAGCTGAATTGCAAGTGAAACTTTCAGTCTTTCACACTTCACATCATGAACTCGAAGTGAAATCCTTTCTCCATGACAATGACACACTGATACACATCACTCCACCCTGCAAATCAAAAGGGAACTCCCTTAATCAATTTAAGCAAACCAAGTGAACTGTAAATGAATAAAATGCGACAATTAAGGTTTTAAGTAAATGAAGTTGTTTAAAAAAAATAGTAAAACAAATAACATACACCAGCATTTACAAAGTAAGAAACTGACCCTGAAATCTCTATTCCTTTTCTTGTCTTCTTTGAAGATCCAACACTCCTAGCAGTAGTCTTCATTTTCTTTTTTGAAGATGTGGCAGATGATCCAATTTTCAGACCAGTCTTGACATTGGTTGTCATTGCTTCAATAATTCCTTTTTGCTTTGTTGCCTGATCTGCTACTTTAAGTTTCTTCCCTTTCTTGACTTGTTTTTGTTTGGCTTTCTCGTGTTGACTATCAGCTGTGTCCTTTAGAGCATCTACGAATGATAAAAAAACACAAAGTAAATTAGTCTATTAAAAAAATTAAAGATAGAAAAGCATTGAACTCATAAATCTATATACCTCTTTCAACTTTTTCATAGAACAAGATGTCTTCAATGGTTGGAAGATATTCTAAGTTCTGAATACTCTCAGACCTCAACCAATTTTGGAAGCAGATTAATGCTTCAACTGTCTTTGGAGACAATGAGGCCCTGAATGGATCAATTACCCTCTTCGATGTGCTGAAGCAACTTTCACTAGCCACTGTACTCACTTGAATGGCTAGCACATCCTTGGCAACTAGTTGAAGATTTGGGTACTTCGAACCATTCAGCTTCCACCAATCGAGAAGCTTCCAATCTTCACCTTCTGGAGGGTCTTCAATAGGATCCAACAAGTATCGGTCCACCTCATGTGAAACAACTGTTTGAGAGGAATCTTCTAGTGCTTGTCTCCAATTAGCCTGCATTGCTGCCCTCTTCCTAGTGAGGCTTGAAGAAGTTTTTGATCCACAGCTACTGCTCTTGGAAGTAGTTGAAGATTTCTCTGCATCCTTGTCACTTGGCTTTGCCTTTTTGGTAGCCATTGAGGTTGCATACAAGTCTGTGAGCTTGAAGACCAAGTCCCTCGACTCATCAGACTTCTGCTTGACTCTAAAACTGTCATAGTGCAGCTCAGTTTCACATATATGCTGAAAGTAGTGCAGCTTATAGCAAGGGTTAAGAACTAGAGCCACCAAAAGCAGTTGATTAATGTCATCGATGCTTCCAAAATATTTCTCAAACTTAGTCTTCATCTTACTTGTCATCTCTAACAAGATCTTCTGTGTTTGGCTGCCAGCTTCAAGGTGTCTCTGATTGAACAGGTCCTCAATCTCTTGCTGAATAATCACAATATAATGGAATGCTTTCTGAGCTGTGGGAGTATTAGTTGCAGAAACTCGAAGGGTCACATCATGAAATTGCAGCATCAAGTAAAAATATTAGGCAACAAGTAAACAGTTAGAAAATAATATTAGACAGCAAATAAATTAATATCAGATTGGGTTAAAAAATACCTGAAGGAAGTTGACAAACACAGTAGATCTCTCCCAATCACTTAGATTTGGTGGCCCTACTCGTTTTTCTCTAATTGTTGGCTTGTTTTGAGCATCTGCTATGTCTGCCTCATCATCCGTAAATTCATCTTCCTCATCAAAATGGCTTCTATACTTTGAATCCTCTTCTTCAGCCATACGATCAAAAGCTTTTCGAAGCTGAAGAGCTGTATCCAACATGAGGAATGTGGAATTCCAACTTGTTGGCACATCCAATATGCAGACCTTCTTGCTGTCCAATTTAAGGATCTCTACACACTGCCTAAACACATCAAGCCTAGCTGGAGAACTCCTAACATAACAGACTGCATTTCTAATCGAAGCCACAGATTTATCCATCATCCTTAAGCCACTTTTCACAATAATGTTAAGAATGTGAGCTAAACACCTCAGATGTAGCCACTTACCACCTAAAACAGGTGGTTTATCCCAAGTCATCATTTTTTCACGAATGAACTCGATGGCTACCTTGTTAGCTGATGCATTGTCCACTGAAATAGTTAAAACCCTCTCTATTTCCCAATCAAGCAAGCATGCTTCCAAAAGCTTCCCTATAGTGTTCCCTTGATGATTAGGAATTACACAAAAGTTAATGATCCTTTTGTGTAAATTCCAACCACAATCTATGAAATGTGCCGTAACCACCATATAGTTAATATTTTGAACTGATGTCCATATATCAGTGGTTATATTCACACAGTGACTAGCAAGCTCTTGCCTAAGTTTTCTTTTTTGATCAGCATACATCTCCCAAAATGTTTTGACAACCAAGCCTCTACCAGGAACCTTAAACCTAGGACATGCAGCTCTACAAAATCTCTTGAATCCTGGTTTCTCTGTTGAGTTAAATGACATCTCATCTATTACTATCATCTCAACACATGCTTTTACGATGCTATCCTCATCAAATGCTGTCATTCCTAAGGTAGGTTCACTCAATTTTCCACCAGCAACAAACACTTTCTGGTGTTGTTCTAAATCTGCCCTACCCGGATATCTCTTACACACATTCTCAATATGTCTTTTCAGACTACTTGTACCATTATCATAAGTATTGCAAGCAAGGTCTTTTGAGCAGTACTTACATTTGGCGCGCGGCTCATTACGAACCAAGACCTTCTTCCCATCTTTGTACTCATACACCGGCCGCTCAAACTTCTCGTAATTCTCCCATACCATTGAACGCACTCTTGACCTTGATGAAGACGCTGCAGACGAACTCTTCCTCGATCTCTTTTGGGGTTTCGGTGGCAAGGATGTCATGGTAGATGGAGATGGAGTTGCTGCAGCTGGTTCTTTTGTTGCAGGGATGAGGGAATTTTCAGCTGGAGCAGTTTCAGAATCAACCTCCACATCTTGATCCTCCGAATCCGAATTCGAATTGGATTCGAGTTCAAAGCTTTCTGATTCTGTTTCGACTGTGTTTCCCAAAGCCCAGTCCATGGGAAAGACTGAGAGTGATTGACTGATGGATTCGTCTGGGTTTGATTCAAAGACTGAGAGAGAGAGAGAGGGCTGAGAGGCGAGTGAATGAGAGTGAGAGAGGCGAGTCAGGCGACGGATTAGGCCATTAGGGTTTTTTTAGACTTTTGATGCTCATTAATCATTATGCTGCATCGGATTTGCGAGTTGCGTTCGGGTCGGTCTAAACCCGAAAAAAATTAAAACCGAGCCCGAACCCAAAGGTTTTGGTCCGGGTCGGGTCGTCGCAGACGAAACCCTGCCCGATCCGGAACTTTCAAAATCGGTCCGGGTTTAGCCCGACCCGCTGTTTTATGTGTCAAAACCTGACCCGATCAGGTCGGTTTAGGGCCAAACCGGTCCGGGTTTTCGGGTTTCGGTTTTAAAAAAACAGCCCTATAATGAAAACCATAGATTGATAAGAACAGATGTCATGTTTTATTGGTTTGTGTGAGTCCTTTTATTCTCATCGAACTTCATTGACCCTTAGAGTGTAGATGCCATACTTCTAAGAATAGTTGGATACTATACTCTGCCATAAGGTAGTATTCATGCTTTGGAGAACATATGCTTATAAGTACTCTGCCATAAGGCTTATATGATGGATTCTTCAACGCCGGTTTAGTAGTTAGTAATCGGAAGACTAGGAACTCGAATAGGATTGTGACGGTGAAGTTAAGCCCTAGCATTCATCCCTCATTGTTTTACAACTTTTCAAAACATCTTTCTCAACTATCCTGTGTGAAATTCTCAATTTGCTTGTTTTATTCTTTCCTTATTGTTTACGAAAATCACAAAAATATCTTCTTGTTTTCTTGTTAGTTAGTAGCGTAATTTGGTCATTAGTTAGAGTTGAAAGTTAGTTATCTATCCCTAGTTGGAACGACCTCGTATTTACATATAAGCTATATTACAAACGATTTGTGCACTTGCAAAGTTATTAAAATTTGACAACATTCAGCACACGTCGCATGGTGAGTATGTTAGAGCTCACCAACACCAAACAACAAAATGGCGAGCTTGCTGTAGAGTTCATCAATTGTTGGCACACCCTAAGTCTCGACTGCAAAGACCGACTCTCAGAATTGTCAGTGGTAGAAATGTGTATTCAAGGTATGCATTGGGATTTGTTGTACATTCTTCAAGGGATAAAGCCTCGCACCTTTGAAGAACTTGCTACTCGAGCTCATGACATGGAACTCAGTTTGGCTAGTCATGGCGAAAGAAAATGTGACATCATGGAACTAGAGAATCAAGAGTCTTTGGCAATCAGCGCAACTCTTGCAAGGGTCATGCAACGAGTCAAATCAAATGATCAAAAGAAGTTTCAGTCAACTCAAGATCAAGCAATGAGGAAAACTCTAAAAGACTTGGAAGCTAAACGTTACCCTTTTCCAGATTCTGATGTTTCTGAGATGTTGGGAACCTTGCTTGAAAAAGAAGTAATCAAATTGCCAGACTGCAAACGTCCAGAAGAGATGCATCGCATCAATGATCCAAAATACTTCAAGTACCACCGTATCATCGGTCATCCAGTAGAGAAATACTGCAATTCCGCTGGAGCCATTCTGTAAGGTGCCTGTGAGATAGGCATAGTTCAAGGAACTAACTCGATAGAAAAATCTATCTCCCTTACAGGAGGCAAACCAGGCAAGTCCTCGGGAAATATATCCGGAAACTCTCTTACTACAGGAATATCCCCTACTTCCAACACTCTTATACTTGTATCCACAACATGAGCTAGGAATGCCTGACAGCCTTTATTTAACAATTTCATGGCGGCCACAGCTGATATCAAGCAACTCAAAATCACATCTCTTTCCCCCTGAAAAACAACCTCAAAACCACTTCGAAGCACCACTTTGAAGCACCACTTCTTTTCGGAAACAATCTACCATAGCTCTATAAGTCTCCAATGAACATGTCAATCCTAGTCCTCTCATCAGGAACCAAATAGGGCACATGGTAGCTCAAAGTAGTGAACCTCTGCTCAAACTTGATGACTTCCTCATCGTCTCTCTCTTCTTCCAGTTTAGAAAATCTGACTGAATCCTGATACGATGAGCATGACTGAAATACTGACCCAAGAAGAGCGTCTTGAACAACTCCTAGGTCATATTATGTGCACCATCATTATTTATGCTAGTGAGAGTCCACCAATGATGCGCTGAGTCATCCAGAAAAGTCACTGCCATCTTCACTTTCTTTTCTTCCGGCAGGTCAGTGCTCTCAAAAGTCTTTTCCAACTTATCTACCCAAGTGTATGCATCAAGGGGTCCATTGGCACCCTTGAACTCGACTGCCCTATCATCGAAGAAATCTTTCTTTTTCACCGACCTAGGGTGCTGAACCCTATCTAACACACCTCTTAGCATATTCCCAATGGAATCGACTAATCCTCTAACTTCATCACCCTCATTCGCGCTGAACGAGGTAGCTACATGGGGTCAACGTCTAGCAGGCATAGTACCTGAGGAAGGAGATATTTTGTAGTCTGTATACAAGACTAACATAACTATCACACATACCCAATAACACATAACATCCAAAGCATAAAATGCTAGTGAATCCGCCACGACCGGATCACCACTCTATAGGAACTACGTGTTTCTTAGGCAAATATGATAGCACTAAGGAGGCAGGAAATGAAACCTAAAGCTCTAATACCAACTGTCAAGACCCACCCCGAATTTCACCCTGAAACCCGAGGTAAGTCCTGCAGGGACCACCTCCAAGGAAAATTTACCGAAGGACTCGACAAACCTCCCTTGAATATGGAAAACCCTAATTCAGAAAATTACAAAACTACCCTCTTAACAATTATATAAATTCTTCAGCTCAACCCAAATAACCGAATAAGATAATACACAATATTTTTCTGAAAGTATTCAGAGCTATTACAAGAAAAACAACGGAAGCTGATAAACTCCTAGTAGATTAAACAGATAACCTACTGGCGAAAAGTAGCGGAAAGATGGGTGACTATGCCTCGACTTCTCCTTCTAGACCCCACCTGAACGCTGCAGACTGGGCATTTAAAAAAAACGAAGGGCCCAGGGGAAAATATTCAATTACGTCAGAGTGAGTGGACAAAAGTAATTTCGACAAAACATTAATATTTCCCCAAGAAAACTTTATAAAATGGCCTCGCATGGTAGAATTATATATATTAGTTTGTATTTACACTCGTCTATTCCTTGTATGATATCTATGAATAAGCTCGAAAAATAGATAGTCATACCAGGCTACGACGCTGGCGTCTAACGCTCACGTCACCCCATAATGGTATTTTTCCTCATTATGGGGGAAAATCATGTATAGCTAGCTAGCATTTATTTATATACATACTATTCTCATAAATCTCTATATATGAGTATAATCACCGAAATTCCCAATTTCGGTTAATTTCCAACAAAAGAAATTATTCAACAATAAAACATTTCAAGCACATTATTTAAAACAAAGGTCCACTCACAGGTTATGTCAAGACCCATCCCGAATTTCACCCTGAAACCCGAGGTAAGTCTTGCGGGGACCACCTCTAAGGAAAAATTACCGAAAGACTCGGCAAATCTCCCTTGAAAATGGACAACCCTAACCCAGAAAAATTAAAGAACACTCTCTTAACCAAAATATAAATCTTCAACTTAATCCAAATAATCAAATAAAATAATACACAATATTTTTCTGAAAGTATTCAGAGCTACTACAAGAAAGACAACGGAAGCTGCTAAAAATCCTAGTGGGTTAAACAGATAACCTACTGGAGAACAGTAGTGGAAAGATGAGTGACTATGCCTCGTCGCCTCCTTCTAGACCCCACCCGAACTCTGCAAACTAGGCATTTAAAAACAAAGGAAAATCCCAGGAAAAATATTTAATTACGTCAGAGTGAGTGGACAAAATAATCTCAACAAACAATAATACTTCCCCAAGAAAATTATAAAGGAAAGCGCTATACAAGTGACAGATCAAAAACTAGCAAGGACACGACTAGTTCCGGCTAGTCTCCAAATCTTAAACAAATACAGCCTCTAAGGCTAAAATTATATATATATATATATATATATATATATATCAGTATGTATTTACACTCGTCTACTCGTATGCTATCTATGAATAAGCTGGAAAGTAGATAGTCATACTAGGCTACTACGATCGCGTCTAATGCTCACGTCACTCCATAATGACATTTTTCCTCATTATGAGGGAAACGCACGAGTGGGTATATATATACGTGCTGACTCCATGTACGAATTATATGAATGAATGCGAAAAATAGAATAAGCTCAAAAAGTAGAAAGTCGTACAAGGCTAATACGCTCGCGTCTTCACCCCATAATGACATTTTTCCTCATTATGGAAGAAAATCACGTATACATACTATTCGCCATAATATTCTCAAAAACGTCAATAAATGAGTATAAACACCGAAATTCTCAATTCCGGTTAAAATTCCAACAAAGGAAATTATTCAACAATAAAACAATTCAAGCACATTATTTAAAATAAAGGTCCACTCACAACTTAGGCCTAAGCCTGATGTCGATCGGAGGTCTCCTCTGCTCGGGCCTCCTCGCGTCCGGTTCCAAAACATAAATAAATACTTATAATAAAACACCGACGCTTAAAGATAATAGGCATAAATAAATATGAGCTTCTCGCGCTCAACCATGTCTATCGCCATAAATCTTAACTTTATTGTCAACCACAATTCTCCATAAATACCGACATCCTCAAAAATCACCTTCCAACGTCCTAATCATAAAATAATCTAATGGCCGGATTTTAACTTATCAATCCGCCAAAAATACCACACTTAACAATTTCCAAACCTATCCAGAACTCCACCAAAAATTCTAAAACTCCAAAAATTCTAAAACTCATTCCATTAAACTCCTCATAAAATTCTCCACCAAAAACATTTTCACGGCGGCGGCGACGGCCGGCGACCAGCTCCGACGACCAGCTCCGGCGACCGCCGATGCTCACAAAAAATTGGCAACATCTTCCTCTCAACCTCCTCTACAACATTTCTAACTACCACAAACTCCAATTCTAAGCTTAACCATGTCAATCGAACTAAAACACACATAAAAGCCCTAGAATTTCAAATACTAATTTCTCCTTACCTAGCTCAAGATGGAGAGAGCCCTTTGGAGGGATTGCTGCACGGGATGAGGGCTTTCTTTGGAGCCAAGGCTCTTCAGCTATGGCGGCCGGAGGAAGGAGTTCCGGCGAGAAAACTTTTTCGACAGTCGCACCTTTCGGGGCTGATTCCTCCTTCGCGGCGGCGCTAGGGAGGTTGCCACCGGTCTAGAATGGAAGCTGGGTCGAAGATCGATCGTTTGGGACCGGTGCGGCGGTCTGGGGCGGCCGGACGGCAGCGAACAGACGGTCGGAAATTTTTGGCAGTGAGGGGCTCGGGGGGAGAGAAAACCGGAAGGAAGAGAGAGAAAAAAACGGGCTTTGACCAAAACAAAGGCCCGGTCCAACAACTCCACCTTATACCCATTCCAAAATTCAACCCCCCAAAATAATACCCCAATAAAAATTACATTTTACTAGCCAAAATTTACCATTTTTTACCATCGTCATATTTTTCTCCTACAAATAATTCTTTCAAAATATTAGTCCCTCAACACACCTCTAGGGACCTTAGAACTAAAACTCAATGACGAAGATGGTAAAATTCTTATTAACACCATGCTAGTAAATAAGATAAAATTTAAGGGTCGGGGCGTGACAAGTTAGGCCTAAGCTTGATGTCGGTCGGAGGACTCCTCTGCTCGAGTCTCCTCGCGTCCTATTCCAAAACATAAATAAATCCTTAACTAGGAAACCGACGCTTAAAGAAAATATGCATAATTAAATATGAGTTTCTCGCGCTCAACCATGCCTATCGCCCTAAATCTTAACTTCACTGCCAACCATAAAGCTCCACAATTTTAACTGACATCTTCAAAAACATATTCCACCTTCCTAACCATAAATAATCACGTGGCCGGATTTTAACTTATATTCCCGCCAAAAATACCAAACATTAAAAATTTCCAAACCTATCCAAAACTCCTCCAAAAAATCCATTAACCTCCCCTTAATATTCATCTCACTAACCTCCCCTTAATATTCCACATCTAAAACCAAGAAAAACCCCAAAATAGTGGCAGCGCCGCCGCCGGCTCTGCCAGCAGCAGAGGGCGGAGGTCGACTCCAGCGACCTCCATTCCCCACCAAAATTTGGCAGCACCTTCCTCTTAACCTCCTCTACAATATTCCTAACTAGCACACACTCCAATTCTAAGCCTAACCATACCAATCGAACAAAAACAACAATAAAGCCCTAGAAATTTTAGATATTGATTTCTCCTTACCCAAGCCGAATCAGGAAGAAACCTTTGGAGGGATTGAAGCACGGGAGGAAAACTTCCTTTTGAGTCTAGCAGCTCCGGCTATGGCGGCCGGAGGAGGGAGTTCCGGCGAGAAAAGCACCTCGCCAGTCGTGGCTTTCGGGCTTGGCTGCTGCTTCACGGTGGTGCTAGAGGCTTTGTCACCTACCCAGGAAGGAAGAGGAGGGATGGTGGTTCGAACGGGACCGGCGCGACGGTCTGGGGCGGCCGGATGGCAGTGAACAGATGGCCGGAATTTTTTGGCAGTGAGGGGCTCGGGGGGAGAGAAAACCGGGAGGAAGAGAGAGAAAAAAACGGGCTTTGACCAAAACAAAGGCCCGGTCCAACAACTCCACCTTATACCCATTCCAAAATTTAACACCCCAAAATAATACCCCAATAAAAATTACATTTTACTAGCCAAAATTTACCATTTTTTACCATCGTCATATTTTTCTCCTACGAATAATTCTTTCAAAATATTAGTCCCTCAACACACCTCTAGGGACCTTAGAACTAAAACTCAATGACGAAGATGGTAAAATTTTTATTAACACCATGCTAGTAAATAAGATAAAATTTAATGGTCGGGGCGTGACAAGTTAGGCCTAAGCTTGATGTCGGTCGGAGGACTCCTCTGCTCGAGCCTCCTCACGTCCTGTTCCAAAACATAAATAAATCCTTAACTAGGAAACCGACGCTTAAAGAAAATAGGCATAATTAAATATGAGCTTCTCGCGCTCAACCATGCCTATCGCCCTAAATCTTAACTTCACTACCAACCATAAAGCTCCACAATTTTAACTGATATCTTCAAAAACACATTCCACCTTCCTAACCATAAATAATCACGTGGCCGGATTTTAACTTATATTCCCGCCAAAAATACCAAACATTAAAAATTTCCAAACCTATCCAAAACTCCTCCAAAAAATCCATTAACCTCCCCTTAATATTCATCTCACTAACCTCCCATTAATATTCCACATCTAAAACCAAGAAAAACCCCAAAATAGTGGCAGCGCCGCCGCCGGCTCTGCCGGCATCAGAGGGTGGAGGTCGACTCCAGCGACCTCCATTCCCCACCAAAATTTGGCAGCACCTTCCTCTTAACCTCCTCTACAATATTCCTAACTAGCACACACTCTAATTCTAAGCCTAACCATACCAATCGATCAAAAACAACAATAAAGCCCTAGAAATTTTAGATATTGATTTATCCTTACCCGAGCCGAATCAGGAAGAAACCTTTGGAGTGATTGAAGCACGGGAGGAAGGCTTCCTTTTGAGTCTAGCAGCTCCGACTATGGCGGCCGGAGGAGGGAGTTCCGGCGAGAAAAGCACCTCGCCAGTCGTGGCTTTCGGGCTTGGCTGCTGCTTCACGGCGGCGCTAGAGGCTTTGTCACCTACCCAGGAAGGAAGAGGAGGGATGGTGGTTCGAACGGGACCGGCGCGAGGGTCTGGGGTTGCCGGACGGCGGCGAACGGGCGGCCGGAAGTTTCCGGGGGGAGGGAGACTTGGGAAGGAGAGAGAGCGCGAGTGGGAGGAGAGAGAGAAAAGAGAAAGAAAAAGGTGGGGCTCGGCCCAGCCGGTCCAACCTCCCTTTAACCCATTTCAAAATTCAACACCCCAAAAATAATACCCCAATAAAAATTTCCTTTTTCTAGCAAAAATTACTATTTTTACCATCATCACATTTTCTTCTTTCGAATAAATCCTACGAATTAATTGTCCCCCACAACCTCTTTGGGGACCAATTAAATTATACACTTAATGACGAAGATGGTAAAACTCTTATTACCACCATGCTAGTAATTAAGGTAAAAATTAAGGGTCGAGGCGTGACATGTTGTGTCGTAGACATGGATCATAGGTAAATCCAGTCGTGATCCCAAGTGAGCTAGAGTTCAATTAAGCGATGAATCTTGGAGCCCTTAGTCCTATGTGGTAGTCTGAGAGTCGGGTGGTGATGTTGAATAGATGACTTGTGTTGTTGTAGGTATATTTTTTTATGTAGCCTTACAGAAGAGGGTTTTCCCCTGTTGACTCAAAAGCATTTCGAGTCAAGGTTTGTCAAGAGATTTAATATGGTGATTAATAGATATATGGATCGGTTGAACGCCGTCTCTTCTCGGGATCGTATTGTGGTGGGACCACTTATTGATCCAAGTTTGATTTGGGAGGTCTTCGCTTTTTGGTTGTGTGTTCATCCATTGGTGTCAAGGTGATCAGTTGAAACCATCATTAAAGGTTGGTTTCTAGTGTGTTTTCGAATTAGGTTTTAGCGGACGTCAGTGATTTATGGAGCTTTTGAGCTCGAAGTTGTGAGGCTTGTCTTTCATAAATTTTAAGTTATTTATTCTAGAGCTTGCGCTGAGATTAGCCATAAGTCTTGTTTCTTACTTGAACTTATAGTTTTCGTTGGATGGTGAACCACAAAGTGTAGTAGTGGGCCTGTTATGGAAATTAATTTTTTTTTATATTCGATGGTTAACTTGGTGCTACAAGCTCGGTTATAGGAGAATCTTTTGGTGGGAAGTTGTGGCGCCTGGGAGGTGTAGGAGACTTGTGCATATCTGATTTTCAAATCGTATTCTGCTATCAGATTAATTGTTATTAGAGGTAGAAAAAGAAGTGTGTTTGTCGGGTCCAAAGGTTTTGGCATTTAGAATCATTTTTGTGGAACGGCTAGAGTGAACCATATGCCTTTAATTGTTGCACTTGGGGTTGCAGTTGCAACCAAATAAGTAGCATAGCTGGAGATGTAAATTCTGCCCATGCTTAAGGATGGTGATTTTCAGTGTTAAGCCAAGCAGCTTGAAATGGCTGTGCTAAAGTATCATTGGCATTTTTAGTCAGATTTGTGTATGGTAAGCAAAGAGGAATATCTCGTTTCCACAAGATAGTCGGGCTTCAGTTCATTTTCCAGTTTATAGTAAAGAGATTTTTAGGATAGAAGAATCAGGAGAGAACTTGATTTCTGATAAATTACCTGATGGTATGAGCTTTATTTGAGTTAGGTATTTCCATTGCTCAGGAAAGAGTATGCATACCTACGGGTACTCGTACTCTGGAGCAGGTATCACTAAACTCACTTACGTGTAAACATTCGTGGTAGTTCAACGAAGGATTTAGAGTCTTTGAGAAGATTTGAAATAATTCAGGATATAAATGAAAAGATTGAAGTAGCCAGAGATGGACTCAAAGTAGCTCAAAGTAGATAGAAGAGTTATGCAGATTTCCGCAGGAATGACCATGAGTTTCAAGTACGTTTTGGTAAACGTGGAAAATTAGTCCAATATTTATTGGTCTTTATGAGATAATAGAGCGAGTTGGTTCACTTGCTTTTCGGTTAGTTTTGCCTTCAAAATTATCCAGGATACATAATGTGTTTCTTGCATCCATGTTTCGCAAGTATATTGCAGATCCCTCTCATGTGCTGCAAGTGCAGCCGATTAGTTTGCAAAAGAATTTGACCTATGATGAGGTGCCGGTTTAGATTTTTGACCAATAGGAGCAAGTGCTTAGAAGCAAATCATTTTCACTTGTTAAAGTTCTGTGGAATAGTCATTAAGTAGAGGAAGTTACTTCGAAATCGGAGGAGCAAATGAGGCAGCAGTATCCCTACCTCTTTGATTGACAGGTATGTAAATTTCAAGGACGAAATTTTTATAAGGAGGGGAGAATTGTCACACCCCGACTTTTAATTTATACCTTATTTACTAGCTTGGTATTAATAAAAGGTTTACCGTCTTCGTAAATAAGTTTATAGTTTCAAAAGTTCCTAGAGGGGTGTTGAGGGACGATTTTTATGGAGGAATTATTCGTAATGGAAATATTTGCCGACAGTAAAAATAGTAAATTTTAGCTAGTAAAAATGTAAGTTTTATTAGGGTATTATTTTAGGGTGTTAATTTTTGGAGTTGGGTTTTAAGAGTTGGTGTTGGACAGGTTGGGCCAAGCCCAGATTTCTTTCTCTCTTCTCCCTCCTGATTCTCTCTCTCTCCCACTGCCGGATTTTCTTCACGGCCATTCACCGCCGTTCGGCTGCCTCAGACTACCGCACCGGTCCCAATCGGTTGGCCCTTGTTCCCTCTTCTTTCCTGGACTGGTGGCAGCTTCCCTAGCGCCGCCGTGAAGGAGCAGAACTCCCGTTGCCGTAGCTCTCCGTCACCAGAACTCCCTTCTCCGGCCACCATAGCTAGCAATCCTTGGCTTGGCTTGTAGCTCTCATCAAGGGTAGTAATCCCTCGGAAGGTTTCAGTTCAATTTGTCCTTGGTAAGGAGAAATCATGGATTGAAATTCTACGGCTATAATTCATGTTTTAAGTCGATTGCCTTAGTTAAGCTCGAAATTAGACTTTGTGTTAGTTAGGAAAGTTGTAGAGGAGATTGAGAAGAAGGTGCTGTCAAATTTTGGTAGGCATTTGAGGTCGCCGGAGTCGGCCTCCACTACTGGCAGAGCCGCCGTTGTTATAGGGATTTTCATGGTTTTAAATATGTTATATTAAGGAGAGATTAATGATGTGAAGTTTGGAATGTTTGGAGGAGTTTTGGATAGGTTTGGGATTTTTCAAAGTTTGGTATTTTGGCGGTTAATTAGAGTAGAATCCGGCCGTTGAGTTTTTCTTACTACTGTTTTAGAATGTTGAAATAAATGAATTGAGGCTGTGATTGGAGTTTGTTGTGAATCCGATAAGCTTAACCCTAGAAAATGTAGTGGTTTAGGCGGAAGAGTTTTGGGTTATATATTTAAGTATTATTATTTTCTGAAATTGAAGTTTGGTCCTAAGCATGATTATTGTGACAGGATTCGAGGAGATCTCACTTGAGTGGCGAATTGGATTTCATCGGGTTTATGCCTAAAGTTGCGAGTGGATTCTTGGTTTAAATAATGTGCATGCAATTGTTTATTGTTGAGTAATTTATTTTGTTGGAGCATTGGAAGTCATTTCTATTTGACGATTTTATTCATTGTGGTGAGTTACCAAAAATGGATTTTTGGTAAATTATAATATATAATTTTAAGGAGAGTATGTATATAAATGCTCGCTAGCCATATATGTCTGTCCACCTTAATGGCGTAGTATATAACCACATTAAGGCATGACGTGAGCGTTGGATGCAAGCGTAGTACCCCTATATGAGTGTTTAATTCATATAGGGGGTATGTGCACATATTTATACATTCGTCTGTCCACCTTAATGACGTAGTGTATCACCGTATTAAGGCGTAACGTGAGCGTTGGACACAAGCGTAGTACCCCTATATGAGTCTTTAATTCATACAGAGGGTATGGGCACATATTTCTACACCTGTCTGTCCACCTTAATGGCATAGTGTATCACCATATTAAGGCGTGACGTGAGCGTTGGATGCAAGCGTAAGCGTAGTAGCCCTATATAGATTATTTTAAATCTATTAATTTATATAGGGAGTATGAGCGTGTGTAAATAGATACATATTTTGATATATATATTTTTTGAGCTGAAGAGGCTCGATATTTATGGGATAAATGATTTATCGCTTGAGGCATGCAGCATATTTTCTATGAAAATTTAAATTGGGAAAGCATAAATATTTTCATTAAATTCATTTTTGTCCACTCACTCTAATGTGTTTTAAATTACTTTCCCTAGGGTCATTCGTTTTAAAAATTCCCAGTTTGCAAGATTGTATAGTTGAGGTCGGGCGTACATGGAGAAGAGGCATAGTCAATAGTATAGTTTCCGCTCATTTTTATATTTTTAGTCTCTTTCCTCTCAAATAGAGTTGCTCTGAACTATGGTTGTTGGTTGTGAGATTTTCTTATTAAAGATAGTAAATAAATTTGTTAGATGTCGTTATTTGGGGAACATGAAGGCTCCAGGAGTATAGATGGATATTTTTTTTAAGTGTGTGTAGGTATTATTAGAAAGGGTTGTACATTTTCAAGGGAGGTTATATCGAATTTTCGGTAAATTTTCATTGGGGATGGTCCCCGCAGGTTCGGGTTTCAGGATAAAATTCTAGGTTTAGAGTTTCAAATCAAAACCAAACACGCCGCCTAACTCGGCCAGAGAGGAGAGAGACGCGGGAGAGAGGAGAGAGAGAGAGGGAGGGTAATTTCTGACTTTCTACCTTACCTCAAATGGTAAGTTTCCATTTTTATACCCTCAACCAAAATAGTTACTTTCGTTTTTAGACCATAACTTCTTCATACGAACTCCGTTTCAAGCGTGCCATGTGTCCACGAATTTTGTTTAACGTCCTCTACGACTTTTATGCAGAAAGTTTTCTCAAATTCCAAATGAAAGAAAAAGTCAACTTTTGGAGTCTTAAATAGTAAACGGTTACTTAAAACAGTAAAAGGTCAAAGTAACTGTTAGTACATAGCCAAAATACTTGGCTAAGCCGAGAATACGGTACAATTACCCCGTCGAGATAGCCCTGGTGGGCCCTTCACAGACATCCAAAGAAGGAAGGGCCGGTAACAAACCACTTGCTAAAGTCACTCTAGCGGCAAAACACCCCAAAAGGGGAGACACTCCAAAGGAGGGCAAAGAGTCCCACATTGGAGACTAAGGCAAAGGTACCCATATTTGCCTTATAAAACAAGCTCAACCCATCATAAAAGGTACACACACATATATACTCACATATATTCTCTCCCTCTTTCATTCCTCTACCCGTACAAGTGCTCAAAGCTAACTTAAGCATCGGAGAGTCGAAGACTGGGCCACCCCAGTCCCGACCCTGTGACATTGTCATTTCTGCAGGTACCGAGTGAAAGACTCCAAGAATTCTACTTCGTTCTGCCCCGTGACCACATCCCGGCTCAGGACGAAACAGGTAGAAACAATTGGTGCTAGAAGGAGGGCCCCTATCTTGTGGAACTCCCACTTGCCTCGGAACTCGGCACCATGGTGATCATTGATGACCCTGTAGACCCTGGCACTCAAGTGGAACTTAAACCCAACATATCTCTTCCCCAAACTAGCAGCCCAGCCCCCATTAGCCATCCCGACCCCGCCACAGCCCTTGAACTCCTTAAGCGAGACTTCCATTCGTTCCGCGAGCAAGCGGCGAAGGAAAGGGCAGAAGCGGAAGCGTACCGAGTACGCATTGCTGAGTTGGAGAAAGAGTAATCCTTGCTCCGCGCCACGTTAGAGCATCGTAACGTGTACAACGATCGCTCAAATTGCGCGAATTGCTAGGACCCCGGATTCCCTTCAAGACCAGACTGGTCCCGTACTCTCGGGAGAGCCTAACCATAACGTATACATATCCCATCCCCTTGCCCATCCCTCATTTCCACTCTCGGCCCCCCAGCCATCTCCAATCCTTAATGACTCCCCCACGCCACATCAACTTAATCCATCTACCCAAACCATCCCCACTTCCACCAAATCAATGAAGATGAAGTGTAAAGGCACGAGGGACCCCTATCTCCACCCCGAGATGCTCTCCTCGCAATATAGTTCCATTGGCCACAGCGACGCCATAGTCCAGAATGGGCAACTCCACTAATATTGTGCTCGTGGCCAGATTCTAACCCTACATGGCGGAGCTCCAAGGTTCCCCCAACGCCAGTCTTCTGTAACACGGCAATACACGGCACCCTCAGACATCCTTAACATCCAACGCGGTGTCACGATCACCCCATCAGCGTGGGATCAAGTGACATTCCGCAGAGATGACGATACCACAAATCGCCACCACTGTGAGCCTTTAATAATCAATGTGCAGGTGGATCATTACAGGTGCCACAAAGCTTTAGTGGATACAGGGGCCGCTGTAAGCGTCATGTTTTCTGATTGTTACAAGGGACTTCGGCGGGACCGTGCCAAACTGCCCCGGAAAGGAAAGTCCGCATTGGCTCAAGTCTCAGCCTAAAACTCCGCCACAAGCTCATTACTTTCCTCCAAGAAAAACAAGCAGTCTTCGCTTGGTCCTACGCCGACATGATCATCACCCACAAACTCAACATCCTCAAAGACCACCCCCCTGTCAAACAAAAGAGACGCGCCTTCCACCCAGACAAGTATCGAGCTATCCAAGCCGAGGTTCAACGACTCAAGGAAATCAAATTCATCCTGGAAGTTTCCTACCTGACATGGGTCTCCAACGTCGTCATGGTCCCCAAGCCTCACGGCAAGTGGCGCATGTGTGTTAACTACACAAACCTTAACAAGGCCTGCCTTATGGACAGCTTCCCCTTGCCACGAGTCGACCAACTGGTTGATTCCACAGCTAGCTTCAAAACACTCAGCTTCCTTGACGCATACTCAGGCTACAACCAAATCAAAATACACCCTGCCGACCAAGCTCACACAACCTTTGTCACCGATAAAGGATTGTACTATTACGAGGTCATGCCCTTTGGCCTCAAGAATGCGGGGGCAACTTATCAACGGCTCATTAACGCCATGTTTGAAGATGAAATTGGTGAGATTATGGAAGTGTATGTCGACGACATGTTGGTCAAGAGCAAGACAGAAGATGACCACATTGCCAACCTCGACAGAGTATTCACTAAGCTTCTCGAACACGGGATGCGTCTCAACCCTCAGAAATGCATCATTGCTGTGGGAGGCGGCAAATTCCTTGGCTTCATGGTCAGTGAAAGAGGCATTGAGGCCAACCCAGAAAAAGTCCAAGCCATCCTAGACATGACTGCTCCGATGTCCCGGAGCGAGGTCCAATGCCTTACCGGATGCCTGGTAGCCCTAGCACGCTTTATTTCCCGCCTCACAGACAGGTGCAATCCCTTCTTTCAACTGCTTAAGGCACAGCATAAAAAAGAAACTTAGGGCCCGAAACATGACGAAGCCTTTAACAGCATAAGGGCATACCTCGCCACTGTCCCTCTCCTTTTCAAGCCAGTTCCCGGGGAAGTACTTTATTTATACTTGGCTGTTTTCGCCACGACCGTCAGTGCAGCACTCACACGCCATGTCCATGATCAAGAACTCCAAGTATACTATTGCGGCAGAGGATTCACGGATCCAGAGACTCACTATCCAAACATAGAGAAACATACTCTCGCCCTCATCACTGCCGCCAGGAAACTCAGGCCGTATTTCGAAGCCCACACAATCCATGTACTTACCAACCAGCCTTTACGGCAAATATTGTAGAAACCTGAAACCTCAGGATGCATGGTTAAATGGGCAGTTTGAGTTGGGAGAGTTTGACTTGCACTACAAGCCGCGAGTGGCCATCAAAGGGAAGGCAGCTGCAGACTTCATTGTTGAATTCATCCCATTGACTGATAGCAATTCCCACCCAGACACCCCCGCCGGGGACTCCATCTAGGAGCTCCAAGTGGATGGATCCTCCAACAGCAAACTCAGCGGAGCAGGAATCATCATCACGGACCCCGAGGGTCACTCGTATGAGTATGTCCTCCGGTTCGAATTCAAAGCCTCCAATAACATTGCTGAGTATGAAGCCCTTATCGCAGGCATTCAACTTTGCCGAGAACTCGGAGCCCGACACCTTCACATTTTTAGTGATTCCCAACTTGTTGTCAGTCAGGTGGCAGAGGACTTCAAAGCTAACTAGCACAACTTGGAATCCTATAAAAGTCTCACGGGGGCACTTCTGCAAAGCTTCACCTCATACAAACTCACCCAAATCCCGCGAGCCAAGAACTCCTAGGCTGACGCCCTCGCAAGACTCGCCACGGCTCCTCCCGAGTCCACGCCCCCGGATGTCCACATCGAAACACTGGATAAGCCAAGTATCTCAAGAGCCTATTCAGAAATTTTTGCCCTTGAGCCTAGGGAGCAGCCCTCATGGATGGACCCATTCATTGCTTTCCTCTCGGACGGCACCCTGCCCCAAGACAAGCATGAAGTACAGCGGCTACGCTGCAAAGCCTCCTTTTACTTGCTCAGAGGTGGAAAGCTGTATCACTGAGGCCAATCATGTCTCCTACTGCGGTGCCTACCCACAGCAGAAGGGCACAAAGTACTGAAATCGCTCCACAGTGGCATTTGTGGGAACCATGCAAGAGCCCGGAATCTCATGTTCAAAACGCTTCGCGCGGGGTATTATTGGCCAACCCTAGAGCGTGATGCTAAAGCGGTCGTTCAAACGTGCCTTCAGTGCCACAAATTTGCAGATTTTGCACATCATCCCCCGATACCCCTCTCTATCATCATCTCGCCGGTCCCTTTCAGCCAATGGGGACTCGATTTCATCGGACAACTCCCCACAGCCCCGGGACAGTTCAAGTACGCCATTGTCATTGTGGATTACAACACAAAATGGATTGAGGCAGAGCCCCTCACCACAATCACCACTAAAAAAGTAATCAACTTTGTTTGGCGAAATTTGTACTGTCGTTTTGGAGTACCCCAAGCCATCATTACTGACAATGGCACCCAGTTCGACAATGACACATTCAGGGGATTCTTGTCCGATCAAGGCACAACAATCTTTTACACCTCCCCAGCACATCTCCAAACCAATGGCCAGGCAGAAGCTATCAACAAGCTCATCAAGCAAAACCTGAAGAAATGCTTGGATGAGGGCAAAGGTTTGTGGGCTGCAAAGCTCCCGGACGTCCTCTGGACACTCCGCACCACCCCCACAACGGCCACAAGAGAGTCCCTATACCTCTTGGCCTACGGCACCGAAGCGGTAGTACCGATGGAAATGGAAGTACCAAGTGAGCGAATCACAACTTATGTCCCCGAGACAAATGCGACAGGGCTACAACTCAATATGGACCTCTTAGAGGAACGCTGAGACAAGGCATACCTCAGAGTCATCAACAACAAGCAGAAAATAACCCGATACTATAACAAAAGAGTCGTATCTCGCCCCCTGAAGATAAGAGACTGGGTCATGAAAAAGGTCATTCCCCACCCTACTGGTCTCAAGGCGAAGTGGGAAGGCCCACTCGAGATAGTTGACGCTCCGGGACCAGTCACATTCTATCTTCAAGATTGTGATAGTCGCGTGCTGCCCCGCCCCTGGAACGCTCGCCACCTCCATCTCTATCCCAGTTAATTACATTGTATGTATTTTAGCCCAGTAACGGCACCAACAATGTACACTTCGCCCATTAGCGGCTCACTCTAAATGCCATGAAGTGCTTTGCCATGTAAACATGCTACACTTCATTTCCACACAATGCCACCTATTCACCCCATAGCGGCCCACCACGCGGCTAACGTGGTTCCCCTGGCCACCCCTTAACCCTAGCCAGCCCGACAACAAAACTCTTACTCTAGGCTTCCTACCAACATCACAGACATATGAACCGTCTCATTCACCCCTGATAAATCCAAAGACAAAGAACGCCACCAGTTCATACCGTGAAACAGTGGATCCGCGTAGTAGCAATGAAGCTGGTTGCAAACAACCAAGCGCTCGTGCCCACTAGATCGAGGGTGAAGTGGGACGCTTCCCAAATCTGAGGTTTGTCGATCCACTAAAACCCTAGACCCTCTGACACTTTTCTCTCCTTGATTGACAGGTTATGGGAGGAAGACCCTGCATCTGGATGATCCCCTCTCAGAGATCATGCAACGGCCCACAACGCTCAATGGCGAGTCTCCCCAATCAAGCGCGGACTGACTCGCCAAGCAGCAGCCGCAACGCCACATAGCCACAGTCCCCAACCAAGCGCGGACTGACTGGCCACCTCGCGACAGTCCCAGACCAAGCGCGGACTACCTCGCCACATAGCCACAGTCCCCAACCAAGCGCAAACTGACTGGACACCTCACGACAGTCCCCGACCAAGCGCGGACTGCCTCGCAACATAGCCACAGTCCCCAACCAAGCGCGGACTGACTGGCCACCTCGCGACAGTCCCCAACCAAGCATGGACTGCCTCGCCACATAGCCACAGTCCCCAACCAGGCGCGGACTGACTGGCCACCTTGCGAAAGTCCCCAACCAAGCGCGGACTAACTCGCCACAGAGCCACAGTCCCCAACCAAGCGTGGACTGATTGGCCACCTCGAGACAGTCCCCAACCAAGCGTGGACTACCTCGCCACATAACGACAGTCCCCAACCAAGCGCGGACTGACTGCCCACCTCGCTACAGTCCCCAACCAAGCGCGGACTGCCTCGCCACATAGCCACAGTCCCCAACCAAGCGGGGACTGACTGGCCACCTCGCGACAGTCCCCAACCAAACGCGGACTGCCTCGCCACATAGCCACAGTCCCCAACCAAGCGAGGACTGACTGGCCACCTCGAGACAGTCCCCAACCAAGCGCGGACTGACTCGCCACATAGCCATAGTCCCCAACCAAGCGCGGACTGACTGGCCACCTCGAGACAGTCCCCAACCAAGAGCGGACTGCCTCGCCACATAGCCACAGTCCACAACCAAGCGCGGACTGACTGGCCAGCTCGCGACAGTCCCCATTCAAGCGCGGACTGACTCGCCAAGGTAACCGGCCCGCAACGCTCAATGGCGAGTCTCCCCAATCAAGGGCGGAATGACTCGCCACGCAGCGGCCGCAACGCCACAGCGACAGTCCCCACCCAAGCGCGGACTGACTTGCCAGAGCAGCATCAAACTTTTCTTCTCGCCAACCGGTTTTCGAAACATCACCCCCGCCACCTCGCGACTCTCGCGTGGGGACTTGGGGACTCGGCACCATGCCTCCTGCACCCGGGTGAAACCTATTCTCGGTATCTCTAGAATAACTCCCCACCCAAGAACTCTCTCGGACTGGGGACTTGGGGACTTGTTAGTACATAGCCAAAATACTTGGCTAAGCCGAGAATAAGGTACAATTACCCGGTCGAGATAGCCCTGGTAGGCCCTTCACAGACATCCAAAGAAGGAAGGGCCGGTAACAAACCGCTTGCCAAAGTCACTCTAGCGGCAAAACACCCCCAAAAGGGGAGACATTCCAAAGGAGGGCAAAAAGTCCCACATTGGAGACTAAGGCAAAGGTACCCATACTTGCCTTATAAAACAAGCTCAACCCATCATAAAAGGTACACACACATATATACTCACATATATTCTCTCCCTCTTTCATTCCTTTACCCGTACAAGTGCTCAAAGCTAACTTAAGCATCGGAGAGTCGAAGACTGGGCCACCCCAGTCCCGACCCCGTGACATTATCATTTGTGTAGGTACCAAGTGAAAGACTTCAAGAATTCTACTTCGTTCCGCCCCGAGACCACATCCCGGCTCGGGACGAAA